>OY756210.1:83869130-85320140 GCA_963576795.1 Metopia argyrocephala | reverse complement strand
GTGACGATGTTTTTATTAAGCAATTGTTGAAAAAAATTTGGAAAAGGCCTAATTATAATACAAATATTTTCCGACTTAAAATATATTTGTTCAAGCAACGCAACAAACTACTTCTACAATTACGAAACTGTCAAATAAAAATAAATGTAGAATAATTTATCTTCTAAAAGTCTTATTTTATCCCAGTTATATATATACTTGTACTTTTAAAGATTTTTTTTTAAGAAGAATAAATGGATTTTTTATTTCCCAGCAAATATATAAAAAACATGCCCTAAATAGAGTCAAACATTTATAACTTTATGTATGCATGTTGATGAAATGAATGTCAGAATAGCGTATATTACTAAAATTTTTCTATGACTGTAAACAAATAAATTCTCTTAACTTCTTTTTTCTCTCTTACTCACTAATACAAAACCAAAAAATTTTTGGTAACCAGGCCTGCCATATTTGCCGATTTATCGGCATTTTGCCGATTTTTTACCATAAAATTACCGAAATGCCGATTTGCCGATTTTTGCTTTAAAAATGCCGATTTGTTCATAAAAACTTAAAATACGGCAACTTTAGTTGTTTTAGTATAATTTACAATTTTTTACAACACTAAAATATTTGCTGCATAAAAAGAAACAACTGTTAATAAGACAAAAACGTTACATACATATATTTAAAATTAAGCGTATGTTCGGTTAGTACATTTTTGTTTGAAAATAAATCAAGTAATCAGTTCTTATAATAAAAATATAAAAAATTAAATATTTGTGTTTTAAAATGGATAGATACTTACAAAAGAGTAGAGGTACGAAAAATGCATTATATTTACTTTCAAAGAATATAATTTAAATTATAAAATTATTTATTTTTTGCAGATTATATAGAAAAGTACATCAGATAGCCAATCTTATCTGAGTATACTTGAATTCCAAACACAATAGAGGTACAAAAATATTGATAACAAAGTCTTTTAAATTTTTTAGGATGATAAGAAGAAAAAGCGCAAGTTAAAGAAGAATGGACTTCTAACGATATAAAACTGTGGGTTAAAAAAAGAAACAATACTTTTTTTTGCAAATTGTGCAACGCTCAGCTAAAAGCTTTGTTAATGTTAATACTGAATTGTTATGTTTTTGTTTATTTTTTCTTATTTTTTGTTAATAAAACTACTTTATTGTCTTTAAAATGGGAAATTTTAATTTGCCGATTTTTTGCCGATTTTTCTTGCTTGGAGTGCAGATAATGCCGATTTTTTTTTCTAAATTTGCCGATTTTTTATTGAAATCATCTGGCAGGCCTGTTGGTAACCCCTGGTTTAATTATTATCGATCGTAGTATTTCCGAAAAGGTGTTTAACAATCTCTGCCTTCAGCATTTGTTATTTCTCATTTTATTTTTACTATTGTCGTTTTAAGATAATTTGAAAAAAAAAACAAAAACAATTAAACAATAATTCTCAGACTTTTGTTTGTAAATGTATACTCTTTGTTCTTCTGTTTTAAGTGTTGTTCCTCTTTTTTTGCCTTTTTATGGAAATTATATTGTTTTTGTATAGCCTGTTATTGACAGCGGTGCCAATTTAGCGCGTTTCGCGCTAGATTTAGCGCTATTTAACCATACAAAACGCGTTTTTTTTTCATCTTAGCGCGCTTAATAAAAAACGCGCTAAATTGGCGCCTTTTTAATAAACTTAATAAACCACTTCAATCCAACATTTTATTATTTTTTCATAAATTTTCCAGTATTATTTTTTACAACTATACTTATAAAAACAAATTTGTATAATTTATTTAAATATCAACAAATCAAAACGCAAGTATAGTTTCGCTGAAAATTTTTTCATTTCGCTATATATTGTATAACTATACTTTAGTGAAATTATTTTTGTCTACATAAGTACATATACATACATATATGTATGTATAGTTTGTATAATGGTAAACAACAATGTTAATTATCTTTTTGGATTGAGATCCACAATTTTAGGAATTCTCTTAATGTCAATCCTTTTATCAAGCTGTCTTCTATAGTTATAAATTTATAAATCTTTTTTATATAAGAAAGAAGCTTTTAGTAGAATGAATTATTTTAAATTAAAAATAAGAAATACGATTTCTCTTAACACAGTCAATTCCTTAATACACATTAAATATGGCCTAAGATTAAAAAACTCTTGTTGTGAAAATTATGATATTCCATTAGATGTACATATATGCGAAAATTAATTCAATTAACACGTATAATAATTCGAAGTATTACACGCTTCGAATTATTCTGGTTTTATGTCCAGAAGATGAGCTAGACGGTTTGAATGAAATTAGTGATGACCAATCTTAACTTTACTCTTCTACCTTATTTTTATAATACCAAACAGTTCTTTATTAATGATTTTAGTCATTAAGATATTAAAAGTTTAATATCAAATAAAAAAGACTGAGTTACTATCTTAATATTTGAGTGATTATTTAAAGTAACATAGTACAATTTCAGGTAATGTTTAAATCAGTTAAATTTTTATTGATATACCAAAAAAATATTTTTTTTGTTTTTTTGTAAGTTTGTAAGAATCTATTTTTGTGCCTGAATTAAATTCAAAAACAAATATGTTTACCAATATTACTTATTTTGCTTGAATAAATACTGTATTTGTTCTAATATATGGGTCGACTTTTATTAAAATGTAATTTAGCGCGTTAGGAAACGGCGCGTTTTTCTTATACATATTTGCTAACGCTGGGATTTGGCGCGTTTTAGCGCGTTTGGGGACGGAGACCAGCGTGTTTTGGTTACAAAAAGTTGGCACCACTGGTTCTTGACTTAAACTAGTTAATTTTTATTCTTTCAATTTTCTTTTTTAACATTTCGTTCTCTCTTCAATAGCATTTCTTTTTTTTTACTCTGGTGTTCAATTTACCATAGCGAATTTAAAAAGTATGGCTTAAAAACTTTTTATTTTTAAAAATGCTTTAATATGTTTTTTGTTTTGTATAAAAATCAACTCATTATGCCCAGCAAACACGGAATTAAGTAGTTGAAATATATACATATGTATCTCAAGCCTAGCTTAGATTTACTTTTGTAATTAAATGAGAAAAGTTGAAAATAAGTGATACTTCAATACTTTATGTAATCGTATGATATTCGTAGTTAGAATACAGTTCGTAGTGCTTAATAATATAAGTAGTTTGTAATCAAATGATACTCTCAAATTTTTTTAAGAGTATTACTATTTTCATTTTCTACTCGTGCTTTATACTAAAATTTAAAGTATTTATAATTGTTATTTATCGTAATAACAAAGAAATGACAGCATTTCTTAATCTCAAGTTTTCGGTATTTATAAAAAAATTTTTATCTTAAATCACAAAATCTTAATTAAACAAGGATCAGCCCTGCAATACATAAATACGAGTACATATCGTCAATGGAATTAAAGAACGCTGTAACTGACAAAACCTTAAATGTTCACCAGAGCCAAAAAACTTTTATAAAAGTAGAACAAATACACTAGTATTTTTCACTTCGAAGACGGCATAAGTGAATTTATTTTCATCGTAGAAATCTGGGACCTGGACCAATCGACGCGTATTTTTTTGCTGATAAAAATGATGCAAAAAATGTATTTTCGATTTTTTGTCAGTTACAGCGTTCTTTAATTCCATCGTCGATATATAGTGAATAAAGTTTTTATCACAAGACTCTTAAGGAAATGATTAAGTAGGTGAAAAATACCTGTAGATTTGACAAGTTTATCTTTATATGCAATACATTTAATTTTTAAAAAAATGTTTCCAAGCCATCATAAGCAATTATAATGAACTCGCAGAAATCGGTAATCGTTACCCTGCATGTACTTATTAAGTCTACGAGTTTTTTTAGATTTCTTATGCTAGCAATTTATATTATTAGGAGCATATATAATTCTTTATTATAAATCTGTAAATATTATATCGGCCTTGAGATCCCAAAACTGGTTTCTTTATAAGATTTAATATCCGTTAAGGAATATTTACAAACACTAGCTTAAGTGAACTAGTTTTCGACCGTCTTTAATTTTATAAATATTTTAATAAGTATATGCTTACACAAATTAATATTATTTTGAGAAGAAATTGAAAACCATTTAGTCTTTTTGTAAAGTTTTTCAATTTGTTTTAAACTAATTTGAAATAAAGCTTTATGTCCGTATGACAAATAAATACTTCAAATCTACTTTATTTTTTATTTTTTTGCATATGGCTGTTAGTGTTTGTTGGGTATTTTAATAGTTGTGTGTGTGCGTGCGGCTGAGAGCATTTTTCAAGCACACACATATATATAATAAAACAATCCCGGTGTCGAAATTCACACTGAATCATCGTGGCAAACGCTGACAATTCTAAATTATCGATGACAATTGCTGAATTTTATTTGGGGTCATACATGAAATTTTAAAGCATTTGTCCAAAATGTCATATATGACTGAAGTTGAGTTTGTCTCGCAGAAGTACGGGTATTGGTGAATTCTGATAGACATTATTATCGAGAGTCATAGTGAGTTTTTACATAATGTGTCACTAATGTAGAGACAGTATTAAAAAATATCACTTTGATTCACCTCTAAACCTCTTATTTTTAAATTATACTTTTTGAAAAAGCGCAAATTTTATTTTTAATTTTTCTCATTCGCTGGGATTTGAACTTCGGTCGTTTGAGTTTCCGTGCAAGCGCTCTAACCACTATACCATGAAACCCCAAGTTAGCAAAGCGACAGTGTTAATTAAAACAAAAAAAAAAAGAAACAGAGGGACTAAAAAAGAAAAATAAATTTAAAACCTAAGAAAGAACAAAAAAAAAAGCAAATCTATTCCATTATTTCTGATTAATTTATCAATGGAGACCTATAGCAAACAAAATCCTTTAGAGTTCAGCTTAAAACCGACTCATAACAGAGAATGTCGCCAAGTTTGGACATTCTTAGGTAAAGTGTCACTTCAATAAAATTGTCATGCATAAGTGTCTCTGCTTTTGTTGTTGTCACAAAGGTTCATTAATAAAAATGTTCATATTGAAAATTTCATGTAAAATGAGGCTTGATTGTTAACTAATTGTGAGACGATGATTCGTCCATGAAAATTTGTAAATGATCATGTCCCTTTGAATTCGCCACCGGGATCTTATACATTTCAGAGGCTTAATTGAGTTCATTGGCCATCATCATTACAAGTTATGTATATTATTACCACTACTAACGACTGCTTACTACTCGTAGTTATGCCACTGCACGCTGAAATTGTTAATTAGGTCATGAGTACTTTTTACTGTTGTTGTTTCTTCTTATTCAACTACTACTCTATTAAATATAACTGTAATCTTTATTTGGTGTGACCAAATTAAAAATATTTACTTCAGTTCTAAAGTGTAATAATTAATTCTCAAACAGCTCAAAAATAGCTACAAAGCAATAAATGTGTTGTTTATATCTAGATGTGGGTAGTTTAAGAATTCTATGTATTTTGGATACGATAAATTTTTTTGGCAAAAAGCTTTTTGTAATTCTATTTAGGATATATATACGGTAACCATATTTGCTAAACCAAAATATAGAACAAGGAAATATTTCACCAATAACACCTATAAAATGCAAACAAACAGCCTTTCATCCCTATATAGGTATGTATTTATTATATTAATTATTTAAATGCAAAATTAAAACAAAAAACGAAATAAATTAAATTAACCAAAAATGGGATTCTTCGGACAAGGCAAAGTCTCTGATTGGGGTCAACCTGGCGGCCTCCAGAACGATCCTTGTTCCCTTTGTATTCAAATCGACATTCAGCCTCCTCGTGGCCCTCCTGGATGGCATGCTAGCACCCGTTAGATTGTTAACTAATGTATGCGGCGACCCCGGGACTTTAAATTTGGGTTGTGCGTAGGGATTATTTCCCTAAATTATTTGCCAACTTTACTTTGGAAAATTTTTCACTTCCCGGCTCAGAGACATAGGCTTTAATTCAGTCAGAAGTTCTTCTTCTATGAAAACATCGCGCAGAAAAATTATAAAAGCGGGTTTGTTTTTCAAAAAGAAATGACATATTGCCACTGGGTTTACTATGCGCGGCTCAATATTCATTACTAAGGCAACCAAAAATATGCATTCGCATTTTTTTCTGAATGTCACTGACAAACCAAGCAAAATATTAATTCATTTTAGGAAAAACTACGACATTTAACCCCTATTTGTTACGGCATATTTTTGCATAAATGCATACTTTTACATTTCGTCATAAATGCATACTTTTACATTTTTAAATTTTTTTATATTTGTAAGGCATATTTTCCAAGTTTTTATATGGGCAATTTCAAAAATTTTCAACATTTGTTGAAACTGAGATCAGATGCTTATTATTTCTCCAGTTTTTCGAATTGACCAAAACGGTCAAAAGGGAATGGTAGGCCACATTAGAAAAGTGGGAAATACAAAATTTCAGACCATCAGTTCTTTATTTTTAAAAGTTATGGGCACTCAAATATCGAAAAACTCAAAAAAGGCTTGAAATTTACAAGAGTTTTTTCATATTTCACCGCTTTTCTACTTTTAGTTTCAAACTTCCGATGCTCACTGATATAAAATAAAGTCACTAGACTTTGTAGATATTTACATTATAAAAGTTATGCCAATACTACTATTTGGGAAAAAGTTGTACAGCGGTTCATTTTTGAAACCAAAATTTTCCGATTTTTTAATTTTCGCAGTTTTTTCTATAGCGTTTTTGCGCCGTTGAAGAAAATTGCATTTCGTCAACAGTATTTAATAGATGGTGTAATTTGCTAAAATTTGCGCCATATCACGTCGATGTCAGGCTGCTAGTTGCTGAGAACGATGACCTCAAACTTTTATAGAATTGGCGTAAATTTGTCAAAAATGACAGTTTTTCGCGCCTGACATTTGGAATCTTATTTAAAACTGGTTTATGTATTGCGTGATCTAAATTTCTTAATAAATGGCACCTCAACGTCAAGAAGGCGTTAAAATATTTTGAAACGCAAAAATTTTATAAAGAAAATAAAACTCTTGTGAAATTTCATGATTTTGTTTCGCGTTTTTTTAGTTAATCAGTGGTTTAAAATCAATGTTAGGTATTGGAAATGAAGTGCGGCGGTGAACTAAAAATCATATATATATACGGTTGAATTCGGTCCATATTTAGCGGGTACAGCGGCATTTTTCTTCAAACACATTTTGCTTTGTGACATCTGCAGTTATGTATAGATTCCGCCGCGATTGACACCAAATGAAAGGTTTTTTAAGCTTGATAATAAAACCGAATAGGCATTAAAAAATTTTCATGATTTTAAATTTTACAGATCAAAAAAAAAAATCCTAACCTCAAAAATAATTCTTATATAATTTTTTTTATTTTTTAAATTTGCAAGTTAAAACATTGTTTTTCTGTAAATTAGTTATGCGTCATATAAACACATATTATAACAATTGGTGAAACATTCAAATTTTTGCAAAAATTCGCGTTTTTTAATGTTAAGGAATTTTAATTATAATTGATATTTTTTATGTATTTTATCAGTGCATTGATGAATTTGGACTGCAATTATGAATTTGAAATGAGTTTCATGCATTCATGTAACATTTATTAAAATAAACCAATAAATTTAACTCTAAATTTTTTTAAAGAAATTTAAAACTTAAAACCTCCATAACTTTCGCGCCGTTTGCAATAAATGATTAACGCGAACTGTTTTGGTATGCTAAAATATCACCCTTCACGTGACCAACGCGTCATTCGTGTCATCCAAAAAAAAAAAATTGGAAAAAAAAATATCAAAATGTCTAAAATTTTTTAAATTGCCCATATATGTATGTTAGAAGAATTTAGGTGTATAACCAAATTGTGTTTTTTCAAAATAATGACTACATACTGTCACATAACTTAGGTAGGTATAATCTATTGAATAATAAGGGTACTCTTGAAAATTAAACATTGTGAAATTAGGGAAATACGCAGGAATGGTTCATGAAGCTCCTTCTTAAACTAATGTGCAATAGTTAATGTCAATTTGATAGAAACGTCAAAGCAAAAAACAAATTAAATACAAAGCAGACAAATTTTACATTTAGGGGAATTAGCGTTTAAAAAAATTGCTTAATAATGAATTCTCAAATAAAAGTTACGTGTTTTTCAACATTGTACCTATTGAGGAAAAATTTCAAAAATTGTAGGGTATAAAAAATTAAATTAAAAGTTAGTTTTAAAATTAATTAAATTTTCGTAAGAATATGAAGAAAATCTAGCATCTGCGTGAAACAACTAAACAATATATTAGTTAATACCGAGATTTTGAAACTAACTGGAATATTCTGTTATGTAAAGTTTACAATAAGCCAATGTCAGCAAAAAATATTTACCATAAAATAACTCAAAACATATTGAGCTCAACTCAGGAAATTATGCTGGGAAATGTTTGCTTTTAAATTTGCACCAATTACTTCTGTTGATGTCGAAAGAAGTTTCTCGATGTACAAGACTGTTTTACGACAAAGCTTCATGTTTCAAAATTTGAGCGATATGATTGTTATTTATTGCAATAATAATTAAAATTAATTTTTTACTCTTTTATTTTGTATTCTTGTCAGTCTGAATTGTTTGAAATATTGTATTTTTTTTGTTAATTTTGGAATTAAAATAAATATATCGCTCATTTGCGAGAAGAGTGGCATAACCCAAAAAAGCGATTCTGATATAAATGCATTTAAACATTTTAGTTTAGCCAAACTGATAGAAAAAGTACAAGACACTTTTGGTCGCCCCTCAGTGAAAAAAAGATATAAAAATAAGATTTTTAGATATGTTTTAAATTGTACTTCGTCTCATATTTCTGCATTATTAACTCAAAAAATGTGTTTTTTTAGGATGGAATACAACTCGCATGTATGCGCCGGTGCTTTAAAATCAATGTTGGGGCTTCTCGACCGCGTACAGGAAAGGGCGAAGGTGCTTATCGGCGACGGTAGGGTATCCAACTCTATCGATTCGTTGGAGCATCGGCGCAATGTGGCGTGCGTTTCATTGTTCTATCGATACTACCATGGGAGGTGCTCTGATGAGATAGGGGAATTGATTCCGGGTGGTCGCATATTCCTGCGGACTACACGTACCTCTCTCAGAGCGCACCCATTTGTGGTTGATTGTTCAGCGAATCGCACAATGCATTATAGAGAGAATTCGTTCTTTAGCCGCACCGCTCGTTTGTGGAACAATCTTCCGGCGAAAGTTTTTCCTGCCAAGTACGATATCAGTAGGTTTAAATCAAATGTCCACAAACACTACTCCCTCTTTCCCACTTCCCACAACATATTTTCCTAGACCAGCACAATGTATTGCATGAGTAGGGATATAAAAAAATAAAAAAAATGTCACTCTTCTCGCAAATGAGCGATATGTAAATATAAAGAAATTTTATTTTATCTTGTTGGTGGCGAATTCGCTCCTTAAATACAAAAGCACCACAAGTCAAAATAAGCAAATTATACAGAAGCGTCATTTTAAAAATAATTTTAATTATTTTATGATTTTTGTAAAAACTATGTGTACTACATAGATTTTTTTGGTATCAAAATATGCGTAATTAAATGGCCTATTTTTCAATAAAGCAATTTAAACATACCTCGAATGGGTTCTCGAAAAAATGCAATGACTTCGAGAACATTAAAATTTTAAAAACTAAACAACCATAATTAGGAAAATTTGAGTTTTATTTTAGACAAAAATATTTATAAAACATTTACTTAAAACTACATTGAGCATATTGCTCGTAAAGGTATAAAAAAACTTAAACTAAAACATTAATAATCTGTTCCCAACAGTAACTTATGAACTAATTTAGAGATTAGCATAAAAAGATTCATAAACTCTTCACTAACTTAATTCGAAATATGGTAGTATTCTAAACAAAAATAAGAGAAAATATTAAACTTATAAATGCAAAACTAACCTATTTCGAAATATTGTACTATTGCACATAAAAATTATAAGATACTTACGTGTATGTGATCTGCAACACAGGTAGTACTTTGGAATGTGGTAGTTTTTCACAAAAAATTCGTGTGCTCGTGGCGAATGACTGTTGACAACTGAAAATGTGGTAGTTTTGCGCGGAACTCAGTTACAGAAATGGTACAAATCACAACTAACGGTTTTGCGTTTACGGGTGTTTTCGATCATAAAATAACGGATGTTTTAGCAAAACATGAAAGTTTCATCGTTTAAAAAGCATTTTATGCAAAAAAATAATTTTTGATATTTTTTGAAATGTGTGACTTTTGTATTTAAGGAGCGAATTGTTACTCTTCATGTTTTCGAATTTTCGAAAAAAATATACGTAATTTTACATCAACATATGTATGTATTATGAGTTGTATAGAGCATATTTTTAACGCTTAAAAGTGTTTTTCAATGCATATTTTAGGCGCTTAAAACTAATTTTATAGAGCATATTTTTGGTTGCCCTATTAAGTAATTAAACAAAAGGTAAATGATGATGTTCTCCTAATTGACGGAATGGAGTATCTCAACCGTTTGTTTCCAAACCATGAAGAACAGGCTGTCAATAGTAGTAATTAGATTTATTGGTCTCAATGATTTTCTTTTCATGCTAATACTTATCTTAAAAACTTAAAACATGACCATTTTATTATTTAAATCTTTTCACCCGGTAGTTCAAAAACTTATATCACTTAAATATTGTAAAGTTTTTGAATAATTAGTTAAATACTATATTATAAAAATTGTTTATTACATCATTCATTGAATAATTTTAATTAATAGGTTGTCGGATAATTAAAATTATTAGATATTTTTATTATCGTTATAAAATTTTGGTGGATAATATTGTTAATTGCGGGTCTATGTACAATACTTTTAACAGGCTTCATAAAAACAGAGACAAGGAATAAACTTCGATCACATTAATGCATAAAATTTGCACTGTGAAGTGGATAAATTCTAACATCAATTTGCTTCGGCTGGTGTAAATATAGTCTGTGTGTCATAAATTGGTTTTGCGGTCAGACCGCACGATTGTCGTTATTTTACAAATACAAAAACCAAAAGAGGTGGAGTTGTCAAATATGCACGTTGCAGCATAAAATGTCTTAAAGCTAAAACCGATCGCTGGCAGTGGTTTTTTAAATTTTATCAAACCGTTTTTAGATTAGTTTTGTCGGGTTCAGCACATGAAATCCAATTATTTCAAAAATAGTTCGTTTGTTATTGTTTTTTTGTTGTTTATTTACATACAGTAAAACACGTTTACAGCGAACACGGTTATAACGAGCTTTACCTTTAGTGAACAGTTTTTGAAAGTTCCAACCACGAAGCACGGGTTTTTCTTACAAATTATTACGTTTATAACGAACACGGTTATAGCGAACTTTGTTAAAAGATTTTTCTGTACCCTTCAACGAATTTTCATGTAAATTAATACTTGACAAGAATTAAAGAACGCTGTAACTAACAAAAAATCGAAAATACATACGTCTTTTTGCATCTTTTTTATCAGAAAAAAAAATATACGCGTCGATTGATCCCGACCCCAAATTTCTATGACAAAAAGAAATTCACATATGCCGTCTGCGTTTTGAAAAATACCTGTGTCTTCTTTCTACTTTCATACAGGTTTTTTGGCTCTGGTGAACATTAAATGTTTTGTCATTTACAAAGAAAAATCGTTTAACGTTTTTTATACTAGTTTGATAGATTCAGAGAATTTCTTTGATAACGAAATACTTGAAAGTAAAGTACAAAAAAATATAACCGATTTTTTCAATTAACTAGTTTTGCACATAGATTCGCAATTAACTAATTTTTTAATTCTGTAGCAATGTACCTTGAGTTATTTTGATTTTTATTTTATGTATGTATAAATAATTTTTTGTTTTATGTTTATTACTTTATGTTGGTTACTTAATAATTTTAAAATTAAATTTAACTTTAACTATGAGACCTTTAAAAGCAAGTTGTAATAATAAGCCTTAAGTCGTTATTATTAGATAATACCAAACTAAATTTCACTTACATTTTCGTTAATATTTTCCATTCGCAAATTGCAAAAATTTAACAGAATTTACTTAGTCCACCGTTTTATTTCTTATGTGTTCACCTTTTCGACTACATTGAAATAAGTGAAATCTTTGAAATTTTTTTAAATATGGTATTTATGATTGAATCTATGCAAATTTAAATAAAACAAATTTGCTTATTTGACCTGGAGCTGCCGGACTTACCGACTCAACCAAAATGTACCAACTCTTCCCTAAAATGCCAAAAACACTGCATATTAAAAGAAATAATAATAAATATATTACAAGTAAAGATGCCTACAAGCAGGGAAAGGAAAAAAATAATTGATTTTTAAATAAATAAAAGCAATAATGAAAAAAGAAAGCACGTGTTTTTTATATATGAAATATTATCATTTACGCGTTTTAGCTTGTTATCTTGACATGCTGTAGAACTGTCAAAAGTTTTTAAGCAAAAATACACTTTAGGTTTCTTTAGTGCATTTGATGCAAATGGCGAAAGTTTATTTTTTGCTGTTGCATTGAAAAAATATTATGTATTTTACACGTTTTTCATCGTTTGCACGATTTGCAAGGCCTGTTAAAACCAATATTATTTAAAAATAACTAAATAAAAATGATATAGGTACTCCTATATATATTTTTTTTAATTTTTATTTTATAAGATTGCCTGCAACACAAATTACCCATATACATTATTAAACATTTTTTTAGATTGTATTATTTTTACACTTCTTTAATGTATTTCATATCTTTTTACTTTTAGGTAAGTTCATATTTTGGCATAAAAGCATTTGGCGTAAGTAAAAAATAGAGATATTTTCCTTATATTATATTAAATGTACATCTGGTCACTCTGTATGATTGTGAAAAGAGTTGAATTACTTCAGACTTTGAGTATATAAACATAAAATATTAACTGCGTTAAAATTCAATTAATTTTTAATTTAAGAAATTTGAGTGCGTTGGAATTGATTGAATAAACAAACATTTATGCTGGCAACAAACATTTCATCAAAAGGGCCTAATTTTAGTATGAAAATTAATTATTTTGGATGAGTATTTTGTTCAAGTTATTTTCCCGTCATTTTCCCATAGTTTATGAACCAAAAATTAAAAAAAAAACTCAAATATTTTAATTAAAACTAAAAGCGTTTTAATCCAAATTTTATTATTGTTTAGAGACAATTAAAATAAAAGAGGGAGAAAAACGAAAACAAGGATATCGTCGGTTGAAAGGTAAAACTCACTAAGTGCTACGTGGTCTGACTACACTTAGTGAGTTTTACTTGTCAACCGACGATATAAAACTAAATATTTTTTAAAGATAAAAAATCAGATTATTAAGACACAAGTGGTAAGAGTATCACTACGGTGACCATATTTTTTAAACCAAAATACAGAACAAGGAAATATTTGACCAATAACAACTATAAAATGCAAACAAACAACTTTTCATACGTACATATTAATTATTTAAATGCAAAATTAACAAAATTAAACAAAAAACTAAAATAAATTAAATTAACCAAAAATTCAAAAATAATTAAAACTTGGTGATATCATTGAATGAGTACATAACATACATACGTATATATCGTCATATTAAATGCAAACGGACGCAATTTCACAAAATTTCGAAATTGAGTTTTTTTTTAATTATGGTTCGTTTAATCAAAATACATGTTTGTGCTAAATTTTAGATTCCTACGATCAAAAATGGCGATTTTATTAACGCAATTTAAACGGAAATAACTACAAGTACGTGTATTTCTAAATGCAAGAAGATATGACTACATACATACATATTTATATGAAAACTTACATACAAACTCATTTGTTGCATATAGGTATGCCAATCCTTATACATATCTCGATTCTGAAAATTATGATTTTCCGGATTTACAAAATTTTTGATTTTAAGGTTTTTTGCTTCTCCTGTATAAAAACAAATAGTGACGATGTGTACATCATTTTTGAATACCATAAAATAAAAATTAGAATTTAAAAAAACTATTAGTTTCAAATAAAAGTTAAAGTTAACTATAAAAAAATTTTAAGTAGATCCACAGAAAGGTGCATAGAAAGGGTAATACAAATTAAAACTTGTTAAAATCTTCAAATAAAATATTTTAACTTTGACAAACCTAATATCATGAATATAATCTTATATGTATTTATCTTTACTTGTTTCCATTTTTCACTTTAGAATAATAATTTTTATTTTCAAATACCAAGTAACATTTTGTAATATAGTATAAAAATAAATTTGTATATATGATTCTATTTTCAATTTTTCTAACAAAACTAATTTTGGTATTTTTGTGATGAATAAATTTGTTTTACCAAGTTATTTTTTACTTTCAAATATTCTTTAGATACTATAAAATCATAGTTGAATTTAGTGACCAAAATGATTTTGATCGTTTCCATTTTCATATGAATTTTTTTATTGGTCCATATATTATGCTCCCTTCCCTTTGAATCAAGTAAACACAAACTGAACTCGACAACCGTTAAAATATTTTTAAAATTTATATTTCCTTCTCTAAAATGTGCATACATACGTATATGAAATGTATTGCTGATGGTAATAAGTAGGGCAACCAAAAAATGCATTAGCATTTTTTTTTTCTGAATGTTACTGACAAAACAATAAAAATATTAATTTATTTTAGGAAAAACTACGACGTTTAAGCCCTATTTGTTATAGCATATTTTTGCATATTTCGTCGTAAATGCATACTTTTGAATTTTTAAATTTTTTCATATTTGTATGGCATATTTTACAAATTTTTACATATTTTAGAAGAATTTGCATGTATAACCAAATTTAATTTTTTCCAAATAATGACTACGTACTGACACATAACTTAAGTATAATCTATTGAATAATAAGGGTACTCTTGAAAACGCTTAAAATTAAACATTGTGAAATTGGGGAAAATCGCGAGAATGGTTCATGAAGCTCCTTCTTAAACTTATGTGCAATAGTTAATGTCAATTTGATAGAAACGTCAAAGCAAAAAACAAATTAAATACAAAGCAGAAAATTTTACATTTAGGGGAATTAGCGTTTAAAAAAAATTGCTTAATAATGAATTCTAAATTAAAAGTTACGTATTTTTCAACGCTGGACCTATTGGAGATAAATTGCAATAATTGCATGATTAAAAGTTGATTTTTAAATTAATTAAATTTTCGTAAGAATATGCAGAAAATCAAGCAATCTGTGTCAAACAGACTGAAGAATATATCAGCGGATACCGAGATTTTAAAACTAATAGAAATATTCGGTTTTGTAAAGTTTGCAATAAGCCAGTGTCAGAAAAGGAAATATTTATCGTAAACAACACTTCAGAAGTCGAAAACATATTGAGCTTAACGGAAGAAATTATGCTCGGAAACGTTTGCTTGTAAATTTGAATCAATTACTTTCGTTGATGTCGAAGCGAGTTTCTCGATCTACAAGAGCGTTTTACGACAAAACTTTATGCTTCAAAATTTGAGCGATATGATTGTTATTTATTGCAACAATAATTTAATCTGAATTTTTTGAAATTTTGTATTTTTTGTTTGTTTTATTGTTAATTTTGGAATTAAAATAAATATATCGCTCATTTGCGAGAAGAGTGGCATAACTCCAAAAAAGCGATTCTGAGCTAAATGAAAACTGAAAAGGAAAAGTACAAGATACTTTTGGTCGCCACTCAGTGAAATAAGAGATAAAAATATAATTTTTAGATGTTTTAAATCACAGTTCGTCTTATTTTTCAGCATTAAAAAAAATTTGTTTTATAAAGAAATTTTATTATATCTGGTTGGTGGCAAATGATGGCTAGCATGAAAAGTAATATGTTTTCAAATTTTTGAAAAAAAATATACGTAATTTTACATCATGGGGGGGTCGTGGCATAGTGGTAGAGCGCTCGCACAGAAACTCACACGACCAAGATTCAATCTCAGCGAAGGACGAAATTCTAAAAATAAAAATTTGCGACTTTCTAAAAATTACAATTTAAATTAAAAATTTAATTTAAGAAAAATAAGAGGTTCCCCCCCCCCCCCCCCTTCAGCAAGACCATCTGCAAGAAATCGCCCCCTGACATTCCTAATACATTCCACCAGAAACCAATTATCAGGAGTACAGCGCCACCTTCTGGGAAGACAACAGCTAATCTACTGAAGACGCTCACCATTCACATTAAACATCCACCGACATATGAGGCAATTGCTGTTTGATCATTCGAAGGTGAAAGTATAACACTGGCTCTTGAGTGGACAAATTTTCAGCAACTTGTTTCATCAACCATAAAATGCGCAATATATACATTCATCTATGAAAAAAAAAAAAAACAAAAAAAAAACCTATCAACCATTTTCACATTCCAATACAATGCACTGCATGAGTAGGGGTGTACCCCTTAGTATTGGTCTTAAAAAAAAAAATCAACATATGTATGTATTCTAAGTTTTATAGAGCATATTTTCAAAGCTTAAAAGTGTTTTTTTCAATGCATATTTTAGGCGCTTAAAACTAATTTTATACAGCATATTTTTGGTTGTCCTAGTAATAAGCATGTCTCTATGGCCAATTCGTCTCTGAGAGACTCGTCGGGAGACTTTTTTCAAAGGTGTTTATCAAAACTACAAATACTACTTTGAGGCATGAAAATACAGAACAAATTCTGAACATTAAATAAAATACAGAACATTTTTATGTTTTTCCCTAATGAATAATTTACATAGAATACGGGTTTCAAATACAGAACTGTTGGATGCGTAAAACTGGAATTTCTTTTGTTTTGTTGTTTTATTTAATATTTCAATTTCTTTTATAATTTCATTCAAAGTTTTTGTTTGCCATTCATTGTTAATTTTATTTTATTTAAAAGAAAAAAACTAAGAAAAAAAGTGTGGAAAAATAACCAAAAGAAAAAAAAAAGGGAAAACAACGAAAAAAAAGTTTTGCATCCGATAATATTTTTTTTTCTTTTATGATTAAATTTATTTTGTTGTTACACCAAAATCATACTGTGTTAATAAAAGTCATTTATCTTAAATATTATGATCAGCGTTGCGAGAATTGGTAGAATTCAACCAAAATTGGTAGAAATTTTTCCTTTGGTAGGATAGTAGGCTATAAATGATTTAAGGTAGATTTTAGTAGGAGCTAAAGAAAAGCTGTATTGCCCATTTTAAACAATCTTAATAAGGAATTTCATTCGGAAACTTCAGGATTGCCGTATTAATATTCAAGCATAAAATATAACTCTTTGCTCATATTAAGCAATTTTTTCAAAAAAGATTTAATACACAACAATAAAATTGATTTTAAAAATACTAATAATCACGTTGATGTTTAAAATATTTTACTTTACATTACTAAACCAAATCAATCAAAGAAGATATTAAATTGTTATAAATAATTACTCCTGAGAAAGTGTTATCAAGAGAAGACTTGCCTATATTGTCCATTGTTTTAAAATTTTCTAATTTTATAAACTGTGATCGTGATATTATTATCACACAGTGGAATCTATTGCGATTAACAGAAACAAATCTTTCAACAAAATTAAACATTGGATTATTTTGTGATAAAGTTAGTTCAATTATTGTAGAAACGGTTTAAATGAAAAAAGAAATTAATTTACTTTCTCTTCCGCATACTTCTGGAGCAGCTGAACGAAAATATTCAGCACTTTCGTTAATCAAAACTATATTGAAAAACAAACTCGAAATCGACTGAAATTTTAAACAGCTAAAATTTGCAAAAATGACAAGATTTTGAATTCTTTTTTACTTATGTATACTAATTATTCAATTATGTATTGTTAAGAAATTAAATTGTTTTTGTTATATGTTTAATTTTTCTCAAAAATGTATTCTTATTAAATGGTTTTTAAACAAAAATGGTTTTTTATAGATTTTGACTAATTTTGGTAGGTTTTGAAAACAATTTTGGTAGAATTAACATTTTACAGTGGCAATACTGATTATGATACATTTTTTTCCTCTCATATTTTTTTCTTCTTTTGTTTTCACTTTATCTAAATCAGTGATGTCCAAATATCTCTTTCCCTATAACGCGTATTCTGCTTACGTCGAAGTCAAACACATACATAACAAAAAGAAATATTGTTAAGGCCTGGTTAGCCAAACGTTGATGTCGTAAAAATGGTACGTACGTTAACGTACGTACGTTTGTGCAGTTATACAAACCTGTCATATGTCAACAGAAAATGAAATAAAAACAAAATAAACCAAAAAATTAATATTAATTTTTCGTCGTCCACTAAAAACAAAATATAATAATTTTTTATTATCTTAATATTGATTATATAATTTATAATATTTTTTTACTTACTTTTCACAAAACACAGCACAAACAAAAAATTTTAATTTTTAAATGGTAATATGAAGCCAGCTGTTTAGGCAGTGATGAATGTTGTTAAATTAACACAAAGTTAAAGCTACCAGAAGTAGCAAAATAAGAGCATTTTATGTTTACTTCTTATATTTTATGCTTCGTAAAAATTTATATATATACTACTACTGTATAATAAATTTTTGGTTTAAAGTCATTATTTATTGAATCTGATACATTGGTCCATTGTGGACCGGTCCATTGTGGAAAAAGTAAATTTTTAAGTAGAACTTTTTAAAAAAATTGTAATTTTCTCGGTAACTAGTTAGCACGTAAATCAATCATGCATCCCATATGCTTCTTTTTAGATAATCGAATAATTTTTGATTTGGTATGTATATAATTTGTCTGTAGGAGATATGTTAAGTAAAACATATGACTTTTAAATTAAAAACAAACTTTATATTCACATAAAAATTTAAATTATTCACATAAATATCATAATATGTATCTAAAGACTTTAAAAATTAATTAATTAACTCTTTTTTACACATATAAAAAAAATAATTTGCATATAAGCATGAAAGTACCAAAATTACCACATTGCCATTTAACATACAGAAATGTCACGTAAAATCGTTTAGAAATTCTATTTTATACAGATTGTTCCGTTCTGACATTTATTTTGGATAATCATTTGCATTGTTTTTATATGCTAGAAACCAACGTACGTTGCGTTACGTTACATGAACGTTCGGCTAATTCTACCTTTACTCTTGCTTTTTTTAGATTTTAGCTTTTCTCCAACATAGTGCAGGGATGGATAGTGCATATTTTTTTTATCATTTTTATTTAACTGAAATAATTATTCATTATTTCCTCCATATCCATGTGACCTCGTTACTCCTTTATTTTTAATGTATCGGTCACATGTCTATCGGGCAATCGATTACGTACATATTTCACTCAGAATTATGAAGAAATAATTATGAAGTTATAAACAGAAAGTAATTCGAACATTCCCATTTCTGGTAGAAGTAAGCAGAGTCTTTTCTCTGCTTCATACACAAGCGCAAGTGTGTTTATGTAGTAGTGGACATCACTGATCTAAATTGATTTTTTTTTCTCAATTCAACCATTTAACCCCTTAACGTTAGGATAAGAAAAAAGAAAATATTGGTTTTTGTAAAGTTATTATTATGAATTTTTTTTTGTAATAAATTTTATATAAAATAATGAGTTTTTGTAATTATAGCATTTTCAGTTTAAATTAAACCTTTTTCAAAATAAATGAAACCTTTTTCAAAATGAACGAATCCTTTTTCAAACTAAACGAGACCTTTTTCAAATTAAACGAAACTCTTTTCAAAATAAATGAAACTTTATTCAAATTCATTTAAACATTTTTCAAATTAAAATAAACCAGTTATAGAATTTAGTAGAAAACAAAAGAAAAATAAATAAAACATTAATTTTTAATTATGGATAATGCCAGAATCTATAAAACCCAAGAAATTCGAAATATGTGTGGATAATAATGACTGTACGCTTAAATTTTTACCACCTTATTCTCCTATGTTGAACCCGATAGAGAAAACATTTTCTAAGATAAAATTCCACGCCCGATCATTATTAAAGTGACATTACCACAGAACATAACATAGTAAGTGTATATAATTGAGGAAAGTGTCGCACAAATTAATCAAAATGATTATGCGAACTATGTTTTGGATATGATCATGTTAATTCCTAAAGCAGTCAGTGGACAAATTCTTCATTAATTTTAACAAGTATTGTATAAAAATGAATATGTTTAATATGTTTTATTTTTTTTTTCTTTTGTTTTCTATTAAATTCTATAACTGGTTTAATTTTATTTGAAAAATGTTTAAATGAATTGAATAAAGTTTCATTTATTTTGAACAAAGTTTCGTTTAATTTGAAAAGAGTTTCGTTTAATTTGAAAAAGGTTGCGTTCATTTTGAAAAAGGTTTCATTTATTTTGAAAAAGGTTTAATTTAAACTGAAAATGCTATATAAAATTTTTTTTGGGTCTCATGCAGGTTAGTGCGATTGGGGTTTTCTTATTGTTGGCCATTGGGAAAACCATAGGATGGGTGGGTATAGAGGACAAGAAGCAATAACACCTTACTTCTATTAAACTATGCCAGGGAACTCATGGAAATTAATTTGTTTTTCGTTCATCGAATTTTCAGGGTATTGTAGTCATACGCAATTTTTTTTTATTTGTAGTCAATAGGTTTATCAGGGAACAGGACCCCGGCCCAATTCTCACGATCTAGCTAGCTAACAAGCGCGCATGTACAGTTCTCTATGATAGTTTTTAATTAGCAGAGTAACGTTTTATTTAATTGTTTTTTTTATTGTAGTAACTGCATACTGGTGTCTACCGGTATACTGTTATGTGGTTGGCCTTTTCTGCACACCACCTCATACCACATAAATTAATAATTTTTATTTTATTTAAACTAAACCAATCAGTGACGATACGTGCAACATATCTATATATATTGAATAATAACCCATTACAGTTGGCCTCACAGTATCCTATTCGATTGCTTCAATTTTCGAGCATTTTTTAACTAATGGAAATGGCATCACGAATGGTGACCTTTAAATGATCAATTCTCTAGTTTGTCGGCATAACACTTGACAAATCGCTGTGGAATCCCAGCTTCTTGGCGGCTAATTGACATCGACATTTCGGCTAATTAAACAGCTATCTAAGGTTTGACGCAATAAATCAATTTTGGCATGAGATGCCCTCGTTCAGATCACTACCATTAAGTTTGGGCACAAAGAAATCGGTTATCATGGTGCGATTGGTGTCTCCATTGATAACGTTGTTGTTATATTTTTTGTTTTAATGTAATACCTAGCGGTTAAATCAATGTCCTTCCTTTACATACTATATAATTATTATCATTTTAATGTTCAATAAGCCTTGTTTGGAAATATCAAAATGAGGAATAGAAAATGAAATAAAAGATGATGGACTCATATATTCAAATTAAAATAACACTTTATGTACATATATATTTACACCGATTGTTTACCATAGGTACACAGACACGGATCTTTTATTTTTTAAGTTCTTTTGTTTTCTTTTGTGTATGCCAACATGAATTAAATTCTCTAGGATTAAAAACAATTTGTTTTTGGCGCACTTAATTGCCGATACCATAGCATTTTATTGTCTTGAATTGTTTAGAATTAAAAATAAAAGAAACAAGAATTAAAAGTGAAATGAATAAGAATAGGAAATAGTTTAGTTTATTTTGTATGTGTGGTTCACTAGAAAAATGCAGTTTTGAGAGAGAGAGAAGAATTGGCGACAAATTAATGGAATGGATATTCAAAAAGTAGGATTAAATTGATAACAATTTAATACACAATGATTGTTTGATAAGGCAAAACAGATAAATGGTTTGGACCGAATAATGTAGATAATATGTAAACTCATAAAAAAATAGAAATTTAATGCCGGTTTTAAATAGCCATATTATAATGGTCCATTCATACTGGGTTCTTTGTTATGAGATTAAGATATTAAGCTTAATTGTGATCATCATTGTAATGATTATTTTTAAATACTCAAAAAACAGAGCTTTTCTTTAAATAAAATATTAATATATAAGCGTTTAATTAAGTTTTAGGTCTAATATATAATTATTTTTTCGATATTTCGCTACTTCTCTGCGTAGCTTCTTCAGGAAATATTTTTATTTAAAAAATTTTTTTAAAAAAATACATACATACATACATACATATTAAAAAAAAAATTTGTCATATAAAAAAAATTTTTTTAAAAATAAAAACCAACAAACATATTTAATTAAATATTACAACCAACAAACATTTTTTAGAAAAAATAATTACAAAAAGAATCATAATGATATATGTATAAAAACAAAAAATTATTTGTTAGGTGGTATTATATTAAAAAATTTAAACAAAAGAAGAAAAAACAATTAATTGTAACATAACAACTTTTTAAAAAATTAAAAGCTTTAAAAAAATTTTAAAAAGGATATTATTAAACTAATACTTATAATTTTAACATTTTTTAACAGCCTTATTTATAATAAAAAATTTTTAGCCACATGTACAAGTTCTTTAATTTTTGATTCTTTAACCAGTTATCAAATAAAAGGTATGAAAAGTTTAATAATATTAATCTATAGCAGGTTATAAACTTGCCAGTTTTTGGCCTATATGTTAAGTAGTTGCTAACTTTTTATTATAAATACAGCTGTAAAAATCTAATTTTGACAATTTTTGTGTATAAGATGTCTGTATGTTTGTGCAACATTGTCTGTGTCTGCTTTATAATTTATTCTAAGTGTTGTTGGTACATTAATTATCTGTAACATCTCTAATAAATAACGACGTTTATAATTATTTTCTGTATTTAGAATTGAAACATTTTCAAAGTTCGGGTAGTGATCCTAAAGCTTAATTAAACGCTTATATATTAATATAATAAGGTCAACTAAACTTATTAATACAATTAAATAAAATATATTTTATGAAATTAGTTGTTTAGATTTTTCAGGTAAATTACAAAGATTTCAAATATTTTAAAGTGATGCCTTTGAACATTTAAATTCTTCTCACATTTCTATAGTTTATTATTTTCACCTTAGTTTTGGGTTTTATTTTCTGTGTATGCCCTGAAGTACATTCTCCAAACATCTTTTCGTTAAAGCATTTTTATTTATACGTCTAAGGGCCATTATTACAACTTGCCTATAAAGTGTCCGATAGTTAACGGTAAATTTCGTTAACGGAAGGAATAAAGTGGCCTTTAAATGTTTTTCATTATTACAACTTACCTTTAAAATAAAAGTTATATTTTTTAAAATTCGGCAATACCAGAACAAAAACCGATTACTTTTAGCATTAAATTTTTTTAAAAGACACCAACAGCAACAGCACACGTGTTTTTATAAATAAATAAACAAAAAATGTTATAAATTGTGCACTAAAAGAACTTAATAACTTGTCAAAATAAACAAAATATTTTTATTTATAATTTAACAAACAAATAATATGGCAGCCTCAATAAAATATGGTAACCCAAAAATTTTAACCTCACGTTAAAAGTTAAAGGTAAGACAATCTTCCCAATAACTTTATCGGTCACTTATAGGTTAAAGTTTACTTGTAATAACCAAAAGCAATTTATCTGCCCTTTATCTAAAGGCAAGTTGTAATAATGGGCTTTAATATATCAATAAAATGTCTTTTAAAGCTAAAATCGATCGCTGATAGTGGTTTTTTAAGTTTTATCAAACCGTTTTTAAATTAGTTTGGTCGGGTTCAGCATATGAAATCCAATTCTTTCAAAAATAGTCCGTTTGTTATTATTTTTATTTTGTTTGGTTGTTTACATACAGTAAAACACGTTTATTGCGAATACGGTTATAACGAACTTTGCCTTCAGCGAACAGTTTTTGAAAGTCCCAACCACGAACCGTTGGTTTTTCTTACAAATTATTACGTTTATAACGAACACGGTTATAGCGAACTTTGTTAAAAGCGAAAATTTTTTCCTGTACTCTTCAACGAATTTTCATGTAAATTAATACTTCGCAAGAATTAAAGAACGCTGCAACTAACAAAAAATCGAAAATAGGTCTTTTTGCATCATTTTTATCAGAGAAAAATACGCGTCGAATGATCCCGACCCCAGATTTCTATAATGAAAAGCGTCGATTGGTCCAGGTCCCAGATTTCTACGATGAAAATAAAATAACGTACGCCGTCTGCATTTTGAAAAATACCAGTGTCTTCTTTCTACTTTCATACAGGTTTTTTGACTCTGGTGAACATTAAATGTTTTGTCAGTTACAGCGTTCTTTTTAAACAATTTTAGAGTTCAAAAGAAAAATCGTTTAACGTTCTTTATACTATTTTTATAGATTCGGAGAATTTCTTTGATAACAAAATACTTGAAAGTAAAGTACAAAAGAATATAATCGATTTTTTCAATTAACTAGTTTTGCACATAGATTCGCAATTAACTAATTTTTTAATTCTGTAGCCATGTACCTTGAGTTATTTTGATTTTTATTTTATGTATGTATAAATAATTTTTTGTTTTATGTTTATTATTATTGGTTATCTAATAATTGTAAAATTTAACCCCTGTGTGAAATAAGCCTTTAATAAACATACAATAATTTTTATGAATACAGGGGTAAATGTATAAAATCAAAATATAATATTTATGTAAATGTAAAGAAATACGTACTTAATTGTAAAGTAATATTTATTTCTTTTATTACGAATATAGTTAACTTCGTATATAAAGAACTAAATTACGCGGTGCCTTCGAGTTCGTTGTAACTGTTCGTTATAAACACTAGCTGAACTCACCTATATTTCCATCAGAGTTCTCTGTGTTGTACATTTTCATTTTTACATTATCTATTTAATTCACAATCTATT
This sequence comes from Metopia argyrocephala, assembly GCA_963576795.1. NCBI lineage: Eukaryota > Metazoa > Arthropoda > Insecta > Diptera > Sarcophagidae > Metopia > Metopia argyrocephala. The sequence goes on along the minus strand of OY756210.1, from coordinate 85,295,223 downwards.
GGAAATAAATTTTGCGAATTATAATGTTTTTACTCGAATGAAAATTCTAACTAGTGTTTTTTTTGTGTTGACTTACTCTTATTTACAACTATGTGTTGAAAGTTTTTTGTAAATTTAACTTATTTTTCAGTGTAAGCATTACAACATCTAGAGAAATTACACATATTTTCTTATAAAGAAACCAGTTTTAAAATCTCAAGACCGATAAAGTTTTTTTTTTATTTTGGATGGATTATTTTTGGATTTGAATACGCGTTTGGTGGGAAGAGTTGAGAACTTCCGGGGACGGAAGTTTGCTGGAACACTCACCGATCAATATGTTCGTAACATATAAATATGTATATGTTAAGAGATAAAGCTATGATGACTGGCTGAGGGGGTTTGGGCGTTCTAGCGGCATCATGGACATTTATTGTATGCAGCGTTGATACGGTTGCTGGCCGGAACACTCAACGATCAACCTTATAGGAAATCGCGTTGTAGGAGACTCAAACTCCATACAAAAATCAGAGTTTGGTTCCAAAATAAAAAAAAAAATTCAATAAAATATTGGAATTTGTATAGTAAATATATGTGCTTAATATAATTTTGTGTATTTATTTGTTGAGTCATAAGAACATGAACATATATTATGTGATATAATAACATTGCATTTAGTTAAATAAAAACAAAATAAAATAAAATTTAAATTCTACGTAAAATATTCAAGTTCAAAGATTTAATAAATTAAAGCCAAAATAGAACGATAACTTTTTACTCCTCCTTATCACTTTGTATGATTTGTTTCGAACGTTTTGTTCGTACTAGTTCAAAATCTGAGCTAAATCCACTATCAGATACGGGCATCCTTTCGACGATTATTCGCAATTGTCGAAAAAATCGTGCATTGAAGTTTGCTTGCTCTTATTTCGCAAATTTTTATAAATTTCTTGATAGGGAACTAAATTGTTTTGAACTTCTTCTTCCAACTTACTTATTCACCTTAAAATAATTTTATCAAAACTCTTTTACGAAAAAACAACAACTGTTTCACAAATTTTTTATAATGTAACTGGAATTAGACTGCATATTTTGTCACAATTTTTTACAGACTTCAGATTGATGCTTTTATTTGCAATGCCGTCAACAAACTAACAAAAAAATTATTACATCAAATGAAAGTAGCATAAATCAAAGTATGGACAAAATGCAAATAATTTTATTTAGGCAAAAAAACCTTTATCAAATTAAAATAGTAAATAGTTGAAAAAAATTTTCGTAAAAATCGCGTTGTAAGAAAATGTCCGCATTTTGGGAACCGCGTTGTAGCGAAAACGCGTTATAGGAAACCGCGTTGTAAGAGGTTTACCTGTACTTCTATAGCATGGCGGCAAGTTATCGGGTGGGCCTTTTAAAAGTTTAAATTTAAAAATGTAATAGAACAACAACGGTTTGAAATTTTTCCAAATTTATTTTTTTGTTCTAAGGTACAATTGTTCCAGTTAGAAATTAAATATTATTTCATTTATATGGCTGCCGCGGTTGTGTAACGCAGAATATTTATTTATTTGTCTTTTATAAATGATTTTTTTTATGCATGTGAGTGGTGAGCGTCTTTCAGTAGGTTGATGTTATCTTTCTAGAAAGTTGCGCTGTAACACTGATCATTTGTTTTTCTGGTGGAATATACTGGAAATGTCAGGGAGCGGTTTCTTGATGATGGATTTCTTAGAGGAGGCGTAACCTCTTATATTTTTAAATTAGAATTTAGAAAAAACGCAAATTTTTATTTTATAATTTTTGGTCCTTCGCTGGTATTGAACCTCGGTCGTTTGAGTGTCTGTGCGAATGCTCTATTCACTATACCACGACCCCAATTTTGAATTTAATTGGAAGAATTATTCGAGTTATACCAGTGTACTCGTAATTAAATGAATTGCAAAATTATCGCTGATGTAGACTTACTTCTAATGCTGTCTGTATTTAATTGGTGTTTATTGAAAGCAAAATTGGCAACAAATATATTTATAACTGAACTGGTCCAACATATATTTTTTTTATTTATTTATTTATTTATATGGCATATGTATGCATGTAGGTTTAGATTGAAAAAGCCATTCCGAAAGCGAAATATAAGTGGAGAATAAGCTTACAATAAACAATTTTCCACAACTTTTCATAAGTATATTTTTGATAGATTTATTAAAATGAAATTAAGTGTTTTAAAAACGTTTTATATAGCAACAGTATTTGAAATACAACTTGCGGTACACTTAGCTTGGACAACAGTTTAGCACATACGATTGCAAAAGACTTATGCTCGATATAGATTTTTTATATACATACGTATGTATATACATATGTATGTATCTTGTACTGTTAGCGTGATAAGTTTGAAGTAATATTGTTTTCTTTCAAAAGTGAAGTTAGAAATAAAATTGTTTAAAAAAAAAAATTAGAAAACAAAAAAAAAAAAAAAAAAAAAAAAAATAACAAGAAGACAAGAACTTTTTGAATGCGTTTGTAAGTACGATAAAAACACTAATTCATAAGTGACATAAAATAAGCATTCGCTAATAACACATTTTATCGTTCGTCTTTTTTATTATTTCAAAGGAAAAAGAGGAGTTATTTCATGTATTGTTATCAATGATATATTCATTCACTTTTTATATTTAGTAGATGCTGCCATTTCTATTGTATTGAATGAGAAAGAGTATGTAAAATTACTAAAAATAGGCAAGAATCATGGAAAAAATATAAGGACAAGGCTTAAATAGTAAAATAATAGTACCAATAATAGTAGATTTCAATTTAATTAATTATAATTTAAATTTAATACTAAATTTATTAACAAAATAATTAATAAAACACAGATAATTAAAAATAACTAAAAACATTTATTATTTACTTGCATTAACCCAGCAGAAATTAGTGCTTACCAATAAGCTATAAGAGAGAAATTATGAATAATCACTTACAAGTGCACATCAATAATGAATGATTTTTATATTAAATGAGATGGTAAAATGCAATAGAAATGCAAATTTATTGCAACCAATAAGCAAATAGTATAACAAAGTAAAAATAACACCTTATGCTGTAGCATTTTTAGAAGCTTTAATGTATAAAAAATAATATAGTGCTTCTATTATTGCTTACAATTTTATTTATTGCTTCCAAATTTGAAAAATTTTCTGCTGGGTATAGGCTTACACAAATATTACGACAATAAGCTTACTACAAGCACAATTAGAAAACTATTTTCCTGTAAATTTAAAATAAGCTAGACATCTATACTGGTTATATAATATTGTTACGAATACATAATTTTATAAAGAAAAATCGTCATTACAGTCTTTTAAAGTAGGTTTTGCTGTTATTATTACAAAAACAAATATATTAGGAACATTCTCAAATATGTTTATAAAAATATAAATCATTACAAAAACAAATATACATGTAGGGGTAAAATGTATATAAAAACTCACAAACACAAATACATGTGGGATTAAAACCCTGCAGATAATGCGAGTACTCCATACATGCATGTAAAGAGTACTCCACAGAGGAGTAGGACTAGTCCAAAACTCACCCAAATGTATAAAAAAACAGGGTCTATTTAACATTGCGATGTCCTAGGGCTGGACCATGTAACCCATCGGACTAACCCAAAAACTACTCCATGGAGCACACTAGTGGAGTAGTTTAAAAAATAATCCATGGAGCACTCCACAGGGGTAGTTTAAACTACGTGGTAAAAGAAAAAAACAGTACAGAAACGAAATTTATGGTTAAAATTTTTATATTTGTATTATTTTCCTTGACCTTTTTATTAATTTTATTACAGTTATTTCCGCTTAATTGAGTCTCTAAAAATGCACGACTTTTGGTGCAATTAAACGGGAAACTCAATTAAGCGATACTCGGTTAATTGATTCGCCGACGCAATTAAAACGAAAATCACTTAATTAAGCCAAACGAGCAATAAAGCGAAACATCCACGTGTATAGAGAAAATGAAATTCATTTTTTTATTTATTAAAAAATAGTGTTAGTTTATTAAGACAAAACAAAACAAAAATCAGGTACGTTCATCGTACAATATTTGAAAAGCAACAAAAATTACAAAATTCTATATAAAAAGAGATCAAAATTTAAAATAATTACATTACATTTGCGCATTAGGGTGTCCCAAATAAAATTAAAAATTGGAATTCTTGGGAAGATCATTCTTAATTTGGATACTCATAAGGTAAAGCATTTTTGGGAATTTTTTCAGATTTTTCGGAAGTGGTTTAGAGGTCGCGCAAATTGATCTTTAATCAACAATCGAGCTTTTTGTCAATATTGTCAAAGCAAATATTCCGATCTTAAATTTTATGTGCATAAATAATAAGTTTCGGCAATAATATCGCACATTTTGATACATTATATAACAGTTTTTCCTAAATTTTCAACAAATATCGAAAACAATGTTTTATAACTTTTAAAATTTGTATAAAGACTAAAAAACTAATGATGCAATTTAAAAGATTACTAAGTTTTAAATAAGAAAAAAAAAATACATTTTCTTTTACCGTTCTCGAGTTATACACTTTTAAAGCTTTGCACCCATTTTTAATACTATATAATTTTATGGCTTGAGATAAAAGGTTTTATGATGGAATCTAACTGAAAATGTCCAATTTATGTATGCGGACACGACAAGCTCCAATACAGGACGGCGGATTGGGGCATGCGTTTTACTTCTCCAAAAATTAAAAAAACACGTCATATTTTTGGCATGTCGCCATCATATGTTGGAACTAATTGCTGGATCAGCGTTTAAGACCCTTAATATTGAGGATCAAATTACATCCCCACAAATTAAAATTTTCGTCACTCTTCAGCAAAGGTGGGCTAAAAACAATTTTTCGGATTGTACGAACCACGAAATTGTTGGAAAAATTATCCCAATTAATTATTACTGATACGAAAAGATCTAATAATTTTTGTAAAAGGGCAGCTAAAGAATATACAACTAATGGAAGATTATAAGGAAATACACAACTGAGCCTTATTTTTTGGGTGATAGACTTGAGCACCATCCAACAATCAAGTCTCCTGGAGCTATTAACCGAGCTCGCTGGATGATGAAAATTATATACTCTTAAAAAATATGTATTTTTCGAAAGCAGCTACAACCTTTCATTCAAAATTCAGAAATTGATGCCTTCTGAAACAGACTTTCAGAATTTACTACAGGGCATATATCAGCATCACAAGAATCTTAATAAATGATTTATAACAAATCTAGTTTTTTTATTGTTTATATAATTGTTGTATAACCTAGTTCTCACTTTATAGTATTAAAAATTTCATACAGTGAGTACAAAGCTTCAAAAGGGTACAACTCGAGAACGGTAAAAGAAAATTTATTTTTGTTCTGCTAACTTATTTAAAACTTAATAACCTTTGTAGTCGCCGTGGTCTAGTGGTGAGTGTGTTGGCTTACTATGACATAGGTCCTGGGTTCGACTCCAGGCCCTGACATCTTCAAAAAAAAAGAAATATGAAAAAAATATTTCTTTCGGCGACTACCTCTCAGCAGTCTTCTGGCAAAAGCTCTGAGAGTAACTAATTGCCATGAACAAGCTTCTCAAGTCTGTCGTTCGGAGTCGACATTAAACTGTAGGTCCCGGTACTCATGGATAAAAATTGACACACACAACATGAGTGCTGCGGGAAGCTAGGCCGTAATCCTGACACAGGGTTGTAAAGGCCAGTTATGTATGTATGTATGTAACCTTTGAAACTTCATCATTAGTTTTTTTAGTCTTTACACAAATTTTAAAAGTTATAAACCATTGTTTTCGATATTTGTTGAAAATTTAGGAAAAACTGTTATATAATGTATCAAAATGTGCAAAATTATTGCCGTAACTTACTATTTATGCACATAAAATTAAAGATCGGAATATTTTCTTTAACAATATTGACTTAGAAGTCGAGAAAATATCGATTTTTTACCAATTCATAACCATAATTTAAATAGAGCCCAAAAAGCTCGATTTTTGGGTAAAAATCCAAAAAATCTGAAAAAATTCTCAAAAATACTTTGCCTCATAGTGGTCCAAAATAACCTTGATCCCCAAAGAAAAATTTTTTTGGGACACACTAATGTGCATGCGAGTGTACATTAAATGTTATAAAAAAACATTATACATACATAAGTAAAACTATGATTAAAAAAATCAGTCATCAACATTTGAATTTTAGATTTCTTAAGGCTTTCGATGATTCGTTTTTCTATATCGTCCATGACAAAAATTTTTTGGCGCAACATAAATGGTTTTACGTTAGTGGAGAAAAAAATTAAGCAGACGAAATCAATTAACGGAAACATTTGTTTGTGTTTTTCGCAATGCGGTCTCATTTTATGAATCAATTAAACGGGAGGCGCAATTAAGCGGAACTCAATTAAACGGGTAGTTTTACATAGGAGGTTATACGGAATGATTTCGATTCATGATTATTAGTACAATTAAGCGGGAAACTCAATAAAGCGGGGCTCAATTAACCGAAAACAACTGTATTAGATAAATTAAATTATTTCCTGCTACGCAAGGAAGTAGCGAAATATCGTAAAATAAATAATATAAATATTTATTCGACCTTAAGCTCAAATAATTTATCTAATAATAAAGTTAAAATTTTTATTTATAAAAAATCATATACTCATTTTATATATAAATTTTTTTTTTTGCTTTCCATTTGGGTATCATTTTGTTGCAAATGCGAAACTTCTTTTACAAATTGTCCTAAAAATTGGGTAACGTCATAACGTTTCTGCTTGCCCACATATACACCAGCGGGAGATACTTTTATATTTTTTATATTAACGGCTTTAATTAAAATCGGCCAAAGCTGTGTTTTAGAACTTTTGAAAATAGGCAACTCATCGATATTAATATCACAGAGCACTTCATTGTAATTTTGTAATAAATGTGCCGCCTTCAATAAATTATTTTCTATTCCGAAATGCATATTCCGCCCGGGATGCACAACCGAAGTGCTTGGAGCTGTTGCAGTTTTTCCAAAAGCGTACTTAGATTTCGAAGAGCATATTCTTCATTGAAGTTCTGCTTTTCACTTAAATTTTCCTGATCAGAAATTTCGACCCTAGCAGATTGATTATTAATTAATTCTTTACTTATACATTCGATTTTATCACATTGCACCGTTAACATTATTTAATTTTTCTAAATATTTTTCCTTTTACTAACCGCCTTATATGACATGCACTACACTGCATATTTAACTTTTCTTATATTTAACAATTTTACCAATTTTATACCTTTAACATTATAATATTTTAAATTTTATTTTGCCGCTTTATTTTTTTCACTTTAAAGCTTTTTTATTCTTTTAATATATGCATGCATCATATCAGTGGTCTTCACCCATATTACTCAGGTAACGAAATTGTTCGGATATTTTTTTTAGTTTTTCTTAAGGCGGATTCACCCATAAGTTTCTGAAACATTTTCTGTGCAAACGAATTTTTTGTTTACTGAGAGTTTTCTGCACCACGATTCACCCATTTCAGAAATTTTGTTCGTAAAATCAGTGTTGCCATATTCAATTGAAAATTACATAAATACATATCGTTGGTCTCAGGTAGAAAGGCCCTAACTCGCATTTTTTCAAAACTTACTTTTTTTCAGTAAATCCAATGCATTTTAGAAATATTCCGCTCCTCACAAAGAATGTTTACAATATTATTAAAAATAACGTTATTACAAGCAATTGTACAGCATTTAATAAAAAGTTATATATTAATAATTACAGTATCTGTTGTATTTTTACCGCCTCCTGTAAATTTTAAATTATTTGAGTTAGGGCCTTTCTACCTGAGACCAACGATATGTGCATAACGAAAAAGAAAATTAATATGTGTGTCCAATTAAGCAAATAAAGAATTAATAATATTTATTACAAAAGTAAATGAACAATTAATAGTATTTGTGGTGAATTTTTATTTTATATTATTATATTTATATAATATATTATTATATATATCTATTGCCGTTTTATGGCGTCTTCGCAAGCTTTTCCAGTGTATTTGACATTCATTTCCTTTTGTAATAAAATTAATTTTTTGTTCGTCTTTATTAATTACCAAAAAAGCAATAAAATATTTTATTGAATTCGTCTCAAATATATATCAACGGAAGGCAAGCAATAGAGTGCACGTTAGTACTATTTATATTATTAAAAAGATATTCCGGTATGTGATAAAAAACGATTTCGATCAAAATTGAAATGGAATGAAATTTCAAGTTGGTTTAACTTCCAAATCTTTTCATATTCGGGATTCCTTTTTTGTTCATTACTTTACTGACTGACTATTGCCACTACATCCGTGATTATCAAAATTTTAAAATAATTAAAACATATATATTATATATTATATTATTTTAAAACATATATATTTACATATATATTTACATATATATGTTTAAATATTTCGATCGTTTTTCATCACATACCGGATTATTTAAAAAATTTAATAAATATCGCATCACCCAAGGATTAAAATTTGTTTCTTGAATTCTATAAGTTATAAAAATAAATGCACTTGCTGCCAATTCCAACTGCTTCTGCTCCTACTGCCCAAACAATTTGTTTTACATGATTGTTTTTATAAGAGCTGTTGCTTAAATCATATAAGCATTCCCTCCCGGGCTTTTTTATTTCGCTAATTAATTTTAGTGCAATAGCCTCTGACAACTCCATCTTAAATTTATTCAGAAACGGCAAAGAAAATGTAGGAATTATACAGTAAATTTCTTCAATATTACAACTTACCTTATATAATATTTTTAAATTTTAACTTTTTTATTTTTGGCGCGAATATTTTCTTTCTAATATGTTTTTTTTTCTTATTGGCCTTTTTTTGTTTGCTTTTCTTTACATTATTCACTGTACCATACTAATTTTTTAATACGAATGCTAAGCAATATGGCATGACTCTTGTATAAATTTTGTATGATATGGCAACCTCTTTCAGTGTGGTTCGGACCAAATTTAAAATTAATTTAAATCAAGCTGAGAGCACTTCGCACAAAATCATTTCTCTCGCTCTCTGAGAGAAACGTCAAACTACATATAAAAAAAATTTGGTCCGAACCAAGGAACTCATGGGTGAATCCGCCTTTACTCTTTTCGTGGATATTACAACTAGGGTTGCTTAATTCAACAAAAATTCTGGCAAACAGCTTCTTAAAATGTACCAAAACTACCTGTATCATTAATTCTTATTATATTAGTTTTAAATTTAATGTATTGTACTTTATTAACAGATATAACTTTTAGAATTCCTGGAAACCAGTTTTTATTTTATTTTCCTATCAAAAACTTAATAAATTATAAAAAAATTTGCAATGTTAAAAATCTTTCATAAAAAGAAATCCATACGCTTTGTTTTAATCATGCTAAACGATAACCACAATTATTACAAAAACATGTGTGTGAGACAAAAATTGCGTATGGGTTTATGCTTTTTTAGTTTTCAAGAGAGCTAAATTTGTTTGTCAGACACTGAGAAGTTATGATAATAAGCAACATAAACTTATTAATGTTTATATTTCTTATAACTACATTTCAATTTGTTTATAGCATTTACAAACAATTTATTTTATGAATAATTTTAATAAATTAGTTTAAATTTGAAAATTAAAGGTTTTTAAAACGAAAATTTTCACTAATTTCATTCAAGTTGTGAAAAACAGCACAAATGAACAAACCAATCTCACCTCTCAGTGTATTTTTGTGTGACTCTCTTTGTGAAGACCACTGCATCATATACACAAAATTTCCTACTAAAATAAACATATGGATAACAGAGTTGCCATTAAAAATATTTCATTAAAGACTTACTACGATTATTGGCAACAATGTATGAAAATATTAAACACGAACACTTGTGTTATACTACGATCACACCTAACGTGTTTAACATCTCAATAGTGTTTAATAGGGTGGGTCAATTTTTTAGCCTACTAAGCGTATAGCAAGGTCGTAATCTACGAGAAATTCTAAGAACTTTTCCCAAAGAAACCATGGTTCTAAAATCAAAATCGAGCTTCCGGTTTTTTACGAGAAAATTTGGTGTTCAGGTCATCCGAAAATAATGCTATTTTTTTGGAAGTATTCGTTGCAATTGGTGAATAGTTGACCTGTAACGCTAGAAGAGGGCTTATTTTAAAGGAAATTTTCTTACCTTTCTATATCTGTGCTCATATATAGAAAATTATTTACCCAAATAATGGTTTTGGAAGTTTATGTCACAATAATAATAGTTTTAGGTTTTTAACAGTTTGACTATTATTATTTTGACATAAAGCTCCAAAACCATTATTTGGGTAAATAATTTTCTATAAATGAGCACAGATATAGAAAGGTGAGAAAATTTCCTTTAAAATAAGCCCTCTTCCAGCGTTACAGGTCAACTATTCACCAATTGCAATGAATACTTCCAAACAAATAGCATTATTTTCGGATGACCTGAACACCAAATTTTCTCGTAAAAAACCGGAAGCTCGATTTTGATTTTAGAACCATGGTTTCTTTGGGAGAAGTTCTTAGAATTTCTCGTAGATTACGACCTTGCTATACGCTTTGTCACGTATTTCGGTCCCGAACAAATTGACCCACCCTAGTGTTTAAGCCTTAAACACGTCGATTTTGAGATGTTTTATCATACATTGACGTGTTTTGTTAAACATCTCAAATGAGATGTTTTAAATTTAAACACTTCGTTAAACACGTAAATGGAAGGGTTGCATTTTATTTTGGGATGTGTTCAGTATGTAATTGATGAAACTGTCCATTTTTATGGTTATTAAACACATTACCGTAGTGTAAAATGGCGGCACATTTAGAAAAAACTAAAAAAACAACAACAATAATAACAAGAGAATTAGTTGTTTTTAAACATTATTTATATTTTTTCGTATGACGCGTGGTTTTCTTTTATACACCCTTTGTTCACCCTTAAGTAATTCATTAATGTTGAGAATTCCATAATTGTACTCTTCCAATTTTTCGTAGACATATTTTTAATTTTCTCAATTTGAGCTATCCCTAAATAAAAGCGGCAAGCGGAACGTTTTCCAACGCTCAGCGCTTACTCTAAACCGCCATCCCTAAATAAGAGCGCCAACGTTTTGTCAAAACATTACAAACAGGGTAATACAAAAACATGTGCTTATATAACAATTCTATTTTAATAATAAACTGCATTTCTTCATTGGTATTTGTAACAGAAACTAAATTTTATAGTACTATTTTATTTATTTTTATTATATTATATTTATTTATTTTATATTAATATTTATTATCTTCTATTTTATTTATTTTTTGCCTTTACGAATAAAACATGGTTATGCAAATAACATATCTTTATATCACAACCCTGTTTTTTTCCTATTTGTTTACATTTTAGTTGCCTTTTGCGACCAACTTTACTATTAAACGCTCTGTCAAAATTGGATTTTCCAATTGCAAAGCGTTGCCGCCGCGTTATTTTGGGATGCTCCATACAAATTGTATGGGCATGAGAAATTTTGACAGCTAGAAAACGCGTGCCGCTTTTATTTTGGGATGGCAGTTTTTTTGTACAAGCACCAATATCAGCTGATAAAACGTCATTCTTAAATATCTCAAATATAATGTGAACGGTTATGTTTAGTTATTAAAACATTTTGCTTAAACGCGTTCAAAAACACAAGTGTGAACATAGTATTAAAGCAATAAGCTGTTGTTTGTTAATAACATGGTCCATGTCTGCATTACATTGGACCATATTTGTAAGTAGTCCATTTCACAAAAATTGGACCATGTAACCAATTATTATTTGCAGGGAATGTATATGAAAATTATATAACTACAAAAACAAAACACATGTATATCTAAAATTATATAAAAATTTATAATGAAATTGTTGTTGTATAATTATGTAAAAACTAATACATAAAAAGACAATTGAAATTACTAGAATAAAAAGGTTTTGAGTTAGTTGTATTTTGAACGTTATATAGTGTAAATAAAGCTTTAAATCGAAAAGTAACGGTGTTTTAGTTTACAAATATCGAACCCTCGAATAATAAAACGTAACAATATACAATATATATCCATTAATATTCGAATTTAATTCTAAAAAATATATAATAATTATAGAGTAGTAATATTATCGCAAGCGTTCAATTTTGTTTTTTATACAATTGTTAACAGGCCTTTCAAAATAATATTCACAACACTTTTATAAGCTTTAGGCTTATGGTAGTAAGTTTGTTAGAAGCTATTTCTAAAGCCTTTTGGTTTATAGGGTATATTTTTATTACATAAATTTATTGGTTTTTATTTTATGAAACTGTGTTAAACCGATTTTGTATTTAATTCTTCCTTTTTGGATACTAAACAAGAAAAAATAGTAATCGACTTTGAATAATAAATTTTTATCTTCAATTAATGGGAATAAAAAAAATTTCAATCTAGTAGGTAGCGACCTGATGGAATTTAATATTTCTTCGAATCGAATATTGTCATCGATAGTTTGTGAAGCATATTCGGTGGCCTAGTCACCTGTTGTGAAAACTTTTAACTTTAAAACTAAATCTTTAATTATTTTATTAACGGATCCACATGGGTCATAACTAAGATCATAAAATTTTCTTGAAATACCATTTTTTTTCTGAAGTGTCAAAGCTTGGATATGAACATACAAAATTTTCCAAAGACCATCGGACTGGGAAGCCACCGCTTGGAAGTTCAAAATTTTAAATTTTTATTATTATTATTTTTATTTTATAAAGACTAATCCTAAGTATATCTTATGCAAAGATGTTTATTTCCTTTTTTCCCTTTCTTGCTTTTTTTAATTAAACTTATTATTTCGTATGTTATCCTTTCAACAAGTCTTATTAAAAGTGATTATCTTTAATTTTTTGTTGACGTACTCATTCTCCTCCTTAGAAGTTATGATTTAGCAAGAGAAACTGAATAATTGATAATCAAATTGCCATTATGGCGCTATCAACTGTCAAAATTCAAAAACACTATTTGAAGACGATTTATTTAGTCCTTATAAGTTAGCTGGAGCAGCAGAATTTTTTAATTTCATATGCCTGTTATTCCAAAAAAGTTGGCAACCTTAATTATATTTTTATTTTTTAATTGGTTTTATTGCAGTATTTTATTGCTCAGGGTATATCGTAAATGTAAAAGAAAGTGTAAGCCTCTGATCTTGACTTTCAAAACCGGCAATAGAAGAAGGGGAGCTATTCTTAGCCAAAACTAAAAAAGATAAAGAAAATGCGTTTTAATGATCAAAGCAAAAATTAAAAATCAACAGAAAAGAAAGATAAGAGGAAATTGGCATTTTCTCTTTTGCGAAAAGGGAAATACATGGAAAATAAAAGGGTTAAAAACAACGGCAAACTTATGAATGGGTTTGACAGATAAAATTCATGGTATATGATTGCCGGTGAAGCTACGTTTTCTTTTTTTTTAAGAAAAAAAATTTTTTTTTATTTTCATTCTCGTTAAGGAAACAATTGCACTTTCCAATGAAAGTATTTTCTAAATACAGAGGAAGGCAAGAATATTGGCATTTCAGTTTCTTATTTATTTTTGGTTTTTTTTTAATAAGAATAACAGGAATAAATAATTGTATATATGTAAATAATTAATAAAACGAAGAAGCAGAGAATAAAAAATTCGATTTAAATTCTTCAAAATGATCTTCTGTGAGTCTAAAATAAAAATGTACAGTGCATGCTCGCTAATGTGAACTAATTAAAACTGGCGTTGTTCACTTTTACGAATTGTTCACATATCCGAATACCGAAAATTTTAAAAATTTTCAGAATTATACCATATTGTAAACAAAAATCAATACATATTTATGAATTTTTTTATTTTTAAAATTTTTTCAAATTATAATTAAATTTGTATATATTTATACATATGAATATATTCATAATTACTCATACATATACATATGTACATATAATACATGCACATGTACACCTTAAACGGGGATCCCGCAACTAATAAACACAGAATTTTAATGTTTCATATTAAAAAAAAGAAAATTTTGTTCAAATTATAGGGCTTTTTACATTTATTCATATTTTAGAACAGTCAATGAAGCAAAAAATATGTTCACATTAAGTGGTGTTCATATAATGCGGTGTTCACATTAGCGCGCGTGCACTGTATTTTCATAAGTACGTATTACAAAATCTTTGTTGTCGGCGATAAATTTTATTTGCTTTTGTCTTTGCATGGACATTTCAAAAAAAGAACCCTAGTTTTTCACTTCCATTCCCTATTGAATTTTTTTACTGTATTTTGTTAAGTTGAAATAGAACACACACATTTGTGAAGGACGATTTTAATTTAACAAAAAAAGCCTGTAAAGACGAAGTATACGACGAAGTTCGTACATACAAATACAAACATCTGGTTAGACTCTTTTTACTCTTGTATGGTGGTATCAATAGAAAAATTCTCAAACTCAAATAGAAAATATGCTGATTCCTAAAGAAGTTATTTATTTATTTATTTTTTTTTTTTTTTGTTTAACTCCATTTGTTTGTCTGGCTATTCAATGTCTATTTACCTGTGTACCTGTTATTGCCCGATGTGGTAATTTGAAACGGCTCTTGTGATCAAAGTGTTAGAATGTTATGAGAATTTAAAAAATAATTACATATGTATGTATGTATATGCGTATGGATATTTGTATATTTCTGTATTATGTATATATACATACATACATATATATATTTTATTTTTATTTTGACTTCCTCTTTACGTGTTAAAGATACATTTAAAGAACGAAAAGCTAAATAAAAATTAAAATATAAATTATAAAATTTATTAACTCAGCATGATATTTTTTTCTCTTAAAAGGTTAATTATTTCGAAATAAAGATGTTTGGAAAGTGAAATTATTAAAGCATGAACTAATTTAATTATGCTATAGAATCCAGGGGTGAGCAACCTTCTTAATCAACGGGCCACTTATAAATTTTAAAATTTTTTGGCGGGCCGCACATAAATACTAATAATTTACAAAACTCTATTTATAATAAAAATTAGAATAAAAAAATATAAAATTTAATGCCAAAAAAAAAGTATTTGCTTGAAATTTTTAATGAGAAATTTGGCACTGTTTTTTCGATCAATATCAGCCGGAATTGATGAGGTAGGTACACATACACAAGTTTCTAATCGTGCATTACTCAGTCTTGATCGGTGGTAATTGGTCGGTGGTCGGATTTATAAACATTCTCGATGTTTACTGAGAGAAATACATTTTTTACATCAGTATTATTCTGCATGTCCATCACTTCCCTTTGAAAGTCTTCGGGAACTGTATCCACATCGATAATTAATGGTTAGGAAAACATTTTCATGGAAACTGCTCTCTTCTCAGTTTCTTCGTAATTGAAATTCGTTGATTAATGTGTCTATATATTATGTGTATTTTTGAGAAGCAGCAACATTTGTTTGGCGAGCCGCATAAATAGGTTGAAAGAGCCGCAAGCGGCCCGCGGGCCGCGTGTTGCTCATCCCTGCTATAGAAGATTAAAGTTCAATACACATACATACATACAACGTGAGTTACAATAAATTGATGTCTTTTTTATTTTTTTAGAAATATTTCTTCTGTTCAGTCCAGAGTAGGAAAATAAACAAAACTGAACATTTGATCTCATTTGGTTGTGTTCTTTACAATGAGTAAAACAAAAATAAAACAGAAACATTGATAACGATTGCCCCATTTAATTGTGTATATTGTTTTTGTTTTGAGTACTACAAATACGTTACAATAAAAAATTAATGAGAAGAAAAAGAAAAGAAGAAGAGGAAAAAGGGGTAATTATACGAATGTAACGGAATAATAAAGCAAGCACAAGAGCGAAAAGCTAATTGTTTCATTTGCGCTCTTTCTCATTTAGAAAGTATTTGTTTTGGTTTTGCTCAAACTTTGACTTTGTTGAACGTTTGCGAAATGTTTTGTTTGTTTGCCCACTCTGGTTCAGTCCCCTTCCATAAATATGAAGCAGAAGTCATGCACATGTTTTTGCAATTTCCCAAAACATCCTAAGAGTTGAGGTGAAATATTTCTAAACAAGCATATTAAAAGACATTTTGTTTGAAAAATTTGATTTAATTGCACAGTTCAACAGTGAAAAAAAATTCACGGATTCGACAGTATAGGCTCGATTGTACTCGGTTTGGCCAGAGTAACTACCAACTTTTTGTATTTTAGTTTTTGAACTCTTCTTTTTAAGGCCTGCACTGTTTATGCAATCCTTAGCAGTTCAGCTGCTGTGCAGGAAGTTCAAATTAAAATGCCATATCATGCATTTTATATATAAAAATTTTTAAAGAGAGCCTTTAGTAATTCGTTTATGCAATATAACTCTAAATAACCCAACACGAACGCTATATAAATACTCTATTCTAAAATCCTGCTTATTATAATAAAATTATTTCGTTGGAAAGAAATTTTAACCTTGTTGTTCCGTACCTGAATAAAACTTGTTGAAGTTAGAAAAAATGTTGAGATGTAGTTTACACATGTTTTTCCAGACACGTACAGAGTACTACTTTATCAACATTATTTCACAACTATTTCATACGAAATATTTTTATACATGTATGTATAATTTGACACCTTTTCGTACGAAATTTTGAACACAATACCAGGCAGGTTTAAGTTTATATTTACAATAAGTGTTGCCATGCTGGCTATTTCTAACCAAAATTAGTTATTGTTTTCTCGATGAGTAACTTTTATTTTCCTTTTGCGATAATAACAATTTTTTTTCTTCTAGCTCAGGGTGTTTATGTATACCGTTTGTATTAGATATACATTGTAAAATTTTAGGGTCAAGTAGGATAATAGGGTTTATCTAGAAGTCTTTCAAGTTTTTATTAAGTCGATTCACATATTTTGGTATTTATTGTAGGTGTATAATACTTAAATTTTTGTTATTTCTAATAGAATGTGCTGATTTTTGTTTTTTAAAATTTGTTTACTAAATTTTACACACTGTAGCAAGACTGTTTTTATTTTCCTTTGAAACATTTTCTATAGTTGTCTTATTGTAGAGCTGCAATGACCTGTACTAATAGGCCTTGCTATGAAAGTTTGTGCTTAAGAAAATAAATATCAACCAACATTTATTAATTTCGCCTTAAAAAGGCAATGGGAATTTTATAAATTTTTTTTTATTGTTGCATGTTGATTGTGGTGAGTGCTTCCGTTAACTAGGTTTATTTTTTAGCTGTTATCCGCTACTTCTCAATAGGTGGCGCTTTTCTCCTGATCATTCGTTTTTTGTTGTCAAAGGTTAAGGTGGAATAGGGTGGAACATCAGGGAGCGATTACTTTGTAGATGACTTCTTACAGGGGGGACCTCTTATTTTTAAATTATAATTTTGAAAAAACCCCAAACTAACTTTTTTATTAGATGCTGAAGGCTCGGGTTCGACCCCCAGAAAAAGTGATCAATTTTTTAAATTAATTTTTGTTCCGTCAGTAACGCTTTAATTAGATCAAAGTTAACTGCAACCTTCCCAATTCGAACCTGGTATCTAACCACTATACCACGCACCCCTAATAAAATAGTGTTAATTGTTGTTTCCGACTCTTCTTTAGAAATTAGTGGTGATTTTAAAAAGTCATAAATTATTTTAAGGCCTTTTCTTGTAACTCAAAAATTTTTCTTTTAAACACAATATACAAGTATGTATGTAGTAAATCAAAGTAAAAGTAAAACAAACCAGTTTTTTTTTATCAAAATGTTGACATATTTTATTTTTGAAAATATTTTTGCGCATTTTTATTTTCAAGTATTTTCTCATTCACCTGAAATGTTTGTTTTTATTTATTTTTTTTTTATCAATTTGCTACACTCACAAAAATTTTAATTTTGATTATCGTAAAAGAAGGGAACAATTTTAAATTTTATCCATGTCCGAATAATTAACGGTTAGTGGCATTGAAATATAAACGCCTTTAATCATAAAAATAAGAAATTTAATGTGCAAAAAAAAAAAAAATAAATAAATAAAAAAGTATCCAATACAGTATTATACTTTTTGTTTTTATCGATTACATTTTTAAAGGTGTATCTTCTCTTAAGGTCAAGCAAAAAGGAAAAAAATTTCCACACGCTATACATATGTATATACATATGTATGTACATGTATAAGACAAACCTAGGAATGAACAGTTGTGTGAGCACTTAAGGTCGTCTAAATAATAACTTAAAAATATGCTGTTTAAAAAATGCGGATTTCTCTTAAATTACAAATAAAAAACAAAAATTTTTTGTATAAAATTTATAGCTGAAAACAAAATCATTAACTTCGTGTATTTTAGTACATCCGCTACATTATTGCAACACTTTTATGTTGTATTCGACTTACTATACACTATGGCTTTGATTTATTTGATTTGTGTTCCGCAATGCATCGTTGAAATATAAGTACAGCACAGGTTGTAAGTAATTGCTTCTTTTGACAATTCCGTCGATTCATTTTCGAAATATTTTTCTTTCTTATTAAGTAATTGAACATTGTATGTAATCACGGTCTGAACAATAACAATGTCTGCTCAATAGTGTGGTGAGTAAAAAGTGTTACCTTGTTTTGCAATATAAGTACATTAAATAATATTATTTTGCAAAGCATTATAAGAAAAAACTAAAAGACTACACCATATTTTTTTCTTTTACATTTGACATTACACCTTATTTGTCTATTTAGATCATTCATAAAATAAATTGTTTTTTAAATGCTGTAAACAAATTGAAATGTATTGTAAGTAGTTATAAAAAATATAAACTTGAATAAGTTTATGTTGCCTATTATTACATCTTCTCAGTGTCTGATCTGCAAGTCCAACTGAAGTGAGTTGAAATTATAATGATATATCATGCAGTTTATATACAGAAATTGCAAAAGACCACCTATAATAATTCGAATATCCAATATAACTCTAAATAACCCAAAACCAAAGCTATGTCAACAGTAAAAACTCTATAATAAAATCCTGCTCAGTATAATAAAAAAAAATTACTGTAGGCTGGTGTAAATTTGTTTTATTTCGTTCGAAAGAAATGTTGACTATGTTGTTCCGTACATGAATCAAAATGTTGACAGAAACTTGTTGCAGTTAGAAAAAATGTTGATATGTAGATTTCACATGTTTTTCGCAGCTAGAACAGAGTACTACCAAAGAATATAAATCATATAGAATGCGCATCTCAACACTTATCCAAATATTTTGCCAACATTTTTTCAGACGCGGGAAGGAAGGGCAAAAGGCAAAACAAAAGAAAAGAGCGTAACAAAACAAGAGAAATCAAAGAGAAACTAATGTCACAGTGTATGCACTGTGCTAATGTGTGTTTTATTTTTTTTGCATTGTTGTTTAGGTTTTTTCGTTCAGCCACAGTACATACAGTGACGAAATTCCAACAACTATAACAAGAACATCACACAGCAATATAGCCACAACAAAATTTTTGCACACACAACATCACAGTGTATAAGACGATAGCCACAACAAAATTTTTACTTCGTGTTTTTTTTTTTGCTTAAGTACAGAAACGGTATCATGCTAACAACAATATTCACATACAATACAATTTATGTGTGTGTGTCTTATTCATTGTGAGCTGTTTTCGTTTTTTAAATTTTAAAACTTAGAGAATAATGTTGTTGGTTCAAATATTTTTGTGTATTATAGAATACAGTGCTCCGATACGACTATGTAAGCTAGTGTAGGGCAAAGCATATTTAATTTGTAGTTGCGCGAAGGAAAATACATTAATCTACATCGAATATATAGCGCCCTATTTAATATCGTAATAAAAGTGTAGTTAGAAATATATTTTATTATTATTATTTATTTAAGCTCAACAATTGATTTTATATTTATTTGAAATAAAAGGTTAACTAAACCAAAAAATGTAATTCCAAAAATATAAAAAAACAAGTATATATTCATTAATGACAAATTTTCGAATGATAAATTGATGATTTTTCAATTATTTATAAGAAAATTCTATTTTTATTTTTAATTTATATATGTATGTATGAATTATATATATATATATACGTATATATACATTTTTAAAAGAAAAGACACTTTAATTTTTTTATGTTAAAAATAAATAATAAATAAATAATAATCAAGATTAAAATTATTTCTTACTTTATACTTCAAAGCATCAAAAAGTATGTATATTTTGAGGATTTTCATCTCCATAAAAAGGCTAATAAAGTTAATTTTTTTAAAGATTTTTTATTGGATAAAATATCTAAATTTCTTTTTTCGGAACTTCCTTTTTCTGTAGTCCAAAAGCAATGTTTCCGAAGGAGAACCAATAATAGAAAGTCCAATACCTCTATTCTGTGTTGAGAACAAGTGTCGGCAAACCACTCTGGGGTCATTCGTTTACATGACTCAATAATAAAAGATTTTGTACCAATTTTTCGCGGTTCAGATTTAAAGACAGAAAAAGTGTTCTAATTTGTCTTGATTGAGGGACTTTGTCATTAAGAAATATAAATCACCACCTTCCCTTAAAATTTCATTTGTTAACATAAGAATTGAATTTAGGGTGAGTTTCATTTTATTTGAAAAGAAAATACGCTTGTTTTGATCTACAAACTCCACCTTTTTTAAATATTCTAAAAAGAACTGAATATATTAATATACTTCATTGTTAATCTGAATTGCAGATCTGTAGCAATTATCTCGATAAAGGGAGCCACTATTAAGACAATCAAAAATTTTGCCATTTTTTCCATAAACTGAGCTGTTGATAAAGCCAATTCTGCGGAACATGTCTTAAATTTTGTGGTTTCAGACCTTGTTTTAATAGCAGCAGAAACAAGCCTGCTGAAAATTTGTGTGGCAAATACTACAAGCATTTTTCAAAAGTGTTAGGAAACATATGTTGCCGTGTTAGTTTTGGGCACATTTTTGTTTTTGCATTTGCTTCCATTTCTTACAATTCCCTAATTACCTGAAAGCTTGCCGTCCCATCCGGGGTTTTTATGTCACATTTCAGCCACCCATTCCGCAAAGATTTCATTGAGTGTGGGAAATCATAAAGGCAAAAAACAATTTGATCGCTTAATTCAAAAAACGGTTTTTTAGCAGATACTTTAAGATTGGAAAATCATTTTCGGTTAGTCGAGCCTTCATCACATATAAGGGCATAAACATTAATACCAATGCTTTTTAAAATATTTACATTTACTGTAACAATTTCACTTAAAGAATCTGCAGATAAACCATTTTGGGAAGTAAAATAATTTAGAATGATAGCTAAATGGATGCAAGCAAAAAACACATTTTAATATTTCATAATGTCTTTAAATCTGAACCTCAAAAAATTGATATAAAATCTTTTATTATTGAGTCATGTAAACGAATCACCCCAGAGTGGTTTGCCAACACTTGTTCTCAACACAGAATAGAGGTATTGGATTTGCTGCTCCTTCGAAAGCATTGCTCTTGGACTACAGAAAAAGGAAGTTCCAAAAATAGATATTCTATCCAATAAATAATTTTTAAAAAAGTAACCTTATTAGCCTTTTTATGGAGATGAAAATCCTCAAAATATACTTTTTGATGCTTCAAAGTAAAAACTAAGAAATAATTTTAATTTTGATTATTATTTATTTATTATTTGTTTTTAACATAAAAAATTGAAGTATCTTTTCTTCTAAAAATGAATATATACATACAGTTATATATTTTAAACATATGTACATAAATTAAAAATAAAATTTTTTCAATTTTCTTATAATTGAAAAATCATCAATTTATCATTCGAAAATTTGTCATTAATGAATATATATTTGTTTTTTTTTAATATTTTTGGAATTACATTTTTTGGTTTAGTTAACCTTTTATTTCAAATAAACATAAGAATACTTGTTGATCTTAAATAAATAATAATAATAATAAAACATATTTTTAACTACACTTTTATAACGATATGAAATAGGGCGCTATATATTCGATGTAGATTAATGTATTTTCCGTCGCGCAACTACAAATTACATATGCTTTGCCCTACACTAGCTTACATAGTCGTATCGGAGCACTGTATTCTTTAATACACAAAAATATTTGAACCAACAACATTATTCTCTAAGTTTTAAAATTTAAAAAACGAAAACAGCTCCCAATGAATAAGACACGCACACATATAAATTGTATTGTATGTGAATATTGTTGTTAGCATGAAACCGTTTCTGTACTTAAGCAAAAAAAAAAAAGACACGAAGTAAAAATTTTGTTGTGGCTATCGTCTTATACACTGTGATGTTGTGTGTGCAAAGTAAGAGAATAAACGAATTCTCTTTGCTAAGTAAGAGAGTAACAATTCTTTTTGCGGGTTCCAACATTACGACCCGCCATAAGAAATTTTACTTGTACGTGATGCACATTCTATATGATTTATATTCTTTGGTACTACTTTTGAATCATTTTTTCACAAACATTTCGTACGAAATATTTTTATATGCAATTTGACAGCTTTTCGTACGAAATGTTGAACTCAGTACCAGGCTTTAGGACGGATTTAAGGCGGATTCACGCATAAGTTTCTGAAACATTTTTTGTTCAAACAAAAATTTTGTTTACTGAGAGTTTTCTGCACCACGATTCACCCATTTCAGAAATTTTGTTCGTAAAATCAATGCTGCCATATTCAATTAAAAATTTCATATATACATATGTGCACAACAAAGTAGAAAAATAATTATTTTTGTGTCAAATTAAGCAAATTAAAAGCTAATATGTATGTATGTAATATTCGAATTTATAACTTAAGTAAATAAAGAATTAATAGTGTTTGTGGTGAATTATTTAGCAAGAATAAAAATATTTTGTTTTGTGATGGATGAAATGAAATTTTATGACAATTATACAGTAAATTTTTCATTAATGTTACAACTTATACCGTAGACAGACAACGGCATTAATGTGCATTAGTTGAATTAATTCAAATTAAATTGCGAATTATTAGCGGTAGGTGTAGCGAAGTACGCCGGGTTTAGGCTAGTATTGTATAATATTCTTTAATATAAATTTTTTTTACTTTTGCCGCCAATATTTCTTATTTTCTAATATGTTTGCTTCTTATTTGCTTTTTCTTTACATTTTGCAATTTAACATACAAAGTTTTTAATACAAATGCAAAGCAAAATGGTATGATTCTTGTATAAATTTGGTATGGTGTGGCAACCTTTTTTAATGTGGTTTGCACCAAATTTAAAATTAATTTAAAGCAAGCTGAGAGTACTCCGCACAAAATCAGTTCTCTCGCTCTCTGAGAGTAACGTCAAACTACATATCGTCACAGCACAGAGAAAAAAATTTATAAAATTGGAACTACATCAGGCCTGTGCAAAAATAAAAATTTCATATACAATTGTTCCTTAGCTAAACTCACATGTATTCTTACGCTCTTGCTTTTAGTCGTCACTGAGACAGCGACGAGTTAACATGCGTAGTGGGTGTACGCTGATTTATTGTTTGCAGTGGAAACAAAATTAATAGCAATGCACACAAATATTTTCTATTATAAATGAATTTGTAAATGCAATACCTTATTTATCATAGAACACTTAAAAATATAGTTTAAAAGTTTTTCAGCGACATTTTCATTTTTTTTATAAAATTTTTAATAAATTAATTTTCATTAAAAACACGAAACTTAAATTTTTTTTTTGTTAAAAAATTAAAAGTACTTTTTATTTCTTTAAAGCAGATTAGTATTTATAAATTGTTCTTAAAGTAATTAAATTTTTAGATGAAATTTTATATATAAATTTTACTTAAAAAAATTTATACAACTGCAGATACTGCTACTTACACGTACAGTAGTGTAATTATCATTTTCTCACCAACACAACTACATTTTTACTTTTGAACAGGCCTGAACTACCCGGTGGCGTTTTGTGAGCGACTTTGTCATATTGATATCTTCATCAATCATTCCTCGTTATAAAGTAGATTTCAAGGCGAAAGTTTTATGAAAATATCGAAATGTCGATGAATGTACGTGACAACGACACAGTCGAAGACAGTTTTAACGACAGTTTGAGTATAAATTCGTCATATAAAATGTAGGTGAAATTAATCGAGATTGTCTGTTATAATTCAATTAAAAGCTGACCTCTGCTGGAATTTGTCTACAAGTATTCATTATTGGTTGATGAAAAAAAAAAATAACGGATTATTAAATATTTGTTTTTTTTGAAACTTAGTGATATTTTCTGTTATGAGTGATTGTAGAACTGAACTTTGCTGGAATTTGTCTGCTACAAGTATTCCTTAAGAGTTGAAAGGAAAAAATAACGGATTTTTTCATATTTGTTTATTTTTTTCTTTCTCAACGCATTGAAAAATATTGAATCTTAGCGACATTGTCCATTAGGAGTTAGCTGAGTTTGTCTGCTACGCATAAACAATTGAAAAAAAAAATTATAACGGTTCTTTTTTATATTCTTTTTTCTTCTACTTTTTGTAGTTTCAATTTCTGATGAAATGATTTCTTATTTAGTTCAGTATAGTAGTCAGTGAAGAGTGGTGTTATAATTTATTTTAAAAGAAGCTTAAAAGTTAATTCAAGTGAGTTAAAATGTCATCTAAAAAAACACTTAAAACAGCAATTAACAAAAAACAGACTGAATATTTGCGACGTTTAAACAAGTCTTGCGAAAACATAAATATAAGTGAAACTTTTTCTGAAGGTGTTCTTGAAGTGACCAGGTTCCAGCATCTCGATATCCATAAGGCCACCTGGCTCTCTCCTGATCGATCTACCAACAACCAGATCGATCACATTGTGATTGATGGAAGGCATGTATCCAGCATACTAGACGTGCGCACATTTAGAGGTCCAAATGTCGACTCGGACCATTATCTTGTCGCAGCCAAGATGCGACTGCGCATATGCGCAGTGAATATGGCACGTTCTAGTGTTCGAGGGAAGCTGAACATCAAAAAGCTGCGATCACAAGAGACAGCCAGGTCATTTTCCGATCGTCTTTCTAATGAGCTCCATTGCACCCGATCCTCTCTCGAAAGTATTGGTGGACAGTGGTCTCACATTGCTCACTCTCTGCGCAACGCTGCCGAAACAGTCCTTGGTTTTGAGCGTCCTCCCCGCAGAAACCAATGGTACGATGAAGAGTGTCGTGAGGCCACTGCGGCAAAGAATGCCGCCTACAGAAGAACGTTGCAGTCCACCACTACAAGAGCAACTGTGGAGGTGTACAAAGAGAAGAGGAGGGAAGAGAGACGCCTATTTAGAAGAAAGAGAAGGGAGCAAGAAAGGCGTGATCGTGAGGAAATCGAGATGTGCAGGAGTAGACATGATGCTCGAAATTTTTATAAAAAGATAAGGCGTCTTACTACTGGTTTTAAACCCGGAGCAACCTCCTGCAGAGACGAAAATGGTAATCTGGTTACAGATGCACAAGGGACACTGAGATTATGGAGACAGCATTTTTCTAATCTACTGCAAGGCGATGACGACACAAATTCCGCCTCTAGAGATGCTGTGCCGCTCCCAATCAATGATGACGACGTTGAGATCCTGTCGCCCAGCTATGAAGAGATCAAAATTGCCATACAGCGACTAAGAAGCAACAAAGCGGCCGGACCGGATGGTCTGCCCGCTGAGCTTTTCAAGTATGGAGGCGATGAGTTGGTTAGGTGCATGCACCAACTCATTTGCAGAATATGGCTGGAGGAAAGTATGCCCAATGATTGGAATCTCAGTGCCCTCTGTCCCATCCTGAAAAAGGGAGACCCCACGATATGCACCAACTACAGGGGTATAAGCCTTCTCCCTATCGCATATAAGGTTCTTACGAGCGTATTGTGTGAACGATTGAAGCCATTCGCAATCTCACTGATTGGACCTTATCAGTGCGGCTTCAGACCTGGTAAGTCCACCATTGACCAGATATTCACACTGCGCCAAATCCTGGAGAAGACCCATGAAAGTCAAGTCGACACACACCATCTTTTTGTCGACTATAAGGCAGCGTTCGATAGCCCGATAAGAGATCGCGTATATGCCGCAATGTCTGAGCTCGGTATTCCTGCAAAGCTGATAAGACTGTGCAGAATGACGTTGAGCAACTCCTGCAGCTCCGTCAAGGTAGGAAAAGACCTCTCCGAACCTTTTAATACCGTGCGAGGTTTCAGACAGGGCGATCCCTTATCCTGCGACCTCTTCAATTTCGTCATGGAGAGTGTTTTGCGAAAGGCGGGTGTTCATCGAAATGGCACTATATTTAACAAAAGTGTCCAGCTCCTTGCGTATGCAGACGACATAGACATCATTGGGCATACCAAGCGAGATGTCACCGCAGCCTTTAATGCTATTGAACGGGAGTCTGCAAAAATGGGTCTGGCGGTAAATGAGAGCAAGACGAAGTACATGTTGTCGACGAGTAGGGATGTTGAACGTATCGGCTCCCAGGTTACAGCCGGCAACTATACATTCGATGTTGTTAAGGAGTTTATCTACCTTGGCACCGCCATTACCAGCAAGAATGATGTCAGTCTGGAGATCAAACGAAGAATCACACTGGCCAACAGGTGCTACTACGGTCTCAGTAGGCAGTTTAGTAATAGAGACCTCTCTCGTGCGACGAAATTAACACTCTACAAGTCGCTTATTCTTCCGGTGCTTCTCTATGGTGCGGAAGCATGGACGCTGTCTTGTGCCGATGCAGCGGTCTTGGGAGTATTTGAGAGAAAAGTTCTTCGTAAGATCTTTGGTCCTCGAAGGCATGGCGATGAGTTTCGCATTAGAACCAACCATGAGCTGTATGAGCTCCTCGGCGATGTGGGCGTTGTTCAGCGCATTAACATCCAGCGGCTACGCTGGCTCGGCCATATTGTTCGGATGGATGAATCCGCTCCAGCGAGAAAAGTTTTCGATGCGAAGGTCACTGGACGTCGGCGTAGAGGACGACCGTGTTTACGTTGGAAGGACCAAGTTGATGAAGCCCTGTCGTCAATTGGTGTGACCAACTGGAGAAGGCGCGCGCTTAGCAGAGACGCCTGGAGACTAGTGTTAAGGCAGGCCGAAACCCGTTAACGGGTTGTTATGGCCATCTAAGTAAGTAAGTAAGTTCTTGAAGTGAATTATACTGACGAAAAATATGGGGAAACTCCTATAGCTGTACGCGAGAAATTAAAAAAGCAATTGGTCTTACACATCTTTAGCTTATGGTCGCTTTCCTCTAAAATCGGAAGATGACCTTAAATCAGTTTATGATGACCTTATGGGACAAAATCGCGAAAACTTAGTAAGTAAAAGAATATTATAGAAAAATTGAATGAAATTTTTAACATAACATTATTTTTAAAGGTGGTATCTATGCGTCGATTACTTTGCGACGACTTGGCAAGAAACTTAGAAAGAATTTTGGACCCGAATTTAATTTCACAGTTCAACTATGATGGCACCAAAGGCAAGAAAGCACTAAAGTTGTATTCCAACATAACAATAACTTTGAAAGGTTAATGTCACTATACGATAAATTTCCAACATAATAAGATTTCTCTAAATTGTTTCTATTTTTGTTTAAACAGAATGCACAAGATTCGAGTCTTTTGAAAAATTCTTTTACGACTTCCGATCGGCTATTAAAAAAGTAAAAAATAGAGACACTAAACGCCACTATAGGAAAGATGCTTTAAAAATATCCATGGATACCCAAGACACTCCAATAAATTGAACATTTAACAACCCAAAAATTATTTTTTTACTTTCTTTTAAATTAACTATTAGTCGAGCAGTATATACATACATACATACGAGTATATATGGACATAACCATTATTACTATAAGTTATGAAAATCTAACCTTTTGTTTTATAATTTTTCTTATATTTTGAAGAATATTTTAATTTTCTAAACTAATAAGTGCCTTAATTTTTTAATAAAATTTTTTATGTAAATATTTATCTATTTGTTATTTTCACGGTTTTTGCGTTGAAATTTTGTGTATGAATCATAGTGATATTATTTGCTAACATTCTTCGAGATGGTAACTCATAGCATAAAAAGTCATTTATGAATCATTAATAAGAAATTACTCCAATAGTCTCTGTTATACCGATATGTATAAGAAAAATTCACAGAGGACGTGAAGTGATTTTATCTGCCACGAATCTCTGATATAGCGATCAATTACATAAAAAGTTCACTATGACTTTAGATGATAATGCCTGTTAGAACTCACCAATACCCAGACTTCTACGAGACAAAATCAACTTCAGTCATATATGACGTTTTGGACAATTGCTTTAAAAATTCATGTATGACCCCAAATAAAATTCAGCAACTGTCATCGATGATTTAGTATTGTCAGCGTTTGTCATGATGATTCAGTGTGAGTTTCGCCACCGGGTACATGCATAATTGAAACGAAAATGATTTATTCTGATTAAAATGAAACCAAGAGTATACATATATGTATATATCTGTTGAGTAAGCTTTGTTTTTCTAAACATAGCATATGATATGGCGCTTAGGTTATTTGGAATTGTAAAAATCTGAAACCAGACAACTTATCAGCAATACTAATAGGTATGAATAATTAAGCATTCCTTTGAACACATGAATATTATTTAAATTAAATTATAACAGTTGTAGTTTCTTTTTTTTGTTTAAACAAAAAAGTGCTTATCGTTTGCCAAATTACACTATGCAACAAAATTAAAGTTTTATCATCACGTCACGGCCGTTTAAAGTACAAATTTTTTATTTTTCCTAAAGTTTTTATATAATATTACAATAAGACAAATTTCTTATTTTTTTTCTTTTTTTTTATCGAAAATTTTTTTTTCAATTTTCCGTTAATAGTGTTGGAATGATTTGGATCTTCGAGATTTGGTTTAGTTTTTAAAATTGGACGAGAAACAACGGATGAAATGTTCGAAGGTATATTGCAAATCATTTGGACAGTGACTACGGTGATTTTTTACAGTTAGTTTAGACATCTTTACAGGATAATAACGTAGGGCACAACTGACGTGAGTAACTTAATTATATTCATACATACATGAGTACAATATTGTACTCGTACATACATGCATGCTTTTAAGTATGTACGTGTGTATACAGACAAATTATTTGGGAGTTACTCATTATTTGAAATACGTTAATGAAACGCATTAAAATTGTGGTTTTGCCAGTTATCGGTGTTTTTTTTTTTTTTTTTTTTTTTTTTTTTTTTTTTTTTTTTTGTGTTCATTTTTTGGTTTTGGTCATCAAATGAAAGTCATAAAAGATACAAATTCATGAAATTTTTTGCTGGTTCTCTGTCTAGAACTCTCTTACGGTGGTTTACTAAACCACAAGATTGAAATAATAATTGTAAAAAAAACAATATTGTATGTGTTTGCTAGTGTTTTTTTTTTTTTTTTCTTTTTTTGTGAAATTTTAGTATTTATTTTTTCATTCCGTGGTTCTGCGTATATTTTGCTTAATGTTGGTTTCTCATTGTTGCCTTAATTTAGAATCTTTATTTGTCTTATTAAATATAAATTTTAAAAATGCGTGCTGTGGTTAAATTCATTACCAAAATTTTTTTTTTGTAAATTATTTTATTTATCATTTTATTAAAACAAATTTTAAAAAATTACTAAAAGTTTTACAAATTTAATAGAATAAAATGTGAAAAAATTGTTGGTCTGGTTTTATTGTGATTTGAAGAATCATCTCATAATTTGTACTGAAATTTACGCTTGAAAAAATATTTTGATTATCTCGACCTTAATTTTTTTTATTAGGACTGGAGTAAAAATGTATGATTATTAAAAAGTCAAATAAAAAATAAAACTAAGTAACAGAGGTTAAGAAACAAAAAAATTTTTTTGATTTGTTTCGCTGATTATGGCTCATTTTTATTATGAGTGCTGACTGACATGACTGTAGTCGCCGTGGTCAAGTGGTTAGTGTGTTGGCTTACTGAGACATGAGCCCTGGGTTCGACACCCAGCTCTGACATCATTTATAAAAATTGGCACACACAACATGAGTGATGCGAGAAGCTAGGCCGTAATCCTGACACAGGGTTGTAAAAGGTCAGTTATGTATGTATGCTTTTTCATTTTTTTTTATAATTTTTTTGTTATAAAGACAAATCTCGACAACGAATACGACGGTCTCAAAAAGTAAAATGTCGATAAAAGTCACTTGATATCGAATGTGACGGTTTGACCCCAGAGTTAAATTTAAGCGATTTGTTTAAGGAATTAGATCTCTAACATGGAGGTTGAAATATTATTTAAAAATATTTTGTAGTTGTAGTATATTTTTTATATGCCTTTGTGTAATGTACATAAGTTAGTAGGAAAGTTATGCTATCCAGTGTTTTATATCCTTTGTATTATATTATACTATATATTACTTTTGCATTGTAGATTCATGCCTTATACAAAAATCAAAGGATATATCTTGTAAGTCCAGTACAATGGGAAAACAGAGCACTTGTAGTGAAATTTTTAAATAAGGTATTTCACATAAATATTCGTATTCAACAAATTTTTTTTTAATATGGAGTCATAATATTTTCTTATCCTAGATGAACTTGTTAAATTTGAGGAATTCAATAGTTCAAATATGGAAATATTAATTTCCGAACTATTAAATTCTCCTCGAATCATTGAAATACAGCTTACTTTTTCTAAAAATATTACGTTACAACAATAAAATGAATATAAAGACAAAAGTAATAGTGTTCTAGAAATTAAGAGCTACACACGTGAATTCGGTCCCCCACTAAGCTCAACATCGAATAATTTATCAAAAATTAATGATACGAAACAGAGTGATTTAAAAGTGGAAGAATATACTGTCTTAAGGAAAAAATTTCTATCATCAAATCCCCTTCCTAACAAGGACATAAAATTAACACCAAAAGTGGGACAAAATATATCAAACTCAAAAGAATAACCTTTTAAAAATGGGTTTTTTAATTTTAAAGAACAACAAACAGCATATCTGAAAGAGTATTCATGGTGGGAAACGAAATTGTGAACAAAACAGTATTTACAAAATTCATAGAATACATATATGATAAAGGAAAATTATAAACAAATTAATAATGTATGCCCCCTTAATAGTGTAAGCCATGCTTACACAAAAAATTGTAAAAAAATACGGGTATATGGAAATTGTTAGTATGAAAGAGATGGCTGTAGAAAGTATACATTTTTAATTGATATAAAAAAACATCCAATTACCGCCGAAATTTACACGCATGCAACAAAAAATGTTGCGAAAAACAAAATTATATATCTAGAGCCCTCTAATTACCGGAACGAAATGCTCATGTGCCAATCAAAAGCGTTATTTGCATTGGGAAATCCTCAGAATGTTCCTTCAAAAGAGGTTGCCAGAAAAATAGAAAGCTAAACTTTGCAGCAACTAAATAAATATTCTGATGTGGTTTTAGATGTCAATAATGCAAAGAGACAAATCTTGGAAAAATTTTATTCAGCCCGTATCAGTTCCTCAGGAAATATACCTGTTTTCGGAAGAACAGATAAGATTAACAGCAAAAAAAAAGGTCAACTATTTACTAAAAAGAAGTAGATATACTGTTTTTATGGATGCAACAGGCGGTGCTGTAAAAAAATTTTAAAGAAATTCTAAAAGAGTTTTTTTATATAGTATAACCATGCACGTGGCGGAAAATAAGAAAGGTGTGGTAGTTCCAATTGCTGAAGCTCTAATTGCTCGTCATTATGAGGAAGATATAAATAAATTAATGGATATGAAAGTTTTCTGTTTGCAGAATAAAATAAAATAGCCACTTTCTAAACGAATTTGTGTCGATTGGAGTTGGGCACTAAAAAATGCCATTTTAAAGATCTGTAAAAACTCTGATGTACTGGCATATCTATTTGAATGCCTTGATATTTTAGAAGACAAGAAAGATACCGACAAATTTTGAAGTTGTCCAAATTTGTTGTTGCCATTTTATAAAAATATGCAATAAAGATATAGATAAAAATTCAGAAAATGAACATGAAACCGAATTGCTTCAAAATACAATATAATGAGAAAGGCAATAAATATCTCTAACATAAATTAACTGTGGTTATGGTTTGAGCAAACAGCGGTAATTCTGTTGTCTGTAAATAAAACAGATGTTATTGATTCTTTGCTGTATTTCAATTCAGAGATGTGTTATGACTGACATAAAGATTAAATACAATTTTAAAACAAGTATTACACCACAATATAAAAATAGTCCTTTTTATAAAAAGGCTTATATTGTTTATGAGTTCCTAAATAAAAACAACAAAAAAAGGAGAAAGCAATATTTATCGCAATCCGCGTCATTTTAATTTAATTTTAAAAGTATATATGCCATATGCGGTACCATGGTTACATTTAATGGGTGCTAAAATTAATCCCTCTGGAAAAACCAGAATTTCTAATTATACAGTGGAAAGTTATTTTAATATTAATAAAAACGTAGTTTTAGGGGGAAACGCCACTTAAGGGCTTCAAAATATATTCGGTTTTCAAAAAGATATGTACAGGCAAAAATAAATGAGATAAATGGCATATGCAGTTCTGATATTGAAAAAACTGCTAAAATTAAACAAGAAGTTTTAATTGAAGATGTAGGGAAACGAACACCAAAGAAAATAAAATCTGCATTAAACTTATTTCAAATTCAAGAAGAAAAGTTTTTGATAAGCCACTTGGAGACAGAAAAGCACTTGAGCAAAATAAAAATAAGGAGTGAGTTTAAAAATATAAAAATTAAGTTATACGATTACGCACACATCTTCAATGACTTAAATAGGAGAATCCCAGACTTTTCACGATCCATTTGTCTTCACGACTTCCAGAGTCTCAACCCCAGGTCTGAAATTTATAATACTATAATAGATGTAGTGTATCCACTGTATTTGCGTTTCAATATTTAAAAAGAATCTAAAGCAAAAGAATAAAAGAAAACAAACTTTAAAACACATGCGAACTATGTAAACAAAATTAATCGTTGTTGTTGAGTAGGTCAGTACCAAATTTAATTACTCCACGTTTTAGTAATTTTAAAAGAAATGCTGTTTAAAGAAATTAGATACTTTGTAAAAATACGGTCGGTCATTGATCGCTTACTCACTTGTATATGAAACAGTTCAATGTACGAAATGCACTGTTTTGCTGATATTGCAGAATATGCTTTGTTTGCAAAATATACACTACCAGAATTCTATCAGAAGTGTGTCAAATGTAATTTAAATAAAGGAAAGAAAGACACATAGAAAATATGATACAATGTTTGGATATTGAGTGATCTTTTGTAACTATGTGTAAATCACTCAATTCTAGATTAATGAAATTATTCTCATAAGTAGTATATAAGTTCAACAATTTTTAAATAAAGTAATCATTTGTCAAACAGCAATTGATTCATTTCTTTTTATTCTAAAGAAACAACATTACATGGCGATCCTGCCACTCTAAGACATATAGCAAATATCAAGTTATAGCAAGTACTGCTTGTTTGATTGCTTAGTCTAAGAGTAAAAAGACCAAAAAAGGAAAAAGACATACATAGCTTATGCTCAGTCTATTCCTTAAGAAAAAGAAATCCTTTTTAGAAAACATATGGAACAGCCGCTGGAGGAAATTCTGAAAGAAATATAATTAGCAGAAGGACGTTGGGCGGAGCTACTCAAGAAAGGCATCCAACATAAAAGAGAAGCCATACATTTTAAAAATCGGCCCACGACCTGCAAAGATAAAAAAAAAAGAAAAACCAGCGAGGACGAAGCCAAATTCCCTATCTTCCCCCTACCAAAATGTGGGAAATCGAGAGGAGGAAGACTAAATAAAGCAAAAAAGGAATTGACCGTGCTGCTGCACCAACTGCAGTACGAAGAGCATAACGAAGTGCTAGAAAAAAAATGTTGAAATATTAAAAAAAGAAATTAGGGAAATAAAAAAGCAATAAAAAAGCAATAAAAAAAATGGTCGCCGTAGTCTAGTGGTTAGTGTGTTGGCTTACTAAGACATGGGCCCTGGGTTCGACTCCAGGCTCCGACATCTTCAAAAAAGAAATATGAAAAAATATTTCTTTCGGCGACTACCTCTCAGCAGTCTTCTGGCAAAAGCTCTGAGATTAACTAGTTGCCATGAACAAGCTTCTCAAGTCTGTCGTTCGGAGTCGACATTAAACTGTAGGTCCCGGTACTCATGGATAAAAATTGACACACACAACATGAGTGCTGCGAGAAGCTAGGCCGTAATCCTGACACAGGGTTGTAAAGGCCAGTTATGTATGTATGATAATAATAAGATAAAAAATGAATAAAAACATTGTAATATTCATAGCTACTTTTTTATTTCTTGCTATAACTACATACGGATTTTATCTATGGATAAAAATAACAATAAAAAACGCTATTCTATTTTTTGAAAACCAAAATAGAAACTTATCGAAATTAAAGAATATATTTTCAATATTTAAATAAAACAAAAAAATATATACATATATATTTTTATTTAATAATGCTAGATGTAAAAAAAATATGTAAACCATTGATTGAATAATATAAATATATATTAAATATAATAAATAAGAAAGAAATTTTCGAAGTTACATGCTACCAATGGAAACAGTGATTCAGTCTTTATTGTAATTTAATGCTTTTCAAAAACAAATTGTAATACGTAGAGTGCTTACCTTGTGAAATTGGTATGGCAATTTTTGTTTCACAAACATTAAATAATTTAAATTCAAGTGGTGAAACTAATGGAAAAAAATTTTAATAATACCAATTCACAAGAACAACCATTTCACATTTTCTTATGCCAATTTTGAAGTTAAAGAATTTTATTGTATTGTCCCAATGGTTGCGACTGAAAAGGAAGCAAAACAAATGTTTCAAATATTTATGAATTGTTTACCTAAGAACGAACAACTTACACGCTTTGGAAAACAAATATTCTATCTCACTATAAACAAAGGGATGCTTACAATTGTGGCGTACTGTGTATTCAATTTATAGAGGCACTTCTAACAGATAAATCTTTAGGAAATATCGAAAATCCCGACAAATATAGACATGAAATTAAAAATGATTTAATTAAATATGGCAGCTTAAACTTTCCATGCATGCATTGCGAGTTTGTCTGTGGCATTTTGACACTTTAATGCCCGTATTCAAGAAAAAACTTTACTTTAGCTTTAATGTATATATTAGCTAATTTACATATTAAAGTTAACAAATGTTTATTAAGAAATCTTATTCAAAAACAGTACATTAGCTAATAAACTTATTAGTAAATTTTTCTATTTAAGTCCGGCAACATCATTTATTATTTTTGATACTTCAGTTATAGTGATGTATTAGAGCAAATAATTTTTATTCGAAAACCGAATTCATACAAGAATACTTTATTAAATTGAAAAAGAACTAACATTTTTATGAATGCAAATATGTGTCTAATGTACTTTTTCTTTTATTAAAATTAAATGTAAAAGTAAAAATATGTGCATTCATGTATATATGTATGTATGCGATACGCTGTTTATTGCGAATAAAAAAAAACACGAGTAACGAGTTTTATTTTGTTTGTTTTGATTTTTTAGACGTCACTGACGAGCTTTATTTTTATTTTGTGTTTTGTGAATAAAAAATTGCTAAGAAAATCTAAAACTAAAATGGAAAACTTGAAACTAAAAAGAAAAAGGTCAGAAAATTGGATAGAGGAGGATAAAGTAAGTATATTTGTGGCATGTTTTACTTTTATTAATTATACTAATGTATATACACACGTAGATTTTGCTGCAAGAACTCATAAAAAAGCATGTAAAAGAAATAGAAAACAAAAACACCGACACCAACACCAACCAGGCAAAAAAGAAGGCCTGGTTAGAAGTGGAACAAAGGTAAGGAATTCATTGAAATACATATATACAATTTTTAAATACATATGTACATACATATTGTGTAAAGTTTCAACAGCTTATGTGGTGGTGGGCAAAGAACTTTGTCTCAATTAAAGACGCAATGGGTAGCGACGAAAGTTCTGGCAAGGAAGCAAGTCGCCACTTATAGAAAAGAAGTTGTGAAAACAGGTGGAGGTGCACCACCTAAAGAATTGCCAACTGATAGTAATGATATATGTGTTTGGCTACCAAATGAATTCGTAATCGACACAAATGAGTTCGATTCGGACGTTTTAATTGAAGAGGTGAGTAATATTGTATAGAGATGCAAATAAATTTTTTAAAAATTAATCAATTTCTTTTTTAGATTGTGCATGATGATAAAAGAGAATCGCCAACAACAAGCAATTTCAATAATTTAGTGGTGGATGATAAAACATTACCATTCGAAAAATTGAATGAAAGCTTAACCACACAGAAACTGGATGACAGCTTAATGGAAGAAAATTTAGAAAAATCATCTGAAA
Organism: Metopia argyrocephala; assembly: GCA_963576795.1. NCBI lineage: Eukaryota > Metazoa > Arthropoda > Insecta > Diptera > Sarcophagidae > Metopia > Metopia argyrocephala. The sequence goes on along the minus strand of OY756210.1, from coordinate 85,258,670 downwards.
GAAAAAAGGTTGGTTTGTTTAATAATACATTTTTAGTATATACTATTATTATTACCAAATAATAATTATTCTTTTATAGAAAACATCAAAAAAATCCAGTTCAACAGAGAACAATATCAAAAAGATCGCTGATGTTGATATAGAATGTAGAAGAGAACTACACCATTATCAAGTAGAGGTGGAAAAGAAAAAGATAAGGAATTTAGATAGGGAGTTGGACCTAATTAATGCCAAAATCGACTACTACAAAAATAAATCGTTGGGTATGTACTTAACAAATGGTAAAACCTTTTGTAACATAAAAAATACCTCTATATTTGTGCATGTATACACACCAAAACAGAACTCTAAGTTTAATTTTAAGAAATTAAAAAAGTGACTACAAAAATATTTAATTTTTTTTGGTGTGTATATATACATAGCATATATGTATATCCTAATACTTATGTACCTATTTTTAATATCAATAATGATACTTTGTTTATAAGCCTTTTTTTATAAAAATTCTGCATAGCTTAAACGAAGAGCCATGCAAAAATTCTTTTTACTTTTAACCGCAGAAAGTCAATTCTTTATAACATTGGTTTAATGTTTTATTTAATTATTTTTTATTTTTTTTAATGTTTCGCTGTCTTCTTGGCAGCATCGTCAGGAAAACATTATTTATTTATATTTATATATCTTGTATTTTATACAAATTTAAATTTGTATAAAATAAAAGTTTAAAAAAAGGTAAAAATAATAAATACAATTGGCTTTATAACATTGTTTAGCTGAAAATAGTTGGGCGGTTTTATTATAATGCATGATTCTTCATTTAAGCTACCGATATGTACTTAAGGGTGTACCATATACGGAAAGTGTTTATTTTGATTTTCTCGCAATAAAATTTACTCCTGTTTTCGTAAAAAAAACAATTTTAAACGATTGAAAATTTGTATGAAACACTCAATTCTTCAAATAATTTTAACAGTTTTCATATAAATTTTCAATAGCTTAAAATTGTTTGTCATAAAGTAACAAGCAGTTAATTTTGATCTTTTTCGGGATCCTTTAAAGGGTTTTCTTGAATTATCCGTTAATTTAATATTTTATTATAGAAGTTTTGCGAAAAATATTGGTATACCCGAGATACTATTCATACATAATATGAATAACACTTCATTAACACATTTTATACCGGCATTATTTTCAGATAATAATAAGAATTAATCAAGATTTGCTTTTAAGAAAGCATTATTTTATAAGACTGAAATGAATTTTTATTTTACAACATAAGATTTTAAAAAATTAGTAATAAATGTAAATGTAATTAGTAAAACTGAAATTTAGTTATAATATTGTTAAGTATGTAATTCAAATAAACAAAAAATTTTTTTCAAAAATGAATTTAATTACAATAAATAAAAATTTTTGCAATGATAAATTGAAATTGTGTATTATTTATTTAATTACTTTATTAGGTTAAAAGTATAAAGTTAAAAATATTTATCAATAAAACTAGTTAGCAACCGATTTTCTCTCCTTGTTGACGAGGTTGGTTCTGAAGAGTTTAGTTGTTGTAGTTCGAGTTCCATTTCTTCTCCTGGGTTCATATCATCTAGGTACATTAGAAGGAACATTTTTTATAAACATGTCTTTTGAAATATTTTCCTATTGATTACCTGGGGGAATATCTTTTTCTTCTATTGCAATATTATGTAGGACTGCTAAGGCAATAATTACCACTTTAACATTCTCAAATTTTACTGTCATTCCATCAAGTAAGCACCTAAATCGCTGTTTCAACACACCAAAGCATCGCTCTACAGGGTTTCTTGTTGCAATGTGGGCGGTATTATAATTTAGTTCTTTGGAGTTTTTTGGCCGAAGTAAGGGAGTGAAAAGATATGGAGTTAATTTGTATCCCGAGTCACCTAGTAAACGACCTTTAAACTCTCCTTTTTCGAAACGCTCTTTTATTTTTGACTCGTTAAAAATACGACAGTCGTGAGTACTGCCACGCCATCTTGCCACTATGTCTAAAATTTTTAAATTCGAATCGCAAATTACCTACATTTATAAAGAAAAAACAGTTAGAATTTGTTTAAAGTTTAATTACACTATTACCTGGACATTCAGCGAATAAAACCCTTTTCTGTTTATATAGTACTGAGCTAGCTCACCACCAGTTTTTTTTATTTTGATGTGGGTTCCATCAACAGCGCCTATAATGCCTGGAAAATTGCGGATCTTTTTAAAATCTTTTGCTATTTTAGCTTCTTCTTCAAGAGATGAAGGCATTTTTATTTTTTGTCTCCCAAGCTTAGCAAGAGCGCGAGCAACTTTCGCACAAATTCTGCTGACAGTCGGTTGAGACAAACCATGAATATCGCCAGCATCATCCTGAACCTAAAATTTACAAATATACATGCATATGAATATTTTCGTTTTAACTAATTCAATATAAAAGACCTCTCTTCGTCCCCAGCAACGTAAAGCTACCAAGACCTGCAACTCCGGTGGTGTTCCACATCCTCTATTGCTTAGCAATATATCTGCCTTAATTGAGTTAACAATTCGTCTAACCGTCTGTTTATTAAATCTATATTTCTTTTTAAACTCTGCGTCTGGAATGGTAAAGGGATCAATCCTTTCCTTATAAATTCTTGGGCGATTGCAGCTCGAGATTTGTTCAAGAAACTCTGTGGAAAGTTTAACACAAACACTTTTTTAAAACTTATTTTATAAAATTACAATAATTCTTACCAAGTCTTTGGATTAAATTTAATGATTCCATAATTAACACAATAAAACTAGCTATATTATTTTTTATAAAAAAAAATTTATTGAAATGTTTTGATAGCAACACAACAAATAAAAAAATGAAATGTCACTTAATATAGATTTAAAGTAGGGTAAAACGTACTTTAACTTTTTAAGACTTAACAATGCTTTACGAAAGGTTTATTAAGCTAATAATCGTTTTTGAATAAAACATTAAGGATTTTTGCTTAATAAAGGTGTGCAAACCTGTATTAAGTTTTTTTGAATACAGCTGTAAGTCGAGATAAGATAGCACAAAAATTTTTCAAAAAAGCTCGGGAAAAAAAAATAATTTTTATTAAAAAATAAAATAAACCGAAATTAAAGAAAAATTTCTTCTATATTACAAAATTTTAGAAACATACACAATAATGTTTTTTGAATAAAAATTCGTATCATTAACAACATTTTTTTCAACTTTTTAAAATTGACTTAAGATGTTTTGTGAAAATGCCACAGATATATATGTTTTCGGATCCATATACAACTAAACAATTATTTATATCACTGGTTAGACCGATTCTTGAATATGGCTCTGTAGTTTGGGACCCCCAATATATGGTTCATTCAGATTCTATTGAATCCGTTCAAAAACAATTTTTGTTATTTTGTCTTCGTGGATTGGGCTGGAGTTCAGACCTACCTTCTTATCAACATCGCCTTGCACTTATTAAGTTACCTACATTAAAGAGCCGTAGGCAAATGCTAAATGTGTCGTTTCTATTTAAATTTTTGAATGGAAGTTTATATTCTCCATATCTTCTTAGTAAAGTATATTTTAATATATCAATTCGTCGTTCAAGAAATTTTGAAATTTTAAGCATTAAATATCATACAGGCCTGTCACAGAAATCCATTCCGATCGAAAGTTGAATGAATTCAGTATTTTACTTCTTCACAAAATGTAAAACGAAAATTTTTTGCGGAATTAAACCACTTTCAGTTTTCTAAGTGGAATTGATATTTTAGTGACCTAAATTTAAAAAAAAAATAATTAAAAGCACTATTCATGGGAAACGAATATTGTTTTTGATTTATTCTATTGAAAAATATTTTTTTTAATATTTATTTTCTTAAAAAGAAACATTACATTTTTGTAATTATTTCTGAAAGAAGCTATCTTTTAAACCACAAATTTTTTTTCAACAAAAATTAAAAATTTTCAAAAAGTTTATATTCTGGCAATGGGAACATGAAAACCAAAATAAAAAAAATATTTCTATTCCCGGAATTTTTCTTTTATTATTCATTATTTTAATTTGCATAACTTTTTTATTCACTTTGTTACAATTTTTTCAATTTGTTTTACTCTTATTCGCTTAAAACACATATTTTTGTTTTGGTATACATTTATGTTGCTATATTTTAAGAGAAAAATAGCAAAATCGGAATTTGCTAAATCGATCGCATGCTGAAGAAGCTAAAACCATTTCGATCGGAATCTGTGACAGGCCTGATAATCTATCTTTGCGAACTTTGATCCATATCGTAGAATATGCAATGAGTTTAATTTATTATCTGAATATATTGATTATAATAAAAGTTTAAGAATTATAAACAGAAATATTATCTTATATTTAAATACAAGAAATTGTTAATAATTTTTATAATTGTTGTAAATATTTTTTGTATATTGTTATCGTCTGCAAGGATTTATTCTATAGACATAAATAAATAAATAAATATTTAGTATATATGAATATATTTAATATATCTTGTAAACTATAAAATTGAACTAGTACAAAAATATATTACAATCTTTGTTATATTTTAAAAAATATGTAAACCCTAAATAAGCTGTGGATTCCATATAGTGGTATTCCTAGCGATGGCTTCATTTAGCCAAATATGTTTAATTTCTTTCAGAGACCCACTTTGCTCAAAAATTAATTTTTGAAAATAACAAAATAACAAAATTCATAAACTCAATTCAGTAATACTGCATTTACCACGTGATAGTACAGGTCTTAAGCTGTGCATTCCATATGGTGGTATTGGTAGAGATGGCTTTATTTGGCCAAATGTGTCTCTAAAATCCTTAAGAGGACCATTTAAGTAATAAATACTTCAAAAAGAAAAAAAAAATTAACAGCCCGTTTCTACAACACGAATGGTGTTTGACATTCGTCTTTTTATTTTTTATTTATTTATTTTTATTAAGTCTATAGATAACATGTCCTTACAGACTAAGCAACAATGTACATATATATAATTTAAATTAGAGATTAAAGTGTAAAATAATTTTTCTTTTCAAAAATGGGAAACACTAACAAATTTGAGTGTTTTTGTTGTTGTTTCACATATAAAAAGACGAATGTCAAAAACCATTCGTGTTCTAGAAACAGGCTGTAAACTTTTGTTTCTTGTTATTATTAGTTAATTGTGCTGTTATCTGTTTTTTTTTATATTTTTAATTAATATCTACAAAAATATTAATTTTCCGCTTTAATAATAATTTTCCAATAAATATGTTTTACAGACTCGCTACTGCAAAAAAATATTTATATTCTACTCTAGGAGGTATATCCAGGTCTGTGGAGACTTTTGCATATAAAAGTGTGTATAACTTTCTTGTTTTTCATGTTAGAGACAAATCCTTCTATGACTTCCTGGAGCAACTATCTCCAAACACAATGAGCAAAAAATCATGGCATTTGTGGATCCGGGTTCAGATTAATCCAGGTTTAAAACATTTCGTCATAAACGGCATCACCAAGTCTATGCAGACCTACATGGGAATTGTATGGAAATGCATAGACAGATGTATAAAAAGTGTGCATAAATGCATTTTATGCTAGGAAAACCTAAAAATTAACAATAAAATTGTATTTTATACATCTTATACATCAGGCAAATGCTAAATGTGTCGTTTCTATTTAAATTATTGACCCGTGATCTTTACCACAACTGTTCCTGAAACAAACCATAAGGCCCAGCTGATGTATCGTAAATGGTCTGAGATGAATCCTCACCAACCACCGCGAATGTGAACGCAACTTGTAACTGAAACAGAAATGTGCGCTTTTTTTTTTGTCCGAACCGTGTTTGCCTGAATATGCGAGTCAAACATTCAGCCAAGTAATGAATTGTGGGGACACAATGGCTATCCTATCTACAGGGCGACGATGTCTGCTAATCCATATAAAGTTTTTCTAAAGTATATTAGATTTGATAACGGTATCGACGTTTGTAACATGCTCATGAACAACTTAGAACGTTGATATGTTCCGAGTACCTACATAACTATGGATGACCAGTTGTTCCCCTACAGTGGCCGCGCGCACTTTATCCTATATATAACATCAAAGCCAGTCAAATATGGCATAAAAATCTGGTTCTAAATCAATTTTTAAACTTTGTTTTCAGGTAGCTGCAGACCCGCCCATAGATGACCATCCAGTCCATGCCGCATCCTCTGCCAAAAGACCATCGTGCTGGCTGTGTTTTAAGTTGAACAAAAAACAGCGAAAAAAACGTTTTTATTGCATGCATTATAAAAAGCCGGTATGTCAGCAACTCTCACATGCTGGGTACTTCTGCGTTAAATGCCGTATATAAAACTCCTTTGTATACATATTATTATTAATATTCCGTTAATTGATATCTAAGTAATATGTATAAAATGCATTTTTAATGTTCGTTTTTTGGTTAACACATTTGTCTATGCATTTCCATACAAATCCCATGTACATAGGTCTACACAGACATGGTTATACCATTTAGCGACAAAAAACCCTCATAACTCCTAGGGTTAAATATGTTTTAAGTAACGAGTTAGCAAAAAACATATTTAACTTGGCATATTTATGTTCACACACATAACAAGAAGTCTATATTACATTTTATCTCAATTTTAAGTACGCGTATTTTTAAGTCGTCGGAAAATCGACCGATGGCCAGATTAAAATTAACGTTTTTTTTACCTAGCAAATCTATACCCGAAATATTAAAGCCGGTGCTAGTGATCTAAAATTCAACAATCTGTTAACACTGTCGTCGTCTTCACACTTTTTTCTGTTTCGTAGGTTCTAAGTCTACGTATGATATTTTTTCTATTGCTTCGATAATTCCATTATTGCAAAAATCGCAAATTTCTTAAATGCATATGTACATCAGAACAACGCTCCCAAAGAATTGCATAGATTTATTGGAATCGTGTGTTTATCGGGGTATCACACTTAGCCACGTGTTAATCATTATTGGTCTGCTCAACCCGATATGGGAGTTTCAATGGTAAAGCAAGCTATGAGTCGCAATCGGTTCAAAACCATTTAAAGATAATTGCATCTCACACATAATATAAATTTAAATTCCGCAGTTCGCTTTGCCAAAATTCGCCTTGTTGTTGATTCTACCAATAAAAAATTTATGCAATTGGGTGTTTTCAGCTATGTTTTATCGATTGATGAACAGATGATTCTATACTTTCGCAGACACTCGTGCAAAATATTTATATATGTTTTTTATCGCATCTCACAGAAAAAAATGTCACCAATATTCAATCAACAAAGTCAGTTGTTAATGCGAAATTTTATTTTAAATATGCATTTTATAAACACAATCAAACAATTTTTGTTGTATTTTTTCCTACAATTGGGTTGTTAACCACAATAATTAAGAAAAGATGGTACCGTTACATTTTTTTTTCTTTTTTTTCAAAGTAAATTTTGAGAAAAATTAAAATAAATTATTACTGTACCATAATTTTTGAAATAAAACGCCGGAATAAGTTTTGTGTAGAACTCTTTGGTTTAGGTTAATTGCTCATATTTTGTACAAAATCAACATTATAAAATTTAGGAGTGACGTGGCGCTTGCATGTAATACACAACAGCCCAGGACCCAAATCGCGGCACTCGTTATCGAATGAAGTTAATCGAAATTTTTGTATTTGAGATCATCGCACTCGATAACGAGTAAGGTGTATCGAAATTTTAGATTTTGGCATTTGATAACGAGTACTCGATCGAATGCCATCTCTCGAAATGCCATTCGATACTAAAAGAGCAATCGAAATTATATACGCGTTGTTTATTTGGAAATATAACAAGAAAAAAATTTATTATTTTTTAATAAAATCGACTGAAATGTAAGTAGCAAATAATTTTTTAGCGTAAAATACATAAAAAATTTATTTTCCCGTTCAGGACAAATGTAAACAAAATAAACAGCAAACAAGAGGATGTTATTGCACAGTTCATGTTTGAACATCAACATTTGGGTAAGAACTTGCTGCCAAATTGCGAACAGGGAAAAGAAAGGGCTGAAAGTTGACAGAGTTGTCAAATTGTCTAAATACATTGGAAGCAACAACTACGGAAGTGGCTGTATGGCGTAAGGTAAATAGTGTAGTTCTTCTTATTTAACGTTAATATTTTTTCGAACATTTTTTAAGGTGTTTGCTGACCAAAAGCATAATGTTAAAAAGAAACTTTCATCTAATATGGAATCGAAGAAAAAAACTGGCGGTGGTCCTTACGAGGAAATCTATATAATTTTATTTAAGTTAATATTAAACTATACAATTATTTTGCTTTAATTTTACTTACTTGCTTTTTATTTTAAATATATTTGTTTATTTGTTTACATTTGTACGAATCATATGTTTTGATTCTTTTACAAAACAAAAAATCTTTTACATTTTTCTTGTAAATTTCGATTCGATAGCTATCGAGTGCCATAATTTGGTTATTCGATACGTGACGAAATTTTACTCAATACGAACATTCATTCGATAACGAGTGCCGCGATTTGGGCCCAGGTTTAAATCCCAGCAAAGGAGAAGATTTAATTAATTAATTTTTTGTATCCTAAACCATGCGAAAAAAACAGAATGGGAAATTTTCCATAGAAAAATTAAAAGAAAAAAATAAGCGTGGAGAATTCGACCATCTACTCGAAAGTCATGTTATAAGGCTATTGTTAAATATTGAGGATAGAGCAGACTTTTCAAACCCTCAAAAGAGGGTTGTGAAAATAAATATTGACGCTGAAAAGTGTGCAAGAAGCAGATTATTTTCATTATAAAAAGTGTAATATTCATCATGCATTAGTAGTCGCCGTGGTCTAGTGGTTAGTGTGTTGGCTTACTAAGACGATAGTGCCGGGTTCAAATCTCAGCTCTGACATCTTGAAAAATAGAAATATGAAAGAAAAAAATTATTTCTTTCGGCGACTACCTCTCAGCAGTCTTCTGGCAAAAACTCTGGGAGTAATTGATTGCCATGAAAAAGCTTCTCAAGTCTGTCGTTCGGAGTCGACATTAAACTGTAGGTCCCGGTACTCATGGATAAAAATTGACACACACAACATGAGTGCTGCGAGAAGCTAGACTTTAATCCTGACACAGGGTTGTAAAGGCCAGTTATGTATGTACGTATATAAAATGCAGATATTTCCAATATTTTTCATCCTTTTGTCAAACAATAAAGTCGAGAAAGCAAGCTATCTCTTGGAGAACGGAAAAATCAATACCGCAACATTCTTCAGTAGAATGACATATGATTCAAACAATATAATGGTGATATTATTCTCCAAGAAATCATATTTGAGGAATTGAACAAGGAAAGATCTGAAGATGAAAAAATACCTAATCTAAAACCTGGAAGCAGCGACTGTGTCGTGTGTGCAGACAACATTTTTGATTCCCTGTAAACATTTAAAAGTTTGCAGTGAATGCGCTCTTAAACTGCAAGCACACAAAGTGTTACCGTTGGTCGCCTAAAATCTCAATTTGCAACTTTTTTTGCGGCCAGCGACTTTTTGTGTGACTTTTGAAAAGTAACTTAATTTTGCCACTTTTCTTAAGTTTATGCGACTTTTTCCCCTTTTTCTAATTTGGTATTTCCAACATTTTCCTTTCACTTACATCATAATTTGTGCATATTTACTATATCTTTTATTTCTAATTTTAACAATCAGGTTTAAAAATCGCAAAGATATTATTTAAATTTACTTAAAAACGCTAAATATTGCAGACTAAACTTTACCACTCTGGATTTAACCTACGAATTTATTATTAAAAGAGAAACGAGTAAGCAGGTAAAAGGACATTAAAGTATTATAAGTGAAAAAAAAAAATTTATCAAATTTGTGAAATTTAAAGTTAAAAAACAGTTTCTGAGAAAAAAAATATTTATTTGTTTCATTTGTATTTTATTAATATATGGAAATTCTATTCTTATTTTCATAAATTAATCATTAATTCGTTAATATGTTTTCCATGATTTTTATGAAAAAAAAAAAAATGTTTAACTGCTAAATATAACTTAAAAAGTAAGGGTTTTATAGATAGTATTTTTCTCGAAAAAATGCAAGTGTATATATAATCTTTAATCTTTAAGTTCATTATTTCATTGTACATATATTTTTATTTTTCTGATTACTAAGATATTAAAAAATTAAAACTAGTTATAAAAATGTGAATTTTTAAATTAAAAAAGGAATCATAGTTCAAAAATGTTTATGTTGCTATATGGCTACAAAAGAGCGAAAGGGTTAAACTTAATTTTGTTTGTCTTACTATTATTATTATCTGTTTTAGACTTAGCACAAATGCAAGACACTGCGACCTATAAGATCTATTGTGTCCCTTTGAGTCTACTGTTTGTTTAACAGACCAACTACCTTCCTTGCGAACACCAGCAGGTCCGAAATTTTAGTGATGGATATATCCGCCAGTGACAACATATGTCTCCCTAAATACGTCCATCTAAATCTATCAAGAGCCACACATTCGCACAATATATGCTCTGCTGTCTCTGATGCTTGAGAGCATAGTCTACAAACATCTACATCTATGATCACACTATAGTGACCCGTAAGAAAATCCGTTAGGATTTTCAGGTCTGGCCTTCTATACTTTAGAAAATCAGACTTACCCGCAAATCGCGGACGCATCACAGCCTTGGCGTGCCTAAGACCCGACTGGGCATTCCAATGTTCCACACATTTGCCAGTTCTCCATTCACTAATTTGATTGAGAATAGTAGAAAGCGGTGCTGCACAGCAGGGCTCCGGACCAATATAAGGCGTCGCAGACCCCCCCAAGCCAATGCATCCGCTTCTTCGTTCCCGCTTATACCATTGTCCAGGTACCTAGAACAGCTGCACCCTGTTTCTAAGCGATAATTTTCGCAACGTGTCGTAGCAATGTTTGACAAGTCAAGATGTCATACGATGAGAGTCAAGCACCTTTAAGGCAGCCTGACTATCTAAAAATATATTAATTGTCTTGCCCTTGAGCCCGATATCCAGATTAATCTCAGCACATGCAGTCATGGCTAGAATTTTAGCCTGAAAAACACTCAATGGCTTTCTTAGTGAAATTGACAGGTTTCGATTGGTTCCATAGACGCCCGCCCCTACTCCACGGTCTATTTTGGAACCATCAGTATACCAGTTTAGATCAGACTCAGTCCGAGCCAAACACCAAGTAGACCAACATACCCGGTCCGGTACCTCAACCTTAAATCTCCTGCCAAAGCAAAGTTCCAAAGTCAGGGTATCCAAGACCGAAATTGGATTCTTGACCACCTTGCGAAGAATGACCAGGTTCCTTGTCTCATTTTAAGGTGTTCTTACGAACATTTTTGCCGCCGAACACGCGGCCACTCTCATAACATAAATATGAAGTGGTGTTAAGCCAATCAGGGCCTCTAAAGCCACTGTTAGACATGTTCTCATTACCCCGGTTACACCAAGGCAGGCAAGCCGTTGTATCTTGCCCAATTTCCTTATGGTGGTAGACTCCTCAGTCTTTCTAAACCAAACTATTGCCGCATAAGTGATTATGGGCCGAACAATGGCGGTATAAATCCACAGTGTCATTCTTGGCATAGACCTCAAGTCCTACCGAAAGAAGAGCGACATATATATATAAATATAATTTAAAAGGTAAATTAATATTGAACAATCACCCACATTAATATTTTGATTATCCCCAATAAAATCATCATCCCCAAATGTACGTTTTTGTACTCAGGGCAGAAAAAAAATTCTATTTTGGGAATAAATCCCCAAACTAACAACACTTATTGATTTTGCGCCGCTTAATGCCTGTAATTTCAATGATAGGGTAGGTATCTAATAGATATTTTTACCTAGTCGGTAAAATGGCTCCGGTAATCTATTGAATTGAATTGTTGAATTGTTCAAAAACATGGCAACTATAACTTATTTACAAGTTATTTTTATTTAAAAGCATACTTTTCGGCAATATATAATAATATCAGAAGTTATATTTTATACAAAAAATATTAAAGTGTCTGATAGTAACTTTCGTTAACGGGAGGAATAAAGTGACCCTTAAATGCTTTTCGTTATTACAACTTACCTCTACATTAAAAGTTATATTTTTCAAAATACGGCAATACCAGCACAAGAACCGATTACTATTGGCATTAACAGCATGTTTCGAGGAAAAAATTACAATACCATACAAACGATTGTCACACTAACAATAACGTAACGAATTGGGTTTCTGTAACACTACAGAATATTTTTGTCTGGCTTACGTTATACAATTTTGCTTTGTCAAAACCATTATTGCCATTACTTTATTTTATAGTTTTTGTTTAAATTTTTTCTTGTAAAAAATACTTTTTTATGTTATAAAATGGTAACTCTATGAGTCAGCTGATAAAATATTGTCTGTACCCAATTGTTTGGTTAAATTATTTTTGTTTGTATATGAAAGCATACAAATGTATCTCTAAATAGTGTTTTGTGAATATAGTGCTTTAATAAACAAATATCTTTTTTAATGTCATTATTACTAGATATATCCACTATTTTTAATTATTTTATGAAAAACAATTTTTTTTTTTTTTTTAATAAAACAAATTTTTAGAGCAAACAAATCAATGACAATGAGTTTTTTCTGATCGTCTATTTTTGACATTTCATATTGTGTAAGACAATTACTTTTGTTATACAGAAACCAATTTACACACAGAAAAATTGACAGTCTTACGTTGTTTGTGTAAAACAATTACGTTTGTCTTATACAACCCCAAAATGATTATTGTTTGTTGTTTTGATAATTTAAAAACAATAATTGTCTCCTGGAAACATGCTGTAAATTTGTTAAAAAGACACCAAGTGGCAACAACACGCATGCTTACATAAATAAATAAATAAACAAACAAAATTTTATAAATTGTACACTAAAAGAACTTAATAAAACAGAAATGTGTTTTACTTTCAATTTTTATTGAATTTATTTCTTTGTTGCCAAAATATACAATATAATTTTGTTAATAATTCAACGAACAAAAAATATGGCATCCTTAATAAAATAGTATGTTAAACTCAAACGTTTAAACCTCACGTTGAAACCAATAACTTTATCAGTGGTTTTAATATTATTTCAGTTTAATATAATATACTATGTACATATATACATCCATACATATATCACGTTATTATTATTATTATTATTAAATCATTTTATTTTCATTTTATTTTTCTTTTCAGGTATGTTTATTTCTTCTAATTCTAAAAATGTTTAAAAAATGTGGAAAAATAATTGTAAGTAAATGTATGTATTTACAAGACAAGACAATACTTCTGTATATAGACTTACATATATTGGAGTGGTCTTACTTAGGAAATCTTTGAGCTATTTTTCATGATCGTTTTAAGTAGGTTTTAAATATATAAAAGATATCGTACCGACTTGTAGCTCGTAAATTTGAAACCAACACGTCCCCCACGACAGCCAACGTTTTAAGTGGTATTAAGATGAACAAATTTTGAAAATTGTAAGTTATGCATTAGTAAACAAATTATATCAACACAATAGTTTTTGTATCTAAATTAAAGCTCTCCAAAAATCTCTTATGCTAACCTAATTGATTTAAAAGTTATAGTCAATCCTATAAATTTTTCTTTTTTATCGTAGTTTAATAACTTAATAATAAATAAAAGGTTATACTTGTAATAATATATGAATATTAATTGACTAAATAATATTTATATTTCAATAGTTTAAACAAATATATATTGTTTTAATATTCGTAATAAAACCAATCCGAATTCAATTAAAGTGTAAATAGTGCATGAAGAAAATCATGATAAATACTATAGATGTTTGTGCAAGATTTAAACAAGGTGTTGTAAATAATGGTATAAAACTTATAAAAGAAAAACTAAAAAAAGGGGAAAGAAATAACTAAAGTGGCAAAATACTTTTCTATTCCTCCATTAATGCCCGTAATTTCAATGATATGATAACTATTGGTGTAAGTACCTAATAGATATTTTTAACTAGTCGGTAAAATGGCTTCGGTAATCTAAACATTTGTTTTGCCTACGTGTATGAACCAACTAGAATTGTTCAAAAACATGGCAACTATAACTTATTTTCAATGTTTTTGTTATTTAAAGGCATACCTTGCGGCAATTTTAAATATCAGACGGTATATTTTATACAAAAAATATTTATCAAATAGTGATTTTACTTTAATTTTTTATTTCTTTTAATTTAAAAAAAATTTTAATGTAATTTTTTTAAATCTTCACTCCATATTTCGATTTGAATAAATCTTTCCTCTTTTTATAATACTGTCCAACAAATTTACTTTATAAACATATGTCATCTATATATCATATTCGATGTATTTTTCAAAAATCACACTACTATTTGCGTAATAGATCTGGTTTTTGAGATTTTTTAAACAACCAACGCTTAAGGTAACGGTGTATGACAAGTCACTATCAACTGGTAGGTTAAAAGTAAAAATAACACAAAATTAAAATGGCTGCAAAGAGAAGACATTGTTTAAACGGTCCCGATGACAGTTTGTAATTTGTCGTGAATATAACCTTGGACTTCGTTAAATCTGCATATGTTATAAAAACTAAAGTATGATAAACGTCAGTGGAAAATATATTTTGTATCTTTTGAAAAAGTTTTCTCGTCTGAGGAAAGATGGACCACAAATTAGACAACGAATAAAAGACCCAAACTTTAAAATAAAAAAAAAAGACGAACCTGGCAATATTTCCTTTTTGTGTTTCAAATTTTTCTTGAAAATCATAAATCAGAATACTAAATACAATCTTTGTCGGGATCACGGGATACAGATAACTGATCCAAGAAAATTTTATAAAAATTATTTTATTCCTTAGTCCCAGTGACTGTTTCAAATAAAGTGAGTAAAATTATCACACCTTTGTAATAATTTTAAGCGTACGTGTATATTTACTTAAAACTAAAAAAAAACTAGTGTTATTTTCATAATCAGCACAGTTAAATTAAGCGAAAAAAATTAAAAACACTCTGTAAAATTTGTAAAATTTCATAGTCAACACATATGTAATCAATTTTAGCAAATAATGCAAATACTTCAGCTACTCTAATCCTATTTATTTGTTGTTTATAAAATAATTAATTTTTTTTAATAAATTTAATGTTTTTTTCCCTTTCTCAAAAATAAATGGCATTTTTTCAAAAGAAAAACATTTACCTAATGAATAAACCAACCGAAATTCATAGTGTAAGATACACCATATATTACCTATCGGATATGCCTTAACTAGAGGTTGAAATTACCAATTTTTGTTAACACCGTAGGTAACTATGCACTGATAGGTATCCCTTCCTTGAAATTACGGCCATAAGATACAATCAAAAGTAAGATTTACTTTAAAGTTTCAACGAAATGTGTGAGTAAGAAGCTGATGATTTGTAGAATGGATGAAGGACAGACTAGGAATACATACGAGTATTAATATACTATAAAGACTGCCTGTTTCTAGTGTTACAAGTTTGAGTAAGTAAAAAGTTTTTTTTTTACAGAAGAGAAGAATAATAAAAATAAAAATTGAATTAAAAATAGTAAAGAAATTGTATCAAGAGAATAATTTTTCTTTACAAAACTATGCAGACATCTTTCGTGCTAGATTGCTTACCTACTGATGCTGTTTTAAGTCGAAATAACTTTATTAACACATTAGTTTTTTTTTTTCTCAAAAATTGAAAAATTAATTACCAATAAACTTTAAAATAAACAATAAACAAAACATTTTAAATTGCTTTAAGGCCTTAAGAATTTGTTAAATATAGAAATAAAATAAATCTTTATTTTTAATATTTCTTTCTGCGTTCTTTTTTTATATTTATATTGAGCTTCTAACCCTTAGCTTTTAATTTATTTTTATTTTTTCACTAGCAAATAATTAAATTTATAATTAATGGGTTTTTAGCCGCCCCTGTTTATGATACAAACGAATTATTTTTGTTTAAATTATACATCAAAACATTTGGCGCTGAGAAAACTCAAAACCAATAATTCATTTTCTTTTTTCTAAAATTAAACTTTTTTTTATTTCACTTCAGTTGGTTGATTCCATATCCAATTTCTAAATTGTTTGTTCAATTTTAATAATTGTAAGAAATAATTGTAAAGGGTGGTTAAATTATAAGGTCCGATGTCGATTTTGAGCAAAACACAAACTATTTAGGAAATTATTGTCATTTCTTTTTATTATGATAATTAGGTATGGTTAGCTTTTGAATTGTTGCTGGCTTATCGACGTGCACCTTCTCTTTCAAATAATACTAACAAAAGAAGCCCAACGGTTACAAATCACATGATATTGGCGGCCAATTGACATCGCCATCACACGGCCATTGAATTTGTCGCTCAAAAAACCATTGTTTCGTTAGCTGTGTGGCCAGTGGCACCGTCCTGTTAAAACCACATATCTTCCACGTCATAATGTTTATCAACGACGAGTTGAGGTGGACGGCTCTTCAGCCACACTATCGCGTACAGCAGCAATATTTTTTTTTTTTTTTATTTGAGACCAATACTCAGGGGTAAACCCCTACTGAATGCTGTGCATTGTATTGGAATTTTGGAAAGGACAGTACATAAGTATATTATTATTAAGCGCCTTAAGAATGAGACAAATTGCTGAGAATTGATCATTCAAAGGCCAGTATTATACCTTCACCCTTGAATGATCAACAGCAATTGCCTCATCGTTGCATGTTGATTGTGTGGTGAGTGTGCCTTCGCTAAGTAGGTTTAGCTGTTATCTGCTACTTCCCAATAGGTGGCACTGTTTTTTTTCTGATCATTCGTTTTTATGTTGACACTGGTTAAGGTGGAATAGAGTGGAATGTCGGGGAGCGGTTTCTTTTTGTAGATGGTCTTCCTGGAGGGTTGGAGGAAACCTTTTATTTTTTTTTTTTTTTAATTTTTTTGTGCGAGCGCTCTAACCACTATACCACGCACCCCGCTGTGTATTTTTGTATCTTGTATTGTGTATCTTCCCATGGTTCAAATTGAGTTAGTCTGAAATTGAGAAATATCAAATGAAATGCCGAAAAAAACTTCACGTTTAGATGTTGTTCACATTCAACATCTTCCCTTAAGGAATAAGCGTAATGAATATAACAAAATGGTTTTATCACATATTTTTAAAACCCTATAAATGCTATATAATGTCGATTTGCCGTATAAAACTTTGATGCAATATTAACCATATTTAGTTAATATTTTTTTTTAAGACCAATACTCAGGGGTAAACCACTACTCATGCAGTGCATTGTATTGGAATGTGAACATGGTTGATAGATATTTTTTTATAGATATTTGTATATTATGCGCCTTTTTCTTGATGAGACAAGTTGCTATCAATTTGACCACTCAAGGGCCAGTGTTATACCCTCAGCCTTGAATGATCAAACAGCAATTGCCTCAACTGTCGGTGGATGTTGAATGTAAGTGGCAAGCGTGTTCAGTAGGTTAGCTTTCCAGAAGGTGGCGCTCTACTCCTGATCATTCGTTTTTAGTGGAATACAATGGAAATGTCAGGGAGCGTTTTCTTAAAGATGGACCTCTTTTGGGAGGGGGGCGATCTCTTATTTTTTTAAATTATAGTTTAGAAAAACCGCGAATTTTATTTTTATAATTTATGTTCTTTGCTAGGACTGAACCTCGGTCGTTTGAGCGCTTTAACCACTTATATTATGATTCATTTTGAATCAGTAAAGTATTTGGGTGCAAACTAAATTTTTGTACATACAACTTGAGAGCAATTAAAGGTAAAATTTTTTACTTTACTCCAATAACTACATGGCCAATGCAAATCTTCACTAGAAATGGAATTGGAGAAGTAAGCGTAGCACATCCCATACAAACTAAATATTAATTTTTGCATATCTGGAGAACGGTTAAAGTAAAATTTCTGAATTTGGTCTGGATAACTTCACAATCAATTAAAGTTTTCAGAAATTAAGAAGAAGCAATTTGAAAATTTTATATCTTAAGAACAGTTAAAGTTGATTCATTCTTACTTTATTTTGCCAGGCAAAGCACTGGTTCCGCTAGTTTACCAATACATACATACATAATTGGCCATTACAACCCTGTGTCAGGGTTACGGCCTAGCTTCCGCAGCACTCACGTTGTGTGTGTTAATTCTTATCCATGAGTACCGGGACCTACAGTTTAAAGTCGACTCCGAACGACAGATTTGAGAAGCTTTTTCATAGCAATCACTTACTCCCAGAGCTTTTGCCAGAAGACTGCTGAGTGGTAGTCGCCAAAAGAAATAATTTTTTCATACTTCTTTTTTTTAAGATGTCGGAGCTGAGATTTGAACCCAGCGCTATCGTCTTAGTAATTTAACACACTAGACCACGGCGACTACTAGTTTACCAATAAATTTAAAAAATCAAACAAAATTATATTTTAAAAATATTCAATAAAAACAAAAAATATTTTTCGTCTTATAGGCAAATACATTTAATATAATATATGAAATGTATTACTCTGGGGATATGATTCGCATTTAGTTTATAACTATTTGAATATAAGTATTTGTATTTTTGATTAACACCTTTGGGAAAAAGTCTCCTGACGAGTCTCTTAAGCAGAGACGAAATGAACGTAGAGACATGCTTATCCCCAAATCAATACATATTTTATTTTATTTGTTTAAGAAATCCGAATAAAACAAGTAAAAGAAATCAAGTGCTAAAAACATCAAACGTATCTTTCCAGTGGAAGTCTTTTTAAAATTTACTTCAATAGTGTCACAACTCAAAAATCATGTTTTTTCAGGGGAGCTGTTTTAAGTTTTCAATTGCCTGTTTTCTAACAAATATATGAAAGAACTATACATTTATTTAAAAAACATTGATGTGTAATGTGTATTATACAATGTACAAAAAAAGGTGAAAATATTTTGTGCTTTAAAGTTTTTCTTTGGAAAAACTTTCAACGACTTTTAATTATGACGTTTTATTTGAAAAAATATAGCTATTTCTCTGTCATATGCTAAATATGTCGTTATTGCTGAGAAAAAAATCAGTTGCAGTTTATTTAGACGTTTTATTTTCATGTTGTTTTAAGTTACAATGATAAAAATATAAACTAAAAAATTCTTTGAAATTCATTGCATTAAATGCAAAAAAAAAACCTACATTCATAAGTATATACATACATATATGTTTGTACATATTTTAAATATAACTTATTTTTAGTCTATAAAAATTTTTCACCTTATTTTAAAATATTTATAAATAAATAAAAGCGATTTGCTCACAAATTGTTATAGAAGTCCTCATAGAATTAGTTTTGACTAAACTTTTAATATATTCAAAAACACAGGTTCCTATTTCATTCACCCCTCGCTTGCTATTTGCTTCATCCCAAACGAAACATTGACATTTATTATTCTTAAGATCATATATGGTGAAATTGAACACATTAATTTTCGATTTATAATAGAATGCAGAGACTTGGTCCTTAGGTAATTGCATGACCGCTTGCAAATCATACACTGCCACTATCGCATTTTCTTTGTCCTCCTCCAGCGACAAATTTTTTTCGTATAAGTGGTTTTTATGTGCAACTTTGTTCTCAAATTTTCGTTCTTCAGTCATGTAACTATAGGCTTCGCATTCTTCACACAAATCTTTTTTTGGTACGAAGAAGGATATATTAAAGTCTTCCGTAAAGGCTCTATAAAAAGATATGTAAGTGCAAAATGGCTGGTTATTTTCCTTACACATATTTACATAGTCTCGATAAAGACTTGATATTGTCTTGCTTCCTTCAATGAATGCTTTGGACGTATTTGACCTCGTGTAATGGCTTTCGATTTTGGGTATTCTTTCAGTAAACTCTCTAATTTCTGCCGCCATATTTTTATCAAGATTTTTTGTTTTCCGTGCTTGCCTCTTTGATCAGGCTCCAGCACTTGGTTAGCAAGTTTTTCCCGTTTCTCGATAACTGTTCGTATAGGCCGATCGTTTATATCAAGAGTATTTTTGAAAAATAGTTTACAAACACGTGTCGCACCATCTCTGTTTTTAAAGAAAAATTCATTATTAAACTGGCGAGGAGCTCTATGGCCCTCAACAAGCAGGTATCGATATGTAGGCTCAATGATTTTCATAGAATTGGCAATAAATTGCCATTGTTTTTCGACATCACCAAGTGCCCAATATGAAGAAAATATCTCATTTCTATCATGCTCATTAAAAGTTTTTGAACATTTATATCGACAACTGTCACCACATGGAGGCTTCATTTCTGTTTTCTTTTTAACCACTCCTTTCGAAGTTTCATATTGTTCTCCGCTATTTCGCTTTTTCTTTAGAATGTTCTTCTTCCACTTTTCTAGCTGTTTTCTCTTCTTTTTTCCTTTCTTTACCGGGCTTACTAAAAAGAAGGCAGAACTTTCTGCGTTTGCATTTGAAGTACTGGGTTGTACTTACGTCAAGGGAAATATTTTTTGTAGATGGTATGAGACTAGCAGAGCCTTCGTTAAAAAGTACATTAAAACATCGATCAACTATTGCGTTGTTTGATTTTCTTTGTGTTTCGTCATTACTGTCAAATGAACTATTAGGAGAGCCTGGAAAATATGTCACATCAGCTATGGAATCGTCAGAGTCTTCGGATAATGATGATGAGTGTACTGGCAAAGAAGACGTGTACGACATTTTCAGATAACCTAAAACATGCAAATTTCATAATTATATTAACAAAGACAGGTTTTAATTTAATCTTTTTGAAAATTTGGTTAAATTCGTGAGCCTTATTTGATTTTCTGTTATCAACAAAATCGTATCATTTCGATTTGTTACCTGATGGTTTGCATTATAATCGATCAAATTATCTTTAATAATGACATATTTCCTTTAAATACAAAGTTGCTTACTTTACACAGTCCCTATTTTATCAAATATAACGTCATAATGCGAAATACTTAATTTGATAACTATTAATTTTTTAAGAAAAACGTCATATATTGAATTTCACAAATTTAACAAAAAAAAAAATATTTTTCTATACAAAAGTCATTACACAAAATAATACAATTTACATGAAAAATGGCAACATGGAATTTATAGTTACCTTCTCACAAATACCGTTATAACACAAAATGTATCGTTTTTTCATAAAAACTGACGAACTTTACTCTTCAAAAACTCTTGCACAACTGAAATGTGTCGTTGCTGTGATTAAAACATAATTTCGAACTAGAAATATAATAACGGCATATTTTGATCTCAATTTCTCAATTTTATTCATATCAATTTGAATTTTATACACAATATTAATTATGATATTGGTAAGATTTCTGCATACTTAACTCAAAAATTGTATTTTTTGAGTTGTGACACTATTGAAGTAAATGAGCGATATAGTGTTTTTTTAGTAAGAGCTTAGTGGCAGATTAAATTATTAAACAATTTTTAATCGAAATATACTTCTATAGGTAGAAAGATCTTTGCATTTCAAATTCCTACAAAATGTGTAGACCAAACCAAAAATATTTTGATCTTTCCAAATGTGAAATTAATTCAATTCAATGGAGTTTAATTTTTTCCTAAACTTATTGTTCGTTTTATTTTGTGCCATGAACAAAAAATTAAAAAAAATATATAAATTCCTCAAAACGCTGCTATTAAAAGATGAAGAAATATAATCGATAAGACATCTGTGTGTAAATTCCACCTGCAACATACTTATAAAGTTTGCGTGTAACTGAGTGTGCATATAATTTGTTTAAGTAGCAACAACACATGCTACAGTGAAAAATGGTTCCAAGGTTTTCTTAGATGTAAAAAACTTGATTTTAAAGGATATACAGAAAATAAAAAGAAAACTATCATGAAGCAGCAGTATTAACAGACAAAATGTCATATAAAAAATACTAACAAACAACCATAAGACGAAATTCCTTATGCTGTTCTAGTATTAATCTAGCAAACTGGATAACAGCAGAAAATAAAAATATGCAATACGAGGATAAAGTAGTCTTGTGCTCTTGTACTTCTTTGCTTTGCTTATGTTTTTTTATAATTTTAAAATGAACAGTATGAACGGCCTTAAGAGTCTTTAACCAGTTACCGATTTTTATAAGAGCATGTCTGTTGATAAGTGGCATAAACACCAATATATTTCTATTAATATGTAAATTTATTTGTACACGTATATGCATATACTTATATATGTATATATACACTTATGGAGAGGAATTAAGTCACATGTGAATTTTTATTTTTATTGCATTAAAATAAGCCAATTCTATGACTTTAAGTTTTAAAGGGAACAGATAATCAGTGTTGCCGTTTTTACATACATACATACATACATAACTGGCCTTTACAACCCTGTGTCAGGATTACGGCCTAGCTTCTCGCAGCACTCATGTTGTGTGTGTCAATTTTTATCCATAAGTACCGGGACCTACAGTTTAATGTCGACTCCGAACGACAGACTTGAGAAGCTTGTTCATAGCAATTAGTTACTCTCAGAGCTTTTGCCAGAAGACTGCTGAGAGGTAGTCGCCGAAAGAAATACTTTTTTCATATTTCTTTTTTTAAGATGTCGGAGCCTGGAGTCGAACCCAGGGCTCATGCCTTAGTAAGCCAACACACTAACCACTAGACCAACGGTCGCGTTGCGGTTGCGTTGCGGTTGCCGTTTTTGGTTTTTCTAATCAAAATAGATTATTTTTTTCTGCTATGTGTATTTATTCATTCATTCATTCATAAAGGAGGTACTAAAGTATTTCGACCTGTAGATCTATTGTACAGCCCTCAACTTAACCAGGGTTTAATAATATTTCCCCCAGTTTCGTTGCTTTGACGAACTTCAAAATATCCGCCGGCACTAACTCTGACAAAACCCTACCTGCTCCCTTTCTGGCAAATTCATCTGCCATTTCATTCCCCTGAATGCCCGCATGGCATGGCCGTTGGTAACATTTTCTATTGAAACAAAATAAAACCATCTTTTATTTCAATAACACATGTCGCAGAAATAAAATATTTTGCAAATCGTTGATTAAAGAAATAAAAACCGCACTTTCTGTTCCTATTTGTGAAATTTTCTTTACTTTGTAATATTACGTAGAATTATAAGTAATTAAACGTAATATCGAAGAAACTAATGATTGAGATACACACAAACATTTTAGCCCATATCGTCCCAAAGAATTTTTTTCTAATAGACTTTTAAAGCTTGGTTTTTAGAAGGTAATTGCAACCAGAAAACACAAATCTGAAGTCAATATTTTAATTAATCGAACACGGGGCACTATTTAGCATATTAGTTTTATTGTTCTTATAAATTGTAAATACTTAATAAAAAAACAATTTTTTTTTTTTGACTCAAACTAATTTATTTAATTCATTTAAATCAAAAACTAACTAAAAACGAATTTATTTAATTCATTTAAATCAAAATGAAAGAACAGAGTTATTTATATTAAAAACATATATAATTTTTCTTGGTGATATGCCCCAAAACTATGTGTATAAAGCGCAACCTTGCACTTCTTGCATGAAAATGAGTTTGGTTTATGACAATGCTTTCATCTCCACTTCTTGCTGTCCTCTATTTAAACTATAAGATGTTCAGTTTTTCTTACGGGAAGAATAATTATTGGAGAATCAAAAGCGCTGATATCACCAGCAATCTATTTGTTCTTGTTGAATACGAAAGTTTTACTCAAAATTCCTTTTGCGATCTAATTTTTTCATTTTTTTGGCGTTGACAGAAACAGTCACAGCATTTACCAACGAAGAATTTAAAGCAGCTATTTATAAAGGTCAGTACCACTTCTTCGCTCGAATTGCAAATCTATAACTTTGTGCAGCATTATCGTGTAAATCCACTCCTCCCATTTCTTTGTTGTAATTTTTCAATAGCTTTCAATGAGGTAATAAGAAGTAAAAAAAGTTATCAAAATATACAGTATGCCTATCTGCAAGCTGTATATTTCCTGATAGGCGAAGAGCCACTTCCTTGTTATTATTGCCTGCCGACCCGGCATATGGTACGCAGTTGTAAAGATATTCAGCTGAAGAGCACAGACACCATAACTTGTACCCAAAACGGATTGGCTTACCGCGTACGAACATTTTGCAAGAGTGTCGTCCGAAATATGGTACCATTTGTTTAACAATCGATAAATCTGCTGTAAACAAAAATAGTTATTAAAACTCTTTTTGTATTTTTGGGTTGTTTACTTGCTTGACTAGCTGTGTGAGCTATGCAAGGTTTTTATTAATTGTCTTTTATTTACAAAATTGATCTGCTTATATACTAATTATGAGAATCTAACTTAACCTACCCTTAACATTAGTTTATATATATGTATATTAATTTATAACTAAAATATTACAAACATACGTACATGTATAACGGGAAAATAAAGTATTTTCCCACAGTTGGAATATGAAGCGTGTCATATTCCTGCGGCGATATAGAGTGCAGTTGCAGTATTAATATTTTGGCCTTGAGTATTTAATGTGTGAATGACGACGGTCAGCGGTATCACCAAAAGAGGTGTTTTGTATTCTCTTTTATTTGTAGGCACTTCAATAATATTTAACAAACATGCACTCAATAGAATGCAATCACAAACATGCACTCAAAGGAATGCAATCATGCTACACTGCCTCCCAGATTCCAAACTGCATACAAAGGTCGTATCTTATATGAAATAAATATAACGAATATAAAAATTAACTATTTAAAATAACTTTGCCATTTATCGTTCTTGTCTAACTCAAAATTGTTGCTAAAGTGAATGAATTTTTTAATATCCAAAAATTTATATGTCATCATAATTTCACAGCCAGAACGCCTAATGTAGGGTGATTTAACCAATAATCGCGTGCTGCAGGCAAAATGTGATATCCAGATAATACTAAAATGACAAGAAATTGTTGGAGCATGATATTGTCTAGCATAAAAGAACAGATCTTCTGCTGAACGTAGCGATTTGTCTCCTCGACTATCATACTGAAAACCTCATCATCAAAAAATAGTCTGAATAATTATGCTACCATATGCGTATTTTTATTTTTTCCGTTAGTTACATTTTGAAAAAAAGATTACAATATGGTAGTTCAATATGTTTTAGAAAGCCATTCCTAGAAAAAACAAAAGTGCTAAATAGTGCCCAGCGTTCGACAAATCGAACACCGATTTTTGAAGGCAGATCATAAAAATGCATATGAAAACCAAACGATTTTTTTTTTTGTTATTTTTAATAGTTTGACTGTTTTTTAATAAAACTACAATTTTCATTTTTTTTATTTTTTTATATTTTATGCATAATTTTAAATTAATGTTTTTCCTTTCACCTTATAACAAAAAAGAGGAGTGAAGTAGATAGGTTCTTTTATTTTTATATTTGTAGCTAACATATCACGATATATAATTGTTAAAAGAAATAAGTTCGTAGTCTTCCCTGAGGAGAGAAAAATTTTTTCAAAAACGGTTGAAATTTACTCTTCGAAAAATCGAACAGCGGGACGATATGGGTTAAAACTACCTAAGTCTAGTAAAATTTACAAAGATCGCATCATCAATCACTATTGCCAACTTTTTTTCCACAATTTCCCGTCAAATTCTACCTAAAATTAGCCAGAAAACTCAAAATGTTTTATTTAGAGTGAAAAAATATGCAAAATAGCTAAAAATTAATATAAAAAGCTGACATTTTTCTAATAGGCATTGAAAAATAAAATACATACCTATACTTAATATCTGTATATGAATTTAAAATTCAATTTATAATTGATTTAATTCATACTTAAGTCTATATTTACACACAGTTTTGAAATTTAAGACCAATATATAAAATTAAACCAATAAATACATATAGTACATTCCGGTATGACATTGTTGATTCCCATTTTTTTTTTTAAACGCAGAGCCAATATTCCGTATTTTGACTATGTGAATTCGTGGCTTCCACTTCTTTTAAAACATATTTTGGAATTTCGTAATTAAAGCAGCACCTATTGTTGATTTTAAGTCCATATAACAATATAATATCGTTTAACCCTTCATTGCATAGTGATGGAAATTTCCATCATGAATTTTTTTGAGGAAAAAGAAAAGAAATGTACAAAGAATTTAGTGTAAATTGGTCGCTGCTGAAATATTTCGGCATTAGATTATAGCCATTGAACTGTAGTTTTAAATATTTATAATAAAATATTTTTAAATATTTTTTCTTAAAATTGTGCATGAATTTTATCAGTGGTTTATTTCAGAAAAATAAAAAAATTCATGCAATTAAGGGTTAAATTTTTTTATTGTCTGTGTATTGACTCTGAAATCTTTTTTAAAGTTTGTATTTTTGTTAATATTCGTTACCGAAATAAAGGGTACAAAAAATTTTAGTTATTTTTACATACATAAATCGTGTAATTTAGATGGAATAAAATATCTTTTGAAAGTTTTGGCAATTTCAATATATATGTAAATGTTTTGAGCTTAATCCATTATTGATACCTATAAATATTTATAAAAGTATATTTTACAAAAAGTAACCGGTTAACAGGTTTTCTTCGCAAATTATTTAAACGCAAAAATTTAAGAAAGTAGTTTCATTTTATTAAACACATTATTTGAACAAAACAATATATCAAGAAAAAATACCTTTAAAAAAATTTTTTTTTTTTTAAATTGGAAAAACCGAGGAAGAATCTCATGGTTTTATTTCAAATATTTTTTTTTTTTTGAATAATCTATAAAGTTTGTTTCTTTAATTTTATTAAAAAAATGCTTTTAAATAGATTGAATATCCAATAACTTTTGAATATTATTAAACTGATTATGCCTTTTTACACTATTCGATCAATAAATGTACACATCTCTTTTAAGTGTTTCGATGGCTGATTAGCAAACGCATTAAATTAAACAAATGTGGTATATCATTTTTCAATATTTAGGATACTGAAGGTATATACATATCTGCGGCAAAACCAATTAATTATTTGTTATAATGTTATTTATGTTATTAAAAAAATAGTTTAGTATTAAATCACCTAAATTTAAAGCATCGTACCAACAACCTAAAGAACAGATTGTATATATGATAATCAATACAAACGTATACGATTAGGTGGATTAATTTTTTATTTCAAGTGTCGGCATATTCATCTCTATTAGGTCACAAGAACACCATTGAAGGGCATTTTCATATTAAAATATTTTTTTTTAAATTGCCTTGTTTTTAAATTAAGAAAAATCGTCATTTTATAACTTAAAATCGTCAAATCGTCATCCTGGTATTTTTTGGGTAAAAATCGTTAAAATGCAAAGAAATAGTCAATTCTGGCAATAGTGTTTGGGGCTCGAGGTCAGCGTTGCCACAAAAGACATTTTTTTTCTACCAAAAAATTTCAAAAAACCTCCCAAAGTCCTCTGCAGCCTACGAAATCTCAATAATATAAAAAATTTTAAAATAATAATTATAATAATAATATCAGTATCAGCTTTTAATAAAATTTTTAAGTCACCAACATCTGCAGCCATAACATTAGCCCCATAATTTTTTGGATAACATTCAGCAGTTAATTCATTAACATAAACGTTAGGTTGTAGGTCAAGCAAAACATTATGAAAGTTAATTCAGCATGACATTCTTGCTTTTAAATAGTGTAGCGATTTTCGATAAAAATTTGTGTAATAATTGCTTGGTGTTTTCCTTGGTATTAATTTTTACAATAGCATTTTGATGATTTTTAAGATCTTGAATGCGTTCTGAATACACAACCCAAAAAGGACAACCATCCTTTTCCTGGAGCCAGTCAAAAACATTTAGCCACTCGGCTCTAAATTTTATTTTGTTAAGTTCTTGTTTTCAGCACTGAAAATAGAAAATTATGCAGAAACTTTTAGCAACAAATTGTAATTGTTTGTTTCTACTTGGTTGTGGGAATGTCGACCTCTAAATTTTCAGTTTCGTTCGACTTCTGTGTTTTTGATAAAAATCTACAATTTATATTTTCATATACATACATATTTATTTATTTATTTATTTTATTTATTTTATTTATTTATTTATTTAGGTATATTCCTCCATAAGAACCTTAAGAATATAATTATTTTATAGTTCAAAAGGAATGCATATAAACTTAGTAAATAATATCATTAACAAAAAAACAAATAGTTGTAACAATTATAAAAATATAACATGACATATACAAATGTAACATATTAATATAAATGACAAAGATTTTATATAATTATCAACATTTGGCCCCTTAGATTTTTACTGAATATAAAATTAGATGACAAAATAAAAAGTTTTTTCTGAGAAATGGTAATAAGAAAAGTCAAATATTTTGAGACATATAGTTATAAAGTAAGTTTTTAAAACTGTTTCTCCCCGATATGATTTTCAAATGTATCGGTAAAGAATTCCATAAATTAATAGCGTTAACGAAAAACAATTTGCTCGTATTGAGATAAGTATGCCTGGGAACAATTAATGTCGTGTATCTACTAGATCTACCAAATACAAGCTTTTCATAAAGATAAAAGGGTTTCCTTTGGTAAAGCAGGTTATGTAAGAACATAATATTTCGCATACGAAGATAATCAGCTAAGTCACAGCCCAAAACCATTTTCCTCCAAGACGATATGCTATTAAGCCGAGTCAAGTTATATATGTACCGCGTAGCATTATTAAAAGATACCTGTAACTTATGCATTGAACGTGAATCCAGTTTGCTGTATATTACAGCAAAGTAGTTAATATGAGGAAGTATCAATTGTACAACAAGTCTCTTTTTGACTTCAAGTGGTGTGAATGCAGATGACATTCGCAAATTACGAAGTACAAGGTATATATTTCTTACAACATTGTTAATATGGTCTGAGCAAGACAAGGTTGAGTTGATATAAAAGCCTAGGTATTTAATTTTATTAACATAGGTAAGAGGTGTCTTTCCTAGGTAAATTGCTGGAAAATTGTCATAGTCGTATTGCTCCCTACTGATTGGTAAAACGTAAGATTTCCCAGCATTAAGTCTTAAGTTATTAACCTCTGACCATTCCGCAATTGAAACCAAATCATCATTGAGTTTGGAACATGTATCCTCTATTAGACCGATACGATTAGAAATATAAAGTTGAATATCGTCGGCATATGCATGCATACGAGTATATTTACAGACAGAAAACACATCATTGATAAACATACTAAACAGTAGTGGTCCTAATACAGAGCCTTGTGGAACACCAGAATTTATACACATTAAGCCTGACTGCCTATTGTCCACAACTACTCTCTGAGCTCGACCAGATAAGTAATTTTGCATTAGAGATACCGCAAGTATCAGTGAATCCAAAATAGTGTCTTAGTTTCTTACACATAATTGAGTGGTCTACTCTATCAAAGGCCTTAGAGAAGTCCAGCAGGCACATGAGAGATAGGTTTCCCATGTCATATTCACACCTTATATCATCAATAACTTTTAAGGCTGCAGTAGTGCAGCTATAAGCAGCACGAAACCCAGACTGCAATCGAGACAGAAGATTATTATGATTTAGGTAAAAAGTAATTTGTTCAGCCATAAGAGACTCAAACACTTTGGAAAGAGCTGGCAAAATGCTAATTGGCCTATAATCACCTGGACTCACAGCGGTAGGCTTTTTCGCAATTGGAATGATTCTTCCAATTTTCCAAGATTTAGGAAATGTAGAGGTAGTAATGCAATGATTAAAAATATGAGTCAAGGGTGCAATAACACACGGCAGTATCAATTTAACAAATCTCATGGCCACACCATCTTCTCCTATTGCATTAGATCGTATTTTCAAAATATGTTTAATAACATCAGCCTCAGACACTGCAGAAAATGAAAAATTACTGTTGCAGTAGAGTTCGCTGTGGAGTTCCTGATTACTTTTTTTACTTATTAAATTATTAAAACAAAAAGCGTTATTAAGCACCGCTGGATCTAGCTTGCACTCAGAAGAGCTACGGGAGTGTATACCCATGGACCTGATGTTCTTCCACAAGTGGCCTGTGGGTAGAGCTGCAAAACTATCGATAGTCGGCCCCATCGATAGTTTCGATAGTTTCAAAAAAACTATCGATACTATCGATACTATCGGTTTTCTATTTTTCTGAGAAAAATTATTTGCCAAACAAAAAAAAAATTAATTAAAGCTGTTAATTTTTTTAAATTAACGTTAACCGTAAAAGGCTTTAACGTTCAAAACGTAAAACATACATTCTACATATGTAAACATCAAAATTCTAATTAAAAGGGATTATAAAAAACAATTCATAAACAAAATTAGGTACAGAAGCGTTAAATTTAGGTATTTATAAGTTATACCAGGTTTACCCAATACTTTTGTTAGTGAACAGGAGTTTATCGACCGTTTTTGGTCTATGGTCTTAATTGGCTTTTCCGCTTCTCTGAAACTAGGGTGCGAACGTTTAAGGTGATCTAATAAATATGTAGTATTGCCGCTAGTTTTATAATATTTGGCACATAAACGGCATTTAGCACAATTTTTATCTTTGGTTATTTCAAAATAAATCCAAACATCTGAATACGTCCTACGTATCTTTTTTTTTAATACCCTCTTCATCATCATTGTCTACCTCAAATGTTTTCGTTGCCATTTTCTATTAAACACAGACAGACATACACAGTCCTATGGAATCATGGACACATATCGTCGATGGAATTAAAGAACGCTATAACTGAAAAAACCTTAAATGTTCACCAGAGCCAAAAAACCTGTATGAAAGTAGAATAAATACACTGGTATTTTTCATTTCGCAGACGTCGTAAGTGAATTTATTTTCATCGTGGAAATCTGGGACCGGGACCAATCGATGCGCTTTTTTTTTCTGATAAAAATGATACAAAAAACGTATTTTCGATTTTTTGTCAGTTACAGCGTTCTTTAATTCCATTGACGACTTGTACATATCAGTAAGAGGAAGTGGATTTTTTTTATTTTAATATAAAATCCAGTGATTTAATAAGTGTTTAAAGAAAAACTTCACAAAACTAAGATATATAAACATTCAAGATACAGAGAAGTTCATATAAAGTGGTCTGTCTACCGTTAAGGCCAAGGAATATACTTCGACTTAAAGAAAATTTGACTTTCAGAATTTCTATTTATATACTTATATATACATAATAAACAAAACGCACACAAAAACACACAAATATAAAACTTCATTTAACATATGCATTTATGTCATTGACAAAAAACACCAACAACAACATTATTTACAGCACGCACTTTCCAACTTCCCTCTTCAAAATTTAACAACTAAACTGATATTGTCATTTTTCTAAAACACAAATACTTGAAAAAGGAAAATAAAAGTAAAAATCTTGAAATGCAAAATAACAAAAAAGGAAATAAACAATAAAAGCAAAATCAGTTGGATGGCTGACTGAGTGACTGACTCGTTGGTTGGATTTACAAGTGAATAGCGGGTTATTTGAATAGGAATGAAAGATAAATTGAAGTGAATAAACGTATGTATCCGTAGTCAGGGACAGGTGGTTAATAATGATTTAATAAAGCTCTAGGAAGGTTGAAAAATGAAAAATAATTTTAAAATTCTTAGGCAGCAGCTGTTTATGATGATCTAAACGGCAATAGCAATAATAACGAAAACAACAGCAATGTAGGCTGCAAAATAACAAATTAACTGCTAAAAATTAAATGCAGCAGCACAGAATTCATTAATGGAGACAAAATTTTCTAACAGAGATATAATTTTTGTGATTTTCAAGTTTTCTTTTCCTCACATGATGTTTATACATACATACATACTCACACATACATACTTGTGCACCCTTAATGCACTTTAAAATATTGAGATTACAATGAATATAGATAAAAGCGATAATAATAAAAATTAAAAAAAAAACTAGAAGTATGCGCATGTAACGAATAAAGATGTATTATTATACATTGTTCTTTGTGAGTTTCTAATTCTAATAAAAATTTATATAAAATTAATATAGCCATGAGAAACCAAAGTGTGCACTCTGAAAAATCAGAAACTGCTGTTACGGGGAAGCATTGAAGAAGTCCAAATCAATAAATTGTTCGTCCTTATCAGCGCTTAGGGTTACATACTTGGACGAAAAAAGCGTAAATAATATTTGCCTAATGTGACCGTAGCTTTAGTACAAACGTATGTTACCAGTCGAACGCCAATTTTCGTCAATGAATTTTTTCTGGCTGCATAAGAAGGTAAGCGGAAGAAACAATTAACAAAGAATAAAAGCTCTATGATTTTAAGACCGGTATCATAATTATAAATTGTTTTATATAATAAAGATTCAATAAGTGATTCCAATTAGGAATTCAAGAAATAGATAATTCTCTAGAATATTTAGATTAAACATTGGAATTCAGATTCTAGACTTAATAACGGCCGACATTTGGAAGGAATTCAGTATTCTAAATGTCTCTTTCGCCTCACTTAGCCTACTTTTTATGTCCTGGACTTAACCACCTGCACTTGTAATTGTGTACCATCCTAGATTCAAAACTGCAGATTAAAATGTGCATAAAGCTGCAGGCTTCAGCTAATAGTTCTTCTATTGGCTTGTGTGGATTTTTAATTATACTCGTATATGTATCCTTTTTGTTCAGTTTTCTTTTTAATTCAAATTATTTATTAAAAAACGTGCAATCTTTTATTTGGGAATTGAGTTCAATTATTAATTTATTTGGACTTGTTTTGGTACAACAAAAATTGTCGATTTTAATAATACGTTCTTAAAATAAGTAAAATCTAAATTATGCAATAAATACTTTAGTAGAGTGATGATGACGTTAACGTTGTAGATACTCATATTTAAATAACAAAATCTACTTTTTCCGAATATAAGAACAAGTTTAAAAGCTTTTATGATCCATATTTTACACACATGGGTAGCGGCTTTAAACATGTTGATATTTTGCATTTTTGTTTTAATTGTAAGCTTAAGGTTATATTCTTTTTTGTTTTTTTGTTTCGTTTTATTATGTTCACAGACAATTCCTTTTTCTTCCTGCTTATGACTGACAGCTTTTGGCCAACACATCTATTAAGATTATGAAAATATGCTTGTGAATGAATGTCGAGTGCGTTGTGAATGGCTTGTACTTTGGGAATACTGATGAGATGCTTTCTCTACTTCAGTTCTCAAATACATTTCTAGGGAAGATAATGATAATGACGTTGGTGATGACAAAAAACAAAATAAAATATTTTTGTTTTAGATGATGAGCAACAACAAATAATGTTATTGCTCGATATGATGTTGATGTTTTTGTTGATGATAATTATGGTGTTGTGACATGTTGTTTGTATGTACATATGTATGTGAAAACATAAATGTGTGTATGGGTATGTGCATATGCCACTTGAGTCTGTTGAACTTGAAATCAAAGTGAAT
Source organism: Metopia argyrocephala (assembly GCA_963576795.1). Lineage (NCBI taxonomy): Eukaryota > Metazoa > Arthropoda > Insecta > Diptera > Sarcophagidae > Metopia > Metopia argyrocephala. Next base: position 85,225,144 of record OY756210.1, on the reverse strand, counting down.
AATGCCGCTTGTGACAGGAGTTACAACTTTTCACATTTCATCATCATCATCAAACGTTCTGTATTTATTTATTTAATTTCATGTGTGTGCTGTCCGCATATGTACGTATGTATGTATGCACTATATGGGCATTTCCTGGTTCGTATGCTTTTGATGTACAAATTATATTTATAAAAATTTTTTTTTGCAATTCCACAGAATTTTAGTAGCTCTATGTGCAGTGCAAAAGATGGATTTCATCGAGTTTAAGTTTTCATGATGATAGCCATAAACACGTGGTCACGAACGTACGCAAAATAGAAGTTAACTTTAGCTGACAGTAGTGAAATTTGAAATTCTGCGAAATGGAACGGAATATTCAAAAGCAATTAAATTATTTTTAAAGCATACTAACGTAGTATTTCCACAATAAAATATCTCTATTGGTTTTTTTAACTGGCTTAAGTATCGATGGCGAATGTATGGGTCACGAACTTACGATATTTCCATATGTTTTATTTATTATTATCACCATCCTTTATCCCATAAATATCTTCAAATTTCCTTAACCAAAAACTTAATACTCTATTAATAGTGTGTGGTAACTTGTGCTGGCAAAGTATTGAATAATGAGTTCCATGTATCGAGTATTTGTACTAATTGTTGGGTACTTGTACTTTTATATTAAAGTTGTGTGGAAAATTTAAATGTTAACGGACAAAACAAAACTACGTCTAATAATACAACAAAATTGCGATATTCGGCATTATTATAGTAAAGTTAATGATCAACAAGCTAAATAAAAATTTGTGCCAAATTCACTAACAAAGATTATCTTTTCTTTTTCTTAATAGGTGACTCATACATATGATATTTTTATAATATAATTAATATTTTTATAATAAATTCAGAAAAAATAATGAAATCTTTATTTGGATCGATAATACGGTCCATATAATTTAATGTTTGAAGATTATTTCATGAAAATTTTGACCATGACTGCCCATTTGGACCATTTGGGTCCATCCGCTCAGTCCAATTTTGGCATAATCTTTAAAACATTTCGGCCGGTATCTCACGAATAAATGCTTTAATGTTGTCTTCTAATTGAAGCGGGCTTGGCTGTATAGACGTGATCTTTAACATAGCCCCACAAAAAATATTTTAAAGGCGTTAAATCGCACGATCTAGGCGGCCAATTGACCGGTCCCGAACGTGAAATAAAATGTTCACCGAACTCACCTCTCAATAAGTCCATTGTTAAGCGTGCTGCGTGGCATATGGCACCGTCTTGTGGCTCCATGTCATGCAAGTCAAGCTCTTGCATTTTGGGAAAAAAAAAGTTGGATATCATCTCACGGTTGCGCTCACCTGAATGGCATCATCTTTGAAGAAGTGCGGTCCAGTGATGCAACAGGCCCATAAACCGCACCAAACTGTGACTTTTTCTGACTTTCTCTGTAGCTCTTGTAATTCTTCTGGCTGGTCTTCACTCCAAAATCGACAATTCTGCTTATTTACGTACCTATTGAGCCAAAAATGAGCTTCGTCGCTGAACACAATTTTTCGATAAAAAAGTGGATCTTCGGCCAACTTTTCAAGAGCCTTTGATAATAAAATTCAATAATTTGCAAGCATTGTTCGTTTGTAAGACGACTCATGGTTAAATTATAGACCAAATTGAAGATGTTTGACAATGAAACAAAACACGAAACGTGTGTCAGCTGTTTAAACCAGTGTTGCCAAAAAGATAATAGTTAAAAAATCACCCTTTATAATTAAAATCACTTTAAAACAGTTAAAAATTAAAAAAAAACGTTATTAGTATCGTGTAGTATTGAGTACCCAATGAAAGTTTTCAATGCTATCGAGTAATTGAAAGTAGTAGAATTTGCCAGCAGTAGTAGTAAGACTTATAACTATAAACTATTCTATTTAATATTAAATAAAAAAAATTTAACAATATTTATTATATTATTATTTTTATTGAACAGCCCAATAAAATTGTGCTTAATTTAAAGTCCCCATCACAGAAAATCGAATGCATCATTCTGATACTGGAATATTCGGTATATCATTTCATTTTAAAAGTACAGTTGGAGATATCTTATTAATTTTAAATTCATTGCTTATGGAAAAAATTTACTTACGATGGCGAACGTACGAAACTTTACAAATAAAAGTCTATTTAACGGTAACCCAGAAGTTTTTTTTATTTTTTTTTGCAAATTAGTGACACCAAAATTAATTAAAATGTGGTATGTCTGGCACCTATCAAAGCAATTATAATAAAATTATGTTTTCGGTCGCGAACATACGATTAAAACCTAGACAAGAAACAAAGCAAATATGAACCGTTAATCGTACTTTTTTTCTCCCTACACATTTCTCTTCTTAATTGTTTGTAAAAGAATGATTTTGAAGAAAGAGTGCAAAGATAATAAATTTTTTGCATGCGACATAAATAAATATAAATATGTTATTAGAAGTACCTTAATTTGAAACAGTCACCTGAGATATGCTATGAAATCATATTATAAAAATATAGACCCTTTTTTATAATTATAAACAATGAAACGGGATGATTATCAACATATTTTTTTTTCAATCCTGGTTTACCATTTGGAGGAAATGCCCATATGCAAGTGTGTGTGCGTGCTGTTGATGTGATGCAATTTTTTTCCCTTTAACGCTTCAAAATGTCTTTTGCGTATTCCATCTTCATTTCTCTCTCGTTTTGTAATTGACATGTTTGACTCTTAAAGAGAAATACATTTTAAATTCAAAGATTATTGCAGTGATTTTTATTTTTCCTCTTTTCGCTTGTTTATTCTTTTTATTTGCAATCCATCTTGTTTTTTTTTATTTTTTTTTTGCTGCTAGTACATAAATAAATTGAAAAATAATTTTTTTAAAAACATCTATTAAATCGTAAATAGATTTATAAATGTATGTATGTATGTAAAACAGGACATACTTACCATGTTTTGGTATTTATTCAAGTTGTGAATTCATTTCTTCGGCTTTTTTTTTACAAAATTACTGCAAATATTTTAATACTTAATTAAATATTCTACGTCAGTGGTTCAAGAATTTACTGAAGTGTCTTTCTTATTTTATTGAAATATGCATAGATTCTTCTGAACGGGTCAAAATTACAGCAATTAGATAGAAAATATTGTAATTTAAGGGGAATGTAGTATTCTGTCAGGCGATTTAGAACTATATATGCTTATGTTGTAGCTTACTTAGAAGAATTTCAGAATCAGTAAACCATATACCATATAGTGTGTTGGCTTACTAAGACGATAGCGCCGGGTTTAAACCTCAGCTCTAACATCTTGAAAAAAGGAATATGAAAAAAATATTTCTTTCGGCGAATACCTCTCAGCAGTCTTCTGGCAAAACCTCTGGGAGTAATTGATTGCCATGAAAAAGCAATATTTGTCTTAATAAAACAACACATAATTTGTTTTTTGCAGCAAACTTCCACAACTATCATTTTATTTTAGCACAATTGAAGGTTTGCACGATTTTGTACTCTGATGGGACTTCCGTATCTGACGTTCAAAACGTGTTGAGTTCGGCTGGTGTACAATTCCTTAACGGATGTCATTTCCTTTTTTGATTGAGAAATCATTGCCAAAAACAATCTAAATTCTTAAGAGAATTTATTTTCTGATCAGATTATATATCATTTTATTTACATTGTCAATATTCAACTTAGAATCCCCGTTAAGCCGTATTGCTTGCGTTTTAAGATGAAACAAAATAATTAAACAAAAATGATCACCACAACCTATCTAGGATTTGATCTCGAGATTCTAGATTATTAATAAAATAATCAAATAAAACAGATAGATCTTATCTTGTTTGCTCTATCATGTTTGTAAATTGGAAGAAAATAATTAGTTTCAAATCGGATACGTTTCCTACGTAGGCTATGGGCGTGGACAAATATACACTCACACAATTATTTTTCATGTGTTATTAAAAAGTTATATTGGTTTCTATGCTATTAATGTAAAGTGAATGCCTATAATTGAAAAGAAGAATGAGGATATTTATTGTCAGGAGCAAATTTATTTGAAAGGAAAAAAGAATGAAGTATGTAAATACAAAAATGAAATTAATGTTTATAAAGTGATAAAAATATAAATTAAAGACAAATTTATTTATTTGTAAATAGTGCTTTTCTTCTTTTTATGTGATTTTTGATGTTTTCGATGTTTTCACAACCAAGTAAACAAAAGCTGATTTCAATAAAGCATACAACGATACAGAAGCTTGTGAATTCGGCAATTATTTTAGTAAATTTTTTTGTATTGAATGTATTTGTAATAATAAAAGCCCGTAATAGGCCAATTAAAAATAAGTATTACAAAAGAATAATATCCTCTTAAGTCTAAAAAAAAGGGAATATATATGTAAGTATAGCATTAAAGACGTTACAATATATAAGTAATCATATAAAATCTTAAATCAAAATCAGTATAATCATGGCATCAATTAACATTGTTAAAGAAAAAAATTTAAAAATGATAAAATAAAGAGTAAACAAAAAGCCCATGTTAACGACACTTACCTTAGGGATTATTACTCGCATTAAAAAATTCAGTCAACATTTTTCGATATAATATAGGTGAGTAACTGAATAATCTCAACTGAGTTGGTAAATGATTCCAAGAGCGTGCAATTTTCACAATGAATGACTTTTCTAATATAGAATTGTGTATTCTAGGTATAAAAATCTGAACGTTCCTTGATGAGTGAATAAACTTCATGCGACTATTCAAAAATATAGGCCCTGAAATCTTTATAAGCTTATAAATATATAAGAGAAATTTAATTTTAATAAAATTAGAAAATGAGTATTTGAAAAAACGGATGAGAAATGCTGATACTCGATTCCTAATATTAAGGTTAAAAACAAATCTTATAACCTTTTCTACTAAAAGTTCTATGGATTTCATATTACCAGACGATGTACATAAATATACTTCAATGCAATAGAAAACCTCAGAGAACAATAACGAATCTGCAATCTTATATCGAACATGATAGGGCAAATATAGTGATAACGAATATAAACGCCGAAGGGTAAAATTTACATTAGATCAAATTTTGTTTATGTGATGAGCAAAGCTAAGTTTATCATCAACGATCACACCTAGAACTCTCATTCTATCCACGCACTCTATAACCTCCCCATCAATTGTCACCTCTAAATTGTCCAATGAATTCCCACAAAACTTCATAAATTTAGTTTTCTCCTTGTTTACATGAAGACTATTTAACTGCATCCAAGAATCAACAGCCATTAGTGTTCGATCTATAGCATCCTGAAGCGAGCCAGAAGTTTGCCCCTCACAAAATAAAAGTTGGATGTCATCAGCAAATGCAAAAATCTCGCAAGAAAGTGAATCAGCCACACCAAAGAAATCGTTTAAGTACATCGAGAATAATAAAGGACCAAGTACCGAACCTTGAGTCACACCTGAATAAAGTCGTCTCAAATTATACCGAATATAAATTATTAAAGAATATAAATTTTCCAATTCAAATATACTTTTTTTTTTTTGTTTTCCAATAACTATAATATTTTTTTCTTCATAATCATTTGCAACTTTCTAACAGCCAATAAAAAATTGCGTCGCACTTAATTGACGTGAATAGAAGAAGAAAAAATTATTTTGTTTAATTTAAAAGCTGCACTGATTTGCTTTTAAAACAAGAGTAGGCAAATTATTTCTTGGAAATTTAAAAAAAATCTCCTTTAAATTGCTCATTAAGTTCTTTAAATCCAATTATTTTTTAAGAGAGAAAAAAAAACACAATTGTTTGCTACTTTTCCCTTACGAAAATGATAAAATATTTACTAGCAATATTTACTATGTATATGGACATACCTACATACATATGTACATATATTTTAAGAATAAGTCGACTTTTAAAAACCACAAGCATGATTAGTTCACATATTATATGTAATTGGTGCAGTTACACTGGAAAAAATAATTTTTGTGTGACAGATTCTTTTGATTTGAGTAAAATATTGTCCCTGTAACGCTCCGTTATATTGTTAGTTTGTTCTTAATTTCTAATAACAAAATTTAGGCATATTGAAAAAAGAAATCACAACAAAATTTTATTAAATTATAAAAAGTTTACATTAAATTATTCTCTAAGTGTAGAAATGAATTTGAATGTGGATAAATACATATACATGCATATCGCACACTAAATCATAAAGAGTCACAACTCGAAATTTTTCAAGATTGCCTTTTTATTTTAATAATCGGTTCACAGATGACACCTTTACCGACCATGAAAATATGGTTTGTATCGCTCTCTTCCTTATCTGGAAAACTAGAGTTATGCCAATTTTTATAAAACTTGTTTTGCTTCTTTGTATCAACTAAAGAGTATTATTTTTAATTGTTCCGGTGCGATTATAAGTTATTCAGTCCTTTTCTTTCACATAAATGGCATTTTTCAGAATTGTGCCTATTTAATTGAAAAAAATTAGCATTATCGCCTACATTATTTTGAAAGTTGAATTTTCTAGAGAAATAATCTAGATTGTGTACATTATAAATAAAATAAATTTATTAATTTGCAAAATCCACTTTGCTGTGAAAAATGTCCAGCTCAAGTATTACACATTATACTCTGCCACAATTTAATATGATACCACTATTAAATGAAAAATTATCAATTAAAGAGTTACAACTCGAAATTACCTTTTATTACCAAAATTGCAGTAAAAATTAAAAAAAAATAGCTAAACCTTTTTTTAAAAGTGTTTTCATTTGTGTAGAATTCAATTTGATTATAAAATTATAACCAATTTTCATAAACCGTGTTTTGCCTCTACTGAAAATTTGTGAATTTTGAGTTGTGACACTTTATGATTTAGTGTGCGATATACAAACATATATGAGAAGTTTGTATATCCATGTATAAGAAGTTTTTTTTTTCTCTAAATAGATTTTAATTTAGTTGCGTCACTCATACATTTAATTTAGTCCGCACAATCAAATTGTAATGCACAAACTTATTATCGGCCAGACGAATCTTTTCTTATTTCGTTAAGATTTTAGCTTTTTGCTGCCACAATCATAAAGGATGGAAGATGTGTGACATTTTTAAAAATATTTATTTTACTTTTTATTGAGCTCAAATGACGAATAATAACACCTTAATAACAGCATATCTTTGCAAAATTTATATAACACTGGTAAACAAAAACTACTTTGCTTTAATTTTATGAATTTTTAGGTATTTAAATCGATTGTGCTTTTTAAGCTTTTCTTTAATTGAATAATTCTGAATAAAAAATAAATAGAATCTCTTTCAACAGGTACTAGTGCAAGTTTAATGAAATAATCATTTATAAAGGGTGATTTTTTTAGCTATTATCTTTTTGGCAACACTGGATTAAACAGCTGACGCAAGTTTCGTGTTTTGTTTCATTGTCAAACAACTTCAGTTTGGTCTATAATTTAATCATGAATCGTCCTATACTATGTTTACACCTAACGTGTTTAACATCTCAATCGTGTTTAAGCCTTCAACACGTCGATTTTGAGATGTTTTACCATATATTGACATGCTTTGTTAAACATCTCAACTAAGATGTTTTAAATTTAAATACTTCGTTAAACACGTAAATGAAAGGGTTGCATTTTATATTGGTATGTGTTCAGTATGTAATTGATGAAACTGTCACTTTTTATGGTTATTAAACACATTACCGTAATGTAAAATGGCGGCACATTTAGAAAAAACTAAAAAAAGCACCAACAATAATAGCAACAGAATTAGTTGTTTTTTCGCATTATTTATATTTTTTCGTATCACGAGCGGTTTTCTTTTATACTTCGTTTACTAACCCTTAAATAAATCATTAATATTGAGAATTCCATAATTGTATTCATAAAGCTTTTCATAGACATATTTCAATTTTCTCAAAATTGTTTACAATTTTGTACAAGCACCAATATCCGCTGATGAAAAGTCATTCTTAAACATCTCAAATATAATGTGAACGGTTATGTTTAGTTATTAAAGCATTTTGCTTAAACGCGTTCAAAAACACAAGTGTGACGATAGTATAACAAACGAACAACGCTTGCAAATTATTGAATTCTATTATCAAAATGCGTGCTCTGTTAAGAAAGTTCATCGCGCGCTTCTTCCATTTTATGGTCAGTTTGATCGACCCACTGAAGCGGCTATTCGGGCTATTGTCACTAAATTTCGCACCAAATTTACATTATTGGACATTAAACCACCAACACGCTTACGTAGAGTGCGAAATAAAGAAAATATCGCAGCTGTATCTGCCAGTGTTAATGATTCGTCGCCGTTCGCAGCAATTGGGCCTCTGTTACTCAACGACGTGGAAAATTTTGCGGAAGGATTTAGGTGTGAAACTTCCAAAATACAGCTGGTGCGAGAATTGAAGTCGAACGACCTACCACAACGTAGAATTTTTGGTGAATGGGTTCTTGGAAAGTTGGCCAAAGATCCACTTTTTATCGAAAAATTCTGTTCAGCGACAAAGCTCATTTTTGGTTCAACGGGTACGTAAATAACCAGAATTGTCGATTTTAGAGTGAAGACCAGCCAGAAGAATTGCAAGAGCTACCAATGCATCCAGAAAAAGTCACAGTTTGGTGCGTATTATGGGCCTGTGGTATCATTGGACCGTACTTCTTCAAAGATGATGCGAATCGTAACGTATCTGTGAATGGTGAGCGCTACCGTGAGATTATATCCAACTTTTTTTTGCTAAAAATGCAAGAGCTTGCCTTGCATGAAATGTGGTTCCAACAAGACGGTGCCACACAACACGCGTAACAATGGACTTATTGAGAGGCGAGTTCGGTGAACATTTTATTTCACGTTTGCCTAGGTCGTGCGATTTAACGGATTTAGGCTATTTTTTGTGGGGCTATGTTAAAGCTCATGTCTAAAGAGCCAAGCCCGCTTCAGTTGACGCATTGGAAGACAACATTGAAGCATTTATTGGTGAGATACCGGCCGAAACGTTTTAAAGAGTGTGCCAAAATTGGACTAAGCGGATGGACCATTTGAGGCGCAGTTAAATTAAATAAAGTGTAATTATATTTCTTTTTGTAGACTAAAAAAAAGAAAAAAAAGAAAGTTTTGTAATTTTAATAAACTATGTTTCCTTTTAATTGCATATAATAAATAGTCACTAAAAATTATTCATGTATTCTATTACTAAAAACGGGGACCGAAAATAACAGTTATTTTTAAAATTTAAAATCAAAAAGTCAAGTGGATATAATTTGTCTATCAGATATTTGAATACAGCATATTGATGCTGTTATGCTAAGGAATAATAAACTTAAAAGACTTTAATTTTTTTGACTTGACTTTTATTTTTTCCGTCAAAAATAAAAGTTAAAATCTGACTTTTATTTTTTAAGTAAAAAATATAAGTTAAAATTTGACTTTTATTTTTTAAGTCAAAAATTAAAGTTAAAATTTGACTGTTATTTTTTAAGTCAGAAATAAAAGTTAAAATTTGACTTTTGTTCTTATTGAAAGCAGATGTTAAAAAAATTAAATAAAATTTTAATTAAATATTAACACAGTTTTTATTTTTAGAATTATAAGTACATGTTGTATTTGTATTAAAACAAAAAGAAAAAAAAAATTATAATAGAGTGTCTATACAAAAAGGTTTATTGGCTAGAAAGTTAAGAAGTTGGTGTTTTGCATATTTTGCTCTAAAAATACAAATTACATTTAATTTCCTTCATTTCATTATTAAATTGTTCAGTCTTTCATTGCAATGACTCAGAATTCAATTTCACCATTAATATAGCTGCCAAGTTCTGTTCAGACAAATTGTAGCGCAAGTCGCTGAGAACAATCTTAAGTGCTGAAAACGCGCGTTCTACACTAACTTGTGTCGCAGGTACTTGATGAATGCCTAGTTCTTTTAGACGGGGATATAAAAATTTTTTGTTTTCCCAATATTCCACAAGGTCGACATCAACGTCAATACGCTTCTCCTTGTATGAGTCAAGCAGACATGACATTATACCGGGTGCATTAAACTTTGTTAAAATGGAATAGCAAATTTGACTAAAGTTGGGTTCGTTAGAAATAACCAAAACAACATCACCGATTGTCATCGATCTTATTTTTCTTATATTTCCATTACATTGTTATTATTATGGCATAGTAATTTTTTTTTCTGACCTAAAAAATAAAAGTCAAATTTTAACTTTAATTTTTTACTTAAAAAATAAAAGTCAGATTTTAACTTTTAATTTTGACCGAAAAAATAAAAGTCAAATTTTAACTTTTATTTCTGACCGAAAAAATAAAAGTCAAATTTTAACTTTTATTTCTGACCGAAAAAATAAAAGTCAAATTTTAACTTTTATTTCTGACCGAAAAAGAAAAGTCAAAAAATAACTATTATAAAGTGACTTTTTTGAAAAAAGTCGTAACTGTTACGGTCTCTGACTAAAAATGTTTATTGTGAATAAAAGTATTTTGCTGCCTGAGAAAAATTCAGAAAAAAATACTCGTCAAAGGACGTAATTAAACCTCCAAAATCTTCCAAAATCCTATATGACACTTTTGAAGCGAGGATTGAAGACGATTAAATATGTATTTTTTATTACACATTTTACTATTCCATATTTTATTAAACTTTTTATAACACTGTACAACAAGTTACAATAAAGTAAAATTTTAAATGAACTTTGAATATTTTTTTAGAATGTAATACAATCTAAGAAAAAAATTTTCTCATAAATCTTAAGCGCGCATTATGAGATGACTTTAAAAGAATTTGGAATGCCAACTCTTTCAAATTGAGTCATTTTTTTTGTAACAAAGAACCAGACTAAATTATAAATAAGAAAGCAAAGAAGAATCACACTAAGCAAATATGGTCTTTTATTCATAAAAAGAGTAAAAAAAACAAAGATATGAACGTATGTCAGACATATATATATACATATGTATATATGAATATGTAAATAGTATATATATATACATACATAAATATGCATAAAAACAAAATGATAAAGACCACAGAAGCATAAACGGCTTGACTGGTTAAACGGATGAAAAAAATAAAATAAAAATGCCTTAACTGCTTTTGTGGCTTAGATTTTTAATACCAAGCAATTTAAGATAAAAATAAGACCAATAACACAGTGCTACAAATGAGCACATTTTTTTATGCTTGAAAAGAGACCTAGTGTACGTTGTAGGCCTTATTGAGTAGAACATAAATCAATTTTAAAAAGTTTGGAAATAGCCTCAAATTTCGGAGTTATTCCGAAAAAACTATTTTCGGGTAAGTTCGAGTACTTATGAATACTTAACTCAGTCGATTTTAGGCCGATTTTAGATTTTTAAACGGTTCCAGAAAGAAGAAATATGTGCCTTTTTAAATATGTACACATTTTGGTATATATATTAAATTTTTGCAGTGTTATTTTTAATTATATCTGATTTTATTTTATTTTTTCTGGGTTTTTTAAATTTGGCACCATTTTTTTAAATTAGATTGTTTAGAAACATACCATTATGTATATAGTTCATTAAAGATAATTTAGTTCTGAGTTAAACGAGCTTGCAATAAATAAAATCGAGTAAAAAATAAAAAAGTTATTAAGATTTTTCAAAAGTTAAAAATTTTGCTTTTACAAATATATATTGATTAAGATACTACATTTTCTCTATTTTTTAGTCTTATATGATTATATAAATATTTTAAAATAACAGTATTCAAATTATTCTATTTAGAAATTTTGAATATTAGATTAAAAGTGCTTGCTAGACCTCTTTCGCTTGTACATTAAATCTTATGTTTCTCGCTTAAGTGGCCAGCAGTAATTTGAAATTATTCTTACTTGGCTTTTTGCTTGTAGTCGCCGTGGTCTAGTGTGTTGGCTTACTAAGACATGAGCCCTGGGTTCGACACCCAGCTCCGACATCTTAAAAAAAAGAAATATGAAAATAAAATATTTCTTTCGGCGACTACCTCTCAGCAGTCTTCTAGCAAAAGCTCTGAGAGTAATTAATTGCCACGAAAAAACGAATCATAAGCTTAATTTTATACTGTTTTAAATATTTAAATAAACATATTTATTAATTTCGTTGTTAAATTTTTAATTTGTTCCCCCTTTCGAACATGATTTTTTCAACAAAGGTTTATCATTTTAAAATTCTAATAGGCTCAATTGCAAACGCCTGTCCATATGCAGAGAAGGGAATAGTATTCCCAGTAATTTTTTAGTATATTTAAGTTATGTATTATACTGAAAATTGAAAATAGTTTTTTTGCTTAATTTTTATAAAAAAAAATACGCCTCGATTGGTCCCGGTCCCAGATTTCTATGATGAAAAGAAATTCACTTACGCCGTCTGCGTTTTGAAAAATACCAGTGTCTTTGTTCTCCTTTAATACAGGTTTTTTGGCTCTGGTGAACATTAAATGTTTTGTCAGTTACAGCGTTCTTTAATTCTTGCGACGATATGTTTGTATGTATGTAAAAAATGGTAATTTAACAAAATTTAATTTATTAAATTTTATTTATTTATTTGATTAAGTTCATTAATTTCACAGTAAATGAATAAAAGTTATTAAGTAAAATTATAAAAGTTAATTTGAGGTAAATGGCACCAAACAACTCGATTCAGGAAACAACGTATAACAGCGCAACGACCGATTAATCCAACTGACTACTGACGACTAACATCTCGCAACCTTTTCTATATAGTAACAGCTTTACACCTCACTCTATCTTTACATTCGGCCATCCTGCTCTTCATCTGACCCAGATGACAACAAATCAATATTAGTTTCAGTAAATCTCCACAATTTCATATTGTCACAGCTTGTTGAAGTGTTTCTAGGGCCATCAAAATCGCCTATTTTCTCAACATCATATCGATTGTTCCTTTTGACTTTAATAACCTTATATGGGCCTAAAAATTCACTGGCTAGTTTTTTCCCAGCAAGGAACTGCGTTCGTTTTATAGCGACTATATCATTAACTTTGTAATGATTTTGTTGTTTACATTTTTTATCGTAATGCATCTTATATTGTTGTTGGGCTTTTATAATTTGTTGTTTAACGTCTTCTCTTAATGTCTCTCTTTCTTTTTGAAATCCGGTTATTAATTCTTCTTCCAACATTTTGAGAATATTATCACCAACATCTGACTTCATTTTTACGCCAAACATAATTTCAAAGGGTGACGATTTTGTTGTACTGTGGACACAAGAATTTACGGCTTTTTGCACCTCACCAACATATTTGTACCACTTTGATGTATCATCTGAAGACAGCTTTGCAATTATAGAAATTATGGAACGGTTTACTCTTTCTATCTGACCGTTACCACGGGCAACACCAGTTGTAGTTAAAACGTGCTCTATGTCATTATCTTTACAAAATTCATTGAAAACATTTGAGGTAAAGGCAGACCCTCTATCGCTTATTATTCTTGATGGATAACCAAATATGTCTGACCAAACTTTTAGATTTCTTACTACCTCTTCAGCACCAGTTGACTTCGTGGGAAATAACCACACGAATTTTGAAAACGCATCTACTGCAGCGAAAATATATTTGTAAAATTTTGTTGTTGCATCCATTGGGCCTAAGTGGTCGACGTGAATTGTGTGTAGTGGTACTTCACCTTTATTGATACAATTTAGGAACCCTTCGCGTTTTCCAAGTTTTTTGTTGTGTATTATACATTTAATACAATTAGATATGAACTGATTAACTTTTTTTTCTAAATGAGGAATAAAATACTGCTGTTGAATACGATGCACCGTTTTTTGCACCGAGAAATGACCTTGTTCATGTGCGCTTTTAATTATTTCTAATTCCATCGACTTCGGAACCACAAGCAAATCATTTCCAGCTACACTCTTATAAATCAAATTGCCTTTCATTTTATAATCGTTATAAGTTCCAGATTTTAGAATTATAGAAATTGCCTTTACTCCATCGTCTTGTTGTTGCAGTTTACCAATTTTAGCTGAAATATCTGTTATAACCATAACATCTACAGGGTAACGACTGAGACCATCAACATGTTTTAACCTGTTTCCTGCACGATGTTCAACTGTAAATGTAAAATCTTGGATATACATTATCCATTGTGCTACATCCCTTGGTACGTCTTTCTTTGATGTTGTTTGTTTAAAAGCAGCGCAGTCAGTAACCAATTTAAATTGTATGCCAAGGAGATAATGACGAAACTTTTTCATCGCAAGATATGCAGCTTTTACTTCTAATATATAACTATGCTGATTTTGTTCTTGTGCTGACGTTTTTTTACTCCAATAGTAAACGGGATGCAATTGATTCTCAGAGGTTTGTAAAATTGCGGCACCAAAACCGTATTTAGAAGCATCCGTATGCAATTCTGTTGTAGATGATCTATCGTAGATTTTAAGTACTGGTTCTTTAGTTAATATAATTTTTAATTTGTTAATCGCTTTTAATTCTTCTTCACCAATTATAAATTTTGTATCTTTTTTTAGTAGATTCGTAAGCGGGCGAGCAATATGAGCATAACCTTGGACAAATTTTCGAAAATAACCGGTTATCCCTAAAAATGCCTGAACATCTCTAATATTTTTAAGCTCAGGGAATTTTTCAATCGCTTTCGTTTTGTCTTTACCTGGCCATATCATTCCGTTTTGTATTGTATGACCTAAAAAATCAATTTTGGATTGAAGAAACGAACATTTTGCCCACTTAATTTCTAAATTAAAACGTGCAGCGGTATCCAATACTATTTTTAGTTTATATAAACTACTTTCAGGTGTATCTGCAAAAATTACGATATCATCCATATACAGCTCCATTATATTTTTATTTATGAGTGGTTGAAAAATATGGCTTACGTATCTTATAAAGTTCGCAGGCGAATTACAAAAACCAAAGGGTGCTTTATTAAATTCGAATAAGCCTTCCTTTGTTACAAACGCTGTATAATGTCTACTGCTTTCGTCTATGGGCACATGAAAAAATCCATTTTCAAGATCCATAACAGTAAAAAATTTTGAGCTTTGAAGTTTCTCCAATACTTCTTCAATTAATGGGACTGGGAAACAATCTTTCAGTACCATATCATTTAACTGACGAAAGTCAACACAAACTCTGTAGTCCCCACATTTCTTTTTAACCACTACGACTCTACTAGCTATTGATGATGTTGATTTTCTGATTATACCCTTTGCCAACCACTCTTCAACTTGTTTACGTACAGCTTCTTGTTCATTCATTGGCAATCTAGATGGCGAATGACGGAATGGTTTTATTACACCATCAGGTAAAATTTTCATAACAACCGGACACTCCTCTATAACTGACGGCTTATAACCAGATACTATACTAGTCACCTCCTCTCTGTACTTTGGTGGAACGTCCAATTCAGCTGCTGTTATATTATATACCGAAAAGTCGTTATCGTGTTGCATATTATTTTGATATTCGAATTTGTACTCGTTGCCGTCTGACACAAACTTAAATTTTCTTATAAAATCATAACCGAGAATGGCGTTATATCTTATTGCATTATCAGGTACAACGAGAAAATCGTGATTTGATTTTACCGAGTCAACACGAACCGTACCGTTCATACAACCAAGCGGCTCTGTCGGAAAATTACCAAGACCGAATAGCGTGGACGAACTTTGTTTTAAATCAAGGTATTTAAAATATTGTTTATACATACTTTCTTTCATAAGGGTAACATCGGACCCGGTGTCAATTAAACAATCAATTTGTTGATTTTCAAACAATATTTGTTTTAAACGTTTTTTGTCAATAACTACATTCACAGTCTCATTTGTTTTCGATTTTTGATTTCTTAGAGTACAATTTTTTGAAATATGTCCCGTACTATTACACGCAAAACATTTTGTTAGTTGCTTACAATCTTTTCTTTTGTGATCAGACGACCCACAATTAAAACAATGTTCTTTATTCATATACGACTTATATTTGTTTGTTATGTTAAAGGGTTCACTATGTGCTGGCTCATTAGACTTTATACGTTGGTACACTGAATATTGCTCCCGTAGGTCTCTAAATGATTTTGCATTGTATAGAGAATATTTCAACTCAGCTTTTATACGTAACCCATCTACAATATATCTTATCACCGAAATATCTTCTATATGACCTGCTGCAGCTAGCTTTCTCATATGCAAAACATATTCATGGAACGACTCACTTTCTAACTTTTTGCGGATCGATAGTTGTTTGTGTATTTCTGCACTGCTATACGACTTGTGAAACTCGTCCATTAAAACTTTCTTTAAAGTAGCATAATCACTCACAGTTACAGCTTCCAAGAATAATTTTGCTGCTCCACTCATTTTGTTCCTGGCATGTACATATTTTTGCTTTTCGTTGAGTTCATAAGCTTCAGCATTTTTATCAAAATTATCAAACCATTGCTCTACCGCCATCGAGATGCCATCAAAATCAGAAACAATTTTTGCAAAACACTCAATAGAAACGTTTGTTTTGCTTTTATCTTCATCTTCTTTCATTATCTTCAACGTCAAAAGCTTTATTAATTCGCTTAATTGTGTATTTTCGCCACTAAAACTTTCTTCTTTTTTTGACATTTTAAATAATTCTATGTTTTCTTTTCCTTTTGGTTTATTATTTGGATTTTCTTCCTCTCTTTTTCTCTGGAGTTGTGCATATGCTCTCGTATTATATTTTCTTAAACTCAAAGGTTTTTGCTTTTTTACATTAGCTCTCATCTAACAATGTATCATCGAAAAAAGAAGTTTTGTGTAATAATTTTAGCAAACCGTTTCTTTATAATTTTGTTTTTGTTAAAAAAAAACAATACCAACTATGTATTGATTTCTGTTCTTTTAATCTCGACACGAGTTAACGGTTTTAGTTAGTTGTTTTTTAATATAGACAAATGTAAGGTATTTAGCTCTTTTTTACGCGACGGTTGAGCCCCCAAATGTAAAAAATGGTAATTTAACAAAATTTAATTTATTAAATTTTATTTATTTATTTGATTAAGTTCATTAATTTCACAGTAAATGAATAAAAGTTATTAAGTAAAATTATAAAAGTTAATTTGATGTAAATGGCACCAAACAACTCGATTCAGGAAACAACGTATAACAGCGCAACGACCGATTAATCCAACTGACTACTGACGACTAACATCTCGCAACCTTTTCTATATAGTAACAGCTTTACACCTCACTCTATCTTTACATGTATGTAAGTAGTTTTATACTATATTTTGTCTTATAGTACATACTTAAGTATATGTATGTATATTTTTGAACTACTTATGCATAAATACATATACTCATATATACATATATCTATTAGAAATTCGGTTATTGTGAACAATGTGTCTTATGTGTATTATCCGCTTTAAATACGCATTATAGTTATTTGCAAAATACTAGAATTTTTATCAAAATATAATATACTCGTACATATGTATGTACTTAAAACTATGAATGTATGTATATGAATTATTAAGGGTACTCACAATTGAATCTGTGCAAACTAAAACTAAGCAAATTTGCTGTGCAAATGACTATAGATCCTGAGCGTCCTTTTATAATTAATTGTATTTTTGAATTACATATTTGTTTGACTTAATGCTGCCGGATTTATAGACTCAAAAAAATCTGGCATTTCCCTCCTAAAATGCCAAGAACACCGCGTATTTATTAAAAATAAAAATAAGTGTATTACAAATAAAATGCCTAAAAGCAGCAAAAAGAAAAAAAAATAATTGATCTTTTAATAAATAAAGGCAATACTCTAAAAAAGAAAGCACGTGTTTTGTATATATGAAGTAATATCATTTTTTCGTTTTAGTTGTTATCTTCACATTCGATAATATATGACTGTAGAAATGTCAAAAGTTTTTAGGGAAAAATACACAGCCAATTTACTTAAGGTTTTTTCAGTGCAATTAAAACAAATGGCGAAAGTATATATTTTGTTGTTGCAGAGAAAAATGTATTTGATGTATTTTTACACACTTTGCATCATTTGCACAGTTTGCAAGGTCCTTCTCGAGTACCCTTATTATAATAAAATTATATAATATATTATATATATATACACTACATGTATGTACACGTATATATACATAGGTAAATATTATATTGTTAAGAAGAAATAATTTTGTAAGGCGGAGGAATCATCACTACATTCCGCTAAATTAGTTTTTGTTACTTTTTGTAGCATTTAAAATACTAGAATATATAAAAAAATATATATATGCAAAAATTATCGAAATAAGCAACGAACATTCGGGTCTGTCTAAAATTAAAAATCATTACAATAACAAAATATATGTAGTTTTAAAAATATGTACATATATAAGAATTAGAAAAACAAAATACGTAAATGAAATTGTAGTTGTTAAATTATAAAGGGTTATCCATTTTGCGGTTTCAAAAGTAAACGTAACACAAAACATAAAATATTTTTTTCATGATATTTCTTTTTTATTATAAAGTTTGAACGTTGACATTATGTGTGAAACACTACATGATTTAAATGACCTCCACGCGAACTATTGCAAGCATTGATTGTTTTGAGGTAATTTTTGACCACTTTTTGACACATATTGGGCGATATCTCAGCCATAACTTGATGAATGTTGGTTTTTAAGTGCTCAAGAGTTGAAAGTTTATCTGCATAAATACGGTCTTTCGCGTAGCCCCACAAAATAAGGTCTAATGGTATCAAATCGCATGATCTTGGTGGAAAGTTGATACACTAAAATGATTTTTTGTAACTTTTTTTCTCAATTTTTATTAGTACATATTTTAAACTGTTTATAACCAATATAGTATACAACCAGTATACATAAGTATACAAGTTAAAAAAAAATACAATTATCTACACTATACCATGATTTCAATGCGATTTTTTTTTGTCAAAAATTAAAGAAAAAACTTAAGTTTAATTTTTTAAAATAATTTTTTTTTTATGGCAATACTGTAGTCGCCGTGGTCTAGTGGTTAGTGTGTTGGCTTACTCAGACGATAGCGCCGGGTTCAAATCTCAGCTCCGACATCTTGAAAAAAGAAATGTGAAAAAATTATTTCTACCTCTCAGCAGTCTTCTGGCAAAAGCTCTGTGAGTAATTGGTTGTCATGAAAAAGCTTTTCAAATCTGTCGTTCGGAGTCGACTTTAAACTGTAGGTCCCGTTACTCATGAATAAAACTTAACACACACAACATGAGTGCTGCGAGAAGCTAGGTCGTAACCCTGACACAGGGTTGTAATGGCCAATTAAGTAGCATGCATGCAATACTACAAGCAATCAAGAAAATATATTCAAGGAAAACAATTTTAAACCATACCGGCCTTCTAGGCTTTCAAAGTTGGAAGTTTAAACACGTGTTTTTAATAAGTGTTAAAATAGCATTACAATTATATAACGAACAAACCTTAAAAAATAAAGTTGGATAGTACTAGCCTAATTCCGGCGTAAGGCGCTAAACCCTACCGTTATTATTTTTTCCATATTTTTCTACTGATGATTTACGAAGTAATTAAGACTAAATTCGGAAACTTTAACTGTAATAGATCTCAAGATATACCGAAGTCAATAGGTAGTTTGGGTAGGAGTTACCATGCCTATTTGTCCGCCCTTTTCCCAACTGTTGATTTTTATTGACTACGAAATCAATCACACCAAATTCAGAAACTGTAGCTTCAACACTTCTCAAATCAATACTTAAATTGTATGAGAGATACCGCGTCAACTTGTTCAATTGACCCACTTTCTGACTGTTGATTTTCCTTAACCGTGAAGTCGTTCCATTATGTAATTAAAATTACAAAAAATTTCGCAATAATTTTCCAGTGAATGTGGATTTTTTTAATTTATTTCAACAGTTTGTTAGAAATTTCATATAAATGACAGAATAATACACCGCTATTCATTAAAATTCATTTTTTCATTAAAATATTAAAGCAAGAAACTGCAGTATTGTTGTCAAATATGTTGAAATACAAAAGTTCATTTTTCTTTTGAATTATGATTAAAATGACATTTAATAATAATAAGCCAAATTATATTTTAAAATTTCACCCAGTACTTGTTTGTAATATACTCGTACATATGGATTGCGATTTGCGATTTTTTAATTAAAAAAAAATTGTTTTTAGTTTTCTAAAACAAATTGTCAACAACGAGCGTAGTAACAGGTAGAAATTAAAAATCTGCACAGGTTTTACGGCGAAGTATTACTTATATTATCATTGCTTATCCTCTCTTTTTTCCTACTGTGAATGTTGTCAAATAAACGATACAAATATTTTTATGCTAAATAAAATTATGTGATATTTAAGTATGAAATACTAGAACCAGAATAATAATAGGTAAATTATAAATACAAACTAAATACTGTGTTTCTGCTGAATAATGTTTATAAATTACACCATTCTTGGTAAATATATACTTTTTTCGTTTGTCAAAAAATTAAAAAAAATCAACTAATTAAAATTGTTTTTAGTCAGTCTATGTTATAATAAAAATACATAAATTCTATTTTTGATTTTTTGTGGTTTTAAATTGTTGTACGTCTGCATAATATGTTTGCGAATGTAAATTCTAATTTTAGTTGCAAAGGCTAAACCATTTTTTAACAAGGTCAAATTACTTTTAACCAAGTTAAAAGTAGACTCGTTTTTGAGATGAAAGTCTTATGTATATCAGCTTTCAAAATTGTAACGCTATAAAAAGAAAAAAATAATTTGATTATGTACATATATGATTTCTAGAAAAGCATAGATGATGTTTGTCATGAATATGTACAGAACACGACGATCTCTGGTGAGACTACGGTAGCTGGGGTCGAAAACATGTTCAGTTTGGCTAGTGTACTATTCCTTTACGGACAAAATTTTCTCCTTTGACTGCCAAAAAATTTATTGTAAGAAATCTAAATTCTTAATAGAATTTAACTTTGACCTAATTAAAGCGTTTCTGACGAAGCAAAATTAATTAAAAAAAATTATCACTCTTCCTGGAATTAGAACTCGGCTCTCCCGGCCATAAAACGATACTGTTTTTTCTTACCCGTAATGTGTGTATGTGCATTATGCATGTTAATTTGGACGTACATAGCAGTCTGTACGAATAGAATTTTATCACAGAGTTGTATGGCTTTTGTGAGGCAGTGATGGATAGTTTATATCCCTGATATTGGGAGGGCATTTTAATTCTTTTTGTTTCTTATTCTTTTTTACATTATACTTATATAATGCATTTTAAACTCTTTGGAACTTAGTATTTTTTATATACATATGTATGTACGTTCACAATTTCTACATTTTAAGTTCCATAAATTTGTTTCTTTTTTATTTTTTAAAATAAAATTTATGTACTCGTAGTTGTATAAAAACAATATGACTTGTATTTAAATATTCTATAATTGCATAGACGTACTAAGTTCGTTCTTCAGCAGTAAGCAAACAATTGTTTAAACCAGGGACTGAAACCCTGAAAAAATTGGGTTCGGGTTCAGGTTCGGGTTAATAAAAATAAAAAGTTTGGGTTCAGGTTCGGTCCAGGGTTCAGGTTCGGGTTAAAAATTTAGAAAAAAAAGTACAATATCATTTATTTATTTTTCAAAAAATTTTCATTTAATTTAATAATTAAAATATTTTTTAAATTTTCTTCTTTTAAATTTGATCTTTGTGGTGATAAAATAAATTTCAAAGCTGAAAAAGCCCTTTCTACGCTTACTTGCGTTGCAGGAACTGCGAAGATGATCTGGGCCACCTGATATAATAATGGTGCTTCCATTTTATGTTGCTTCCAAAATCCTAAAATATTTTTTCTTTTGCCAGCCTATACTTATATATATACACCTATCGCCAACACAAGGTTTTATTGACTGTGTTTGAATTATGTTTCAGTTCTGTTATGTTTTATAGCAATTTTGTTTTATTTCATTATTCTCTTAAAGGCTTTGTATTTTTATCTACAAGAGTTTTGATGTTTTTGATTTTGTTTGTAGTTCAAAATATTTTCTCTTTAAAACATTTATATAATAAAGAGAAAGTACTTGACATGAAATATTTAAAAAATGGATGATTGCTTGTAAGACACTTAAGCTATGCTTGCGCAGCCCTCTATTAAGTACAGAGAATATTTTTATGTGCAAAAATAATTTTTTGAAATTTATGAACCCGAATCTGGATGAGTTTTGGGGTTCAGCGGGGTTCGGGTTCATGGTTATAAAAGCACCGAACCCGAACCCATTTCGGTTCGGGTTCGGTTTCAGTCCCTGGTTTAAACCATGCAACGTGACTGCAAATTTTGAAGAAAAATATACATATACAGAAACCTACCTGATGCATAATCTCAATGGGTTGCATCTCTTGGACGGAATGGCGTGATGGCTCTGTTTTGAGGATGATGAATCAACGGAACACATTTTGTGCAACTGTAATGCTTTGTAATAACTAGAAACATATTTATTTTCAGAGCAGAGAAATTTCTGTCTGCAGCTTTTCATACAAGTCACACTTAGGAAGAACGGACGCGAACATGATTAATATACATAACCTAGGATCGCAATCGTGCCCGTACTAGCCATTGTGTCGTTGAGATCACAAAAGATACAAAATAATGTTTATGTATAAATATATATATTTAAGTATGAAAAAAGTTTTTTATTGCTTTCAGCCGTTTCATACAGACTAAAGTGTATGGAAAATCTTGATGAAACGCATCAAGAATTGCATGGTTTGATCACATGAAATTAGTCTTTTTAGAGAAGCAACCAACCTGCAACCAAAAAGGCATATAATCAATGTTGATACATTTGCTAGCAAGTAAAAATTCGCAAAAAAAAAAAAAAAACGCTCATACATCTACAAACAAATAAATTTGTATGTAAATACTTTTGATTAAAAATATTTTTCATATTTTTTTTATATTTGTTTTCATAAACTACACTAATTTTATGGTTTTCAAAAATAAAAATATACTCAACAGAAGAATGAGTCCCAAAATAATCAAGAAGTTGTACAAAAATGTACAAATGCCGGCTCATCAGTATCATTAATAGATTTTGTTATGATAAGAATTGGATAAATAGCTACTGGCCAGTATACAGTAATTGTACAAAACAATGTGTTTTGAGAATACTTTTCATATTTTATGCTGAACACGTTTCCATATGTGGTCGGCAGTCCGCTGGCGTTTAGCTTGTAATTTTTTTTTTTTTTTTGTAGAGATTGAAATCAATTCATTATTTAAAAGTTCATATTCGTATATTTAATGCCAACTCTACTAACGTTGTTGTTACTGTTTTGAGTACTTTTAAGTGATTTTTATATTTCATTTACTTTTGGCCTAAATCTTAAAGTGTCAGCAATAATAAAAATTGAAATCTAATGACTTTTTTGCCGCCTCTGACAAGAATTTCGATATTCTCTTTTATAAGATGTGTATGTGAGCCAATTTTGCCATTATAATAAACATTTATAGAGACTATTTTTGTTGTACAGACAAGTGCTTTTAAGATTTTTAATAAAGATTAAAAGTTTAGATATTTTCTGGTTGGTCGTATATAAAGAATTTCATTTTCTATATTAATAAAAATAGTTTTTGTTTTTATTTTTAACATAAAAATAAAAAAATCATAAATGGAACTTTTCGACACCATGCAGGATAGCGCGAAGGTGCTGAATAATTGCAGTAGAGTCCAACTTTATTGATTCACATTGGAACACCAAGTCAATATCAGCCGATATTATTAATAATTAACACAATTGGAGAATTCAAACAGTGTCGTATCTAGCCATAATACTATCAGGTTTTTAAATAAGAACGCTACAAAAGTGTTTTTTAAATAAAACAAAAACGGTTTTAGATATAAATGAAATTCTTTATTCCTGTAAAAGTACGTTCGATGCCATTATATATGGAACTTGATTTCTTTTGCATGGCCATCACGGGCACGCTTGCAGAAGTCCAGACGCTGAACCCAATTTTGGACGGTTTTCAAGCATAAATCTGCCGATAGTGCTGCAATTTCACGTTCGATGTTTGAACGAAGTTCATCAATCATCGCTGGCTTGTTGGCATAGACCATAGACTAGACGTAGCCCCACAGCAAATAGTCTAACGGCGCAAATCGCACGACCGAGGCGGTCAATCGACTGGACCATTTCGTGAAATAACACGTTCTCCAAACTTGGTTTCCAATAAATTGATTGTGACATTCGCTGTGTGGCTTGTGGCGCATTCCTGTTAGAATCACATATCCTCGAAGTCCATATCATCTAATTGGAGTCACAAATATTCGGTTATCATAAAACGGTAGCGATTCCCATTCAGAGTAACGTGCCGGCCTTGATCATCACGGAAGAAGTACGGCCCAATGACGCCGATGGCCCATAAACAGCACAAAACCGTATTGTTTTCAGGCTGCAATGATGACTCATGGAGTACGTGTGGATTGCTGCCTGACCAATAACGCATATTTCGTTTATTGATGAAGCCATTCAGAAAGAAATGAGCCTCATCGCTGAAGATGATTTTTCGATGAAAATCCGAATCATTTTCAGCCCAATTTACGAATATACGACGCTTCTGGTGGTCACGTGCCTTCTGTTCACGCCACAACGCCGTGACAGAAATGCCCAACGCTTGAGAACGACGTGTGAGAGAAACATTTTGGCTTTCCTCAACTGAAGCTTCAGCGGCAGCAATATTTTCGACACTACGAACACTTCTTTGTCTCACTGCAGTGCACTGGCACGGAAACATTTTGTACTGTGCCTGTGGATTCAAATTTTTTAAATAGACGGTCAATTGTTAATCTTCTAGAACGATTATGACGACCATAAATTGGTCGTAGCGCCCTTAACGTTGAGGCCACTGACTCCGAATTTCGGTAGTAAATTTTAATAATTTCGACTCGCTGTTGGCTCGTATATATTTCCATCATGAAATTCAAACCTTACTGAAGAGAAATATCAAAAGAGCGGGAAGAAATATGACGTCGTTTGCTGTCCCTGTCGCTCTATTTTTGTAGCGTCCCTTTTGAAAAACCTTGTGTTGTAAAATTTTAAAATATTTATGTAGTCATAAAACAATAAGACTTTTTAAACTATGTTTATCATTAGTCATAAATTGACAAAAAAATACAAAGTTGAATGATTATAGCTATTTAGTCAGGCGCGGATAATATTTACAAAATAAATTACTTTTATAAACATATATTTTTACATGCAAGTAAGAATATTTTGTTTTTATAATTCGTTTGACTGACAGCCACTGAACGCTTCTCTACTAGCCGCCGTTGAAAATATGAATTACTTTTTTATATCAGCTGACTGAAATGAAAAATTACATACTAAAACATGAAAGGCTGTTCACAGCAGTCATATTTTTTCGTGTTTTTGTTTTATGATATATGACTTTAAAACGACCATTCGAATCCTCCAAATAGTATTACAAAACTCGATGGCAAAAATATTGATAATAGTGTGTTTACAGTACACCTAAATCTAGTAGATTAAATTTAAAATCTTTCTCGATTTTAAAATCTTTTGGGATATTAGAAAGATTTTATAACTACAACAAAAACAGCTGAGTAAGAGAATAAAAATTCGGCAACATAAGTGTAAATGTGGTATTTAAAAGAAATAATTTTAATTTTTTTTATTTTCTAATATGATGTAACTTTTTCGTGAACAGCGTAGTATACAGTCAAATTCGGTTATAAAAAAATTTAAAAAAACAGCATTTGTTTTTCTTATAAGCGGAATTTTCTTTTAAAAGGACTTCGGATAAATGCAAAGCGAACTCTTAAAATATTATTGATTTAAAAATAAACCAAATCGATATGTTTCAGAAAATTAAAATTCTGACAAAAATAACAGACAAATTATAAACAATTAAAGCAATAAATGAGCATTCTTGCCATAAAAAATACTTTTAAAAATATATGCAGAAAATAAAATAGAAATGAGAAATTAACCGGAATCCCTTTTATAAATTTTTGTTCTTTGTAACGCAAAATCTGTTTCTTTTAAGCGGTTTTTTTTACGGATTTTCTTTTCAACGGAGTTAAATACCTTTGAATAATATAATATATAATATTATATATACAATATAATAACAAACAATACCTTATTTTGCGTTAAAATAACCATCATCCACATACATAACACGTTTTTTGATCTCATATTTTCATATCGTTGTTTTACCGTAAAACGTTCAATTTTTGCTAGCGCTATACCCTTAACTGTTCATTGTGATTAATTCTAATGCTGCGTTAATTTTTAGAAAGCCTTCAAATACCAATACTGCAATTAGTACAACAATTTGTTTGTATTGTCTGGTTTTCATGTAGCCCAGTTAAATTTCTATCTATTTTTTGCTGATATTTGTAATAGTTTTGCTTATAATTTTCATAAACGTAGTTGTAGCTAAACATTAAAACTATTGTCTTAATTAATGAAATAAATTAAATAATATAAAGAAACTAGAGTTACTCATTTATATTATTTTCATATTTAATGGCTGTTTTAAAAAAAATGAATGAAAGCATAGTTTTAAAAATGAAAAACCAGAATTAAAAATTATTAAATGAAATTCTATTAAAATTTTAAATGTTTTTAAGTTTTTTATTTTTTCTTCTTTTTCACTTAATTTACTAAATATATATAATTTTATAAAACACCTATTTTTTAAAGATACTGTCTTATATTCATTTTCAGTCACATTTTTACAGAAATGAGAAGAAAGCTTTATAAAAATGTTAACAGTCATCAAAAATTCAACAAATGCCAAATAAAAGAACGCAAATACCAACCCATTTAAATAGCAGACATTTTAGCGTTCATAAAAAGACATCGTAATGAAATGGTTAAAATAAATAATAATAATCATGAATAATCGTCACAAACCTACAAATTATGGTGTCTCATATACCTTATTATAGTCAACTACAACTATTTTAACGAAAAAAAAAAAAATAGAAACGACTACAGTCGAATTCGGATATAAGCACACCGTTTAAACGAAAGAATCGGATAATTGCAAAAAAATGTATTTACTTCTGTTTTCTATTAAATTCAAAGGTATTTAACTTCGTTTAAAAGGAAATCCGTCTCATAGAAAAGCACCTTAAACAAATTTTGCGTTAAAAAATAACAAAAATTTTATAAAAAGAACTCCGCTTAATTACAAATAAGAGTATTAAAAATTTATCGACGACAAAAAAATTTTAGGGTCAGCTCAATCCTTTTTTACTTTGTGCATACTTAAATTTTCAAAAATGTGCATTTATTGCTCAGCTCTGACATCTGGAAAAAAAAGAAATATGAAAAAATTAATACTAGTCACACTCTCAGCAGTCTTCTGACAAAAGCTCTGGGAGTAATTGATTGTCCTGAAAAAGCTTCACAAATATGTCGTTCGGCGTCGAATTTAAACTGTATGTCCCGGTACTTATGAATAAACATTAAGACACCCAACATGAGTGCTGCGAGAACCTAGGCCGTAACCTTTACACAGGGTTGTAATGGTTAATTATGTATGTATTTATTGCTAAAATTTTACATAATTTGTTTGTTAACTTTGTATTTATCAGAATTTGAATTTTTTTAAAAGAATATAGATTTGTTTTATATTTAGTTCACTAATATTTTAAAATTTTGTTTAAACGAACTAATTTTGCATTTATCCGAAGTCTTTTTACAGGAAAATTCCGCCTAAAAGAAATACAAATACTGTATTTTTACATTTTCTTATAAGCAAATTCGACTATACCTATACTGGCTCTCTATACACTGAGAAAATACTTTTTTTTTCGCAACTGGATATTTCGTTTTATTATAACAAGTATTACATAGAAATTTGTCTAATAATCCCTTAATAAATGTATCTTATTTTTTATTAATACGGAGGTTATTGTTTAAATTTAAATGCCATTGAAAATTTTCAGCGCAAAATAAATGAAACTTAAATGCCATTTAAATTAACTACCTTATCCATTTAAATTTTACATATTAACATATCGTCGTGCGGTAGTTTAAGTGCTCTATACGCCATTTTTTAAACCTCGAGTTAATGATACTAATTTAGGTTTTTGACACCAAAATTTTAAAAATCTGTAATCCATTTTCGGCTATTTATCTTCGAAACTTGACGAGGTATCCTAAAACGGATTACAGATTTGAAAAATTTCGGGTCGAAAACCTAAAGTGGCATCATTAACTCGAGATCTATAAAAAATATGAAATGGCGGATAGAGCACTTAAACTCCTGCACGACGATATGTTTACGCCATCTTGTTTTTAAGTTACGCAAATAAAAATAAAACATTTTTCTTCTTTCTAAAAAATTGGCATATTATGAATAAAACTGGTCTTTAAATGATAAAATTAATAATAGTATATTTTTTAAATATATTTATATATTACTACTTATAGCCTGTTTCTATATTACACGCGGGTCGACAGTCAGGCAATGGTATCGACAAACAAGTATGTAAGAAACTGAGTTTTTATAAAATAAAGGCCTAGTTAGCCAAACGTTAATGTAGCTGTAATGTAACGGAAAGTACGGTTGGTACGTCTGTGCAATTATAGAATATTTAAAAACGTGTCATATGTTTTTGACATATGTACATAAATTTTACTTTTTAGTATGAAAAAGGAAGTCCAATGATGGGACTACAAAATAAAAAATAGTACTAAAAAATAACGAAATAGTACCAACGAGTTTATAGCACTTTCAGTTTAAATTAAACCCTTTTCAAAATAAATGAAACCTTTTTTAGAATAAACGCAACCTTTTTCAAATTAAACGAAACTCTTTTCAAAATAAATGAAACTTTATTCAAAATAAATGAAACTTTATTCAAATTCATTTAAACATTTTTCAAATTAAATTAAACCAGTTATAGAATTTAATAGAAAACAAAAGAAAAAAAAAATTTATAACCTCAGCCTCATTTGCGCTCACGCCCCGACGGAAGAGAAGGATGATGCGGTCAAAGATGCTTTCTACGCAAAGCTCGAGGAAGTATACGATAAGTGTCCGGCACATGACGACAAAATTGTCCTCGGCGATTTCAATGCGAAAGTTGGACGTGAAGGTATCTTTGGCCCCACTGTCGGGCAGTTCAGTCTCCACAATTCCACGTCGCCGAACGGCTTGAGACTGATGGATTTCGCCGCGGCGCGAAACATGGTAGTTTGTAGCACCAGGTTCCAGCATCTCGATATCCATAAGGCCACCTGACTCTCTCCCGACCGATCAACTACCAACCAGATCGATCACATTGTGATTGATGGAAGGCATGTATCCAGTATACTAGACGTGCGCACATTTAGGGGTCCAAATGTCGACTCGGAACATTATCTTGTCGCAGCCAAGATGCGACTGCGCATATGCGCAGCGAATATGGCACGTTCTAGTGTTCGAGTAAAGCTGGACATCAAAAAGCTGCGATCACAAGAGACAGCCAGGTCGTTTTCCGTTCGTCTTTCTAATGAGCTCCATTGCATCCCGTCCTCTCTCGAAAGTATTGGTGGACAGTGGTCTCACATTGCTCACTCTCTGCGCAACGATGCCGAAACAGTCCTTGGTTTTGAGCGTCCTCCCCGCAGAAACCAATGGTACGATGAAGAGTGTCGTGAGGCCACTGCCGCAAAGAATGCTGCCTACAGAAGAACGTTGCAGTCCACCACTACAAGAGCAACTGTGGAGGTGTACAGAGAGAAGAGGAGGGAAGAGAGACGCCTATTTAGAAGAAAGAAAAGGGAGCAAGAAAGGCGTGATCGTGAGGAAATCGAGATGTGCAGGAGTAGACATGATGCTCGAAATTTTTATAAGAAGATAAGGCGTCTTACTACTGGTTTTTTAAACCCGGAGCAACCTCCTGCAGAGACCAACATGGTAATCTGGTTACAGATGCACATGGTGCACTGAGATTATGGAGACAGCATTTCTGTAATCTACTGCAAAGCGATGATGATACAAATTCCGCTGCTAGAGATGCTGTGCCGGACCCAATCAATGATAACGTTGTAATCCCGTCCCCCAGCCATGAAGAGGTCAAGGTTGCCATATGGCGACTGAAGAACAACAAAGCAGCCGGACATGACGGTCTGCCCGCTGAACTCTTCAAGTATGGAGGCGATGAGCTGGTTAGATGCATGCACCAGCTCATTTGCAGAATATGGCTGGTGGAAAGTATGCCCGATGATTGGAATCTCAGTGCCCTCTGTCCGATCCTGAAAAAGGGAGACCCCACAATATGCACCAACTACAGGGGTATAAGCCTTCTCCCTATCGCATATAAGGTTCTTACGAGCGTATTGTGTGAACGACTGAAGCCATTCGCCATCTCACTGATTGGACCTTATCAGTGCGGCTTCAGACCTTGAAAGTTCACCATTGACCAGATATTCACACTGCGCCAAATCCTGAAGAAGACCCATGAAAGTCAAGTCGACACACACCACCTCTTTGTCGACTATAAAGCAGCGTTCGATAGCCCGATAAGGGATCGCGTATATGCAGCAATGTCTGAGCCCGGTATTCCTGCAAAATTGATAAGACCGTGCAGAATGACGTTGAGTAATTCCCGCAGCTCCTTCAAGGTAGGAAGAGACCTCTCCGAGCCTTTTAATACCGTGCGAGGTTTCAGACAGGGCGATCCCTTATCCTGCGACCTCTTCAATTTCGTCATGGAGAGTGTTTTGCGAAAGACGGGTGTGCATCGTAATGGCACTATTTTTAACAAAAGTGTCCAGCTCCTTGCGTTTGCAGACGATATAGACGTCATTGGGCATACCAAGCGAGATGTCACCGCAGCCTTTAATGTTATAGAACGAGAGTCTGCTAAAATGGGTCTGGCGGTAAATGAGAGCAAGACGAAGTACATGTTTTCGACGAGTAGGGTGTTGATCGTATCGGCTCCCAGGTTACAGCCGGCAACTATGCATTCGATGTGGTCAAGGAGTTCATCTGCCTTGGCACCGCCATTACCAGCAAGAATGATGTCAGTCTAGAGATAAGGCGAAGAATCACACTGGCCAACAGGTACTACTACGGTCGGTAGGTAGTTTAGTAATAGAGACCTCTCTCGTGCGACGAAATTAACACTCTACAAGTCGCTTATTCTCCCGGTGCTTCTCTATGGTACGGAAGCATGGACGCTGTCTTGTGCCGATGCAGCGGTCCTGGGGGTGTTCGAGAGAAAAGTTCTTCGTAAGATCTTTGGTCCTCTAAGGCATGGCGATGAGTTTCGCATTAGAACCAACCATGAGCTGTATGAGCTCCTCGGCGATGTGGGCGTTGTACAGCGAATTAACATCCAGCGGCTACGCTGGCTCGGCCACATTGTTCGGATGGAAGAATCTGCTCCAGCGAAGAAAGTTTTCGATGCGAAGGTCACTGGACGTCGGCGTAGAGGACGACCCTGTTTACGTTGGAAGGACCAGGTTGATGAAGCCCTGTCATCGATTGGTGTGACCAACTGGAGAAAGCGCGCGCTGAGCAGAAGCGCCTGGAGACTAGTGCTGAAGCAGGCCGAAACCCGTTAACGGGTTGTTATGGCCAGCTAAGTAAGTAAAGTAAGAAAAAATATATGTAGCCCAAAGCTACATAACATAAACATACAATACACGTAGATACATACATATATTTGATAATAATTTATTTATTTATTTTATTATTAAGAAGATATCTGTGTAAATATGTATATGCATACATACACGGTGGCGAGTTCAAAGAGATATGATGATTTACAAAATTTCATGGACGAATCATTGTGACACAAACAGTATGAATATGAACATTTGTATTGATGAACCTTCATGACAACGACGCTTTATCTAAGAATGTCTAAACTTGGCGACATTGTCTGTCATGAGTCGTTTCTAAGCTGAACTCTAAAGAATTTTGTCCGATGAATTAAGCAAAAATAACAGAATAGTTTTGCTTTTTTTTTTTGCTTTTTCTTAGGCTTTAATATTATTTTTATTTTTTAGTCTCTCTGTTTTTTTGCTTTAATGAACACTGTCGCTTTGCTAATTTGGGGTTTCATGGTATAGTGATTAGAGCGCTCGCAGGGAAACTCAAACGACCGAGAAATTACCCGGTGGCGAAAATCACACTGA
Organism: Metopia argyrocephala; assembly: GCA_963576795.1. Taxonomy (NCBI): domain Eukaryota; kingdom Metazoa; phylum Arthropoda; class Insecta; order Diptera; family Sarcophagidae; genus Metopia; species Metopia argyrocephala. Next base: position 85,192,954 of record OY756210.1, on the reverse strand, counting down.
ATCCTCGTTACAAACACTGACAATGCTAAGTCATCGATGACAGTTGCTGAATTTTATTTGGAGTCATACATGAAATTTTAAAGCATTTGTCCAAAACGTCATATACATATGACTGAAGTTGATTTTGTCTCGTAGAAGTCCGGGTATTAGTGAGTTCTGATAGACATTATCATCGAGAGTCATAGTAAATTTTTACATAATGCGTCCTAATGTATCACTTTGATTCACCTATGAAACTCTTATTTTTAAATTATAATTTTAGAAGCATTACAAATTAAATTTTTTAATTTTTCTCCTTCGTTAGGATTTGATGCTCGGTAATTTGAATTTCTGTTCGAGCGCTCTAACCACTATACCATGGCCTCCCAAGTTAGCAAAACCACAGTGCTCATCAAATCAAAAAAATAGAGAGGCTAAAAAATGAAAATAATATTACAACCTAAGAAAAAATAAAAAAAACTATTCCGTTATTTCTGCTTAATTCATCAATGGAGACCTATACAAGTCAAAATCCTTTAGATTTCAACTAAAAAACGACTCATAACAGACAATGACGTCAAGTTTGGACATTCTTAGGTAAAGTAACACTTAAATGAAGTTGTTATGCATAACTGTCTTTGTTTATGTTGTTGTCAGGAAGATTCATCAATAAAAATTTTCATATTGAAACTTTCATGTAAAATGCGACTTGATACTGATCGTGAGACGATGATTCACCCATGAATATTTGTAAATGACCAAGTCTCTTTGATTTCGCAACCGGGTTTTTACTCCACCCATGCCTACACAGCACAACACAAATACATATGCATTTATTTAGTTATTTAACGATCGTCGTAGAGTTAATATCGTTGAATTACATCAGTGGTCTTCACAAAGAGAGTCACACAAAAATACACTGAGAGATGAGATTAGTTTCTTCATTTGTATTGTTTTTAACAACTTGAATGAAATTTGTGAAAATTTTCGTTTTAAAAACCTTTAATTTTAAAATTTAAACTAATTTATTAAAATTATTCATGAAATAAATTGTTTGTAAATGCTATTAACAAATTGAAATGTAGTTAAAAGAAATATAAACATTAATAAGTTTATGTTGCTTATTATCATAACTTCTCAGTGTCTGACAAACAAATTTAGCTCTCTTGAAAACTAATAAAACATAAACACATACGCAATTTTTGTCTCACACACATGTTTTTGTAATAATTGTGGTTGTCGTTTAACATGATGAAAACAAAGCGTATGGATTTCTTTTTATGAAATATTTTTAACATTGGAAATTTTTTTATAATTAAGTAATTAAGTTTTTCATAGGAAAATAAAACAAAAACTGGTTTCCAGGAATTCTAAAAGTGATATCTGTTAATAAAGTACAATACATTTAATTTTAAATAATATAATAAGAATTAACGATACGGGTAGTTTTGGTATATTTTAAGAAGCTGTTTGCCAGAATTTTTGTGGAATTAAGCAACCCTGGTTGTAATATTCACGAAGAGAGTAAGAAAAACTAAAAAAATATCCGAACAATTTATTTACCTGAGTAATACTGCTGAAGACCACTGAATTACATGCACTTTTTTCATTATGCGTGCAATCAAATAAAAAAATCACACACGCATACAAAACTGTGCATACTTACACATTTCATGCCAGAAAAATTTTTCGCTTAAATATTTCAACCAAACTGGTAATATCGAAGAATAGCTTAAGTCGACATAAGCTTAAATTAAAATAGTATTTTTGTAGCTTTCTAAAACTCAGTGTAGTAATAATATGTAAAATATTATAGTCCATATATGTTATATTATAAGTCTATTATCAGTAGGTAAAATTACAAATTTTTTGCAAGAACTAACTATAGTAAAATTTACATAAATTTGGGTAAATTTCAAAATTTTATGTTTTGACTTAGCAAATGTATATACGTACATATGTACATTAGGGGTATAACCAATTTTTTGGCATAGTACCATCAGGTCAACCATGTCCATGTGCGGTTGACGACAACCGCAGTGACATTGTCGCTCAGCCAGTCGTCCACGATTTTTACGACATTATTTTGAAAATGTCGTTGACGAATTGTTCTGGCTGTCATTTATACGTCGTACAAGAGAGTCTATTGTCGTGCACACATCCTCGAGGATGAGTTTTAGACAGAGCCAACTGGGTACTACTAAAATCCATAAAACTATTTTATTTTACCTACGTTTTCTTTTATTTATATATTCAGGTATTTTTATAGCAAACTAGCTGAACCCGGTGTGCTTCGCTACCCCCTCGTTATATAATAAAATTAAAAATATTTACATATTTTGCAGACAGGTGTTGGGGAAAGAATGTATGGGGAGGCGTGAAATGGGGCGTGGTGTAAGAAATATTTATTTATAACTCGCCTGGAGTATAATGCGTACACAATTTGAAGTAAATCTGTTAAAAACTATATGGAAGCAATTACATAATTTTAAAAAAGTGGGCGTAAAATAGGGCATGGTCGAAAAAAATTGCCCTATTAATCATGCCAAAGTCTCAGTTAAATGCTGTGAAAATTTCAGGAAGATCGGTCCAGAGGTTTGGTCTCCTATAAGGTACAAACAAACAAACAAACAAACAAATAAACAAACACACATTCAATTTTATATATTTAGAAGATTAAATATTACTTCCCCTACACCTAAGCTCATACTCGTATAAGGATCACTAATGAATATACTCGTACATATCTGTGGACATTTGACAAAACGTCTTCTTTCAAAATCATCAACTTTTCAGTAGAGCAAAAAAACAGTTAAAAAGGCTAATACAAGTTATTGCTTAGAAAATTAAAGAAATTTTGAACTTGGATATTATACACAAATACTTAACGAACATTATGCGACCTTTTTTTCCCTCTAGAAGCAATAGTTTTCTTTAAAACGACAAAAAATTAATTTAAGACTTTTTGTTAAATTTTTTTTGTTTAAATTTTAAAGAAAAAAATTAGCTTCCACCATACAAGTCGTTTTGTCAAAATTTTTTTGATTAAATTTGAAAATTATTTTAATCGCTTAAGTCAAGACAAGTTGTTTTGTTAAAATGGAATATGAAAAAAAGGTTGAAAGAAGTTGATCTGGAAAATATATTTGGGTTCTATTTTTCCATTCAATATGCAGATAATTAAAAAAAATAATAAAAATGAAATAAAATTTTTTATAGACATTCAATTTTTTAAATTATGCTTAATTCTCTGAAAGAAGTCGTTTTGTCAAATTGAAATTGGGGGAAAGTCTGAAAGAGGTCGATTAGTCAACTGCATATCTTGCGTTCCAAAGTTCGTAGAAATGCAAGGATTAGAGTAAAAGAAGGACAAGGAAATTCTATATTTACTATAAAAATCTTGGAAAATTGTCTTATTTCGAGAGAAAACATTTTTTCAAAATTCCACAGATATGTATCTATATAAGCCAAGATATAGCAAACTCAATACAAATGTGCTTTTAAGAAACTTCTAAAACAGAAACGACTTCTGTTAGTATTATTTTAGCCATTTTTTAAAATTTTTTTTTTATTTTAAAATTGTTTTACAAAAATACACAAAATACTACACTACTACTACAAAGTTTTGCAACAAGAAAGGTAGTTATTAACCCATTCGCTGCCAAGCCTAATTTATATGAAGTCATTCCCATTGCCGTTTATATTTTGAGTGTTATTGTTTACCAAAACTCTGTTATTTCTTGGTAAGTGCACATATATTATCATATATAATAGTGGTAACAGTCGTTGAGGTCGGACGTGCTTTTCTTTGTCGCTCTGTTCAATTCTGTCTTTGATCAGGTAATCTTATATAACTTAACATAAAATAATTTTCAATTTTCTAATAAACAAACCAACAAGTTTCAAATATATTTAGCATTTAATAACCAAACAGTGAATTGAAAAGCAACAACTCATAATTTGGAGAAATAAGATATATAAGAGAAACAATTGTTTACAACAACAAAAAATTTAATAAGACAGACAAAACAAATTTCTGTAAAAATATATGTAGAAACAAAGAACATAAAAATAAATAAACACAATATAACAACAACATTAACCTAAACCTTTAGTAAATAATTCAAACAAAATATATTTAAACAACATAAACAAACTACAAAAACAATTTTACGGTTCCTACAGTTGGTGGTGTTTAGTGAGAATTTTAGAACAGCTGTTGTAATCATATGTTTGGCTGTAAACATCCCTGTGGTCATAATTTTATTGCCATTACTTATTGGTTTGTGTATTTGCTAACTGATTGTGGCGCCATCTAGTTTTTGATTCATCATCATCTTTGAACAAAATACCCAGCAAACATTTTTATTTAAATTAATATAAAAAAAAAAAAAATTTTCACAAATATATATGTATTTTCTTACATTTGTATATTATTACTTCTGTATTTTATTATATCTGCATTTTTTGTTATATTTTTATTTTACCATATTTGTATTCTATTATGGATTGCTTAAACTCAAATTGCACTGCAGCAAGTAACGATCATTGTGCAACGTGTTGGTTGTGCTTAGGCAATTTTCATTTAAAATGTACGACACTGAAGGCACGTGATGTGGACGCTCTTACCGATCCTGCAAAGTCTCTCCATTGGACTTGTAATGGTTGTAAAAAAATCAAGGTTGACTTTTATAAATTCTTTAAGAGCTATAAAGAGGATTTTGATGATCTTAGCAAAGAATTTTCTTCTTTACACGGTAAATTGGCCAACTTCGGCGAATTATTCTCCCAGTTCTCAAGCTTGGATAATTTTATAAATGCTGAAGACAACATCTCCCCAAAAAAGAAGAAAAAAAAAATAATAAATTACTAACGATTCCTGCTAGTTCTGTAAATACAAACACCGCTAATAACTCTTCGATTAATTCTACCCCTAACTTACAAAATGCAGCTAATATCGTTTTATTTAATAGCAGCCAAAATACATCACCATCTAATGTTAATCAAATCGACTTTTTTTCAACGCCAGAAATATCTACTGAAAACAACCCATCTTTTCAACATCATCTTAAAATAATACCACCTCGCAAGTCAATATTTATATCTCGATTTGCATTCGATACAACTAATGATGATATCCACAAATATATTAATTCTAAAATTAAAAATATCTCAGATATCTACATAAAAAAATTTACTTACACTGAGCCTAGAAACGTAACATCATTCAAGTTGGCTGTTCTTTTCGATATTTATGACAGGATTCTCGATCCCTCATTCTGGCCTCCCAATACGTTTGTTCGAGAGTTCATTACAAAGAACAGCCCAGGCTCATCCAATGTCGTTCGTCTCCCACCTAAAGATAGTTCCTTTCCAAAAAACCAAATTTGTCTTCTGATATCAGCCTTAACATTGTTTATCAAAATGTTCGGGGCTTAAATACAAAGATAAGAGACTTATTTACGAAAAGTTTTAGTTTTTTTCTGAATTACTTTTTTCTGGAGACGATATTGAGCTAATTGCAATTAAATTCAAACTTTTAAAGAAAAATTTATATGTCAGTTGTTCCTATATTCCACCTGGCTCTGACAATGCTATATATGAAAATCATTTTCAATCTATTAATCATATGACACAATCTGCCAACCCTAATGACTGTATTTTTGTTTTTGAAAATTTTAATCTACCTGCTGTTTTATGGAATTTATCACCCGATTCTCCATTTTTGGTCCCATTAAACTCTAATGATTTCATAAACAAAATTTTGGATTTATGTCTCTTTCAAATAAATATGGTGTATAATATTAACAATAAACTTCTAGATTTAATATTCGTGAACCAGCCGTCTGAATGTTCTACAAAGAGATCTTATCCAGTTACTGAACCTGAAGATTCATATCATCCTACTCTTGAAATAAATTGCTCTTATTTTCTTCCTGCTTCGCGTTGTGCTTCCATTAATGGGAAAACTTACGACTTTAAACGCGCCAATTACGATATGATGAATTTGCATTTCAATAGAGTTGACTGGAACAATGTATTATCTATAGATGATGGCAGTCCCGCAAATATTGAACTGATGCTTGATACTTTTTATAATCAAATCTTTTATGTAATGGACATGTGTGTACCGAAACGTTTTGTTTATAAGTCCTCGGGCCCCCCTTGGAACACTAAACAACTCTCTGTATTAAAAAATAAGAAAAATAAACTTTTTAAAAAATATGAAAAGTTCAATACAACAACCAACTATGCGAACTACTCTATTTGCCGAGCTAATTACAATCGATTAAACACAATACTATATACCAATTATATTAATAAAATGAAATCCAACTTTAAGAACAATCCGAAATCATTTTTTAGTTTTGTAAACTCTAAAAGAAAATCACGTAATTTTCCACCTGTCATGAAATTCAATGATAATGAATCTGACGACTATACTCTAATAGCCAATATGTTTGCAGAGTATTTCTCTACAACTTACTCAGATTCTAAATATTGCAATACACCCTATCCCTATAATATCAATTCAAACTCAGTAATTAACTTTCCGTCAATCAATCACGCCGAAATCGCTTCTGAATTAAGGAAACTAAAGCCAACCACCAATCACGGACCTGATGGTATTCCAAACTGTATTTTAAAGCACTGTGCGTTAAGCTTATCCAAACCATTATCTCGAATATTTAATTTATCAATAGGACGTGGATATTTTCCAAGTCAGTGGAAGTCCTCTTTTATCATTCCGTTTTTCAAATCTGGTTCAAAGTCCGATGTTAAAAACTACAGGGGGATTGCGAAATTAAACTCCTTTCCCATGGTTTTGGAAAAGCTTATTACAAAGTTTCTAAGCCATAACTTATCACATTTATTATCACTTCACCAACATGGTTTCAGAAAAGGACGCTCAACCATTATTAATTTATTACATTTTACCACCCTAATTAATAATGGATTTGTAAATAACCAACAAACTGATGCTATATATACAGATTTTAGTAAGGCTTTTGATAAAGTCAACCATAACCTACTTTGTCATAAGTTGTAAGTATATGCTGGGTTTTTCTCCAAACAGCTTAAATTGGATTCACTCTTATCTGTTGGATAGAAAACAAAATGTTCTTTTTCAAAAATGCATTTCCAAACCCATTAAAGTTCTTTCTGGAGTTCCACAAGGGGGTCATCTCGGACCGATCCTCTTTTCCTTATTTATAAATGATTTACCATCTGCCTTGGAACATTGCAGTATTTTAATGTTTGCTGATGATGTTAAACTTTTTTATACATACAATAATACCTACCATCACTTACATCTACAACAGGATATCAACAATTTCTACGAGTGGTGCACTGTTAATCAAATGGAACTAAATTCAGGCAAATGCAAGCATATGAGATTTTATCGAAACACCTATATCCCAAATACATTTCCTATGAATGGACAACCCTTGGAATTAGTCAACTCTTTCCACGATCTGGGAATTATGCTTGACGCCAAACTTTGTTTTATTCCACATATAAATCTGATTGTTAATAAAGCCAGAGGAGTTCTTGCCTTCGTTAAGAGATGGAGTAAAGAATTTACAGATCCGTACGTTACTAAAATCCTATACACTTCGCTTGTAAGGCCTATACTTGAATATGGTTCTGTTGTCTGGGATCCTGTTTACAATATTCACATCGAATCTATACAGAAACAGTTTCTTCTATTCTGTCTGCGAAATCTACGTTGGAATCCTATATTAAATTTACCGTCTTATCATCATAGATTAGCTCTTATAAAGCTACCTACACTTAAAAGCAGAAGAACCATGTTAAACGTTTCCTTTTTGATTAATGTTATTAATGGTGAAGTCTACTCTGAATTCCTTTTGAGTAATATATATTTTAATGAACCAATTAGGCCAACACGATACTTTCATCCACTAGCTATTAAATACTTTCGTACCAATTATGCCAATGCTGATCCATTAAGAAGAATATGTTTAAACTTTAACGAACTTTATCAATTTATTGATTTCTCCTTAAATTTAAATTCTATCAAACGCAATATAATAGTTTTTCTCAACAGATAAATTTTCTTTATATTTAATTGCAATAGAATTTTTAAATTAATTTAAAATTTCGTACAGTCTGTGTAAAATTAGTTTGTAGACTTTATTAAGAAAATAAATAAATAAAATAAATAAATCATTTAAAAGCAGAGAACTAAAAACTAGTATACTCGTCGTTGGCATTATGAAGGTATATGACTCGATATCCTTTCTCGTATTGGCGTACGTTTTAGTAGAAAAACAAATAATAAAACATGCACATGGATAAAATAAAGAGAATGGAATAAGACACATTGCGAAATTTGGCAACACTATTGTTGATTACAGTGTCTCAGCAGATAACGGGATAAAGTAATTCCACGTATTTTGTTTTCAAAGTACGAATAAACTCGCCCTTGGCATCGAATGGGTTAATTAATCATTCAAATATCATATTTATTTAACATAGTAAAATCGTGGAAACGATATCCAACCAAAAAAAGCGTTTGTTCTCTTTTTTACACATCATTTATGGGGGGGTCGTGGCATAGTGGTAGAGCGCTCGCACAGAAACTCACACGACCCAGGTTCGAGCCCAGCGAAGGACAAAATTATAAAAATAAAAATTTGCGGTTTTCTAAAAATTACAATTTAAATTAAAAATTAAATTAAAGAAAATAAGAGGTTCCCCCCCCTCCAGCAAGACCATCTGCAAGAAACCGCCCCCTGACATTTCTAATCCATTCCACCAAAAACCAATGATCGGGAGTACAGCGCCACCTTCTGGGAAGATAACAGCTAATCTACTGAAGACGCTCACCATTCACATTAAACATCCACCGACAGATGAGGCAATTGGTGTTTGATCATTCGAGGGTGAAGGTATAACACTGGCTCTTGAGTGGACAAATTTACAGCAACTTGTTTCATCAACAAATAAAGGCGCAAAATATACAAAAATCTATTAACAATCTTCACATTCCAATACAATGCACTGCATGAGTAGGGGTTTGCCCCTGAGTATTGGTCTTAATACAAAAAAAAAAAAAAAAAAAAATCATCTACACAAGCCATCGAATTGGTATATCATGAACAAATTTATGTTCGTTCATAGATTTTTTGCGTATATAATGTCTAACTGGGTAACCTAAATTAGAGCGTAAATCGCAAAGTAAGTTTGCGCTTACCAGTTACACTGTAATGAACGACTTAAACAATAAGAGCGTCAACGTTGTGTCAAGAAGGTATTGAGAAGGTATTGTTGTTGCTCTCATAAATTTTGTATGGGCATGAGAAGTTTTGACAGATAGTTTACTATTTACACTCTAATTAAGTATTTAATTTATTTTTTCGGTAATAAAATAAAACTCGTTTTTATGAAAATTTTTTTTTACACCTAATTCTGATTTGGCACATTATCGTCTGCAAACTATTACAAATGTCATTTCTATCATATTTTGTTCCGTGCAGAACGTCGTAATAGACGCAGTCATCGAACCCGCTTTCATCCTCCTAGTCAAATATTTGTAACATTTTTAGCAAGTTCCGGAAATTATCGGTTTTAATTGTGTAAATTTGCTCTTTTATTAATATTAAAGCACCCTAAAAATCGTTTAACTTGAGATTTTAGATATTCAGCTATAAAAAACAATAAAATAAAGATACCACAAGCAACGGGATTAGATTAAAAATAAAATCTTTCATAAAAACAAGTTTTATTTTATGACGGAAAAAATAAAACTCCTAAATAGAGATTTATTTTTTAACTGAAAAATAAAACTCCTAAATAGAGTTTTATTTTTTAACTGAAAAATAAAACTCGAAAAATAACGGTTATTTTCCGACTGAAAAATAAAAATCAAAAATAAGTTTTATTTTATGAAGAAAAAATAAAACTCACAAAATGAGTTTTATTTTATGACGGAGAAATAAAACTCTCTTTTTAAAGGTTTCATCTAAACTTTTATTTTTCCGTCAAAAAGTAACAGTTAAAATCTGATTAAAGATCACTTATGCGAGATCACCACAGATTCTGTGAAAGCTCTCCAAGACGATTAATTTGGTATATAACATCATATATGTCTGTCGACTCTAAGACGATGATTTTTTTAGTTTAATTTTTAAGCAATAACTGTTATTTGTGGTCCCTGCTAACAGCTCTTGTTTTTAAGCTATATCTAACTGTCCTCACATAGTATTTTTAATTAGATTTTCATTAGTTATTGAACATTAAAATATATACTAATGTTGTTTTCAACATGGTGAAATGTTCCATCAGGATTTTCGGACAATGGGAGAGCGTTATCAGGGAAGTCGGGGCTCACATATGATGGCAGATTTATGCTGGAGTTTGCAACGAGATCTACCTAAAGTTGTTCATTCAAGGAAATGTTATAAAAGATCATTTGATAGTATTCAGTAAAAATTTTGTTAACATATGCATTAGTTTTTTGTACTTTTTCGTCAAAATAATAAAACTATATTTCAAAAAGTAGATTATTTTTTTCAGAATCAGGACCGCAGAAGTAGTCAATAATAGAAAAAATTAAAGGAAACAAGAGTCGTGTTGACCAGTCGTATATGTTATTTATTTATTTTACAATGCTATTTATATTCTTATATTTTAATTTTTTTGCCTTAAAATATAAGAAAATAATCCAAATATAAGAAAATTATCCAAGCAACTTATGTTTATATTACAAGCCTATTTGTTCTTATTTGATTAAATTTTTAATCTTAGTTGTCTTTTACTATTAAACACTCTGTCAAAATTGGATTTTCCATTTGCAAAGCGTTGTTGCCGTGTTATGCTGGGATGCACATTGTATCGGCACATTGTAGAAATTTTAACGCTTGCCGCTTTTATTTAGGAATGACAGGTGGGTCTGTAAGTTTTTTGCCTACTAAAGGTTTGCACGGGTACGTTTGAAACGATCTTCAACACTTGTCAAACACACTTCCAACTCTAATTCGTAAAAGCGAAACGAATAAAACAAACATAAAAAGTGTTTGTTGTCGTTAGAATGTTAATAATGCGAGAATGGAGACATGAAACGTAAGAGTTAAGGTAGAATTAGCCGAACGTTCATGTAACGTAACGCAAGATACGTTTCTAGCATATGAAAACAATGCAAATGGTTATCCAAAATAAATGTCACGTTGAGGGAACGGAACAATCTGTATAAAATAGAATTTCTAAACGTTTTTACGTGGCATTTCAGTGCGAGTGATGATGTATGTTAAATGACAATGGGGCCCAAATGCCCTTTATGGTACTTTCATGCTTATTTGCAAATCATTTTCTTTTGTATGTGTACAAAAAGACTTTTTAATTTTTTAAGTCTTTAGATATATATTATGATATTTATGTGAATAATTTAAATTTTTATGTGAGTATAAAGTTTGTTTTAATTATAATTTGAAATGTATGCTTTTGGGGATAAGCATGTCTCTATGGCCATTTCGTCTCTGCTTAAGAGACTCGTCAGGAGACTTTTTCCCAAAGGTGTTATTCAAAACTATAAATACTTATGTTAAAATAGTTATAGACTAAATGCGAATCATATCCCATTTAGTATACAACAACCCCAAAAGCATACATTTCAAATTATATTGAATGTATTTTGCCAATAAGGCGAAAAATATTTTTTGTTTTTTAATAAAAAACTGTTTGTTTTAATTTTTTTTTTAATTTAAAAGTCCCATGTTTTTCTTAACATATTTTCGACAGACGAATTATATACACACCAAATGAAAAATTATTCGATTATCTAAAAAGAAGCATATGGGATTTACGTGCTAGCTAGTTACCGAGATAATTACAATTTTTTTTAAAAAGTTCTACTTAAAAATTAACTTTTTTCGTTTCCGGCCCACAATAGACCAATGGATCCCATTCAATAAATAATTACTTTAAACCAAAAATTGAATATTCAGTAGTAGTATAAGGATAAATTTTTAGAAAGCATAAAATATAAGAAGTAATTATAATATGCTCTTATTTTGCTACTTCTGGTACCTTTTTTAACTTTGTGTTAATTTAACAATATTCATCACTGCTCTAAACAGCTGGCTTCATATTGCCATTTAAAAAAAAAATTATATTTGTGCTGTGTTTTGTGAAAAATATGTAAAAAAATAAAATAAATCATATAATCAATATTAATAAAATAAAAAATTATTATATTTTGTTTTTAGTGGACGACGAAAAATTAATATTACTGGTACAAGCAAATGTGGCCTTTATAATTTTTTGGTTTGTTTTGTTTTTATTTGTATTTTCTCTTGACATATGACACGTTTGTATAACTGCACATATGTATGTATGTTAACGTACGTACCGTTTTTACGACATCAACGTTTGTCTAACCAGTGGTGCGATTCACTAAGCTTTTTTAACAACAATTGTTTCTTTTAAAAATTTTAACCACAAAATTAACCATTCTGCTATTCACTAATACTTTAACGATTTCTGTTGTCGTCTAAAGTCAGTTGTTTCAATCAGCTGTTATTTTTAACCAAATAAATTATGGTTTATTAACGCCAACATTTTTGGTGCGGTTAATTTGTTTTTAGAAAAGTGTTTCTTTATATAAATAATAAATTATAATTTTAATAAAAAAATATAATGGCTTTTGAGTATTTAGCCTAAAATTTATCTATTCTATCAAAATAAATAAAAACCTAGTTAAAATAAATAAAATAATAATTATTTGTAATGTTTTACTTTTTAAATTTCCAAAATAATGGGTTTTAAATTGTTTTTTTTTTTTTCTATTCTTCTTTGTTCTTTTCTCTTATCTTAACCCATTAACGCCCAAATGAAAACCAAGAACAATTTTTAAAATTCAATATTTATTACTAGATTTAAACAACCATTGCCATTTAACAAAGTTGCCACGTAACTTTAATTTGAATATAGAGAAAAATAAAACTGTTTACCGTGGCTAAAAATAAGTTAGTGAATCACATAGTGGTTAGTGCAAACATCAAAATGTGTGGTTAATGGTAAAACATGTTGAAAGTTTTAAAAGTTAGTGAATCGCACTCCAGGCCTTTAGAATTGAATGGAATGTCTTGTTTGTAATATGATAGAGAAGAATTCCTTGCACTGTGTTTATAAGTAATAAAGAACTAAAAAATAATAAGTAATGACCTGAATAATTTTTTTGTTATTTTTCTTTATATTTTTGGCTTAATTTTTAAAAATACATACATACATATTTACAAAAACTTAAAAAAAAGTATAAATAAATTACATATTTAAAAAGTAATTGTTTTTTTTTTTTTTGCTTTAAATGATTTAATATACACAGATTATTCTTCTTGCTAGATTTCAATTTGTTTGTTTTTATTCTCTTGTTTGTACTGCAAACTATCGCATTTATTTCAATACATGCTTTCATTCACAAAGGAAATTCAAGGAAATTCAATTTTTTTTGGCACACAAAATAGCAAAAATATACGAAACACAGTTAAAGAAGAATTAAAAATTATGATTTTGTAGACCAAAAAAAAAAAAAAAAAAAAAAATCAGAACGTAGTCGACACTCAAAAAAAATTCAAACAATTCATTTTAATTCATGATATATCAATATCATATCATATCAATAAAAAGAGAAGAATAAAAAGAAAAAATAAACAATGCAAAAAAAAACTGTTTTTAAATATTCAGAACTGATTTCGCAACTTTAATAAAAAAAATTAAAGTGTAAAAATGATGGAAGCGCCTTGTTATATAAATATGTGACGACATTGCCTTCGAAGCCATGCGAAACAATTTAAATAATACAAACTAAGTTATATATTGGATCTGCTGGGAGTAACCCAAAGAAGCATAAGCTGGCTAAGTTCGTATTTGAGTGGTAGAATGCAGTCTGTACGGGTGAATAATTGTATATCTAAATACTTTTACGTTCCGTCTGGTGTTCCTCAAGGTAGCCATCTTGGCCCCCTTCTATTTTCGCTATTTATTAATGATCTTCCTAACGTTATTAATTTCTCTGATATATTAATGTATGCTGACGACGTAAAAATTTTTCTCTCCTATAAAAATTCAAATGAGCATGCTTATCTTCAGAGTGATCTCGACAACTTCTTTTTATGGTGCAAGTATAACATGATGGAGCTGAATATTAAAAAGTGTAAATGCATGCGATTTTCAAGAGGTAATTGGTATTAATTATTAAATTGGTGGTCATCAATTGGAGTTGGTGGATTCACTTATTGACCTTGGTATATTACTGGATAAAAAATTAAACTTTAATGACCATATTACTATGGCTGTAAATAAGGCTAGATGTGCTCTTGGCTTCATTAAGCGGTGGGCAAAAGAGTTTTCTGATCCGTATATTACTAAACAGCTGTTTGTTTCACTCGTCAGACCTATTTTGGAGTATGGTTGAATCATTTGGGATCCCTATTACAACGTTCATAGTGACTTTATCGAATCTGTACAAAAACAATTCCTGTTGTTCTGTTTGCGTGGACTGGGATGGAACTACATTGATTTGCCTTCATATGCGAGCAGACTGGCATTAATAAAACTTCCTACCCTTCAGAGTCGACGTACTATGTTAAATATATCATTTATGATTAATCTGATCAGTGGGGATATATGCGGTGAATTTCTTTTAAATTCTGTTAAATTCAATATTCCTTGTCGTAATTCACGTTATTATAACCCTATTTATATTCATTTATGTAGATCTAATTACGCTCTTGCTGATCCTTTAACTAGTCTTTGCCGACAATATAATTATTTGCCACATCTTGTTGATTTTTCTTTAAGTTCTTGTGCTATAAAACGGAAAATTATTGTGTTTCTTAATACGTAATTGTATCATTTGTATCGTTAAAATTATTTGTATTTTTAACTCAAATTATTGTAATTTAATGTTAATTTTATATGTAATGGTCAGTAAGGATTTTTATCCATTGACTTAAATAAATAAATAAAATATGGGATATTCCAAGTCAAATCAACAAATGGGTGTAACCCACCCCCTCCGAATTTTATAATTTTTTGTAGAAATATAGTATATCATAGAATTAAATTAAATACAAAGTATGGGAGGACTGACACATCTGGATCCGAAAATATGAGGTCTTAAAAATTGGAAAACAGTACAAAAATGCCCAAAGGTATACTTACGTAATTGTAATTTTCTTAAAAAGTATTATAGGTATGCATCAGTGTTGCCACCCTGTGTGTATTTACACATATTGTGTGTAATTTTTGATAGTGTGTGTAGCCCGTGTGTAATTGGCTTCATGTGTAATTTGTGTGTAATTTTACTTCTACCGCTTTCTTAAGTCGCGAAATTTTAACATCTGATTTTTTTAACACTGATTTATATTTATTGCATTTTCCAACATTAATTTAAAAAGAAAATGGATGTAAAGTTCATAATGCACAATGCAGGTGTTTTGATACTTACATACATATGTAAACGTACATACATACATATGCAAATATATTGCAGAAAAGAATTATAAAAGGATTTCTCTAAAATACATAATCGTTAAAAAAAGAAAAAAATTATTTAAAAATAATTATCGGCAAGTATGTAAAACATAGATAGTTTAATACATATTTTGTGTAATTATTAAATAATTCTAGAAAGGATGAATACAAAACAGATTTAGCATTTTGCAAATTCAGTTATAAGTGTCATGAACCAGTTTTTTAAAGACATATGGTAACAAATTGTCACATAGTGGCTGCTTCTGTTAACAAATCGAAATCTAATATATGCATGGCTTTACAAAATTCCACTAGCAGAAAAATTATTGTTAAAAGAGCTGAACTAAAATTGGTTGGAAAAATACATATGTACATCTAGTAGCTAGTGATTTCGTTTACTAGGGAATAGCTCTGGGTTCAAACCTCAGCTCTGATATCTTGAAAAAAAAATAGAAGTATGAAAAAATATTTCTTCCGGTGACCTACCTCTTAGCAGTCTTTTGGCAAAAGCTCTGAGAGTAACTAATTGCCTTGAACAAGCTTCTCAAGTCTGTTGTTCGAAGTAGACTTTAAACTGTAGGTCCTGGTACCCATGAATAAAAAATGTGACACACAAAAGCTAGGCAGTAACTCTGAAGAAGGTTTCTAATGGCCAATTGTTTTTGTATGTATGTAAACATTCTGCATTTAATAATGAAGTTTTATTGTTCAAATATGTAGGTTTGTACCAGAGGTGAGCACAAGACGCTAAAATTGTACAGTATTGTATTTTTCTCATGAGCAAATACTGATTGTAGTTGCAAATATAAATAAGAGTACAGCAAAAACAGAGAACAAAAAACAACAGCACACAAAAGCCATTGTACATTTTAATATACAGTTGGTTCAGAGTACAATAAAAAAATTGTACTCTTCATAGTGTGACAACTGCATTTCTTTTTACCCGGGGTCTCCACGAGATATGAAACGAAATATTTTTATATCTGCGTACGTCAAATTCGATAGCCGATATAATTTTGTTACGTGTAGACTGCGAATCAGCTATCATAATATCTATTATGATATCGATATCATAATATATATTATGAAAACAATATCATGATATGGACTGTCAAAAACAGCTCATATAGAGAAACAACACAAAAAAAAAAAACAAAAAAAAAAAAAAACTGAAATTGAATTTTTAAAATTCAATAAAAAAGCAATAAAATAATAAAAAAATAAAAAAAATATATTAATTAATAATAATTATACACAAAATTATTTAATTTTCATAAAATTTTTCCTTTATTTTTAAACAAATTTCCACTAATAAAATACTCCGACATGTTCTTTCTTTCATTGCTGTACAAAAAAAATGAAATATTATAATATTTCAACATCAACGTGTTCCTGTTTTTAGATATGAAGAGAAATATTAAAATGGCATTTTATTTTCACTGCCGACGTTTTCTTTCATATCATATCAAAGTTGATATCAGGTGTAGACCCCGGGTTAGTAGTTAATGGAAAACAGTGTTGCCACGACTTTTAAATTTTTGTAACCAAATTTCAGCAAAAATCTTACCAAATTTTTAGTCCTAATTCTAATAGATATAATTAAGAAAATTATGTTAAATCAATTGTAACTATTTGGTTTTTTGCAATATAATGTAATATATATACTTTGATTAATCTGTCAAGATATAATTTCACTTTCTGATTATATGGGAGAAAAGGCAAAATATATAAAACTTCTATTCGCATTCAAATTACTCAAGCTCATGAGTAAATTAAATAACCGCACAATAGTATAAAAGATAGGTTTTAATCTAAACCGATAATAAAGTCTTTTTCTATCTATTTGATTTTTAAATCGCATCAGTCACCTATTTTGGTAGATACACTCATTTTAGAGATATTGCTATGACTTTTAGAGGAATGCTAAAATTGAAATTAAGAACAACAAAAGTGCCAGCCTATACTACAGAGCTTTATTTAATTAAAATCTTCGTTAATGAAGGTTTTTTTATATACTTAAGGTAGAAATTCGCAAAAATAGTAAACAACACACGTGTGTCATATTATTATTATTTACAAATTATAAAGTTATTATTTTAAATTCAAACCGTTTAAATAAGTGTGGCTTTCTTTAGCCTCAAAATAAAAAGTAACCAGATCGAAAAAGACACCACATGTACACACTGCAGAAAAAAGTAACCAATTTCGGTTAGAAATAACTAATAACGGCAACGCTGAATGATGAAACGAAGAAATAAAGATAGTGCTTTGAGCAAAATCTAAAATGTAAACATAATTCTCCCATATCAAATACGAGTGGCTGTGTGATTGTGTTTTTTGTTTCTGGTTGGTGTGACGTAGAATTTTAGAATTTAATTATTTTAAAACCGGAATGCGTTATATCATGGTAATTAATGCGAAAGAAAACATGTTTATTTGTTTTAAAAGCAATTTGATTTATTTATTTATTTTATCTATTCATTATTTATTTATTAATTTAATTATTGCAAAAAATTTAAAAGTTATACTTGATTTAAGAGAATTTTCTCAATTGTTTCCAACAGAATTTGGAGTAAATAATTTGATTATTTTATTTAAATTTTGGTTAAATTTTTGCTGAAATTTGGTTAGAAAAAATTAAAAGTCGTGGCAACACTGATATCTACTTCTCTGGTTTATGTGTGCACAAATTCTTCAATGTCAACACTACTGAAAATCTTCTGACACTACTGCAAATTTATTGACACTAGTGAAATATGCTCTGACAATGACTGCAGTTGTACACTTTGAATAAAAATAAAATACATATTTCAGTGTTCTCTTAAAATCAAGAACAACAGAAAAGAGAACACTTCAGTAAAGCACTCTATGAAGAGTAAGCAACAAGATGTCTTGTGCTCACCTCTAGTTTGTACATACATACACATGTATATATTGAACCAATGTTCTGTGTGTAATTTTTTTTTTATATGTGTAATTTCGGTCCCGGTTATGTGTAACTCGTAAAGCTGATGGCGGCAACACCGGTATACATCTCGTAAAAGTCGCATTTGAAAGAGTATTAAATTACCTTTGACTTTAAATGCAACATGATTTTTTTTTTTAAGTCAAAGGTCAATTTTCTTTACCTATAAGTCGGAAGCCTATATCTCCGAAAGCGACCTTTTTAAAAATTTGAAAAAAAAAAATTATACCAAAGATAGTTTAGTTCTCTGCAGTTGTGAAAAATTTCAGAGTGGAGGTCTTTTTGGATCAAGAAATAAAAATCAAATCGCAAAAGAATGGGATTAAAACTAGTCTAATAGTGGTGGGATGGTATAAGATTTTTCAATTTCGATTAGCTAGAACCGCTGATTTTGTAAGTTTCTACAAAAAATAAATGAATCAAAAATAAGGAATGTGGGATGGGGGCAAATTTCTCTTCATCGGGGTTAAAGGTTGGGTTAAAGGAGTAAAGGTCCACAAAAAGCACCACAACTGCCCTGGATTAGCTCCTAGAGGGATAAAATGTAAGACTGACCCTCAAATTTTTTTTCGAACATCTATCTCTACTAAGTAAGAAAAACCTTTATTTAAAAAAAACTTCTTAAGGAACGGTTTCTTTTATATTTGCAATAAATAAATCAATATTTGAGTAGCACTGTTTTACATGTTCCGAATCTCTTTGAACACCATAGTTATGCGTGGGTAAAAAGATCGTAAGCTGAGCCTTTTGAAGACTTGCATGAAAAGGCAGTATAGAAATGACACAATCGCAATTGATCTGCACACAATCTCAGAGTGGGGTTACGTACAATGTACTGCATAAATACGGGTCGTATCCTGAGTGCTGGCCTCAATGAAGAAAAAAAATTATAAATTTTAACTGTAACAATATTAAGCATTGTGTCTTGAGTTTAGTGTATTCTGCAAAAATTTAGTCTCGCAAAATTTTAATTTTTTACATTATTTGTAATTAACTCAGTGTTTTCCTCTCTATTTATTTTCAGGTATGTCTAATTTGTTCCAATATGTTTCTAAATTTGTAAGTATGTAATTAAATAACAATAAAGGAATTATAATAATTAATAAAAAAAATTCAAAATTCTTATCATGAAAAAAGACGGCTGAAAATATACTTGAAGCCCCTACAATAAATGTTTTATTAAAAAAAAAAAACAAATCATAAACAAAAGTGCTAATTATGACACGTTTACAAAATATGAAATTTTATGTTCGCCCCCCGTTGCAGCCGTCTAGACTTAGAATCTTAATAATTTCCTTCCTTCCAGAGCGCTATTACAAGGAATGCTTGCTTTGTTTTATGTCGCCCTATCACCGGAAGTCTTCTATTGTTAAGTGTAGATTATTCAGATAGAATGTAAAAAATGAAAATAAAATTTGCTGCATACATATGTACATACTACAGATGACGGTCAGGATATCCCGACCCGAATTCCGGGATTTTCGGTATTAGAAATTTACATAAGTATACTTATATTTCTTTAAAGAAACATACATGTTTTATTATTTTCATTTACAATTTTAGTAGCATATTTGATACGAATAGAACATTTGGTAGGAATCAAATTTCGTCCCATTCTTATTAGTGTACCAAACAAGCATAGTTTAATAAAATATTTGTAAATAAACAACGCTTGTAAGAAGAAATACTATTATTTTATTACATTCGATTATAAACAAGCGCAACATACGAGCATAAAATAAACAAACAAAAAATTAAATTTGGAAAAAATAATGGCTTTTGAAGAACACAAATCAAATAATTAAAAAAAAAGTGTGGACCACCACAAGAACAATGTAAAATGTTTTGAAAGGCTTTAAAGTCAAATAACGGATCAACAAAAGGACTTTTAACTCACCTTAAAGTAAGACTTCTATATTTTCAAATGACTCGTTTTTTTAATTAATTTACATAGTTTTAAAAATTATAAAGCAAAATATGCCAAGCTTGTTTATTCAGTAATAATAATATGAATACGATTGCTGGTAACTTTGGAATGCATATTTATGCTTGATAAAGATTACAATAATACTTATTAATACTGATTTTTTTAATATTAAATTAGAAAAAAATAGTCGCAGTGGAGCTGGAAAAAAAATTTTGAAGATTACGGGATTTGCTTCTCCAACAGTGGAAAAATCTTCTTCAGCTTCTATTGCATATTTGACGGTTGTTGACAATTTAACATTTTCTCTTCATAACATCACTTGAACTGAGAAAATCTTGAAATGCGCGTGGCTTAAAGCCTAGAGCACTATTAAATCTATATTTATGGAATATTTTGATATACATATGCAAGAAAGAGACATAAAAACTACTAAAGTATGATATATCAATATTTATGTCTCGAGAAAACTAAACGCACTGATATATCAGACAATAAGGTCGGACTGAAAGTGCCTAAGATATAGCGAAAAAGCCAAATAGGCGACACCTAGTACGTTCAGCAAAATAAAAATTTATTTTAAAACATTCTTGCAAAAATACTTTATACTGGGGGCGATACGGGGAAACTTTTTTAGTTACACTTCTAAAAATTTAGTTTAGTTTTTTTTTTTTCTTTTCATATCTTTGTGGATAGATGTGGATGTTAGCTCTAAATTATGAATAAGATCTCTAACTATTTACTAACTATATACTAGTACTTTTTATTTTCTGTTTCATATGTTCCGACCTTATGATTTTTTTTTACTAATGCGATTAATTTTTTCAATATACATAAAATATTTTAATGTTTACCAAACTATATATAACAAAAAATATATAAAACAAAAAACATGGGAGTATGACTCTAATCAACACATAGGTGATGAAAACTCAAAAAATCTTTAAAATAAATTAAAAAACAAAAAATATTTTTCGCCTTATTGGCAAATAGATTTAATATGATATGAAATGTATGCTTTTGGGGATATGCATGTCTCTATGGCCATTTCGTCTCTGCTTAAGAGACTCGTCAGGAGACTTTTTCCCAAAGGTGGTATTCAAAACTATAAATACTTATGTTAAAATAGTTATAGACTGAATGGTTTGGTTTTTATATACTAAATGGGATATGATTCGCTTTTAGTCTATAACTATTTTAACATAAGTATTTATAAATAATAGTACAATAATTTATAATTGTGGTGTAATTTAATAAGGAAATAATTTATCAACAATTATACAGTATTTATACTATATATATTATTTTTTTAGAATATCATTTTACGTGTAATGATATCTAGAAAAAACAATTTAGTACTGTATTTTTTAGCGATTTTTGAGAGAATAATTAAAGCGTTTTAAACAAAACTATTAATAAAATTATTTTCTGCATTCCTGCCTATATATGTATGTATATTATTCTGTTCTATGTAACCTAATCTTCTGTTTTAGTATTAAAAATACTTACATGTAGAGATTTTTCCCTACTTCTGGCAGCACTTTGTAAAACTGTAATTAATTTCTAATCAACTAACGCATTCAAAGAACATCTGATTGATTTCATTTTATACTTATATTTAGGCCCAGTTTTTAACTTCATATTTAAATGTGAAATTAGTTAATTTCAATTTAAACTTAAAGGTCATTTAAATACAGCTTCAGTTTTTTAGTCATAAATGTAAGTTTGTTGTTTATTTGTGACAAAAGTACGGTAGCACCACCAAATGTAAACAAACTTTGCAGAATTTGGTCCAGAAACAACTGTGATTGGCTACAGCAAAATAAAATACCAGAAATGGCATTTAAATTTAAATGCCATTTAAATATGAAGTAAAAAACTGAGTCTTAATACTCTACTTGAAAAGTTAAACATCTTTCAAGTGAGATTAAAAGACTATAGAAATGACAAAAATTATAAACGATTTTCAGTCATATCAGTTGGTAAAAAGTTAAAATTTATAAAATTATAGTACCATTTCTACTGCGTCCAAACATCAATCACGCATAACGGAAAATAAACTAGAGAATGAATGCCCTTATTTTAATTGATGTAGAAAAATTATAACAAAATAATGACTTTTTATAGAATTTGTTTGTATTTTTTTAAAGAACATATCGTTTTAAATATTATCGGCATTTTATCTTCCCTAAATTCCAATATGCAGAGATGCAGTTCATGTACCAGCATTCAAGAACTGTATTCGAAGAGAAAAAGTCCCAAATCAAGTTTATAAATTTTTAGCGATAGAGTTTTAGCTTAGGGGAGTTACAGAACAAGGCATCTGAGAGCAGCTGCTGTGTTAGTTCTTAATTATGAATAAGATCTCTAACTATTTACTAACTATATACTAGTACTTTTTAGTTTCTGTTTCATATGTTCCGACCTTATGATTTTTTTTACTAATGCGATTAATTTTTTCAATATATGTATGTACATAAAATATTTTAATGTTTACCAAACTATATATAACAAAAAATATATAAAACAAAAAACATGGGAGTATGATTCTAATCAACACATAGGTGATGAAAACTCAAAAAATTATTTTTAAAATACGCCGAAAGCTGTGTGTGAATTTAGTACAAAATATACAAGAATGAAAATAAATGAAGAAAATAGTTGTAAATGACGGCATTTTAAGTTTTTTTTTATTTTTTTGTTTTATTTTGTATTCTAACAACTGTAGCTAAACCAACAAATAAAACATCAAATGCCAATATGCATCATCAAATGCCAGCAGCAACAACTGAAGCTTCCTTCAATATTCGACACAACAAGGAACAAACGACCTGTGCCAGAGTATGTGTTTCATTTAAAAAATGAAGTAAAAATAAATGGTGATAAATAAAAACATATGAATTAAAAAATAAAAGAATTGCACATATGCAAACACGCTTTTTTTATTTTTAAACTAAATACTCGTACAACAAAATAGTGGAAGGATGTAAAGGTACCCTCTCTTTAAAGATGAATATGTATCGTTAATGGTGAGTACGTATGTATATAAGTTTAGTTTCTGTGTTTATTGGCTTAAATGTTTGCAACACACTTAACAAAACCATACTTCAATACATATGTGTGTACTTGTACATACTCGAACATTTTGGAATGACTATAAACTACTAAACATTTGAAAAAGGAACCAATTCACTATATATAGAATTGAATTTTTATTCATTTAATCTGTCATTGTCAACTTATAACTCGGGAACTACGCAACTGATTTGCCAACCAGTACCTGCGCTAGAAAGATAAACTAGAAAGATAAACTTTTACTGCTGGTTTTAAACCACAATACTGTTTAGAAATACTTGTAACAAGGAACTTAAATGTACATATTTCAGCAATCAATTTTGCGAATAGGTATGTATTTTTTCATGATGAAAATTTGTAGATTATGTAAATAATACTCATAAATTGGTACAGTCGTCGATAATTCTACAGAAAATGAGCGCACCGCCACACCCACTTTTAAAGTTATGTATATGGGCAATTTCAAACATTTTCGACATTTTGATATTTTTTTTTCCAATTTTTTTTTTTTTTGATGACACGAATCACACTTTGGTCACGTGAAGGGTGATATTTTAGCATACCAAAACAGTTCGCGTTAATCATTTATTGTAAACGGCGCGAAATTTATGGAGGTTTTAAGTTAAAATTTCTTTAAAAAAAATTTAAAGTTAAATTTATTGGTTTATTTTAATAAATGTTGTATGGATGCATAAAACTCATTTCAAATTCATCAGTGCAGTCCAAATTCATCAATGCACTGATAAAATACATAAAAAATATGAATTATAATTAAAATTTCTTAACATTAAAAAAAGGCGAATTTTTGCAAAAATGTGAATTTTTCACCGATTGTTATATATGTCTTTATATAACGCATAACTAATTTACAGAAAAACAATGTTTTAAATTGCAAATTTAAAAAATAAAAAAATTATATAAGAATTATTTTTGAGGTTAGGATTTTTTTTTATTTGTAAAATTTAAAATCATAAAAATTTTTTAATGCCTATTCGGTCTTATTATCAAGCTTAAAAAAACCTTTCATTTGGTGTCAATCGCGGCGGAATCTATACATAACTGCAGATGTCACAAAGCAAAATGTGTTTGAAGAAAAATGCCGCTGTACCCGTTAAATATGGACCGAATTCAACCGTATTTATATATGATCTTTAGTTCACCGCCACACTTCATTTCCCATACTTTACATTGATTTTAAACCACTGATTAACTAAAAAAAAACGCGAAACAAAATCATGAAATTTCGCAAAATTTTTATTTTCTTTATAAAATTTTTGCGTTTCAAAATATTTTAACGCCTTCTTGACGTTGAGGTGCCATTTACTAAGAAGTTTAGATCACGCAATACAAAAACCAGTTTTAAGTAAGATTGCAAATGTCTTTCTAATAAAACTGTTGACGAAATTCAATTTTCTAGAACGGCGCAAAAACGCTATAGAAAAAACTGCAAAAATTAAAAAATTGGAAAAAAGTGGTTTCAAAAATGAAGCGCTGTACAGCTTTTTCCCAAATAGTAGTATTGGCATAACTTTTATAGTGTAAATATCTACAAAGTCTAGTGACTTTATTTTATATCGGTGGACATCGGAAGTTTAAAACTAAAAGTAGAAAAGTGATGAAATATGAAAAAACTCTTGTAAATTTCAAGCCTTTTTGTGAGTTTTTCGATATTTGAGTGCCCATAACTTTTTTAGATAAGGAACTGATGGTCTGAAATTTTGAATTTCTCAGACTTCTAGTGTGGCCTACCATTCCCTTTTGACCGTTTTGGTCAATTCGAAAAACTGGAGAAATAATAAGCATCTGAACTCAGTTTCAACAAATGTTGAAAATTTTTAATATTGCCCATATATATATTGTAAATATAACTTAAATATATTTGAGCTGAAATTTGGTACATATATATGTATGAATATTACATGTAGTCGCCGTGGTCTAGTGGTTAGTGTGTTGGCTTACTAAGACATGGGCCCTGGGTTCGACTCCAGGCTCCGACATCTTCAAAAAAAGAAATATGAAAAAAAATATTTCTTTCGGCGACTACCTCTCAGCAGTCTTCTGGCAAAAGCTCTGAGAGTAACTAATTGCCATGAACAAGCTTCTCAAGTCTGTCGTTCGGAGTCGACATTAAACTGTAGGTCCCGGTACTCATGGATAAAAATTGACACACACAACATGAGTGCTGCGAGAAGCTAGGCCATAATCCTGACACAGGGTTGTAAAGGCCAGTTATGTATGTATGTATTACATCTACATATCCATGAAAAATAAATGGAACAGTAGAAATAGGCTAATAAGAAATATTTGAATATCTCTGTAAACTAAATAGACACAGACAGAGCAACATATGCCATTATTCTAATATTTGTATATCGTCGCAAGAATTAAAGAACGCTGTAACTGACAAAATATTTAATGTTCACCAGAGCCAAAAAACTTGTATGAAAGTATTTAGAAAAAAAAAACACTGGTATTTTTCAAAACGCAGACGGCGCAAGTGAATTTCTTTTCATCATAAATATCTGGGACCGAGACCAATCGACGCGTAATTTTTTTCTGAAAAAAATTATGCAAAAAAACGTACATACATACATACATAACTGGCATTTACAACCCTGTGTCAGGGTTGTGCACATACACATGCACACAAAATTCACATGCATTGTGAATACATTTAACGTAAACAAACAAAAACATAAAAATGCATCCCTGGTCTAATGAAATGTGATGGTTTTTTAAAAAATTTCGAAAAACAAAGAGAGCCGTACGACTGTCAAATTTTCATCCGTATTTTTTCTCAATGTCGTACGCTCTCATTACATATCAAGTTTACACGATACTATTCATTCTCTTCTACACAAAAATTTGACATGTCGTACGACTTGTATTACCGTCTAAACCCCCCTTAAGTCTGTTTCTTTAATCTACATTGGGCACCAGCGGGATCCCAATTTTACCAAAAAGCGTTCCCGTACACAAAATTTGGGTAAATAAGAGAAGTGTTGAGAGAGTAACATTCTTCTTCTTCATGCACGAAATATTCAATATGTGTGTGTGTGACATAAAGTTGTGTTTTTCATATTTTTATGTGAATGAGTAAAATATTTGCTTTTTTGCGTTCCCGTATTTTTGGGTAAATTTGTCTCTTATTGAGAGAAATTATTGTTTATTCTCTATTTACCGAACTTTACTCAAAAAGTAAATAAACACATATTATGTAGAACTGCATTACTATTAAGCGACCCTGTATTGCCACACATGAACAAAAACATATAATCATAATGACAACAGTATTACCATGCAGTTCTATATAAAATATAATTTTTATCAATGAATATATTAATTTTTCGATTTCTAATTATTTTTCGTCATTAGTGTTCGAAATAAGCTTTAAAATGAGATATCATTCATTAAATTTAATGCGGTGGTATGGGAGATATTTGCAACCGACAGAAAAAAGTGCTTTAGAAATAATATATATGATGATTAGTTTTGGTATTAGTGACTAAGCATGATTGAGCATGTACAATAAAAATACGTAATAACGATCCTGTATGCCCAAATAGCATTTGTTATTATTTTTGCTTTGTGTATGTAATTCCCTGCTAATACGTGTAGTAGTTGATGATTTTGTATGCTTAAATATAATAAACGATCATCAACAGTGGTGATCTGTAGAGAGGAAGTCTTTAAGAGTAAGCAGAAGTATAAATTTAGGTGTGAAGAGAATACGTTAGTAATGCTAATAAAATAAAACTTCATACTAACCTCTGACCTCCTCTGTATGTGTTAAGTGAAATTTAAGACAATAAAATATTTTTGCAATAAATTTTGCACAGTGTGGCCAATAATAATACGCCTGCTGTAAACGACTGTGATTGTTGTTTTTGGTTTCGTTACTTGATGAAAATTATATTTTTTTTTATAAATATGTAAATATACAACAATTCTACAACAAGCTTTAACACTTCTAAGTACACGATATGTATATCGTCGATGGAATTAAAGAACGCTGTAACTGACAAAACCTTAAATATTCACCAGAGCCAAAAAACTTTTATAAAAGTAGAAAAAATACACTAGTATTTTTCATTTCGCAGACGGCGTAAGTGAATTTATTGTCATCGTAGAAATCTGGGACCTGGACCAATCGATACGTATTTTTCTTCTGATAAAAATGATGCAAAAAACGTATTTTCGATTTTTTGTCAGTTACAGCGTTCTTTAATTCCATCGACGATATCTATGTATACTATTTAGCCTATGTATGTATACAGTATATCCTATAAGCATGTAAACTTTGTCTGGAATTTCAGTCTGTTTCATATTATATTTTTTGTTGTTTCGTTTTTTCTTTTTTTTTTTTTTTTGTTCTTTTTTTCGAATCATACATACCACCTAAAAACAAACTGGCCTGGTATTTAGTAGACATCAGATGCTAAAAGCGTACATTTTTTTTTTCTCTTTTATAAAATATTTGGTTTTTATTTAAAAAAATCTTTTTCGGTTTTTAGTGAACAGTTGAATAATTTTAATTACTCCTGGCATACAATTACATGAACACGCAAAGTGAAGCTAAAATTAGAGAAAAAAAATCTTGAAATGAGAAGTGAACCTTTTACGCTTTGTTTGTTGTTGTAAACAAAAATACCGTCATCATTATCACCCAGGCACATCAGTATGATATCGAAGCTAGTACGTACTAAACGAGTTCATTGTATATGGAGTATGGATATGACCCAGCAGAATAGCAAAAATCGCTCGTGCCTTTGCACTCTGCATGTGTTTTGTTTTCTGCACATGCTGTGTGTGTGTATCTTTCTTGCATATGAAAATACTTTTAGCTTAATTATAATCCCATTTAGAACATGCAGCATATATGCATTACATGAGCAGCAAGTAATGATGCAGTAATCAGCAGCCACTGTTAGACAAAAAACATCATCAGTATTATTAATATCGTATCATTGCAGTGGCAGGAATATTTGTTTTAATGTCTTTTGTTTTTCTCTTTTTTAATTTTCTTTTTAAATTTTTCTACCATTTTGTTTATTTATTTGTTTGTTGCAAGTTGATTTCCTGTAACATTTATTGTTTTTTTTTTTTTCAGGGATGTTTAGAAATTTGTTTTTGTTTTAGTTGTTACTTTTTTATTCTATTTAAGGTTTTGCTGAGTGATTTTAAGTTGATTTGACTCCGAAAGGGTGTCAGACTGAATAGCATTTTATTTAATATTTGTTTTTATTCGATTTTGACCTTCTTTTCGTTTTCTGGCTTTGGAGAGGAATTAAAACTTGTACACCTGCAGAGTCAAACGAAGTTATTTTAATCTTATGTTGAGTTAAATATGTAATCGTGAAAGAATTTTTAAAGATTCGAAAAAAATTTGAATAAAATTAGTGTTCTGTACTTTTTTATTATATCGAAAAGATTATCTATTTAGTTAATTAGATTTTATTTAAAAAAAAATCACCTATTTGGTATGGATTTTTAATATTATATATAGCCTGTGAGAGTACTTTCAGTTTCTTTCAACTCTTTAAAACAATAGTTTTTCAAATGTCTTTCGACTAACCATGCCCATCTTTCGTAGTGAAATTAATGAAAGTATCATTGAAGACAATTATTAGCAAAAACTTGTAACAGTATTGAGTATTCAATACTGGCTTTTTTTCTTAGGGTACTCGATATTCAATGGTAGTTACGCAACATTTTCAAAGTTATGTATATTGTGCGGCAAAGTGCATAATCCGTGTTTGACAGATATTTTTTTGTAAACAACCTAAGTCGACGGCTCTAAAGTTCTCAGTGACAGAAAAATCCCATGATATCCAAAAATAGTTGAAACAACTATTTCTGCATATCAACAAAGATATTTAATATTTTATAATATCTATTTATAATATTATATATCTATTTATAATATTTTATATATTTATAATATTTTATATATAAGAATTGCCAAATTTACAAGCTTTTGTATCGTTGCTTTCCGTATTGATAACACTTTTTGTTGACATGGTTGTGAACACTTTGTGTATAATTCCACTCGTACTATTCACTATGGTAATTTTCTGAGAGTTAAAATCTAATTTCTTATCCGATAAAATACCAAGTTCTTCAAATGTGAATCACATAAAATATAGGTAGAATCCTTTGCAGCTGCCCTGGAAAATGTCATATGTTGGAATTTACTAATATTGAGAACCATATCCTTCTGGAGGAACAACACAAAAAGTCATATGCCTATAGCTTCACATCACAAGAAACAAATTGGCTGAAGATGACTACCCTGACATGACGAGTTTACGAGTTTATGAGTTACATATATATATATATATATATATATATATATATATATATATATATATATATATATATACATATATATATATATGAACGTATGTAAAGCGTGTATTTAATATGTAAATAATGTACAGTTCTATTTTATTTTTAATATTTCTTTAATAAGTTGTAAAACGGCTTTTTATATGCGTTTATATGTACGTACGTACATACATAAATTATGAAAATCAAATAAACTTCGTTTTTTTTTATGCTCTTGTTACTGAGCAAATAATATCATGTTTGAACATGCACAGTTTTGTTACTTGCTAATGTAAAAACAATTTTTACATTAGTAAAGTGATAATTCTGCATTCCCTTCATAAATATTTTTATTATTGTTACTGTACGTAAATCTTCTTTCGCCTATACAGTGTATATATATGTATGAATGTAAGATAAGTAAGTAATAATTGCGTTTTAATTATTTTAAACTTTTGTTTTTGCTTTGAAGTTTAATGCGTTGCTATGTGATCATGATTATGCATGTCCAAACTTGTTGTTATTATTGGACTTGCACAAACACGATCATTTACAATAATAATAACTTAAGTATATAATAATGTACACTTGTGTATATGTTTAATGTATTGCATTATATATAATTGTAATTTGCGATTTGAAGACAATTATTAATTCTGATTTTGAAGGTGAAACTTCTCACATTAAAGAAAAACTTAAAACGAAAATTTAAGTACAAACTAATTTTAATTATTATATTATATATATATTATAATATTAATTTTAATATATTAAAAATTAAAATTAATCTTGATTCTGAGTTCGAAAGTAAAAGTTCTCACATAAAAAGTCTTAAAGCGAAAATTTAAGCAAAGCATATTTATTTCTAATGTATTAATAATTAAAGTAAAATTTAATTAAACTAAAATAAAACTTAACTCAAAAGTAGAATAATTCAAAGTGAAATTTGAATAAAATATATTTGACAAACTATTTGAATAAAATATATTTCGATAAAATATATTTGGTAAAAAGAAAATACATAATTTGACAAACTGTTTGAATAAAATATATTTCAATAAAATATACTTGGTTACTAAATAAAAGGAAAATAATTTGTGTTTCATTTGATAAAACAAAAAGGACAAAATATTTAAAAACAAAACTTTTATGCTCGTAGGAAAATTTTACATCTAACTTGGGCAGTATTAATACTATATAATTTTGATAATTGGGTACGTAGAAAGAAATAAATGCTTAATCCAACAATTTGGTTATGAACATACATATATACGAAAAGTATATACAAAACAAGTTATTTACTTCTCAAAGTTAAAAGATCAGCGTCCTCAAAAATATTTGTAACTTTTTATTTTCTCAGAATTTGGTGTATAAATAAATTTAATTCTTCAGAATTAGTGTATGGATTAATATTTGGCAAATATAACAATTTACAAAATATCGCCACTTTAATGTTTAGGTGATTTGTAATTAATATAGATAATAAATTTTTGTACATTTAGTTTAAGTTTGATTCGGTTTTTAAAAAAGTATGACTGTAAAGACCATAAAAAAATAAATTCAATTCAATTTAATTTATTGAGCCTTTTTTTAAAGCAATAAAAGATACATTACAAAATTATTTAAATATAGAACATTTAAGATTTTAATGTATTGTTTTAAAAACATGTGTGTTAAATTAACAGTACCAAACTTAGCTATAGATTAGAAAGATATAGAAAGTTATAAAAACATTAAAAAGAAGGCGCCCTAGCTCCCGGAGTAAACCTCTTACACTAAATAAACTTAAACCTAAGAAATTAAAAACAAAATCAGAATAATGAAAAAAAAATTAATAATAATAATAATAATGAATAGTTAACCACTGTGAGAGCCAGGGTAAGTTCTTTTAAAAAAATCCGGCAACGAAACGGAAAAATCAAAAACAATGTTTTCGTTTTGAAAACTAAGTAAAGACAAATATGATGTATTTGTCTAATTATAGCTTGCTTGAGAGTTAACAATTTCCTTTATATAATTATTTCATGTTTAGATAACCTATTTATATAACTTCTTATAATGTCAAAAGAATAAAACCTCAAAGGTGTAACCCCTGAAACTTTATAAATTACATTATTGGAGAATCTTTTTGTTCTAGAAATATAATTCTTACCAATACAAGACCGTAATACCTTTCTTTCAAATATTTCAAATAAAAAATAAAATAAATATTTGGTTTTTAGTTTTATACGTAAAGCAAAAGCTTAAATGATTAAACAGAATACTACCGCAACTTCAAGCTAAAACGGCGCTCAGAGAAAACAGGTCCATAATTAAAACGACGGCCGCAACTTCACGAACTGTCATTTATTGTTTTTACATTTCTTATATGTAAAGCCATCCATAAGGCCACCTGGCTCTCCCCTGATCGATCTACCAACAACCAGATCGATCACATTGTGATTGATGGAAGGCATGTTTCCAGTATTCTAGACGTGCGAACATTTAGAGGTCCAAACATCGACTCGGACCATCATCTTGTCGCAGCCAAGATGCGATTACGCATATGCGCATCGAATACGGCACGCTCTAGTGTTCGGGGAAACCTGGACATCAGAAAGCTGCGATCACAGGAGACAGCTAGGTCATTTTCCGATCATCTTTCTAGTAAGCTCCAAGGCTTCCCATCCTCTCTCGAAAGTATTGGTGGACAGTGGTCTCACATCTCTGACTCACTACGCACCACTGCTGAAGCAGTTCTTGGTTTCGAGCGTCCTCCCCGGCGAAACCAATGGTATGATGAAGAGTGCCGTGAGGCAACTGCAGCAAAGAACGCTGCCTATAGGAGAACGTTGCAGTCCACCACTACAAGAGCAACGGTGGAAGTGTACAGAGAGAAGAGGAGGGAAGAAAGGCGCCTATTTAGAAGAAAGAAAAGGGAGCAAGAAAGGCGTGATCGTGAGGAAATCGAGATGTGCAGGAGTAGGAATGATGCTCGAAATTTTTACAAAAAGATAAGGCGTCTTACTACTGGTTTTAATCCCGGAGCAACCTCCTGCAGAGACGAACACGGAAATCTGGTTACAGATGCACAAGGGACACTGAGATTATGGAGACAGCACTTCTCTAATCTACTGCAGGGCGATGACAACACAATTTTCGCCCCTAGAGATGCTGTGCCGGATCCAACCAATGACGACGACATTGAAATCCCGTCACCCAGCTATGAAGAGGTCAAGGTTGCCCTACGGCGACTGAAAGGTAAAAAAGCGGCTGGACCTGATGGACTGCCCGCTGAGCTCTTTAAATATGGAGGCGATGAGCTGGTTAGGAGCATGCACCAGCTCATTTGCAGAATATGGCTGGAGGAAAGTATGCCCGAAGATTGGAATCTCAGTGCCCTCTGCCCCATACTGAAAAAGGGAGACCTCACTATATGCACCAACTACAGGGGTATAAGCCTTCTCCCTATCAAATATAAGGTTCTTACGAGCGTACTGTGTGAACGACGGAAGCCATTCGCCATCTCACTGATTGGACCTTATCAGTGCGGCTTCAGACCTGGTAAGTCCACCATTGACCAGATATTCACACTGCGCCAAATCCTGGAGAAGACCCATGAAAGTCAAGTCGACACTCACCAACTTTTTGTCGACTATAAGGCGGCGTTCGATAGCCCGATAAGGGATCGCGTATATGCCGCAATGTCTGATCTCGGTATTCCTGCAAAGCTTGTAAAACTATGCAGAATGACGTTGAGCAACTCCTGCAGTTCCGTCAAGGTAGGAAAAGACCTCTCCGAACCTTTTAATACCGTGCGAGGTTTCAGACAGGGCGATCCCTTATCTTGCGACCTCTTCAATTTCGTCATGGAGAGTGTTTTGCGAAAGGCGGGTGTACATCGAAATGGCACTATATTTAACAAAAGTGTCCAGCTCCTTGCGTATGCAGACGATATAGACATCATTGGGCATATCAAGCGAGATGTCACCGCAGCCTTTAATTCTATAGAACGAGAGTCTGCAAAAATGGGTCTGGCGGTAAATGAGAGCAAGACATGTTGTCGACGAGTAGGGATGTTGATCGCATCGGCTCCCAGGTTACAGCCGGCAACTATACATTCGATGTGGTCATGGAGTTCATCTACCGTGGCACCGCCATTACCAGCAAGAATGATGTCAGTATGGCGATCAAACGAAGAATCCCACTGGCCAACAGGTGCTACTACGGTCTCAGTAGGCAGTTTAATAATAGAGACCTCTCTCGTGCGATGAAATTAACACTCTATAAGTCGCTTATTCTTCCGGTGCTTCTCTAGGGTGCGGAAGCATGGACGCTGTCTTGTGCCGATGCAGCAGTCTTGGGAGTGTTCGAGAGAAAAGTTCTTCGCAAGATCTTTGGTCCTCTAAGGCATGGCGAAGAGTTTCGCATTAGAACCAACCATGAGCTGTATGAGCTCCTCGGCGATGTGGGCGTTGTACAGCGAATTAACATCCAGCGGCTACGCTGGCTCGGCCACATTGTTCGGATGGAAGAATCTGCTCCAGCGAAGAAAGTTTTCGATGCGAAGGTCACTGGACGTCGGCGTAGAGGACGACCCTGTTTACGTTGGAAGGACCAGGTTGATGAAGCCCTGTCATCGATTGGTGTGACCAACTGGAGAAAGCGCGCGCTGAGCAGAAGCGCCTGGAGACTAGTGCTGAAGCAGGCCGAAACCCGTTAACGGGTTGTTATGGCCAGCTAAGTAAGTAAGTAAGTTATATGTAAAGCTATTAAAAATTAAGTTTATGAGAGCTGAGTTCTAATTCCAGGAAGATTGATAATTTTTTAAAATTAATTTTGCATTTTTTTTTGGCAATCCAAGGAGAAAATTTTATCCGTAAAGAAATAGTACACTAGCCAAACTGAATATGTTTTCGACCCCAGCTACTGTAGTCTCACCAGAGATCGTCGTGTTCTGTACATATTCATGACAAACATCAACGATTTAAAACACACATTTGTAGAATTCATATATTGGAATTATGTTTTTCTTTTTCTTTACAATATGTGCATACTAGGGTATTCAAACGATTAATCGTTAGTCGATTAATCGAATAATTTTGTTCAAATAATTGTTCGAACAATTAAAAATAGTCAAATTTCGAATAACGAATAACTCGAATAATTTCCTACGATTAATCGATTAATCCATATAAAAAAATACTTTATTTATAAAAATAATAAATGGTATTAATAAACTTCCTAGGTGTTGTAAAATATTTAATAAATCTAATGAAAAACAAAAGAAATTGTAAACATACATATGTTATGCTGCAAGAATAGAAAAAGAAATTCGTCTTGTACATGATGTAAAGCATCGATGGTCGTCTTTATCTACCATGATTGAAAATTTTCTTCGTATTTGTAAATACGTAAATTACGCTCTATCTGATTTTGGTTTGACGACTTTTACAGATATGAAAATTAAAGTTTTATCAAATTTGAATAAAGCCCTTAAACCACTTGATGTCGCTTTTACGGAGCTCGGCAAGGATTCTGCTACATTGATAGATTTAGAAGGCATTATACAATTTGTTATTAATACAATGGAAAATGCAAACAATCCTTTTCCAAATTATTTATTAGAAATGCTTAATATTCGAATAAATGAAAGACGTGTAAAACTACATAGTACACTTATTTTATATCTAAATTCTGGTACATTTTCACTTTTTTAAAATATTGCACAAAATCTGAAAAAAAAAAGATTTTGCAAACAAATTGTTTTTGAAAATGTTTCTAGAAAATATGGAACAAAATGTGTCAGATGATGATATGATTGCAGAAGATTTAATTGAAATAAACGAAAATAATCGATTATCACAATTAAATGAAACAATTAAAAGTGTACAAAATTTCAAAAAACCTAAAAGAGGCTGCAATGATTTAATGGATGATTTCTAAAATTATATATTTTTTGCCATGCACTTCTCTCAATTTTTCCAACATCTACAATCAGCGAGAGAGTGTTCTCAAAATCGAGTTTTATTAAAACTAAAGAAAACAATCGGTTGAAAGAAAACAATCGGTTGAAAGCTAAACATATAAATTACATCCTTTTTTTAAAAGACTACTTTAATAGAAGTGCATAATTTTTTTAACTAATTTTTAACTCATAATATGAATTATTTTTAATTACTTATTTAATATTTTTATTGCATACGAAGTAGTAAATTATTACTTTTATATATTAAATCGTTATATATATGATCTCAAATATTAAAATTAATTAATTTATTATTTATGGTTTAGTTTTTCAATAATATGTTTGAAAATAAAATATGAGATCTCATTACATTTTCTACACTATAATTAACTAAAATTAATGAATTTTTAAAAAGTTATTGCATTACTATGTTTTTGGTTATTTGTTTTTTTGAATAAAACGTTTTAATAATACACAATATTGGTATGTTATTTTATATAAAACAAAATGCGATTAATCGATCAATTTTGAAATTTTATTCGATTAATCGATCAAGAAAAAAACCCGAATAATTACTCACTCGATTAATCGACCAAAGAAAAAAGTTGAATAATTGAATACCCTAGTGCATACTTGTAATAAGTTTAGGCGAGTTTAGAGGGTAATACAAGTCGTTAGTAAAATCAAAGAAAAAATATTATGAAACTCCATCCGTATTTTAAAAATGAGAGTAAAAATCTTACGAGAGATTTTTTTACGTTTACACGGTTGGTAAAATGCCAAAACAAAATAAAACGAAAACATATAATGCACATACAGATGCACACAAAATTTACATGCATGTACCAAGAAGAGAACCCCGTGAATTATCATTTATCATATAAATAAAACCCCGTGGTTGAAACCAACTAATATTGTATTTTTTATTTTCTGAAATACATTTTCGAGGAAAATCTTTCGAGGAAACAATCAAAAACATAAAAATGCATCCCTGATTTAATAAAATGTGGTGGTTTTTTAAAAAAATTTCAAAAAATAAAGAGAGCCCAACGACTGTCAAATTTTCGTCCGTATTTTCTCTCAATGTTGTACGCTCTCATTACATATCAAGTTTACTACTTGTATTACCGTCTAAACCCGCCTTTAGTGGAAGTATTGTCAAACATAACACAGTCTATCATACCATATCATATTATATCATATCTTTTCTCACTCACCATCACACAGTGTTGGCTGTTCTATATAACAGAGCGGCAAAAATATTAAAAGTAAGAATATCGTTTTGAAACTTGTGTTGTGTGCTCTTAACATCAAAATTAATTTTAGAAAACCTGGGCGTGGTCTCCTGCACTGGACGCCCACATTATATATGTACATATGTACATAAAAAACAATTAATGTTTAATATCAGCAAAGTCATATGTTTGTAACCAATGAACAAAATCGTTTATATATGTATTTATGTGTTTTTATTAACTGGGTATGATGATTTTATTTAAAAGAAAATGTTTTCAAGTTATTTTTCTATATATATCGGTAGAAACTACCAGATGAAAATACATATTTTATTTAAAAGGCACAATTTTTATTAAGAATTGTGTTTCTAATAATTCAAGTGTAGATTTTAATAAAAATACTTTTCTCTTTACAAGTCAGTTTTCGCTGACCTATTGTAAATGGATCTCAGCTTAGTAAGAGTATGTAAAAGAAATCGGTGTTTGTTGCAATACATGAGATTTTTTTGTGTGTTTTAGCCTATAGTTGATTATATCTTTTTTATCATCCGCAGCTTCCTCAGATACCTCCGAGAGTACTGTGTTCAATTACTTCCGAAGCATGCAAAAGAATGTTATGTACTGATGGAGAAAGATAGAACCTAATATATTACTTATTTATTTAACTTTATCTGAATTTGTTTTATAGCCTGATGACGTGGCTTGTAATATTTCGCACCCATTTAGTTATGAGTTCTTCGTTAACTCCTATTATCTCGGCATCTAGGCCTAGATTGTAAAAAAAAAATCGTACTGCAGTATCATTTGATGTCCAACCCTCCATAAAGTATCAAACCTTTTGCATAAATATTTGATACTCTTCAATAGATCGAAACATATGCATTCTTGGTTTTTTATTTACTACATTTAAGAACTTCGTCCAACACTTGATGCGATTTATCCATCTTTGAACCCACTTTATAACACCAAATTTCAAAAATTTTAAAGCGTGAAAATAAAAATTTATTTGAGGACTCTTGTAAATATAATAAAGTGTATATGTATATACATAAATATAAATCAATGATTTAATTTTAAAAAAACATTCAAGCACAATAAAAAAATATATCGCATAATAAACTGCACAGCACACAACACAGTACTATAACGTTTAATAAAAGATTGAGGTTAAGTAAACATTTTGAGTATTTCCAAAAAATTCTCAGCCTGTCGCAGCCAAATTAAACTAAGTATATACCTTTTTTATTGCATTAAAAGATGTTGTATTATTGACTTTGATTGGCAAACAATTTAAAACTCTATATTATTTTTCAAAACAACAACTTCTCTAAAATTTTTATTATTTCAATTCGTAACACTATTGATCGACACAAATTATATTTAAAACATATCTTATATGTACCATCAGTTGTTATTTCCATTTTTAAAATTTTTCTTAAACACTACAGTAAATTATATTTTCGCAATTGAACGTAAACTTTATTTTCACTTTGTTCTTACCGAATTTATACACATCTATTTGATCTCATTGAAAATGGCTTTAGTAACTAGTTGTTACTCTGCAATACCAAAATTTTAACTATTTATTAATATTTTCGGCCAAAAAAGTTTGTATTTTAACTGTCCAATATTTATCTTCAAGCTACTTAGGCCCAAATTGTTTCATATAAATAAAACCAAGTTTATTTTATGTTTCCCGACGTTTCGTGAATTTTATGTTCACTTTATCTATTTAAATTCATAATATATATATTTTTTTTAGTTTTTTTTTTTAGTATTTATCTATTTCCAATTAAAAATATATATTATGAATTTAAATAGACGACTCCCTTGATAAAGTGAACATAAAATTCACGAAACGTCGGGAAACATAAAATAAACTTGGTTTTATTTATATGAAACAATTTGGGCCTAAGTAGCTTGAAGATAAATATTGGACAGTTAAAATCCAAAATTTTAACATCACTTTCTTATTTTTGTCGTGCAGGTGCAACCACTGTGCATCATTGAATTTTTTGTAATTGTCATCTTATTTGAATAGAACAGACTTACATTATATTACTTACTTGTAATATAATAAACAATTCAACTCAAGAATTTCACATAGAAAAAGTCAAGGCCCATTAAGTCTATGTCCACACTCGGAGAGAAGAGTCGGCAACTTTTGAATTTGTGGACGATTTCGGTGAGGGGAATAAAAGAAGAAAAATACTTGCCCGTTCTCGGCGATTCTTTATATTCCCTCATTCGTTTTTTGTCTTTGTAGTTGATTATTTGACATTTCCTTTCATATTTTTTTCGTTTTTTGGTGTACGCGTCTTTTTCATACAATCGCAGCGTTCGTTTTTCTTGTGTTTTTTCTTTTTAATAAGTGCAGCGTTGCCAGTTTATGTGTAATTACACAAAAATGGAAGAGAACAATTTTTCTTTAACTATTTTTAGACCATAAATTTTTTATGTAATTTTGGTTCACCATTATTTCAATCAAATTATTTATAATAATTTAATTCAATTCTTTATGTTTTTAAGTTAACCCATAATATTGGTCACCATACAATTTCATTTCAAAGAAATCAAACATTATTCAATAACAGAAACAATATCAATCTTATGATACGAATAGAAACTACGAAGCAACGCATTGAATATATGGATAGTATGGAATTTAATAATCTCCCTCAAGATATTAAAAATATACAAAGAATTTAAATTTTCACGAAAAGAATAAAGGAATATTTGCTTCACGACTTAGAAACTCTTCTCATATGACTTACAGCAATCGTATAGAATATCCTATAAATTAATAATTAGATTTTGTGTGTATACCTATATTACTATTTTTTTACTTTTATTTCTTTTCTTTCTTTGTAAATTATATACATATATAGAATTAAACCTTTAGATGAATATCTTAAAATAAAATATTTGGGGGATTCAAATGGTCGTTTTAAAGTCATATATCATAAAACAATAAAACGAAAAAATATGATTGCTGTAAACAACCCGTGATAGTTTAGTATAATAAAAAAAAATTCTTTACGCATTAATACTTAGTAAAACATTTGAATATTTTCAAGGTGACTTTTTCAAAATTTATACCAATTTTAAAATATGTGCACTGGTGAGCTAAAGCAAACATTTTTGGAAATGATTAAACTATAAGTAAATTGCCTTTCAGTGGGGACAACGTGCGTTTTTAAATATTAAGAATCATAATGAAACGTAAATTCTTCTGCCCGTATGCAAAAAAATTAAAATAGATTTTAATTCAAAATTCAAATGGAAAATAAAGACAGCAAATGTATATGACCGTTAAAGTGCTGAATGTCTAATCGACACATAATAGGTGAATACAAAATCTAGCTGTTAAAAGACAAGGGAAGAGAAACATTTTCATTTTTCATTAATAGAAAATTTAATTGTGTAGCATAACGATATTACATTAAAAGAAAATATTTTGTTTATATCAACCGATTTTCATTATTTGCAGCTTATTTTATATCTAACATACCTTAATTTTAAGATAAAATATGTCTTATCTTATAAACTTCTTCAAAATTTAAGCGGTGCTCCCGAACTACTTCAAGTACTAGTCCTCATTAGCACTAGTATTCAACTATAAATACTTTAATATTGTTTGGGCTGTTCCAATAGCTCTAGTAATAACTTTAAGGCTTTGTCTTCTATAGGGAAATTTATAAATACACAAATATTTATTCACATATTAAAATAATTACAAAAATAAAAAGCATTATATTCTATGTATGAAATATATTTTGGGCAATCTATAAAATTTTGTATAATTTGTAAGTATTTCTGTGGCAACACGGCATAAATGTCAAATTGTAAGAAAAAGCAAGCAAAAGAAAACACAAAAATTGCTGAACAACAACAAAAAGTTGGGCAACCAAACTCTTCGAGTGTGGACACAAAGACAAGTTTAAAAGAGAATTGATGAAAAATTGCCCGACTCTTCTCTCCGAGTGTGGACATAGACTAATACAGGTCATTGCATTTCTCAGGCTGATTTTATGTAAACCTATCTATAAACGTCAAAGTTTGTTTACATTTTTATCGTTTTTGTTTTTATTTGAATGTTTATGTTTTCAATCAGTGTTGCCATATTGGCTATATCTAACCAAAGTTGGCTACTTTTTTCTTACATATATATTTTCTTTTTGTGTTTTTTCTTTCTTTAAGAAGAAAATGGTATTTTTTTTAAATGATAATAATAGTTTTAACTAAACATTGTAATATTTTAGGTTCAAGCAGGATAATATTGTTATGAATTGTCCTTTATAGTTCGTTTTGTATACTAGGGCTCTTTACTGCAAACTAAAAATACAGATACTTTTGGATTTTAAAGCTTTTATTTACACTCTATAATCTTGTATATATAACTAAAAAGAGTAATGTGAAGCCTTATTTATAATACCTACAGTTTTTCTAGTAATTGTTATTGTCTCTATTGCTTTGTATTTAACTAATTCCACAGCAATAATAAATTTTTTATAATTTAAAATTTTATATTATTTTAAACGTACTTGATTTTCTGACATGTATTTTCTTATTGTAATAATTTTTTTATATAGCCCAAGTGCTAGAAATAGTGAAAATACTAATTTAAGGGAATGCAATTATGATTTTGTTTTACAAAATTATTTCTTCGTAACAATATGTTTTATATGGGAGACTTTCACTTTATTTTACAGTTCATATCATAGAACGTATGTTGAAATTGAATTTTATATGTATAAAATTAGCCGACATTTAAATGTTTAGTTTTAATTTATTTTTACGGACTGTGGCAACACTGATTTTATTTTCTTTTCCATCATTTTCTACAAAAACCTTTTATAATTTTGACAGATATAGATAGATCACACGACACAAAATACGTGTGGTTTTTTCTATAGTTGTATTGTTGTAGAGATGCAATGACCTGAATTAATGGGCCTTGGAATAAGTGTGTCCGCCATATTAGTGGTGGCAAAGTATTGAGTAATGGTTACCGAGTATTGAGTATTAGAACTAATTTTTGGGTACTCAATGCTTAAAAGTAACTACTCAATATTTTCACAGTTGTGTCTTTTCTTCACTGTTGTATGGAAATTTAAATTTTAACAAAACAAAACCAAATACTGTTAAAAACCACAATATTTTATTAAATTGTTTCTTCTTAAAAATAAAATGCGTTAAATGTACATATTGAGTACTATGTAGTTCCCAAATGAAAGTACTCAATACTATTGAGTAATGAAAAGTAGCAGAATTTGAGAGCACTACAGCATATGTATATAGAAAAATAAAAATAAATTTTGAATTAATTTTATGCAATTTTACTAATAATAGTTTAGATCTTTAGAATCAGTAAACTTGTTAAATGTAAAAAAATTGGCGTTAAAATGTATAGTTTTGCTCATTTTTATTTTAGATTTTAACTTTGTGTAACTTATGTAAATTAATTAAACAAAAACCTTAAACCGTTTTAAAAACACAATTTTTTTATAGATTTTAAAACGTTTTCTTTTCAAATGTTTTTTACAACCTTTAATTGTGCATTGTGTCACATATTCAATTTTAATGTATATCAACATCTGAGCGTGTCATTAATCCGTCTAATATCTGACGTCTCTTTATGTTTCATCCACACTCCATGACACTTTTGCATTTCAATTTTTACTGCATTGTGTTTGTTTGCACATTTTCAATATTGTTTATGTGATTGTCGTTAAATCTCTGCAAGTACCCCATAAATGTCAGCCAAACAAATTGTTTTTACAATATATTAATGCCTTTTCTTTTTTTATAGTATATGATATTGCATTCATGTTTTAGTTCTTATTGTAGGGGCTGGAATATTATTATTGTGGTACGTTAACAAAAAATTAACAACATAATAGCTTTTCGTTTATGTTTTATTGCAATTGAGCTGTCGATGAAATACGAATAAAAGTTGATAAATTTTTATATCCTCCCTAAAGTTGTGATTAGGCAAAAAATAAAAATTATATTTATTATTCCATAAAATTGAGGTCCCATTTTTTTGGAAAACCAAGTTGATATGTGATTTAGTAATCGTATGTGTTTGGGAGTTTGAACAAATTCCCGATAAACAAGATTTACAAATGTAATTCAACGGAATGGTGGACCAAGCGTGTTTGATGCCTTAAATTAGTTCTGTTTTTGTGCTGTATGGCTTTCCGGACTCGTATACTTTCCTAGCCAACCATCCCCAGACGTTCTCGATTATATTAAGGTCGGGCGAGTATGGTGGCCATTTAAGGACGTCAACTTTTTGGGTTTGAATCCATGATTTTACGGATCTGGCAGTGTGAATTGGGGCTTTGTCCTGCTGGAAATGCCACTCTAGACCCCAAAACATGTTTTGGAAGTGAGGGCAAGCTATTTCTAAAACATTTTTATAGTTTTCCGCATTCATACGTGACGTTAAAAACTGCAATTCGCTCCCCACACCATCAAACCTCCCTCTCGGCTGTGCAAGCGATCCAAGTAATGTTCCTCTTTACGCAGATCGTGAAAGTAATAATTATACCCATCGGGCTACATTGAATTTCTTTTCATCTGAAAAAACTACGTACTTCCACTCATCGAACCATGTCATGTATATTCGAGCAAAATCTAAGCGCATTTCTTTTCTTAGCGCATTAAGTGGTTGTTTTTTTTTCAATTTCTGTCTATGTAAATGTCTTGCTTTTCTTATAACTCTTTGCACCGTTGATAAGCTCGCTTTAACATCAGTTTTTTCCTTAATTTTGGTAAATCAGTCATGCGAATTTGATGCTTCGATTTTGACCGTCGTTTCCATAATTTTCCTTATTTTTAACAAAATTGGCTATTGTTTTCCTGTGCCTTCCAGTTTTTTTTTTTGCAATTTTATGGAAGGATAGTCCTGCCTCCCAATAAGCTTCAATTTTCGATTTTTCCTCCAAAAATAAAACTGTTCCTCTTCCCATATTTTGCAATTGTTTGAAGATATTGAATTTGATGACAGTTATTGCAAAGGCAAACTAGATAACTTAAATATAATTTGGGGACGCTAATCTGATGAAGCAAAATAAGTGCACAGTATTTTGACGAAAATAAAACAAAATATAAAATAATATATAACGGTTTTTTTATTGAGCTCAATTTTCTTGTGAGAGAACGATGATTGCAAAAACAAAAATTAAGAAGTTGTGTCCAATATTAAAAAAGAAAATGTAAAAAGT
This sequence comes from Metopia argyrocephala, assembly GCA_963576795.1. Taxonomy (NCBI): domain Eukaryota; kingdom Metazoa; phylum Arthropoda; class Insecta; order Diptera; family Sarcophagidae; genus Metopia; species Metopia argyrocephala. The sequence goes on along the minus strand of OY756210.1, from coordinate 85,148,769 downwards.
AAATGAGAAGTTAGGAGGTGCTAACCTAATGACGCGCAGTGTATATCAATATATACAAGAAAAACTTTTGACTGACAGAGAAGTGTGAAACTTAACGAAGTCAAAAGTGTAAAAAATTTTTTCCAAGATCAACTCCGTAATTTGATTCGAAAAACAAAAGCATTTGTATGCAAAATTTACACTTTTTAAATTTATTTGGCATGCTGAACTTTTTATTTAAATATTTATTGGCTTTTAATATTTTTACACGCACTGCACTCAAGAATTGCAAACCAAATGAAAACGCAAACGTTTTGACCTTTTGAAGATAGCACATTCGGTTCATTTATAGGAATCGCCTAAATTGAAAAAATTAATTTATTCATTTTTGCATTAATTCGTGAATCTTTGGTATACTGAATTGGTAAAATGTTGAATTAATTCTTTTAGCCAAAAAATGAATAGAATGAAATTGAATCAATTCATTTGAATTTAAAAAGCATTAATTGCAATTAATTTGAATTGGATTAAATGTGCACATCTAAAAATGAATTGGGCAAAATGAATTGCAATTTAGGTTCGTTAAATTCAAATGAATTATTTTAAATTTCAAAAGAATTAATTAAAATTTTAGCTACTCCTAATGAGTTGATATTAAAAAAGTAGTTAAAAGTTACGAATTGTCCTTTATAATTCGTTTTATATTCAAGTGTACGATATTTGTAAACTAAAACACCGATACTTTTCGATTTAAAGCAGGCATGTGCAAAAATAAAAATTTCATACACAATTGTGCCTTAGCTACCATGTTCACACGAATAGCAAACATCAAGGTTCGCTCTCTGATACGCGATTCGCGGCTGAATCTAATTTGAAACAAGTAGATTCGCCATACAAAATTGTGAGATCTCTAATTTTGATAACAATTTATCGCTGCTTTATCTGAACTGACTGACAAAACAATAATTTGTTAAAAATTAAAATTTTTTTTAGAAATAAAGAAAAAGTAATTTACCTACGTAAATATGTAATATAAAAATCAGAAAAGCAATAAACAATATCATACAAAACTAAAATACCGTCCTAAATATGTAAGTATGTATGTGGTATGTAGATTATACAAAGAACAAAATGAAACACTAAACTGTCGTCTGAACAGTGAGTTTCGCAATCGTGGTTAAGAGAGCGAACCAAGTGGTTCATATTGTCGTGTGAACATAGCATTACGCTCTTGCTTTCAGTCGTCACTGAAACAGCGACGAGTTAACATAACAAAATTAATAGCAATGCATACAAATATTTTATTATTATAAATGCGTTTGGTAATCACTAGTAATCACCAATATCTTATTTATCATAGAACATTTAATAATATAATTTAAAAGTTTTTCAGCGACATTTCTATTATTTGTATAAAATTGTTAATAAATTGTATGAAAAAAAAAACTTAATTTTTTTTTGTCTAACGGCGTAAAATCGCACAACCGAGACGGCCAATCAACTGGACCATTTCGTGAGATAACACGTTCTCCAAACTTGGTTTCCAATAAATTGATTTTGACATTTGCTGTGTGGCTTGTGGCGCCGTCCTGTTGGAATCACATGTCCTCCAAGTCCATATCATTCGATTGGGGCCAAAAATATTCGGTTATGATTTAACGGTAGCCATTTCCATTCACAGTAACGTGCCGGTCTTGATCATCACGGAAGAAGTACGGCCCATAAACCGCACCAAACCGTAATTTTTTCGGGATGCAATGATATCTCATGGAGTATGTGTGGATTGCTGCCTGACCAATAACGCATATTTTGTTTATAGACGAAGCCATTCAGCCAGAAATGAGCCTATCGCTGAAGATGATTTTTGGATAAAAATCGCAATCATTTTCAAGTTGTTGCTCAGCTCAATTCACGAATATACGACGCTTCTGGTGGTCAAGCGGCTTCAGTTGTTGCCTCAATTTGATCTTGTAAGGATGTAGGCCAAGATCTTTTTGCAAAATTCGCCACAACGACGTCACAGAGATGCTCAACGCTTGAGAACGACGTGTGAGAGACACATTTGGGCTTTCTTCAACTGAAGTCTCAGCGGCAGCAATATTCTCGACACTACGGGCACTTCTTTGTCTCACTGGCACGACAACATTTTTTACTGTGCCTGTGGATTCAAATTTTTCCACTAGACGGTCAATTGTTGATCTGCTAGGACGACCATGAATTGGACGTAACGCTCTTAACGTTGAGGCCACTGACTCTGAATTTCGGTAGTAAATTTTAATAATTGCGACTCGTTGTTGGCTCGTATATCTTTCCATCATGGAATGGCAAACCTTACATACTTACTTACTTAGATGGCCATAACAACCCGTTAACGGGTTTCGGCCTGCCTTAACACTAGTCTCCAGGCGTCTCTGCTAAGCGCACGCCTTCTCCAGTTGGTCACACCAATTGATGACAGGGCTTCATCAACTTGGTCCTGCCAACGTAAACACGGTCGTCCTCTACGCCGACGTCCAGTGACCTTCGCATCGAAAACTTTTCTCGCTGGAGCAGATTCATCCATCCGAACAATATGGCCGAGCCAGAGTAGCCGCTGGATGTTAATGCGCTGAACAACGCCCACATCGCCGAGGAGCTCATACAGCTCATGGTTGGTTCTAATGCGAAACTCATCGCCATGCCTTAGAGGACCAAAGAAGAACTTTTCTCTCGAACACTCCCAAGACTGCTGCATCGGCACAAGACAGCGTCCATGCTTCCGCACCATAGAGAAGCACCGGAAGAATAAGCGACTTATAGAGTGTTAATTTCGTCGCACGACAGAGGTCTCTATTACTAAACTGCCTACTGAGACCATAGTAGCACCTGTTGGCCAGTGTGATTCTTCGTTTGATCTCCAGACTGACATCATTCTTGCTGGTAATGGCGGTGCCAAGGTAGATGAACTCCTTGACCACATCGAATGTATAGTTGCCGGCTGTAACCTGGGAGCCGATGCGATCAACATCCCTATTCGCCGACAACATGTATTTCGTCTTCACTCTCTTCACTTATTTACATATTTGACTGTTAAATTTGAATTCACTTAATATACCGATAAAGGTTAAAAAACGAGTTAAACCAATTATTTAATTAAAATTAATAAAAGAATATAATAAAGAATCAATATCTTGCCTTAAATATGTCATCTCAAAAGAATAAAATGTCTGTTAATGTAGCTATGTCTACACGTAAAGTTAAAAGATCTGTAGATGAAACTGAGATGAGTGCATTCAAAAATACATCACCAGCAGTTGATTTTACGCCACCAAGCTTACTTGAATCTAGTTCACGGCATCATTTATGGAATTGGTTGGAAGCTAAATTTGAAAAACAGGATGACTTCATCAGAGAGCAAACCGTTATAATAAAAAATATGATCGAGGAAAGTAAGAAAAGCATGATAAATCGTATTGAGGAAAAGTTTAGAGAGATGAGAGATCAGATTATTAAGGATGTCCGAAGTGAGTTAATAGAATTAACGGACAGAGTGACTGAGCTAGAGAAAGCTAATACAGAAATAAAGATGCTTAAATCTGAAGTTGAGAATTTGAAGATCAAATTTTTAAATCAGGAAAACTCTATGGTTGCGTCAGATATTCGCATTACTGGTATTCCGCTAATGGAAAATGAAAATGTAACTACAATCTTTAAAAACATTTGTCACGATATAAACTTCCCGTTACCATCCACTTCATCAATTTACCGCATAAGAAAACATAAAAATCAAGTCAATCTTACTGACTCGGCAATTATTGTTAAATTTAGTACATCATATATGAAAAACCAATTCCTAAGAACTGTAGCGGCCCATCGACGTAAATATAAATCGCCATTGCGACTATCTAATGCTGGTTTTCAAAGTGATACTCCGTTTTATGTCAATGAAAACCTCACTCCACATAATTATGACATTTTCAAAACTGCAATTACTTTGAAGAAGGATAATTGTCTGAACTCGGTGTTTACTTCAAAGGGTGTTGTTTACGTTAAACAAAAGGAGAAAGATGAACCTATTAGAATTAATTTCCCAGAACAACTCTCACAATTTTTTCGAAAGACTGAGTAACATATACATTTCTTATCATAAATATTTTTATTTCCTCCCAATTTTATATATTAAAATTTTAATATTGGCAACACTAATCTTACTTTTTTTAAATATTTATATCTTGAGAGATTTGTAGATTCCCTTAATATTAATTATTGTTTTGATTCTATTAGCATTTTAAATTTCAGTAAACATTTTAATGTTGTCTGACGGTAATGAGCGGGGAAGATCCAGAGATTTAACAATGAATATGGTTAAGATTCTGGCAAACTACACGAATGGAATTAAAGTTGTTCATATCAATGCACAGAGTCTAAAGAATAAAGTGGATGAATTTAAATTGGTTTTTGAGAACTCTGGTGTTGATGTGATTTGCGTTTCTGAAACATGGCTAGCAGCACCAATTACTGACGATCTTATACGTCCTTATGGCTATAAGATATTTAGATCTGATAGAGGACATCATGGTGGTGGTGTTGCGATATTTGTAAAAAGTGGCATTTCGTGCAGACTTCACCGTAAATCATCTTGTACCGAAGATCTTGCGGGTAGAGTTGTTGAATTTATTTTCATCGAAATATTATCATATGGAAGAAAATTATTGATTGGTTGTGTTTATAGGCCGAACAGAAGAGTACCTTTTGATTCTTTATATTCTACTTTAGAGGACCTAGCTGCAGAATATGATGAAGCAATTATATCCGGTGATTTTAATTCCAATGTTTTAGTGGAAAATACTCTTACTAATAACTTGTTATCGTTTGGACTTTATCCAGTCAATATTGTCAACCCAACCCATCACACATCCTCCTCAAGTACGTTGATTGACTTATTCTTTGTTTCGAACACAACCAATATTGCTCATTATGACCAAATATCCGCATCTTGTTTTTCTAAGCATGACTTGATATTTCTCACATATAACTTTAAAACACAACAATCTGAACAATATATAACCTATCGTGATTTTAAAAATTTGGATTATAATATCGTATCGGAATATTCGTCTCGGATCTCGTGGGATAATATCTACTACATGCCAACCGTTGATGAGCAGTCTACTTTTCTAGAGCGCAATATTCAATATATATTTGATTTAACTGTTCCACTGAAACATAAAAAAATAAATCCTGGACAAAAGCCTTGGTTTACGAATGCTGTTCGAAATGCAATTCGGCAAAGGGATTTTTCGTTTGCGAGATGGAAAAGGTATAGGACATTTGAACTGAGACTAGAATACTCCATCGCTAGAAGAAATGCTAATAGAGTAATAAAAAATGCTAAAACTGAATATTATTCTAGACGGTTTAGTTCCGCAGTTAACTGTCGACAAACTTGGAATACAATTCGGGATATAGGAGTTGGAAATGTAAAAAACAAAAATATCTGCCAAGTTGATGCGAATGTTCTGAATAGAAAGTTTACTAGCATACCTGTAATTCGTGCAGTCCATGATTATTATAATTTTTCTTCAGATTTGATTAATGATTTTAATCACAATTTTCAATTTAATCGTATAACACAATATGATGTGATGAGAACGTGTTCGTTAATTAAATCAAATGCAGTAGGTAGCGATGGCTTGTATCCAAACTTTGTTAGAATACTCTTGCCTTTAATTACTCCTTACATTACTCATTTATTTAACATGATTTTAATGACTAATGTATATCCGCAAAACTGGAAAAATGTTAAAATTGTGACATTACCAAAATCGAATGGAGAATACAGACCTATAGCTATCTTATGCTTCCTATCGAAAATTATGGAAAAAATCTTATACAAGCAAATGATTACATACATCTCAACGCATAATTTGCTTTGCAGTGTGCAATCCGGTTTTCGTCAAGGCTGTGTTACGGCTCTTGTAGAAGTTAGTGAGAACATACGGCAAGAATTAGAAGAAGATTATATTAATTTTTTGGTGCTTCTAGATTACTCCAAAGCATTTGATACCGTGGATCATAATTTACTTATTAGCAAATTAAAACACTTTTTTGCTTTTTCAGATACATCAGCAAAACTTATACTATCATATCTTTCCAATCGGACACAATCGGTATCTGTGAATAATGTATGGTCAGAAAGCTTACCCCTTACCAGAGGAGTGCCTCAGGGTTCCATATTAGGACCCCTTTTATTTTCTTTATATATAAATGATCTTCCAGAACATCTTTCTAAGAGTAAAATACATTTATATGCTGACGATGTCCAACTTACATTGAGTAGTACGCTTCAAAATATTACTTCGGCTATACGTAATTTAAATGACGAATTAAACAAAATTTACTTATGGGCTACCGGGAATGATCTTAGTTTGAATCCGGCTAAATCGAAATGCCTAATAATATCTAAAAAGAGCATAACACCGATATTGCCTGACGATATTACTTTAAATGGCGAGAGAATTGAGATTGTTAATAGAGCAGAAAATCTTAGCATAATTTTTAATAACAGTTTAACCTAGAATGATCATGTTATATCACTAGTTGGTAAAATCTATGTAAAACTACGGGCTCTCTGGTTTACACAATATTTCACACCTTTAAAAATTAGAATTTTGCTTGCAAAAACATACCTGATCCCTTCCTTACTATATGGATGCGAATTATTTGCTAGCTGTGACTCCGTGAGTAAGAGACAACTGAATGTTTTGTTTAACAACATTATAAGATATGTTTACTGTTTGAGAAGGTTTGATCACGTGTCATCTGTCTGCAATAACCTTTACGGAGTATCCTTCGAAAATCTGCTTAGAATGCGCACTCTAGTCTTCCTGCACAGGATAATTAATACACAAATTCCAAAATATTTATTTGATAGAATTCGTTTTTTCCAATCGCCACGAAGCCGAAATATTGTGATAGTCCGTCATCGACGTCTGGTGTCCGAATATAAATTTTTCATACATGCTGCACGTCTCTGGAACAATCTTCCTCTAAGTCAACAACAAAACAACAATGCTAATAGTTTCAAAACATATCTATATAATGCTTTGAAATAATTCTCATTTTTTTTGTTGTATAATTTTTTCAATCTGTTTTTTTTTTTTTTTTTTGGTTTTACATTATTTTTCTTTTTAATTTGATTTTATTATATTATTATATTTTGTTATATTATTTATATTATCTATTAATGTTGATTATTTTGTAATTCCTGTAACATGATACGGCCCTGTGCTATAAATATAAGACATAGTCTTGTTGTACAGGGAATGCCAAAGAACTAAATAAATAAATAAATAAATAAATAAATAAGGATTGGCATCCATATTGATGTTCAAGTGAACCAAAAAAAATACCACATTTTTAGATTTTTTTTATAAATTCCTCAAAAAAAGGTTCCTTAGTTAAGAAACCACCATTGTCATGATTTTGTTTATATCTCAAGATGTCTAGCTTCCATTTCTATTTTAAAATTCTGGAATCGGTTAAAAATTGCAAAAGATACCGGCTCCTGAATATTGGATTTTTTGTGCATTTAAATAAGTGAACCGGAGTGTATGTAGTTACGTTTTAATTAAATTAAATTAAATTGTTAAAAATTTTAGCAGTATTTTTTAGCAGTTCGAATTTTCTCTTAGCATTTTTTAGCATTATTTTAAACCATATTTACCAGCAAACATATTTTAGATGTGGTCACACTGATAATAAGCCATATCCCAATCACTAGGTATAGATTTTTCATAAACACATTTACCCACACACAGATTTAAAATTTTTTTTAAATAACATATTATCCCACATATCTAAATTCAGTCTTCTCACTTTAACTTTTGTAAAAATTATAAATCGTTCGAAATATGAATATACAACATGAAATATACAACAGATATTTTAACCCTAACCTAAAACATTTGCATTGCTTTGCAAATTTCTGAAACAGATTCTCATTGTAATCAACAGCATTTGTGAGTAATTTTTGGTAAAAAAAAATAATTTCGGACCAAAAATATTCATTTTTTCTTATCTTCTTTCTAGTTTGAGCTCTCTACACCAACGAATATCTTTAAATATTAATGGGTCGATTATGGATGACAGCAGTGCTCCTCTACGCTTGCACATCCATTGGCTAACCTTTTCAGTGTGGAATATCGTGCGTGTGTATAAGTATACCTTACTGAAAAGTTGCTAATGTAACGCCCATCCCTAAAAAGGGTGAGGCTAGTAATCCTAAAAACTACCGTTCAATTTCAGTATGCTCAACACCCTCGAAAGTTATGGAGAGTATTATGAACCATCACCTCATGAGGTATTTAGAGTCTAAAAGCTTGTTAAGTAGTCGTCAGTGTGGCATTCGTAGTAAATGCTTCCCTATTGACTTGTTGGAACTCTTCTTTGAGAGGTGGAGTGGGTGTGTTCACCGCTTTGGTGAAAGGAAGTTGTTGCTCTACATATCTCAAAGGCGTTTGAGAGAGTCTAGCACGAGGCCCTTATTTTCAAAATTGCTGCTTTCCGCGCTGGTAATTATTTCTGTCATTGCGCAATGAGCTTTCCCAGGGACCGCGCTATTATAGTGGTTGTATTCGGTGTCACTTTCAATGTGTTCTGGTTAAATTCGGGAGTTCCGAAAGGTTTTTTTCTTTCTTTTTTTTTTTCTTTCTCCTAAACGAACTTCTCTTTCAACTTCTAATAATATATACCCTTTTGCAGATGACAGCAACATTTGTCCTTCATATCTATTTTATCGTAGGCCGAGTCTTTTGGTTGAGGTGAGAAGGCAGAATATGAATGACACACTCACAAATGACCTGCACATAATCTCTGTGTCGGGTCGTGCAAAAAGAATAGAATTTAATGCGTCCAAGACTCAGTGCATATGTAGTACATAAAAATACTTAAAAAATAACAACTGAGTCTAATTTAAATATCGAGTTATAAAATCTGTATAAATAAATAATAATTTTTTTTTTTCAAAATTTTCAAACTCGAAATTGTCTGCTCGAACGATAAATGTTTTTTTTTTACATTAAAAATATGCTGAAGTTATAGGAGCATACTTAAAAAAAGAAAATTCATTTGAGGAATACTCCCTTTTATATTCAATTGCTTCATTTGATTTCAACTCCAATGTACTAAAAATTGTTTTTATTACGTTTAGTTTTATTTTTTTTATTTATATGCACGAAAATATGCACTAACTGCAAATATGCATTTGCATGAAAGTCGCTGACGTGGTAATGAGTAAGTGGAATGTAATTGTTGTTTTTGTTGTTATGTATGTGAACTCACCTTATGTGTTGTGTGTAGAATTGTGTGCATGTAAAATTATACACCTTGTTTTGTGGTATATTGTACATAATTGGCCATTACAACCCTGTGTCAGCATTACCGCCTAGCTTCACGCAGCACCCATGTTGTGTGTGAAAATTTTTATCTATGAGCTAAGACCATTTTTGGGCTACTGACTGCAAATATGCACTTGCATGAGAGTCGCTGACCTAATAATTCGTATGTATTTGAAGACAATAATTTATTCAAATTCTGTATCTTTATTATGAAATTACTTCTCTGCACTGTACATTTACTAAAATTTAAGTTAAATTTTCATAATACTCGTACTTACCTAAATTATAAAAATAAACAAGAGTATAATATATGTATGTATATGTATAGACATACATATGTATGAAAGTGCATTTATTATACTTTTTTTTTTGTGTGTTTTGTCTTAATTTCCTGTACAGTTTTCTTAAGTCTTCTTAATATACCTCGTAGACTTTCAATGCTGTGATCATTCACATTATTGATTGAATTTAATTACCACCCATTGATTACACTTACAAAACATAAAATAAATTGATCATGATGATTAAGATACCGATGATTATGTAAATTTAAATACTATGTTAGTTCGGTACTTCACAGTACATCTTAATTATTAGAAACACTACTTGCACAATTATACATTAATAAATATTTACTGCAAATAGAGGGAAAAAAGAACATGATTTTGTATGTTTCTTACACTGCATATCGTTGCAAGAATTAAAGAACGCTGTAACTGACAAAAAATTGAAAATACGTTTTTTTGCATCATATTTATCAGAAAAAAAATACACGTCGATTGGTCCCGGTCCCAGATTTCTATGATGAACAGAAATTCACTTACGCCGTCTGCGTTTTGAAAAATATCTTCTTTCTACTTTCACACAAGTTTTTTGGTTGTGGTGAACATTAAATTTTGTGTCAGTTACAGCGTTCTTTAATTCTTGCGACGATATGGTATTGAAGTATTTTTGTTTTTCTTCTTATTTATTCATAACCAAGTTAACCTTTAATGTGAATTTAGCTAATAAAGTTTTCTATAATTTTTGGAATATAATAATGGTTACGCTTTTTCGATCAAATATTTGACCGTAGCTTTATACATACATACATACTTATATAAATCGTGAATTGTGTAAGTGAAATTTCGGATTTATGCGATAGACGTCACAAAATTTTGAAGAAAAAATTTGTGAAAAGCCAGAAAATATTTTATAGATTAATCGAAACTTTAAACCTATAGTGTTGTACGATAAAAAAAAGACACCTTTATTTTAAAACTATAAATATTTTTAAAACACACTACACTATAAATATATTGCCGCGAATTAATTTATGCAATTGATAGAGCCTGATTTTTCTTTTTTATATATGTATATAAAAATAAAAATGCCGCTAACTGTTTGAGAGTTATTAGTTTATCGGTGGATGTGAAAAAAATTGCGGAAAAAACTAGGGTCACTTTTAAAAAACAAACGAAAATAAAAAATTAAGTTTTATTTTAGTCAAATTTAAAATAAAAAGTAAATTATACTTGTTTTGTTACCCGTCTAAAGTAATCTTTCCAGCCGGAAAAAATTTATTACCTTATTTTATAATCCATTAAATAAAATCTGTCTTCAATATATATTACTTTTATAATCGACAAGATAATTTCAAGTGGCACAAAAGTAAATATTGATTACCATGTGTATTAGCATCTTCAGAAGAAGGAATTCATTGTTCTACTTTTTATTAAAATATGTTATTTCTAGTTATTTCTACAAATTAAAAAAAAAAAATAATTTATGCCTTACAAATAATAAATTCTAACAACATTAATTACTTTCGTAGGACATGATCTGTGTTAAGGGTAATGGTTTCTGGATTCAACATTAAACGTTCCTTGTACGAGGAATTATTATGAAATTATTGTATTATTACTTTTATTAACTTAATTATCACCTTCTCATTGACTACCATTTCCCGCTGGAAAATAATAAGTATAATAAGAAGAACAAAGCACTGCATCGCCAATATGAATTTTTTTCCTTTTCCTTTTGTTCATCCAATAGAAATTGATAGCCCCAAAAAATGCACTTATAGTCATAATTTTCTTTTTTTCATTAAAAATAAGTTCTTTTATTACAAAAATTTTTTTACATATGTCTTGCTTGGAAACATAATAAATGTAAGCTCTTGAACTTATTAGAAAGATGATCGGAAAATAACGTAGCTGTCTCCTGTGATCCTCAAACACTAGAGCGTTCCGTATTCGCATATGCGTAACCGCGTCTTGGCTGCAACAAGACAATGGTGCGAGTCGATGTTTGGACCTCTAAATGTTCGCACGTCTAGAACACTGGAAACATGCCTTCCACCAATCCGGTTGTTGGTAGATCGATCAGAAGAGAGCCAGGTGGCTTAATGAATATCGAAATGCTGGAATGTGGTGCTACAAACTACCATGTCTCAAGCCGTTTGGCAAGGTTGAATTATGGAGACTGAACTTTCCGACAGTGTGGCCAAAGATATATTCACTTCCAACTTTCGCACTGAAGTCTCTGAGAATAATTTTGGCGTCATGAGCCGATCATCTATCGTACACGTTCTCTAGCTTTGCGTAAAAAGCATCTTTGACAGCATCATCCTTCTCTTTCGTCGGGGCGTGTACGCAAATAAGGCTGATATTATAAAACTGTGCCTTTATGCGGATCGTAGCTATTCTTTCATTCACGTTGGTGAACTCCGAGAAAAGATGGCGAAGTCTCTTACTAACTACGAATCCGCAACTGTAGTAGATGTCACATGTTGCTTTCCTTGTACAGCCTTGCCATAGTCCTTAAAACGTTTGCCATGGTCGTCAACATAAAAGTGGGTTCGTTATTGCGGTTTGCATTGAAAAAAGCTTTATTTAAATTAATTTTAGCTACTATTAAATTAAAATTCAAAATGATCTATTGCTTAGTAAAATGCAAAATACTTGTGATTTTGTTAAAATTCTAAAATATGTGTTAACTGGGTTTTGGAACAACTTAACATTCCGGGCCCTCCAATTAAGAACGTTTCAGATTGGAAAAAGGTAGTAATACATATTATTATTTTTATTTAAATGTTCCTACAAAATTTGTCGAATAGGTATTAAGCCCTTCTAAGGTATCTGGAAAGACAGGTTTATGTAACCTGTATTGGCAAACACTTAACAAAAATTATTAAAAATATGTTTTTAAAATAATTTAAGGAATTTAAGTTCGATTGATTTCTTAAGGGTTTACGAACAATTCAATGTTCTTTAACTCGTTTTCGTACAACAAAATTAATATACCGACTTTAACCATTATGTTTGTTTTTCTTCTTCTTCTTTTATTTAATTAAAAAAATATATCCTTTTTGTTATTTCATTTTTTAATAATTTTGTTAGCACTCAATGGTAGCCTTAAAATTGACGACAATAAATTTCCATTCGTGTCGATGCGAAAATTCATGTGAACAAATTTTAATGTGAATATTCATGATAAAGGTGAACAAAAATAACTAAATGTGCCAACTTGTATAAGTACAACAGTTATATACAGTCGAATTCGAATATAAGCACACCGTTTAAAAGAAAATATCGGATAATTGCAAAACAAATGCATTTACTTTTGTTTTCTATTAAATTCAAAGGTATTTAACACCGTTTAAAAGAAAATCCGTTTTAAAAAAACGCTTAAAAGAAACAGATTTTGAGTTAAAAAGCACAAAATTGTATAAAAAGAACTCCGCTTAATTGCAAATACAAGTACATATTAAGAATTTATCGACGACAAAAAAATTTTAGCCCGGCTCCTTTCATTTTTATTTTGTGCATACCTACATTTTCAAAAGTATTTTTATGACAAAAATGTTCATTTATTGCTAAAATTGTTCGTAATTTGTCTGTTAACTTAAAAGAAAAATTGCGGTTATAAAAAAAACAAATGCAGGTTTTTAACCGAATTCGACTATATTTTAATGGGATAATCACCTTGTCATGGTGTAGAGGCTTGCACTGTAAGGACTCAATTGGCTAAGTTGGGGGAGAGCAATAGCTCTCTGGCGGGAGAATTATCCCAGGGGCTGAATCAAGGAGAACTACAACAACATTGTCTCACCTGTCATTATAATATTTTAATCCTCCCCTAATTTAAACTTTATTGTGCGGTTTTCTTGGGTTTGACTGCTGTTGGATTATTCAGTGGTAAAGGTATAACACTGGCCATCGAATAATCAATCAACAGCAACCGACTTCCTTGTGATTCGCATTCTTAAAGCAGGACCTTTGTTTTTCGAATTGATATCAGATATGATATTAGTAAATTTAAATCAAAGTTCTCCACCTTTTTCCCCCTTTCTCGCCTGTTATTCTACGCTAGCACAATGTACCGCAAGAGTAGGGGTCATCCCCTGAGTGCTGGCCTCATTAGTTGAAATACAAATTTCATATAAAATCATTATAAATCATAATTTGTTATGATATTTTTTACTGTCACTACTTTGTGAGCCGTATAAATTTTCCAATTAATTTGCTAATTTAAATGTTTATAACATGCTCAGGCCAGAAAACCAAAAACCAACAAACACAGTTGTATCAACAAATATTTGGCTTCATCCTGTTGCATTCATATTATACAGTGTGTCTGTCTTTTACACACGTTAGCCTCAATTGATTTTTCTTGTTTACAAGAAAATATTTCTTTTACAGAGAAAATAAAGAAAACGATTTAATATATTATAAACAAAAACCATTTAATATTGGCAACACAAAAATACAAAAAAAAAAAAAAGATTATAAAACAGTCAAATGCAACATGCCTGCCTACCAGCCAAGGCATTAAGAAAATTTTTCTGAGTATCGTGGCTGATAACTAACAAAAACAAAGAAAAGAACTGCAGTACTCTGCTATTTCCGTTGATGTCCATGTTTATTTACTTAGAATTAAGGAATACATATGCTTGGGAGATCATACAACAAATTTATTTGAAATTTTCAAGGAAACACAAAAAGTGAACGTCATGACCAGACAGTACTTGAAATGTTGTCTGCCTACCATGCAATGGGTTGAAAAATGTCCATAAAATTGCACCATCTGCATGCTCATTTGAATATGTTCCCTTCAAATTCAGGCCAGATGAGAAAGGAATAAGGTGAACGATTTCACCAGGAAATTTTAAGAATTAAACAGCGATATGTTCGAAAAACTAAAATTAGTATGCTCTCAAACTATTAAGATTATTAAGACGAAGTACTGATAGAGATTTATATAAAAGAAAACGGACACAGGTATTTCTAAGAAAAGAAATAAAAAACAAAAAAGACGTTAAATATGTTACCACAAAACTCAGTATATCTCATTAATTTTTAGGCCGATTTTAATCTACTTACGTGTTTTCAAAAGCTACTTTATTAATCTTTTTTAAAAATGTAATAAAACACAAATATTCTACTTCACGGCCTGAAGCATGAATAAAATGAAAATTTATTGAAAAAGTGTGTTTTGTTTAAAGTTGAACGTCTGTAACGCAGCCATTTTCCAACCGATTTTCGAAAGCATTATTTTGTTTGAAAGGTAAAACTAATATCTTCGAATTAAAAAAAATTGTTTCAAAACAAAAAACTTACGATTTTTTGAAGTTGTGATTTCGTGAGTATGGGTATTTCACTATATTTGCTATTAAAAAAAGGCACTTAGCGAAGTTATCGAAAAAACCTAAAACTATTTCAGTACTCTAGGGACCTCTACAAAGCAGAATTGCTATGTCAGAGCCCTGCATATTTTTGGTGTAGCACTGTGTTATTATTATTATTTATTTAACAGTAGTATTTATAATATTTTCAAAACACATTTAATTTTTTGTTTTATTTAACAAATTGAATAATCTCTGAATAAAGATAAATTGAAGTGGCTTTCTCAAATTGAATTAAAAAATATTAAGGATTAACAGTTTTCTTTCTAAAAAGACTTCATTCTTAATATCACTCGGCATACTGTTGTAGAGGTTCAATCCTTTGCTACATAATGATCTCTTCTTTGCGTTTGTGTCTGCTCTCTGTGGTCTAAAGCCTAAGGCTGTTGGATTGAACTTCGCCGACATATCTTAATTTTTCAATCAAATATTCTGGTGATTTTCCCATTTTCATTTTCTGAATAAAAAATATTGTATATTGTATTGTATCTCTGTTGTATATTTAACCATTTCAGTGTGTCTAACATATATTTTATTGATGTGAAACGGTCACATTTTAATATTGAGCGCATAGCTTTATTTTGTAGTTTTTGCAATCTATTGAACTGATGCTCTGAGCAGCATGTGAATAGTATTGTTGAACCATACTTAAAATGTGGTTGTAAATCTTAATCGTTTAAAAAATTAAAATTTTTTACCTATTTTCTTACATACATATATATTCAATGTGGTCTTTAAAATTTAAGCATTCAACTATTAGGAAGCCAAGGTATTTAATTGTATTTACTTTCAGTTTTCATAATAATTCCCATTAATTTGGTCTCGCTTTCGTTTAATTTTAGTTTGTTAATTTTTAACCATTTGCTTATACATATTACTAATATCCTTTTTTAAATTTTCGTAACACAATTCTTCAGTGGCTGCTTCTGTAAATATGAGGGTATCATTTGCATATAATACAATGCATTATGTAGATAATAAAAAGGAGCGCTTCTAAACCTGAGCCCTATGGTACTCCAAAATCATTATCTATCGTATTTGATACCGTGTTGTTAACATTTGTAAATTGTCTTCGGTCAGTTAAGTAAGAACTAAACCATTTTAATTCTGTACCTTGAATTCCATATTTAAATAATTTCTTGAGAAGTATATCCCTATCTATAGTTTCGAAAGCTCTTTTAAAATGTAGAAAGATCGCCAATATTTTATTTTTTCTGTCTACATTTCCATCTATTTATTACGTAATTAAGTGCCGTTTCACATGAATATAGCTTTCTGAATCCTGATTGGTATTTCGATAAGAAACCATATTTTTCTATGTAATCTTCCAGTTGATTTTTTACTAATATCTCGATTATTTTTCACATGTTTTTAAATTATCAATTTGTCGATACTCCTCACATTTCACTGTATTTTTCATTTTTTCAATTGGGTAAATCATCGACTCCTTCCAGTTATTTGGAAAAACTCCAGTCATCACTGATGACTGCCTATTATTTCCCAATTGTCAAAAATTATGTTGTTTGATATTTTTGTATAATCTGGTTTTATCTTTTGAAAAAAGTTTTAAGCTCTTGTAGATTTATTCCACAAAATCTAAACTTAGTGTCTATCACAGGTATTTGGTTTTCATATTGCACGTTTTCAATGGATTGTCTGATTTCCTTAATACTATTTACAAAATATTTATTTAGATTTACGGATATTTGCCATAGATGGCCATTTTTCAGTACCAGTACTTTTTCAGTATTTTCTTTTTTACTGATTAGTGGAAAAAAAATCAGTATTCAGTAAATTTTACTGTTTACTGAAAAGAGAAATCAGTATTCAGTAAAAAGTACTGATTACAGAAAAAGAAATCAGTATTCAGTAAAAAGTACTGATTATGTTGGATTTTAAGCTGATTTGGCTGACTTCATAAATGTAGTTTGCAATCTAACCTGGCAATGCATGATGTTTCATAAAAACAGTAAAATTAATTTTGGCAATGCCTAATGTTCATAATTGCATGGCAACACTTTTCAATGGTTTTATGGTTTTTATTTGTGATTCTTTGTAAACATTTAAGTACATTCTTTAATGGCGGCAAAAAAATTCAAATTTTTAGGGATTCTTCGTCTTGAATCTTGTCTTCTCAATAATGCAACACGGCGACGCTTCCTTTTATTTAAAATATTTTTACTCAAAGTAATGTTTTTATTCCTTTTGCCATCCAATTCGAAGGCAGTATTTAAAAGAATAGCACAAGATTTCTGGAGATGCATTTAAATAACTTAAAATTAAAAACTTTTATTTCAGGAACAAAACTTTTGTCAATTTATGCGTTCATAAATGTACTAAAATGTCACCGCATTATTTTACAAAGCAGTGTTGCCATACAATATTACTTTGCCTTGTAAACATTTTTCTTTGCAATGTTACAATGCAAATTGCATTTATGAAGTCAGCCTTAACTGCATAAACACGGTTCTTCGCGTAGCTTCACAAAAAAAGTCTAATGGTGTCAAATCGCATGATTTGGTGGCCAGTTGATATCGCCACGACGAGAAATTACGCGGCCAGGAAATGTCTTTTGCAATAAAGCCATATTCGCTCGAGTTGTGTGGCATGTAGAAACCACATATTCCCCAAGTCGTGTTCTTCAATAGCAGGCAAAAAAAATCGGTTATCATATGACCATAACGCTCCGAATTGACGGTGACAGTCGTTCCATCATCGTTATCGAAGAAGTAAGGTGCAATCACATCTTCGGACCAAGGAGCGCACCAAACAGTCACTTTTTCTGGATGTAATGGCCTCTTTTAAATTACTTGAGGATTCTCAGAACGCCAAATACGACAATTTTGTTTATTAACTTACCCACTGAGTGAGAAATGTGCTTCATCGCTGAAGAAAATTTTCTTCGAAAAATTGCCGTTCACAGCCTGTTGTTCAAGCACCCATTCCACGTATCTACGACGTTGTGAATGGTCAGCTGACTTTAGTTGTTGCGTGACCTAGACTTTATATGGGTGTAGGTGTAGATCTAAATGCAAAATACGCCATAATGTGCCGTAAGACAGTTCTAATTCCTAAGAACGACGAGGAATAGACACATTCGGGTCTTCGGCAAAACTTTCACTTAAAGCAGCGATGTGTTTAGCGGAACGAGCGAAACGATGATGCACAGGCCTTACAATATTTGCAACCGCTCCACTCTCTTTAAATTTCTTTACAATTTTGCCAATTGCTTGAGTAGTTGGACGATTATTTAAACCATAATCTCCTCTTAAAGAACGATATGTGGCTGTGACAGAATCACAATTTTTGTAGTAAGTTTTGATAATTTTTATGCGTTGTGTGATAGTTAAGCGAACCATTGAAAAGAAAAAACTTTAAACCAATTTTTAGTTTGGCAGATATCGAATTCCAGTCCCATACTTTTAAAACCACGCAATGGATAACCCGGTATGTTTATTTTCTTAAATCTAAATATGTTCTCGATTATTACACTCATTCTCGTATAAACTCATACAATTTGTAAATTTGTTATGTTTAAGTTTGCATATATTCTTGGGTAGAAAATCCGACATCATCTCATCTGTTGGCATATATCTGGTCTCGACCACGCCCTTGAAATACATATCTCGAACATGGTGATACTTAAACTCAATGTGCTTACTTCTCGAGTAGTAAATGGGATTACGTACCCAGCATTGTGCACTTTGGTTGTCATTGTAGACTGTCATAGGACCATTAGGTGGAAATTTTAATTCTGATAAAAGCTTCCGGACATAAGCTATTTCTATTTCTGCCTCCGTGTTGCTGAGTGATACCATTTTTTGTTTTTTAGCACTCCGAGAAAAAAAGCAACTTGCTGCTACGAACGCATAACCTAAAAAAGACTTTCTGTCGGTTGCATCTCCGGCCCAATCAGCATCAACATAACATTCTATTGGTTTTCCAGTCTTCTTATAGTGGAGTTTGTAATTAGCTGTCTTTTTCAAATATCAAAATATGCTTCGTGTTCTGAAAGGGGATCACTATTTCTCTGTGCCAGTTTAGTGACTGATAGCATAATATCCGGTCTAGTAAATAACGTCTAGGTCTACTTTTCTACAGCTTTCATATGTATAGTTTACCTGATACCCTGGTTCTAATAGTGTGTCCACGTCCTTATATTGGCTCATATCAAATTTATCAAGAGTGTGTAAAATATACTGTTTTTGGGATACAGTAATACCACCCAGACCACCATCCCGTTCAAACTCCATACCAAGGAAGTGTGACCACTTACCACCATCTATGACTTCAAACTCCTCTGCTATCGATTTCTTTATATTTTCCTTCCTTCTTTATATTTTTATTCTTAATTACTGAATCGTACTCTATTTGCATTGACTTTAATTACTCGTCAGCATATAAGGCTTTAATTAAAAACTTATCCATTGCATTTATTTCGTTAAATACCTTTTTGGGACGCCCTCTGTTTCCACTACGTATTTTTTTGGGTCTGCCTGGTCCAATTTTAACTTTTGACTCATCTACTGCTCCCTCTACATCAGTATCTTCTGCTTCACTGATTGACTCATTTTTCGGTTGTTTTGTAACTGCGTTCTCGTTTTGGGCTTGAATTTCTACATCATTAGTACTGGTTCTTACTTGAACATTATCGTTGTGATAAAATGTAAATACATCGGCATTATTATTAGGATTCGGATTATCAAATGAATTTTCAAAAAATATTATATCCCTTGCAACTATCGCATTACAAGTAGTGGGGTTATATAATTTATAGGCCTAATTTTCTTCACTATAGCCAATCATTATATATTCGTCTTAGCACCAAACACTAAGATGACCTGTCCACGCACCAATTATCAAAGCGCGCAATTTTGTTGTTGTTCAAAGTCAGTAACTGTGTCATAAAACAAGAAAATGTTTCTCCTTTTCTTTGTTGTCTGCACTTTGCTGCGAACTGCCCAGGCTGTCCACAATTACAACACTTTCTGTTATTTTGTTCGTTACTTTTGGCTCTAGCTTTTCAAAACGGTACTTGTTGTTCTTTTTAGGGTATTTTCTATATGTTTTTGTCTGCATAAGTGTTTCTGCTGTACTATTCCTACTCGCTGTGTTTTCAATTTCTTCTTGTCGTTCGCCGTCTTCCAATAATTTTATTTTTAACGAGTTAAGTAACGGAAGATTGTATTTGAATCCAAATTTTACGGTTAAACTTTGGGTGTTTTTAGTAATTAAAGCGTATATTTTAACAAGTAATTTAATTCATTGAAAATAAATCTTAATATTCGTAATATAAATATACAGCCCCCGGGAATTTTTTCCCATTCCCTGTTTTCCTATTCCAAATCAAAAATTCCCGAGAAATTTTTATATTTTTCCTTTTCCCTTATTCTAAACAAACTTCGAAATTGGGAAACTTTTCCCCGGGTAAAAAGGAACTATTACGAAAGTCAATTAAAGGGAGAATGAAATAAAAAATTTTGAAAATAATTCCGTCAAAAAATTGCAGGGGAGTTGTGCCAGAAAATGCAAATATTTTAATAAAAATAAATAAATATCATATTTTACAACACAATCGTTAATGCATTCCTTATTTTTAAACCAAAAACAACAAATAAGATGTAATTAGAAATACTTTTGAACGGAATGCAAGCTCATCCAGATATTGCTCGGGGAATGTAAATCGGTGGCCACCTTCAAAATGTGTTTCGGAGTGGAAGAAAGTATGTATTAATAAAATTTAACTCTAATATATACATATACAAATAATTAAAACATTTTTACAAGTATAGTATGATCAAAAAACGTATGTTCGGTAGAAAGCTGCCAAAATTTTAAATGCACAAAAGGAACTGGTGGAGGATCGAATATGGAGCAGAAATTTTCTGTAAATGAAGAGACCATATATAATTTGATTGGAATAAGGGAGTCTGTTGAAGATGTAGCTTAGGATGTTCCACTAATACCAACAAAGAAAAAGAAGAACACATTGGTACCGAATTATTGGTAGATGAAAATATAAACATTTCGGTTGAAAATTCTAAAGATTGTTTATCTCAGCCACCAGCAAAAAGGTACAAAAAGGCACCAGTTCATGTGCCGGCACAGGTCTCCTCTGCCGAAATACTTGCAGAAGAAATCCCCATTCATAGAAGTATGTTGAAAGTAATGAAAGAGCAGCATCAAATAACAAAAAAATTTATCGCTCCATTGACCGGCTTTGTAATATAAAAAAGAAGTGCGAAAAGAGCAAACGCGGCATAATATGGAAATGGAGAAGTTGAGGCTTAGGAAAGTTGAAAATAAAATTGAAAAAAACCAAAAAATATTGGAAATAGAAAATTTAGTACTGGTTTTTTATGCTTGGATTGGCTGAATAAAGTTATAATAAGTAGTCTTTATATATTATTCCTGGTTCGTCTTAATCATAATGTTGTCTTATAAAAGGCTTTACAGTTGTATGCCCCTTATTACAACTTTCCGATAGTTAAGGGTAGGATTCTGTCAGATAAATTGCTTTTTGTTATTACAAGTAACCTTTGAACTAAAGGCAATATTCCCAATAACTTTATCGTTCACTTTAGGTTAACATTTATTTGTAATAAGATGAATCAATTTATCTGTCTGATAAAATCCTACCTTTAACTAACGGCAATTTATAATAAATGTGATAAAATTAACTGTATCTGTGACTATGAAGTTTGTTTTGAACTTCCAGAATATTAACTTTAATTTATTTTGTTTTATATTTAAATATATGTATATAGATATACAAAGTATATATGTATACATCTTTTTTACTGCTTTCGCTATATGTATGTAAGTGTATATTTATTGAATATTTTACTTTTTCTTTACTGTATATTTCTTTTGATATATTTTTTTTTTTTAAATTAACGCCAAAACATAACAGCTAAAAGCAAACAGCTGATTTCGAAAGCTCTTAATTTGTTTTCCCATAAACCTATTCTCCCCGTTTGTTCATAATAAGGGGATTTTATTCTCGGGAAAACCGAATTCCCGGAGAATTGATTTCCACGGGAATATTGGAACTCCTCAGTGATGCAATTAAATTATTTACTAAAGAACAAATTTATCCTTTAATATCTAATTATATTTCTTATTATTTTTCACCAACACAAAGTAGGTTAAAATCCCAGTTATGGAGAAAATGAAGAACAGAAATTTACGGTATTTCGAGGTTTTAATTAAAACAATAGATTCTGCACATTAATTTTTTTTGTATTTTTCTGTTTATTAAATTATTTTTACGTAACAATAATCTAAAGCATATAATTTTTATCATTCAAATGTTGGTTAGAATAAAACAAAAAAAATTAACGAAAAAACGTATTACTCGTACCGTAAAAAGTATTAAAAGATGAGATTTTCAGTTAAAAAAATTAAAGCAAAAATCGATAAACAGTTTAGTAGGTGAAAACCATAACCATATTTTCTTTTCTTTAAACAGCACACACCCTAATGGTTGCTGGCAAAAAGACAGAATATGACACAGGAAACCCCAAAAAGGTAAAAGGTATATAAAAAAAAATACAATCATTAAAATTGTGCATGATTTCCAAACAAATAACAGCAAAATGAAAAAACATTATTTACACAGCAATATACTCTTACATACAACTACTATATACATACTCGTATATATAAGGAGTAGTGGTAGACAGTCGTCTAGCAGTTAAATCAACAGTAACGGATAAAAGCAAATTTTGTATAAAGAATTCGACTTTCAAATAACCAAAACCGGAATCGGGTTTAAACAACCATTTTTTCATTCACTAACGCACTTGCATATTTACATTTATATTTTTATTTATAAATTTATTTATTCTCTCCTTTGTTCAACCACCCAACAAAGATTAAGGAAAATAGAAAAAAAGCAATGAAGGTTTTCCTGCTGCATTATGCTATAAACACAACAAAGGCTACCGACCATCGACTACAAGCTGTTAAAAATAGAATACATGTGTGCATTTTAGAATAATTATTTTAATGGCAACACGACTACCGACAACACGACTACTTTTGTAGCCAGTAGCCAACTTAGGCTTTTTTTCTTGCCGACAAGAGACAGTTTAGTGCTGCCAATACAATAAGATGCATAAAAAAGGTGTTGAAAAAACGCAATACATGAAATATGGGCATTTACAGAAAAAGGTCAACCGCGACCGAAATATTAAAATTCGGAAACATTAAAAATTTTATATTTCAATGAAAGCCAAATAAAAGAGACTTCTTTTTGGACAGAAAAATAGAATAATTTACCAAATGTAACCGGTATCCGCAAGCTTCATTGGATCTCCTACGACGAAAATTTATAAATACATGTAGCTCAAACTGCAATTTCTTTAAAAAAGAAAATTTCGTAATTATCTATGTATTTTGCATATGTATATGTACATACATACATAACTGGCCTTTACAACCCTGTGTCAGGATTACGGCCTAGCTTCTCGCAGCACTCATATTGTGTGTGTCAATTTTTATCCATGAGTACCGGGACCTACAGTTTAATGTCGACTCCGAACGACAGACTTGAGAAGCTTGTTCATGGCAATTAGTTGCTCTCAGAGCTTTTGCCAGAAGACTGCTGAGAGGTAGTCGCCGAAAGAAATATTTTTTTTCATATTTCTTTTTTTGAAGATGTCAGAGCCTGGAGTCGAACCCATGGCCCATGTCTTAGTAAGCCAACACACTAACCACTAGACCACATATATGTATACGTAATAACAAATAATAATATGTTATATAAAAATATGTAATAAAAACATAAAAAATTTCTTCTAGTAAATTATGTTTGAGCCTATAAGCTTTTTTATAGGCTTTGTGCAAAAATAAGACAAATTTCTTATGTGTTATGCGAAAAGAGTACAATTTATTGGTTTGGTTGATTATATACGACTAAAATTCAACTAGAAGACAAAACCCAAAAATACTTAAAAATAATAGAATTAAAAGCAACAAAACAGTTTCATTATTGGCACTAATAACTTAGTTATTAAATCTAAAGTATTTCGGTACCGTTAAAATATGAGTATTAATATTTAAAAAGATGTTTTGTTATTGTAAATTATTTTAGTTATTAAATCTAAAGTTCGCGATGTCCCGTTCGCGATAGTTACAAATGTTTTTTTAAACTACCAATTGCAAATATTTCAAAGCAATAACTTTATTAAGAAAGCTTTCTTATTCTATTCTAATTTAAAAAATTGAACTGCCAAAAAATTTAAGTTGCACCACTGAAAAAAAAAAATCATTTGTTTACATTTTTTGTTTAATTTTCATTTACTTATTTCATTTATTTATGTACATCAGTTTTTATTTCATTTTTAATTTATTATTTAATTACCTTTTTAGTTTTCTTAAATGTTTATAAGTTTTCTTCAGACATTTGTTGTTTTTTGTTTCCTCACAATTTCGCTTACAAAAAATAAGTTCGTTATATTTTGTTTAGGTTATATTCAACGTGTCAAAACAGATTTTAATTTTGTAGCTGTAGTCGTTATTATAATTAAGTAGCTGGCTAATTGGCTACTTTCGTTGCCAGCGATTTTTGTAGACGTGTGTTCGGTGTTCGGTAGCCTTTGTTGTGTTTATAGCATTACATTAAAGTTTAAATGAAATTCACATAAATTGTTAGATCAACCCCTCTTTAACCAGTCACCACTACTATAAGAAAAGTCATAACTTTAACTGCTTACAAAAGCTGAGAACGGAAACAGGATACGAACAACAAGAGTATAAAAAACTTTTAAAATGAGTTACTATAGAATTCAGTTTACAAGACTGAATTCAACTAAAAAGTGTAATCCAAAATTACTACGCCCATTCAAAAACATCCAGCTGCGTGAAGTAAGCACATTCAAAGGTACGATACTATTCTATAGCAACAACTAAAAATGAAAAATGAATGGATGCGAAAAAAAAACTAAATTGTTTTTATTTCCTCTTTCTCTGTTTGAAAGCCAAAGCACAAAAACACGACCGTGTGAAAAATTACATCGATAAAGTTGCAACAATTGTATCCAGCCAAACAAAAGGGTGCCAAACTTATTTGTGTTTTCAGAGGAGGCATAATATAAACTTTTTGTGAGACACATGACTATGTCGATGATGATAGTAGTCTGGGATGTAATAAAAAAGAACAGAAACTTTTCTGTTAAAGAAAAATTATTTTTTTTATATTTTCGTTTCTATGAAAATCGGTTTTCTGTTTCTTTAATACAA
Organism: Metopia argyrocephala; assembly: GCA_963576795.1. Lineage (NCBI taxonomy): Eukaryota > Metazoa > Arthropoda > Insecta > Diptera > Sarcophagidae > Metopia > Metopia argyrocephala. The sequence continues at coordinate 85,123,503 of OY756210.1, read as the reverse complement.
GTATGAATGTGATAAAATATTTTAAACTGGCAACAGACGGGAATATGAATTCTTATATATATCTAGAAACAATTATTATTTCACACATTAAGATTGTATATATATTATACTTAGGTAGCAATTCAGAATAAATTGTCGAATTTCTTAGGAAATTTATTCCCCTTAATGTACTTCTCTTTTAAAAGTTATTTTTGATGTTACTAGTATTAAAATTTTAGTTTACTTTATTAAATAGTTTCCTTTAACACTTATGTATGTAGGTAACAGTAAACATATATATATATGTTAGAAAAATTTAATTATACTATTTCCAGATATTTCGAATATTATATACAAACCCACGTTTTAAACTTTGTTGGTGAATTGCCAAAACCTCAAGCCAAGCAATACGAGGAAGGTCCCTAAATAGCCTGCCTGACGTGTTTATAGTGACAGTAGTGTCAACAAAATATCCTTTGGTAAACAGTGGAAATGGTATAAAATATTTATTTGAAGTTTACAGGCGCCACGCTATTTAGTATCACAGTAGTATTGAACAAATTAATTATCACTGAGTACAAATGTAATTCAATGCTTTCATTTAAAGTCTCAGTCCAAACAATATTACAGCGAAGCTAAATTATACTCTGGGAGAATCTATTCCTTCATTTACAACTTAAAATGTTGGGTAGCAGAATTTAAAAGAACCTCTACAAACTACTAAGACGTATACCGTAGTTATCAAGCAATGATAAAAATTTAGAAAATTAACGAAATACGACTTTTAATTGATGATCCTCGACTAGCTGAAATAATAGGCATTTGAAAAGTCCTATACATAGCATATTACTTTCAATACAACAAAAACATCGTCGTGAAGATTTTTCCAAGGAGTGTTTAAAGATTTTTCAGTATAATAAAGCCAAATTTTTCTATTAGTTCATTGCCATGGAAGCGACGACACACACTGTCGCGAAGGCGGCCAAAAATGAATTAATACTAAATATTGAATTATATATAAACAACATTATAAATAGTTGAAATCAAAAATATTTTTTTTTATGATGAGTCAAAGTTTATAGTTTTAGTCAAGTGTGCTGTTATTTGGAAAAATTATAAAAAAGTATGCAAACTTCATAAAGCTGATTTTGATAGAGTAGTAAATTTTTTTTAGTAAGGATAATAATGGTGGTGTTATATAAAATCAATACTTTTTTTACAATTATTTATCCATATGCCATTTATCGTTACAAAATATGTACACAAAATGAAATAAATTATTTGTGGCAAATGGTTTGAATTTATGGGAAAATTAAAAAAAACATATTTTTCAAACTTTAATACAATAGTTTTACTAGTAAGTATATTTAAATAAAATTGGCTTACAGGTTAATAAAGGTTAAAAAATAAATATTTCTCCTGGCTGGATTCATATATCATTGCAAGTGACGAAGACTTAGACCATGAAAATAAACTCATTACGTTAGGTTTTATTTTATGTAATAATCTTTAATTTTAAGGCACCTAGTACCAGTAGAGAAGGTAGACCATTCAAAGACTGATGATTCTTCTGAACGAACTAAGAGGAGAAAAGTTACTTAACCTTGGAATTCCTACTACAGTAAATTGAAGAAATTCGCGGATATTTAAAAAATTAGATAAGAATATGAATCCCCTAATCTGGAATGAATATATTGATAGCGAAGATAGCTAATATTTGTGTGTGTATAATATTTGTAATTCGTGTATGGAATATAATTAAAAATTTTTTCCTTTTTTTTTAATTTTTGGGACAAGAACATCTTTTATCCGATTTTAATAAAACTTAGCTAAGCCTTTCAGTGTAGAAAACTTTATAAATATACATACAAAGATTTTTTTCATTACAGCATATATGGGAAGTATGCGAATCCTTGCACAGAATTTGTAAAAATTTTGTATTTCGTTACCTTTTACCAATCAAAACATGTTAGCCAAATTTTAACTTTTTATAAGAGCTCCTTCTATTTTTGGCCACTCGTTATATGAAAACTAGACACTGTGCAACGGGTCAACCACTTAAAACCTGAGGCGAATGAATTATTAAAACGGTGATCTAGAATGGGAGAATTGTGTCTAAAGGAGGCAAAGACAACTTGTCATCTGCTGATTCGGTCATGACATCCGTTTCTTAATGAAAAACTGTGTAAAACATACTTAAAGTGTATGTTTCGTTCTTTAGCTGGCTTTGATATTGGAATTATTAAAGAGCGACGAAAAAAAAAACAAAGTTGAATATACTCGTACAAACAATTTTAACAGGATTTTATAAAAATGCAATAGACGATAACGTCTAACGAGAACAAAGAGAAGAAATTTATAGCAGTTTTGTTTTAGAAACAAGCATTTAGTTACTCTTCAGTACTTGAGTGAGTACTTCTTCATTTCGATTACCTTATTCTCACAGTGAAACATAGTTTCATTTTAAATCAGCGTCCGGCAAAAGCCAGCTCCGAGCTAATTTTCTCTTTTGCTCCTACATGTACGTGCTCACACGTATAGGCAGAAAATAAACAGTTTATTATTTTAAGTATATTACAGTGAGAGAAAATGTTTAATAGAATGTATGAATATCAATTTCTATTTTCAGAAATTGTTTTTTTTTGGTAAAGCTGAATCAAAGACTATATAATATAAAGATGTTGCACTTAGTACATTTTGGTTAAGCACAAATTTTGCACAGCATAAGGATGTGTGGGACAAGTGACAAGGGAAGGGAAAAAATTTGCTCTTTTTCTAATTATTTGCAAAGATAAATTTTTTATAGATAACAAATAACGGGGGAGAGCGAAAGCACTTTTATTTTGCTCTCTTGCAAGATAAAGTATTTTATATTATTGTTGTTGTTATCAGCGTTACCCTTGTGACCCGAAAGTATCAATTTGACCCTTTTTTGGAGGCTCTGCCACTTTTTGTGACCCCTTCTTTAATTTACCCTTTTGTATAATTTTCAAGCAATTCGTGTCACTTTATAATCTTTTTGATAGCTTATGTACGAGTATATTTTAGCGATGGTAAATAAATCAATTGTTCGCAAAACAAGCAGTTTTTTGTATACAGAGCATATCACAGTAAACAGCTTTTACATGCATGCCTGTATATTATTATAATTATAATACATAAATTTAAAATTTAATGTGAAAGGGTTGTGTGCAAAAATAAAAATTTTTTCATTAAAAAGACTAAAATTACAAAAAAAAAAATTATAAAAAAGCTAAAACTGAAAAAAATTTGTAACGAAAATAAATTGTTTACAAACATTGACAAATAAGTATTTTTTTTCCAATTTTCTTATGTAATTTTCTTATTGTTAAATGTTAGGTTTGTTGTAAAGTTGAAAAAACAAGATGAGCAGCCAACTTCATCAAACAACATGCATGAAATTCAACCCAATGACGTAAGCTGCGATTTGGATATTAGTTCATCATCAAATGGGTCAATTACTGCAAAAAAAAGCAGGAGAAAAGAAGAAGATTATTCGGAAATATTCGTTTCAGTGGGAAAGGGAATTTAAATGGGTTAATCTGGACGTAGAAAAAAGAAGCCCATTTGTATTATATGTAAACAAATACTAAATACACACTCTAAAACTGCTAAACAATTGGCCAATTTAAAAATTGCAAAGCAAATTTTATTTTCAAATACAGTACGTATTTCTTTGTACGTAAAAAGCAATTCTTATTAAAAAAATTTTTTTTTAAATGTAAAGTACAAATATTTAATTTCTTTTTTGCTATTAATATACAATGACTTTAAGCTCGAAAATAAGGGATTTATTATTATTTTTAAAAAGAAGTCAATAAAGTTATTATATTATTAAAGAGTTTTTTTTTTTTTTTAAATAGTTGACCCTTTTTTTCTTTCAAATACCCTTTTTGAGACCCTTTTTCTTACCAAATACCCTTTTTCAGACCCTTTTTAAAAATTGGCAAGGTAACCCTGGTTGTTATTCTTACTGTTTATGTTATTTTTTTTTCAATGGTTTATTTTCGTTTATTTATTTGGTTTATTTGGTTTATTTTTTGAAAAGAGAGATTGTTCTTTCTATTAAATGTGAGATTGAAAAATAGAAAGAAACAAGATGATTTCGTAGGTGAGGTAGGGAAAATCACATTTGTTTTGTTTTTGTGAAAACGAAATTAAATTGATTCGCAACGAATTTATGATGCCCATTGCATGAAATTTATATACCAAATTTTTAAAAAAATTCTCTCGTAGTAGAAAATTAGGTTTACAAGTAATGTTAAAAATGAATAATATATTATATTTTACTTATTTGTATTCTGCAAAAGAGAAAAGAAGTTCTTACTAAAATAAAAAATTCAAATTAACTTAGTTTTTAATAAAACTTTATTATTTAAAGTGTTATTAAGTTAATAGTGCAAAGTCATAATAATTTCATATTAATAAAAAAAATGGTAAGAAAATTATTTTTAATTACATGTGCACATTAAACGTTTCGTATACATATGTATATGTATGTATATACTGTTTGTACTCTAGGATTCAAATTCATCGTCTCACGGAAAGCTGGAAAAAAAATGCAGTCTGCCCCATTGCCGCAGATCTAAAAGAAGTTCACCTAACGTAAAGCAATTTCGTTTCCAAATATGGACTCACCGTTGTTTAAAAAGTGGGCAGAAAAATTCAACTTTGACGTGCAATTTATTGCAAATTCTTCTTTATTGTTTTTGTGTGATAAGCACTTCTCATTAGCAGAGTTGGGTTTATTGCATTAGATTTCATTTTCCACTAAATTTAGTGGTAGTGGTAAAAATAGTGCATTATCGCCTTTTATATTTAGTGATAGTGAAAATTTAATGCATTAAATAAAACGAATTTAGTGGTAGTGGAAATTTAGTGCATTGAATAAAATAAAGTTTGTGGTAGTGGAAATTTATTGCATAAAAAAAAACAAATTAAGTGGTAGTGGAAATTTATTGCATTAAATATATCGATTTTAGTGGTAGTGGAAATTTAGTGCACTAATTTTGAATAATTAATGGTAATGGAATATAACTCCATTTGGCACTATAGTGGAATGGAAATTTAGTTCCACTACCTCAGTTCCACTATCGTTTTAATATACCTTCATATATGGATATAAAATTAATATATGCATACATAGCTTAAGTCAATGTCAAAATAAATTCTAGTGAATGTTATTTTCTTAATTTACTAAGTCCGCATGTATAAAGTACTTTCAAATGTAATAAATTATTCAATTCACCCTAGGTAAGATTTTAATGGCGCTGACTGTCAATATTGCCAGCCACTAATCATTTAGAATTAGAAATCGATTAATTTAGTGCACTAAATTTCCACTACCCCTAAATTTGTTTTATTCAATGCACTAAATTTCCATTACCACTAAATTTGTTTTTTTTTTTAATGCAATAAATTTCCACTAACACTAAATTTGTTTTTTTAATGCACTTAATTTCCACTAACACTAAATTTGTTTTTTTTAATGCACTAAATTTCCATTACCACTAAAATCGATTAATTTAGTGCACTAAATTTCCACTACCACTAAATTTGTTTTATTCAATGCACTAAATTTCCACTACCACTAAATTTATTTTATTTAATGCATTAATTTTCCACTACCACTAAAATGGTTTTATTTAGTGATTAATTATTTCCATCAGCATTTAGTGGTGGCTGGAATATTGCTGCATTAATACTTAGTCGTTTAGTGGTAGTGGAAGCGATAATGCATTATAAATTCAATGCAATAAACCCAACTCTGCTCATTAGAGCTTATTGGGAAGAAATTTTTGAGGCGAGATGCCGTGCCAAGTTTATACTTAACTGAAAATAACGAGGACATGAGTGTAGAAGGAATCGAAGTGTATTCTGAAAATAATTTGCAACTTTTTAGATCTTCGCCACAAACGCGTAGAGGATCAAAATCGCCTTCACTTTTATGTACAAATTGTGAAAAAAATGTAAAAAATGAAGCACTTTACCAAAAAAATACTACAATATAATTAAAAAGCTTAATACAAAAATGCTAACTATTCGTGATTTAAGGTAAAAAAATTAGTCTTAGAAGAAAAGAGTTATGGTTATGGAAAGAAGTTATAATTAAAGAAATCTATTGAAAGCGAAATTGATGAGTTGCATATTAACGTACTTGAAAAAACGCTTTGTAAAATGTTCATAAAGCAAAACAGAAAATCAAATGCTCGATGGGAAGATCAGGAGAGAAACTTGACTGAAAGTATTTATTATAGATCCCCCTCTACGTATTTATTTTTAAGAAATACTTTAAAACTGAACCTTCCAACCCTTTCTTCCCTAAGCAGATGGAACGATATTAAGAATTTGCAGCCTGGCAATAATTTATGCATATACATATGTATAATGCACTGGAAGCAGCAATTCTTAAAATGCAGCATGCAGAAAAACAATGTATCCTAATTTTTGATGAAGTATCTATCCGGCGTAATTGTACATATAATAACTCTGAAGATGTTATAGAATTATTTAATAGGTAGGATTTTTTAAGCTACATACTTAAGCCAAGTTTTATATTTGGGCAGTAAAATTTTTTCCATTAATGAACTTATTCAAACCACCAAGGGTATAATGTCTCTATCAGAAGAAATGTTTCAAGAAGATGACATGCTTTTTATTTTAACCAGTCACTTTAATCAAGATCCATTAGAGAACCTATTTTCGTACCTTCGCGCAAAAGGTGGACACTGATATACAATTACTCCATAGAAATATGTCAAATAAGCACTCTATAAACCAATTTTATTTTTTATGAATACGGGCATTTATCTTTATTTCTTTGTAAAAATTTCTATATTATAATAAATGCTTGTTAAAATTTTTATGTTATTTATAAGAAATCAGATTTCGGTGCGAGTCGCTTAATTTTTATTTTTTGCACCAATAAAACACATATTCTTTACCCTACATAAATATCAACTTTTATAAAACTCATTTTCTTGTTTACTACAAATATTATGTGGTTTAAAAAGTATTAAAAAGAAACAAAACACAAAAAGAACTTACGAGTAGACTACACATACATACATATATGCATACAAACATATCGCACACCCAGTTCAAAAGTGGCACAACTCAAAAATTAAAACTACACGTATTAATACATAAACTCGAAAAATACAAATTTTGAGTTGCGTCACTTACGAACTGGGTGTGCGATATGCATGTGTACGTCTGCTTGTTATAGCTTATTCTCTTTTTCGTAAAATTCGTCTCCCTTTTTATCTTTCAGAGAGACTATAAATGATTTTCTCTTTCATATAGGATTTTTGATAAATCCAATGCAGGTTTTTGCTATGGAAAAAATAATGTACTGAGTGCACAATCTTTATATTATATAGTCTTTGGCTGAATGCTTGGTATGTCAACGCTCGTTGTTACAACCAAAAAAATTAAATATGGAAAGGCATTTTTAATTATGACACAAGGAATATGAAAATATTATTATTATGAAATTAACATTGATGGTGTCATTCAAAGTTCTAATTAATATTTATGCTTAATTTACATTGGGTTTTTATTTTAATTTTTCGTTTTTAGTAGTTTTCCGTTATTTTCTTTGTTATATCTTTTTTTTACTAGTGAATTTTGATATTTTTGTTATTGTTTTTATGGTCGATATTTATTACTGTTTTTGTTGTTGATTATTGCTATCATCTTTTTGTGGATAATTGGTTTTTCTTATTTTTTTTTTTCCTATTTTTCGTTATATTTTATTCGTTTTTGCATTTTTTATTAGCCTTTTCTGTATTTTAAAAATTAATTTTAAAATATGCATACATATACATATGTATATACACTTAAGATATAAAACATTCTTTCCAGTGTACGTAGTGATTAATGTAAAAAAAGTGTAATTTTTTCTTGCAGTGTCGTATAAAAAAAAAAGATTCTCAAATTACTAATACAACTGCAAATGCGTTAGTATAAGTGTGCCGGTCGCTGTTTTAAATGCATTATAATAATATTTTGTTAATCCTTTACGGACATCGTTTTCTCATTGGAAGAATATCTAAATATTTAATAGCATTTAAGTTTAATATAATTAAAGAGTTTCTAACGAAGCTAAATTAATAAAAAAAAATGGGATTCGAACTCGGATTGCCAGACCATATAAAAACAAATATATTAAAGAATATTTTCCATTTGCGTCATCAGGTTAGCGCCCCCTAACTTCTCATTTACTTTTTACATTTTGTATTTTAATATTGGGCACAAGTTCTTAATATTTGGTTTTGTTTTTGCAATCGTCATATACGTTTTCTCTCACAAGAAAATTTAGCTCAATAAAAGAACCGTTATATATTATTTTATATTTTGTTTTATTTTTGACAAAATACTTTGCACTTATTTTGCTTGATCAGATTAGCGCCCCCAAATTAAATTTAAGTTATCTAGTTTGCCTGTGCAATAACTGTCATCAAATTCAATATCTTCAAACAATTTCAAAATATGGCAAGAGGAAAAATCGAAAATTGAAGCTAATTGGGAGGCAGGACTATCCTTCCATAAAATTGCAGAAAAAACTGAAACAGGAAAAATTTTCTTAAAAACAAGGAAAACTATGGAAAAAACTTTAAAGGCGGTACAAATCGAGTGGTTTCTGAAGCAGGAAGGAGAGCCATACTGAGGGAAGCATCAAATTCGTATGACTCTTCTACCAAAATTAAGAAAAGCAAGACATTTACGTAGACAGAAATTGAAGAAAAAAACCACCACTTAATGCGCTAAGAAAAGAAATGCGCTTAGATTTTGCTCGAATACACATGACATGGTCTGATGAGTGGAAGTACATAGTATTTTCAGATGAAGAGAAATTCAATTTAGAAGGACCCGATAGGTATAACTTTTACTTTAACGATCTACGTGAAGAGGAACATCACTTGGACCGCTTGCACAGGCGAGAGAGAGGTGTGATGGTGTGGGGAGCTATATTCTACTATGGCACCGGCGAATTGCAGTTTTTAACGTCACGTATGAATGCGGAAAACTATAAAAACGTTTTAGAAATAGCTTTTCCTCACTTCCAAAACATGGTTGGGGGTCTAGAGTGGCATTTCCAACACGACAATGCCCCAATTCACACTGCCAGATCCGTAAAATCATGGATTCAAATCCAAAAAGTAGAAGTCCTTAAGTGGCCACCATACTCCCCCGACCTTAATATAATCGAGAACGTATGAGGGTGGTTGGCTAGAAAAGAACTCGAGTCTGGAAAGCAATACAGCACAAAAACAGAACTAATTGAAGGCATCAAACACGCTTGGTCCACTATTTCGTTGAATTACATTGAAAGTCTGTACAATTCCATTATTTTTTAGTACACAGTACAACATGACAAAAACAGGGACCATAACGGTTATAAGTTATATCGAAAAACTTATTTTTTATGGTTATTTTGAGAGTTTTTTCAAAAAAGGTCAGCAAAAAGAGTTTTTTTTTTCAACGGAAAAGAAAAAGTTAAAAAAAACTCTCAAAAATAAATTTTATTTTATGACGGAAAAATAAAACTCTCTTTTTAAAGGATTCATCTAACCTTCTATTTTTCCGTAAAAAAAAAATCAGTTAAAATATGATTAATGATCATTTTTGCAAGATCACCACAGATCCTGTGAGAGCTCTCCAAGACGATTAATTTGGTATATAACATCATATATGTCTGCCGAATCTAATACGATAATTTTTTTAGTGAAATTTTTAGGCAATAACTGCTATTTGCGATCCCTGGACAAAAATAACCACCACTACGTGATAAAAGAAAAAAAAATAAAAAAAGAAGACCCGTGTCTCCCAGTTTTGTTATGTGACCTAAAACATTTGGGGCCTACTAGAATAATATGGTAATTATCTTAATGGTTTGGTTAATCGAATCTATTTAATAAATGTATTTTAAAATTTTATTTTAGTTTTTTTAATATAATTTGGTCTTTATGGCAACACTGACTATACTTTTACATTTTATTCTCTTAATAAGCAACTTAAGTAAAAAAGGGTAGTTATGCTTTTTTCTTTTTTTTTTGAAAATAAAAACCATTTAAAACACAAACAAAATTTTTTCACTTTCAATGTCTGGGTTGTTGGTAAGCAACCATTCAGGCAATCAGTTGTTGTTTGTAGAAAACTTGATTTTCAAATAGGAAAATAGTGAAGTAGTGTCCTTTTTAGTCTATTCATATAATTGGCCGACACAAAAGACAAATAAAACTTAAACTTGCAGACACACATTTATTTCGATAAGTATAATAGCATTTACTGGCTGGTTTCTTAAAAAAGGAAATAATTTTTAATAGTAATTTTGCATTTGAATTTATCTGCCACATGGACCTAAAATTCTAAATGATTTTTGTTTAAAAAGTAAAAGCAAATCCATTTAAGTTCCCTCACGTAAAGCAAAAAGAAACAACAAAGTTTATATAACACGAGTAACTAGAATATAGTTAACCAAAACTCTCAATAAATACAATGCGTCTCTAGTACAATTGTGTTGTTCAATTGCATTGAACTAGAAGCATGAAAAGTCAATAAGGAGAGGAAATATGTCAGCAGTTTGACACATCAATGAATAATTTAATTTAATCTTTGTTAAGTTAAAGAAAATAATTTGCGATCAGAAAATTCGATAGCCATTCTGAAAGAAAATGAATAGGAGAAATTTTCTCAAATCCCAATATTATTTGAGGAATACCACTAATACAGCTCCATTAGGGACCCCTTGGACTATCATCCCCATATAGTGTGATACACCTGCAATTTCTTATTTTTTCATAATGGCCACTGATCTTCTCCAGTCATTTTGCAAAAAAATTGAATTTTTCCAATTAAATTTTCTCAAATCCCAAAAGTATTTCAGGAATACCACTAATACAGTTTCATTAGGTACCCCTTGGACTATCATCCCCATATAGTGTGATATACCTGAAATTTCTTATTTTTCCATAACGGCCACTGATCTTCTCCAGTCATTTTGCAAAAAAATTGAATTTTTCAAATTAAATTTTCTCAAATCCCAAAATTATTTCAGGAATACCACTAATACAGCTCCATTAGGGACCCCTTGGACTATTATCCCCATATAGTGTGATATACCTGCAATTTCTTATTTTTCCATAATGACCACTGATCTTCTCCACTTATTTGGTTTTTTTTTAAAGAATTTGTTTTGGCTTTTTTTAACCTAAAACTAAATAAAAGTGAACAATATAGCTTCGATATAGGAGTATTTTTTCTTCCTAAAATTGGAATGTGTGTCCATTAAACGCCTAATAAGTCCTGAAATACCCGTACATAGTCGCAAAAAATGTGTTAGCTAAAGAAAGATGGTTTATGTCTTTGCTTTTCAAATTCGAATTTATCTTCACACACATCTCATATTGAAAAATTAGCAACTATTTATCTTAATACGAAATAAATTTTAAAACACGTTAACGTTTAACATCTGTTCTAATCCTTCGATAATTGATTTTATTTAAAGTAATTTAATTCAAGTACTATTTTTCAATCAAGTGTCTTGTTATATTATCTCTCATCGAGAACATGTAAAAGCAATAAACTCTAAGTATAAAAAAGTTAAAATGATTTCAATGTCTACACAAAACATGCAACTCATCTCCGCATTTAAGATCTTTATCTGTGATTGTCTGAAGCATTTCTATTGTATTCTTTTCATAAAACGAAGAGAAAAAAAAGAACAGGAACAAAATAAAGTTTAACTTGGTATCTTTTTTTTTACCAACAATACTCGTACATAGAAGAGAAAGTTAAATATAAAATTTAATTTTGTTCATACGACACCATATAATGTTATTAAATAGAATATTAAAAAATGTGCAAATAATACCCTAGACAGTATTAATATGATAAGCTATGAATAAAGTATCTTCCCATAACACACATATGTATCCTTCTAAGCAAATACATATAATCATGACCAAATACATAAATACATACGGTTATTGATAATAGTCTACGTACGGCCACAGTTTTGTCGTGTATAATTTCAGAAGTGTTAAATAATGAAATAATAGCAATGATACAGTTTTGTTTTAAACCTATTTAATAATACAAATAATAACATTAACATTTGGTTCGTTCACTTCGGGCCTGTGGCCGCCTGAATGGGCAAGATTTTCTAATAATACATGTGTTACGAGAATATTTTACTATTTCTTTTTTAGTTGCTTGGATATTGGTAATATTTCAGTTTTCCGTTCCCACTATATTGTATATGTATTCAGGTTCGTCAGAAAATAAAACTCAGTTTCAGAAATCAAAACCTTTTATTGGTGTTTTGATTGTATTTTTTTTTTTTTTTTTTTTTTGTTTTTATTCAATTTTTCGTGAATAGTGCGTGGATTAAAAATATCTTTAGATCTCTTTACCAGCTCTTCGGCCAGATTTATCATAATGCGATAATGTGGATATCTTATTATTATTTTTTAAATAAGTATTTTTTTGCGTAGTGGTCGCAACTGGAAAATTTAAAGAGTTTCAGTAATTTTATATCGTATTATATGAACTGTTGTAGATTGTGTTGCCAAATTTAAATTCTCAAATATTAATAATGTGATTAGAAAAATATAATAGAAATTCTATTCAAAATTTCTTTTTGTTAATATTTAGTTGACTAAATTGTTCACTCCAAATTAGTAGAAGGATGCGACAAAATTTAAATAATTTAAAAAAAAAAATTTTTTTTCAAGTTGGATATATGCAAGTAAACTATTGTGTGTAAACCGGCAATAATTGACTATTAAATTAACACGGTATTATAAGTCAGATATTTTTCAAACTTTGGTAAATTTTTATTATTACTCGTAAATTAAAATCGCCATGTTTCTTTTTTAAGCAAAAATCTTCAAGTTGTCATTTAGTTGTTTTTGCCGCCTAAAATTGTCAAAATGACAAAATGGCATCAGTGATATTGAATAATATTTTAAATTTGTATTGGAACAAAAAAGTGATTTTAAATATTGTAGGCGCTGTAGCGTTTTTGCTTACTAGAGCTGCGGGTTCAAACTTCAGCTTTGACATTTTGAAAGGAATATATATGAAAAATTATTTCTTTAGTCTGTAGTTTGCAACGATTCCACCGTTAAGGTCATGTTCTTTTGGAAACAGACGGTAAACGAATTTTTATACTCATATTTCAACACATTGAATTACTTTTTAAAAAATTACAAAAAAAAACTGTTTTTATAAATATATATTTTTATATGCAAATTAGAATATTTTTTCAATTTATTTGACTGGCAGCAAGCCACTGAACACTTTTCCAGAATTACTTTTTTATATTAGCTAAAATACTGAACTATGACGGATTGTTCACAGCAATCATATTTTAACTTTATTTTTAAAATTGCATGTCATAATTATTAAAAAAATCTAGTTTTTGGTAGAAGCTAGTTGTTTTAATACTATTAATTTAATAATAATAATTCAAAATAGTAAGTAAATACGAGTAATTAAATATTTCCAAATACATAAATATATAAAAAGTCAGCAGTAAAAAAATTATAAGATCAAAATATTAAAATCCATTATTACAACTTGTCGATTATTAAAGTAACGATGTTGTTGGATAGATAGCTTTTTGTTATTAAAAACTAGCAGACCATGCAAATGTTGTTTTGCCTAGAAAAGTATTGTTTTTGTGTATATTTAAAATACAGGTACAGGTAATATTTTAGGGAGATCGGTGCAGATAATTTATCTTTATTTACAAAAAAATATGAAAATGTGAATAATAAATAAACTATTGAATAAATTAAGAGAATATCATTGAAGCACTCTGTGATAAACCATATTTTTCGTTTTGTTGTCATAATACATAATTTCAGTATTCTTACCAAGCTTAAAAGTATTATGTATAACAACTATTTAAATAAAGGACAGAACATAATTTACCTGTTTGGGGGAATAACTTCCTCTGCCCCTAAAAAGTATAATTCTAAGTATTCGTACTAAGCTTGAAAGCTTTATGTGTTACATTTCTTTCAAAGAGCGATAAAATGTGCTCTACCTTCTGCGGGAATACCCCTTCCTTTGCTCTTATTCCGCTCGGATTAAGCTGTATCATAAAAGCTAGTGCTGGAAACATTCGTACCATGTTTAAAGGTTTTATGGGGACCGTAAACAGGGTTTTAAGTTCACGGAATAAGTAGGCGGTTAAGTGGGCGTGGAGGTATAAAAAATAGATCAGGGTCTACAATCAGCCCTACTGAATATACAGACAAAATTTTATATGAATCGGTCAGACAATCTCAGAGAAGCTTTGATACAAATACAGTGCGAGCTCGATTTTCGCAACTTGAAAAAATCTGGCCTGTTGCAATTACCGAAAAAGTTGCCATTATCGACCACTTTTTATTGTACCTGAAAATACCCCATTTTTAATAAAAAGAAACAAATTATTTGTAAAAAACAATTTTTTTATTAAAAAAGAAAAAACTAACTGTTAAAAAACAGTCTTCTTATTGAAACATTGGCGTAGCGAGCAATTTTTTGTTTTAAAAAGTGAAATTATAAAAATATGTTAGCCTACGCATCTGTGTAAACATACATATGCTGCAAAACAAAAAACTGATGTGTTTTTATTTGTGTTTTAAAACGTGTTTGTTTGTTTCTGAACAAGAAATACAAACAGAAATCATTGAAAATATATTTTAAAAAAATAGTGTTGCACTTATTGAGACTCATTTTTGAAAATCGTTGCACTTATAAAGACTGTAATGTAAAAAATTTGCCTGTTGCGCTAATCGGGGTGTTGCGTTAATCGGGGGTTGCGAAAATCGAGCTCGCACTGTATTGTGACATACATACCATTACTCTGGTCTACAGCCAAAAAATACCAAGAACGCCAGGAAATGGAAAGGGAAAGTTTTCACCAGGAAATGGAAGAAATCGAGAGACGTTACAAAGGCTGGTGGGATGAATAAATGATGGGGGACTATTGTTGGTTCCTCACTTGCGAAGATCCATCCGAAAAAAACGCAGGAGTTCAAGTCGCTCGTCATTTTAATTAAAATTTTTTGAATTTACTCCGAATATACCGTGTGAGCAATAAAAATGAAAATATTGTCGTTTCACAAAATCCTTAATTAAAACTTTATTTTTCATCCGATTTTTTTTCAAAATACGCTTAAAATATTTGTAATTAAATAAACTATTTGGTAAAAGAATAAAACATTCCAGATATTTAATATAACGTAGAAAAAAATTTAAATGAAAATGAAAAATTTTGAAAAAAACGTAAAAAATAAGCAAATTTAGAACTTTGAGGTGCCATATCTCAGCGATTTCTTATCAGATAGAATTTTCCAGCATATCGACGGAAAAGGCATTCAAATACCTTTCCATCGATATGCCACTTATCTCGATCGAACTTCTCCGTTGGACGCCACAAGGGTTTGAGTGGAGCCATATACCGAAAAACACAAAAGTACCATTATCTAGAAAACGGTTTTTAGGAAAAAATATAACAGCGTTTTTCGTGCTCAGGAGGTCCCAATTAACTTATCTAGGCATGTGGCGTTCTTTGTATTTTTCCAAATTAAAAATTTGTAAACCAGTGTAATTGGCCATTACAATCCTGTGTTAGGGTTACGGCCTAGCTTCTCGCAGCACTCATGTTGTGTGTGTTAATTTTTATTCATGAGTACCGGTACCTACAGTTTAAAGTCGACCCCGAACGACAGATTTAAGAAGCTTTTTCATGGCAATCAATTACTCCCAGAGCTTTTGAAAGAAGAAATAATTTTTTCATATTTCTTTTTTCAAGATGTCAGAGCTGAGATTTGAACCCGGTGCTATCGTCTTATTAAGCCAACACACTAACCACTAGATCACGGCAACTACTACATTGTGACATCACTACAAAATATATGGGAAAATGAATTTTCTTTACAATTTCTTTTTTCTGGAATATTTGAGAAATTTTTTTTGCTATTCCTCTTATTTGGCCAGAGACCATTCCGAATTGGTACGAGTCATCGAAATCGGTCCAGGCGTTCTTGAGTTTTACTAGTAGTAACTAACGCCATTTCCTTATATATATATATATATATATATAGATAAGATAATTATTAACCTAAAAGTGGCCGATACTTTTTAAGGTGAGGTTTAAACTTACCACATTTTCTTGAGCTTGTCACATTTTTTGTTCGTTGAATGAATAACGAAAATATTTTGTTTATTTTGTCAACAAAGAAAATAATTAAATAAATATAACGAAAGTAAACTTTTTTAGCACACAATTCGTCGTGTGGGAGTTTATGTGCTCTATCCGCCATTTCATATTTTTTATATACCTCAAGTTAATGATTGCACTTTGGGTTTTCAAGCCAAATTTTTCGAGACTGCAATCCATTTTCGTCCAGTTTGGGAGATAAATAGCCGAAAAACGATTGCAGTTTTTAAAATTTTTGGTGTCAAAAACCTAAAGTAACTTCGAGATATATAAAATGGCGAATAGAGCACATAAACTTCCGCACGACGATTTTATGATATTTTAGTACCGATAGTAATCGGTTCTTTTATTGCCATATATTGAAAAATATAATTTTAATTTTATAGGTGAGCTGTAACAACGAAAAAAATTTAAATGTCACCTTATTTCTCGCATTAACTAAAATTAAGTTTTGCTATCGGACACCTTATTAGAAGTATAAAATAATCCAAAAAAAATCCAAATCCAGGAGTACAGCGCCACCTTCTGGGAATATAACAACTAACGTACTAAAGACGCTCGCTACTCACATTCAACATCGACCGACAGATTGGGCAATAACAAAAAAAACAAATAAAAAATTGAAAACATTGCTGGTATATTTGATTTGAAATCGAATGAAACAAATGAATGTAAGAAGGAATATTCCCCAAATGAATTGGCCTCTTTTAAGTAGAAGTAGACCGAAAATTTTTTTAAATCCATATTTAGCGGTTTTATTTGCACTAACAGCGTATTGTTTTGGTCTACAGTCAGCAACAGCACCGTGAGCCTCGAATTCAGTGATTAAATTACGTACGGTGGTCTCAGAATTAGCCTGATTACGAGAAAAACTAAAATGTTCACCATTTTGGTTGTAGATTTTCACAATTAAAAGTCGTTGTTCAAAAGTGTAGCGTTTCATGGATACAATTTCCCAATTTTTTCCTATATAAATGTCAAAGAATAACAGCTCAATTCTTGACATTTCAACATTTGACAGCCAATTTACTTCCTAACTCTAATTTTTTTTAATCTGTTCCTTCCTTTTTCGATGGAATTAAAGAACGCTGTAACTGACAAAACCTTAAATGTTCACTAGAGCCAAAAAATTTGTATGAAAGTAGAACAAATACACTGGTATTTTTCATTTTGCAGACGGCGTAAGTGAATTTATTTTCATCGTAGAAATCTGGGACCGGGACCAATCGACGCGTATTTTTTTTTCTGATAAATGATGCAAAAAACGTATTTTCAATTTTTGTCAGTTACAGGGTTCTTTAATTCCATTGACGATATAGAAACCACTACCAAACATGTTCATTCACATAATAACATTGTATTTAGAAAATATCAACGAAAATCCATATAAATCAACACAATTATGCCCATACCCACAGCGTTGATAATAGTTTTTTCCAGGAACATTAATTAATGATTTTTAGCTTTCTTTGGTGTATAAGAAATCATTTCTAAATTCCAAAGAATTTCATTCACTTTTTTCTCTTGCAATAACTTTAATACGAAGCTCAACATAATATTCAATTCTGAAGCAACACAGTACATCAGGAAACTGTAAAATAAATCCCACTAGACTTTCAAATCAGAATCAGCATATCCATAAATACATACATATGTATGTATGCGTGTGTATTTATATTTATATTAAAAGGTAGTCTTTAATAAGATTTTAAGAAGCATGAAACATTCTTCACTTAGTTTTTATTTCTTGCAAGTAGCAAGAAAAGCTATAAATGTTGGTGTTATTGAATGGTGTGTGAAGTGTATATTACAGGTATAATTATACAGATTTTATCATAAAATTGTCAGCAAACATCTAAACACTTCTACATACAACACTACAATACATATTTGTTCATTACTTGTGCCAAGTTGGCAGTTTATGGTAGCATTTGATTTTATTTTTCTTCTTATTATTAAGGGCAAATATAAATACGACTACCAACCAAACAAACAACCTAAAAAACAGCCAACTAAAGCAACCAAACACATTGCCAAAGTAAAAAGAACACACTAACAAAGAATACTCCTATTGCACTAAAGTTTTTAAGAGCATATTTGTGTTATAAGAATAGCGCGTATTTGGCGTTCGAATTTCTTTCACATCTATCAATGCTGGGGTTGCTGGTTTATTCAGTTTGTTCCATTTGATTGCATGTTTTCATGGTGCGAATGTGCTAAATGCTTAAATAAACAATTTACTTATTTATTTACGTCTGGCATTTGCTTGCTGTTATTATTAAATAGTCTTTATACTCGTTATTGCTTACAATGTCTTTCTTACTTTTCCCGTTCTCTACATCATCATATCACTACCAACATCTAGTCGTCTTTTTCTTATTTCAGAGCCTTATCATATTAAAATTGAATTTTTAATCTAAATGTAAGTATGTAATTGCACTTTTAGTTTAACTTTAGCTTGATATTCTCAGAGGAAAGTTTTGGACCAAAAAGAAAAAGATTTAATTAGGTTTCACTCTACCCAGAATATATCAAATAATAGTATTATTATCAGTATCTATACAACCACAATTTTTTCCTCAATGTTATCCTCATACATCTCAACCACGTCCTACGTATCGTCAAAATTCAAATAGTTCATCATTTGATAAAAATTCAGCTATACGTTCAGATAAAATTACCTCTATTATACAAAATTGGAACGTAAAATTTTATGGTTGTAGTTATGGCATAAGTGTCGACGTATGTACATATTTTTATACAGAGTTAGAAGTCTATAGTCGCCGTAGACTAGTTGTTAGTGTATTGGCTTAATAAGACGATTGTGGCGTGTTCAAATCTCAGCTCTGACATCTTGAAAATTGAAATATTGATAAAGAAATATGCGAGAAGGTAGGCCGTAACTCTGAAATAGGGTGGTAATGGTCAGTTATCTATGTATGTATGTTTACATGAAACTTGAATGAGAAAGCATATTACTTTTTTAAACTACACTATCAAAACGGGTTTAATAACTCAAAAAATTTTGCCTTTGACTCCAACAATTAGTATGCAGTTGCATATGAAAAATTTTACATTAGAAGTAGTCGTATGTAACAATACCAGGGTTACCTTTGACAATTTTTAAAAAGGGTCAGAAAAAGGGTATTTGGTAAGAAAAAGGGTCTCAAAAAGGGTATTTGAAAGAAAAAAAGGGTCAACTATTTTTTTTAACAAAAAACTCTTGAATAATATAATAACTTTATTGACTTCTTTTTAAAAATAATAATAAATCCCTTACTTTGGAGCTTAAGGTCATTGTATATTAATAGGAAAAAAAAACAAGAAAGTAAATATTTGTACTTTACATTTTAAAAAAATTTTTTAATAAAAATTACTTTTTATGTACAAAGGAATACATACTGTATTTTTAAATAAAATTTGCTTTGCAATTTTTAAATTGGCCAATTGTTTAGCAGTTTTAGAGTGTGTATTTAGTATTTGCTTACATATAATACAAATGGACTTCTTTTTTCTACGTCCAGATTAACCCATTTAAATTCCCTTATACACTCAAACGAATATTTTCGAATAATCTTCTTCTTCTTTTCCCTTGCTTTTTTTTTGCAGTAATTGACCAATTTGATGATGAACTAATATCCAAATCGGAGCTTACGTCATTGGGTTGAATTTCATGCATGTTGTTTGATGAAGTTGGCTGCTCATCTTGTTTTTTCAACTTTACAACAAACTTAACATTTAACAATAAGAAAATTGAAAAAGAAAAGTACTTATTTGTCCATGTTGGTAAACAATTTATATTCGTTACAAATTTTTTTCAGTTCTAGCTTTTTTATAATTTTTGTTTTTTTTTTTTTTGAAATTTTTTTTGCACACAACCCTTTCACGTTAAATTTGAAATTTATGTATTATAATTATAATAATATACAGGCATGCATGTAATAAAAGCTGTTTACTGTGATATGCTCTGTATACATAAAAGCTGCTTGTTTTGCGAACAATTGATTTATTTACCATCGCTAAAATAAACTCGTACATAAGCTATCAAAAAGACTAGAAAGTGACATGAATTGCTTGAAAATGATACAAAAGGGTAAATTAAAGAAGGGGTCACAAAAAGTGGCAGAGCCTCCAAAAAAGGGTCAAATTGATACTTTCGGGTCACAAGGGTAACGCTGAACAATACACATCTAGCGGTTTAAGTTTTTTTCAAAAAAGTTTATTCTCTTTGCATAAATACTAATCGAATTAGTTTATAAATTCAAATTTAAGCCAAAATAAAAAGCTATAATATATAATAGGTGTTGGTCGTCAAAATCGTGTCCTTTTATGCGTTAAATTTCGGTAATCTTACAAAACTGATTAAACCGTAGAAAACTTTATCGCTATTACCAACATCGACTTTATTGGAATAGGTGTTTTCATACAAAGCATAATAATGGTTTAAGAAGCAAACATCTGAATTCAGTATTGAAATATCGAAATTATTTTGAAAAATATTTACACGGACAATCCAAGCGATGTCACTTAAATTAAGTAGAAAGTAGCGTAGACATAGAAACTCCAACAGTCTTAACTAAATTTAAAATAGAGAAATTTAAACGTAGTTACAATTTAAAAATTGAAGTTGCGACTACAATAATACCCTGAGATTATCCACGATGCTTACCGTGACTTTAAAACTTTTTGCCACTGGTAGCTCTCATAACGCCGGGAATGATTTTTTTAGCACAAGTTGTTAAAGTCGTTACAAATTAAATTCGAGACAATTTTGTCAAATAAATCGCATTTAATTATTTCTGTGTTTGGATGTTCACTTTCTGTAAAAACAATCAAAGTTATGTATATTTTTAAACTAATTTCAAGAAAATATAAGAAATTACTTACATTTTTTTATTTCTTCTTCCTTGTTTGTTTGTTTCTAATAACGCTTTACCAATCGGGTACAACATCGAATAAATATGTAAATTCAATAACGAATGCTGTGATCCACGTTAACAACATTTTAATGTAGCAGTACTCGATATCGAATGCGGTGAATTGCAATTTACAATAGGTAATTTGTGTAGCAGTATATTAGGCATAGTTGCCAACAATTTCAAATATATATGTATATACATTTGTGTAGATAATCTTTCTAGGCTAGTTGTTACATTTTTATCAATAGATTTTATATATGAAATAAATAAATAATCACAGGAGCATTGCTACGTCGCACGTTGGGGTGAAATTCCCAATAATGACTCTTAATTGAAAATTTAAAATTAGTATTTTTAAAAAGTAATCTACTACAGGTTATAGTAAACAAAATTGTGCATTACTAACTATCGTTTTCATTTCGAGTTCTGCGTTGTCAAAGTTGAACTTTTTTAAGTTTTTGAAAACAGTGGTAAAAACTGAAAAAAAAAAATTTGGTTTTTAATAAAATTTTTGTATTTTCCTAGCTAAAAGTAATATTTTTTTAATGGAACCTTTAACCTCAGGTATTTGTAAACTCAAATATGTATCTCTGTTAAATATTTTTGTTGTAAAAATATTTTAAATATTTTTCTGAACATTGGTGTAAACAACAGAGATTTTTCATTTTTGGTGAAAATTCAAATCCGGTTTGGACGAATCTGGTAAAAAAAAATTATAATTTTCTATGACATGTCTACTAACAAATCATAGAAAAACATTTTGAGGATTTTTTGCGATAAGAACGAAAAAAAATAGGTTTTTAATCCAACATCAAAGAAAAATTCGTATATGTTAAGCAATACATTCACTGCATTAATCATGTAAGTGTGGAAATATACATATGTGTGTGTTTAGTATATAGTTTTGTTATTGTTTATTTTACTATTTTAGTGCCTTTTTCACATGTCATATAAAATTTCAATAAAAAAATGGCAAGCAAGGTCCAAAACAGGAAACAAAGTAGTAAATGAAACCAGATCACAAACACAGATCGAGTTCAGACAAAAAACCGGACTTATAGTTAACCAACTAAAACCAGGATTTGGAAACTCAAATGACGGGAATACAGCCAGACTTTTTTTTCACATTTCCGAGGTTTCTTCGGAAATTAAAAAAATCGACCTTGAACTGGTCAAGAAGTTGCATACTATTTAGTTCGTTTATCATGTGTTCATCAGATTAATGTTGAAAAATTTATAAATTTTGCTTTATCGACCGCAAAATACTTTATTAAAAAATACCCATGGTATAACATGTCTTCCACTTTACATAAATTTTTAAAACATGGTCCACAGATTACTACTCAGTTATCGGAGGAAGCGCAGGAAGCTCGTAATAAAGATTTTAAATCATACAGAGAAAATTTTTTCACCAAAATACAATCGCTAAAAGTCCAATAAAGATATTTTCAATAGATTTTTAATAAGCTCAGTAGTGCGATTCACTAACTTTTAAAGCATTCAACATGTTTTATCATTAACCACACATTTTGATGTTTGCACTAACCACTATGTGATTCACTAACTTATTTTTAGCCACGGTAAACAGTTTTATTTTTCACTATATTCAAATTAAAGTTACGTGGCAAGTTTCTTAAATGGCATTTTAACCCATTTCCGCCCGCTGTACTATATATAGTACACAACTTAAAGTTCAAGTAAAAATTTTAAAATGCAGTTTTTTTACTCCGGAAATGCTTTTTATCAGTCAGTAAGAGTACATGAAACATCCACGTAGCTGTTGTAGATCAACTTATCATATTATAGTTGACAAATATCAATTATAGGAATCCCCATTTTGGGTAGTGATTTATTTCTTTCTTCCATTTATGTAGTTTATTTTACATCAGTTAACTTTGAAGAACGTTAAAAAACAGTTTATTTACTTGATAACATCACATTCTAACAAAATCAATATAAAACAGTTTAGTTCGTATAGAATTTTTTGAGCTATAGCATATTAAGTGCTGTTGTACTAAGCTTAGCACAACTGAAAAAACACAACTCAGAATATTTTTTTTTGTTTTTTTCTTTTACTGTACTGTAAAAAATGTTGTTTAAATCTAGTAATAAATATTGAATTTTAAAAATTGTTCTTGGTTTTCATTTGGGCGTTAATGGGTTAAAATAAGAGAAAAGAACAAAGAAGAATAGAAAAAAAAAAAACAAATTAAACCCCATTATTTTGGAAATTTAAAAAAGTAAAACTTTACAAATAATTATTATTTTATTTATTTTCATAGAATAGATAAATTATAGGCTAAATACTCAAAAGCCATTATATTTTTTATTAAAATTATAATTTATTATTTATATAAAGAAACACTTTTCTAAAAACAAATTAAACCGCACCAAAAATGTTGGCGTTAGTAAACTACAATTTATTTGGTTAAAAATAACAGCTGATTGAAACAACTGACTTTAGACGACAACAGAAATCGTTAAAGTATTAGCAAAGAATATAAATCATATAGAATGTGCATCACGTACAAGTAAAATTTCTTATGGCGGGTCGTAATGTTGGAACCCGCAAAAAGAATTGTGACTCTCTTACTTAGCAAAGAGAATTCGTTTACTCTCTTACTTTGCACACACAACATCACAGTGTATAAGACGATAGCCACAACAAAATTTTTACTTCGTGTCTTTTTTTTGCTTAAGTACAGAAACGGTTTCATGCTAACAACAATATTCACATACAATACAATTTATGTGTTTGTGTGTCTTATTCATTGTGAGCTGTTTTCGTTTTTAAATTTTAAAACTTAGAGAATAATGTTGTTGGTTCAAATATTTTTGTGTAATAAAGAATACAGTGCTCCGATACGACTATATATGCTAGTGTAGGGCAAAGCATATTTAATTTGTAGTTGCGCGAAGGAAAATACATTAATCTACATCGAATGTATAGCGCCCTATTTAATATCGTAATAAGAGTGTAGTTAGAAATATATTTTTTTATTATTATTTATTTAAGCTCAACAATTAATTTTATATTTATTTGAAATAAAAGGTTAACTAGACCAAAGAATGTAATTCCAAAAATAATAAAAAAACACAAGTATATATTCATTAATGAAAAATTTTTGAATGATAAATTGATGATTTTTCAATTATATGAAAATTCTATTTTTATTTTTATTTATATATGTATGTATGTATGAATTATATAAATGTACGTATATATACATTTTTAAAAGAAAAGACACTTTAATTTTTCTTATGTTAAAAATAAATAATAAATAAATAATAATCAAGATTAAAATTATTTCTTATTTTATACTTCAAAGCATCAAATCATCATTTTAGCCACCCCTTCCGCAAAGGTTTAATTGAGTGTGGAAAATTATAAAGTCAAAAAACTTTTTGATCGCTTAATTCAAAAAACGGTTTTTTAGCAGGTACTTTAAGATTGGAAAAGCATTTTCGGTTAGTCGAGCACATATAAGGGCACAAATATTAATACCAGTGCTTTTTAAAATATTAATATTTTCTTTAACAATTTTACTTAAAGAATCTGCAGATAAATCATTTTGGGAAGTAAAATAATTTAGAATGATAGCAAAATGAATGGAAGCAAAAACACATTTCAATATTTCATAATGTCTTTAATTCGGAATCTAAAAAATTGGTATAAAATCTTTTATTATTGAGTCATGTAAACCACTGATCCCAGAGTGGTTTGCCGACACTTGTTCTTAATACAGAATAGAGGTATTGGATTTTCTATTATAGGTACTCCTTCAAAAACATTGATCTTGAAGTACAGAAAAAGGAAGTTCCAAAAAAAGAAAATTAGATATTTTATCCAATAAATAATCTTTAAAAAAAGTAACTTTATTAGCCTTTTTATAAAGTAAGAAATTATTTTAATCTTGATTACATACATACATACATAACTGGCCTTTACAACCCTGTGTCAGGATTACGACCTAGCTTCTCGCAGCACTCATGTTGTGTGTGTCAATTTTTATCCATGAGTACCGGGACCTACAGTTTAAAGTCGACTCCGAACGACAGATTTGAGAAGCTTTTTCATGGCAATTAATTACTCCCAGAGCTTTTGCCAGAAGACTGCTGAGAGGTAGTCGCCGAAAGAAATAATTATTTCATATTTTTTTTTTTTTTTTTTTTTTTTAAGATGTCGGAGCTGAGATTTGAACCCAGCACTATCGTCTTCGTAAGCCAACACACTAACCACTAGACCACGGCGACTACATCTTTAATCTTGATTATTATTTATTTATTATTTATTTTTTACATACAAAAATTGAAGTGTCTTTTCTTTTAAAAATGTATATATACATATATATATATATATATATGTACATATATATAATACATACATACATATATAAATTAAAAATAAAAATTGAGTTTTCTTATAATTGAAAGATCATCAATTTATCATTCGAAAATTTGTCATTAATGAATATATACTTGTTTTTTTATATTTTTGGAATTACATTTTTTGGTTTAGTTAACCTTTTATTTCAAATAAATATAAAATCAATTGTTGAGCTACACTTTTATTACGATATTAAATAGGGCGCTATATATTCGATGTAGATTAATGTATTTTCCTTCGCGCAACTACAAATTAAATATGCTTTGCCCTACACTAGCTTATAACGTCGTATCGGAGCACTGTATTCTTTATTACAAAAAAATATTTCAACGAACAGCATTCTTTACGTTTTAAAATTTAAAAAACGAAAACAGCTCACAATGAATAAGACACACACACACATAAATTGTATTGTATGTGAATATTGTTGTTAGCATGAAACCGTTTCTGTACTTAAGCAAAAAAAAAACACGAAGTAAAAATTTTGTTATGGCTATCGTCTTATACACTGTGATGTTGTGTGTGCAAAAATTTTGTTGTGGCTTTCTTGCTGTGTGGTGTTCTTGTTATAGTTGTTGGAGTTTAAAACACACATTAGCACAGTGCATACACTGTGACATTAGTTTCTCTTATTTTGTTACGCTCTTTTCTTTTGTTTTGCCTTTTGCCCTTCCTTCCCGCGTCTGAAAAAATTTTGACAAAATATTTGGATAAGTGTTGAGATGCGCATTCTATATGATTTATATTCTTTGGTATTAGTGAATAGCAGAATGGTTAATTTTGTGGTTAAAATTTTTAAAAGAAACAATTGTTGTTAAAAAAGCTTAGTGAATCGCACTACTGATCCTATTATTAGTAATATGAGCAAACATTACAAAAAAAGTAGCGTTTACCACATCAGGGGGTCAATTCTGGTTCTGTGAAATAGTGAAACGTAAAGTTTTTTATCATTATCGTTTTCATGAGCACTTTACGCATTATCATATCACAATTACACAATTTGCGATTCTGGTGCATGTTATGAAAAAATTGTTTCATTCCAAACGTAGTCGTGAAAATTTTGCTTGTATATTACTAAAATTTTATGTCAAAATATCAAAACAAGAGTACGAAGCCAACCGGCTGAAGGAAGCGGCTTAGCCGCCATATACCTTTTTGAACTGCTTCTACTTTTACTGATACTGTTTTTAGATATTAATAAAAGTATGGTATTATAACATACAAATATGTATTTCGTTGATACCACTTTCAGTTTTACGCGTTCACAAATACAGTTATGTATATCACTTTCAAATCGAAAAATAAATTAAATCAACACCGGCTTGTAATATAGAATTTTTTTGTATTCACTAGTTTGTTAGCGTACAAGAAATGATGATAAATTAATGGTTGATTTTAATGCATGTACTTAAAAGTATGATCGCACAGTAAGAGCATATTCATAAAAAAGGTTTTGATAATTGTTGCTATTCGCTCGTGGTACTCAAAGTATTTAAAAATTACCTAAATGTATAAATATTCGTACATACAAGAAAAATTTAAATGACTTTGTGTTGCATAAACATACATACAGGACGTACGCTGGGAAGGTATACGACTTTGTTTTGCCGCCATTTTGGTAAACATTAGTCTTAACAGTTCATATTTGGCAATCGTGAAGTAGAGACGTGGCAAATTTATTATGGAGAAATATGAACTGGCGGACACCCTCTACATATGTATGTACATACTTAATTTCGTTTTAAAACCAATTGCATACATTTCAACAAATGGAAAATTTCTAATTGTTATAATAAATATAAATAGATAAGATATGTTTCGTACTGTTTTTTCTCTTAAAAAAAATTTAATCAGATTTTTGCTGGATACAAAATTAATATTAAAAATAATTGCAACTATCGCCGATTGATTTTTTGTGCTGCCGGTTTCGCCGCTACCGCCGTCAACTATATTTATTTGGCTCTGTATTCTAGTATAAACAAAACACCAATGTGACGCCATATTTGTTTTGGTTTTTGAAATAAATACACGAGTATTAAATATTACATTAAAATAAAAATATGACGGATGCAATTATTTTATTCGACTTTATTAAATATTCTTTTTTATTTTTGCTAGCACGCTTTCCTTTTGTTGGTTTTTTCATGGTTTTAAGCCTCTATGTAATTTTTTCACATAAATATTTTCTGTGCAAACTTGTTACACATATGAAACAATTTTGACAGTTATTTCGCAGTTACACAAAACACGAATCAGCACTCTTGTGAAACTTTGAAAATATTTTGTTTCATTCCACTTGTTGTTACATGAAAAAATTATGTGTAGCTTTTAAGTTTTGCACAAAACAAGAATCAAAAACGCTGTGTAACAGTGAAAAAACTTTTCATTTCACCGTTTCACAGAACAAAAATTGACCCCCAGGTATTGGACCGTCTAATATTAACTAAACTTTTTGAAGAAAATAATTCCGATGATACTTATTTTAGTGATAGAGAATATGAACACTAATAATATTAAACATAAAATTTAAATTTATTATATATATTATTAATATTAATAAAAACATTTTAATAAATAAAAATTAGTGGTCCCTATTTCCGGAAAAATTTTGAATGGGGGCTATACGAAATCATTTTCCGATTTCATTTTCATTTATCTTTAAAAATTTAGCTTTCAAAACTATTTAAATATTCCATACGATCCGACAAATGAATATCCCTGAGGTCTAAAAAAAATTTTTTATCAAAAATTATCCATTAAATACTATGAAAAGGAAAACTAAGTGCTATCTCTAATGCCTGAATTAAGAGCGGATTTTAGCAATTTTAACCCACTGTGCGTTGGCCGGGTATTGTTAAAAATTAGAAAATTAAAAAAAAAAAAAATTTATAAAAAATTCTAATCTTTTACCTTACTTCTACAGAGAGTATTAAGTATTATCAAAGAATATAAATCATATAGAATGTGCATCACGTACAAGTAAAATTTCTTATGGCGGGTCGTAATGTTGGAACCCGCAAAAAGAATTGTTACTCTCTTACTTAGCAAAGAGAATTCGTTTATTCTCTTACTTTGCACACACAACATCACAGTGTATAAGACGATAGCCACAACAAAATTTTTACTTTGTGTCTTTTTTTTTTGCTTAAGACAGAAACGATTTCATGCTAACAACAATATTCACATACAATACAATTTATGTGTGTGTGTGTCTTATTCATTGTGAGCTGTTTTCGTTTTTTAAATTTATAACTTAGAGAATAATGTTGTTGGTTCAAATATTTTTGTGTATTAAAGAATACAGTGCTCCGATACGACTATATAAGCTAGTGTAGGGCAAAGCATATGTAATTTGTAGTTGCGCGACGGAAAATACATTAATCTACATCGAATATATAGCGCCCTATTTAATATCGTTATAAAAGTGTAGTTAAGAATATGTTTTATTATTATTATTATTTATTTAAGATCAACAAGTCTTCTTATGTTTATTTGAAATAAAAGGTTAACTAAACCAAAAAATGTAATTCCAAAAATATTAAAAAAAACAAATATATATTCATTAATGACAAATTTTCGAAAGATAAATTGATGATTTTTCAATTATAAGAAAATTGAAAAAATTTTATTTTTGATTTATGTATGTTTAAAATATATAACTGTATGTATGTATTCATTTTTAGAAGAAAAGATACTTCAATTTTTTATGTTAAGAATAAATAATAAATAAATAATAATCAAAATTAAAATTATTTCTTAGTTTTTACTTTGAAGCATCAAAAAGTATATTTTGAGGATTTTCATCTCCATAAAAAGGCTAATAAGGTTACTTTTTTAAAAATTTTTTATTGTATAGAATATCTATTTTTGGAACTTCCTTTTTCTGTAGTCCAAGAGCAATGCTTTCGAAGGAGCAGCAAATCCAATACCTCTATTCTGTGTTGAGAACAAGTGTTGGCAAACCACTCTGGGGTGATTCGTTTACATGACTCAATAATAAAAGATTTTATACCAATTTTTTGAGGTTCAGATTTAAAGACATTATAGAATATTAAAATATGTTTTTTGCTTGCATCCATTTAGCTATCATTCTAAATTATTTTACTTCCCAAAATGGTTTATCTGCAGATTCTTTAAGTGAAATTGTTACAGTAAATGTAAATATTTTAAAAAGCATTGGTATTAATGTTTATGCCCTTATATGTGATGAAGGCTCGACTAACCGAAAATGATTTTCCAATCTTAAAGTATCTGCTAAAAAACCGTTTTTTGAATTAAGCGATCAAAATGTTTTTTGCCTTTATGATTTCCCACACTAAATTAAATCTTTGCGGAATGGGTGGCTGAAATGTGACATAAAAACCCCGGATAGGACGGCAAGCTTTCAGGTAATTAGGGAATTGTAAGAAATGGAAGCAAATGCAAAAACAAAAATGTGCCCAAAACTAACACGGCAACATATGTTTCCTAACACTTTTGAAAAATGCTTGTAGTATTTGCCACACAAATTTTCAGCAGGCTTGTTTCTGCTGCTATTAAAACAACGTCTGAAACCACAAAATTTAAGACATGTTCCGCAGAATTGGCTTTATCAACAGCTCAGTTTATGGAAAAAATGGCAATATTTTTGATTGTCTTAATAGTGGCTCCCTTTATCGAGATAATTGCTACAGATCTGCAATTCAGATTAACAATGAAGTATATAAATATATTCAGTTCTTTTTAGAATATTTAAAAAAGGTGGAGTTTGTAGATCAAAGCAAGCGTATTTTCTTTTCAAATAAAATGAAACTCACCCTAAATTCAATTCTTATGTTAACAAATGAAATTTTAAGGGAAGGTGGTGATTTATATTTCTTAATGACAAAGTCCCTCAATCAAGACAAATTAGAACACTTTTTCTGTCTTTAAATCTGAACCGCAAAAAATTGGTACAAAATCTTTTATTATTGAGTCATGTAAACGAATGACCCCAGAGTGGTTTGCCGACACTTGTTCTCAACACAAAATAGAGGTATTGGACTTTCTATTATTGGTTCTCCTTCGGAAACATTGCTCTTGGACTACAGAAAAAGGAAGTTCCAAAAAAAGAAAATTAGATATTTTATCCAATAAAAAATCTTTAAAAAAATTAACTTTATTAGCCTTTTTATGGAGATGAAAATCCTCAAAATATACATACTTTTTGATGCTTTGAAATATAAAGTAAGAAATAATTTTAATCTTGATTATTATTTATTTATTATTTATTTTTAACATAAAAAAATTAAAGTGTCTTTTCTTTTAAAAATGTATATATACGTACATACATATATATAATTCATACATACATATATAAATTAAAAAACAAAATAGAATTTTCTTATAAATAATTGAAAAATCATCAATTTATCATTCGAAATTTTGTCATTAATGAATATATATGTACTTGTTTTTTATATTTTTGGAATTACATTTTTTGGTTTAGTTAACCTTTTATTTCAAATAAATATAAAATCAATTGTTGAGCTTAAATAAATAATAATAATAAAATATATTTCTAACTACACTTTTATTACGATATTAAATAGGGCGCTATATATTCGATGTAGATTAATGTATTTTCCTTCGCGCAACTACAAATTAAATATGCTTTGCCCTACACTAGCTTACATAGTCGTATCGGAGCACTGTATTCTTTAATACACAAAAATATTTGAACCAACAACTTTATTCTCTAAGTTTTAAAATTTAAAAAACGAAAACAGCTCACAATGAATAAGAAACACAAACACATAAATTGTATTGTATGTGAATATTGTTGTTAGCATGATACCGTTTCTGTACTTAAGCAAAAAAAAAACACGAAGTAAAAAATTTGTTGTGGCTATCGTCTTATACACTGTGATGTTGTGTGTGCAAAAATTTTGTTGTGGCTATCTTGCTGTGTGATGTTCTTGTTATAGTTGTTGGAATTTCGTCACTGTATGTACTGTGGCTGAACGAAAAAACCTAAACAACAATGCAAAAGAAATAAAACACACATTAGCACAGTGCATACACTGTGACATTAGTTTCTCTTTGGATTCTCTTGTTTTGTTACGCTCTTTTCTTTTGTTTTGCCTTTTGCCCTTCCTTCCCGCGTCTGAAAAAATGTTGACAAAATATTTGGATAAGTGTTGAGATGCGCATTCTATATGATTTATATTCTTTGGTATTATTCAAACCAATTATAATCATACCTCGTCGCATTTTAATTTCTTTATAAATTCTAACCATTTTAATTGAAAAAATTCATTCCTACATAGATTTTGTTTTCAATTTTATTTGCTTTTTTACGTTTTACGCTGTTTATTTTTTAAAAGAATTTGTTGAGATTCTTTTTAAATGCTTCTGATTCTAGTTGCTGCCATTTCTTGGAAAAAAAATAATATTTATTTAGTTCCAATCAATGCATTTTATACCATTTTTAAAATTGAAATAAAGGAGGCAAACTAAAAAAAACCCAAAAAGAAAAATTTTGATGGTACAAGGCTTTTAAGGCCAGTATTTGAGTTATAGATTATAAGGTTTTTAAATCTTTTTTTTTCTTTTTTTGGTGTACCTATTCGTTAAATTATTTAAATTGAAAATTAATTTTATCTATTTTTGTTATATTTAATTATATTTATTTTCTTGAACATTTTCAGAAATGGGATTGCGTTACTGTGAATCGCCTTCCGTGGGTACGTGTTGCACCCACAGCATGGAAACAAAAATGGCAATGCAATCACGTCTTCAGCTGGAGAAACATTCCAAAGAACAGATTTTAAAAATGTCAAGTATGCTGAGCGCTAAAGCACAAAAATTTAATGGTAAGTTTTCTCATTTTAATGATTAATGTAAACCAGAATTTAAATCCTAAAAAGTACCAAAAAACAAGCAGTAAAAACAAAGATTATTCAAGGAAATCCTCGTGAGAAAACTACAAAAAAATCTTTTTTCCTAATAAAATCACACTCTAAGCATGTGTATTCACTCTAAGCATCAGTATTCAAGCTTGCATTTTGCGTTAAATTTTCAGGAGCATATGTCGGAAGAAACAGTAAAAAATAGAGAAATTCATCAGAGCAAGCATTTTATTTTTTTCATAAAAATTTATTTAATTTTAAAAATTTGTTGTAAAAATCAACAGAAATACAAAATAAAATTGTTTTCAGCAACTTTTTATAAATCCGATAATTTAATTGTTCTGCAGGTATATAAAGGTTTTCGAGAGGATAGGGAAGGTAATGCTGGTGGGGTAGCTATTTATGTGAGGAACAACATTACATGCAGGGTACGTAATATGTATTCTGAGAATGCATCAGTAGGTGTGAATATGGTGGAGTTTATTTTTCTTGAAGTTAGTTCTGGCGGTAATAAAATTTTGGTGGGTTGTGCGAATACTTTTCAGTAATTTTTTATCTAAATTAGAGACACTTGCGGCTGAATATAGTGATATAGTCATTGCAAGTGACTTTAATTCTAATATTCTTTTGGAATCAGGTCTCACTGAAAACATGGCATCTTTTGGTCTAATACCCACAAATACCGTTAATCCTACGCACCATACATCGACAAGTAGAACTCTACTGGACATATTCTTTGTGGCGAATACGAGGACGGTACTACTCTACGACCAGGTGTCTGCCTCTTGCTTCTCTAAGCATGATTTAATTTTTCTTGCGTATAACTTCAGTGTTCTTCTTGAACAACGTGTGTTTTATTTTAGGAATCTTAATCCTGTTTTACTTACACAGAATTTTAATCGTTTTGACTGGAATAGAATATTTTACATGCCTTCAGTGGATGAACAGGCGTTATTTTTGCAAAATACCAGTCAGATGCTTTATGACGAACTAGAGCCAATTAAGTCAAAAGTAATTTCAAATAAAATAAAACCTTGGTTATTTTCCGCTATTAGACAGCTTATTCTCAAGAGAGATATAGCATATTCTAGATGGAAGCGATTTCGAACTTCTGATCTTACAATGGAATTCAGAACTGCTAGAAGAAATGTGAATATTGCTATCACGAAAGCCAAAACGGAATATTATGCGCAGCGATTTAACTCCGCTCGACAAACATGGAAATATACTCATGAAATAGGGGTCGGTAGGGCAAGGGGATGTTGTGACTGCCAAATTGATGTGGAAAGGCTTAATGAAAATTTCACCAATATTCCTTCTATTCCTACCGACACAAGCTTCTATACCTTTGATAACGTTAATTCTCTACGAACAGGAAGGAATGCTGAAACTTTTCGATTTTCTTGTGTTAGTCAATCTGAAGTTTTTTATTATTTCAGCTTAGTTAAGTCGGTCGCCATGGATTGTGATAATATGCATCCAAAATTTATCAGATCCCTGTTGCCAATGCTTTTGCCACATTTTACGCATCTGTTCAATACAATTATCATATCTAGTACATTTCCTTCTATTTGGAAATATGCGAAGATAATACCTCTGCCCAAATCGCAGACGGAATATAGGCCAGTTGCTATTTTTTGCTACTTATCGAAAGTTCTGGAAAAAATTCTTTCTTTACATATGTCTGCTTTCATTACGAGAAATAAGTTATTATGTGAAATGCAATCGAGATTTCGGCTCATAGTTGTTTTCTGCGTTGCTTGATGTTTCGGAGAACTTACAACGTGGATTTAATGATAATCAGATAAATTTCTTGGTCCTACTGGACCATTCTAAGGCATTTGACACAGTTCATCACAATATTCTTTT
The DNA here is from genome assembly GCA_963576795.1 of Metopia argyrocephala. Lineage (NCBI taxonomy): Eukaryota > Metazoa > Arthropoda > Insecta > Diptera > Sarcophagidae > Metopia > Metopia argyrocephala. The sequence goes on along the minus strand of OY756210.1, from coordinate 85,089,234 downwards.
GATGAAACTAAGGTATTTTTTCATTTTTCTTCAACTCCGGTGAAAATGTTATCGTCTTATCTAACCGACCATTGGCAATCGGTTTACACAAGCACTGCTCAGTCAAGTCCCTTAAGACTGAACAGTGGAGTCCCCCAGGGCTCAATTCTTGGACCAAAAATTTTGGTTTTTCTATATTTATGTCAATGATTTGCCCAACCAACTTTCGTATTGCCGAATACATATGTATGCAGATGATATACAATTGTACTTAGCCAACCCAGTCCAATCGGAATCGGAGAATATAGCCAGGGTTAATGATGACTTGAATAGAATTTTTCGGTGGGCTACAGCCAATGGTCTTTTTTTTAACCCGACCAAGTCCAAGTGTATTGTTATTCGCAGGAGAACTAGTTTTCCTGCTATATGCGATAACATTGAAATAAATGGAGAAAGGATTGACTTCGTTAATACCACAAGGAATCTTGGTATAATCTTTAATAATACGCTAACGTGGTCGGATCATATATATTGGTCTGCTCAATACTACACACCCTTACATATAAGAAAACTTCTTGCTAAGACCTATATCATTCCTGGCTTACTTTATGGCTGTGAAATATTTGCTAGCTGTGACTTTGTTAGTAAACGCAGGATGAATGTTTATACAACAATATTTTGCGGTATGTATATGGTTTGGGACGGTTTGAACACATATCCCAGTTTTCCTCGGAGCTTTACGGTGTTTCTTTCGATATCTTCTCAAAATTCGAGTTCTTATCCTAATGCATAGAATAATTTTCAGCCAATCTCCTCGATATCTTTTTGACGAAATAAGGTGCTAGATCTCTTAGGGGCGGAAAAATTATCATTCCTAATTATAGCTACCTTGTGCCTTAAAGGCAGTTTTTTGTGTATGCCGCACGTCTCTGGAATCTGCTACCACATACATACATATACATAATTGGCGTTTACAACCCTGTGTCAGGATTACGGCCTAGCTTCTCGCAGCACTCATGTTGTGTGTGTAAATTTTTATCCATGAGTACCGGGACCTACAGTTTAATGTCGACTTCGAACGACAGACTTGAGAAGCTTGTTCATGGCAATTAATTACTCTCAGAGCTTTTGCCAGAAGACTGCTGAGAGGTAATCGACGAAAGATATATTTTTTTTCATATTTCTTTTTTTTTATGATGCCGGAGCTGGGTGTCGAACCCAGGGCTGATGTCTTAGTAAGCCAACACACTAACTAGACCACGGCGACTACACATACCCAGGAACTTAATAGTAACGCAACCAGTTTTAAAAAGTTTTTATTTCATAATTGCAAACTTTGATTAGATAAATGTTTGTAATTTTATGTATTGATATTATTTTTTTTTTATAATTTTTTATAATTTATATGATTCAACATTATACTATTCTTATTAATATCTATTGGTTATTTTATTATTAGTTTTTTGTGTTTTTGAAATTTGAGTAATTACATTTGATTGCATACCTTGTAGTTTCTCTGTTGTAGAATTCGATACGCTTGCAATATTTGGCACAGATTTATGTGACGCATTCAGTCTGTGGGACCAACCACTAAATGAAGTTTGTTGTCAAATTAAACAGGCTAGAGTTGATTCTAAGATGCTAAACCAAATTAAAAATGAGTTTAAAGATGTATTTCAAGATACTCCTGCAAAATGCACCAAGGTAAAAGTACAGTTACAGCTGAAAACAGATGCTAAACCCATATTTAGAGCTAAACAACCAGTTGCTTACACAATGCTTCCATTAATAGAAGATGAAATTTACCGTCTACAGTCCTTGGGAATCATTTCCCCTGTCGATTTCTCAGCCTGGGCAGCACCCATTGTGGCTATTAAAAAACCAAATGGTAAAATTCGGGGGGACTATTCAACTGGATGGAACAACAAATTGTCTAAAACACTTGCACAGTACTATATCAGTGTGGTCCAAGGTTGTCTAATGTTTAATAACAGAATTATAATACCTACAAAATTTAGAACTTGTATTCTGAAACAGCTTCATCGAGGACACCCAGGTAAAGAAAGAATGAAATCTTTAGCTAGAAGTCATGTTTACTGGTCAGGTATAGATGAAGATATTATAACTTATGTACGGAACTGTCATCAATGTGCTGTAAATTCTTCTGCACTACTTAAACATACCTTACAGTCTTGGCCTTTGGCAAGTAAACCTATGGAACGAATACATATAGATATTGCAGGTCCATGTAATGGGTTATATTATTTTGTTATTGTTGATGCTTATTCCAAATGGCCTGAAATTTTCGAAGTCTCAAATATTTCATCAGCTACTATTATTTCGAAACTTACAGAAATGTTAGATAGATAGATATGGAAATCCAAATACCATTGTCTCAGATAATGGCACTCAATTCATAAGTGCTCAATTCAAAAACTTTATTAGAAATAGATGAATTTCGCATGTAAAAACGGCGTCATATTCATCCACAATCTAATGGTCAAGCTGAGCGTTTTGTGGGTACATTAAAACGCGCTCTAGAAAAACTCAAAAATGGAGGTACAAGTAAAGAAAATTTAGAAACTTTTCTTCAAACTTATAGGTCAACACCAAGATTAGAATCAAAATCACCAGCAGAGTTGTTCCTTAGTCGGAAAATTAGAACCATTTTGGACTTACTGAAACCGCAGGAACCAGTATCTAGCACCCGAAATTTTCAGCAAGAGGCAATGTTTAACAGGAGAAAAAGTATATTCCCAAATTTTCAGAAAGAACAAGTGCATATGGGTGTCTGGTTCAATAGTAGAACGTGTAGGAACTGTTATCTACAATGTTTTAATCAATTATGAAAACAAACAAAGACTAATACGTGCCCATGCAAATCAAATTAAGAAAAGATTTGGAAACGAAAATCCAATAAATTCAGCGCACTTATTATTGGAAATGTTAAATTTAGACAACAGATTAACAACAAATAATGTATTCCAATCAGTTTCACCTGAAACCACTACTTCAGAACAACCAGAACGAAATGAAGTAGTAGATGACACAAATATTCAATCTGAAATAGATTCATCTTTCCACTCAACGTGTGATTCAATTGAAAATTGCCCAGTTTCATCACCTTTCCCAAATAACTTGGAAACGGCTAGACCTACAATAAACCGTCAACCTCCAGAATGGATGAAAGATTACAAAACGTTTTAAGAAAAGAGAGATATTGTAGTTAGCTACTTGTAAACTTTTCACTTTGTATTCAATATTTTAAAATAACAATAATTCATTGAAATTTAATGTCTATAGAAAATAATATTTTTCTCTACTTTGGTTTTAACTTTTGAAACTTAAATACATTTTATAATATTTTATAAAAAAATATATTGTGTTATTATTCAAACCATAACACTTATATACATACTTTATTTTATTAAATTATATTAATTTTATTATTAATGGTAGTTTGGCGATGCATTCCTGTACTCTAAACATACGAGGGATCTCGTGTTGTATAGGAAATCGAAAATAAATAAATAAATAAAAAAAATAAAATAGAATATAATAAAAAATAAAATAGAATAGAATATTCCACTGCTTCGAATTTGATTAATAAATCTCGCAATAATATTTCTTGTTAAAATTTATTTTTAAATAATTTTCAAATAATGTTCGCTCAAAACGAAATTTTTCTATAAAATACACCTACATATGTATGTATGTACAGTGGTCGGCATATTTATTTTCACACCTGAGAACTTTTAAAATTTTTTTAGAGTTACATATTAGGCATATAGCATCAAGTGTGTTTGAGTTCAAATACTAAGTATATTCGTTTTTTTAAACATTCTCAACATGACATTCTCAAATGACAGTCAAAGCAAACAAATACAAAGTAAAGACAAAACAAATACAAGCTTTACTCTCTTTATCTGTCTAGACTCTAGAGGACTTGTATTTACTAAACGGCTGCACAAGCTGACTCAAATGGAATTTCAAAGCATTCGTTTATTTTTCAACTACTGTTTGATATATACTTTTGGCAAACATAACCAAATCGGCTTGATTTTGAATAATGGAAAGTCATGAAGTTGTAAGCAACCAAATCATCGTACTTGTGAGTAGCGTGTTATCAACGACTTGAAACACGAAGTTGAAGAGCACGAAACATTTAATATCAAACAACTCATAACTGATGTTATGTTTGAGTTGGATTATTTGCAATGTAACATTTAAACACTCTATTGGTGTTATATTTGAGTTGGTACATTGGAATCAAGCAACCAAATCATTTATTCATGTTATGTTCGAGTTGAACTTCGAAGTAAGTGTACATCCGGTCGAAAATATTATTCATTTACAAGACTTTTTTGAAATTAATGTAAAGATGTACATTAGTGTGTCCAAAAAAAAAATTTTTTTTGGGGATCAAGCTTATTTCGAACCACTATGAGCTTTGAAAGGATACAACTCGAGAACGGTTAAAGAAAATTTATTTTTTTTCTGCTTATCTTATTTAAAACTTAATAATCTTTTAAACCGCATCATTAATTTTTTTAGTCTTTATACAAATTTTAAAAGTTATAAACCATTGTTTTCGATATTTGTTGAAAATTTAGGAAAAACTGTTATATAATGTATCAAAATGTTCAAAATCATTGCACATGAAATTAAAGATCGGAATATTTTCTTTAATAATATTGACCCATAAGCCGAGAAAATATCGATTTTTTACTAATTCATAACCGAAATTTAAATAGAGCCCAAAAAGCTAGATTTTTAATTAAAAATCAATTTGCGCGACCTCTAAACCACTTTCAAAAATCTGAAAAAATTCTCAAAAATACTTTGCCTCATAGTGGTCCAAAATAAGCTTGATCCCCAAAAAAATTTTTTTTTATGTTTAAAGTAATTTTGCAAACTTTTGCTATATGTCCTTTACTTTAAATGAAAGCTGAGACTTCAATATTTCATTTGATATAAGTCTGCACCTAGAGCGAGGGGCTGCTCTATATTTCCTAGGCCATTGAAAATGCAAAATGTTCAATTTTTACACCACAATTCTGTTGTTAAGAAATTTTTTTTGTTTATTTACTTTTTCATCTACTCATTCCACAACTAAACTAATTAAAAAATACTTTATTGTTATATTTATTATGTATTTTTTTATTAATAAGCTTTTGAATATTACATATTGAACTAACATATTTCAAGCGCGTTGGCATACCTCAACTTTGGCTTCCTCTAGACCAAAAAGGAATGAAGTTCTGAGGCTGAAATTACAGAAAATTGTTACTCATATATCTGTTAATACAAACCACTTTTTGCCGAGTTTACTATAGGGCTGACTGTGCGTCACTCCTAATTTTTATAATGTTGGTTGTGTACAAAATATGCGCAACTAACCAAAGAATTCAACAAAAAATGTATTCAAGCTTTTTAATTGAAACATTTGGGTATCGTAATAATTTATTTTATTTTTTTGTCAAAGTTGAGTTTGAGAAAAAGAAAAAAATTTAACATTTTCAATAAATATTTTTGTTAAACTTCTTTATAAACCTCATAATTTTTTTTTGTTATTTTATAATTAAGTCTTATTCACCCCTATCGTCAATAACATGGGAGAAATTTGTTCCCTTCAAATTTTCATTCCCCATGAAGGGAAGTTTGCTATCATGAATTTCATGTGAACTTTTGTTTTGTTGTCAATTCTTAGTTAGAGTTATTGTAAAATAGAAATAAAAAATTGATTTCTGGGTTGAATTAAATATTTTTTAGTATGTCTTTTAGTTGTGTTTTTAAGTATTCTAGTGAAAATTTTTAAAATTTGTGTATTGTTCGGTTTGGTCCATCACCCGTTCCCTATAAATTTTTCAAATTAGCGGCATAATTTGACTATTAAAAGGTATATGAAAAAATGTGCGGCGTTTAAGACAAAACTAAGTTTTTCAATTTATGGACGCTTCAAAAGATGTCTAGTAGTATTAAGTTCTCCAATAAGGTATAAGAAATTCTAAAATTAGTCCACGACATCTTTGATAATCTTTACAAAACCACATGCCATGAGTCGGTTGTTTTGCATCCTATTAAGTTCCTCAAATGGTACAAAAAATACAGAAAGGTGAAATTGCTGTCCAGCAACGGCCATTGAAGGAAAATTTGTCAAATTTCTTCGCTCATTAAATTTAATCAGTAATCTCCATATTTCTTTTTAAATAAAAACTATTTGAACTACATTTTTACTTGTATACCCTTAAAATAAAATATAGAAAACTGAATATACTTATATTATAAGGAAAAGTAACTCAAATTTTTAAATTTTTTTTTAGATTTCCAACCAAAATCAGGGGAGGAAAGCAATGGGAAAAATGAAAATATTTGGAGGGAAAAAAATATTTACGATTAGGGGAATTATGTTTGAATGTGAAATTTTTTCATGGATGTCATTCCAAATTGAATTCTCAAGGAAAGTGACCAAAATGTAAGGGAAAAGTTATTTACGATTGCAATTATGGGAAAAGGGAAAATATTTCGAGGGAAAAATGTTTATGATAGGGATGATTATTTTTTAAAATATCGCTTAATTTATAACAACAATTTTATTTAGCATAATTTGTTGAAAATAAATCGTAATAAGTATATGTAATATCAAAAACATATTTGTATTTATAAAACACATATGTACTTATATAAAATAAAATTTCGCATTAACAACTAACTTTGTTGATTGAATTTTGGTGATATTCTTTTCTGTGTAAGTTTTTGGTATTCATAGTCGAAATAAGTAAAAGTATAGTCAAACATTTAAAGGGTTCTAAATGGGTGTCACGTCTTATTTGATATGTAAACGTTTGATATGTGAACATGGATCAAAAAATAAGTTTTACAGTGTGAGTTTTTTCCCTTTTTTTTGTTGTTTGTTTTTTATAATATAAAATAAATTAATCACAAATAAAAGTAAATTTATTTATTTTATTTTCAATTCCACACACAAGACTTAAAGTCTCACTTTACAGTATGGAATAATTAATAATGACATACAACAGTGACAATAAATATTCTTGAAATAATCAAAAAAGCACTATACAAATAACAAGTTAAGTATGAAGAAGAAGGAATTTACAATTTTCAAATTCAATTAAAAATAAAATAATTTAAAATTGAGAATAAAAGAAAATAACACTAGTTTACAAAATGAAATTTTTTTCATGTACATTTGATGAGATGTGATTTTTCTTATGTATTTTCTTCCGCTGAATTCAAAAATCAAGGTTAAAAATTTTTTTATGGAACAGTTTTTGAGATATGGTCCATTTCTCATTTTTACGACCTTTTTTCACTTGACAAATTATATCTCGAGATAGATATGTCCTATTGGGTCGTTCTTGGTACCATATGGAAGGTATTAAGATGACGAACAAACGTGTATAACTGGATTTTTGATCTGTAAAGTGGTTCAAAATATATTGATGAAAATATGACACATTTTCAAAAAAATCATATTTTACAGTGCTTCTGTGCCGATGGAAAAGTACAAGTCGTCGAAAAAACATCTGGTTTCACTTCATGTACGTCAAGATGATACTTCTACGCAAGATGTAACACCAACCAGAAGAAAATCGACCGAAAAATGACAAAGGTATAAGCTATTGAGTGAAACAATCCAAAATATTTTCCAGTTGTGATACTCATATTGAATGTATTTGGCCATTGTGGCGTATGATTGACGTATGTATTAAAATCGTTTAAACCCAATAAATTGTAAAAAAAATAAAATATTCGAAAAATATGGGATTTGATTGTTTCACTCAATAGCTTATACCTTTGTCATTTTTCGGTCGATTTTCTTCTGGTTGGTGTTAGCTCTTGCGTAGAAGTATCATCTTGACGTACATGAAGAGAAACCAGATGTTTTTTCGACGACTTGTACTTTTCCATCGGCACAGAAGCACTGTAAAATATGATTTTTTTGAAAATGTGTCATATTTTCATCAATATATTTTGAACCACTTTACAGATCAAAAATCCAGTTATACATGTTTGTTCGTCATCTTAATACCTTCCATATGGTACCAAGAACGACCCAATAGGACATATCTATCTCGAGATATAATTTGTCAAGTGAAAAAAGTTCGAAAAAATGAGAAATGGACCATATCTCAAAAACTGTTCCATAAAAAAAATTTTAACCTTGATTTTTGAATTCAGCGGAAGAAAATACATAAGAAAAATCACATCTCATCAAATGTACATTTTTAGTGTAAACCAGTGTAATTTGAAACAAACAATAAAAATTATATACTAGGAAAAAACTATGTGAGAAAAAAAAGAAAAAATTAATTATCAGCACTATCAAGGGGACAAAAAAAACTATTTATTGCCCTTTTAAAGCTCGAAGCGTTACTTATCGTTTGCAAATTATAAGGAAGAGAATTCCAAAGGCGGACTGCATTTATGAAAAATTGCCATTCGGATGTTAAACAACGATGTCTGAAATTTAGTATTCCTTTTCCGCGGAAAGATCTCAGAAATGTTAAACGATTAAATGTGATGGTAATCGTGATGAGACAATCTTATACAAAAATATAAGAACTCTTATTTTGAATAAATTTTCGAACTCCCTATTATATAATTTGGCAGTAAACATCGAAACAGAATCATATCTTCGTACACCGTATACATATCGAGTTATATTTCTAAATAATTTATTAAGTTTATTTTTACTTATGACATCACAATTAGCAAAACGTTCGCATCCATACAATACTATTGGCATGAAGTGGGTTTTGGCGATAATAGTCCTCATTTTGATGTTCACACAAGATTGCGTTGCCCAAAGAGTGCGAAGAACTGCATATGTACGGCCACAAACATAATTTACGTGATCAGACCAAGTTAAGTTACCATTGAAAATTATACCAAAGTTTTTTGCTAATGAGACTCTCTCCAACCATAAATTATTGAGGTAAATATCTGGAACAGAAATATTAACTGTTCATTTTTGTACTACAAGGTACCTTGATTTTGAGGGATTTATACTCAAGCCATAAGCAGTAGCCCAGCGATAAACACGTTCAAGGTCAGCGTTCAATTTAACTACACACCTTTCTATTTTCGATGATAGACAACTTATATAGATTTGAACGTCATCAGCATACATTCTTATTTTACAATGTTTTAGTTGCTTAAGGAGGTCATTAGCATATAGACTAAATAATAAGGGTCCAATAATTGATCCCTGTGGTACACCTCTAACAAATGGTAGTAAGCTCGATTTATTTTCGCCATTTTGTACATATTGATATCTATTGCAAAGATAAGTATATATAAGGCGTGTAGCTGTCGTAGAGAACATAAATATATTTTCTAGTTTATAGCACATTAAACTACACAGAAAAAAAACGTAGTAATGGCAAATGATTTTAACCTTACCGCAAATAGAATTTACATTCGGATCGTTCCCAATAGCAATTTGTATTTGTCGCAACTACAAAATTGCTGTTACATTAAATACAATGGAGCAAATGCAAAAATGGTTTTAACAAATGCGATTGTCTTTGTCCCAAATACAATTGAGCAAATGAAAACTGTCCTACCAAATACAATTGTCTTTGCCCCAAATGCAATAGTCTTTGTCACAAATACAATTCCACAAATGTCAAAATTTTTTTAAATTTTTAGATTTTATTTACAAACAAAAATAAAATTAAAGATTTTTCAGGAATATATACATACGTATGTACAATGAATTTGTAACTTAGTTTTAATTATATCTAAAATATTAATATATGTAATACATAGTAAGGCAATTGAGAGCACAATATAATAATACATACATACATATATAATATAATATAAGATATATAAATAATATAATATACATTCATTACAGTACATAATACATAATATTTATATGCAGTTTTTAAAGTCGACTCCGAACGACAGATTTGAGATGCTTTTTTGCCAGCAGATTTTTGAGTAGTAGTTGCCGAAAGAAATCATTTTTTCATATTTCTTTTTTTTTTTGAAGATGTCAGGGCTCAGATTTGAACTTGGCACTACCGTCTTAGTAAGCCAACTAAATACTAGACCACGGCGAAGATATACTCCTGTAAAAAACTCACACATATTTGCTTTTTTCTTCACACGCACGTGTTTTTAATACCGCAAACAATATTCAAACGAATGAAAGAAAATGTCTAAACAATAAAACAAAACTAACTGCGGATTGCATTTGAAAATACAAGACTACTGTTACCACAACAGCAATCCGTATTTGGCGTAAATAATTTTTCTCAAATAAGAAAACATTTGATTTTAATAAATTGCTGTTGACATGAATTTTTAAATGCAATTACTTACATTTAACTTAAAGAAAATTCAATTTGTATCAAATAATTTTGCTTTTGATTTATGTCAACTGCAATTTTGTAGTTGCGACAAATACAGTGTATTCGCCGAAATTCTTTGTGGCAAATAAAATATCATTTAAATCAAATACTTTTTATATGGGACAAATACAATTTCCTCAACTGCAAAAAGTATTTGCCATAACAACACTTTTTTTTCTGTGTATGATCAACGGCATCAAAAGCTCTAGAGTGGTCAAGGAGTACCAGAAAATTTATTTTACAATCATCTATTCCGCTTCTAAGATCTTCGGCAACGTCTACCAGAGCCGTTTTACAGCTGTTTTTACCTCGAAAACCAGATTGTTCATCGCATAGAAGATTTTGCTCGTTCACGAAAAGCGAGATTTGGTTATGTAAAATACTTTCAAGAACTTTGGACATAAAAGGCAATATGGCAATTGGTCTGTACTCACCGCGGGTTTTCGGAATGGGTATGACTTTAGTAATTTTCCACTTGCCCGGATAGCAGCTGGTTGTTATAATAGTGTTTATTATATGAGTGATATAGGGTACAAGTTTGGGCAAAAGTATTTTCAAAAATTTCGGGTTTATATTGTGTACACCAGTAGCATTAGATTTAATGGCCATACAGCTTTTAATAACTTCGAAGTAAGTTACACAGTTGAAAGAAAAATAACTCAAGTTGTCATCTCTCGAATAATTATAATAATTAAAACCAGCGTCTAACATTGGTAAATTAACAAACTTATTATTAATCAAAAGTGTCAGTCTCGCAGGGTTTTGATTTTCCAATACCAATTTCATTGAAGATGTCCATGTAATAAATTTCGATCCAATCAACATAAGAAAATTCTCTTTCCAGTGTATTAAGGTTTAATCTTGAAAAATCTCGAAATGTAATTGAGTAAGACGGAACCCTAATCTGAAAGTCATATGTCAGGAATAAGAGATCATGCTTTGAAAAACATGGTGCGACAATTTGGTCATATAGCAGAACTTTTTTCGTATCATTTACAAAAATAAGGTCGATTAGTGTACCACAGGACGAGGTTAAGTGCGTAGGTGTGGCTGTATCCGTAGGAAAAAGTCCCAAAGAAGATAGTTTATCCAAAGGCTTGTATTCCTCCATAAATTCCAATTAAAATCACCCAAAACTATAACTTCGCTATACAGAGTAGATACTTCTTCAAAAATGTCAATAAAAGGATCGATTGATATATTATTATTACATCTGTACAAGCTGCCAAGCAGAAGTTTTTTTCCCTCTGATATTACCTCAATTAAACCATATTCAATTAAGCTGTTGTTATTAGTGTCATTAGAGGCACATATAACTTTGTGGAAAATAGCTTTTCTTACATAAATTGCTACTCCGCCAGCATGTCCATTTCTATCAATCCTTATTAAGTTAAAGCCATTCATGGAAACTGATTGGCTAGTTATATACGGTTTAAACCACGTCTCTGATACACAGACTATATCTATGTCTGAATTTTCAAAACTATGTCGAAATTCGTCGATTTTAGGCGCTAGGCTTTGAGCATTTATGTGGCATATTTTCAGACCAGTTTTCTCAGAACGACATACTTGAGAAGCTTGTTCATTGCAATTAATTACTCTCAGAGCTTTTGCCAGAAGACTGCTGAGAGGTAGTCGTCGAAAGAAATATTTTTTTCATATTTCTTTTTTTTTTAAGATGTCGGAGCTGGGTGTCGAACCCAGGGCTCATGTCTTAGTAAGCCAACACACTAACCACTAGACCACGGCCACTACAATAAACAATGACTAAAAATACTCTAATCAAGAAAAACATTTCATTTAACATCAGCAAGGTTGTTTTCATGATTATTTGGCGGACGAAAAAACTGCTTCAACTGCTCCATTTCATCAATTTCTATCAAGGGGTCGTTTTCATTTTGTCTGGCATATATTACTCCACGCATCGAGAAAGCACTGTGAATGGAAATGGGACGCTTTAACCACATACATAATTTGTTTCCTCGAAAATTTGTCGTTGAGAAAATATTTAGTTGACAAAAAAAAGAAAAACACAATTATTAATTTTTTCAAAATTGGGGTTTATTTTTTCTATATGAAATTTAACAAGGGTTACACTGGGTACGTACCGTACTGTACGAAGTTTTCACAATAAGTAAATAATAAGAATAATAAAGAGAGCAAGCAACAATTCAATTCTGGTGCGAAATACATATTCAACGAAAAACATAGAAAACCAGTGAACAATAATTAAAGTATGTTCACTCTCTGCGCGTAAACATCCCGCCCCCCTTGCAACACTGCAACAAGGAGAGCTAAGGATCACGCGGGTAACAACAAAGGTTAATATAACTGAAAAAAAAAATAAATAGGAAATAAAAACAAAGTGGCTTTCATCACAAAAAAAAAATCATTTAACAGCAATTTATGGCAATAGTAGTGAAATTATAATAAAAAGGATATATAAAAAAAAACAAGACATTATAAATTATATTATATTATATTATATTGTCTACACAATATGCCCAGACATCATGTTGATGACAATCATCGCAGAATGCGGGTTTGGACCTATTGGTTGATGACGCTGAGATTGAGGGACAACTGTACGATGTTGTTGATGACAGCAGCATTGTACGCCGTTAGTCGTTGTACGGGTTCTACGTTTTTGACGTCGACGTCGATTCCTCTTCACACAGGTATAAGTTCCGGAACTGCCGACAGCACGGGGTTCATTCTTTTCCTTCTTGTGTCTCTGGAGGAGAGTATGGTGTTTTGCCTTGCACTCAGCGCACCGTTCACGGCTCGTGCACTTATCCTTCATATAGGAGTGGGCAAGTGCAAGTATATAGTCACATATGTGTACCAAGTCGTATTTTCCCAGAAATGACCACTGATCCTCTACAGAATTCTGATATTTCTCATAAAGTGATTTTTTTAAATCCAAATTTACGAAATCGCAAAGTACCGCTGGTTATACTGATCATGGAACTCAATAGAGGACTCCCTGGGCTACCATTTGTATATAGTCACATATGTGTACCATGTCCTGTTTCTCCTAAATCGGCTCAGTAATTATACCCTTTTGGCATATAACCACTGTTAACGTCTTAACAGAGCTCTGTTAGCGTAAAATACGGCTATACTAAATTACTTGGTATATGTCTTGACTAGTTAAATTCGAATTTATCTTCACACACATGGAATTGCTACATATGTACATATGTTGTTTCACTGATATCACTGTCAGTGTAAAAATTATATTCCAACTCAGCTGCTTTTGGTGTCAAACCTGGATTACATTTAAATTTTCGGACAATTTGAAGATTTTCCGCTCAAGTTGTTTTACGTTTTCTTCTTGTTCGACGCAAATTTTTAAGATATTTTCTTTTTTTTTTAGATTTATTTATTTTATAATAAACGGATTGTCTAGGTACATTGTATTCCTTTGCGAAATCTTTTATTTACAGATATGCCAAGATTATGCTTGATTATAATTTCCCATATATACTCAATAGTAACAGAATTATTTTCTTTATCTTTCGTCGAATGTTAATAAGTCATACTCAACTATGACCGCTTTGTGCTAAAGCTTAATACAAAAAAACGAAATTAAATTATAAAATATCACAATAATTATGCCGTTATAAATTCGTACACCAAATTGCATTTCTCTCTTTTCAGAATAAGAATGTGTAAAGATTTTAAAAATATTTTTTCGTACGTGCCACAATTCCTAAACGCTTTCTCTCTGGATCTTATTGCCAATCTGCATATCTGATTAAATCAGGAATTCTGTCTTGGTTGAAACGAAATACCTTCAAAGAAAATATAAATCTCCATTCCTAATTTTATTGGCCCATAATCATAGTCAACAATAAAGTACACTTTAAGAAATAAAAAGTTTACTTTTGTTAAAAGTAACAATTTTGTTAACTATAGACAAGTAAAAATATAGTTTTAACTCAAAAGTATGTTTTAAAATTAAAACAAGCTGAAGTTCTTTTTAACCAATTTAGCATCACTCTAAACCACACAGCTGATTGCCGCATAAAACAATAACTAAAAAAAACTAAAAAAAGTAATATTTAGAATATATTTAGTTTTTTTACATCACGACCAAAACCTCGCCAATTCTGGCAACAGTGATTGATAGTTATACCAATAAACAAAAAAGGAAAAAGAAAAAACAGTTTAAATTATTCCACAAACAATACTTTAAAGTTTAATGATAAAACAGAATAAGATCGCAACTTCAGGCAAAAACGACTCTTAGAGAACACATGCCCATAATTAAAACGATTTATAATAATTAAACGATAATTTACATTTCTAGTATGCAAAGCTATTAAAAATTAAGTTTATGAGAGTTTTTGCGAAGAATTGAATTTATATTTTATAATTTATTCATCTTTAGTCACGTTTTCAATTATTTTTCTATAATATCACTCATTTTAATTAACAAATTATAAAATTTGTTTGTTTACAAAATGTATGAAATTTAATTTAATGAGAGCATAAGAAAAATCGCTGTCAAAATAAAATAGATTCTGTCAGTTTGTATGGAAAAAACGTCATACCCCAGTTCTGTTAACCCTTAACTACAGACGTCCGGTACTTTTTACCGATAAGCAGTTACAATTTTTCAATTTCGGAGGATCCCGGTAAGTTACGCATTTTTACGTTTATGTGCCTTTTCAGTGTTTAGTGTAACTTTGTTTGCTGAAGTGCCAGTTGTGTGCAGTGCGATTTGTTTAACTTACTACTATTTAAATTTAGTAACCGGTAAAAATTACCTGGCGTCTGTCTTGCCGTAAGAATATTTTTAATTTGTGTTATAATTTAACTAGATAAAAGTTAATTTTATTTACATTATTACTCTGTGTTTTTAATATGGAATATAGTAATGGATGGTAGAAGCAGTCCGGGCTCTTTGAAGAGGCTGTGAAAACATGGCTGGAATAAATTGATTCTGATATTAGTGGTTTAGATTCTGATAATGTGGTAAGTAACCATGACACTTCATCTGAAATAGAAGAAGAAAATGAGAACATTGATAATCCACCCACTGATGTCGATTAAAATACCAACTATTTTCATTGTAAAAATCTTTTTAAATGGTCAAACGATCCTGCAGTGCGACCTGAGTTTTTAACCAAATTTACCTCTTGCAGATTTTTTTTTCAAATGCATATTTTTCTTTTTCATTTTTATATTTTGTATCTGAATATGTTATATTTTAAGTTTCTATAATAAAATTAATTTGTGTTCTGTTTAAGTATTTTTTTATTGTCATTTTTCTACAACCTTAAAAAATACTAAAAACGGTATCTGAGTATATTTTGCTTTAAAAAACTTGTGCGGATTTATTAAAGTAAATAGTTTTACAACTTTTTCTAGATCATGATATACAAGAAATATAGAACAGATATATATTAAACAAATTTATCAATTGTGTTATACAAATTTTATATATTTTATATAACCGGTAAAAATTACCGGTGGTCTGTACTACCGTTTATATAATTTGACGTCAGTAGTTAAGGGTTAAAGTTAAAGAGAAAAAAGTTCATCACAATAAATAAAAACTTATTTTTGGTTGCCAATAAGCACAGTTATGAAAAGTCGCTCTGTTTCGAGATAGCAGAGACTGCGCAAAGGCGTTTAACTGCATGTGTAATTAAACACTTGCATGATGAGAAGCATAGAGAAGCAGAAAATTTACAACAGCATCACAGTGGAGAAAGACAAAAATGTATTTAAAAAGCGGCAGGACTTGCTTAACCAGACAAATTTTTAAGAAACACCAGAGAAAACAGAGGGTATGAAAGAAAATATAAAACAACATGAACAAGAGAAGAATAAAATGTATGGCCATTAAGCACATTTTAAAAATAATAAGAGTAAAAGTGGTAAGAGAGGGTAACTGAAATCACAATTAACCCCAATTTTCCGTTCCTGTAATGGAAATAAAAAGAAGGAAGTAGGAGAAAATAACAAATCATACAGATATTTATAACTTTATTTATTTACATATATTTATATTATTTAAAACTTTATTTTATTTTAATAATTCCAATTGGGAATTCAATTATTTTACTAACATTTAAAACTAACATTATTTAATTTAGAATTTCTGGACAAAATATATAAGAAAACAAAGCAAAAGAATAACACATTTAGGAAGGAGAAAAAAGGAAGTAATAAACTCAGGATAGTAAGTACATAATAAACTTACAAGACAGTAGAGTAAGAAAGTAAATTCTATAATAATCAGTGCTACCGTTTTGATTCTTTATTATTTTGACCGCTCATAAACGATTTATCGTATTTTACCCACATATATACTTTAATCTTATATTAATAATTAAATTAATCATTTTAGTTCATTATTTAATTTAATCATTTAATTTACTATAAAAGCATCATTCCTCATACTGATGGTCTGTAGGTAATCTTTTGTTTATTTTCTATTAACATTTGAACTTGAGAAATGGAACACAACAGTAACACTGATACTGCTAATAGTATTTTATTATTAGGAGAATATTAATTTTTTCTACGTAAATAAGAAAAATTTTACATTAAGGTAAAATTAAGGATAGGAAAAAGAATTAATTCATACATACCTATAATTAAGACAACTAAATCATAATATTAGAATCAGCTCATGGAGATAATTATGAAAGTTAATTCATACTAAAAGGATCAATTCGGAGACAATTTATTTATAAGGCCATTAAAACATTAAATTTATTTATAGAGACTAAATACTAATTATGTAAGGAGAATATATAAAACTTATTTAAAACATTCTTATTGGGGAATATTACTGAAAATGCTTCGATGTATTACATTTAGGTTGTATTTAAGTATAAAGAATATATGTATGTAATTTATATAATAATTTTTTAAAAGATTCTCCACGGACCGTAACAAATAGAATTGAAGGAAATAGCTAAAATAACAAATTTGGACCACATAAACATTATTGAATATTTTATACATGACCTTCTAGACAGTATAACAAGTAAAACAATATTATATCAGGCAAAAGAGCTAAAGGATTTAAAATTAAAATTTTGTGTATTTGACGAAACTACCTCCTCAGGGAAGTCATCAAACTTTCATAGCAGAAGTGAAAGCTCGAGGAATTGCTCCACAGTAGCAGAGTACGTGAAACCGTAGAATCTAGCTTCGAGGGCGAAGCCAGCATCAGGACGGCTGAATGTAGGATAGTTGTTGGGTACCACTGTACAACGGGTAGTATGACTTAACGGGACATTTATGAGTACATAATTCAGTCAGTGGTAAATCAGAGAGTGAAGTAAATGGGTTAGTTGAGATTCTTAGTAGTGAGCCAAAGCTGCAGAGAATAAAATTAATCAACCAATATTATTTAATGATAATGAGTACTATTAGTTAAATTATTTGAGCTTAAGGTCGAATAAATATTTATATTATTTATTTTACGATATTTCGCTACTTCCTTGCGTAGCATCATCAGGAATATATATATATATATTTTTTTTTTTATAATTTTGTTATTGTTTTGTCACATACAAATATATATTCCTGATGATGCTACGCAAGGAAGTAGCGAAATATCGTAAAATAAATAATATAAATATTTATTCGACCTTAAGCTCAAATAATTTAACTAATAATAAAATTAATAAAAAGGTCAAGGAAAATAATACAAATATGATAATGAGTACTATTTAATAAACTACCATTATTTTTAAAACTAAAAGACCGTCGTTTGATTTACCACCACCGATGGAGGTAGCACCTCCACAAATGGGGGCTCAACCTCCACAAACGTGTGGGTCATCAAATCCCACATATATTTAAGTATACATGTATGTATGCAAGTAAATACAAAGACATTAATCACAATTGAAATATCATTAAAAAAAACTTTCGAAAATTTCAATTGTTGAAGTGCTACAGATTTTGTTTAGTTGCAGTTTTTGCTGATGCTTTAAATGCGACTGCTTGATTGTTTAGAAGCATTAGCAAATGAGAAGCAAAAGCAATAAACAATTTTAAAAGTTTTTAAACGCTCTCTGGAGCTAACAGGGCCTATATCTCGAAAACCATATTTTACCGCTTAGAATTATGTATGTAAATATGTACTTATGCCTCACTGAAATGAATGTTTATCCTTTTCACCCAGGGTGGTACCTATATTTATAGTTTGACGATGGTACACACAGGAGTAGCGAAGTATTGTAAAATAAGTAAGTAGTTGTTAGACTGTGAGTGTAAGGGAGGTTTCTATTCCCGACAGGGGCAATGGTCTGTTCTCTCACACCAAGCATATGGACTTCGTAGCTTCGTTCGTAATTCGAATATAATTTAATATTGCATTGTGTATAAGAAAAATAAAGCCAATAATTAAATACTAAGATATATAAATTACTAGTCATAAAGCCGACCACAGTCGGAAAATCGAAAATCTGGATCCGTCTTGCACATTTGGAGTAAATGATCTCTAAGTATGCAAAATTGCAGCTTTCTGCGACGTCAGACGGCTTCAAAAAGCTGCGGAAAGAGAATTGGACATTGGACATCCGGACAAACAACGAAATTATATATGGGCAAAGCCACCGTCAGTAACGTCACGCTTGTGTATATACATATGTATTGTGGTCAATATCGTTACAAAATACAATTATTTCTCCCAATTTTGCTGTATCTCGTTCTGTTGTGATGTTATGACCATTTAAACTCGTCAGTAACGTCACCGGATTTTGGAAGTGTGTTTTGAGGTTACTGAGCGTTTGTGTAAAAATGAGCGAATTGAAAAAGGTTCATGTTTATTACTGCCCAGTATTTTAAAGAAAGAAGGATGAAAGATGATTCTAATCCAAAAGGTGGGCTTAATATTTTATGTTTTATGTTTGTATTAATGACATAAAAGCAGTGTCCGTAACGTGACGCAAAATGTCAGTAATGTCACGTGAACGAATTTCGTTAGGATTTTCGAGTCTTTTTTTTTTTCTTGGGTTAATAGAGGGACCCTAAACGGCAAAAAAAATCATAGTAGAGGAGTTTTAAGATGCATTTTGGGGAAAATATTTAGACAAAACCACTTTTTGTACTACTCTCATAAAAAATTGTAGTAAATCGGGCTTGCCTTTTAGAGATGATTTTAGTATGATAGAGTGTTAGTTAATTAAATTATCGCTTCAATGATGTATATAGCTCGAGGGTTAAAATTGGTTTTTGACCAGTTTTGCATCATTAAAATGAAAATTTGTAATTTTTCCCTTCTTTTCAGTTTTTGAGGCTATTTAGTACGAAAAATGTCGAATTTACTTCCGTTTTTCCTTTTTTTGCGAAATATTTGTGAAATTTCTTCATAAATGGTGATAAAAATTTTGTGCCAGTATTTTGAACCAAAGTCAGGACACCCTGTAAAATAAAAACACATTATTATCGAAAAATAAAAAAGTCTTTATTAATTTTAGTCTTGTTAATTGTTGCCAAATTAAAGCATCACTTCAGTTGTGGTTTTTTTTAAACATAAGTAAACCTCAAATATCACAAAAAAAATTTTAATTGTATCCTTGCTGAGAAGTAGTATAAGCTCCTATTTCGTCCCCAATGGTTCGGATTTCGTGCGAAGACGAAATCTCACGAATGTTTATTGCGTTTGCGAAAATTGTGGTGTTAATTTTGTTAAAACTCTTCATTAGCAACTTCCGCAACTAATTTTTGCGATTTTTTCATTGTTTCGGCCTTTTTCTTTTTATACTCGTCGTATTTGTTGCTTTCTTTTAGCTTTTCAACATAAAGCTTGTCTCTTTGTGCAACAGGAATTGAAGTCTGGCAATTAAATGCCAAATTATTAAGCAAAAAAGTAAAGAAAAAAATAAAAAAAAATCCGTCAACAACATCACGCAATCTCTTTTTGCAAAAATACCCTGCTATATGTACGGTGACCATCCGTTCTGTATTATACAGAACAGTTCTGTATTTGGAACCCATGTTCTGTATAAATTATTCATTAGGGAAAAACATAAATATGTTCTGTATTTTATTAATTGTTCTGTATTTGTTCTGTATTCTCATGCTTCAAAGTAGTATTTATAGTTTTGATTAACACCTTTGAAAAAAAGTCTCCCGGAGAGCATCATAAGCAGACACGAAATGGCCATAGAGACATGCTTGTCTCCATAAGCAATACATTTCATATAAAATTAAAATAAACATAAAATTTAAAATTATTTTGACGGTTGTCGAGTTAAGTCTGTGTTTACCGGTTTCAAATGCTCCAACAGAAATGGTATATTCTGTATTAAATAATATATAGGCCAATGAAAAAATTATGAAATGAAAATGGAAACCATCAAAGTCATTTTGGTCACTAAATTAAATTATAGGAGTAGTATAGAGTTTAAAGAATATTTAAAGGTAAATGTTAACTTTGTGAAACAAATTTATTCTTCAGAAAAATACCAAAATTAGTTGTAATTTTATTGTACCCATTCAATGCACCTTTCTGTGAATCTACTTTGAATTATAAAAACAAAATATTAATTTTTTTATATCTAGAAACTAATTTTTATTTTATGGTATGTATCTTATGCACTTATTTAATGATCTCACGAATTTCAATTTTTCAATTTAATTTTTTGAGCCTTTTTTTTAAGCAATAAAAGATACATTTCAAAATTATTTGAATAGAGAACATTTAAGATTTTAATGTATTGTTTTAAATACAAGTGTGTTAAATTAACAGTACCAAACTTAGCTATAGATTAGAAAGATATAGAAAGTTATAAAAACATTAAAACGAAGGCGCCCTTTCTCCCGGAGCTAACCATAGCCTGAGAGTAAATCTCTTACACTAAAATGATCTCACGAAATTTTATTTATTTCTGAATGTTTGGTTAATTTTATTTTTAATTTTGCATTTAAATAATAAATATAATAAATACGTACATGCCTATGTACGTATGAAAGGTTGTTTGTTTGCATTTTATAGTTGTTATTGGGCAGATATTTCGTTGTTCTGTATTTTGGTTTAAAATAATGCAAATAATGCTTCATTTAAGAATTGATTATGATTATGAAAGTACTTCAAAAATACTTAAAAGAAATCAGTTCATCCAACTTTCTTTCTAATTACTTAGTTAATGCATAAAAAAATATTTTATAAAAATATGTCAGTAACGTCACCGGCTGATTACTTTCAGCTCTAATTGGTTCAAAAGCCAAGCTTTGTACACAAATTTGCTAATCAATAGTTTGATTTATATTCTATCAAAAAAAAGTAATCATGTGCCTAAAGTACAAAAAATAACAAACAAATTTACCGACATTGGTATATTTTCCAACTACGCCTTGTACGTGCCACTTATAAAAAGAATGTAAAATTTCAAAGCAGGCACAAATTTTGTACTGGCATACAGTGCTGCCATATTCTACACATATCTGGCATTTAAAATGTAAAAAAAAATTTTGGGCTTTGTGGCAGAAAAAAAAAATCTATGTGGTTTCATGTGCCGATATATAGATTATTATTATTATTATTTTATATTATTATAAAATACTATTGTCACTAGCCAAAAACTAGTAAATTTAAAATATATAAATTGCACATATTTCTTAAGGCCGAGTCAGATAAAACTTTTGCTTCGCGTTGCTTTACAGATTTGCTTTGACATTTAAGATAAGAAGTACGTGTTTATACGCCACTTGCCTCATAAAATGCTTTTAACGCAAAGTGAAAGGTTGGGAAACTTTCATCTTTTTGCGCGTTTTAACAATCTGCTGTTGATTTTTCTTTAAATAATTTTAAAAATTTGCAGTTGTAAGTGTTTAATGTTAAGTTTTGTGTTAAAAATATAAAAGTAAATTTATATTAGGAGTTATGGAAAGCAATAACAAAGAGAAAAACAAACAAAGCTAGTGTTAAAGTTTTGATTGTGTCATACAACTTTTGCTCTACGCTTTTTTGTCAAAGTTTTAAACTTTACGCAAAGCAACAAAGTTTTATCTGACACAGCCTTTAGGAACTATTTCGCCTTTTTGATCCATAAGTGAAGTTTATTTTTATAAAAAGTTATACATATTTATTTCTATAAATTTTTAAAAGGTATTTTTCTATTTTTTATTTACAGAGCATTTTCGTAAACTGCTGCAAGAATCGAAAACGGAATTTCATAATATGTTTACACGAACTTATGGTGTGATCTATCAACAGAACTCATATGTCTTTTCTGATCTATTTAATGAGTTGGAAAACTATTATAATCGCGGTCGTGTAGATTTACTCAGTGTTATGGATACATTTTTCAGTACCCTGTATCAGAAAATGTTTCAAGTGTTAAACGCTCAATACACATTCGATGAACAGTAAGTATCTATAAAAAATCTTATGGCAAATGGTGGTCATTACCCCTTTAAGAGAAGTTAGAGACTAATTGAATTCTAAAATTTCATGAAATTTAAAACCAAAGCCAACAAGCCAAAACGCAGTTCTTATGTATGTATATGTATTCTATTACTTTTTTGTTTATATTTTCTCTCGGTTAATTTTACAAACAGCCCATTCATAAAATCTACAACAAAAGAAAATAAATGTATGTATTCGTAATTTTGTCGCTTTCTTAATTTTAAAATAACCGGTAATCTTGTGGTTAAAACATTTACAACGTTTACAAAGCAAACAGAATGAAAAAACGTCAGTGAGAACAGAGAAAAAAAAACATTTAGAAATTTTTTAAGCCTGAGGTAACTTCACTTTTATTGATGGCCAAGAACTTACAATTATAAGCAGAGATTAAATACTGTTATATTTGTTAAAGTTTTATTTTTCATGTTATTATTATTGCTGTTTTTTAAGTATTTTATAAGGAAAAATAATACTTTTAGCAAATGTTCATGTTACCAACACGTTAATATTTTTAAAAGCATACGTGTTTAACACAAAACAAACAAACAAAAAAACATAAAACTTGTCGATTTGACAACAGGAAAGTTCAAAACAAAAATGAATAAAATTTATGAATAACTTTGTCAGTTACAGCGTTCTTTAATTCCATCAACGATATGTTACCCGGGGTCTCCACGAGATATGAAACGAAATATTTTTATATCTGCGTACGCCAAATTCGATAGCCGATATAATTTTGTTACGTGTAGACTGCGAATCAGCTATCATAATACACTGCCGCTCACTTGAATAGGTTTACTATTTTCATTACATTCAAATTAATTTTTTTCTAAAAGTAATTAAGTTTTTAGTTATATTATTTTCTAAAATGGTAAAATATTGGGTTATGTGAGTTTATAATAAAAAAAATTGTTTCAATAATTAATAACTGAATTTTAGTAATTTTTTTCCCAAAACGAATATGATGTTCAGCACAATTTTTTGGGTCATTTGAATAGGTTCACTATCATTAATTTAAAAAATTAAAGAAAAAATTATTTTTTTGTAAACCTTTCTTAATTTTTTAAGATTTCTTACAATGTTTGATGATTTATTAAGGAGTATATCCTCATGTATTCGATATAACTTCAAGAATACCATTTGGGAGGGAGCTATAAAGGTTTTCAATTAATGATAATAAAATTTTGGTTCAAGCTTTTTTTAATTCCTCCAATGAAAGCCTATTTGGTTTCGTATTGTCTGCCGGACTCGTAGACTTTGCGAAAAAGCTAGCCCCATACATTTTCTATAATATTTAAGTCAGGGGAATATGGTGGCCAATCCAACATATTGATATTTTGGTTTTGAATCCACACTTTTACAACCCTGGAATTCTGTATCGGGGCATTATTTTGCTGAAATATCCAGGGAATTGGTCTAAAACTAGTAGAAAAATATGGAAACATCTTTTCAAGTACTGTTTTGTAGTTATTCGCGTTAATTTTTGATGTGAGGAATTGAAGCACAAATGTACCATAATATGAAATCGCCCCCCACACCATTACACTTCCCTCACAGAGACGAGACGACTAGGTAGCGTTCCTCTTTATGTAGGTCGTGGAAATAGCAGTTGTATCCATCCGGACCTTCCAAATTAAACATTTTTTTCGTCTGAGAAGGCACCACGATACAACTCATTTTTATCGTTAATGTGTTCTCGTGCAAAATGAGACCGTGTCGCTTTACGAGCAGCAATAAGAGATGGTTTTTTTTTAATTTTTAATCTCCTTAAATGTTTAGAACGTCGAATAACACATCTTACAGTGCTTATGATAGCTGTGATACCCAATTTTTGTCTAATTTTTGCAGCAGAATCGCTCAAATTTGAGGCAGCTCTTACAATAACTCTTCTGTCCGCTTCTGCTGTGACTTTTTTCGTCAGCCCTTTCATGTTTCTATACTAATCGGACAGATTTCTTAAAAAATTAGTTACAACAATCTGTCTGCGACCAATTTTTTTGTCGATGTTCCTATGGCTTAAGACAGTTTCATTGAATGCTTTAATTTTACCTCTTCTTTCTTCAGTTAATCGCTTGCTGCTCCTTATTTTAGATAAAAAATGTAACAAATTATTGCAGTAACTCACAAATATTTAAAATTTTAATTATACTGTCGATGATCAAAAGCAAACTACTTTTATTCCTAGTGAACCTATTCAAGTGACCTAAAATCTACACCTGTTTTCGCAGCATTTTGAAGTAAAATCAAAAAATAACAACTTTTTATTTATTGTACCGTTATTCTTTTCTTCCTAAAATATGATTATTCATAATATCTCTTAATTTAAGTAAAAAAAAATATTATTCTTCTAAAGTTTATATGAAAAAAATTAAAATATAAGAGCAAAAATTAATAAACCTATTCAAGTGATCGGCAGTGTATCTATAATGATATCGATATCATAATATATATTATGAAAACAATATCATGATATGAACTGTCAAAAACAGCTCATATAGAGAAACAAAACAAAAAAACTGAAATTGAATTTTTTAAATTCAATAAAAAAGCAATAAAATAATAAAAAAATGAAAAAAATATATTAATTAATAATAATTATACACAAAATTATTTAATTTTCATAAAATTTTCCCTTTATTTTTAAACAAATTTCCACTAATAAAATACTCCGACATGTTCTTTCTTTCATTGCTGTACAAAAAAAATGAAATATTATAATATTTCAACATCAACGTGTTCCTGTTGTTAGATATGAAGAGAAATATTAAAATGGCATTTTATTTTATCTGCCGACGTTTTCTTTCATATCATATCAAAGTTGATATCAGGTGTAGACCCCGGGTTAATAAAGCTTTCTATGAAACGTCGAATATATTTCTTTCAATGTTTCTGTCTTTAAAATAAAATGTAGCTGTAGAAGTACCTAAAAAAACTGAGACCACTCTTATATACGAAAAATCAGTTGTGTGTGTACAATGCTTTTGTCAACCAAACTAACCCAGCAAAGACGAAAATAATAATTGAAAAAACTTACAATATGTTATTGGCCAGAGTTTAAAATTAGTACTGTAGTAGTCGGGATTTGCTATAAATTTAATAGCAACGTGCAAGATATATTCAAACTGTCGGCACATTATACTATGAAATTATTACTTATGTGTATTTTGTTTTGATTGTGTGCTGTCACAGCAATAGATGCATTTATTTGTATAATTTTATAGTGCTGTCGTAGTTCATTTATTTGGTGCTGTTAATTCGTTTTTGATATTATGTTTTGGTATGAAAATATTAATGGGATTCAAACCGAACTTGTTAATTTATTACTCGGTAGTTTGTTAATTTGTTAAAGTTAGCAACTGTGAACGACCCCCTTTTTCAAACTTTGTTAGTATGGTAAATTTCGTAGTAAACCTTTTGGTTATCCACTTTAAGAATAGTTTATAATTTATTAAAATAAAATACTTACTCTCAATATACACGAAAATTGGCAAAACACAAATATTTCTTTAGAAATGTATCACAAATGACTTTTATAAGGTGTGTTTCTTTACTTTTTGGGTAAAGTTCGGTAAATAGAGAGTAAGCAATAATTTCTCTCAATAAGAGACAAATTTACCCAAAAGTACGGGAACGCAAAAACGCAAATATTTTACCCATTCACATAAAAATATAAAAAAACACAATATTATGTCACACACACACACATATAGAGCATGTACTTTCACAAAAAATGAACGACAATAATTCGAATTATACATGTTAACTAAACCAAAAAAAACTTTTTTATATGAATACTAGCTGAACCCGGTGTGCTTCGCTACCCCCTCGTTATATACATATTACAAAAAAAGTATTTTGTATAGCAAACATTATTAGTGGTGTAAGTAAGTATCTGAACTAAAAGAGAAGGGGGCGTGGTTCATAGTTATATGACGACGTTAACAGTATTAAGAGCACTATATTACCAAATAAAAAAAAATACAAATTTCTACATAGAACAAAAAGTTTGAAACTTTCAAGCAAAATTTGGCTTGAAAAGGGGCGTGAAAGAGGGCGTGGAATAATAAATTATTATTTATACTTCGCCTGGAGTATAATGTGTATACAATTTGAAGTAAATCATTTAAAAACTATATGGAGGCAATTACATAATTTAAAAAAAGTGGGCGTAAAAGTAGGCGTGGTCGAAAAAAAGTACCCTATTAATCATGTCAGAGTCTCAGTTCAGATCGGTCCAGAGGTTTGGTCTCCTATAAGGTACAAACAAATAAACAAACACACATTCAATTTTATATATTTAGATTGAATTAAATTATGCTATAAGCCTTTCACTGCAGGTTTATAAATATTTTTTAATTCAACTTTTGAAATTTTTTTAGTTTTCTGTACTTTTCATTTTTCTATTATTTTTTAAACAGCTGATTATTTGTTTACTTCCACAAACTAGCCCGAAGAAAAAGTACGGGCTATTTCGTGCATGAAGAAGAATATTACTCTCTCAAAACTTTTCTCATTTACCCAAATTTTGTGTACGGGAACACTTTTTGGTAAAATTGGGATCCCGCGGGCGCCCAATGTAGAGTAAAGTAACAGACTTATTATTTAGAAACTGCAACAGCTGTTTGTTAGTTACCAACTAACAACTATTTTATCATATTTATTTTATGCCGTGTCGTTAATATGAATATACAAAAACAAAATACGTGTAAAAAAGTAACTAATAACGAATAAAAAACGCAATGCGTATATGTATGTCTTCTACAGCCACAACAGCATAATATAAATATAATAATATATAATAAATATAATAATAAAATATATGTAATATAATAATAAAATATATATAAATGAATATAATATTGCAACATATGTATATGACTATCACAGCACATATAAAAATTCAAACAAAATACTAATACTGCTACCCCAGCACGCAACTGTCGAAGATTAGATAATTTCGTAACATGCTATCATAATAGTTAAATACATATCGTCGATGGAATTAAAGAACGCTGTAACTGACAAAACCTTAAATGTTAACAAGAGCCAAAAAACCTGTATGAAAGTAGAACAAAGACCCTGATATTTTTCATTTCGCAGACGGCGTACGTTATTTTATTTTCATCGTAGAAATCTGGGACCTGGACCAATCGACGCGTATTTTTTTTTTTCTGATAAAAATGATGCAAAAAACGTATTTTCGATTTTTTGTCAGTTACAGCGTTCTTTAATTCTTGCGACGATATGTATATCTTGCTAGCAATTTGAGAAAAATTAATGTGTTCAATATATCTTGCTAGCATATTCAACAAAAATTTTTGATATGCTAAATTTTAAACTCTGTTATTGGCCGATCGAAAATTGAACGGGATTGTGGAAACTATAAAAATCGCACATGACTCAGTGTTTTCAATTCTGCAGATTCTTTTGGCTATATGAATGCTTTCCACAGAATGCGTGCCTATTATGCTTATAATCTACAACAAACCTATTCGTGTGACAACTTCACTTGAGTGCTTGGCAATGTTCAACCACTATATGAACAAGTATTACACCAGGGACCAAACAGTAGTCAATACAGTGGATTTTTAGATTAAATTGGTCCCGATGAAGGACAAGGTATATTAATTGGTTGGTGCAGAACGCCCTTCCCCAAAAAAATCTTGGAGGTAAGCTAAAACTCGTCTCAACCCATGATGTAAACTTATGAACATATCATTGGCTCAGGGCTAAATGTTCCTTTTCATTTGCATTCTATTCCACATCGTTCGATTGTTTTAGTGTCATCACTGAATAGGAGTGCTAACTCTAAAAGAAAACTATGTATGCATATGTGCCAAAAATGCATACATACGATGAGCGACACAGAGCAAAGTGAGTAATTTTGACAATACTAACAATAACAATATGTTGGGCATCGTCCTTTAGCTTGATGTCCACTAAATTTTTATATTGCAGGTTGCAATGTAAACAACTTTTTCTACTTTTCAACATATTCCGCACATTCCTTTGAGAAATGATAAAGTGTAAAAAGTCTATAAAGTCACAAAATTAAAAATAATAAACAATGAATATTATGCCTCACATGTGCAGTTTTCATTTCAATTTACAAATTATTTCATCCTCGTCCCTATTCTCAGGATTTAGCTTAAATTCTTTCGTTAATTATTTTTTCCCAGCCTTCGGGGACCAATGGATCGACGGAAAGATATTTGACTCCTGTGATGAAATCGACAAACCAACACCTATTTTGATGACCTCGTATTTTTTGGAAGAAATAAAAAAATCGAGGAATATAGAATCCGTCATCAAATTACTAGTTTTTCGTTGCTAATCGTTTTCTGTTTTCTTCGCCGATTTTTAAAAACGATTTTTTGTCTATACTAACGTGTGTTATTATGGAAAACCGACTTGTGTTAAACAAACTTTATTCGTTTTAATATTTGTTTTGTGTCAAAAAACTTTTGCCAGATTAGAACCAATTATCTCCAAAAACATGTATTCGCCATGGTCTAGTGGTTAGTGTGTTGACTTACCAAGTAAACAGCCACGGGTTCAAACCCCAGCTCTGACATCGACTCATGGATAACAATTAACACACACAACATAGGTACTGCGAGAAGCTAGGCCGTAACCCTGAAACAAGGTTGTAATGGCTAATTATGTATGTATGTATGTACCTATTGTTTTATGGGGTTTCACACAATGTATGAAAAATATATAAAGCCCAGTCGATATCGACGAAATTTTAAAACATATGATTTACATTACTTTTCGACCTGGGCTCTCGAACCACATATGTATTTTGTTGGCGAAATGTTTAGCAACGGCGTAAACTAAGAGTCACTATGCAGTGACGTCGAAAAAATCATAACAAAGTAATTCAAATTTAAAAACCGGCGATACTTACTAAAAATATTTTAAAAGAAAAAGTCAAAAAGGTCTAGGAAAACATATATCATATCATCGTGCGGGAGTTTATGTGCTCTATCCGCCATTTCATATTTTTTAAATATCTCAAATTAATGATGCGCCCTTAGGTTTTCGACCCCAAATTTTTCAAGTCTGCAATCCGAAGACAAATAGCCGAAAAAGGATTGCAGATTTTAAAATTTCGTTTATTGGAAATTAATTATTTTTCTCAAATACGAGTATGTATGTAATGTTTGGTACTGCACATCTAAGTATTAATTTGAAGAGAACTTGTGTAGAGTGAGATGTCTGATAGATCTCTGATAATTATAACAATCATTTTGGTTTAATACAAAGTTTAGAAATCTGCAGAAATATTGAACCGTTTGTAAGAAATGCAATTTGAAAATTCTTTATTGGAAATATTCTTCTACTACTTCAGTAGCAGTAAGTTAGAAATTTGCCTTTATTTTGTTGCTTTAAAACTTAGCCTCACTTAACTGAATATGTATGTCTGTCTGTCTATCATTTTTTTTTTTCTATTTTTGCAGGGTGCAGTTTTTTTTTTCTTTTAAGCAGTATTTAATTTAACGAGTTAATGATGCAGACCTACAAGTGCTTTTGATTCTGTTTCTATTTTATACAGAGAATTTGTTTATTTCTTATTTTGTTTTCAATTCAATTGTATACGACGATAGTTTCTGCTTCAAAGAATTTAAGTTTTGGTTTATAACACATTTAAAAAACACATACAAAATAAAAAAACAGACAGGCTGCGGCAAAAATAATAAGAACCAACTTACAACAAAATCTTGTACCAAAGATATTGTACGTAGTATATACTCGTAGTATTGTAATCATATACGATTTCATAGGTATGTGTTGTCCTCTCTTGTTGTTTTCTGCATTAAATTTCATTCATGTTTAGATGCAGAAGATTCGCTAGTTTGTCAATTTGTTGATTATTTTCTATTTCTTTATGTTAAAATGAATATTTTGTTTTAGAAGTTTAATTTGATACAATCGACTTAAAAGCATTAAAAGAATAAAACAGCAAAGTATTAATTAACAAAAAAAATCAATAATCAAGAAAACATGTTATAATTTTTTTTTTTAAGACCAATACTACTCATGCAGTGTGCATTGTATTGGAATGTGAAGATGGTTGATAGAAGTTTTTTTTTTTTTTTTCATAGATTTTGTATTTTTTTTTTTGCGCCTTTTTATTTGTTGATGAAACAAGTTGCTGGTAATTTGTCCACTCAAGAGCCAGTGTTATACCTTCACCCTCAAATGATCAAACAGCAATGGCCTCATCTGTCGGTGGATGTTTACATGTGAATGGTGAGCGTCTTCAGTAGATTAGCTGTTATCTTCCCAGAAGGTGGCGCTGTACTCCTGATCATTGGTTTCTGGTGGAATAGATTAGAAATGTCAGGGGGCGGTTTCTTGCAGATGGTCTTGCTGGAGGGGGGGGGGAACCTCTTATTTTATTTAAATTTAATTTTTAATTTTAAATTGTAATTTTAGAAAACCGCAAATATTTATTTTTATAATTTTGTCCTTCGCTGGAATTGAACCTTGGTCGTGTGAGCTTCTGTGCAAGCGCTCTACCAGTATGCCACGACCCCCCCAATTCCGCATTTAGATGTTGTCATCATTCAGTGCTATCATACAAAGTTTTAATTTTGTGTGAAATAATGACTTCTTAAGGCCTGGTTAGCCAAACGTTGCCGTAGCTGTAATGTAACGTAACGTACTGTTGGAACGTCTGGAATTATAGAAAATGTAAAAACATGTCATATGTTTTTGACACACATATTTACATAAATTTTATTTTTAGTATAAAAAAGAAATACAATAATAGGACTTTAAAATCAAAAATAGTACTAGAAAATAAAAAAATAGTACCAAAGGGTTTCAATTGGTATCAAAAATGTATTTCGAGTATTTATACATAAATAATTTAAAATTGAATATGTGTACATACTTAAATACGTACATATGGGTTATCCCTTTCAGACCTAGCTTAATCGATTGTGAGGTCTGCATTAAAATGTCTCTAATTATGTGAAAAAATTATTTTTTTGTTTTTAACCTGAAAGCAGTGATTGTGAGTTGTGTGTTTTATCAAAACAAATGCAAAAAAGTAAAAAAAAGCTCTTGTAAAAACAAAAAATCTTGCTCAGTTTGATTGTGTCATTCAACGTGTGCAGACATGCGTCCAAGAGGTGAGTGTTTTTGTTGTAATTATAAAAAGAAAGTGTTAGATCTTGTTTTTGACGGTTATATAACGAATTCAAGAATAAATTAAGGTGTATGGCACTCTTTTTTTGCATAGCAACAATAATTTTTTGAGCATAGATATACAGATATCACAATTGTGTTGGTCATGCTCAATGTAACATTTCATTGCATGCTTACGTTTGTGTTATCATATAATTTTCCAGGAAAATTGTTTGATTTGGACAACGATGATGATGTGCAAGCAGTTTTAGAGATGCTTGAAGAGTCTGATGCGGACTTCAGTGACGATGACACTGCTGCAGAAGAAGCATGGACCCCTTTGGATATAAATGTAGAAGAAGAAAGTGATAACAATGACAGTATAGATAATACTGATGTATGTGGATTTACGAATGACCCGCCAATTAGATCGGCTGAACAATCAAACTCCTGTTAACTGTCATCTATAACAGAAAAATCTCACATCTCCCAATACAAAGAAAGACGAGCTATATGGAAAAGTGTTCCATTCCCAAATATCGATATTCCGACATCATCGGGATGTCAACAAGGAATCATTGTTAACACTCCTTTGGAATATTTTAAAAGATATTTTCATGAATCCCATTATGTTGATGTTGTTACGTACACTAAAATGTATGTAATGAGCAAGCGTGGCCAAGAAGTGCACTATGTACCATCAGACATAAAGCGGTTTTATGGATGCGCAATCATAATGGGCTGTCTTGGTTATCCAGCCGTGCGCATGTACTGGTCAAATGATTGTAAAATTCCAGCCATATTCGATCGGATATACACTTTACAGATTGTTCTACTCCAGACTCGACAAATAAATTATGGAGAATTCTACCAGTCATCGATACGGTTAGAAAACGATGCAATGAATTAGCAACTGAAATCACAAATTATTCGATCGATGAACAAATCATTCCATTTACGGGTAGATGTCCAGCACGACAAGTAATCAGATCAAAGCCTCGACCTGTTGGATTGAAAAGTCTGGTGTGCTTAACTTCTGATGGTATCGTGGTTGACTTCGAAGTCTTTCAGGGTGCTGGTACATTTGAAGATTGCGGTCTTGGACATGGACCATCTATTGTCATGAGGTTAACTAAAACTTTGCCAAAGGGCAGCCATATATATTTCGATAGGTTCTTTACAACAATTTCACTCTTAGAATCATTGCATCGCAAAGGTTACCAAGCAACAGGTACAATTATGACTAACCGAATCCCAAAAAGTGTAGATTTTCCTTCAGACAAAAACATGGTCCGCGGTGATATGTCTCAATTTGTTAATGAAAATGTGGTCGTTGTTAATGGAAGGATACAAAAGCAGTTATAAGTAGTTGCCTCAAATATGTGTGGAAAGGACCTGGTAGAAGAAATCGAAAGGTGGAACAGAATCTAAAGCGCCGTTGTCCGGTCAAAATACCAGCAGTTATTGTAAAATACAACTCATTCATGGGTGGAGTTGATTTGTGTGATCAAATGTTAGAATATTACAGAATTAAGTAAAATAAAAACAAGAAAATGGACAGTCAAAGCTTTTTTCCATTTCCTTGATCTAGCAATTTACAATTCTTGGATGGAACACAAAAAAGATTGCAAGCTGGCTGGGTTACCCAAAGCAAAGGTAAAATCGTTCTTAACTTTCAAAATGGAGCTAGATACCGTATTAGCCTCTTCCTTTGAAGCTCCTGAGTATGTTGAAAGATTCGAGCTTCCTAATGATTTTATCCAACGAAATATAGACCTCGTGACCCTCCGGACGATATTAGATACGATCGCTATGATCATTGGCCAGAATTTACTGATGATCCACAAGGAGTATGTCGCAATAATTGTGGTAGTCGATCTAGATCACGCTGCAAAAAATGTAAAGTAACACTTTGCTTAGCAAAAAACAAAAACTATTTTGCGAAATATCATTCAAAATATTGATCTCATTTAAAATAATACGATTAATGTAAATTTTTTGTTGATTTTTATTGTAATAGACTGAATTGTTATATTTTTTTTAACTAAAAACTTTATTTCTATAATAGAATGAATTCTTTTATTTTTGTTTGTTTACTTTTTTATTTATTTTTAGTTAGTTTAGTTTAAAAATAAACATTATAAAATAAAACGTTGAATAAAATAAATAAAATAAACATACTATTCCTTTAATTTTTTCGGGAGCTCATTTTACACGTTATGACCGAGTCCTCACAATTGTGAGATGTCCTGTAGACAAAAAAGGACCTTGTGAAATCTTTCTGTGAAATCTTTCTAATTTTAGCCTAAATATTAAAGAAATATCTAAATATTGCTCTTAAGGAGAATTTTATACGTAATTTAATGCATAGGTCTGAAAGGGTTAAACAATATACATGCGTATATCTTTGTATATAATAAGACTCTCAGGGTTCATTTCGTCCTAGTAAGACGATGGAGCTACACCGAGCAACCCTTTCTTTCTTTAATGAAAACTGCAAATGCAAATTTTCTTAGGGCAATTTTAATACGCTGATATCTACTATAGTGCTGGCAAATTATTGAGTAATGGGTACCGAGTATCGAGTATTTGTGCTAATTTTTGGGTACTCAATACTTAAAAGTAACTACTTAATACTTTAAGGCCCATTATTACAACTTGCCTATGTGGCAAGTTATAGGCAACATTCGTTAATGAGAGGTGACCTTTAAATGTTTTTCTTTATTACAACTTACCTTTAATATAAAAGATTAATTTTTTTAAAATACGGCAATTCCGGAACAAGAACCGATTACTTTTAGGCACCACTTTTAGGCGTGTTGTTGACAGACGCATGTTTACATAAATAAATGGACAAAAAAATTTTATAAATTGTGCACTAAAATAACTTAAAAATAAAGAAATTTGTTTTCCTTTTCAGTTTAATTGATTTTATTTCTTTGTTGACAAAAGAAACAAGACAGTTTTGTTAATAATTCAAACAAACGAAAAATATGGCAGCCTCAATAAAATATGGTAAGCTCAAACATTTAAACCTCACGTTAAAAGTTAAAGGTGAGGCAATCTTCCCAACAACTTTATCGGTCACATTTAGGTTAAAGTAATAACCAAAAGCAATTTATCGGTCCGATAACATCCTACCTTTTACTAAAGACAGGTTGTAATAAAAGGCCTAAGAGTTGTATTTTTCCTTCAAAGTTTCGTGGAAAATTTAAAATTTAACGGTTAAATTAAAATTCTTTTTAAAAACAGAATACTTGTGAAATAGTTTTCTCTTAAAAATAAAATCCGTTAAAAGTATTGACTAATATTGAGTACCCAAATGGAAGCACTGAATACTATCGTGTAACGAAAAGTAATAAAATTTGGCAGCACTACATATGCAATCTAAATAACTTTTTCTTCGAATTATAAAGGAAGTGCTGTATTTCAATAAAAACGGCATTGAAAAGTTATCAATTAAAATATCAGAAATATGGAAGCTATGGTATAATGAGGAGTGTCGTGAGATCACTGCAGCAAAGAACGCTGCCTACAGATTGATATTGTAGTTCACCATTACAAGAGCAGCTGTGGAGGAGTACAGAAAGTAGAGGAGAGAAGAGAGATGCATATTTAGAAGAATGTAAAGAAACCAAGAAAGGCGTGCGAAATCGAGATGTGTAGGAGCAGGAATGATGCTCGGATTTGACGATATCAGTGTGGCTTAAGACCTGGTAAGTTCGACACACCACCCTTTTGTGGATTATAAGGCAGCGTTGGATTGCCTAATAAGATATCGCGTATATGCCGGTATTCCTTCAAAGCTGGTAAGGAATAACATGAGTAACTCCTGCAGCTTCGTCAACGTAAGAAATGGATATTATGAATAGCAACTTAAACAAGCTTAGTGTATTTTGCTTCATAATTTTTAAAGGGCGGTCGTGGTATAGTGGTTAGAGAGCTCGCACAAAAACTCAAACGACCAAGGTTGAAATCCTAACAAAAGAAAAATAATAAAATTTGCGGGGCCCCCCCTCCCCTCCAAGAAGCCCATCTTCAAGAAACCGCACCCTGACATATCCAGTCTAATCCACTTTGAATGATCAGGAGTACAGCGCCAAATTCTGAGAAGAGAACAGCTAACCTACTTAGTGAAGAAGCATTCTCGCTCACCACTTACAATCAACATCCATCGACAGATGGAGCAATTGCTGTTGCTTATTCAAGGGTGAAGGTATAACACTGGACTTTTGAGTGGTCAAATTGATAGCAAGATGTCTCAACAACAACAAAAGGCGCATAATATATATCTATAAAAAAATTCGCATATCTATCTTCAAAATTCCAATACAATGCACAGCCTAAGTAGGGGTAATGTAGAATAAGTAAAAATTTTAAACAATTATGTTTAGAAACTCGCAAAAGTGGTCAACACTTTTTCTTTGACACTTTGCATTACAGCTTTTTGCTCGTTTTTATATTTGAAGAAGTTCAGTTGATTATCAGTGAGTGAGCAAAGTGTTACGGCGCATACATTTTTGTGCATACAATATAAGGAGTGGACATAGAAACTTGAAAGTTAACACAGAGTATTATATTGACTAAATTAAGAAAATAAAATAGTTTCATGAAAATCAGCCACACCCATCGCCCACCGCCCATACCATGGATCCATCAAAATGGATATTTTCACATAAAACCTTTCGTATAAAAGCAAAAGTCGTAAAATTTAGTACATATACTACTTAGAAAAAACAAAAGACGCATGCCAAGTTTCATTGAAATCTGCCACGCTTATCGCACCGTCTTGCACTCTGTGTAGGCGGTATTGTGGTGACTAAAACTCGATTTTTTAAAACTATTTTTTACAAATCAAATAATTTACAAATAAAATAATGCAAAGAAGAGTGTTTCACTGAGAGAAATTCATAATTTATTTGATTAAAAAGAAATATTTTGTCTTAGAAAAAGTCTACTGAAGTCACTTAAATATTGTAAAACGAAAACTGAGGAAAATTTTTACACAGTTCAGTAGCTTGTATATGTCAGATATTTTAATTGATAACTTTTCAATGCAGTTTTTATTGAAATACAGCACTTCCTTTATAATTCGTAGAAAAAGTTGTTTAGATTGCGTATGAAGTGTAGAAGATATGACCGAATTAAAATTGCCTTCTAAGCCTCAAAATTTGCAGTTTTTCTTTTAAATAAAAATATGTCCGGCTATATTCACCTTATTACTGAAACCGAATGAACCCTAAAAGCCTATTCTTTGAATTTACCCAAAAAAATCCACAAGTTTTTACAGGTCGTTAAACAATCTTATGAATTTTCTTAAAATGGCCGGGAAAACTGCAGACAAGTTGCAATAAAATCTATTGCAGAGAAGTTCAATCCTAAGAGTATGCAACAAATTTCAATACAATTACAGGATTGTGAAGGAAAATTTGCCTAATTAATTTTAGTTTTTTGAACCGCAATTGCTTAGGGGCAAAAACGGGCAGCTGAATTTTAAATAAATAATTAGCTGAGACTTCAGGCTTTAATTTGATATAAGTATCTGGCTGGAGCTCGTTAAAGCTCTGAAGATGCAATCCATAGAATTTGTAGAAAATTTATATTTTTGGACAATTTTTTGTAGTAAAAAAAATTATTTTTTTTAAATTTGAAAATTTTTTGTATTCGCATATATCATAAAAAATTCCAATTGTATGAAAAAAATCTTTTTAGTGTCATTACAAGAGTATTTTAAAAGCATGAAGTGATAGAATGTAGCATATATAATACGGTCATTTCAAACGCATTCACTTAGGTCAACTTTGAATGTCTCTGGACAAAAAAGTAACAAAGATATAAGCCTAATATTTTTGGTACATGATAATTATATTGTCTATTATAAACTGTAAAAAAATCAGGTAGATCAGAAGGCATGAAAAAAATGAATTAGTGCCGCTCTTGAACCAGTGTGCGGCGGCGGTAAAGTTAAATTAAAGTTAAAAACAAGTGCATAATACATTTAGAAACACTCATATGTACAAATCAAAAGAAATTATATATAAATAAAACAAGACGTTTTTAGATTTTAAAAACATAGAACTAATGAACCATATTTTTATATTGTGTTTAGTTTCGACCCTAAACAAATAATATGAAATAAAATTTAAATGTTTGAAAATGTATGAAACTTAATTTTCTTTCTTGCAGATA
Source organism: Metopia argyrocephala (assembly GCA_963576795.1). NCBI lineage: Eukaryota > Metazoa > Arthropoda > Insecta > Diptera > Sarcophagidae > Metopia > Metopia argyrocephala. Next base: position 85,051,155 of record OY756210.1, on the reverse strand, counting down.
TTTAGGCTGTGTTAGCGAACATATGAAGGAATTAAAGCCTTTTGGCGATGTGCCCGACAAATTATCCGTCCAAATTAAAAGATCTTTTGTGGCCACGCGAACTTATGGACAGGCTTTAGCAACTGCAGGCGATGTCTCCAAACGTTTAATTAATGTAAATTAGAATATAGAGGGTAATCGTTTAAAACTAAAGCAATACCTTTTTTTAGGTACGTTTAAATGCTGACTGCACATCTGCTCTAACAAAAATGCAACACTGTGGTTCTTGCAAAGGCTATACCGAAAGACCGTGTACGAACTACTGTGTGAATGTAATCAAAGGTTGTCTACATTATCACAATGAATTGGATACTGAATGGGAAAACTATGCCATGGCTATGGATAAAGTTGCTGAACGTTTATTAGGCTCATTCAATATTGTTATGGTAGTGGAACCAATTAACATAAAAATCTCTGAGGCAATTATGAATTTTCAAGTAAGTTTTGGTAGTAACTGGTTGTTGTTGTTGTTTTTTATTTTTATTAATAACACAGTGCAACACGAAAAAATGCACCACTGCGTGATAAAAGACCAAACTTGCCCAAAGTCATGAAATTTCCTTTTTATCCCTTTCTGACCGTATACGCACAATTGTGCGGGTAAGTTTAAGTATCTAGAATTTCTTTAATATTTGACTTTATGGGTAAGACCTATAAAACACAACTGTGCAAGCTCTTTTTTCGTTGGTTTTTATGAAGAACTGTTGTTAGTTTTTGTTTTTTATGTTAATTTTGTAGATTCAGTTTTGCATTTTTGCAGTTGCAAAAATATGTCGGAAGGGTAAGTTTGCATATAAATTAAAATTATTTAAATTTTGGGTCTTTCATCAAACAATTCGTCGTGCGGGAGCTTATGTGTTCTATCCGCCATTTCATATTCTTTATATATCTCGAGTTAATAATACCACTTTAGGTTTTCGATCCTAAATTTTTCCAGTCTGCAATCCGTTTTCAGATATCTCGTCCAGTTTCGGAGATAAATAGCTGAAAACGGATTGCAGATTTTAAACATTTTGGTTTCTAAAACCTGAGGTGGAATCATTAACTCGAGATATACATATAAAATGGCGCACGACGAATTGTTTTTAATAAGAAAAAATACTGAATATTGTATGTAAAGTGTAACTTCGTGATTATTATGTAATTTTTTTTATATTTTTACGTCTAAATTGTTTGAAGTGGCACAATTGTGCATGTTCTGACTACATTATAAAAAAAATATATTACTGTTTTGTTCTTCTTAGGTGGATTAACTGAAGACGATATTATTGTTTTTTATCAAATAAAGAAAAACACGTCCTGTCTTTTCAAATCTTTATTAACAATAAAATAGTCACTTATTTCTAGAATCTTAACTATGATGCTTGTTTACATTTCAAATTATTCAGAGTTTATATATATGGTGTTTACATTCAATTACATTTCATTTTTATCACTTCTTATATACATACATATGCATATAACTTAAATTAAAATATGTGTTGTTGAGACCAACGTCTTTACATATAATATATTTACAACAGATATTTTAGTTGAACTTTTAAATTCGGACTTAGAAGATTTCAGTAGTGATGATGAATGCATGAATTCAACTTGGGAATTAAGGAAATCGACAATGAAGAAGAGTTACATTCTCTTTTAGAGACACCACCAGGTATAAGTCGGTGTCCTGTCAGACAGAGCCTCTCAAATAAGCCTAGAAGAGTGGGATTGAAAAACAAAGTTTTAACAACATCTGAGGTGCTGGTCCTTGATTTTCAGATTTATCAAGGTAAGACTACACAACTTCTATACTCGAATTTATGCTTAGGACAAGGCTTTATTTTACGTTTGGCTGAAACACTTTCTGCAGGTTCCAAACTGTTTTTTGACCGTTATTTCACGACAATTCCATTTCTACAAGCTCTGTTGAATCGTAGAATCTTTGCTACCGGAACAATAATGAGGAACAGAATAAAAAACGTACATTTCACAAATGAGAAGCACATGAAGAGGGGTGACATGGAGGAATTCTGTCATAGTGTAGACAATATAGTCGTAGTGCAGTGGAAGGATTCAAAGTCTGTAGTTCTTGCATCTTCAGCTTATGGGTGTAGCCCAGTTGAATACGTGAAACGCTGAGATAAAAAACAGAAAAAGTATGTTGAAGTTTCAGCTTCTAGAATCGTCAGGGCTTCTAGAATCGTCAGTGTTTTGTTTTTTTTTTATAAATGTCAGATTATATAGTTTTAGGGTTACTGCTGTAAATCATTGTGGGAAGTGTTCCGAATATTCCATGGTACTGTACGTCTGATATATAAATGTTAATAAAGCGGATCTTTAAGAGAAAAGTTGTTGTATAACGTACAAAAGTCAAGGCCAAGATAGAGTGGACGTTGACCCAAAGATGCGCATGTGTAACATTACTTGCATGAAAATATTTGTTGTGTACCGGTATTTGTTTGGATGTAGGTGAATTGTTGTTTTATATCAGTTTTAGTAAAGAAAATTGCGGTTAGTTTTTGAAGAAAATGAAGGAGATGTTTCTCGGTCGTGGCGCGGATAAGAACTTTCTTACGGAAAACTAAAGGAAAGATAGAAAAGTTTAAAGTTCATATGTTAAGATAGAAAAATTTTGAAAGTTAAAATTAGAGTTTTTGAAAATTATTTGATGTAATACGACAATTTATAAGAATAAAGAAACTTTTAAAATTTTGTGAAGAACATAAAACTGAAAGCTACAAAGCCCACGGAAAATTGAACAAATTTAATTGAACATTGAAAATACTAGTTTAAAAATTAAATTATATGTTGCAAGGGGAAAACAGTCCTTAAATCTGTATAAAACAAATTAAGAAAATATTGTATTGTCCGTGAGGCGAATTAATAATTACGTTCAAAAACCCAGAATATTGTGAATGGGTATTAACATATTAGTGTGTCAAGAATAAATCCATATGCAGCGAATAACAAATATAACCAGTATAATTGGAGGTTAGCTGATCCTACAACCACCAAATAGAAGGAAAAAAATAATAAACCCCTGTAGAAAATATGTCGCCACGAAGAATTGACCGAAAAAAGTAAGAAATAACATATAATCAATATTAATCAAAGATCAATAAAAAGAAAATTTAGAAAGAGGAGAAATACATAGAGGAGGAAAATTCATATATATATATATATATAAATCTAGATTAATAAAATAATATAAACGTAGGTTAGGAATAGTATAGATATAGTTTTAGAAATATTATAAGAATAATTTTTGTTAAATATTTTGTTTTTTTTTTTTTTAATAGTTTGATTTAATTGTAAAGAGTGTCAGATCACATAAAATTTAAATCTGAGGTTCTGCTTAAAAATAGAGAGAGAGGAAAAAAGAAAAGGAAGAAAAGGAAAAACACCCTCAGAGAGCTCTTTTAGGGAAGTTAATTAAATCTAGAATTGGAGGAAAAATATTTTAATACCTCAAATAAGTCAAAAATGGCAGAAAGGAAATTTTTAGGTGATCTAATCTCTAGAAATTCATTTAATAGATGTCACTTTGTGTTTAGAACTGTTTCAATTTTACAGGGAAAATTGTTGCAAAATTAGGTACTTAGGATACAGATTTTTTTATATTTTTTTATTTCATTTTTTTCCATAAAATTAACGTTTTTCTTATTGTTAAAATTGTCTTGATTTTCAATTGTTTAAAAATTTTAAATTTTCAAATTTTTAACTGCAAAAAGTTTGTGCAATTTTTATATATGTATTGTTAGCTTATATTTAATATTAATAAATGAATGATTATTATAATGTTTATTGTTGAAAAGAAAATTAATATGTGTTGGTAAATTTTTTTAAAAGGATTTCTATATCGATGGTAAGGATCGAAAACGGTATGTGCAAGACGTGAATGTGTTGATGGCAAATGTATTGAGGGTCAGGTAGAATTTTATAACTGACACAGGTTGGGTGGGCAGCGACAAAACTGGGACACAACATCTTCTCAGGATATTACCATCTGGGGTTTCAAAAGAAAAAAAAATGTTTTTCTGTTGCAGAATAGTTGTCATTTATGTTTTGATCATATGATGGAAGGTTTTTTTTCTCCCAGTACATCAACTACATGTATAAAATTTTATTGAAATATTTAGAAATTTTTTTTATTGTTGCACGAAACCGTGACATGGGTGAAAGGATCACCCCTGAGTCTGAGCTAGTAAAAATAGGTCACTAATAGGCAAAAGTTTCGTAACAGATATTTAAATATTTTTTGTTAATCTTCCTTCAGAAAACGGTTAGCACTACTGAATTTTACGTACCCGGATTAGATATACTCGAAATGTTTCCTAGTCCATGCATAATGATATGTAAGTTAATAACATACAGTCTGTCAATAATGAGTTTGCACATTAAAAATAACCATCATTTGTAATTTAACGGTACTTTTATTAGTCAAAATTTATTTTTTTTATATGTATAACAAATTTGTAGGTGTTTACAGTGATCGTGTGGAATAAAATCTTGGAATCAGTTTAAAACAAGAAAGAAATACAACAAACACAAATTTTTAATTCATTTTACACTGTCAAGAAACTCTTTGCGCAAATAGGATTTCTACCATTTGATGTTAATAGGGAGTTAATAACTTGTAGTCTTTACAACTAAACGGTGATTTACCGTTATAATTTAAGCTAATTTTTTATAACAATCACTTTTTAAATTAATTTGCACTGAATTTTTGTATCATATACCTCTTATATTTACAATATTTGAAATTTTAAAAATTACGGGAAGAAAATTATCTTATAGTACTATTCCATCGGCTTTATTATAATCGTCAACTGGGAACGAGTGTGATTGTGTTGTCGGAAATGTTTTTACTTTCACGGAGAACAATTTACAATACTATAAATCGATCCAAAAAAGAGAATAGATTGGAATTAATGTCAGGAGGTGGGTGAAAAATAAAAATAAAAAAACGTGCCGAGCATTTTATTATAAGAAAAGTAGCTCAAAATTCCAGAATTTCGAACAGACCACTAGCGGCAGAGTTAGAGGAAGAGTTTGGTGTTATTATTCTTCACGAGACAGTTCGTCAGACAACGATAATAAATAAATATTCAGCGAGGAAAAAACCACTACTTGTCAACAGCAAATATAGAAAAGTGATTTTCATTCGTTATTTTTAGTTTCACAGAAAAATGATTACTAGAACAATGTGATAATTTGTGACAAAAGGAAAATGACGTTGTACTACAATGATAGACCGTCTAGGGTGTGGCGCAAGCCTTTAACAACTCTAAAACAGCAAAACATTATCCCAACCGTAAAATTTGAAAAAAATTTCAATAATGATATGTGGCTGTATCTCAAGTCAAGAAGTGGGTGATCTTCCTGTTATAGACTCAACAATGGATGGGTATCAATATTTATACATTTTGCGGTCCCATTTATTTAGTATTTCGCAGAAATTTTGACTTAAAGGTGCCAAAAACCAAAACTAAAGTTTAAACAAGGTATTGACGCAAAAAATAAGTTACACCTGGTACACATGTGGTTGTTATATAACTGCGGGCACGTCATCGATACACCGGCTCTCAAAGTCCCGATCTCAATCCTATTGAGATTCTATGGGTGTTTTAGAAAAAACAAGTCACTAAACGAGAGAAAATATATGATTAGAAGAGTGCCAGAAAATACCAGAGAATTATGACCTTAAGAAGTGAATAGTTTCAATGAAAAATCGTTTATAGTATGCTATAGATGCTAAGGCTTTCCATACAAAGTATTTTAAAAGTCTAAAACCAAATTTTAAATGTTTCCACTAAAGCCAAAGTTGAAAAATAATTTTTGTGCAAAGAGTTTCTTGACAGGGTAAAATGAGGTAAAAATTTTTTTTTTGTTTTATTTCTTTCTTGTTTTAAACTGATTGCAAGATTTTCTTCTACACGATCTCTGTAAACACCTACAAATTTGTTATACATATAAAAAAAATAAATTTTGGCTAATAAAAGTACCGTTAAATTACAAATGATTGTAAACAAATTATGGTTATTTCTAGTGTGCAAACTCATTATTGACATACTGTATATATTTATAAATTCACAAATTTTTTTGTTCAGTGCAGTTATCTTTCAAGCTCAATAACACAATTACAAATTAATTTTGCCAACCTACGTTTTATTGATTGTGTTTGAATTATGCTTCAGTTTCTTATGTTTTATAGCAATTTTGTCTTATTTCATTATTCTCTTAAAGGTTTTGTATTCTTTTCTACAATAATTTTGATGTTTTTGATTTTGTTTGTGGTTTAAAATATTTTGTCTTCAAAACATGTATATAATAAAGAGAGAGTACTAAACATGAAGTACTAAAAATGGATGATTGCTTGTAAAACATTTACATAAGCTATGCTTGGGCAGCCCTCTAGTATATGTGTATGTTCATCAGAGAATGACATGAGTTGATCCGATTTTACTGCGTATTCCTATTATTGCTGCTTTTGTTTTATTTTTATTCATCAACAGTGGCAACTGTATTGCTTGTAGAGTTTACTTTTGTACTTTTAATCTTTTTTTAGATACCGTTAGCAATAACAACATACAAAACACTCAAATGATTCATTAAAGCTCAACTAAGAGCCGCAAATACTTAAAAAAAAAAACATTTTGTTAAGTTTTTAGGAAAAAAATTTAAAATATTGACCAAATATTAAACATTAGACCTAATTTCTAACCGCAGTAATTCGTTTCTTAACAAATGTTTCAAAATAAAAATGAGAAAAAAAATTTTAATTATCTTTTTATTTAAAATGAAATAAACATTACCTGATTTTTGTTTTTTAGAACTTTAGAAATAGAAATTGTTTATTTTTAAGAAATATAAATTTAGTTCTGTTTCTTAACTTTTGAAGTATAGCTGATATTTTGTGAACTATTTTTTTTTTTAACAAATTAATAATATTTATTACTTGTTATACATGCGTTTTAGTACTAATAAATAAAAAACAAAGTAAATAAATAAATAAGTAATAATAAGCGAATAAAAAACAAACAAAAAATATGTATAAGAAAAACTGCATTATTTTTCATTACAATCGTGTTATTGTTTTTCTTTTGTTCGTAGTTGGTTTACTCAAACATACTTACTGCTTTTGTGATTGGTTGGAGTGTTTAGAATTTGCAAGCAACTACAAGCATTTTGTAGCAAAAGACATACTAAATTGAATCATGCAATAGCAGCATTCATTTAGTTAGTGTGTATTGCTATCTCAACATTCATTTTTAAAGTCAAAAAATTGCCATTTGAGTGCGATTCATGTCATTCTCTGATGTTCATACATAAAAATTATTAAAGCTTTTTTAAAATAAATAAATATAGAATAGTCATATATTTATTGCATTTTTTCTTCATTTAAAAACTTTTGAGAAAAATCAGAGCATGTGTGTCATATTAAAGGCTCAACTTATTTCATTGTCAATATATGCCACAAAAGAAAAACAACATTCAAAGTCAACGTTGTTGAAAGAATTATCAACAATTTGTTGTATGTTGTTTCGAAATACTTCTCTCTTTATCAACCTAAAATGAACACTTTCATTTCATTATCAATATATGCCTCCATTCCATTCCATCATTAGGATGGCATGGGCTTTTGCACATTTCTATCACATTAATCAATTTTGGATTTAGGGATACATATGAGTATTATGCCATTATCTAAGGATGAATCACATCTATAGTTTTCAAAATGATTTTCTAAATGTTCTCATTTATGAAATTTTAAAATAAACTTTTTAGTTCATATTTAATAAATGATACTAAACTAAAAATTTGGCTTTTTTTTGTTTCATCAGAAACGCTTTAATTAGATCAAAGTTAACTGCAATGAATATATTTGGTAAAAATTAAAAAATTGATCACACTTTTCCTGGGGCTCGAAATTCGGGCCTCCAGCACATAAAAATTTAGCATATATTTATTTTCGGGATTTCGGGATAACGAAAAAAAAAGAAAAGTCCCGGGATTTTTCCAAATCGAGATTGGCATCCCTAGTTCATATATGTATGTACATACATACATAAATATTGTTTAATAAATTTTACATACATACATACAGACATAATTGGCCATTACAACCCTGTATCAGGGTTATGGCCTAGCTTCTCGCAGCACTCATGTTGTGTGCATTTATTTTTATCCATGAGTACCGCGACCTACAGTTTAAAGTCGACTACAAACGACATATTTGTGAAGCTTTTTCATGGCAAACAATTACTCCCAGAGCTTTTTCCAGAAGACTGCTGAGAATTAGTCGCCGAAAGAAACAGTTTTTTTATATTTATTTTTTTCAAGATGCCAGAGCTGAGATTTCAACCCGGCGCTATTTAAATTGAAATTTAATTACTTTAAATTCTAATTACATTAATAAATTTTACTAAAAAAAATAATGAGGGTACTTACGAAGGGCCTTGCAAACTGTGCAAACGATGCAAAGTGTGTAAAAATACATCAAATGTTTTCTCTGCAACAACAAAATATACACATTTAAAATTTGCATTACATACATAACATACATAACTGGTCTTTACAACCCTGTGTCAGGGTTACGGCCTAGCTTCTCGCAGCACTCATGTTGTGTGTAAATTTTTTTCCATGAGTACGGGACCTACAGTTTAATGTCGACTCTGAACGACAGACTTGATAAGCTTGTTCATGGCAATTAATTACTCTCAGAGCTTTTGCCAGAAGACTGCTGAGAGGTAGTCGCCGAAAGAAATATTTTTTTCATATTTCTTTTTTTTAAGATGTCTGAGGGCTCATGACTTATTAAGCCAACAGATTAACCACTAGACCACGGCGACTACATGCACTACAGCGCATTAATTGCACTGGAAAAACATTAAGTAAATTGGCTGTGTATTTTTGCTTAAAAACTTTTGACATTTCTACAGTCATATATTTACGAATATGAAGATAACAACTAAAACGAAAAAATGATATTACTTCATATACTTATATATGCTTTCTTTTTTAGTTATTGCCTTTATTTATAAAAAAATCAATTATATTTTTCGTTTTTGCTGCTTTTAGGCATTTTTATTTGTAATACACTTATTTTTATTTTTAAAGAATTCGCGGTGTTCTTGGCATTTTAGGAGGGAGATGCCGGCAGCATTAAGTCAAATAAATACTTTTAAAATACAATTAATTTTTTTATTTTATTATTATTATTATTATTGATTATTAAGGCCAGCACTCAGGGGATGACATTGTACATTGTGTTGGTCTAGATAAATAAAAAGTGCTTGTGGACTTGGGATTTAAACTTATTAATATGTATCCTAATTGGCAGAAAAAACATTCGCTGGTAGATTGTTCCATAAACGAGATGTGCGGCTAAAGAACGAATTCTCTATAATGCATTGTGCAATTCACTGGACAATAAACTACAATAGGATGTACTCTAATAGAGGTACGAGTAGTCCGCAAGAATATGCATTTTACATTGCGCCGATGCTCCAACAAATCAATAGAGTTGGATACCCTACCGTCGCTTATAAGCACCGGCGCACACTGGTTCAAGCAATAATTCATTTTTTTCATGCCTTCTGATCTACCTGATTTTTTTACAGTTTATAATGGACAATCTAATTATCATGTACCAAAAATATTAGGCTTATATCTTTATTACTTTTTTGTCCAGAGACATTCAAAGTTGACCTAAGTGAATTCGTTTGAAATGACCGTATTATATATGCTACATTCTATCACTTCATGCTTTTAAAATACTCTTTTAATGACACTAAAAAGATTTTTTTTTTCATACAACTGGAAGTTTTTTATGATATATATGCAAATACAAAAAATTTTTAAATTTAAAAAAACTATTTTTTTTTTACTACAATAAATTGTCCAAAAATATATATTTTCTTAAAATTCTATGGATTGCATCTTCTGAGCTCCAACGAGCTCCAGCCAGATACTTATATCAAATTAAAGCCTGAAGTCTCAGCTAATTATTTATTAAAAATTCAGCTGCCCGTTTTTGCTCCTAAGCAATTCCGGTTTAAATAGCTAAAATTAGTTAGGAAAAATTTCCTTCACAATCCTGTAATTGCAGTAGACGTTTGTATTGAAATCTGTTGCATACTCTTAGGATTGAACTTCCCTGCAATAGATTTTATTGCAACTTGTCTGCAGTTTTCCCGGCCATTTTAAGAACATTCATAAGTTTGTTTAACGATCTGTAAAAACTTGTGGAGGGCTTATTTTAAACGAAATTATCTCAGCTTTCTATATCTGTCCTCATTTATCAAACTGTTAAAAACCTAAAACTATTATTACTTTGACATAAACCTGCAAAACCATTAATTGGGTAAATAATTTTCTATAAATGAGGACAGATATAGAAAGCTGAGATAATTTCGTTTAAAATAAGCCCTCTTCCAGCGTTACAAATCAAAATCAAATCTTTTTAATCAAATAAATTATGAATTTCTCTCAGTGAAACACTCTTCTTTGCATTATTTTATTTGTAAATTATTTGATTTGTAAAAAATAGTTTTAAAAAATCGAGTTTTAGTCACCACAATACCGCCTACACAGAGTGCAAGACGGTGCGATAAGCGTGGCAGATTTCAATGAAACTTGGCATGCGTCTTTTGTTTTTTCTAAGTAGTATATGTACTAAATTTTAAGACTTTTGCTTTTATACGAAAGGTTTTATGTGAAAATATCCATTTTGATTGTATGGGCGGTAGACGATGGGTGTGGCTGATTTTCATGAAACTATTTTGTTTTCTTAATTTAGTCAATATAATACTCTGTGTTAACTTTCAAGTTTCTAGGTCCACTCCTTATATTTTTTGCACAAAAATGTATGAAGCTGAACCAGTGTGTGGCGCATACATGAAAGTTGTATTCGATCCTAGGTCGGATATAGTTCTTGTAAATATTAAGAAGGTCATATAGAGTGAAATATATCTAGCACCATTTTAAAAAACCGAGACACTTAAATGCTTGTTTCGACACTTGAAATATGTGATCATTCCAATTGGACATCACAATTTATTCTCATACCTAGAACATCAAGATCGTCCGCCTCCTTGATATTTACGTTACCCATAATCACAGACGACAAGATCACAATATCACCACCACGCCTATGCGTGATAACAAATTTTTTAGTCTTGCGTGTGTTAAATTTGTCCCTGATTGGGCGACCTCACTCGGAGATCATTTCTAGGTCATTTGAGACTGTTATTCCTATTCTGCCTTCTTACCTCATTCTCCAAAAGGCTCGGCCTACGATCAAATGAATATAAGTAATTGACAAATGTTGCTATCATCTGCGAAAGAGTAGATGGGATTGAAAGTTAAAAGGAGGCGATCATTTAGGAAAATTAATAATAGTGTAGGAGGCAACTTGCGGTACTGCCGAATTTAACCTGAACTCGTTGGAAGTGACACACTTATAGGATGGTCCCTGAGACAGCTCGTTATAAAACTACAGAAATGATTACCGACACCAAAAGCAAAAAGTTTGGAAATAAGAGGCTCGTGCCAGACTCTATCAAACGCCTTTGAGATATCGAGAGCAACATCTTTGCTTTCACCAAAGCAGTGAACAGACCCACCACCATCCACCTCTCAGAGAGGAGTGCCAACGAGTCACCAGTGAAGCGGCCATTACGAAAGCAATAGTATAGATCACTTAGCAAGCTATTGGACGTTATAAGGTGATGGTTTATCATAATCTCTATAACTTTGGAGAGTGTTGAGAATAGTGCGATTGAGCGGTAATTTTCGGGATTACTACCCTCACCTTTTTCAGGTATTGGTGTTACATTGGTAACCTTCCAGTTAGACGGGTGCACAACGGCACGATAAAAGGATAGCCAATGGGCGTGCAAGCTTGGATGAGCACTGCTTCTAGACCATTACTGGTATAGCCTTTTACTACCCTTAAATGTCTGGACAACAATTTAATCGCTTCCAGAGGTGAGCATAAATTAGAGAATCGTCCATATAGAGTATACCAACCGAATTTTGTACGTACATATTGTATATTAAAAAGGAAGTTCTAAAAATAAATATTTTATCCAATAAATAATTTTTAAAAAAAGCAGAGTTGGGTTTATTGCATTGAATTTATAATGCATTATCGTTTCCACTACCACTAAACCACTTAGTATTAATGCAGCAATATTGCAGTCACCACTAAATGCAGATAGAAATAGTTAACCACTAAATAAAACCATTTTAGTGGTAGTGGAAATTTATTGCATTAAAAAAAACAAATTTAGTGGTAGTGGAAATTTATTGCATTAAAAAAAACAAATTTAGTGGTAGTGGAAATTTATTGCATTAAATAAAAAAAATTTAGTGGTAGTGGAAATTTAATGCATTAAAAAAAACAAATTTAGTGGTAGTGGAAATTTATTGCATTAAATAAAAAAAATTTAGTGGTAGTGGAAATTTATTGCATTAAATAAAAAAAATTAGTGGTAGTGGAAATTTATTGCATTAAAAAAAACAAATTTAGTGGTAGTGGAAATTTAGTGCATTAAATAAAATAAATTTATTGGTAGTGGAAATTTATTGCATTAAATATAAAAATTTTAGTGGCAATGGAAATTTATTGCATTAAATATATCGATTTTAGTGGTAATGGAAATTTAGTGCACTAATTTTGAATAATTAGTGGTAATGGAATATAACTCCATTGGAACTATAGTGGAATGGAAATTTAGTTCCATTACCTCAGTTCCACTATCGTTTTAATATACCTTCATATATGGATATAATATTATTATATGCATACATAGCTTAAGTCAATGTCAAAATAAATTGTTGTGAATGTTATTTTCTTAATTTACTGAGTCCGCCTGTATAAAGTAAATAATTGTTGTTATTGTTTTAATAAGAATTTTAGTACTTTCGAATGTAATATATTATTCAGTTCACCATAGGTAAGATTTTAATGGCGCGGACTGCTAATATTGCCAGCCGCTAATCATTCAGAAGTAGTGCACTAAATTTCCATTACCACTAAAATCGATTCATTTAGTGCACTAAATTTGCACTACCACTAAATTTGTTTTATTCAATGCACTAAATTTCCACTACCACTAAATTTATTTTATTTAATGCACTAAATTTCCACTACCACTAAATTTATTTTATTTAATGCACTAAATTTCCATTACCACTAAATTTGTTTTTTTTAATGCAATAAATTTCCACTACCACTAAATTTGTTTTTTTTAATGCAATAAATTTCCACTACCACTAAATTTTTTTTATTTAATGCAATAAATTTCCACTACCACTAAATTTGTTTTTTTTAATGCATTAAATTTCCACTACCACTAAATTTTTTTTATTTAATGCAATAAATTTCCATTACCACTAAATTTGTTTTTTTTAATGCAATAAATTTCCACTATCACTAATTTTTTTTATTTAATGCAATAAATTTCCACTACCACTAAATTTTTTTTATTTAATGCAATAAATTTCCACTACCACTAAATTTGTTTTTTTTAATGCATTAAATTTCCACTACCACTAAAATGGTTTTATTTAATGCACTAAATTTCCACTACCACTAAATATTATAGGCGATAATGCACTATTTTTTCCACTACCACTAAATTTAGTGGAAAATTAAATCTAATGCAATAAACCCAACTCTGATATTAATACCTATACATACCTTACGCTTTTAGTTTGTTCAGGTTATTTGTTTTATAAAAATCTTTGTTTATATTTATAATTCTTTTATTATTTTTTTGTAATTTCTCTATATTTTCTTTGATATTAGTCTTAAAGTTAAGTTTTATTCTTTTTAAATTCATATGTACATACATTTAAACATATGTGCATGCATACATATATTTAAAAAATAAGAAAAAAGAATTAAAAAACTACTTGAATATATTGGTGTTAAAATAAACAAACTATGGATGCAACATGTGTTCGAACTCATTAATAGAAATATCTTGAACACATGCCGATGAGGTAATTTTTGTTCCATGCCTTTTTCTTAATTTATTTTTTTTTTTTATTTCGAAAACATATTTCTATTTAATTTTTCTTGTTTCTAAGCCACAAAGTTATTTTTAAATTAGCAAATTGTCGATTAATTTACAGGTTAATTTTTAGAACTTTGGCATAATACAAAAGCAGACAAATGTTTCCTAGAAGAAACGTTTTTGTAGAAAGGTTCTCAATAGTAAAATGTTGCTTACTTTACATCCACACATTGATTATCTAGTCCACTGTAAGCACCTACTTTTTTATTTTTAATCTCTTACCTTATAAACGCTATTAACCAATTTTAAATTCGTTGTAATGTGAGCGTCAAAAAAATGTAAACAGTTACTTTTTTTTTATTACAGGAAAGATAAAAGTAGAAATTAAAATGTTTAATAACAGTTTAAGAGGCTTATAAAATAAGAGTTTAATTCTGTATTAACCAAAAATAAAAACTAAACGAAAACAAAAATATATCACTTCATCTTAAAATACTACTATTTTTACTCGTCAAAAAAAAGTAAACAAAATCTATTAACCCATTTGGCGCCTTTGTACTCAATTGAGTACAGCTAAACATAGGCATATATTTTAAAAGCTTTAAAATTTTTGTGAATATTTTGCATTTCTATGTTAAAAGAAGGCTACAACCCTTTAAAAAAATAAAGAAGATTTTCTAGATTAGATATCTACTCTCCAAAATGTACTGTTAAATTTACAAAAAGTTTGTGTGGCGAGATGAGTACAAATTTTACCGTTTTTCAGTTTTCACAATATCACTGATATCTTTTCTGCTTTATTTACCTGAAAGCGAACATTTCTCTTCATTAACTAAGCAAACAACAAATGACCTGCTAGCTAATTTTACAAAGTTACACAATTTCAATTTCAACTGTACTCAATTGAGTACAGTGGCAGAATCCATATAAAAATTGTGGCAACACTGTTACAGAAATAACATACTTGTTGGCTTGTTAGCTAGCAGCCAGTTCCATCGGATATTGTTATACTTTCGATTTTTATTGTGGAAAATCAGAGGAAAATTCTACTGATCCTTTAGGATCTAGAGTAGTTAAAAAGTTGATTACCAAAATGGAGACTGACTCAGCAATAATAATAACTTTCAATAACTTTTTTACTAGTTATAATCTCATGGTGGAACTCAAGGAAAAAGGATTTAATGGAACAATTAGAGAAAACAGAACTAAAAAAATTCCATTAAAAAGTTCTAAAGAAATGAAAAAATGTAAATGGGTTAAATGGGCAAGTTTGGTACAGAAACTGAAAATAGGTTAACTTTTAATATTTGGTTTGTTTTCCTTTTGCATCTAGCACCGCTTTTAACCTTCTTGGCATTGATTCCACAAGGTTTATCGTAATGTCTGGAGCGATTTTGTGCCATTCTTCAATTAAAGTTTTTTCAAATCATCCTGGTTGGACGATGCCTGATTTTTCTATCAAGGTGCTCCCATAATGCCATCCACAGATGGCAGAATTGTATCATCCCCACAACGCCTATGCGTGATAAAAAACCAATGGTTCTTGCGCGCATTAAATTCGACCCTGTTCATAAAACCCCACTTGGACATTGTTGGCAAGTCATTTGTGAGTGTGTCATTCATATTTTTTTCTTTTCGCCCTCTTATTCCATTTTATCCACATTAGAGGGGATTGCCAAAACAAGCGTACAACATTGTCGTTATATTGTCTGGAAATCGGAGTTCGAATCCCAGTAAGAGTGATCATTTTTAAAATTAATTTTGTGTCGTCAGAAACGTTTAAAAACAAAATATGTATAGTAGTTATTGTTATTTATACTATGACCTATTTGGGTCAACATAAATAATTTCGGTAAATTTAGACCAATACAAAGGACAAAGGCAAATATCAACGAGACAAGTATTACTGGAGTCGTCAGTGTCAGCATTGAAGTAGAAAAAGGCATTGGATCAAAAGTAAGCCTTGATTAGGTAATGTATGTTTCTAATTTGAGAACAAATTTGATGTCGGTTTCTAAAATTACTGACAAGGGGTTTGACGTATTGTTGAATCGAGATGGCATCATAATTATGAAAAATGGGTATTATTACATTACATACACTGCATGGGACACCTAAATGAGGCTGACTTGATATTAAGAAGAAAAAAAGTGTCCCCATGTGAGATGTGTCTATTACAAAAACAGACACCGTTTCCTAAATATGATAACAATGGAACATCTGATATACTGGACATTAGGCTGTCCCGTCCTTGAATGACAAAAATATTTTTTTGAGCTAAACTTTCGCAAGAGGTATCAAAATTTGCGTAATTTTACACAGATTACAGAAAAAGTAATAAAAATCGAATTACATGCCATTTTGAGGGCTCTATTTTTGAAAACATTTTTACAAACCTAAACATTATGCTTAAAATAAAAAAAACGAGATACAAATTTATTTTATTAATATATTTTATAATTGTAATTATTGTACAGGAAAATAGAACTTATAATAAATGACCAAAGCTTAAAATTTAAACATATTTTTTTACCAAAATTTGGCATTTCTGTTCGTGATTTCAACCTGGTTCTAATAAGGCCATCTCTAGAAGCAGCGCTAGTTACACGTTGAGAGGCTTCTGTTACCAATTTAACACATCTTTCGTGTGTGACAAGGAAAGTCATCAATTTCCAAACTGTTATTTTTTGCCATGATTTCAAGGTACTCATTGGAAATATGCCGAAGAACCGGCGGTGCTGTAACCCTACACGCGTGCCATATAATAATTTCGGTGTAGAGAAGTTAAGTTTTGGTGGTTTAAATATTCTGTATTTAGTGCTACTTTCAACTTCTCTAGCTTTGATTATTCTTTGCAGTGTCAGCTCCCGAATATGGTCTTATCATCAAACAGCATACTGACAAGTAGATTTTCTGGGTGAGCAAAAAAAGCATTTCTTTCGATAACAGAATCCAGAACTGATCTGATATTTTCGAGTAAAAAACGAGAGTACATAATCAGATGAAAAATATGTTTGACTTCTTCTTTAAAAGACGGTTTTTGTTTGATTAGGAACCAAATCGGAGCATATACTTTAACAATGTAATTGACAAGCAGTTGCAAATTTTCTGATGGACTAAGGGTACTTACGTAAACTCTGAGTAGACAATTAGCAAATCGGAGCATATACTTTAACAACGTAATTGACAAGCAGTTGCAAATTTTCTGATGGATTAAGGGTACTTACGTAAACTCTGAGTAGACAATTAGCAAATGTAAGCCATCTCGAGTGCGCAATTTTTCCAGGTTTACGGTTTGCCAGCTCAGGACTACAATAACCAGTTTGTACAGCTTTACATATCTCATAAATAAATTTTTGATCCGTACTTAGTTGATCGACCACATTTTTCGGCAAGTCAGGCAAATTACCAGCCACCGCACAAAAAGACACCGTTGATATATTATCACAAGTAGCTAATTGTTTTCCAATAAGTCCGCTATATTCTCTAGGTCCCGAAGTGCAACCATCTAAAGTTAAGAATAAATGACGAAGAGGTAACTCATTGGCATGGAGCATACAAACACACCACTGTAGCGGTCTCTTCAAATACTCCTCCAAATATTGAATAACGCCACCCTTCCAACCGGTATTAGGTGCAGTTCCGTCACATCCAATGCAAATCACGTCATCTTAATTCCAACCTTTATCTTCTAATAAAGTTGTGATCGAAATTAAAATGCCCCTAGCAGTGGGACGACTTGGCGTTGTGTGACCAAAATAAACTGATGCAGGTTCTGCTAAAATTGAGATGTGTTCTTCTAAAATTTATCTGCGATAGCAACGATCTTCTATTTTCTCACTTATCAGAGTCTTGTCTTTTCGTCCATCAAAGTAAATGCTTTTAATAACAATATCTCCATTCTCTTTTGAATTTTCTTTCCGGACTTTAGATACTGCTCTGTGTATTTTGTTTTTATCAATTACCAGAGTTAAATTTTCGGTAGAAATTACGCCGAAGTCAGTCAAAACCGCAGAAGCAACAGCAGCAGCAGAACGAGTCGATAAACCGTATCTATCACAGACCTTACCAACTGTTGGCAATGTATTTCGATTCGTCGTTGAAGTCGAAGGTGTATCTGTCGAAAGTGTGTTAGTGGAAGATGCCTCCGTTATCGGATAGGTTTCTTGGGAAGATTCACACAGTGAAACTTCATCACAATTTTCTGAGACAGAATCTGTTTCTTGAGTAAAACGCTTCGTTTTTTGCTGCCCTTATGGAATGTTCAGTTTGTCTCTGCTTTCGTTTTATTAATCAAGCTGTTTCTTTTTTATCAACTCCAGATATAACCATTTTTCTGTAATTCCTTTGATCCAACAAAAAAACTCATTCACTGATTGGAACTTTCTTAGATTTTAAACAAGAACAAAATTCAAATGTAGTGCATTTGCAAGCAGCAATGTCGAAGAGCTTCTCCGATGACTCCAAAAAATACTTTAGTTTGTTTTCGAATCTATTTTTTCGTTTGCTTTTGGGGTATCTTTTCAAATGGAGGTACTTGTCGAAATAGGATTTGAGTAACTGAATAACTCGTTCCTTCGTTACGATTGGAATCGAAGCTTTGGTCCAAATATTGTCAATCTCTTCAAAATCAATCGCGTATATATCTGAATTTGATGGATCTTTTCCATTATACCTTAACTTCATGTTATACTTGATAAATAAAATATATTTAAGGACGTCTCTTATAGTTGGTAGCTGCCGATCTTCAAGTTCCTTATATGGGCCCAATATAACACAACTTGTCGCACTATGCCTCGAACTCATTTTTTTAAAATCACAAACGCTCTTAAGACTGTAAATATCGCAACTGACTTATGTATTATAAATTACTTTAGTTTTTTTTAGCTTTCTTTTTGGTGGAAAACTCCATTTACGTATTTTGGTGTTAATAAATATAACAGGTGATTTTGAAGTGTTGCCAGACTTTTTATTTCATGATGAAGGGTTTCTATAGTTTAGGGAGTAAGCTGTAACTATAAAATGAACTTAAAAACTGGTTCGTAATAGATAATAGATTGCTATAAGCGTAATAATTGGTATATAATCTGAAAGTGAATATTTTGGTTTCGGAAAAAAAATGTTTTTTGAACTTTTTTTTATAAAAAATTTGTTATAAACTGTCTATTTTATAAACGAAATCCACTGTGTTCAGCAGATTCGTAGTCGCCTGTGAATTGTTGTTGTTATACATAGTCGTGGCATATTTAGTTTAGGTGTCGAAATTAAGGATAGCGAAATATATAATAATGAAAATAAGTACTTTTCAAAACTTTGAAGATTGGTAGAACCCTAAAGATATAGTTTCATCTTATTTTTAAAATCATTGTGGTAATCTACGATCAATTACGCAAATTTCTGGAGGTCTTGTGTTAGGGAAATCTAAAAAAAAAATTTCGGACATACTGGACATACATATTTTATTATTGTTGGAATAATCCTTGTATCTGCCTGTCGTTGAAGTCGGACGTGTTTTTGTTTTACCTCGCTCTGTACAAGCCTTTAATGTGTTTATGTGCCATTTTATTAGTGTAAAAAGTGTATGGTCATAACTGATATATTAAATTATTAACAGCAACAATAGCAACTCTACATTAAATATTTTTAAAATTTAAATAGACAAAAATTTTGATAATAATATATATGTACATTTAAAAAAATCAATCAGAAAATAAAGAGCAACAGTGAGAGCAAAGACTATATTATATAAAGATGTTGCACTCAGTACATTTTGGTTTACCAAAAATTTTGTACAGCTTAATGATGCGTGGGACAAGTGGCAAGGGAAGGGAAAAAATTTGGTCTTTTTCATATTTTTTGCAAAGATTAATTTTTTGTAGATAACAAATAACGGGGGAAAGCGAAAACACTTTTATTTTGCTCTTTTGCTAGATAAAGTATTTGATATTATTTTTGTTGTTATTCTTCCTGTTTATGTTATTTTTTTTAATGGTTTATTTTCGTTTATTTATTTGGTTTATTTTTTGAAAAGAGAGATTGTTCTTTCTATTAAATGTGAGATTGAAAAATAGAAAGAAACAAGATGACTTCGTAGGTGAGTGTAGGGAAAATCACATTTGTTTTGTTTTTTTGAAAACGAAATTAAATTGATTCGCACCGAATTTATGATGCCCATTGTATGAAATTTACATATATGCCAAATTTTTGAAAACTTGAAAATCTTTTTTCTCTTGTAGTAGGAAATAAGGTTTACAAGTAATGTTAAAAATAAATAATATTTTACATTTTACTTATTTGTATTCTGCAAAAGAGAAAACAAGTTCTTACTAAAATATAAAATTCAAATTAACTTAGTTTTTAATAAAACTTTATTATTTAAAGTGCTATTAAGTTAATAGTGCAAAGTGATAATAATTTCATATTAATAAAAAAATGGTAAGAAAATTATTTTTAATTACATGTGCACATTAAACGTTTCGTATACATATATGCATGTATATATTGTTTGTACTTTAGGATTCAAATTCATCGGTCTGACGAAAGATTGGCAACAACCCACTGCCGCAGATCTAAAAGAAGTTCTCCTAACGTAAAGCTATTTCGTTTTTCAAATATGGACTCACCGTTGTTTAAAATGTGGGCAGAAAAATGCAACTTTGACGTGCAATTTATTGCAAATTCTTCTTTATTGCTTTTGTGTGATAAGCACTTCTAATTAGAGCTTATTAGGAAGAAATTTTTGAGGCGAGGTGCCGTGCCAAATTTATAATTAACTGAAAATAACGACGACATGAGTGTAGAAGGAATCGAAGTCTATTCTGAAAATGATTTGCAACTTTTCAGATCTCCGCCACAATCGCGTAGAGGATCAAAATCGCCTTCACTTTTATGTACAAATTATGAAAAAAATTTAAAAACTTAAGCACTTTACAAAAAAAAAAATACTACAATATAATTTAAAAGCTTAATACAAAAATGCTAACTATTCGTGATTTAAGGTCAAACAATTAGTCTTTGAAGAAAAAAGGTAATGGAAAAAAAGTTACAATTAAAGAAGTCCATTGAAAGCGAAATTGATGAGTTGCATATTAACTTACATGAAAAAACGCTTTTTAAAATGCTCATAAAGCAAAACAGAAAATCAAATGCTCGATGGGAAAATCAGGAGAGAAAATTGGCTGAAAATATTTATTATAGATCCCCCTCTAGGTATTTATTTTTAAGATATACTTTAAAACTGAACCTTCCAACTCTTTCTTCCCTAAGCAGATGGAGCGATATTAAGAACTTGCATCCGGGCAATAATTTATGCATATATAATGCACTGGAAGCAGCAGTTCGTAAAATGCAGCATGCAGAAAAACAATGTATCCTAATTTTTGATGAAGTACCTATCCGGCGTAATTTTACATATAATAACTCTGCAGATGTTATAGATTTAGATTAACATCTATAACCTATAGATTTATTTAATAGGTAGGATTTATTAAGCTACATACTTAAGCCAAGTTTTGTATTTGGGCAGCAAAATTTTTTCCATTAATGAACTTATTCAAACCACCAGGGGTCTCTATCAGAAGAAATGTTTCAAGAAGATGACATGCTTTTTATTTTAACCAGTCACTTTAATCAAGATCCATTAGAGAACCTATATTCGTACCTTCGCGCAAAAGGTGGACACTGTAAAAACCCTTCAGTTCATGAATTCAACATTACCAAGCTGTTATCTTTAAAAATAACTCAGTTTAATACCTTATCTAATTGTGAAAAAGATGATGGGGTTATGTTACCTATAAATTTTGAAACAATTTTAGAGGATCTTTCAAAAGATGCCAGCATATCCGGATGTCAACAAACCTCCCCAGAGAACGCTCTTGATATCTATGAAGGTAATGAAGAATATTTTGACGAAAACAGCAATAGTTTTAATTCCGTTACTGTACCAATTGAATTAACGTCAAGCCGTTATTTCGCTGGGTACATAGCGCAACGAATATCTTGCCAAAAATGTCGATTGGATATTATTAAACCCACCCTAATATTGACATACTCCTCCGAAATGTACCTACATATGTATATACATGCGAAAAATTACAATGAAGAATCAGAATTTGGAAGTTTGTGTGGACCATCCGATTTGTGTTTTGAAATATGCAAGATACAACTAAAAGTATTTGAAAAAATATTCACAGAAGACAAAAGCATACGAAATATTAAGAAAACTATTGTCAAACAGTGCATACAATGCACCAAAAATACAACATATTCCTTTTGGTATGAGGAGAATGACGTATGCTATAAACATACATAGATTAGAGATGCTGAATCTTCTTGTGCTAACATTACTTCGTAAGCATTCTTCATGGCAAACTCAAATCTATAAATCATCGAGTGCTGAGAAAGTCAAAATTTTAACTCATTAAAAATTAATTTAAATAACCTGTCCAAATGTAAAAACATTTTTTGCCCGTATTCATAAAAAATAAAACAGTTTTATTAATTCCTTATTTGACAATAACTCCATAGAAATATGTCAAATAAGCACTCTATAAACCAATTTTATTTTTTATGAATACGGGCATTTATCTTTATTTCTTTGTAAAAATTTCTATATTATAATAAATGCTTGTTAAAATATTTATGTTATTTATAAGAAATCAGCATTTCGGTGCGAGTCGATTAATTTTTATTTTGTACACCAATAAAACACATATTCTTTACGCTACATAAATATCAACTTTTATAAAATTCATTTTCTTGTTTACTACAAATACTATGTGGTTTAAAAAGTATTAAAAAGAAACAAAACACAAAAAGAACTTATGAGTAGACTACACATATATGCGTACAAACATATCGCACACCCAGTTCAAAAGTGGCACAACTCAAAAATTAAAACTACACGTATTAATACATAAACTCGAAAAATAAAAATTTTGAGTTTTGTCACTTACGAACTGGGTGTGCGATATGCATGTGTACGTCTGCTTGTTATAGATTATTCTCTTTTTCGCAAAATTCGTCTCCCTTTTTATCTTTCAGAGAGACTATAGATGATTTTCTCTTTTATATGGGATTTTTGATAAATCCCATGCAGATTTTTGCAATGGAAAAAACAATGTACTGAGTGCAACATCTTTAGATTATATCGTTGGTTGACAAGTAAAACTCACTAACTGTAGTCATATAACATAGCACTTAGTGAGTTTTACCTGTCAACCGACGATATAGTCTTTGGTGAGAGCCATACGACTCAATTTTTCATATGTATTGTATGTATGTTTTTTGTTGCATTATCGAATATTTCGATTGCATATCATATTTAGTCTATCACACTACTAATCTTCTGTAAAAATTCGGCTTGACGGTTCTTAATTGACAGTTCTACAAGATACAAAAAATTATTTTTTTGGCGCTAGCTAACGAGTTTTTTCAGTAGCCATTTAAATTGTTTCAAAATATGTATGTATAAAAAAATTGTTTCTGCATTTCACTTCTACATAGTTACAGATTTTTTCAAGACAGTATTTTTTACATACCCCTTATATTAAATTCTCAATTAGCTTTTAACAATACAACTAAATAGATGAATGAATGAATGGTTTCCCTTTTTTTTCAAATCATTCAGTAATTTTATTTTTTATTTATTATTGATATTTATCAATATTTTTGCGGTTGTCTACTATGTCTAAACACATTTGATAAGATATCAAGTGTAATTTAAGACTTAAGACCATTAAAACAAAAAATCCATAAAGAAAAATAACAGCTACAACAAAAGTAAAGGTGTTAGAAATATAAAATATAAATTAGGTGAAAATGTGGTTTTGTTTTACAGTTACATATTTAGTAAATACATATCCATACATACACACACCGCGTTCCACATGAATAGGTGCAGTGTTTTAGCAATCAATTTAAGCTTGCTGCTCTCAGATAATTCATGCAGAGAATTTTGTTCTATTTATTATTACAGGTTTGACAATTGAGAAAAAGAGTGTGAAGAGAGAATACTCGAAAAAGTTCCGTTAGATTTTATCTGTGTTTGTGTTTTTGTAATTTGTAAAAAAAGGGGATTTATTTTTACTTCAATTGAAATTATTGATTAAAATGTTATTGTACGGTAATTTTTTTCAACTCTAACTTGAAAATTTTAATTATTTTCTCTTAAATTGAGAACAAAAGGGATTTTCTATAAGTTTAAATTGAAAATGGGCCGCGGTAAATCTTTAACAGCGAAAGAAAAAGCTAAAATAGAAGCCTATAAGGATCAAGCTCTTACTGGACGTGAAATTTCTAAAAAAATTAATAAAAGCAGTACCGTTGTGTGGAATGACCAAAGAGACAAAGAAAATTATGGAAGGAAGGCAAAAAATTAACACTACAGCAACGGAAAGGCGAAATATTGTAAAAATAGCCTCGAATTTAATTAACTCTGCTGCAAAAATTAGAGCAAAAAGTTGTTCCAGTCTTTTTCCACTGTTAGAAAAATAATACGGTACTATTATGGTCTGGGGGATCAACATCGTAGTATGGAATTTCAAAATATGAAAATGACAGCAAATTCTTATAAATCAATTCTGCAAACGGCGTTTCCGAAATTTCAGAACCAGTTTGGACCCATTCTATATATTTTCCAACAGGATAATGCCTCTATCCACATGGCAAGGAATGTCAAAACGAGGATTAGCGAGCAAAATGTTAAATTGTTGCCATGGTCATCATATCTAAATAAACGTATGGGGTGGTTGTCAAGGAAAGTGTACGAATCTGGACGACAATTTGATGACCGAGAATCATTTATTGCTGCAATAAAATAAGCCTGGTCGGAAATTTCATTGCAATATTTATCCCTTTTGAATAGAATTTATGACGTCTATTTGTCGAAAGGCGGAAGTACACATTATTAACCCTAGAAGGTTATACTTATTTTTGTGGCGTAAAGGTCATACTTTGTCGAATCGATGACGGTGTTTTTCGAAAGGAGTGAAAGGTGACCTATGTGCAAAAAATTATTGAAACTTCGCTTGTTCTATTATTCGGTTTGTATATTAATGAAATAAAGTAAATAAATTTGATTTGTTTTCAATTATTTAATTGCAAAATTAGGTTTTAAAGCAGTGCTTCGTTTGGCTTCTTTTTCAAAATATAATAAAAACAAGGTATAAAAATAATTAAGAAAAAATATAATATATGTATACATATTTGTGATATTATTACGCGCCGATGTTCTTAAAGTTGATATATTAAGTCTACCCGTTTTCTGCCCAGGTGCAAATGAAAAATGGAACGTCTTCAAGAACTCAGAACGATTGAAGGGCTTTTGATTTTTTTCGAATGCGTTGTGCGTATAAATAACTGTTTATAAAAATCATATTTAATATACCATAAAATTGGCACATTGACCATCTGTTTGTCGTCCAGGAAGATCTCATTGTACTGTACATTTGGTCAAACGTATCGACTCCGCCATTCGTTTTATTCTAATATTCTATCGTATGCGGTTTATTAAATATTAATTTGACTGCTCCTTCTTAATTACCTGATGATATCAATGTCATCTGATATAATACTTGTTATATACATATTGGCATTAGTTTCTTTGTCACTCTGATCTGACTCGATTTCAATATCACAATTCAAAAGAAATTTTTCAATTTATTCATCAGTCAAACCTTTTTTATTTCTCATTATATAAACTAGAAAAAAAACAAAGCTTAAGTAAAAAATAGTTTAAAAAATAAGCACTATGAATAAAACGAACGTTCCTAAAAGTTACACAAAGTTTATACTTCGTCATTTCGACGACGCCATTGCAATAAACAGCAAATTTATCCAATACGTAAAGAGCTATTCTTGCGCATACATCAAGAGGATAGCAGCGACGGCTGCTGTACGTAAAATAACCAAAGTAAAAACACAAATTACGACAAAAAAATACAAAAAGTAAACCTGCGTCGTCGATTCAACGAAGTATATGACTTTCCAGGGTTAAAAACTAATAAAAAAATAAACTAGTGAAGATATCTTCAATTTTTTTAGTTTTCACTATTTTTTGTTTTTTTTTTTTTAATATAGGTGCATATTCAAGTGACGCAAAAATAAAACCCATTTTTGTACAAATTACAAAAACAAGATGAAATCTAACGAAACTTGTTTGAGTATTCTTTTTCTTTCTTCTCACTCTTTTTCTGAATTGTCAAACTTTTAATGAAAAGTACAAAAAAATTCTCTCCATGAATTATCTTGAGAGCAGCACGCCTAAATTGCTAAAACACTGCAACTATTCATATGGAACGCAGTGTATGTACTAGAGGGCTGCGCAAGACCATTTGAAAGCCAGTCGACACTATTATACAATATAACGTATGACAACATTTAGTGCAATTTCTTCAGTAAAAACAAAAGTTTTGTGGTTTTGTGTCTTAAGACAAGCTTTTGTATCATTTAAAATTTTTCAAAAGAATATTGTCATTGTCATTTTAAAACATATTGGCAATAAGAAGAAAAACAAAAGAAATGAGGCCAAACAATAAAAAGTATAGTATGTACTAGTGTATTTGAACTCAAATATATTTGTTTTTTTTTTTAACATTCTCAGCGTAAAACCAAGTACAAATGACGGTCAAAGCAAACAAATATATACAAAGTAAAGACAAAACATATCGTCGTCCCGAAGTTATCTGGACGTATGTATATCACAAAATAAAAAAAAAATGAGTTACGACTATTTTTGAGGCTTAAATTATTAGACCTTTCGACGTGTTCAATCCCCAGGCCTTTATCCCTTAAATTTTCTGAGATATTTAAGAGCCATTTTTCCGTATATCCACGTTTTCTAAAAAAAAATTTTATGTTATAAGGACGTACAGCCACTTTGGTGGATATACGACAAAAAATTTATGAAATTTTTCAAATGAAAAAATTTTGCGTTATCTTGACGTACGTACATAAATAAATATATTTAAAAGATTTTTCATAAGAAAAAAAAAAGATAAAACGTAATAAAAAACCATAAAGAGTGGATTTCTTTAATTTCACTTTATTGTTGTTAAATTAAAATGAAAGCACTAAATTAATAAAAAACTAATTTTGATTTTTTAAGGGTATATAAAATAAATTTTACTTCAAAATTTGTTTTATAAAACTTTTATGAATGATCAGTGATTCGAAACCAATGTGCCGCGGAACTTTTGTGTGCCGCCAAAAAAAAAAGTTTTACATCGTGTGCTGGAATTAAAAGACGAAATGAAAATATTTTTTGAACAAGATAAAAATTATGATTTTGTTCATTTGTGGACAGATAAAATATGGTGTACTAAACTGGCTTACTTATCGGACATTTTTGTTATTTTTAATAACATAAATTCAAGTATACAATGGCTTAATGAAAATATCTTAAACTCAACCCGATAAGCTGGTAGGATTCCAAAACCAAATAACTTTATGGAAGAATAAAGCTCACAATTTAGAAAAATTTGAGTCAGTGCCAAAAGACTGTTATAAAACTATTAAAATAATTGTTATTAACCATTTGACAAAATTATGGGAGAGAATTACTCATTATTTCCCAAAATTAAATATTAAGAAATTTGATTGGGTTCGTAATCCATTTCTCATAACGGATACTTCTGTATTTGACTTAACTTTGAATGAAGAGAGTGAACTCATTTTGCTTTCCAATAATCGAGATTTATTTTTTAAACATGCAGAAGAATTTAATTAATTCATCAATCAAAAAAGCTTTAAATATATTATTAAAATTTTCCACATTTACTCAGTGTATTATATAAAGTACATAAATAATTTTTAAACTAACGAGTATCTTCTTTGCGTGCCGACAAATTTTTAAATTGTTAAAAGTGTGCCGCAACAAAAAAAAAGGTTGGGAATCACTGTCATAGATAATTCAAGAATAAGTATTCGTTTTAAAAATCAATCTTAAAATATATTATAACTTATGTAAGTTGCTTTGAATAAAATTTAACATAATTATGTACAAGATATGGAAAAAGGCTTTTAATATCATTTTTTTATCTTTAGAAATATTTATTTTTGAATATGTACTGAGTTCTTTTTCAAATATTTCTTCTGATTTAGAAAAAACTCTTTTTATCGTTTTTTTTTCCAAACTTGATGACAGAAATTCATCTTCAGTTCAGATGTTTTATAGAGTAAAGAAAATAAATTGAATTTATTTTATTTAATTGCATTAATTTTAATAAATGGAACGTTCTGAAAATTTATTTGATGCGCAAGAACAGAATAAATTTTGTAATCCGTAGGTAACATTTTAATAATATTTAATTTAAAGGACTATGATTTTCTTTCAATTGTAGAAATCGATCTATTGCACTATGGACAGAGTCAATTTTTTTAATTTGGGAATGTCCTGGCTCTGAAAATTTTTGAGTAATTGTGTTTAGATTATTGTTTTTATATAAAATGGCAAAAATAGCAGACGAAAATATTTTATTTCTATATTTTGGCACACAAGAGTCGCTCCAAAGAATGATATTCTCAATATGATTAAAATCCTTCAATATATTTTCCAAAATTTTTATTACAGAACTATCGATATCATTACCACAGCGACCATTCTGTGCTTCGTTCCAAATGTCGCAGTAAGTAACATTTTTTACGTTTGGATTCTGAGTACATACTGTTGCTGTCATATTAAATATTGAAAGCTTTCTTTTATAATAAAAGATGGATGAAATTCCTTTAGGCAGATTAAAAGTGCTTTGAAAATCGTAATTTATTTATTTAGAATTTTGCTTACTTAAGTATATCTCATATACATACATAACTGGCCTTTACAACACTGTGTCAGGATTACGGCCTAGCTTCTCGAAGCACTCATGTTGTGTGTGTCAATTTTTATCCATGAGTACCGGGACCTACAGTTTTTAATAAAATCAACTACCTTTTTTCTAAAAATATTATTGTTTGTTTCATTTATTTACATAATTTGGCGGCATATTATAGGTTCTAAGTCCTTTGTAAAATAGAGATCGTTGCGTATTCACAGTATTTGACTGCTTCAATCTAAAATTATGATTATTTCGGAGATTGTACGTTTGAACATCTCCAACATATCTTAGTTGTTCTCTTAAGTAGTCTGGCGCATCTCCCATCTCCATTTTTCTTATAAAAATTAATGTGTTATATTCCATTCTTTGGCTTATATTCATCCATTTTAATGTATCTAACATGTATTTGATTGATGTAAAACGACTGAATTTTAGTATAGACCGCATTGCTTTATTTTGTAGTTTTTGTAATCTGTTTATTTTACTATCCGTGCAACATGTATACATTATAGTTGATCCGAATTCAAAATGTGGTTTTATCGTAGTATTATAAATGTTTATTGCAGTAATAATAGACATTTTGTTTCTTATACGTTTTAAAAAACCTATCTTTTTTGCACATATATTCTAAATGTTCTTTGAATTTTAATTCTTTGTCTTAAAAACCTTAAAAACCCCAGATATTTTATTTTATCTACTTTTTCAATTATTACATTATTAATATGGAATTTTTTATCACTGTTCATATTTAATTCCATTAGCTTGGTTTTTTTTCATTTAATTTAAGTTTGTTCATTTTTAGTCATTTATCATATCATTTATGCATATCTATTTTTAGTTTTTCATAGCACCTATCCTCTGTTTGGGCTTCCGCGAAAATCAGAGTATCATCTGCATAAAACACAATTTCACTATTTTCAATGACATTTTCCATATCATTTATATATATATAATAAATAACAGAGCACCCAAAATTGACCCTTGAGGCATACCAAACTCAGTTTCTTTTTCTTCTGATTTAACACCATTAACCTTTGTTATTTGCCTTCTATTAGTTAAATAAGATTGGAACAATTTTATTTCATTACCTTTTATTCCATATTTTTTAAGTTTTTCTTTCAATATATCTCAGTCAATAGTTTCGAAAGCCCTTTTTAAATCAAGAAATATTGCCACAATTTTATTATTTTGCTTCACATACTTCCATCTATTTATAACATAATTCACAGCAGTCTCACATGAGTGTTTTTTCTAAAACCTGACTGAAATCTTGACAGTATTTTATGATTTTCTATATATTCTTCTAGTTGATTTTACCATTTTTTTCCATAATTTTTTCACATGTTTTAAGACTGTTTATAGGCCGATATTCTTCACAATTCAAGAGTTTCGATGGCTAATGGAAATTTAGAGCGTACGTATGAGGAACATATAGCCATTGATTAGCAAACGCATATAATTTTAAATGTGGTATAATTTTTTAAAACTTAGGATACTGAATGTATATTTCTGGTTATGACTGTTGCTCCAATTAAGTATTTGTTATAATTTGTTATTTTTATAAAAATACTTTAGTATTAAAGCAACAAACAGCAACCCGAAAAACAGATCGTGTATTAGATAATAAATACAAACGTGTACGTTGAGGTAGATGGATTTTTTATTTGAAACGTCGGTAGATTCATCTTCTATTAGCTCACAGGAGCACCATAATAGTGCATTTTCATATTAAAAAAAATTAATTGGCTTGTTTTTGAAATTTAGAAAAATCGTCATTCTATGACCTAAAATCGTCATCTTGGTATTTTTAGGGTAAAAATCGTTAAAATGCAGAGAAATCGTCAATTCTGGCAACAGTGTACTGATCATGTTTTTTTTAATGTCTTGTGATATTTGTTTTTGCTTTTAGTTATTTCTTATATTATTTTTAATACAGTTTTTTGGAAACAATTATTGTAAGGATTAGTGAAATGTTTGGATTTTTTTTATTTTTTTTTATGTAAGACAAATATTTGTGAAATTAAAGAAAAATTAAGAAATCTTATTTTCAAAATCGCTTTAAAAAGGAGCATAGTAAGGTACGAAATACACATCGTCGTCCCTTGACGTTAGTTCTGTATATAAACGAAAGAAAAATCAATAAAGAAATCATTATGATCTAAGCCTCTAAATCGGCATCAGACCTGTTTTTATTTTGGCATATAAATTTACCAGTAATTAAAATCACTTAGTACCCGTGGCGTTTATTAGCGCTGGTACACAAAACATTATGTAGGAAAATTCATTACTTTTTTCATTTGCCCACAACATCCATTACAACGTAACTCCAAAAAATAATTTTTGGGAAATTGAATTTAAGGTTTTATCAGTTTATAGAAAAAGGTGACTCAAAACTTTTACCAGATGTAGTGCTAATAATCCTTTATCGAATAGTACAAATAGTTCTTGAGTCATGGAGTAAATTTTTTTAATTTTAGTTTTTTTAGCTCCAAATAATAAATAACATTTTGCCGTATAATAACAAGTTTAAAAATGTTGGATTGTTTAATTTTTTTTTTTTTTTTAATTATCTTGACATACATATATGCGACATACTTAAGTAAGCAAAATAAAAAAGTACGAAAAAATACTCCACTCTTTATTTTGCATTTTTTTTTTATGTTTATTACTTTATACACACAAGGGCGTAGCTAACACTATTGCTGTGTTATTTCAATGCGTTTTTGGTGCCCGCAATTGCTACTGCTTTTAAAAAGAAAATGTAATCGCACCCACCGTTTACACGACACTGGTTTATTTAATATACGTATATTACAACAAATCCAATATTTACAGAGCCGGGGCATTCCCAAATTCAAGAAATTGACTATGTCTACAGTGCAATAGATCTATTTCTAAAATTAAAAGAAATTCATAGTCCTTAAGATTTATTAATAAAATTAAAAAATTACCACTCCAAAAAGTTTACATTAAATAATATTGAAATGTTACCTACAGATTTCAAAATTTCTTGCTCTTGCGCATCAACTAAATTTTTAGAATTTTTAAAATTAAAGCAATTCAATATAATAAATTCAATTTATTTTCGTTACTCTATAAAACATCTGAAGTGATGATGAATTTCTGTCATCAAGTTTGGAAAAACAACTTTATAAATCTGGCTGTAAATCTGATATAAAAAATTACAGAGGAATCGCTAAATTAAGCATTATACCGAAATTGTTTGAAAAACTTATTACTGATCATCTTTGTCATCACGTCTCATCATTACTATCTTCTTGCCAACATGGTTTCCGTAAAGGATATTCTACAGTCACTAATCTTTTACAATTTACTACCCTTATCAATCGTGGTTTTGTTGATAAAAAACAAACGGATGTTATTTACACGGACTTTAGTAAGGCATTCGACAAAGTGAACCATAAACTGCTTCTGAAGAAGTTACACTTAATGGGATTTTCTGGAAATTGTTTACGATGGATCGATTCATATCTTTTTAACAGGAAGCAAAACGTTATATTTAAGAAAGTTACTTCGAATCCTATTTCCGTTACGTCGGGTGTCCCTCAGGGGAGTCATCTTGGACCATTACTTTTTTCGCTATTTATTAATGATTTGCCCAATGTAATACAAAATTCACATATACTAATGTACGCGGATGATGTTAAGTTATTTTATATCTACAATGACTTGAACGATCATTTGTACCTGCAAGAGGATTTATATTGCTTACACTCCTGGTGTGAACAAAATTTGATGCAATTAAATTTGAAAAAGTGCAAATATATGTGTTTTTTCAGAAGAAAGCATCTGAATGTTAAATACTTTTTGAATGGTATGGATCTCGAAAATGTCAGTACATTCAAAGACCTTGGGGTTTTACTTGATCCTAAATTAAATTTTGTTCAGCACATTACTTTAATTGTAAATAAAGCAAGATGTCTTCTTGGTTTCATCAATCGTTGGGCTAAGGAATTTGAAGACCCTTATATAACAAAGCAATTATTTACATCTTTGGTTCGTCCCGTTTTGGAATATGGATCGGTAATATGGGATCCATCTTACAGGCTGTATAGTAACGAAATTGAATCAGTACAAAAACAGTTCCTTTTATTTTGCCTTCCTGGCTTGAATTATAATCCGCTTTCACTTCCTTCATATAAATCTAGACTTGCTCTGATTAAGCTGCCATCTTTAACTAGTCGCAGAACAATGTTACACGCTATGCTGGTCTTAAATATAATTAATGGTTATACTAGCTCAGAATTTTTAATTGAAAATATATCTTTTGGTGTTCCTCAGTATCCTACACGACATTATGCTCCGCTTTCCATAAAGACATTTAGAACAAATTATGCCAACTTTGATCCCTTAACTAGATGCTGCAGAGATTTTAATAAACTTTATTTTTATATTGATTTTTCGTTAAATTATTATTTGATAAAACGTAATATTTTAGTAGCATTGAATAATTGATATTATAAGTGTAAACGAAGTATACATGTATAATGGTCTGTACGAATTTTATATTCATAGACTTAAGCAAAGAAATAAATAAAAATAAAAAAAAAAGAGTTTTTTCAAAATCAGAAGAAATTTTTAAAAAAGAACTCAGTACATGTCCAAAAATAAATATTCTGAAGATAAAAAAAAAATTATATTAGAAACCTTTTCCCATATCTTCAACCTAATGATGTTCAATTTTATTCAAAATTATTTACATAAGTTATAACATATTTTAAGATTGATTTTTAAAACGAATACTTATTCTTAAATTATCTATGATATATTTAAAAATTTAATTTAAATTAAATTTTGAATTAAATTTTTTTTCATATACCTTTAAAAAATCAAAATTAGTTTTTTATTAATTTAGTGCTTTAATTTTAATTTAACAACAATAAAGTGAAGTTAAAGAAATCCACTACTTATGGTTTTTTTTATTACGTTTTATCTTTTTTCTTATGAAAATTCTTTTAAATAAGATGTGCGTCACTATAAAGTGTAACACCCATTTTTCTTAATAACTTTTTTCACCTTTAATCAAAATTATTTTTCTTAATCCCAATATCTTTGGAAAATGTGTCAGATTTTAAAATGTATCAGTTTGTCAAATTTGACTTGTTAGTTAGTTCACAATGGATAATCAAAGACAAGTGCATACAAAAATTATTCAAATAATTCAAAAAAACCATATTGGAGTTATACAAAAGTTGCTAGGGAAGTCCACGTGACCAGACAATGTGTTTCCAGAGTGGTCAAAAAGTTCAACAAAGACCTAAAAATTGAAAGAAAGCCTGGAACAGGTAAAGCAAAACTGGTAACGAACGACGCGAAAGCCAAAAAGGTTGAGAAGCTTTTGCTGGCTCTTCCAAACATTTCTGGTCGCGAAGTGGCCCAGCGCGTGCAATGTTCGGAAAGTTTTGTGCGCCGAGTTAAAGCTAAAGCTGGCCTTAAAATATTTAAAGTCCAAAAAGTTCCGGATAAAAATGCTAAGAAGAATATTGAAGCAAAAAAAGAGCAAAACTCCTCAAAAAAGAATTTTTTTAAAAGTTCGAATGTTGTGTAATGGGTGATGAAACTTACGTTTTTGCAGACTTTGCGCAGCTTCCTGGCCAAGAGTTTTATGTAGCAAATAGTAGAGGCAATGTTTCTGAAGAGTTCCGAACTAAAAAACTATCAAAATTTCCCAAAAAGTTCCTAGTTTGGCAGGCTATTTGTAGCTGCGGCAACAGAAGTGCATCGTTTGTTACATTGGGATCAATAAACTCAGATATTTATATCAAAGAGTGTCTTCAAAAGAGGTTGCTCCCATTTCTAAGACAGCACAACATATCAACATTCTTCTGGCCAGATTTGGCAACATGTCACTACAGTAAAAGCGCAATAGACTGGTATAATAAAAATAATGTTATTTTTGTTCCAAAAGAGGCTAACCCACCAAACTGCCCAGAGCTGCGGCCTATTGAAAGATATTGGGCTCTGGTCAAAAGAGAACTAAAGAAGAGCACATCTGTTCCCAAAACCATTACTAGTTTTCGATATAAATGGACAGCTGGTACCAAAAAAATCATCGAAAACACTATAACATTGCTTATGGATGGCATAATGAATAAAATAAAAAATTTTATAAAATTAAATTAATTTTTAAATAAAATAACACAGAATATAAATCTGTAATAAAAATGCAAAATAAAACTGTTTTATTTTTAACTCTAGCTTACTCCAGTCAGTTTTTATTTGACTTTTGATGTGTTACAGTTTATAGTGACGCACACCTTATATTCATTTATGTACGTACGTCAAGATAACGCAAAATTTTTTTATTTGAAAAATTCCATACATTTTTTTATCGTATATCCACGAAAGTGGCGCGTACGTTCTTACAACATACATAAAATTTTTTTAGCAAACGTGGATATACGTCAAAATGACTCTAAAATATCTCAGAAAATTTAAGAGATAAAGTCCTGAGGTACATCGATGGTTTCAAAATGGTCAGTGGAGTAGGAGCTGGAGTCTATGGACCCAATCGAAACCTGTCGATTCCACTAGGGAAGTCATTGAGTGTTTTCCAGGCTGAAAGCCTGGCCATAACCGTATGCGCTGAGATTAACTTGTATATTGGGCTCAAGGGAAGACGATTATTATATTTTCGAATAGTCAGGCTGCCTTAAAGGCGCTTGACTTTCATCGTGTGTCATCTAGACTTGTCAAATATTGCTACGACACGTTGCAAAGACTATCGCTTACAAACAGGGTGCAGCTGTTCTGGGTACCTGGACACTGTGGCATAAGTGGGAACGAAGAAGAGGATGCATTGGCTAGGAATTTTGATGAGTAAAATAAACTTCTCCGTTCCAACAACGAAACTTTCAATTACTAAAGTCAAACTATAATAGATCTGTTTATGCAAATAATGATCCTTTTCGCCGTATTGCCATAAATTTTAATATATGTTATCATATAATAAATTTATCTAAGAGTAATAAACTCATGAAAAAGAAATTAATTTTATCTTTGAATTTCTAAATTATGCAAACACTTATTGTAATAAATCTTTAGTCTGTAAGGATTTAGTATCTATAGACCTAATAAATAAGTAAATAAATAAGATGAGCTAGACCAGGGGTGAGCAACCTTTTTAATCAACGGGCCACTTATAAATTTTAAAATTTTTTGGCGGGCCGCACATAAATACTAATAATTTACAAAACTTTATTTATAATAAAAATTAGAATAAAAAAATATAAAATTTAATGCCAAAAAAAAGTATTTACTTGAAATTTTTAATGAGAAATTTGGCACTGTTTTTTCGATACAACCTGATCAATATCAGCCGGAATTGATGAGGTAGGTACACATACACAAGTTTCTAATCGTACATTACTCAGTCTTGATCGGTGGTCGGATTTATAAACATTCTCGATGTTTACTGAGAGAAATACATTTTTTACATCAGTATTATTCTGCATGTCCATCACTTCCCTTTGAAAGTCTTCGGGAACTGTATCCACATCGATAATTAATGGTTAGGAAAACATTTTCATGGAAACTGCTCTCTTTTCAATTTCTTCGTAATTGAAATTCGTTGATTAATGTGTCTATATATTATGTGTATTTTTGAGAAGCAGCAACATTTGTTTGGCGGGCCGCATAAATAGGTTGAAAGAGCCGCAAGCGGCCCGCGGGCCGCGTGTTGCTCATCCCTGAGCTAGACGGTTTGAATGAAATTGGCGATCATCGATCTTAACTTTACTTTTTTTTATAATAGCAAAAAGTTCCTTATTAATGATTTTAGTTAGTAAAATATAAAAAGTTTAATATTAAATAAAAAAAAGACTGAGTCACTATTTTAATGTTTGAGTGATTATTCAAAGTAACCAAATACAATTATAGGTAAAGTTTAAAACAGTTAAATTTGTATTGATATACCAAAAAAATATTTTAAGTTTTTGTTGTTTGTTAGTTTGTAAGAATCTACTTTTTGTGCTTGAATTAAATTCAAAAACAAATATGTACATCGATATTACTTATTTTGCTTGAATAAATACTGTATTTGTTCTAATATATAGGTCGACTTTTATTAAAATTTTATTTAACGCGGTTGAAAACGGTGCGTTTTGCTTATAAATATTTATC
This sequence comes from Metopia argyrocephala, assembly GCA_963576795.1. NCBI lineage: Eukaryota > Metazoa > Arthropoda > Insecta > Diptera > Sarcophagidae > Metopia > Metopia argyrocephala. Next base: position 85,014,152 of record OY756210.1, on the reverse strand, counting down.
AACGCTGTGATTTGGCGCGTTTTGAGGAGACCACCGCGTTTTGGTTACAAAATGTTGGCACCACTGATTATTATAACAAATACTTTAAATACTACTTGTTTTTTGCTCCAAATACAAAAGTGTCTTGTTATTTGTATTCTCTTCAATATTTGGGAATCTTGCTGCACATATTTTATCTCTTAAAGCTTTTACTGCTTTCACATATACACGCTCATTTTTAAACCCTTTACGCTGAAAGCGTGGATCCAATTTAGTTCTTTCTGCGTACAAAAATGTTTTCCAAACCTCCAATTCGTGAAGATATGCCATTTTGAAGCTTGCAACTTTTCATTCAAATGTTGGCATGCAGCAGTACAATTTTCTTAAAGATTACAAAGTACTGTAACCTTTGAAAGAGTTACTTTCTTTTCTGCCGAGACCTCCATTGCTACCGCATAAAAAGGCAGTAAAATTGGTATTACTGCGTCAACAATTTCCCAATCTTCCATAGACAACACAAGTTCTGGGCGATTAAGTGATAGTGTTAAAGTTACAGCATCTTTGATTTGGAAAATTCTTTGCAGCATTTCGTACGTAGAACTCCACCTGTTTGGAATAGCCTGCTCAAACTTAAGCTCGGGGAGATTCATTTGTTTTTGTGCGGTAAGTAATTTGCTCGACGCCTGAGTGTTTTTGTGAAAAAATCAGGGACCGTAACGGTTATAAGTTATATCGAAAAACTTTGAGAGTTTTTCGAAAAAAGGTCAGAAGAAAAAGTAATTAACAGAAAAAAAGTTAAAAAAAAAAACTCTCAAAAAGAGAGTTTTCTTTTTTCGTCATAAAACGAGTTTTATTTTATCACAAAATAAGTTTTATTTTATTGCTAAAAAATAAAACTCTATTTTTAAAAGTTTCATCTAACTTTCTATTTTTCCGTCAAAATATAACAGTTAAAATCTGATTAATGATCATTTTTGCAAGATCATCACAGATTTTGTGTGAGCTCTCCAGGACGATTAATTCGGTATATAACATCATATACTTATGTCTGTCGACTCTAATACTAATAATAATAAAATCATTTTTTAGTTTAATTTTTATGCAATAACTGTTATTTGCAGTCCATGGAAAAAATTCTACAACATTTTTTATCTTGTTAATGGTGTCAGCAATTTCTGCAGTTTGAACAATCAAGTTCAAAAAAGGAAATTAGATATTTTATCCAATAAATAATTTTTAAAAAAAGTAATTTTATTAGAATTTTTATGGAGATAAAAATCCTCAAAATATACTTTTTGGTGCTTTAAAGTGTAAAGTAAGAAATAATGTTAATCTTGATTATTAGTTATTCATTATTTATTCTTAATATAAAAAATTTTAAGTATCTTTTCTTAATAAAACAATAGTGTATAATTTTTTTACCATAGGTAATAGAGTTTAAAGTTTTTGTGTTATTAGACATGTGGGAAAACAGTAATATTTCAGAAAATAGTAGACGTTTTTAAGTTGTGGTCATTTAAATATTTAGTGGAATAATCGGGGTACTAGAAAATCATATTTTATTAAATTGCAAGTGCTTAAATTGCAAATAAATGGGACTCATAGTACCATAATGCAACTCAGGCTATTTTATTTGTTTTATAATATGCGTGAAAGTCACTATACACTATTTTGTATGGTATACCCTATTTTATTTGAATCATTTTCATCATTTATATTGTTAAAAAATTATGTATATCAATATATAATTATGTATATCAATACATAATATATCAATATACATAATTTTTCGATTGTATTTTGTTATGAAATAATAAAAATAGTAAATAATAAAAAAGTGTATGCTTTTTATACACTATTTTTCTTTGAAATTATATTCTGAGTAACAACTAATTAAAACACCATACCTGCACTTACACAATTATTAATGAAAAATTTCAAACACCCAATTATACGCTAATATTTGAATTGATCTTTTGAGCTACTTTGTGGAAGTAGAATTTCACCAAATTTTGACGACATTTAGAATCAGTTTGGTAGATTCTTATTATGCAATAAAAAAATAATGATGTACATGCGTATATACTATTGTTTTATTGAGGGGACGATATATAAATTAAAAATAAAAATATTTTTTTTTCAATTTTCTTATAATTGAAAGATCACCAATTTATCATTCGAAAATTTCTTATTAATGAATCAAGTATGTATGTATATATTTTGTTAATATTTTTTTAATTACATTTTTTGGTTTATTTTTATTTTTTGTTGAGCTTAAATAAATAATAATAATAAAATATATTTCTAACTAAACTTTTATTACGATATTAAATAGGGCGCCATATGTTCGATGTAGATTAATGTATTTTCATTCACGCAACTACAAATTAACAGTGTTGCCAAAACGGCGGTTTTTCAGCTAGATCTGCCGATATTTTATCTATCATTGCGGGTATTTTTTGAAAAAAAAACCGCTAATCGGTTTTTCTAGCTGCAAAATATTTTCAGTTGGTGGTTTTGATGTTTTTTATGGCCTTGTATTTACTTAAATAAATCTAAAATAGCAATATTTGTCATTTATTTTTTAAGCGTATGCAGTATAGAAAAACAATTTAAATTTGAATGTTTTAAACATTAAATTAAGCCTAGCTATTTGGGTTATCTATTTGAAACTGAAATATCAAAATACAAACGCAATGACGTAATTACGTCTGAAAAAGATTTAGAAATAAGACAGCGATGCGTGCGTTTTTTATATAACGCTACTGAGACAATTGATTCAAAGGTAATTAAAAAGTATTATTTTTATGCTTTTACAACTAATTAATCATTACAAACTTTCTGATTGCCAGAAAACAGAGATATTTGGTCGTAATAGACACTTTTTCGGTGAATAACGTATTTCAATAAAAAAGATAAGATGTTATTCAATTATTGGAACAATTTGGTAGTCCAGAAAAAATTTTATTACAGCCTAGTAACATCAACATCATAGGAAATAATATCTTCAAGGCATTAACTGGTTTTGCTTTGCAATGTCGATGTTGAGCGAATTTTTAGTTTCACTTAATGTTGTAAAATCAAAATTAAGAAATCGGTTGCAATCTGAGATGGTTAATAGCCTTTTGACTGTAAATTAATTTATAAAGGTATTTCATTTTTTAATATTTTTAATTAATATCTTTTTTAGATATAGCCTTCGTCGACTTGAAAAATGCTGCTATGATTATAAGGTTCTAGAAAAATTTTTAAATTTAGTACGGTACCTCAGAAATATATTATTTTCTAAATGATAATTTTGAATGAGTGGATATAAAGTAATTATTAAATTATAAATTAGCTTTTTCATAACTAGCTTACATAGTCGTATCGGAGCACTGTATCCTTTATTACAAAAAATATTTAAACCAACAACATTCTTTAAGTTTTAAAAATTAAAAAAGAAGAACAGCTCACAATGAATAAGAACACAAAACACATAAATTTTATTGTATGTGAACACAATTGTAAGCATGAAACCTTTACTGTACTTAGGCAAAAAAGAAACACAAAGTAAATTGTCTGTACACATTTTTAGTGAGCAACAACGAATTGTCTTTGCTGAGTAAGAGAGAGTAACAATTCTTATATTTTATTTTGCGGGTTCCAACATCAACAACCCAGCGGGAAATGGTAATCATTGAGAATCGAGAAGGTAATACAAGGAATGTATAATCTATTGAATACGGAAACAATTACCCTTAACACAGATCATGTCCTACGAAAGTAATAAATTCTTTTACTGTCCCCCGTAATAAGTATTAGAATGCATTATTTGTAATGCATAAAGTAATTATTTATTAATAATTCGAGGGAATAAATTCTAATTTGCATTATTTTTAATGCATTATATTATTAATGTATTTAATTTTGTGTCCGCACTTCTGCGTATTTAAACCAGTGTTCGAAAATAAACTGTACATTATTATATGTACGGTTCACAAATCCAAGAACAGTATTTATTTTTTTAGTGTTTGTGTATTTCTACACAACCAGAATAAGTCGTTCTGTTTCTTGTTTTAAAACAGTACAGTTTTAGTGTTTGTATACATTTTGGTTTAGTGATCTTGGGTTATTTTTCCCCAAATTTCAAAATATTTTCTTTATTTGCATTTTTTATCAATCAGTTTAAAATAAAAAAATTGAAAAAAAAATTACAAAAAAAAAATATTTTTCCTTTGTTTTTTTTTAGGTTAAGAACAGTATATTATAATGTTTTTTGTTTGTTTTGAATTTCCTACACAAACACTTTTAGTGTTTCTGTACTTAATATTCTACAGTACAGAACACTAAAGTATGTTTTATAAGGTAAATTTTCCAACACTGATTTAAACAGAAACTCAATTTTTTAATATAATAATTTTTTTTTTGCATAAAAAATCCACAAACAAATATACCCAGAAACAATAACTTCTTTCTTCTATATATGTATGTGAGAATGTACATGGTTTTTTTCAACAAAATATACGAAAAGGACAAAAAGCAACAAACAATACCTATATATCTATAGATGTGGGAATACACATCGTAATCAATATTTACTTGTGTGCCACATGAATTTACCTTCTCGATTCCAAAATAGTATATTCTGAAATAATATTTTAAATAATTGATTTTAAAATAAGGTAATCAATCTTTTCCCGCTGGGGTTATATTATTATCGTCGTTGCCGTTTTGCCGTTTTTTTGTAGTCGCCGTGGTCTAGTGGTTAGTGTGTTGGCTTACTAAGACGATAGTGCCGGGTTCAAATCTCAGCACCGACATCTTGAAAAAAGAAATATGAAAAAAATATTTCTTTCGGCGACTACCTCTCAGCAGTCTTCTGGCAAAAGCTCTGAGAGTAATTAATTGCCATGAAAGAGCTTCTCAGGTCTGTCGTTCGGAGTCGACATTAAAACTGTAGGTCCCGGTACTCATGGATAGAAATTTACACACACAACATGAGTGCTGCGAGAAGCTAGGCCGTAATCCTGACACAGGGTTGTAAAGGCCAGTTATGTATGTATGTATGTTGCCGTTTTGGTCCGATTGGACCAAAATTGGTAGTTTTTCGTGTTTTTAAAACCGTTTGGTAGTTTGGTTGGTTTGTTGTTGTTGGTAGATTTATATCTTAAGAACAATCACCCTTATTCTATTTGGCGTCGTCGATAGAAGGCAATGCCGTTTTTAGTCTTTTATTGCAGATCGGTATTCTAGTTGGCAATATTGCCATTTATCGATCACTGTTAACATATTTTTGGTATTCTGTAAGCAAAATTGACGTCGTTATTGTCTTTAATTGCCAAAGATTTTGTCGTCGTCATTTTTGGTGTTGCCTTGTGTTGTTCTTTGTTTTAAAAGATAGATACATACCTACACATGTTAACTGTGTTACTTTATATTCTAAGCTGTTAAATTTAGTTCATTAAATAAATAAATAAATAAAATATAAGAAAAAGAGTAGTTGAAAAATACATTTAAAGTTCAGTTAATGTGCGGTTCTGTTCCTGTTTTTTTTATTCGAAAAAATAAAACTCCTTTTGCTTTTGTCATGCTAAATTTTATCCACTGTGGACGAGCTATCTCTATGGCGTCCAGTGTTTCGGCCAAAACCTTCGCCACTATTGGCTGTGAAAGTCCCAGGTTATAATCGTTTCCAACCCCTGGCCTAGAATCGTAATGTCGCTGCCAATTTTATGATGTTTGGAAAGTACGTTGATAGAGTTCCTTTTTTTAAATTAGGCTCTGTGGTATCCAACACATATTTAAATAATGCCTTATTTACCGTGAAATAACTTTCAAGTCTTAAAAAATGTAATGAAATTAATAAAAAAAAACTTTGACCATGATGATTTTAAATTTACTTCTCATTGGGCAAGTAAAAAATGCACGACTTCTGCAGTCTTTTTTCCACAACTAAATTGGTTCTAATTTCTTCTTCACTGGATTTTTTTTTTTCACGAAATTATTTTTTTTTTACCAAACAAAGAAAAAAAAAATGAAAAAGCTGTCTCAAACATTAGAGATGTGTGCTGTATTTTATTAACATTATCGATAAACAGGCAACGTCGTCATAATACTCTTATAGAATACCAAATTAACATTAAATAGACGTTGCCGTTGTTTAAAATTGCTATTGCCTTAAAATTGCTATTGTTATTGCCGACGCCAAATAGAATAAGGGTGAATATTTATAATTTTTGAATAAGAAAAAAAAATTTTTTTTGCATTACTGTTAACACTGTTTAAACATTTTCAGAAGTAGTTCAGCTATGTATAAAGCTTCTCTGTTTTATTGCATACATAGGGATGATTTACCCCCTGTCTACGACTTGTATGGTGGAAGCTAATTTTTTTCTTTAAAATCTATTTAACAAAAAGTTTATTTTTTTGTCGTTTTAAAGAAAACTATTGCTTCTAGAGGGAAGAAGAGGTCGCACAATGTTCAGTTAAGTATTTGTGTATAATATGCAAATTCAAAATTTCTTTAATTTTCTAAGCAATAACTTCTACTAGCCTTTTTAACTGCATTTTTGCTCTACTGGAAAGTTGTTGATTTAGAAAGAAGACGTTTTGTCAAATGTCCACAGATATATTCTATAAAACTATAAAAATATTAATGATAAAAATCAAAATTTTATAAATTTTTAAAAGACAACTTACGCTAAACTGATACACCAATACTCACGTCGGTCTCACGGACCAATTATTCCTGTATTAGCACACACGTCCTACTTTCACCACCTTTGAAACCACTCTAAATTTCACGCTCTTCATTCATAAGAAAAAGATAAAATACTGTAAGCCGGTCTCAAAGACCGTATGCGTGAGTATAGGAAGGTTGAGTTTACGAGATACTCTATAAATTAATGAAATGCATATGTATGTACATATGTTTTTATGTCTAACGCTCTTGATTAAACAGATAGATATTAACTGTTTTCTTTTCTCTTTCAGGATTCTGGTCATGATATTACCACTCGTGTATTCCAAGGCTGCGGTAAACCATCACTAAGACGTTCTAGACGTCATATTAATCCAAAATTCATTTCATCTGCTCTTCAGGGACAAGAAGTTAAAATGCCAAAGAAAAGTTCTTCTATTTCTAATTTCTTAAATATTAGACAGCTAGAATCGGATATTTTAGACATTGACGCTGCCTTGGATGATGCAATTGTCTTGCGTGAAAGAAGAGCCGCTGATCCTGGCAGCCGTGACAGTGGTGAAAATGGTAATGGTGGCGGCGGTGGTGGAAAGATTAATAGACGCAATAACAAACGTAAACAGCAAAATCGTAAAAACGATGATAATGAATATAATGGCCGCGATCCAGCTTTGGATAAATTAGTCAAAGATATTAAGCAGCGTGTTAAAGATTATAAAAAGTTTTGGTCAAATTTACCTCATCAAATATGCAGTAACGATGAAATATCAACTTCAACCGACGCTGATGGCATGTGCTGGAATGGTCATACCATTGATAGGTAATTTAAAATATTTGAAAGTTGTTTCTAATAGATAATTTTAATTTTATTATATTCGTTGAAGATATATGCACTCGGTGACAACAGAACATGGTTCCAATCCTGAATTTCCTGGTAATCCAGCTACTACTAAGCAAATTAGTCAAGTTGCAACGCAACTTAATTATTTAAAGAATACCATAAACCATTTGCGTAATGCATATAATGGACAAGATGTTGATTGGAGTGAACAGGGTAATTAATAAATTAACAAAAGTTGCTATATAAGTTCTAGAAAAATATCAAGTAATTACATATATTTGTATGTATGTATATACCAAAGTTGTAAACGAATCTTTCATTCTTAAATTAATTCGCGAATCATTCACGCACTGACTTGTTAAAATTTTGAATTAATTCTTTTATTCTAGAAACAAATTGATTGAAATTTGAATCAAATCATTTGAATTTAGTAAACATGAATTGCAATTCATTTTGACCAATTTATTTGTGTATGGCAACGCCTAAGTAGTACACGCGTTTTATTCAGCCGCCATTAATTATTTAAATTATCACTTATCTAAATTTATTATTCGTGCTGCTTGAATTTTCATTATATTTTAGCTTTTTTGGATCTTTAATTATCCTGTGGAACGTGATAATTTGGGTATATTTTATATACATTTTGTACTATTTTCAGAGTAAGAATTTGCTCGCTCTTTTGCTCATTGCGCACTCTTTTATTGCGCTACGAAAAATTGCGCATACACAAAGTGCGTAGCAGATAAAAAAGAGCAGTTGTTGGTTTTTTTGGCTCTTGCTCTTTTTTTGTAAGCGCTGCTCTTTGCGCTATGCGCATTTTATTTTTTACTTGGCGCTTTGCTCTGCACATTGAACAAAATGAGTAGCGCATTGCGCATGCGCTTTTTATATCTACAGTGTCATGTCAGCAACAAATTTTTTTAATTTGCCATTCCAAAAAATTTTTATATGCAGTCAATCATTGCGTTACAGAAAATGACTTTATGCAGTATAACTGATGGAAATTTCCATCATAAATATACTTAAAAAAAAATGAATGGGGACATTCGCGTATGTTTTTAAGAAAAAAAAATTATGATACTCGTTTATTTGCATGAAGAAAATAATTTTTTTTTTCACTCATTCTTCACATACGTATACTCAGAAAAAAAAATGAATGCTTATATTCGCGTGTGACTTTCAGAAAAAATTTTGTACTATTTTATGTGCGTGAAGAAAAAAAGTAAACAGAGGCCTTATTCTGTAACTCTCCTAAGCTAAAACTCTATCGCTAAAGATATATAAACTAGATTTAGGACTTTTTGGCTACGAATAGAATTCTTGAACGCTTATTGTAATTTAAAAACGTCATGCCTATTACCTCTACACTTTTTAATTTTATATATTCTAATGCCCGGCATGTTTAAAAAACCCACATTTTCACCATTTTAGCTTAAGAGAATTACGGAATAAAGCCCCGGTTTAATATAAAAAAGGAAAAATTGTTTCATTATTTTACTCTAAAGTATATGAAAATACTAATATAAATTCTATTTACATTTAATAATTTCCTCTTTCTTCATATTAAAATTACTGATTTCAAAGCTATTTTACATCACAGTAAATGAGCAATGCGCAATTGCGCACTCTTTTGGTTCTTTTGCGCATTGCGCATAATAAAAGAGTGGCGCAAGAAAGCTCAAAATTCAAATACGTCTTCTATGCGCAGAGCAAGAGCAACAAAAAGTTTGCTCTGCTCTTTGTGCAAAGAGCCAAAAGAGCAGCGCTGTGTGGCGTTTTTACTTACTCTGATTATTTTTACTACTGCCGCTGTTTGTTTTTGTGCTAAGGCGCCTTTTTGCGGTTCTTCTGCCATTTTCCGGACACTTTATTTTTGTACATGATGGCCCCCTCTCGTAATTTTAAATGCGGAGCCTGTGATGCTGCTGTACTCAAATCTAAGTATAATGTAACTTGTGGCTTCATCTTACCTGTGTCAAAGTTACTGAAAAACACCTTATTCTGTTTTGTGAATGACCAACAATGACGTATCATTGAGGGATAAAGTTCGTACTTTAAATAACAACTTTAATGATTTTATTAAATCTAACTTGCAGCAACGGGAATAATTTAATAATTTAATTTAAGAATTACATTACATGCGTTTTAGATAAGATGAAAGCTGATATTGATAATTGTAAGAATTCAAATAACTCAACAGCAGCTAAAAGTTCAGCCCTTGAATTGGAAAATGATACTCTTCATCTTAGAATTAATCGGGCTGATATTGTTCTAAGTGGTTTGCCCGCAGGTTTAAATGACTTAACCTCTGTTGTTACTACTAAGCTGGGCTCTTTTTATGATATCAATATTTCCTGTAACGATATTCATCAAGTTTGTTATATGAATAATAGAAAATTGGTGTTGATTAAATTTAACAACATTAATCTGCGGGATCAAATTATGCGGAAGTATTATAAAGACAGATCCTTGAAGCTTTCTGATGTTATCAGTGGAGATATTGGAAATCGGATTTTTTTGAATGAGCATTTTTTCCAGTTGCATTTAAACTGAATGCCTTATGCCTTAAGAAACAGAAGATAATCACCCTTATTCTATTTGGCGTCGGCAACAGCAATTTTAAACAACGGCAACATCAATTTAATGTAAATTTGGTATTCTATAAGAGTATTATGACGACGTTGCCTGTTTATCGATAATGTTAATAAAATACAGCACACATCTCTAATGTTTGAGACAGCTTTTTAATTTTTTTCATTGTTTGGTAAAAAAAAAATAGTTTCGCAAAAGTTTTCTTATTTGAACTGGTTTTGACAAAACCAAATCTATTAATAGCTTTAATTTTTTAGCTAATATTTTAAAATGATCGTAGTATAACAAATCAAGAAAATAACGGGTCTTTTTTACTGTAAAATTACTTTTTACTCGTTATACACAAAACTTGTACAATTTCTTTTGACGCTTGAAATGTAAAAGATTTTTTGTTTTTGTTCTATATTTTTTGTTGTTGTTGAAGTTTTATTTTTGTTTTTTGAAAAATATAAAATTTTAAGTCACATTATAAAAAAGATTATAAAATACAGTTTTAAACATGAAATCCAATAGTGTACAGTTTCTTTTAACGCTAACGGTTCATATAAGAGAAAGTGCAGTTCAAAAATACATTCAAATTAAAAAATTTCAGTTAATTTACTGTTCTGTTTATTTGGGGCTATAATCTTGATGTGGGTTCCGTCCACACTACCAATTACACCTGGAAATACTGTTTTTTTTCTAAAAAATAAAGTTTAACTTCTTGTTTTCAGCTTTTGTCATGCTAAATTTTATCCACTGTGAACGAGCTATCTCTATGGCGTCCAATGTTTCGTCCGAAACCTTCGCCACCATTGGCTGTTAAAGACCCAGGTTATAATCGTTTCCAACCCCTAACCAAGAATCGTAATGTCGCTGCCAATTTTATGGTGTTTGGAAAGTACGTTGATCGGGTTCCTTTTTTTAAATTGGGCTCTATGGTATCCAACACATATTTAAATTAAATAATTAAATGAAATAAATTTCAAATCTTAAAAAATTTAATGAAATAAATAAAAAAAACTTTGAACATTTAATGCCTGTGAATCACTTTTTCTGGAGTTTATGGAATTACTAAATTCCTTTCTGGCGTTGTATATTTGTCAAAAGGTGACTTGGTTTCTTTTGAGGATCTTCATACTGATTTGTTTATTAAGTATTCTAATATTGTAGTTGTTGGTGATTTTAACAGTAACTTGTTTAATGCTGTTAAATCAGGTCAAATGAGATTACTTGGTCTGAGGTGCTACTTATTTTTATTTCGTAATTCCAGACCTACTTACTTTGATATCGGCAATTGTTCAACTTCCTTATTGAATTTTTGGTTAGTTAGTGACACTCCTGACACAGGGTTGTAAAGGCCAGTTATGTATGTATGTATGTATGTAGTGACACTTCCCTTATTAAATATTCTGGCCAGGTTCAATGTCCTTGCATATCTCATCATGCCATTATATTTTCTGCTTTTAATTTGGTCATAAACCTTCCTTACATTTTTTTTAATATATAGGAATTACGATCGCATTGACTGAGATGGTTTGCTCTCTTATTTGTCGTGTATTGACTTTATTCCGTTTTTTAACACTACCGATGTGTATTTCCAGTGGGGAGTTTTGTGTGGTGTTCTGCAGGCCTTTTTTGAATTTGTTCCATTCGTTCGCAGAAGGCTACCTGTCTGTGTTGATTATTGGATGAAGTCTGATCGTATTCTGTTGGCTACCTGGCTTCGTGGTTTAGATTATTCTTCCTTTCGTGCCACCAGAACCGTTAAAGACTGGAAAGAAGACTTGTGTAGTACGTGAACGACCTAGTTCAATTGTACTACTCTTTTAATTGAACTAAGTGAGCCACTCTTTTTAATGGGCTCTCTTAGTTCAGTGTGTCTTTTTAAGTTTTGTTCCATCCCAGCGGGAAATGGTAATCAATGAGAATCGAGAAGGTAATACAAGGAATGTATAATCTTTTGATTCCGGAAAGCATTACCCTTAACACAGATCATGTCCTACGAAAGTAACAAAATTCTTTTACTGTCCCCCCGTAATAAGTATTAGAATGCATTCTTTGTAATGCATAAAGTTATTATTTACTAATAATTTGAAGGAATAAATTTTATGATGAATTATTTGTAATGCATTATATTATTAATGTATTTATAATATATTACATTATTAATAATAAATTTAAATTATTTTCCCCCACTAGAAATAATATAATAGTAGTTAATCCGTAATACTCGTTTCACTATTTACCATTTTATTTCACTTGTAATTGCGCTCTTGTTATTAAACTCCTAATTTTATCATGTTAAAAAGAACAATTTAAGTTTTAAAATAAATATAAAAAAGATACGAAAAGCTATAGGTAACAAAAATGGTGAACGGTCAAACAAGTATTCCCGAATAGTTACTTATATAAATATTAATTAATCTTAAACATTAATTTGGTGTCTGCACTTCTACGCATTTAAACACAAACTGCATTTTTAATAAAATACATTTCTTTTTGCGTAAAAAATAACGGAATTTTTAATTATGAAAAAAAACACAATAAATCCTCAAAAAACAAGAAGGTGCCTATTATGAACTAAATTCAATTTTCGACTGTTGTCGAAATAGCTCATCAAACGAATTTTCATTTGGTATTATGGTGCACATTCGTTGAAGAAAAACACTATTGTGAATTTTACCGATTTGGTTTATTCACAGTAGTACAATTTTATCAGTTGGCACTGTAAATAAAAAAACTTTTTTTCACAAATAGAAAAAATAAATTAAATTAAACATTACCACGACGGAATTACGTTTCGATGATTCGTCAGATGAAGATGAACGCTTACTGGAACTGGCTAGAAGAAGAAAGAGGTTGAGGCATGCTTCCAAAATATTGGAATTGAACACAACTACGTAAATATTTAAATTTTGCGATCTGGTTTTTACAAAGAATTCATATAGAAAGTTTGTTTTCAGATTTATAACAAATTTTCGACTGTATAAGGAGGCGTTTGTGGACCTACTATCCACCACAGATGAACTCCTGCAGCAATGTACAGAAGGTAGGTCAATTTCAAGCATATTAAAATTAGCAACAATTCTACGATTTTGTGCTCAGGGATTGTACCAACTTAGCCTTCCAAATAAAAATATGTTTGGTCTTGCTCCTCCTGTTTCACGGTATTCGGACCTTTTTGGCTTACTTTCTTTTTTGTTTTTGATATCATATCAGCCCATACTTGCAAAAGCAAGTAATTTAAGTTTATTTCTCTGATATTGCCTAGTCCACTTTGCTGACGTTGTAACGGGTGGTCCCAAGCAATTTAGTTCCCGTGATATTTCATCCCTCTGTTTTTCTGCTTGTAGTTTTTTACAAATTCCTTTTGCCAATAAAGGATATTTTTCCATAAGGGAAATCAATTTTTGAATTGTTGCTTATTGCTTACAACTTTAGGCCTGCATAAAATTAACGAAAATAATTCAGTTAGTGGTATTTGGTTCACCAAACAAAAAAAAAATACAAATACTTCCATTTTCAAAAATTTTTTTAATTTTATTTACAGCGTCAAAAGCAAAATTGTGTTCATTCAAAAACTCGATACACAACGAAATTTTCGACAGTGATGCCGATATAATTCAAATTCCACATTCGATAGTCGACATTCGATTAGGGTATTCAAACGATTAATCGTTAGTCGATTAATCGAAGAATTTTGTTCAAATAATTGTTCGAACAATTAAAAATAGTCAAATTTCGAATAACGAATAACTCGAATAATTTCCTATGATTAATCGATTAATCCATATAAAAAAATACTTTATTTATAGAAATAGTAAATGGCATTAATTAACTTCCTAAGTGTTTTAAAATATTTAATAAATCTAATGAAAAACAAAAAAAAAATTGCAAACATATGTTGTGCTGCAAGAAAAGAAAAAGAAATTCGTCTTGTACATGATGTAAAGCATCGATGGTCGTCTTTATCTACCATGATTGAAAATTTTCTTCGTATTTGTAAATACGTAAATTACGCTCTATCTGATTTTGGTTTGACGACTTTTACAGATATGGAAATTTACGTTTTATCAAATTTGAATAAAGCCCTTAAACCACTTGATGTCGCTATTACAGAGCTAGGCAAGGATTCTGCTACATTGATAGATTTGGAAGGCATTATACAATTTGTTATTAATACAATGGAAAATGCAAACAATCCTTTTACAAATTGGTTTTTAGAAAGGCTTAAGATTCGAATAAATAAAAGACGTGTAAAACTACTTAGTACACTTATTTTAAGTATATCTAAATTCTGGTACATTTTCACTTTTTTAAAATATTGCACAAAATCTGAAAAAAAAGATTTTGCAAACAAATTGTTTTTGAAAATGTTTTTAGAAAATATGGACCAAAATGTGTCAGATGATGATATGATTGCAGAAGATTTAATTGAAATAAACGAAAATAATCGATTATCACAATTAAATGAAGCAATTAAAAGTGTACAAAATTTCAAAAAACCTAAAAGAGGCTGCAATGATTTAATGGATGATTTCTAAAATTATATATTTTTTGCCATGCACTTCTCTCAATTTCTCCAACATCTACAATCAGCGAGAGAGTGTTCTCAAAATCGAGTTTTATTAAAACTACAGAAAAAAATCGGTTGAAAGCTAAACATATAAATTACATCCTTTTTTTAAAAGACTACTTTAATAGAAGTGCATAATTTTTTTAACTAATTTTTAACTCATAATATGAATTATTTTTAATTACTTATTTAATATTTTTATTGCATACGAAGTAGTAAATTATTACTTTTATATATTAAATCGTTATATATATGATCTCAAATATTAAAATTAATTAATTTATTATTTATGGTTTAGTTTTTCAATAATATATTTGAAAATAAAATATGAGATCTCATTACATTTTCTACACTATAATTAACTAAAATTAATGAATTTTTAAAAAGTTATTACATTACTATGTTTTTGGTTAATTGTTTTTTTGAATAAAACGTTTTAATAATACACAAAATTGGTATGTTATTTTATATAAAAAAAAATGCGATTAATCGATCAATTTTGAAATTTTATTCGATTAATCGATCAAGAAAAAAACCCGAATAATTACTCACTCGATTAATCGACCAAAGAAAAAAATCGAATAATTGAATACCCTACATTCGATAGTCGACATTCGATAGCCAACGAATATCGTTTGTGGAATGCAACTCATAATAGGGGCCTAACTTTCTTTCTTCTATATACATATGTGGGAATGTGCATGGTAATCGATATGTAAAATAGAAAAGAACCAAATTACGGTTTTTTTTTTCAACAAAATATACGAAAAAGACAAAAACCAACAAACAATAACTTCTTTCTTCTATAGATGTGGGAATTCACATGGTAATCTTTCCCAGCGGGAAAAGATTGATTACCTTATTTTATAACCAATTATATAATATATTATTTCAGAATAAATTACATTTGGAATCGAGAAGGTAATTTCATGTGCACACAAGTAAATATTGATTACGATGTGTCTTCCCGCATCTATAGAGTTATTGTTTCTGCGTATATTTGTTTGTGGTTTTTTTGTGTTTTATTTTTTTTTTCATAGTTAAAAAATCCGTTATTTTTACGTATAGTATATAGTTACGGTGACCATATTTTTAAACGAAAAAGTAAGGACATTTAGAAAATAAATAAAAATTTTTAGTATTTACACTAAGTTTACGATTTATTTTATATATTACACATAAGTTATATAATACTTATTATATAATATAAAATTTCTAGTGACTAGTATAAGTTTTAACATACTTATTTTAATGTTTATAAAAATAAAATATGCTCAGAAATTCACACAGCTTTAAAAAAATTGTCTATATTTAAAAATAGTTAATTAACAGCCAGGCCCACGATATCGAATCGTGTAGTTTTAAGCGACAAACAGCTGATTTGCGGCACACTAATTTTTGTGTCGCAAAAAAAAAATGCGATTGGTAACACAAAACTTTTTAACACACATATACATAAATAAACAAAATCGGAATAAGTTTCTGTCAAGTTAAACTAACACACGGTTGCATTTTTTACTGTACAATTTAAGCATTTCAGCGCTTTTTTCGTGTACATTTGCGATTATTTTTTGATATGTTGATATGGCAGCTTTGTTGTTTATTTGCATTACGTTGGTAACGTAAAGCAAAGCGAACGATAAAGTGACAATTAGTGGGCCGCAGTTTAGATTCACAGCAAGTGACTGAGTTTCTTTCGCATAAGTTTTCTTTCGATATCGTGGGCCTGGCTGTAAATTATTTTAAAAACTATAATTGATACATTTCTGTAGAATGTATTTTT
The DNA here is from genome assembly GCA_963576795.1 of Metopia argyrocephala. Lineage (NCBI taxonomy): Eukaryota > Metazoa > Arthropoda > Insecta > Diptera > Sarcophagidae > Metopia > Metopia argyrocephala. Next base: position 84,997,717 of record OY756210.1, on the reverse strand, counting down.
TTAATATATCAGTTTTATTAAATTCGGCACAGTTCATTTGAAAATTGAAGTTAAAGCATTGAACATACCTCATTCGGTGTTGCCAGGTAGTTCACGCTGATTAGAATTTCTATTGCATTTGATGTTTAAGTTTTGGGAATTTGGGGAAAATAAAACTTATAATTTGAAGTTTAAAGAAATAATGAAATAGCGATTAAAAAAGGACAATTTAATTAAAGAAAGGACAATTCAGTTGAAAAGAAGGACAAATTCTTTTTGTTTAATTTTTAAGGACAGCTTGTCAAAAAAAAGGACTGTCCTCTAAAAATAAGGACGAATGGTCACCGTATATATAGTATATGTATCTCTTTTTCGTTCACTTCACAGCGGGAAAAGATTGATTACCTTATTTTATAATCAATTATATAAAATATTATTCAGAATATACTATTTGGGAATCGAGAAGGTAATTTCATGTGGCACACAAGTAAATATTGATTACGATGTGTATTCCCACATCTATAGTTATTGTTTCTGCGTATATTTGTTTGTGGATTTTTTTGTTTTTTATTTTTTTTTTTCATAGTTAAAAACTCCGTTATTTTTTACTCAAAAAGATATGTATTTTATTAAAAAATGCAGTTTGTGTTTAAAGCGCAGAAGTGCCGACACCAAGTTAATGTTTAAGATCAATTAATATGTACACTCCGGTTCACTTATTTAAATGCACAAAAAATCCCATATTCAGGAGCCGGTATCTTGCAATTTTCAACCGATTCCAGAATTTTAAAATAGAAATGGAAGTTAGACATCTTGAGATATAAACAAAATCATGACAATGGTGGTTTCTTAACTAAGGAACCTTTTTTTGGGGAATTCATAAAAAAATCTAAAAATGTGTTTTTTTTTTTTTTTTGGTTCACTTGAATAAAGGCACTTTATTTTTTTTGTATTATTTTTAAAGTAAGCGGTGAATTTTTGTTAGGGGCGATTGTTTATTGCAATTTATTACATCTTAGTCGATTTACGAGTCAAAATGGCAAAACAAAAAAAATTAAATCTATCGAAAAGGGCTAAAATCGATGTTTACCGTTCTGAAGGATATTCTAACCGTGCAATAGCTAAAAAATTGAACGGAGCTCAACAGTTGTCGACAATTACATCAGGGACCCCGAGGGGTATAGAAAAAGTTTTAAAGGATGGGTTTCGTTGTCTTTATCTACTTATGAGAAAAGAAAAATCATCATCATTTTAATGCCGTAATACACTAATTAGTAAATTAAATGCGTACTCTGGTTTCTCTAGAATTTTATTGAAAAATTCGGAAAAACCACTCTTAATTCTTAGGGTAGTGAAATATAAATAGCATTCGCTCACGGGCGGCGTAAGGTGTAATGATATGGCTTCGGAGTACAGCAGACATTCGATGAAATGACACTTCTGATAAGTGCGCAAGTAGAATGTCTTCTCAAGTCGTGGCTCTTAAACTGGGGGCGTACATGCCACTCTTGTTCCATTGTTAAACATGATAGATGGATGGTCCTCCACGCTCAGTTAAGCACCTATTTGACAAATTTTTATGAAATTATTGTAAAGTAAACCTTTTATAATAGTTTTTTTAATACGCTTAAAAAACAGCTTTAGTTTACAAATCGCTACACAGAAAAATTTTTTTCATCATAATATTTTAGTTTGTATATTACATATGTACATATTTATGATTTTTTTCGCAACATATTAGCCTTATAAATAAGTTTCACTTTAGTTTAAAAACCTTAAAATATGTATATAAATTTATATTATTTATTATCAAACTATATTTAATATTGTTTAATTATAGAAGAACCTTACTATGGTAGCGGTTCCGGGTCAGGCGGTGGTGTTGATGACGAAGATGACGACGAAGGTTCCGGTCTGGGTAGTCCCTTTACACCTAGTCATAAACCTGATCATACAGATCGACCTTCCGTCACTGTCAATAATGTGGATGATGAAGATGAAGAAATTGTTGAGGAGCGCGCCAATGTAGGCGTCAACATTGGTGGTGGTGTCATACAAACCCATACCTCTAGACCTCAGAGTCCACATGAAACTAATGTACTTGATGAAGATGAGGGTGAACATCATGATCATAGTATTGATGACGATGATGAAGATCTCAAGTCTAGTGGATCCAGAAAAACGGAAAGAATGTCATTACGTCGTGCTTTGTTTATGTATTTAATGCCACTGTATATGGCCTGGTTTGGTGGCATCATTGTCGATATTCTGTGATTTGTTATTTAGATTTTTATTTGTTTTTATTTGATTTTTTTTATATGTATGTATATAAAATATGAATTTTATATAAAAAAAATTTGCATACATTTAAGTCTAAAGCTTGTAAACAAGTATCTGAAAAGTATTTAAATTGTGTAGGAATAACAAAACAAAAATTTCAAAATTAGCAAAAAAATGAAATGAATATTTAACAAATAAATGGGTGGTAGAAAAAATTATCCTTTAAATAGCAGAATATAAAACAAATAAAGAAAAAAAACACACACACACACACACAATTTTAAATTAATAACTATATGCCTAGGCAAGCAAACAAGACAAAATTACCAGAAAAATATTTCTCAAAATTATTAAAAACTGGTCAAAGGAATGACATATATTGTAGCCATTGTTTAAAAAGCATACATTTTAAAGGCCTAACATTTGAATTTCTTTAATTATTTTTCAAAACCTACTTAATCTAATATATTGTACAGATGTAGATACGTATATGCACACATATAACTTTGTATTCAAGATTTTAATTTAATTTTTTATTTAAAAAAAGGTTTAAGAAATCTTTCAGAAAATTTTTGTTTTTTTTTTAATTAACCAAAAAATTATACAATCTAAATACATATATACGTAAACCGAATTATACAGTTTTTTAATGGAAATCTCATAAAACTTGTTTTAGAATTAAGCCTCAAATTATTGTAATTATAAAACGTGGAAAATATCATATACATTTATAATCTACATAGTGTCTAAACAAATAAAATATTTAAAAAAAACATATATTTATATTGTTATGCCCGTATTCATTAAAACTATTTTAGGTTTATTGAGGATTTATTTGACAAGTATTGCATAGAAATAGTTTTTATGAATACGGGCATTAGAAGTTAAAAAAATAATATTAATTAGTTATAATAAAAATAATTATACAGTGAACTCGCAGAAACGTGAACTAATTTTTACCAAGGGTGTTCACATTTTCAAATTTGTTCACCTTTTCGATCGGTAAGATTTTAGAACAAAAATGTGCATTTTAGCAATAGATATTGGCTAAAACTCAATCAGATTTGGAAATTTTATAAAAAAAATATTATATATATAAAATTTTATTCAAACTTTTTTTTGCCATTTTTTACATTTTCGTAAATATGAAACAAACAAAAAATTGTAGTTCAAACGAATTGTATACATACAAAAAAGGGTTAGGAATACTTGTATGGGTGTAGCAAAATAATTCCGTCTTCAATAAACTCCTTATAAAAGACGGATTTTTTCCTAAATAGTATTTTTATTGGAAGAAATCACTTATCTTTTTTTGATGTGGTTTTTCCAACCATCTTAAGTATGGACTTTTCTTTAAGATTTCTTAACTACACATGTGCATATTTTGTTGAAATAGATAGCTAAATATGTATATATGTTGTCTTATGCTGGGATTCCCTAAATTAAAACGAATTCAAGAAATAAAACGAAAAAATTTAAAAAACAATTAAAAAAAAAAATTGTTCACGTTTTAGAACTATTTCACCTTGTTCACGTTTTAGAGTAGTCAATGCAAACATAAAAGTGTTCACGTTTCCGAGTCGTTCATGCTTCCGGGTATTCACGTTTTCGCGAGTTCACTGTATATTTAAGAAATTCACAGTTTAAATTTTACAAAAATAATATAAGCAAATTTGCAAATTAAGTATTTAAAAATGCATACATACGATTTATTTTAATATTGAATTGTGATTTTCTTTTATATCCATATGTATGTATATGTATTTTTTAACTAGAATGTATGTGATAATACAATTATAAATAATTTAATATAAAATTTAAGTAAATTTTACTTGATTGAGTAAAAATAAATATATATTGAGACTAGAAGTTTAAATAGTAGCTATATTGTGCTACATATACATACAAAAAAATCCACTTTGCATTTAATTTCAAGTATATAGAACATAATGAATTTATTGCAAACACTAAAAACATATTTTACATTCAAAATTTTTTATATTTTCTACAGCAGTTTTAAAGAATTAAAATATACATACAAAAACAATAAGACAACAATTTTGTAATGACAATCACTGACTTAAATCGCTTCACTAAATTAATGCAGTAATATATAATAAGATTGAAATTAATACAGCTGAATGTTTATAAAATATATTCTCATTTCTAAAAACTAATTCCTGAAGAAGCTAAACATATGTATGTATAAAGGATTAGCGAAGTACATACATACATAATTGGCCACACAGGGTTGTGTCACGGTAACGGCCTAGCTTCTCGTAGCACTCATGTTGTGTGTGTTAATTTTTATCCATGAGTACCGGAACCTACAGTTTAAAGTCGACTTCGAACGACAGATTTGAGAAGCTTGTTCATGACAATCAATTACTCTCAGAGCTTTTGCCAGAAGACTGCTGGGAGGTAGTCGCCGAAAGAAATCATTTTTTCATATTTCTTTTTTCAAGATGTCAGAGCTGAGATTTGAACCCGGCGCTATCGTCTTAGTAAGCCAACACACTAACCACTAGTCCACGGCGATTAGTGAAGTATCGAAAATAAAATGTAAAAATATTTTATTAAAAAGGTATTCAGCAATATTATTTCCAATATAAATAGTATATATTTTTATTAAATAAAGAAGGTCGAAAAAATTAAATATTAGTACCAAGATGTATAAATTAAAAAGAAAACCAAATTAAATAAAAGTATATAACACATATGTATGCATAATACTTCTTCATTAAAAAAATTTCTAAAAAGGCCAAACTTTATAAATAGAAAAAATTAATGTGCAATTTAACATATCCCCTGTTTTTATTGCAACAGTGTTACATCTCAAAAAAGTGTCTAACTTACAATAATTACAAATTTTAGTTTTCAAGTTATTAAAAATATTAGTTGTATTGTACTAGAAGATGAAAAAACAAAGATTAATAAATTGAAAATAAATGCATATACATATTTGAACAAACAACTGCCTAAAAGTAGGCTTTAAAAGCAAATTAAAAAATTATCTGTAAATTTTATATATACATACTAAAGGGCTGCACGGGTGTGTTCGGAACGATCTTCAACACATTCTAAAATTTTCAAACACGCTTCCAACTCTCATTCGTAAAAGCGGAACGAATAAAACAAACATAAAAAGTGGTTGTTGTTGTTAGAATGTTAATAATGTCAGAATGGAGACATGAAACATAAGAGTTAGAATGGAATGAATGGAATGTCTTGTTTGTAATATAACGCCGCGTTACAAAAACGAACTTTTGTTCTGTCCTATGAACCAAATATACCATTTTGGAAAGGGGAGAAAAAATAAAAATACACGTGTATCGGCGATTTACATGTACACGTCAGAATTTTTTTTATGTATAAAGTATAAAGCTCGTAAAAATAAATTTTTATTTTCTCAATTCTCAGATTTACTTGAATTTTTTTTTAAGGTTTCAGTTCGTTAAAAAACCGAATTTTTTTTAATAATTTTGTGATATAATAAAATTAACAATTGTTAAGAAACTTAGGCCTTTTATTTTTGCATTTGTAAGCATTTGTGTCAGCATCGCGACAAATAGACCAACAGTATTCGCTAAGCATATGCGTAATGTCTTGTTCTTTAAACCGCTTTTCAATAGCCGCAATGTCCTGATGGAACCTTTCGTTATACTCATCGCTACAAGCTCCTAAATTATCAGGGAAAAAATCTAAATGATTGTGAAGGCAATGGATCTTTAGCAACATTAATATGCCAATTTCGCCATATGCCGAAATCATTTCTGCGACAATATTTTAATAATTGGCAGCTCGTTTGTTGCCAAGAAACTGCTCAATAACGGCAACTGTGCCCTTCTATGCAAGTTTTCCGATAGCATTCAATTCTGATGAAAATTCATAACTTGCAACTATTTTTTTTATCTGCGGACCATTGAAAACGCCTCAAATCATACACATAATTTTCTGAAACGAATTAACCACTGTTTTTGTAATATTTTTCAAATTATTACTTGGTGTGAATAAGCCACAAACGTAACAAAAGTTATTGCGAGTCGGGCACTGCATTTTTTTTTTCAGATGAAATATATAGAAATAGGATGGATGGGTCGAAAAACAAAATTTTTTTGGAACGCTTTAGTAGTTTAAAAATTTGGAGTTCCTTTAAGTTATGCTGAAAACAGTGAAAGAAAATTTGAGAATTGATAAAAATCTATTTTTTTTTTAATTTGATGTGATACAGGCATTTCTACAAGTCTGCCTGCAAAAATTCAACTCGATAGGATCACGGAAAAAGGGTTAAAAATTGATCCAAAGTCTTTCACACAGGCAGACAGACGGATACTACGCCCTTTATACTTTATACATAAAAAAAAATTCTGACGTGTACGTGAAAATCGCCGGTACACGTGTATTTTTATTTTTTCTCCCCTTTCCGAAAAAGTATATTTGGTTCATAGGACCGATTGTGTGTAACGCGGTGTAATAGAGAAGAATTTCTTGCACTAGTTTTATAAGTACTAAAGAACTGAATAATAATAAGCAACCAAAAATATGCATTAGCATCTTTTTTTTCTGAATGTTACTGACAAAACAACCAAAATATTAATTCATTTTAGGAGAAACTACGACGTTTAACCCATTTTTTGAGTTATGTCACTCTTCTCTTATAGAGCAAACGCTTAAAACTTTTAATGCATATTTTAAGCGCTTAAAACTAATTTTATAGAGCATATTTTTGGTTGCCCTAATAATAAGTAATGAACTAAATATTTTTTTATGTTATTTTTCTTTATATTTTTGGCTTAATTTTTAAAAATACATATTTACAAAAACTTAAAAAAAGTATAAATAAATTGTTGTTGTTTTTTTTTTTTTGCCTTTAAATGCTTTAATATACACAGACTATTCTTCTTGCTAGATTTTAATTTGTTTGTTTTTATTCGCTTGTTTGTACTACAAACTATCGAATTTACTTCAATACATACAAAGGAAATTCAAGACATTCCAAGACATTCGAATGTCTCCATAATAATTGAGAATTATGAGAGTAAATTTAGATTATATTCTATTCGTTTATTGAGGCTGTTCGTTTCAGCGATGCCAACTTAGCCCTTTTTACGGCGTTTTTAGCTTGTTTGAATGCCCGCTGCGCGATTTTTTTTTTTTTTTTTTATTAAGACCAATACTCAGGGGTAAACCCCTACTCATGTAGTGCATTGTATTGGAATGTGAAGATGGTTGATAGAAGGTTGTTTTTTTTTTTTTTTTTTTTTTTTTTATAGATGTTTGTATATATTGCGCCTTTTATTGTTGATGAAACAAGTTGCTGAAAATTTGTCCACTCAAGAGCCAGTGTTATACCTTCACCCTCGAATGATCAAACAGCAATTGCCTCATCTGTCTGTGGATGTTTAATGTGAATGGTGAGCGTCTTCAGTAGATTAGCTGTTGTCTTCCCAGAAGGTGGCGCTGTACTCTTGATCATTGGTTTCTGGTGGAATGCATTAGGAATGTCAGGGGGCGATTTCTTGCAGATGGTCTTGCTGGAGGGGGGGGGGGGGGGAACCTCTAATTTTTCTTAAATTTAATTTTTAATTTAAATTGTAATTTTTAGAAAGTCGCAAATTTTTATTTTTATAATTTCGTCCTTTGCTGGGATTGAACCTTGGTCGTGTGAGTTTCTGTGCGAGCGCTCTACCGCTAGCTGTTAAAAAAATAGCTGCAATAGCCGTTTCTACATCAGTTTTTAGCACTTTTTGCCCTTTTTTGCGAGAAATATGGATGAAAAGTGTTATCTTAGTCATAGTTTTGAGAAAGCTTGTGCAGAATAGAAAATATCTTACTCAGAAAAGAAATTGATAAAATTTACTAAAAGTTTAATTTATGAAATAAGAGCGATATTATCCACAAACTTTAAAATATTGGGTAACAAATATTTTTTACTGCAATATAGCAATAAGCTGTAATTAAAGATTTGGTAAAATTAAATAATAAATTTAAAAAAAATTAAAATTAAAAAACATTAAATTTAAATTTAGCTTTTTAGCCCATTTTTAATGTGCAATTCGCTCCTTTTGCTTCTAAAATGTTGGCATCGCTGGTTCGTTTAGTTTCGTTGCCTCCTAAACGAATGGAATTAATATTTGTTTCGATGCTTGAAATTACTCTCAATTAGAGTTCGCTTCTCGAATCATACTTAATTGGCAGAAAAGCAAAACATTCATGCAGATCTTTAATGCATAAGTACATACATATATATTATACAAGTATGTATAATATAAAAAATTTCAAGTTAAAATATTTGATTTTTAATATTCTTTAAACTATTTTTATGTTAATAAATACACATTAATTAATTACATACATTAATATAAAAACTTAATTTAATGTAAATTGACTGATTTTTTAATTGTGTATGTCTGCTTGTAATTTATTTTTATATATCTTCCAAACTAATACTTTGTATTAGTTTAAAATTATTATTTATATAAATTAAAAACTTATTTACAAATTGAAATATTATAAAATTATAATAAAAAGCAATCATCTATTTATTATTTTATATGTATATCATTAAAATGAAAATAATAAAAAAGTGTAATTATTATGATGTTGTATGAAGTATGTGATTATAAACGAAAAAAAATTTTTAATAAATTCTAAATATTATTAAAAAAACATGCTTTTTACTTAGAACAAAGTGTTGTGAATTATGAGAGGTGATGCTTAATTAATTTTTCTTTTGTTTAGCTAGAGCAGGCGTGTGCAAAATTAAAAATGTGGCTGTGTTGGGTGAGAAAATGAGAATTACACTGCTGAACGTGTAAGTAGCAGTATCAGCAACAGTATTAATTTTTTAATTAAAATTTATATGTAATATTTCATCTAAAAATTTAATTACTTTAAGAACAATTTATAAATACTACTCTGCTATAAAAAAATAAAATGTTCTTTTCATTTAAAAAAAAAATAAATTTTTTTGAGTTTTGTTTTTTTCATTCAATTTATTAACAATTTTATAAAAGTAATGAAAATGTCGCTGAAAAACGTTTAAACTATATTTTTTTATGTTCTATGATAAATAAGGTATTGGATCTACAAATGCATTTAAATAAAAAAATATTTGTGTGCATTGCTATTAATTTTTTTCTCACAGCAAACAATAAATCATCGTACATCCACCACGCATGTTAACTCGTCGCTGTTTCAGTGACGACTGAAAACAAGAGCGTAAACATGGTGGAATTACTTACAAGGTGGTGTTACCAACCCAGCTGGGTTTTTTTTTTTTGGTCATACCGCTCCTGTCAAAAGTTTTGTTTGTATTTATGTGTTGTTTAGACTTTGCTTTGTGTGTATTCGTGTTTTTGTTTTGGTGTAGAGACATGTATGTTGTTAACAATACACACACACACTTCTCACATGTGCTTTTTTAATTCACCATACCTGCTTTTGACATTAAAGAGCTGAAAAAACAAAAACAAATTCCCTGTTGTTTTTGTACTATATTCACCTGCCACCACCTTGTAAGTAATTTCACCATGAGCGTAAAGCTAGAATCATGGTGAAATTACTTACAAGCTCTTTAATGTCAAAAGCAGGTATGGTGATTTAAAAAAGCTCATGTCATAAGTGTGTGTGTGTATTGTTAACTACAGTGGTGGCCATATAATTAGAAACGATGTTTAATCAAAATGAAATTAAAGTGTAACTTCTTTTAAAACCATTACTAAAAATTATAATCACCGCTATTCGAACAGCCCACAGTCCACATTATTGCCGTTGAAAAAAAACTTTAAATTTAAAGCTTGCACTTTAAAAAAAAATTGGTTAATTTCTAAGTACTTGTTTTTTAGCTGGCCACGTAATTAGAAACGTTCAGGTTTTCTTTAATTAATTAACTTTTTTTATTATGAGTCCTAAATTTAAAATTCAGTAGATCGTATTTAAATAACCTTAATACGTTTTAGTTTTCAAAACTGGAAAAAACAAGTGATGCACTCCATAAATAAGGGAGGGCTTCTTCAAGGCGTATCCAATAGAATTACTGTCAATGTGGGCTATCGCACAAAGGTTTTCATAATCCAAACAAGTGAAGTTTGGTGCAGTTCACTTCTAAAATTAAACAAAAGAAGTTTGTAACCCCAGCCAGGAAGCCCAGTGCTAGAAAAACTCCTCAAGTAGAAGATAAGATTATTGGCAGCATCAGTAAAGGTAACCAATTTCTGAATTCACACATAATTGAGATGAAACTGGGCAACAAATGAGAGAAGAAATACTTACACGGACAATAACAATGCGTTTATAAGCACTTTGGCTTTCGGAAATGTATTGTATAAAAAAACCGCATGTGGCAAAAAAATATTAAAAAACACTGACGCTTTGCAAGCAAAATGCTCAACAAAGATGCATGTTATCTGAAATAGAATTCTTACAAGCAATGAATTTAGGAATATATTGTTTTCACCTGACGAAAAATCTTACGTAAGATGTTCCTCAGTAAAATCCTTAAGACTTTAGGTACTTTGTTAAAACAGTGGTGGTGTATTATAACTTGGGATGCAATTTCGTGGTGTGGTGTGAAGCCATTCTTAGAATAAAGGGAAAAGTTGATTAACATCAATATAAAAACAATTTAAAAAATGTAATAGAACAATATTTCTTTTGAGAAAATGCTCGTTCTCAACATGATAACGACTCAAATCAAAATTCTAAGTTATTGACATGCTGGATTTCGTATAAAAATATTGAAATATTGTACTTATCATCGTAAAATTTTTATCTAAACCCAATTTAAAACTTATAGGCAATTGTAAAAAGGAATCACACGAACAACAGTCCAAAAAACAAAAAGTCTTAGAGTTCCAAATGATGCAGCAAACCTAGGGAAACATGTCTTTGTAAGCACATCGACATTTAATACAAAATTTACAAAGAAGACAAATATAAACCAATATTTTCAAAAATAAAATATGTAAGAGAATATACTATTAGAAGATATGTCAATTTTTGTTTACTTTTGTGGAAAAAATTTCAAGTTTGGTGAAAACATTTGTGTCGTTTCTAATTATAAGACCAACATAAAAATGCTATATTTTGTTTAAAGTTAATTTTTTTAAAAAATGTTATCTCAGCTGTAAATATTTTTATTATAAATTCAATAATGATTTTATACTTTACAATTTATAGTATTTAGTTTTGGTATTGTGAACAAAATTTTAAAAATATATTAAGAAAAATGTGTGCTGCTAAGTCGTTTCTAATTATATGGCCACCACTGTACATATATGTCTCTACACCAAAACAAAAAACACGAATACACACAAAGTAAAATGTAAACAAAACATAAATATAAACAAAACTTTTGACAGGACCGGTATGACCAAAAAAAAACCCAGCTGGGTTGGCAACACCACCTTCATGGTGAAATTACTTACAAGGTGGTGGCAGGTGAATATAGTACAAAAACAACAGGGAATTTGTGTTTTCAGCTCTTTAATGTCAAAAGCAGGTATGGTGAATTAAAAAAGCACATGTGAGAAGTGTGTGTGTGTATTGTCAACAACATACATGTCTCTACACCAAAACAAAAACACGAATACACACAAGGCAAAATGTAAACAAAACATAAATACAAACAAAACTTTTGACAGGAGCGGTATGACCAAAAAAAAACCCAGCTGGGTTGGCAACACCACCTTGTAAGTAATTCCACCATGACCACCTTGTAAGTAATTCCACCATGGCTTGAATCATGGTGAAATTACTTACAAGGTGGTGGCAGGTGAATAAAGTACAAAAACAACACGGAATTTTTATTTTTTCAGCTCTTTAATGTCAAAAGCAGGTATGGTGAATTAAAAAAGCACATGTCAGAAGTGTGTGTGTGTATTTTTAACAACATACATGTCTCTACACCAAAACAAAAACAGGAATACACACAAAGCAAAATGTAAACAAAACATAAATATAAACAAAACTTTTGACAGGGGCGGTATGACCAAAAAAAAAACCCAGCTGGGTTGGCAACACCACCTTGTAAGTAATTCCACCATGGGTAGAATTAAAGGCCTGGTTAGCCAAACGTTGATGTCGTAAAAACGGTACGTACGTTAACGTACGTACGTATGTGCAGTTATACAAACGTGTCATATGTCAACAGAAAATGTAAATAAAAACATAACAAACCAAAAAATTATAAAGACGTTCATTTGCCTGTCGTCATCCACTAAAAACAAAATATAATAATTTTTTATTTTATTAATATTGATTATATAATTTATTATATTTTTTTACTTATTTTTCACAAAACACAGCACAAATAAAAAATTTTAATTTTTAAATGGCAATATGAAGCCAGCTGTTTAGAGCATTGATGAATGTTGTTAAATTAACACAAAGTTAAAAAAGGTACCAGAAGTACCAAAATAAGAGAATATAATAATTAGTTCTTATATTTTATGCTTCCTAAAAATTTATTCTTATACTACTACTGAATATTCAATTTTTGGTTTAAAGTCATTATTTATTGAATCGGATCCATTGGTCCATTGTGGACCGGAAACGAAAAAAGTTAATTTTTAAGTAGAACTTTTTTAAAAAAATTGTAATTATCTCGGTAACTAGCTAGCACGTAAATCAATCATGCATCCCATATGCTTCTTTTTAGATAATCGAATAATTTTTCATTTGGTATGTATATAATTCGTCTGTCGAAGATATGTTAAGTAAAACATGGGACTTTTAATTAAAAAAAAAATTAAAAACAAACTTTATATTCACATAAAAATTTAAATTATTCACATAAATATCATAATATGTATCTAAAGGCTGCAAAAATTAAAAAGTCCATTTGTACACATATAACAGAAAATTATTTGTAAATAAGCATGAAAGTACCAAAAAGGGCATTTGGGCCACACTGCCATTTAATATACAATAGTGCCATCACTCGCATTGAAATGTCACGTAAAAACGTTTAGAAATTCTATTTTATAGAGATTGTTCCGTTCCGTCAACGTGACATTTATTTTGGATAACCATTTGCATTGTTTTTCATATGCTAGAAACCAACGTACGTTGCGTTACGTTACGTGATCGTTCGGCTAATTCTACCTTAAGGCCTGGTTAGCCAAACGTTGCTGTATCGTAATGTAACGTCCCCTAACGTAGAAACGTAAGTGCACTTATAGAACATTTAAAAACGTGTCCATGGTGGAATTACTTACAAGGTTGTGTTACCAACCCAGCTGGGTTTTTTTTTTGGTCATACCGCTCCTGTCAAAAGTTTTGTTTATATTTATGTTTTGTTTACATTTTGCTTTGTGTGTATTCGTGTTTTTGTTTTGGTGTAGAGACATGTATGTTGTTAAAAATACACACACACACTTCTGACATGTGCTTTTTTAATTCACCATACGTGCTTTTGACATTAAAGAGCTGAAAAAACAAAAACAAATTCCCTGTTGTTTTTGTACTATATTCACCTGCCACCACCTTGTAAGTTATTTCACCATGAACGTGTCATATGTTTTGGAGATAAACAACAACAAAACAAAGCAGAAAATATATTGTGAGATAGTAATTTGTTTATAGTGTACTTAATAGTGTTTTATTTTTCAAATAATTAAAAGATGGATGCGGATTTGTGTGTTAGGCTACAGTTTTTTAATTTACTAAAAATTTCTTAAATTTCTTTGCTATTAATATTTTTGCTTTTCTTTGTAATACTCATGCTGAAAATGTGTATAATAAATGTAGGGTTACCATATATTGAATCGAAAAAAGTACATTGAGGGAAAAAAACGTACATTTTAGTAAAAAAATACATTGGATTTTTATTAAAAACTTTTTTTAAAATTCATTAGGAAAAATAAAATGGCAAATAATAATACAAAAACTATGATCATAACCATTGTTTACGACAGAGTAATAGCTCAAAATTATTCGGATTTTTATTTTTAAATTTTAGTCTATACTATTCAACTTTTCAAATGTGAAATAATTTGGTATAAATTTAAAAATAAATTGTATGCCCGTATTCATAAAAAGTATTCTAGGTTGTTTGACAAGTATTGCATAGATATATGTATGTCAAATAAACCCTCAATAAACCTAACATATTTTTTATGAATACGGGCATTAATATTTAATATTTTCTTTCTATAATTATTGAATATTTTATATACATTCATGTATTTGTAAAAACTTTTACAAATTCATACTTACAAGTTTTTTTGAACTTGGTTTACAATGCTATTTTTACCAATGTTAGTTTTTAGAAAATTGTAAAACTTGGCAGAAGTGTGTTAAAATTAGTTTCAAATATCAATTCACATTCCAAACTATCTATTGAAAGTTTGTTTGTTCACTTCCTTCTTCCAAAAGGGCAAAATTCGAACTGAATGTTATTTCAGACGCCGCATTTGAATGCGGTATAGCCAATATAAACATACAAATTATTTTCAAAATTTTGAAAATTTTTTCGGTCAAAAATAAAAGTTAAAATCTGACTTTTATTTTTTAAGTCAAAAATAAAAGTTAAAATCTGACTTTTATTTTTTAAGTAAAAAATATAAGTTAAAATCTGACTTTTATTTTTTAAGTAAAAAATATAAGTTAAAATTTGACTTTTATTTTTTAGGACACAAAAAAAATTTTACTTTGCCATAATAATAACAATGTAATGGAAATATAAGAAAAATAAGATCGATGACAATCAGTGATGTTGTTTTGGTTATTTTTAACCAAACCAACTTTAGTCAAATTTGCTATTCCATTTTAACAAAGTTTAATGCAGCCGGTATAATGTCATGTCTGCTTGACTCATACAAGGAGAAGCGTATTGACGTTGATGTCGACCTTGTGGAATATTGGGAAAACAAAAAATTTTTATATCGCCGTCTAAAGAACTTGGCATGTATTATTCATCAAGTACCTGCGACACAAGTTAGTGTAGAAATCGCGTTTTCAGCACTTAAAATTGTTCTCAGCGACTTGCGCTACAATTTGTCTGAACAGAACTTGGCAGCTATATTAATGGTGAAATTGAATTCTGAGTCATTGCAATGAAAGAGTGAACAATTTAATACTGAAATGAAGGAAATTAAATGTAATTTGTATTTTCAGAGCAAAATAAGCAAAACAGCAACTCCTTAACTTTCTAGCCAATAAACCTTTTTGTATAGATACTCTATTATAATTTTTTTTCTTTTTGTTTTAATACAAATACAACATAATTCTAAAAATAAAAACTGTGTTAATATTTAATTAAAATTTTATTTAAATTAAATAACATCTGCTTTCAATAAGAACAAAAGTCAAATTTAACTTTTATTTCTGACCGAAAAAATAAAAGTCAAAAAATGACTACATATTATAAAGTGACTTTTTAATAAAAGTCAAAAAAATTAAAGTCTTTTAAGTTTATTCGGCCCTATTCCCGTTGGCGTTTTTATTTTAAAACGAAATAAAAACGACAACTTGGTATCACCGTTGTCGTTATCGACAATAATCGAAAAATGTCGGTATTCTCTATTTAAAAACGAAGATAGAGACGACAAAGAAACGCCTGTTTTTTGTCGCTTTCATTTTTAGTAGCGACATTAAAACGAGAGGTTTGAAAAATAGAAAATTAAAATTACAACGTTGCAACAATTTGAAATTTTAGTATCAGAAATTGAAAAAAAAATCGTAAAGGTTTCAAAAAAGGCATAAAACCTTTAAATTTTAATAACTAAATTAACAATAAAATATTACTAATAAATTTTAAAATATGTATATTATTGATTTGACGCCACTTTCTATACGGATGTTTTTGCCCAAAACAGACCTACTTCCATCACTCCTATATGGATGTGAATTATTTGCAAACTGTGACAGAATTGACTTACGTAAACTTAGGGTTACATTGCTCGATATATTTTCCGCAGAGGTCGCCATGACCGTAGTATCTCTAGTTATTCGTTTCAGATTTTTAATATCCGTTTTGAAGATTTAATGAAATACAAATGTCTGACCTTTCTGCACAAAATTATTGTTTCAAAAAATCCTCCCTACATTTATAACAGAATTGTATTTGCAAGGTCAAATCGTGGAACAAAAATTATTGTGCCGAAATATAAGAGCCTTTTGTTTCAACGGTAAGTCCATGTATATACTATAAGTCTTTGGAATAGTCTTCCGAATAACCTTCAGAAAACGCGCAATGCTACCACATTTAAAAAGGAGTTACTCAAATATTTTAATTCTTTTTTTAAATTCATTTTAAATTTAACAACAAATCTAACACCATTTCATTTGATTTTTAATTAAAAAAAAAAGACGAAATTATTTGGTAAACAAAACCACATAATATGTATTACAGGTTTTTTTTCTAGTGCTACCAAGTTTTTCTTTGGTTTTATTGTAGTTTTCGATAACTTTATATCGTCGTCTTCGTTTTATTTCAGGAATACCATTTTAGAAACGAAGCGACATAAAAACGACAACCAAATAGAAACGACATTTAAAATAAGAACGCCAACGGGAATAGGGCCGATTATTCCTTAGCATAACAGCATAAATATGCTGTATTCAAATATCTTATAGACAAATTATATCCACCTGACTTTTTGATTTTAAATTTTAAAAATAACTGTTATTTTCGGTCCCTGTTTTAAATAAATCAGAGTTGGGTTTATTGTATTGAATTTATAATGCATTACCGTTTGCACTACCCCTAAAGGCAGGTTTAGACGGTAATACATGTCAAATTTTTGTGTAGAAGAAAATTAATACAATAGTATCGTGTGAACTTTATATGTAATGAGAACGTACAACATTGAGAGCAAATACGGACGAAAATTTGACAGTAGTAAAGCTCGATTTGTTTTTTTTTCAATTTTTAAAAAAACAATCACATTTCGTTGGATCAGAGATGCACTTTTATATTATTTTTTGTTTATGTTAAATGTGTTCACAATGTATGTGTATGTGCATTTTATGTTTTCATTTTACTTTGTTTTGGTATTTTACCAGCCGTGTAAACGTAAAAGAACCTGCCGTAGAATTTTTACGCTTATTTTTAAAATATGATGGAATGTCATAATATTTTTTCTATGATTTTACGTACGTAAAGTATTATCGTCTAACCTGTCCTAAACTAAATTGCAGCATCCACTAAATGCAGATGGAAGTAATTAACCACTAAATTAAACCATTTTAGTGGTAGTGGAAATTTAGTTCATTAAATGCACTATTTTTTCCACTACAACTAAATTTAGTAGAAAATTAAATCTATTGCAATAACCCCAATTCTAAAATGAATAAATTCATCAAACAGTAGATCCATGTCAATGTTATTGACAAAAAATTATTCAATAACTTCTGTAGAATTACGAAATGAAATTTTTAAATTGAGACTGAAAACACAGACCTTTTCAAAATTATAGTACTTTGGTAGCAAATGTTCTTTAATATTAAACAAATTATTATTTTAATTATTTTTCCTCCGACGTTTCGTTGGAAGATCCCAACTTCTTCAGGGATGTTTGTACTTTATTTTAATTTAAAATTTAAGTCATTCGTTTACATTTGTTTTTGTTATTGTCTCGTTATATCTATTTTATCTATACATACATACATAATAATTACATATATAAGATACAATTTTTACTCAAAAATTAACAGTAACAAAACAAACAACAAATTAAAACATCAAGACACCTTATTTTATATATTAAGCTAAGATATAATTATAGAATAATTTGTGCTCGCATTATCTTTGTCCTCTTTCTTGTTAATAGCATTTTCTCCTCTTTGTTGTATTCGTAAACTTTCTAGCATATATCTTTTAGATTCTCTTTTTTCCTTGTCCAGTATTTTGATGTTCTCTAAGTCCGCTCTATGATTGTTTTCAATACAATGTTGTGCAAGTGCTGTTGTGTGTTTTTGTTTTTTAATATCTATTTCATGTTCACTTGCTCTTATGTTTAAGCTTCTCTTTGTTGTTCCTATGTAAACTTTACCACAACTCTCATCTGCATTGCCTAGGCATTCAATTTGATACACCACATTACTTTGCTCTTTTGTTTCTATTTTTGTTTTTATTTTCGTAAATAAATTATTTATAGTCTTGTTTGATCTATATGCCCATGCTATCTCCTTATCGTTAATAATTTCTCTCATTTGTTTACTCTCTGTGAGTTTTGGTATGTATGAAAGGCTATAAAATTTTTTAGTGTTGCCAGCTGTGTTGTCTTTTGTTCTGTTTTCTTCCCCGTTTTTTACTTTTCGGATTAAATTATTTATTATATATTTAGGATAGCTATTATTAATCAGAATTTCTTTTATCCTTTCAATATTCTTCTTTTCGAATTGTTTGTCACTAATTTTTAGTACTTTAGTTATTAGATTTATCGCAGTATTTGTTTTCTGTTTTATTGGTTGTGTAGAATGAAAGTTAATTAGGCGTCCTGATGCAATCGACTTGGTGTACCAATCTGTAATGATTTTGTTTTGATTTCTATATATTTTCATGTCTAAATACGAAATACATTTGTCCTTTTCCTTTTCAATGGTAAATTTTAGCTTATTATGATAATTGTTGAAAGTTTTTAATATAATATCTTCGTCATCTTTTTTGATTATGGCGAATAAATCATCTACATATTTAGTAAGGAACTTAATTTTAATATTATTTTCTTTTAACTCTTCCGTTACTTCGTCAATTAGTTTATCCATTACAATGCCTGCTATGGTAGGAGACAGGGGATTTCCCATCGGCATGCCATATATCTGATTATATATCTGTTCCTCGTATATAAAATAGTTATTATCATTTCAACAGAACTGTAGAATTTTAAGAAATTGTGTTCTTGGGATTTTAGTGTAATTTTCCAGGGTATTATATTTTTTCATTATTGTATTTATAGCCAAATGAATCGGAATATTAGTAAATAGTGATACCACATCTAACGAAATTAAAATTTCATCTTCATCTACAATCACATCTTTTAATCTGTCCTTCAAATCTAAAGAATCTTTAATATTATGTTTTTCCTGTATAATGTTTTTCAAAATATTTCCAATATATTTAGACAGGTTGTAGCACGGTACCTCTATCGATGATGAAATCGGACGTAGTGGCATATCTTTTTTGTGTATTTTCGGTAACCCGTATATCCTTGGTGCTGTGGCAGCGTTTGAGTTCAATTTTATTTTTTCATATTTTGTAATTAAATTTTGTTTATAGAGATCCATTACTATCTTATTATTAGTTCGTTGAAGTTTTTGTGTAGGATCAGTTCTCATTGCTCTGTAAGTTGTTTTGTCTTCAAGAAGTTTTAGAATTCCTTCCTGATAATCTTTCTTGTATATGATGACTGTTTTGTTACCTTTGTCCGCCTTTGTTATTATTATGTGTTTCTGTTTTTTCAAAAATTGTCTTGTCCTTTCAAATATATTAAGGATAAATTTTTCCTTAGGACTGTTTTTAGACATTCGCTTAAAATTTAAAATTCGGTTGGCTATTTTCGCCCTGGCTATTTCTTTTTCTCTGTCCCCATTAAGAGTTTGAATCCATTGTTCAATATCCGCGATTAAATTAATTGTTGATATATTGTCCTTATTAACTGGAAGAGAAAACTTACCTCCCAATGATAGTAACCATTTGCTTTCCATGCTGAATTCTACATTGGTTTTGTTTTCAAGCCAATCGGGATTGTAAATAAGATTGTACTTTTTCATCTTTTCTATTTTTAGTTGTCTGATTTTCGGTAAATGGGTCTCCTTATAAGCAGATTTAATTTTTATATATCTTGTCTTTTGTCTTTCTATAAAATTATTGAAATCGTTGTCATTCAGTAAGGTTTTTAAATATATTTCCATATTATTAGTTTTTCTTTTTATATTTTTGATGTTCATATTGGTCTCTTTTATCTCTAAATTAAGGACTTTCAAATGAAATTTCTCCTCTATTTTATTTAATTCACGTGAGACAATAGCCGAGTTGAAAAGATATTTCGTACCCTCTGTCGAATTTTTCAAATGGGCAGGCACGAGTCCACTTCTCCTACATTGCAACAAAAATATTAATCTGTCATTTTGTTTCGCCAATCTTTTTGTTTCTTTACAATATTTTTTTAAACACAAGCACGTATCTTCACTATATTTTAGCTTCATATAATTGAAAAAATTATTATTTTCCATGTCTTGCATAATGATAACTTTGTAATCGGCTGGCCCTCCGAAAAGAGGGCAAGAACATGAAATAGATATTAAAAAACAAAAACACACAACAGCACTTGCACAACATTGTATTGAAAACAATCATAGAGCGGACTTAGAGAACATCAAAATACTGGACAAGGAAAAAAGAGAATCTAAAAGATATATGCTAGAAAGTTTACGAATACAACAAAGAGGAGAAAATGCTATTAACAAGAAAGAGGACAAAGATAATGCGAGCACAAATTATTCTATAATTATATCTTAGCTTAATATATAAAATAAGGTGTCTTGATGTTTTAATTTGTTGTTTGTTTTGTTACTGTTAATTTTTGAGTAAAAATTGTATCTTATATATGTAATTATTATGTATGTATGTATAGATAAAATAGATATAACGAGACAATAACAAAAACAAATGTAAACGAATGACTTAAATTTTAAATTAAAATAAAGTACAAACATCCCTGAAGAAGTTGGGATCTTCCAACGAAACGTCGGAGGAAAAATAATTAAAATAATAATTTGTTTAATTTAATTTTGGTGACCAAAAAAAGCCCAGTTTTTTATAAAATATTATAAATACAGAATATATAAAATATATATACAAAGGTCAATATTAATTGTGAAAACTGAATGCAAGTTCTTTAATATTATTTATGTTAGTTTCAAGTGTTCAGAACAAAAAAGGAATACAAAAGATTAAAAAAAGTACGTTAGCGTACTTTTTTAGGTGTTATGCAGAAATAAGTACATTGAAGAAAAAAAATTGCCCTTACAGCTTAAAAAAGGAAGTTTGGCAAGCGTAAATAAACCAGCTGTTTGCAAATGTTCAGTAAAAACGTAACGTAGCGTATCTTAACGTTGACGAGTCAGCTGATCATTTATTTTACATGCAAAGTAATGGCAGCGCTTACCGAATAAAAAATGTAACGTAACGGCACGTATCAATCTGTAGAAAATAGAAATTCTCTACGTTTTTACGGGACATTTGCAAACAGCTGGTTTATTTAGGCTTGCCAAACGTCCTTTTTTAAACAGTAGGGTAATTTTGTTTTGTTCAATGTACTTATTTCTGCATAACACCTAAAAAAGTACGCTAATGTACTTTTTTTAATCTTTTGTATTTCTTTTTTGTTCTGAACACTTGGAACTAACCACGGCGCAATTATCATAAGGTGCCTTTGAGATTACAACAAGTAAAACAGTAACAAAAACAACACAGCATTTTAATGCTGGCTAGAGTAGTTAACTGTCAGAAAAACCAAAACAAAAAGTACGAAAACAAAAACAAAGTACATAAAACAAAGCAAAAATTGACAACTATATTCACAAATTGGCTGAAAAAAAAGTAGCTCAGCTGCCATGTCAAATGCACCTTATAATCAATACGCCATGGAACTAACATATATAATATTAAAGTACATTTGCCACCAAAGTACTATAATTTTAAAAAGGTCTATGTTTTAAGTCTTAATTCAAAAATTTTATTTCGTAATTCTACAAAAGTTATTGAATAATTTTTTGTCAATAACATTGACATGGATCTACTGTTTGATGAATTTATTTATTTTAGAATTGGGGTTATTGCAATAGATTTAATTTTCCACTAAATTTAGTGGTAGTGGAAAAAATAGTGCATTATCGCCTCTAATTAAATACACTAAATTTCCACTACCACTAAAATGGTTTAATTTAGTGGTTAATTATTTCCATCTGCATTTAGTGGAGGCTGCAATATCGTTTAGGACAGGTTAGACGATAATACTTTACGATAATACTTACGGCAGATTCTTTTACGTTTCCACGGCTGGTAAAACACCAAAACAAAGTAAAATGAAAACATAAAATGCACATATACTTCCACACAAAATTTACATACATTGTGAGCACATTTAGCATAAACAAAAAGTAATATAAAAGTGCATCTCTGATCCAACGAAATGTGATTGTTTTTTTTAAAAATTGAAAAAAAAACAAAGCGAGCCTTACTACTGTCAAATTTTCATCCGTATTTGCTCTCAATGTCGTACGTTCTCATTACATATAAAGTTAACACGATACTATTGTATTCATTTTCTTCTACACAAAAATTTGACATGTATTACCGTCTAAACCCGCCTTTAGGGGTAGTGCAAACGGTAATGCATTATAAATTCAATACAATAAACCCAACTCTGATTTATTTAAAATCATTTACTTAAAAATTATTAAAAGAAAATTAGTAGAATTGTTAAATAGTAGATTGTTTCAAAATTTTTAAAAGAATTTGTATGTTTATATTGGCTATACCGCATTCAAATGCGGCGTCTGAAATAACATTCAGTTCGAGTTTTGCCCTTTTGGAAGAAGGAAATTAACAAACAAACTTTTAATAGAAAGTTTGGAATGTTAATTAATATTTGAAACTAATTTTAACACACTTCTGCCAAGTTTTACAATTTTCTAAAAACTAACATTGGTAAAAATAGCATTGTTTACACCAAGTTCAAAAAAACTTGTAAGTATGTATTTGTAAAAGTTTTTATAAATACATGAATGTATATAAAATATACAATAATTATAGAAAGAAAATAATAATGCCCGTATTCATAAAAAATATCTTAGGTTTATTGAGGGTTTATTTGACATATCGTCGTGCGGGAGTTTAAGTGCTCTATACGCCATTTCATATTTTTTATATATCTCGAGTTAATGGTGCCACTTTAGGTTTTCGACCCAAAATTTTTCAAATCTGTAATCCGTTTTAGGATATCTCGTCAAGTTTCGGAAATAAATAGCCGAACACGGATTGCAGATTTTAAAAATGTTGTTGTCAAAAACCTAAATTTGCATCATTAACTCGAGATATAAAAAATGGTGTATAGAGCACATAAACTCCCGCACGACGATATATCTATGCAATACTTGTCAAAAAACCCAAAATACTTTTTATGAATACGGGCATATAATTTATTTTTAAATTTATACCAAATTATTTCACATTTGAAGAGTTGAATAGTATAGACTAAAATTTAAAAATAAAAATTCGAATAATTTTGAGGTATTACTTTGTCGTAAACAATGGTTACGATCATATTTTTTGTATTATTATTTGCCATTTTATTTTTGCTAATGAATTTTAAAAAAAGTTTTTAATAAAAATCCAAAGTATTTTTTTTACTAAAATGTTCGTTTTTTTTCCCTCAATGGGAATTCAAGAAATGGCAACCCTACATTTATTATACACATTTTCAGCGTGAGTATTACAAAGAAAAGCAAAAATATTAATAGCAAAGAAATTTAAGAAATTTTTAGTAAATTAAAAAACTGTAGCCCAACACACAAATCCGCATCCATATTTATTTATTTGTCTTTTAATATTTGAAAAAAAAAAAAAACACTATTAAGTACACTATAAACAAATTACTATCTCACAATATATTTTCTGTTATGTTTTGTTGTTGTTTATCTCCAAAACATCTGACACGTTTTTAAATGTTCTATAAGTGCACTTACGTTTCTACGTTAGGGGACGTTACATTACGATACAGCAACGTTTGGCTAACCAGGCCTTTAGCCAGCAACGTATCTTAACGTTGACGAGTCAGCTGACCATTTATTTTACATGCAAAGTAATGGCACAGTGCATACAGTGATGAAGGAAATGACAGCTCAAAAAGTTTAAAATCAGCTGTGTTTTATTGTGGCTATCTTATTATACACTGTAAAGTTGTGTGTGCAATTTTGTTGTGGCTATCTTATTATACGCTGTAATGTTGTGTGTGCAATTTTGTTGTGGCTATCTTATTATACGCAGTGCTATTGTGTGTATGCTAAACATGTTGTTGTGGCTATCTTGTTATACATTGTGATATTGCGTGTGCAAAAATTTTGTTGTGGCTATCTTGCTGTGTGTTGTTCTTCCTATAGTAGTTGGAGTTTCATCACTGTATACATTGTGGTAATGGCAGCACTTATAGGCGTTTTACACTTGGTCACATCTTTCATCTTCATCAATTCACAAAGATGTTAACATCTTGTTCCTATCTCATTTTGTTTCATTCAACATCTTGCGATAATTTTTGTGTCATCACCAAAAAATGTACTCCCATCACTAAAAAAAACACATGGTTCAAAAAAATATACACAAAAAAAAAACACAGAAAAAAATGTACAATGAGCGTCGTCGGTTTACAATACGTTGGGCAAAAAAAAATATTTCATCATCATCTTCTTCGTCCTCGAACGTGTCATTCACTAATTCTGCATATTGTAGTAATAATTGTCTTTGATTGTGAAGAGCAATTATTAATCCAATTACTGCAATATTTTTAAATTCAATTTTATTTAATTTTTATTTCTTCAAATGTTTTTGCTTACTCAACTAGAAAAAATATGACAGATGAAAGATGTTGCAATGTAAACAAGTTTTTTCAATTTTTAACATTTTTCACGTGTTCCTCTAAGATGTGAGCAAGTGTAAAAAGCCTATTACCGAATAAGAAATGTAACGTAACGGCGCGTATCAATCTGTAGAAAATAGAAATTCTCTACGTTTTTACGGGACATTAGCAAACAGCTGGTTTATTTAGGCTTGCCAAACGTCCTTTTTTAAGCAGTAAAGATAATTTTGTTTTGTTCAATGTACTTATTTCTGCATAGCACATAAAAAAGTACGCTAATGTACTTTTTTTAATCTTTTGTATTTCTTTTTTGTTCTGAACACCTGAAATTAACATAAATATTATTAAAGAACATTTTCCACTAAAGTATAATAATTTTGAAAAGGTCTATGTTTTCAGTCTCAATTCAAAAATTTCATTTTGTAATTATACAGAAGTTATTGAATAGTTTTTTGTCAATAACATTGACATGGATCTACTGTTTGATGAATTTATTTATTTCAGAATTGGGGTTATTGCAATAGATTTAATTTTCCACTAAATTTAGTGGTAGTGGAAAAATAGTGCATTATCCCCTTTAATTTAATGCACTAAATAGTGCATTATCCCCTCTAATTTAATGCACTAAATTTCCACTACCACTAAAATGGTTTAATTTAGTGATTAATTATTTCCGTCCGAATTTAGTGGAGGCTGCAATATCGTTGAAGGACAGTTTAGATTCAATTCAAAAATTTCATTTTGTAATTATACAGAAGTTATTGAATAGTTTTTTGTCAATAACATTGACATGGATCTACTGTTTGATGAATTTATTTATTTCAGAATTGGGGTTATTGCAATAGATTTAATTTTCCACTAAATTTAGTGGTAGTGGAAAAATAGTGCATTATCCCCTTTAATTTAATGCACTAAATAGTGCATTATCCCCTCTAATTTAATGCACTAAATTTCCACTACCACTAAAATGGTTTAATTTAGTGATTAATTATTTCCGTCCGAATTTAGTGGAGGCTGCAATATCGTTGAAGGACAGTTTAGACGGTAATACTTTACGTACGTAAAATCATAGAAAGAATATTATGACATTCCATCCGTATTTTAAAAATAAAAGTCTTACGACAAATTTTTTTACGTTTACACGGTTATTTAAAAATCAAATCAAAGTCAAATGAAGGAATAAAATGCACACATACGTTCACACAAAGTTTAAATACATTGTGAACTAATTAAACATAAGTAAAAAATAAAATAAAAGTGTATCTCTGATCTAATGGAAGTGATTGTTTTTTTAAAAGATAAAAAAAAACAAAGCGAGCCTTACTACTGTCAAATTTTTATCCGTATTTTCTCTCAATGTCGTACGTTCTCATTACATATAAAGTTTACATGATACTATTCATTCTCTTCTACACAAAAATTTGACATGTATGTATTACCGTCTAAACCCGCCTTTAGGGGTAGTGGAAACGATAATGCATTATAAATTTGTGGTGAAGTAAAATAATTTACATTTAATTTAGTTTTTTATGAATTTTAATGTTTATAGTCTAATAATTCACTTTACTTAATTTTACTTTGTTCAAAAATAATTTTTTAAATCATAGTTGTCTTTGATTTTCAATTTTTATATTTCATTATTTTTATGTCAGAAAAGAAAATTTTTCTCATTCTGATTTTAAATTTCAAAAAAATATAGTTTAGTATAATTTGTCAATAATAAATTTTTATAAAAAATATAAAATTGGCTGTCGTGTTTTATTTTAAAATAATATAATCTTATAAACAGCAAAATTGGTGACCCCGACGAAGCGCTATATACCTATATTTATTTGGAATAAAAATTGGTTTTGCATATCGATTATATAATATGCCGGATAGTGCAGGTTCCGAAGAGGATTTTTCATCACTTTCGCCATTGTCAGAAGTTGCGCGGGTTGCAGTTAAAGTACCACCATTCTGGAAAACAAATCCTGCCCTATGGTTTAAGCAGGTTGAAAGCCAATTTATTACAGGTGGTATAACATCGGATTCAACTAAATTTCACACGATTGTTGGGTCTTTTGAAGCAAGCATTCTTAGTGAAGTAAGAGACATTATTTTGAAGCCGCCAGACAACAACATGTATAAAACTCTCAAACAAAGATTGCAAGACCGTTTTACTGATTCTGAACAAAAGCGATTGAAGAAATTATTACGTGACATGGAAATGGGAGACATGAAACCTTCCACCCTGCTTCGTGAAATGACATCATTATCTTCTGGTAAGGTATCGGATGAACTATTGAAAAGCTTATGGATGCAACGGTTACCCAAGCAGATACAGGCTATATTGTGAGTAGTGAATCATTAGATAAATTAGCTCTTATGGCGGACAAAATTGCCGATACATCCGAATCTTGGGAAATTAGTGCTTTTTCTGCCCCTTCATCAACAGCATATGGTGCTTTAGAGAAGAAAATTGACTCTCTTACTAAGCAGGTGGAAGCTTTAACAAGGGGTCGAGAACGAGATCATAGTCGTGGTCGTAGGGGAAAACAAACACAAAATAGAGATCCGTCTTTAGGTAAGAATAAAAAACCATTTTGCTGGTACCATTTCAGATATGGTGAGAGAGCTACCAAATATGTGCAGCCTTGTACTTTCTCCAATTCAACATTTAAATCTTCGGAAAACTGTTAGGCTCCCCGTTCAAGGTGACGGGGTTCGCCGAGAAGTATGTCGCCTTTTTCTACAAGACTCAAGTACAAACTACAAATTTCTTGTTGATACTGGTGCCGATGTCTCGGTGTTTCCTGCTACTACTAGTCAAAAACGTGAAACTCCTTCTCCAATTATGTTGTATCCTGCAAATCAGACAAAAATAAATACTTTTGGCGAAAAATATATTGTTTTAAACTTGGGTCTAGGAAGAAAATTCGGTTGGTCATTTATTTTGGCAGATGTCTCCAAGCCGATTATTGGTGCCGATTTTTTGAAGCATTTTGGAATATTAGTCGACCTCAAACACAACCGACTTATTGGTGGTTTGACTCAGTCACAATGCAAAGGTATTTTGTTGTTGAGCCGTAAAATGTGCCATGTAAAACAATTGGATATTTTTGTTCTTCGTGAACGTTTTATTGGATTCTATGCCTCAAAGTACATATAATTTGAAACATAAAATGTACGGCAAATTCAATTAAGTAAAATGTATTATTCAAACTTAAAAATAATTACTCCTCTTGAGTGCAAATTATTCAATACATGTATTAGGAAAAATTTAAGGGAAATTTATAATATGTGAGAAAAAAGAGAAAGTTTTAAAAAATATAAGTTATAAAACATATAATAAATGCTGATGGTTGAACACGGTTCTACATCCTCCCGGGGCAGAATGAGTTTTGCAAGTGCAACCATTCCATTTGCCATATATCAAGCATCCAAAGACTGTCTCTTGAATTTTTGGTAGACCTGGGGCCGTCTGTTTGCACTTCGCTGTTAGCATGGGTATATAATCATTTGGACACAAAACACCATTTACCCTACGACACGTAGCAAATTTTGGATGGGCAAGAGGGGTAAGACTTCGGAAGTGGTCTTTTATTAGCGGATCTCTTATAATTTCCGGGAGCGTGAAGTGGATGCCTTCTCGTATTTGCAGTATTAATTGTTGTGCTTGTGTTGATTTCGGGCATGTGGGCTCATATTGAAAACTGCCATAACACCATCCGTCATTGCCTTTGTATGGGACAAAATTTGGAATGCGGTTAATCACTGGGCGCAGCATGAAGGATGTTTTTCTTTTTTTGTTTAACAAAAAGGAAAGAGTGAGTTGCTCATTTTGGTGCCGGAGTGTTATCTGAATTAGGAGGGGATATAGCCCTGTCTGGCAAAGCGTTTCGATGTTGTATACTCGTTGAGAGGAAATCGCTCATCTTCTTCATAGCTAGATGATGATAGATTGGCTTCATAGTGGCTTCTATGAATCATAGTATTATGTTTTGCCCCACAAATGTTGCGCCGATTAGGTGACTCACACCATACTCTATTGTGAGTCGTCGCTAAGCAGTTGAGGCAGTAGTCCATCTTTTTTAAAAATTCTCGTCTTTTGTTTAAGTCCATGGCCCAGAAGGCATGACAATATTTGAGTGGGTGATTTCTTAAGCACAATTGGCATCTGGATTTATTATTATTATTGAGCATATTTGATCTAAGAAAAGGAAGAAAAGAAAAAATACGTATAATGCAATTAGCATTTCTTTTAAGCAACAAATTTCTCTTTTCATATATTGATATGGTTTTTAATGACTTTCTGGGGTTTTTTCTGTTATGGGTAAAATACAAAGTTTAACGATTGGGCGTGTAATTACCCCATTTTAAGTCCTTATTTCAGCAACACGAACTTTGGCATCTTTGCCTCGTATTACTTTACTCACGCGTCCCAGACGCCACTCTGTAGGTGGTAGTAGATCATCTTTTACAATTACGAAATCATTTTCTTTAAGATTGTTTTTTTCATTTTTCCATTTAAATCTGCGTAGAAGTTCTGTTAAATACTCGTTCTTCCAACGTCGGGCAAAGGTGTGTTGAATAATTTTTAATCGATCCCAACGCTTTATAAAGTTTAAATTTTCAAGTTTGGGAGGTTCTAAGTTCTCTAGGGGAGCAATGAGTGGAGCTCCTCTTAATAAGTGTCCAGGAGTCAAAGGAAGAAGTTCGCCTGGATTTTCAGTCAATGGAGACAAGGGTCTTGAATTTAATACCGCTTCTATTCGGATTAATAATGTCAAAAATTTTTCAAACGTGAAATTTAAATTGCTAGTAACTTTCTTGAGATGTGTTTTCATGCTCTTAACCGCGGCCTCCCAAAGACCACCCATGTGGGGTGCATATGGCGGTATGAATGACCAAGTAAATTTGTGTAGCCCGTATTTTTCTATCAAAGCCTTTTCGGCGGTTTTTAAAAATGCATTATATTATTTAAGCAGCTTCAAGCTTGCATTTCTGCCAATGTCTGAAAACATAGTCTTAGGAAGTCCTCTTCTCCCGACAAATCTATCGAAACATGCCAGAAAACAATCTGTAGATAAATCTGAACAAACTTCCAAATGCACCGCTTTGGTTGAAAAGCATACGAATACTGCTACATATCCTTTGATTAATTTTGCGTTTCTTAAATTTGATGATTTCATAGAAAATGGTCCGGCAAAATCTACACCGGTAAATATGAATGGAAGTGAAAATTTTACTCTTTCAGGGGGAAGGGCAGACATTATTTGATGCTGAAATTGGTGTTTGTAAACCCCGCATTTTAAACAACTACGAATACACTTTCTCACAAGATTTTTAAACGTGGTATGTAAAAGCTTTGCCTTAGAGCTCGAAGCATGATGTGATGCTCTGGAAGAAGTAAGATCTGATGCGTGTAGTTTACCACAAGTGTAGCAAATGTGGATTTTTCTTGGATTATTACTGGATGTCGTTCCTCATAGCTTAATACAGAATGATTTAATCTTACGCCAACACGTAGCAACTTTTCCTTGTCTAAGAAGGGCGTTAAAGTTACGATTAAGAGGTTGCTTGTTTTGAATACTCTCCTATTCCTTTGAAAAATGAGTTCGTTGAGCGATTATAATTAGACGATTTCTGGTATATTGAATTTCTTCTGACGTGATGCCTGTTTCAGTCGGAACTGTATGTTTTCTCATACGACTAATAAAACGAAATATATAACTTATTACTCTGAGAGATCTAGCATAAGATAAGAAATTTTTCAAAATATCTATAGTTTCTTCTGGAAAGATTTTATCGTTTTCATTTATTGCGGAGGCTTTTACGAAAAAGGCTGATGCTTTTTAGTTTCCAAGTCTGTTGATTGAATTGCGAGGGTCTTTGGCCATACTTCCTCGGGTTGAGTTAGCCAAGAGGACCCATTCCACCAGATTTTATTTTGTGCTAATTCTTGAGGTGTACATCCTCGTGTGCCTAGGTCAGCTGGGTTGTCTTCGCTCTTTACATGTTTCCAACAATTTTGATCTGCAATGCCGTTGATTTCAGTAACCCGATTTGCAACAAATGTTCTTAGTGTATAAGGCGATTTTTGAAGCCATGCAAGAACTATAGAGGAATCAGTCCATAAGAAGAGTTTAAAGGAAAACTCGTAATTTTTAATTAAATTTTTTATAATTTTCGCTAACAATAATGCTCCACATAACTCTAGTTTGGGAATTGTCAGCTTCTTGATTGGTGCAACTCGAGTTTTGGCTGCAAGTAAATTGCAAAATATTTTTCCTTCTGAAGTTATGGTTCTCATATAAACAGCACCACAATAAGCTCGCTCCGACGCGTCGCAGAACCCGTGGATTTGTATTGAATATTGAGGCATAAAATTAACCCACCGAGAGATTTTCAAGGAAGAAATTTGAGGTAAATTATTTATAAATATTTTCCATTTTTCAAAAACGTCTAAAGGAACTGCTTCATCCCATTCTACTTTACTTTCCCAAAGATCCTGCATCAAAATTTTTGCTCTTACCACAATTGGACTCAACCATCCTATAGGATCGAATAATTTCGCTATGACTGATAAAATTTGTCTTTTTGTATAAGAATGCAATATTTCCATCGGCTCTACCACATAATAAAATGAATCTGAAATGGCGTTCCAGCGAATGCCAAGCGTTTTAATTGTGCTGGAATCCTTCAACTTTAAAAAGTCAGATATTCCAATATTGCCTCATTGTTTGCCGTTATTTTTTTCAAGGGGAAACCAGCTGTTTTTAGAGCTTCATTGAGTTCTGCTTGTTTTTGTTTTGCCTCTTCTATAGAATGTCCTCTAGACAAAACATCATCTATATAGATTTCTTTTTTTTAAATTCTCGATGCCTCTGGGTAAAGGTCTTTACAATCGCTACTTAGTTGTAGAAGCGTCCTTATTGCCAAAAATGGTGCACAGTTAATTCCAAATGTAACTGTTTTAAGTTCATAGGATCTAATAAAATTATCGTTTTTACCACGAAATAAAATTTGTTGATACGGACGATCTGACGGTACATTTTTTCGATATCTCCTGTAAACACATATTTATAATTTCTCCACCGTAATACTAATTGCATTAAATCATTTTGTAAATCTGGACCTTGATGCAGTACATCATTCAAGGAGAATCCACTACTACTCTTTTTCGACGCATTAAATACAACGCGAACTTTTGTCGATTTACTTTCTGGTCTGTAAACCGCATGGTGTGGTAAGAAAAATGTAGTATACTGCTTTTCATCAGTTGATTCCTTATCTTCGACTTCTTGAAGAACTTTATTGTAGTCTTCCTTGAGTGTTGGAGTCTTATTTAATGTTTGTTCCATTCTGTGGTATTGCGCAAGAGCAGTATTTCTTGAATAACCTAGATAAATCTTATTAGGAAATTCTTCTTTAAATGGTAGTCGAACTGAATAGCGACCATTTGATTGTCGAATCCTTGAGGATTGAAATAGTTGTTCACAATATTCGTCAGTTTTGGTTATTAAGGTGTCCTTTTCAACTCCTTCTAACTCCCAAAATCTTTTTACCTGCTTATACAATAGCGAATTACTGGAAATAGATACTTTTGTCTTAAATGTGTTTATAGTCTCATCGCGCACCTGACCCGATATGTACCACCCGAAATGTGATTCTCTTGCCTCCAATTTGTAAATATATTTGTTTTAACACCTTTCATATTAATAAACGGTAAGTAATCGCTTCCAATAATCATATCTATAGCTGCTGGTTTGTAAAAGAATGGATCTGTAAGATTCAAATTTTGAATTTCCTCTATATTCTGTAGTTTAAAGTTATGTGAAGGTAAAAGTTTCAATAAATTTGGCACCACTATAGAATTCATTTTAATTTTAAATTCTGAAATTCGAGATTTCACTGTGACGTTGCATATTCCTTTAGAATTTCCTACTATGGTTCCATCAATATCTGCTATTTGGTAGCTCTGAGCTTTTAATGGCAAAAACAGACTTTTTTGTATGCGTGAAGTAATGAAACTTTTTTCTGATCCTGAATCCAGAAGTGCCCTTACAGTATAAATTTCTCCTGCATTTTCTATGTACACTAACTCTGTAGGCAAAATTGTTCCTGAACCTTGTTGTGTAAAATGTGTCTTAATCTCTTTTTCTATATCACTAGTGGAAGTGGATTCACAATTAACTTGAATGTTAAAAGCTTGGCTATCTACGCTTGATAGTTTATTTTGATAATCAGAGTTGTTTGATAATTGGCTGTTAGAAGCATTGTTATTCTTGTTATTGGAACGTTTTTCAATATGTAACATCGTATGGTGTCTCTTATTACAAATATTACATGTATTTTTACTGCTACATTTAGGCTTAAAATGATCATTCGATAGACAATTTATACAGTATTTATGTTCAAATGCATATTTTACCCGTTAATTTGGTGACAAAGACTTGAAGTACCTACACCATTTTAATGGATGTGTTTGTTTGCATTTCCTGCAGAAATTATTTTTGCTTTCAGATTGTGTTTGAGAAAGAAATGAATGAGATTTCGATATATAATTTTGAATTGGTTTTTTTAAATCCGCCATAGTTTCCAAAATTTCAATTCTTGCGGAAAGAAATTCACTAAGCTGACTCCAAGTTGGTAATTCTCTATGATTTTTTACTGTGACCTCCCATACTCTCAAAGTTTCTTCAGGAAGTTTCAGTGTCACAAGATGCATTAAAAATAGGTTATCTTTTGATATTTCTGCATTATATGTTTTTAAAATAGACAAACAATCATTAATCGCGTTTTGAATTATTCGAATAGATTTAAGAGTTTCAATTTGAGTCGCCTGAATTCTGAAAATTTTCGTCATTTGATCGTTGACTAATAATATTTTATTCTCAAACCTGTTTTTAAAGCTTCCCATGCCAATATAAAATTGTCGCCTACCAAATCAAAATCTTTAATAAATTTACAAGCCTCTCTACTGAGCTTGCTACGCAAATAGTACAGCTTTTCAGAAGGATTTACGAACGAATCGTTTCCAACAACAGCATGAAACATGTCTCTAAAAACTGGCCATTTGGCATAACCTCCATCGAAGACTGGAATTTCTACAGGAGGTAGTCTTAAAGCAGATCGTCTGTTTATACTAACACTTTGTTCAGGTGTTGGAATTGTCATAAATTCTAAAATTTTACCTTTTATTGATTGATAACTATGGCTTAGTTCTTCATATCTTAAGGAGACATCGTCCTTGTTTTCTTCTTCTTGAAGTTTATCATCACTTAAAATGTAGTATTCATACAACTGTACTAGTTTAGTCCACCTTCTTTCCAACTCTTCTAATTTAACCTTAAGAGTTGACGTGGTATTTGTTTCTATGGGTGTTCTTGAAAAATTATCGCAAAACGACGATAATTGTTGTAAATGAAATCTGCATTTTTTCCGCGCAATTTAAATTTTAATGAAATTATTCCACACCAAAAATTATTTATTTATATTAAAAACAAAAAACAGGAAAAATAGAATTTCAATTTTTTAAAAAACAGAAATGTATTGCTTTGTAAATACTTTTGTTTGGTTTTTATGTACTAAATGTGATTCGCATTTAGTTTATAACTATTTAAATATAAGTATTTGTATTTTTGGTTACCACCTTTGGGAAAAAGTCTCCTAACGAGTCTCTTAAGCAGAGACGAAATGGCCATAGAGACATGCTTATCCCCAAAGCAATACGTTTCATATATTATGTATATTATTTATTTATTTTAAATAAAAATTTCTTTATTGTATTTTATCGTATAACCGCCTACCAACCTTTTTATTTTCGTTTATTTACTTCCAGTAGAATATAATCTCATTTAAATAACCTGCATTTAATTTCACTCTGTCGCTCTAATTAAATTCCGATTACTTTTCAGATGCACTGTACCCCTTTAATCATAATAAACAATAAAATTGTATCACTCACCTTTTAACACAAACTCCTTCAAATTTATGTACCACTGTTTTGTTGCTGGTTGTTTGCCTGTTAATTTGTTGTTGTATATTTTGTTTTATGTTTTCTTCTTTTATTCCCGCACGAAATATATAAACGTAGGTATATATAATTGTTTTTACTTTTATAAGAATTTTTTATTTAAATGTAAGTACTTAATTTTTTCTTTCTTTTCAAATGATTTTAATATACTATAAGTATATAAACTGTTTTACATATATTTTTTTCACAATATGTTTTTCTTGTTCACAAGAGGTGTTTGTTTTAAACTCATTAAGTTTTGTTTTCTATTGTAGTTTCATGTACAAATGTATGTTTTCAACAAATTTAAATTCCTTTAAAAAATATTCTATTTTTACTGTTTTTGTCTTCACAACTTTGTTGTTATTATTTTCCTTTTTTTGCAATTACCGACGCTAAGATGTTGACACTTTAATATATCGCTTGCTAATAATTAAGTTGAACACCAAATTCTTATAAGTTTGCCAAAATATTCTTCTCTTTTTGATCTCCTTCTTCTTTGATGATGGGAATGTGTCGAATTGAAACAAAATTTTTTTTGCACATACAATGCACTTGTAGACAGTGTTGCCACTGAAAAAATTTTAATTCTACCAAAATTTCTTTCCAAATCTACCACAATTGATCAAAATCTACCAAAAACCATTATTATTTAACAACTATTTAAGAATACATTGTTGAGGTGGAAAACAATTTTTATTAACACCTTTACATGTACATATAAATAACCAAAAATAAAAAATATAACGAAAAGAATTCAGTTCATCGAAAATACATATAACAAAAAATACACATATAACAAAAACAATTCAATTTCTAAACAATAAAATCGAAAATACATTAATAAATACAAGAAATTTAAAGAAATCAATTCGATTTTTCAAAAATAATCTAAATTTATATGTAGGTATAAAAATTTTAATTTTTGCTGACACATAGTGACCATAGTTAGCTTTTACAAGCTCTTTACAGAGCATTATATTATTAATTGTATTTATTTTCAATTTGGTTTTGATTAAGGAAAGTGTTGAAAATTTGCGTTCAGCTGCTGAAGAACTATGCGGAAGAGAAAGTAAATTAAAAACAAAGTTTTTTAATCCACCAAAACTTTTCTCATTTAAACCGATTCTAATTGAACTAACTTTAGCCCAAAATAATTCAATGTTTAATTCCGTTGAAAGATTTGTTTCTCTTAATCGCAACATAATAATATCAGGATCACAGTCTATAAGATTAGAAAATTTTAAAAGAAGGGATAGCATAAGCAAGTCTTCTTTTGACTATACTTTCTCAGAAGCAATTATTTAAAACAATTTGAAAATCTTCTCGATTAAAATCAAATCTAGAATTGCTTTGGTTTAGCAATTCAACGTAAAATTGCAAAATCTCATGTTTAACATCAGAAACTTCTTCCGGTAAAGATTTTTGGTAGTATACATTTTGGCTTTTGTACCGATAACAATTTTTGAAACATCAATCAATTAGTATTTTTAAAATCAGTTTCAGTGTTTTGTATTAAATATGTTTTGATAAAATTGATAAATATGAGCAAAAAGTTAAATTTTATGCTTGAATATAAATACGCCAATCTTGAAATTTCCAATTGAAATTCCTTATGAAAATTTTTTTTAGCTTCTGCTAAAATCTACCAAAATCATATTTTGCCTACCATCCTACCAAACGAAAAATTTTCTACCAGTTTTGGTAGAGTTCTACCAATAGTGGCAACGCTGCTTGTAGATCACCAATTGGACTTTTGTTGTTGCAATTTTTTCCGTTGCATTTTTTATTTAGCCTTGAAATTTCTGACTGCAACTGTTTTATTTTTTTCTGTAAAGTTTTATTGTTGTTTTATTTGTGTTAAAAATTTTTTGGTGGTTTTTATGATTTTATTATGAAATTTTTATTCTATATTCTCTCTTTTTATTGCAATTGAGTCATTACTTTTGATTTTAGAGAAAATTTTTGTTTTTGGAGTTGCATAAAAAAGCTAATTACATTATACAAACCAATCTTTTTCCTTAAAATTAGTGAATATTCTTGCCCTTGAATAGACCTTTTGGACCCTTGTTATCTTCCTATTCCAATACCCTTTTTTATTGGAAAAAATCCGTTATAGCTACGGTGACCATCCGTTCTGTATTATACAGAACAGTTCTGTATTTGAAACCCGTGCTCTGTATAAATTATTCATTAGGAAAAACATAAAAATGTTCTGTATTTTATTTAATGTTCAGTATTTGTTCTGTATTTTCATGTCTCAAAGTAGTATTTGCACTTTTGATTAACATCTTTGAGATAATTCCGCACGGAAAGGAAAGCTGAACGGAAAGAAATATCGATCGATAAGCAAATTGCAATTATTCATTCCTGCGGTATGAGATTTCCGCGTCTTTAATATAACGTTCCTGTTTTAATGAGTTTAGTCCAAAATATAAAAGGTTTTTGTCATTTGTGAAATCAAAATATATGTACATATGTATAAAATATAAAAATTTCTTCCGCCGTTTTAATTTCTTCACATACAATATTTTCAATCGGCATGCTCTTTTTGAAAACAGCAAAACTGCTTACATTTTGTATACCACGAACCGCGCTATTAATCTTCAGGAAAGCGCTTACTTCTTCCAAAATTTTTGTAAAAGGAATTTTTTTTACATGGATCACAGCCTGTTCCAGTTAATAGCTGTATATTCTTTGACAGCTTCTTTTCGCACTCTGATTTTATAATCAGTCTATACCTACAGTATAATACAAAAGAAATCAAAGATCAATAAAGAATATTTTTTCTTAATACTGTTTAAATTTTTTCCAAATACCGGCATCTTGTATTCGCGCTCGTTGGCTTAAACCGCATGCAATATCTTTCTTAGATTTCATTATACGTATTTACCATTTGTTCCTACTGCTGTTTGTTTGTATATTTTTCTATTTTATTTCTAAAAAAAAAGTCTGTATGTCGATTTTATCTATACTGCGGAATCAATAATAAGGCAATACCGCAGTAACGATATGATACCGCAACAATATGGCAACAAAGGAATGAATAATATCAAATTTTGCTTCCGCGCAAAATATGGCTTTCCGCAGCCACAGAACGGAATCAAGAATACCACCCAAAGTCTCCTGACGAGCATCTTAAGCAGAGACTAAACGCATGATCTCCGTAAGCAATACATTTCATATACATACATGTATGTACATTTTGGAGAAAGAAAGATAAATTTTAAAATAATTTTAACGGTTGCCGGGTTCAGTTTGTGTTTACCGGGTTCAAATGCTCCAACAGAAAGGGTATTTTCTGTATTAAAAAAGTTATGACCCAATGAAAAAACTCATATGAAAATGGAAACCATCGAAGTCATTTTGGTTACTAAATGAATTGTTACTGATATGAATTGTACACAGTTTAAATAAATAATATTTTAAAGTGAATGATAACTTGGTAAAACAAATTTATTCATCAGAAAAATTAGTTGTAATTTATTTTACCCCTTCAATGCACCTTCCTTGGAATCTACTTTGAATGTTTACTTAATGATAAAAACAATATACATACAATTTTCTTAAGTTAACTTTGATATCTAGAAACTAATTTTTATTTTATGGTATTTAAGAATGATGTACATATGATTATGATGATGATTATGTACTTATTTAATGATCTTAGGAAATTATAGTTATTTCTGAATTTTTTTATTTTATTTTGTTTCCCTTTTTAATTTTGTTAATTTTGCATTTAAATAATAAATATCTGTGGACATTTGACAAAACGTCTTCTTTCTAAATCAACAACTTTTCAGTAGAGCAAAAAAACAGTTAAAAAGGCTAATAAAAGTTATTGCTTAGAAAATTAAAGAACATCATGCGACCTTTATGTGCTGGAGGCCCGAAGTTCGAGCCCCTTTTTTTCCCTCTAGAAGCAATAGTTTTCTTTAAAACGACAAAAAATTAATTTAAGACTTTTTGTTAAATAGATTTTAAAGAAAAAAATTAGCTTCCACCATATAAGTCGTTTTGTCAAAATTTTTTTGATTATATTTGAAAATTATCTTAATCGCTTAAGTCAAGACAAGTTATTTTGTTAAAATGGAATATGAAGGTTAAAAGAAGTTGATCTGGAAAATATATTTCGGCTTTATTAAAAATAAATACTTCTATTTTTCCCTACAATATGCAAATAATTATAATTATAGAATAATAATAAAAATTAAATAAAATTTTTTATAGGCATTCAATTTTTCAAATTATTCTTAATTCTCTGAAAGAAACCGTTTTGTCAAATTGAAATTGGGGGATAGTCTGAAAGATGTCGATTAGTCAACTGCATATCTTGCGTTCCAAAGGTCGCAGAAATACGAGGAGTAGAGCAAAATAAGGACAAGGAAATTCTATATTTACTATAAAAATCTTGCGTTCCAAAGGTCGCAGAAATACGAGGATTAGAGCAAAATAAGGACAAGGAAATTCTACATTTACTATAAAAATCTTGCGTTCCAAAGGTCGCAGAAATACGAGGATTAGAGCAAAATAAGGACAAGGAAATTCTATATTTACTATAAAAATCTTGGAAAATAATACAAATATGTATGTATGAAAGGTTGTTGGTTTGCATTTTATTCTTGTTATTTGTCAGATATTTCCTTGTTCTGTATTTTGGTTTTAAAAATATGGTCACCGTAGTTATAGCAAATACAGATTTTCTGCTGCTTCCCTTCTTGAACCATTATGATTACAGCAGACGTTATTGATTATGGCGTTGAAGTTGCTTGGAATGCAACTGCCAGTTTGTTGACGTGGGAATGTCACCAGTTGTATCCAATCCTAGCCTTTTCTAGGACTTTTTCGAAGGACCAAATGTTGAGCCGTAAAATGTGCCAAGTAAAACAATTGGATATTCTTTTACTATAAATCAAATCTTTGTTCTTCGTGAACGTTTTATTGGCTTCTATACCTGACTTTCTATACCGTATGATAAATTACGACTGACTTAAAGTTAATTTCTCAAAGTACATATAATTCAAAACATAAAATTTACGGTAAATTCAATTAAGTAAAATGTATTATTCAAACTTAAAAATAATTACTCCTCTTGAGTGCAAATTATTCAATACATGTATTAGGAAAAATTTAAGGGAAATTTATAATATGCGAGAAAAGTTTTCGATGCGAAGGTCACTGGACGTCGGCATAGAGGACGACCGTGTTTACGTTGGAAGGACCAAGTTGATGAAGCCCTGTCGTTAATTGGTGTGACCAACTGGAGAAGGCGCGCGCTTAGCAGAGACGCCTGGAGACTAGTGTTAAGGCAGGCCGAAACCCGTTAACGGGTTGTTATGGCCATCTAAGTAAGTAAGTAAGAGAAAAAAGAGAAAGTTATAAAAAATATAAGTTATAAAACCTATAATAAATGCTGATAGTTGAACATGGTTCAACATTTGTATACAGGTGTTAACCCGTTATCTGTCAAATCTATGAGGCCAAACTATTTCACAAATTTGTTACGTGAATTTGAAGACCTTACAAAACAATCATCACTAAAAATGGGTGTCAAACATTCAGTCACTCATCACATTCAAACGAATGGTCCTCCAGTATTTGCAAAAGCTCGAAGATTATCACCTGAAAAGCTCCAAATTGTCCAGAAGGAATTTGAACTAATGGTTAGACAAGGTATATGTCGGCCTTCAAAAAGTGCATGGGCAAGTCCTTTACACCTTGTTCTTAAACAAAATGGAGAGTGGCATACATGTGGTGATTATCGTCGGCTTAATGCCATCACTGTTCCTGACCGTTACCCGGTGCCGCATATTCACGATTTTGGATTTATGTTAGCAGGTAAAACCGTGTTTAGCAAAGTCGATTTGGTTAAGGCTTTTTACCAAATACCTGTGGAGAAGTCGGACATTGAAAAAACTGCCATAATAACGTCAATAGGACTCTTTGAATTTCCTTGCATGACTTTCGGTTTATGCAATGCTGCACAAACCTTTCAGAGATTTATCAATGAGGTAGTAAGGGGACTAGATCTTTGTTACGCATATATCGACGATATACTTGTCGCATCCAAAGACATTGAAGAGCACAAGAAACAGATCAGAATTCTTTTCGAACGACTTCGTGAATATGGTATCGCAATTAATGTATCAAAATATGTTTTCGGTGTCTCTCAGCTTTAGTTTTTGGGTTATCTGGTTACGCCTCAAGGATTAAAGCCATTACCTGAGCGAGTAGAGTCCATTATGAATTATAAAGAGCCTAAAACTGTACGTGATTTGAGACGTTTTCTGGGTATGCTGAACTTTTACAGACGTTTAATACCCAAAGCTGCTCAACATCAAGCATTACTACACAAATTGCACTCTGGTAATAAGAAAAATGATAATTGCAAAATCAACTGGACATCAGACCTCAAGAATGCTTTTCAACAGTGTAAACAACAACTTGCAGATGCTACATTGTTAATATACCCTTCAATGAACGCACCAACATCTCTTTGGGTAGATGCTTCTGAAAGCGGTATGGGAGGAGTACTACAACAACAAATTAATGGTGAATGGAAAAGAATTGCATTTTACTCAAAACAATTAAGTAAAACGCGGGCTAAGTATTGTGCATATGATCGTGAGCTATTAGCTGCGTACTCGGCCCTGAAACATTTTCAGTATTTTCTAGAAGGACGAGAATTCGCTATTTACACCGACCATAAGCCACTTATATATGCTTTCAGAAAAAAGCCTGAAAAAGCATCTCCTCGACAACTAAGACACTTGGACTTCATTGGTCAATACACAGTAGATATACGTTATATTCCTGAAAAGCAAAATGTAGTTGCTGATGCATTGTCTCGTTTGGATGCTATAAAAACGCCCTTACCTATAGATTATCAACTGCTTTCCAAAGAACAAGAAATAGATGGGGAATTAAGGTTGCTGCTAAATTCATCGGAATCTGGTTTAACTTTTAAAAAGATAAGACTGTCAGGTGTGAATGTAGACATTTTTTGTGATGTATCAACAAAAAACATGCGACCTTACATTACTCCCTGTTTTCGAAATTTAATTTGGACAGAGGGTGTTCCACTTGAAGATATAACAGCAGAGTCAGTTGCTTCAGCTTTTCTCAGTGGTTGGATTTCTCGCTATGGAGTTCCGGAAGAAGTTACTACCGACCAAGGGCGGCAGTTTGAAAGCTCCCTATTTCGAGAATTCTGCAAACCTCTTGGAATAAAAGTTATTCACACAACCCTTTACCATCCTCAGGATAACGGGCTTATAGAAAGATGGCATAGAACGCTAAAAGCTGCTTTGAAATGTTATAAAAATTTTAGCTGGGTTGATTCTTTCCCACTAGTTCTACTGGGCCTACGGTCAGCAGTAATTCAGAATATTCAATACTCATCTGCTGAAATTGTTTTTGGTACAAACTTACGTCTACCTGGTGAATTTTTCGGAAACACAACAAAATCAACAACCAACCATGATTGGGTTACACAATTCTGTGAGAGGACTCATAAGCTTAAGCTACGTCACCGCTTCAGTATGGTGTACATAACAATTATGTACCAAACATACTCTTTAAATTTGCAATTATATATTATTAGAAAAATTGCATATTTAAAGAAATTTGGAAGAAAATTATAATAATTGAAGGTATTCTCAGATATAACTCATTAACTACATATACCTACATACATAAATTAAATTACAACTGCGTTGAAAGGAGTGCAGTTATAATACAATATCCAGGTTTAAGGGGT
This sequence comes from Metopia argyrocephala, assembly GCA_963576795.1. Classification (NCBI taxonomy): domain Eukaryota; kingdom Metazoa; phylum Arthropoda; class Insecta; order Diptera; family Sarcophagidae; genus Metopia; species Metopia argyrocephala. The sequence continues at coordinate 84,955,116 of OY756210.1, read as the reverse complement.
TAAACCAGTTGAAAAAAATGAAATATGTATTTGTATTTGTAACTTACATTTATTCAGAAAAATTGGGTAATGATGAGAAAATTTAACAAATTGGGGTTTTCAGTTTATAATATTTTAATGACTGGAGTTGTCTCCGTTGAGAGCTACTTGAATAATAAAAATTAAAATAATAAAAATCTCCCTTTTTAACAAGGCAAATACAACCATTATAGTTAATAACATTCATTATTTAGCGGTATTTTAAATTTACAATTAAGTGTACTGTAATGCAATTCACAATAAGCATGTAAAATATCATTTACAAAATTTACATTTCTATATATATGTACGTAAGTATGGGAATATAAAGAAAACGTATTAACGAAAAAAATATATATATTAGTTTATAAAATCAAATTGTTTAAATCATTTTAAACACATACTGAACATTTTTTTGTTAGAAATGATACTGTTAAAAAACCTTTACAGCACCCATATGACGGTCCGTACAAGGTAATTAGTCGCACAGAAAAAATATTCAAAATTTTGATAGCTGAAAAAGAAAAAGTCATATCTATTGATCGCCTAAAACCTGCGTTTATTCTACAAGACGACTTAATTAACAAAACCGAAGTAGAGTATAGAGAGGATGAACATGAAAAAGGTATCAAACTTCATTCAGGTCGTCGGGTAACATTTGCAATGCCTTAAGTATCGCTGTCACTAGAGAGGGGGTACTGTGGTGAAGTAAAATAATTTACATTTAATTTAGTTTTTTATGAATTTTAATGTTTATAGTCTAATAATTCACTTTACTTAATTTTACTTTGTTCAAAAATAATTTTTTAAATCATAGTTGTCTTTGATTTTCCATTTTTATATTTCATTATTTTTATGTCAAAAAAGAAAATTTTTCTCATTCTGATTTTAAATTTCAAATAATATAGTTTAGTTTAATTTGTCAATAATAAATTTTTATAAAAAATATAAAATTAGCTGTCGTGTTTTATTTTAAAATAATATAATCGTATAAACAGCTAAAAATTCAATACAATAAGCCAAGTATTAAAAGAAAATGTATAGAATTGTTAAATAATAGATTGTTTCAAAATTTTGAAAAGAATTTGTATGTTTATATTGGGTATACCGCATTCAAATGCGGCATCTGACAGAACATTCAGTTAGGTTTTGCCCTTTTGGAAGAAGGAAATGAACAAAACAGAGATATAGAAATAGAAAGTTTGTAATGTGAATTGATATTTGAAACTAATTTTAACACACTTGTGCCAAGTTTTACAATTTTCTTACATTGGCAAAAATGACATTGTAAACCAAGTTCAAAAAAAACTAGTAAGTATGTACAGTGGCCGACAAAAGTCTACATACGACCCCTTTTTTTGCGATTTTATCAGTCCAAGTGAATAAATGAAAAAAATAATGATGCAGTTTTGTTTCAAATCTATATTTATTAATATAAACCAAAATAATATTTATTCCGATATAAACTTAAAAAACTATTCAAGAAAAACTATAAAAAACATTCGACAAAAGTCTACATAGGACAAGAGTGTTCACAGAAAAACTTAGCGTAAATATAAAAAATCATCACCTATTAATAAAATTAATATTTTGTCGGAACCCCACGGGCATCTATAACTGCCTGCAGTCGCCGAGGCATCGAGTTCACCATATTTTCTAATTCTAAGGGTCTTATGTTCTGCAATTCTTCTTGGAGCCTCTGTTTTAACATTTGGGCATTAGTAATTTGGTAGTTACGTATTTTTCGTTGTAATATCTCCCAAACGTGCTCAATAACATTTAAATCTGGGCTTTGAGGTGGAGTGTACAGCTGTCTGGGAGCATAGTATAGCAACCAATCTTTCACAATTTGAACAGTGTGCTTCGGGTCGTTGTCTTGTTGGAAGTACCAATTTCGACCAAGGCTTAGCATATCGACGGAGGGTTTTAGATTCTGTTCTAGAATGGAATTGTAAAGGTGCCGATCCATATTACCCTCAATGAACACCAACTTTCCTACGCCAGAAGCAGCCATGGCACCCCAAACCATTACATAACCCCCATATGCTTAACAGTAAAAATTAAGTATTTAGGAGCCAGTATTTCTTTTTCACCACACCTTAGATCTACCGTCACTACCAAAAATGTTATTTAGATTCATCAGTAAACAAGACCCGCTTCCAAAAATCAAAACCTTTGTCAATATGCTTTTGGGCAAATTCTATACGAAATTTGCGGTTTTTTTCACTTATTAATGGCTTTTTTCGAGCAGTTCTGCTAAAATAACCATTTCCATTCAATGTTCTTTGAATAGTACGGGGATTTACAATCACTTCTAATCTTGTTGCAAGCTCTTCGGCCAATTTTGTTGTATTAATTTTAGGGTTTTTGTCCATTTCTTTTAAAATAAAGCTTACATCTCTGCGAGTAAGTGCTTTTGGGCGTCCACTACGACGCTTATTTTCAACAGTTCCACTATTTTTATAATTTTTAAATATTTTCTGAACTGTAGATTTACTTAAATTTAATAGTTTTGCTATTTCTCCAAAGGATTTCTCTTCAGATCTGTACTTAACCAATAAATTTCGGATATCAATTGAAATTTCTTTACGAGAAGACATTATTTTACTTAAATATACACCGATGAAGACTAAATTACAACTTAAAGCTGTTTAAAACAATCTATAAACTTAACAAAAAAAATTTTGTAATAAATAACGGCGCTATCTCGTTATATAATAGCAACAAACGCCTGGGTATGCTGATCGTATGTACACTTTTGTCAATGCATTTTAAATGTTTTTCTTGAGTAATTTTTCCTATGTTTATTGAAAAAACGTAAATTTTGGTCTGCTTTAATAAAAATGTATTTGAAACAAAACTGCATCATTACTTTTTTATTTAAGTATCTTGGGCTCCTAAAATCGCAAAAATATAGGTCGTATGTAGACTTTTGTCGGCCACTGTAATTGTAAAAGTTTTTACAAATTATAACGTGGTTTTATCGTCGGCTGAGGTAATCAGATGCCTCCAGGGTCTACTTACGGGATCCACAAACCCTAAGTAATAATAACACAATGAAAGCCGCAGTGGAACAGTCAGCCCGAAGGCCGCAGTGTAAATAAAGTTATTACGGACACGAATTTCTTCGTGACCGCCCAAAAATGTATTTACCGAAGAGTCACGGTTAAGGTCGTAACTGGTCGATCGGGTTCCCTGCGATATGTTTCGCAAAGTCTCTTATTAAGAGATTATTACCAAATTATTATACGACTCGTCCGTAACTCGACTTGTCGGTATAATTTTTAGGTAAATTCAAACCCGCTGCTGGTCTCAAAACTTAAACTATATATTTAATTTTTATTATTAACTCGATGAGAATTACTGCTTGTGGTGTCATTTCTATGAAGTTAAACAAAATACCTATTACTAATATAATATGCAATGCATCATAATATATCTATTACCATGCAAATTACTACATGTGAGATGGCACCACAAGCAGTATGTCAAACCAACACCCGTGTGGCATAGGTTCGATCCCCATCCGAGCAATAATAATATTTTTTTTTTATTTATTTTATATTTTTTTTTATTATTATTGTAAGTGGTAGATATTCTGCCACGTTACATTCCCCCCCTACTTTGAAGAGACCAGCAAGCGAGGTGGTGTTTAACTGGTGGGCGAGTTTTTGGCCGATGGCCCGCACTACCTCTAGGGTAATATTTACAACCCAAGTGGGTTGCTCAGCCCAAATATCAGGTGTTAATAATACCCCCCTCCCTTCTTAAGCCTACTCTTAAATTAAAAATTAACTCTATTCAATTCATTTATTTTTTTTTTTTTTCAATTCATTAAAAATTTTTTTTTTTGTTTTTGTTTTTGTTTTTTTTTTTTTTTTGTTTTTACTTCTTACGATTAGTCATTTCCACCACCTTTTCCTGTCCCTGGCAGCGGAGTCCAGCATGGGTCTTGTTCAAAATGGCTACCTTTACCGGCGGTAGCGTTCTCCGTTTTATGACATATTGGCGATGTCGCCCAGGCCTACTTGGAGCAGCGATTGTGATGCCCTTGAACACATCAGGGGTCTTGCCACGTTGTGTATCTGGTGCCGTCGGTCGAGGAATATTTGCTGAAGGGGTTGCCGTTGGTCAAGGAGTATTTAACGAAGAGGATGCGATGGGATGGGGATTTGTGGTGGTACCTGATGGCATGGTCGCTGTGGTGGATGTCGTCCGGGATATGTCGGTGGTCACTACCTCTCTTAGATACGCCAAAGGTAGGGGCTGGTTTGATGCTGGTTTAGGCCTAGCTTCTGGTGTGGCTTATATGGCAGTGGTTTGGCCAGGTTTTTTGGAGTTTGCCAGGGTTTACTGGTCTGGTTACTTTTCTCTCCATTGTTAACGCAAGACTAAAGTGATATTCAGTAGGACAGGCTGTTATAAATAAAAGTAACGGGAATTAATATAAATTTTTTTTTTTTTAATTAATCACTTTCGCTCTTGGTATGATTTGAGGTCCTAAATATTTGCCCTCAGTATTTTTCCGTACTCGTCACGCAATTCGTAGATGTTTGAAGCTATGTTTTTACTTATTGTGAAGGGACCAACATATTTTTCGGCCAGTTTTTGATTGAATTTTTCAACTGCCGAAGAGAGTGGTCGGTCTCGTTTCCAGACCCTGGTACCGACCTCTGATTTCCATTCTCTTTTGTGGCGATTATAATATTTTGCTTGTCGGGTCGAAGCTCTCGACTTTTGTTTCGTCACTTCCCCCCACAGGTCGTACATGTTTCTTGCAAGGTTACTTTCTACTGGCTGTTCGAATTCGTGTTGTAATTGTTTTGGGTAGACCGGTTTGGTGGCAAAGATAATTTCGGCAGGAGAAAGTTTCGTACTTTCGCTTACAGCTGTATTTATAGCGAAGGCTATCTCGGGGAGGTACTGATCCCATCTTCGGTGATCTTGGCCTGTTCGCTGTGCAATCATGGTTTTTACGGTTCTGGTCATTCTTTCGGTTGGGTTTTCGTGCGGGGAATAGGGAGCTGTGGTACATTGTTGTATCTGGAATTCGTCGAAGAAGTTTTTGACCAAGTGGCTCGTAAATTGTACCCCGTTGTCAGTCAGAATTACCTTCGGGCAACCGAAACGAAAAATTACTCTTTCCTTTATGGCTTTTACCACACCTTTGGCAAGCGCTTGTCCCATCGAGATTAATTCAACCCATTTGCTAAAGATATCGATGATAACAAGTAGCACGGTATTCCCATTCGTCGATCGTGGCAATGGCCCGACGAAGTCGGCAGCGATGATCTCCCATGGCCTTTTACTCTGTATCGTTCTCATGAACCCCGCGGGTGCTCGATGGTCGTTTTTGTACTTAGCACAAACTTGGCACGAACGCACAAATTTCGCAACATCGTAAAATATTCCTGGCCAGTAGTAATTCTCTTACACTCGCCTTGTGGTTTTGAAAATTCCGAAGTGGCCAGCCGATGGTTCATCATGGTTTTCTTCTAGGACTAGTTTACGAAATTCAGGCGGGACACAGAGTTTCCATTCGGGATTAACATCGTACGGAGAACGCCTTGAGATATGCTTGAATAGTTGTCCCTTCAGTATTTGGTAATCGGGATGCGCTTCGTGATTCTTGTCGACGGTTTCTAACATTCGGTGGTACCAGTCTGGCGAAGTGGTAGTAGCCATGATGCGATCGGGATCGGGATTCGCTAGTGGAGCACGGGAGAGACAGTCGGCAACGACATTTGAACTCCCCTTCCGGTATTCCACCTGGAAATCGTACTGTTGGAGTTCCATTGCCCAACGGGCTAGTCGTCCTGACGGGTTTTGAAGGTTGTGTAGCCATCGCAAGGAGTGGTGGTCGGTGATGACAGTAAACTTGTAGCCTTCGAGGTACTGTCGCATCTTTCTAATCCCCCACAGGATTGCGAGGCACTCTTGTTCGGTAGTGGAGTATTTCTTCTCGAGGTCGGTTAGAGTTCGGCTAGCGTAGGCGATGACGGTCTTCGTACCTTTTTGTCGCTGAAAGAGCACCACCCCCAGTCCTTCAAGGCAGGCATCGGTCTGCAAAAAGAAAGGTTCGGTAAAGTTCGGACAGCTTAATATAGGGGATTTGGTTAGGACGTCTTTTAAGGTATTGAACGCGTATCTCTGCGTTTCTCCCCATTGCCATTTTTCCTTCTTTTTCAGTAGTTGGGTCATCGGGGCGACGATCTTAGAAAAATTTGGTATAAACCTCCGGTACCACGACGCGACGCCTAGAACTCGTCTTAGCTCCTTGACATTAGTAGGTTCGGGGTCTGTATGAATACCTTCGGGAGTGACGACATGTCCTAAATACCGAACACTGTTCCGAACGAGGTCACACTTGTCGAAGTTCACGAGCATGTTAGCGTTCTGTAGGCGGGTAAAAACTTCGTCCAGGATACGGAGGTGTTCGTCAAAAGTACGACCGAGGATAATAATATCGTCAAGATAGACGAACACAAGAGGGTGCAAATCGATGCCGACGATATAGTCTAAAGTTCGCTGAAATGTAGCGGGTGCAGAATGTAGCCCGAAGGGCATGACCCGCCATTGAAATAGACCTCTACCGGGCACTGTAAAAGCGGTATATGGTCGGGACGTTTCTGAAAGTGGTATTTGCCATTAGCCGTTTTTCAGGTCTAGGGATGAAATGAATTTGGCCTCTCTTAACTGGTCGAGGATTGCGTTGATTTGCGGCAACGGGTACGCATCTGGCTCGCTTGCTGCATTTAACTGTCGATAGTCGATACACATCCTCCAACCACCCTGTTTCTTTCTGGCCAATACTATAGGCGAACTGTAAGGACTTCGGGATGGTTCAATTTTGCCCTCGGCTAGTAACTTGCTTACTTCGGTATTTATTATTTCCATCATAGCTGGATTTCGGGGCATGCTGTTTTATTGGTTTATCGTGTCTGAGGCGAATAACGTGTTCTGTCACCGTGCATTGACCGCTGCATGAGTTGAAGCGATCTTTGTGTTTTTTCAGAAGAGCCTGCAGACGATCGTCTTCTTCGGCTGTTAAGAACTCACGACTAGTAAGGGTATATAAACACGAGGTTTGGATGCTTGTATGTGGTGTCGGCAATAGTGACCCATCCAGGCGAATTTCTAACCCGACGGATGTTAGCAAGTCCATACCCAGAATCATTTCTTCGGCGAGTGAGACGATTTCTGCTACGTGTAGGTTAATACTTTTGTTTCCATAGGTTATATGGGCGCCGAAAACTCTCAGGGACTTCGTGAGGCTCCCGTCGGCCATCTGTACTACGACTTTGTACTCGTGACACTGCCAGTTTTTCGGCTATTCGTTCGTTAATGTATGTTTTCGTTGCACCCGTATCAATAAGGGCTGAGACCTTAAGATTATTAATGGTAACTGTAATATAATAGCGGGGGTTTTCCTCGGTAGAACGGTTGTCAACGGTTCCGTGACAACTACAGTCTCGTGACAGGGTACCATCGCGACCGCAGTACGAGCAGAAGAGTTGTCGAGCATTCGTGCAAGTGGCCCTGACGTGTCCCTCTCTCTTACATCTCCAGCACACTCGTTCTCTGCAATATTTTGCAGTCGTCAGTATATGCGTCGGCTGGGGTCGTTCCTCTCTTTTTAGTGCCTCAAACTCCTCGGTTAACGAAATCAATTCGCCTAGTGTTGAAAAATCACCACGACGAACATAATGCCGATACTCGGTTCTTAAACCGTCATATATACGGTCAAGGTGGTCGCGGTTACGAAGGGCGGGGTGTTGGCGTGCCAGGGTTACATGTTCAGGATGAACTCCTTTGCTCGTTCACGACTGTTCTGTCGACGATTATAGAAGTTTTTTTCAATTTGTGATAGGAAGCGCTTCGGGAGGAAGAATTTCTGAATCTCCCTACGGAAGTCAATCCAGGAGTGGACTTCGCCCCGCTTAACGCGATACCACTTCAAAGCATTACCGTTCAAAATACTCAACATGGCTGGTAGTAATCGATCAGTGTGTATTTGATAGCACTCGGCTAGCTCCTCTATTCGTTCCAGGAATTCCATCAGGTCGGAATCCTCCGAGAACCTTAGGCTCCATTTCTGTATAGTGCCCATTATATCAGTATCAGATATCGCTGGTCGAATGCTTGAAGTTGGTACCGGTACTGTAATTGTCTCATCGTGTATCACGGTGCTCTCAGACAACCGGACTTCTTCTTCGATTTCGCGAAGCAAATTTTCGGTGAATGTTCGTAGATGTTTCGTGCGGAGCGTTTCGGCCAACTTCTTTCGTAGAAACTCTACCGTATATCCAGCGGTGCTTATACCGACATTTCGGCATTGCTCTACGAGTTGCTCCTTTTTCAGCAGGTAAATCCATCCTATTGTGTCTTTATGCAAGGTGTTATTATATTTGTTGTCATTGTTCGGAACCGATTCCTCGACGCCTCGGGTCCCTGCTCGGGCGCCATTTTATAACGTGGTTTTATCATCGGCTGAGGTAATTCAGTGGCCTCCAGGGTCTACTTACGGGATCCACAAACCCTAAGTAATAATAACACATTGATTTAACCCTTTGTAGGGGAGTTAATAAAATATTCTTTATTGAATGAAATATTTTACAATGACAACAATATTTTACAATAGTGGAAGTACGAGCCGAGTGAGTACAATTCGTCGTATTTATAACAACCAGCGTGACAACTAGAGCAATAGCCGCTTCGGTAGTAGATTTGGCGATTAACGACGCGCAGGTTCGGTGATAGGTTCGGCAATTAGCGACGTGCAGGTTCGGTAACACGCTCGACACAAATCGTTGCCGCAGGTTCGGTGTTTAATATCTTCGGGTATCGGGTAAGAGATTCGGCATTGACCGCCGTCGGAGAAAGTATGACAGGTTCGGCACTAATTATCGTCGGGGGTCGTGTAATAGGTTCGGCACTAATCGCCGCCAGGGATCGGACAGCAGGTTCGTCGGTAATCGTCGTTGAAGCTCGGGTACTAGGCTCGGTTGAAGACCAGGTATTCGGTGATTTAGTAGCTGGCTGCTTCGGCAGGTGGAGGCGACTTCGTTAAAATATATTATTTCTTATACTACTTATAAAATGTTTATATGATAATACAAAGTTGCTTATTACTAAATATCTTAATTATATCAATGGCTTAACTAGATATCTTAATTAAGGGGGGTGTTAATATATTCTACCATATTACGAATACCATGCACTAACTACTGATTGGAATAGTCAGCCCGAAGGCCGCAGTGGAACAGTCAGCCCGAAAGCCGCAGTGGAACAGTCAGCCCGAAGGCCGCAGTGGAACAGTTAGCCCGAAAGCCGCAGTGGAACAGTCAGCCCGAAGGCCGCAGTGGAACAGTCAGCCCGAAGGCCGCAGTGGAACAGTCAGCCCGAAGGCCGCAGTGGAACAGTTAGCCCGAAAGCCGCAGTGGAACAGTCAGCCCGAAGGCCGCAGTGGAACAGTCAGCCCGAAGGCCGCAGTGGAACAGTCAGCCCGAAAGCCGCAGTGGAACAGTCAGCCCGAAGGCCGCAGTGGAACAGTCAGCCCGAAAGCCGCAGTGGAACAGTCAGCCCGAAAGCCGCAGTGGAACAGTCAGCCCGAAAGCCGCAGTGGAACAGTCAGCCCGAAAGCCGCAGTGGAACAGTCAGCCCGAAGGCCGCAGTGGAACAGTCAGCCCGAAGGCCGCAGTGTAAATAAAGTTATTACGGACACGAATTTCTTCGTGACCGCCCAAAAATGTATTTACCGAAGAGTCACGGTTAAGGTCGTAACTGGTCGGTCGGGTTCCCTGCGATATGTTTCGCAAAGTCTCTTTTCAAGAGATAATTACCAGGTTAATATACCGACTCGCACTTAACTAGACTCGTCAGTATATTTCCAGGTAAATCAAAACCCGCTGCTGGTCTCAAAACTTAAACTATATATTTAATTTTTATTATTAACTCGATGAGAGTTACTGCTTGTGGTGTCATTTCTATGAAGTTAAGCAAAATACCTATTACTAATATAATATGCAATGCATCATAATATACCCATTACCATGCAAATTACTGCAGGGTGTTTTTTTAGAGGTATAGAACTTCGAATTGAAATAAAACACAAGAAAATCGTTTTAATGTCCATCAATTTGGCTTTATTGGAAGGATAATTTTATGCCATTAATGTTTAAATATGATTTCGGGCATATGGCCGCCGCGGCTAGCTCGAATAAAGCCAATTCTACAGGTCCAATTTTCAACCACTTTTTCGAGCATATGGGGCCATATGTTGGCTTCCAAGTCCCCTAACGTTTCTGGTTTGTTGGCTTAGACGAGCGACTTCACATATCCCCAAAAAAATAATCCAATGGTGTCAAATCACACGATCTTGGTGGCCAATTGACAGGTCCATTCCGCGAAATTATGCGCTCATCGAATGTTTCCTTCAATAAATCGATTGTGACGTGCGCTGTGTGGCATGTAGCGCCGTCTTGTTGGAACCACAACTCATCCACATTCATGCCATCCAATTTGGGAACAAAATAGTCGGTTATCATGGCTCTATACCGGTCTCCATTAACGGTAACTGACTCTCCAGCATTATTTCGGAAGAAGTATGGCCCAATGACTCCACCAGCCCATAGAGCACACCAAACAGTCAGTTTTTGTGGATGTAATGGCGTCTCAAGGGTCTCATGTGGATTCTCTTCACTCCAAATGCGGCAATTTTGCTTGTTGACGTAGCCATTCAACCAAAAATGAGACTCATCACTGAATAAAATTTTGCGATGAAAATCAGCATCGAGATCAATCTCATTTTCGGCCCATACACCAAAATCACGACGCATTGCATGGTCTCGCGGCTTTAATTCTAGCACAAGCTGGATCTTGTAAGGTCGCAAGCCAAGATCTTTGCGCAAAATCTTCCATAAAGTTGATGGACAAAGCTCCAATTGCTGTGCACGGTGGCGAATAGATTCATTCGGGTTCTCTTCAACACTTTGCTCTACAGCGGCAATTGTTTCTTCGGTGCGCACTGTTCGACGTCTCTGCGGATGCGTATTATCACATAGAGTAAACGTAGTGCGAAAACGATCCATGGTTAACCGAATTAATTGCTCTGATGGACGATTATGTCGACCATAAAATAGACGGAGCTTGCGGTAAACTTCGCGAACTGAACCATTATTTTCGAAATAAATTTGCACGATTTGCAAGCGTTGTTCTTTTGTCAACCTGTTCATGATGAAATGGCAAACCAAACTAAATATTAATCACTTGACAGCTGACAAAATGGCCGCCAGTTAAAAAAGTGATGCCAACTTAAAGTTCTATACCTCAATAAAAAACACCCTCTACATGTGAGATGGCACCACAAGCAGTATGTCAAACCAACACCCGTGTGGCATAGGTTCGATCCCCATCCGAGCAATAATAATATTTTTTTTTATTTATTTTATATTTTTTTTTATTATTATTGTAAGTGGTAGATATTCTGCCACGTTACAAAATACATGGATGTATATAAAATATACAATACATATTTCTATGCAATACTTGTCAAATAAATCCTCAATAAACCTAAAATACTTTTTATGAATACGGGCATAAAATTTATTTTTAAATTTATACCAAATTATTTTACATTTGAAAAGTTGAATAATATAGGCTAGAATTTAAAAATAAAAATCCGAATAATTTTGGGCTATTACTTTGTTGTAAACAATGATTACTATTATTTGTATTATTATTATTTGTATTATTATTTCCCATTTTATTTTTCCTAATGAATTTTAAAAAAAGTTTTCAATAAAAATCCAATGTACATATTTTTTTACTAAAATGTACGTTTTTTTCTCTCAATGTACTTTTTTCAATTCATTTTTTGGCAACCCTACATTTATTATACAAATTTTCGGCAATAATATTACAAAGAAAAGCAAATTTAAAAATTTTTTAGCAAATTAAAAAACTGTAGCCCAACACACAAATCCGCATCCATATTTATTTATTTGTCTTTTAATTATTTGAAAAAACTATTAAGTACACACTATAAACAAATTACTATTTCACAATATATTTTCTGTTTTGTTTATTTGTTAGTTGTTTATGTCCAAAACATATGACACGTTTTTAAATGGTCTATAAGTGCACTTACGTTTCTACGTTAGGGGACGTTACATTACGATACAGCAACGTTTGGCTAACCGGCCTTACTGCCATCCCTAAATAAAAGCGGCAAGCGTTTTCTAGCTGTCAAAATTTCTCATGCCCATACAATTTGTATGGAGCATCCCAAAATAACGCGGCGGCAACGCTTTGCAATTGAAAAATCCAATTTTGACAGAGCCTTTACAACCCTGTGTCAGGATTACGGCCTAGCTTCTAGCAGCACTCATGTTGTGTGTGTAAATTTTTATCCATGAGTACCGGGACCTACAGTTTAATGTTGACTCCGAACGACAGATTTAAGAAGCTTGTTCATGGCAATTAGTTACTCTCAGAGCTTTTGCCAGAAGACTGATAAGAGGTAGTCGCCGAAAGAAATATTTTTTTCATATTTCTTCTTTTTTTTTTTAAGATGTCAGAGCTGGGTGTCGAACCCAGGGCTCATGTCTTAGTAAGCCAACACTCTAACCACTAGACCACGGCGACTACTATCATTTTTATAATTTATCCTAAAATTAAGGTATGTAACATATAAAATAAGCTACAAGTAATGAAAATCGGTTGATATAAACAAAATATTTTCTTTTAATGTAATACCGTTATGCTACACAATAAATTTTCTATTAATAAAAAATAAAAATGTTTCTCCTCTCTTCTCTTATAATGATAGCATCTTCTAACCAAATACCTTTTGTATCTCAAAAGGTATTTGTGTCGATTAGACATTCAGCAGTTTAACGGTCATATACAAAATAACAAAGTATATTTGCAGTCTTTATTTTCCATTTAAATTTTGAATTAAAATGTATTTTAACTTTTTTTTTTGCATACGGGCAGACATTTCATTATGATTCTTAATATTTAAAAAAGCATTTTGTCTCCACTGAAAGGCAATCTTTTAGAGAATAATAACTTTAAAATAGGATATTTACTTATAGTTTCATAATTTCCAAAAATGTTTGCTTTAGCTCACCAGTGGATATTAGGGTGGGTCAATTTGTTCGCGACCGAAAAACATGACAAAGCGTTAGCAAGGTCGTAATCTACGAGAAATTCTAAGAACTTTTCCCAAAGAAACCATGGTTTTAAAATCAAAATCGAGCTTCCGGTTTTTTACGAGAAAATTTGGTGTTCAGGTCATCCGAATATAATGCTATTTTTTTGGAAGTATTCATTGCAATTGGTGAATAGTTGACCTGTAACGCTGGAAGAGGGCTTATTTTAAAGGAAATTTTCTCAGCTTTCTATATCTGTGCTCATTTATAGAAAATTATTTATCCAAATAATGGTTTTGGAGGTTTATGTCAAAATAATAATAGTCAAACTGTTAAAAACCTAAAGCTATTATTATTGTGACATAAACCTCCAAAACCATTATTTGGGTAAATAATTTTCTATAAATGAGCAAATTTACCCTCAATAACCCAAAAATATTTTTTATGAGTACGGGCATACATACATATTACAAAATAAGTATTTTGTATAGCAAACATTGTTAGTGATATAAGTAAGTATCTGAATTTAAAAAAGGGAGCGGTGAAGTGGGCGTGGTTCATAGTTAAATAAAAAAATTTCCGTTGGAAGGAACAAATTTGTATATAGAACAAAAAGTTTAAAACTTTTAAACAAAATTTGGCGTGAAAAGGGGCGTAAAAGGGGGCGTGGCGTAAGAAATGTTTATTTCTACACCGCCTGGAGTATGTGTATACAATTTGAAGTAAATCTGTAAAAACTATATGGGAGCAATTACATAGTTTTAAAATGTGGGCGTAAAAGTAGGCGTGGTCGAAAAAAAGGACCCTATTAATCATGTCAGAGCCCCAGTCAAATGCTGTGAAAATTTCAGGAAGATCGGTCCATAGGTTTGGCCTCCTATAAGGTACAAACAAACAAATAAACAAACACACATAAATTTTATATATTTAGATTATAAAATGCACTACATTTTTCAGCACAATGTGTTTGTACTCTAAATTTTATACAAATTTTGTACTACACGATTCGATATCTGGCTGTAAAATTACAACGTTGCAACAATTTGAAATTTTAGTATCAGAAATTAAAAAAAAAAATAGTGAATGTTTCAAAAAAGGCATAAAACCCTTAAATTTTAATAGTTTTTGGAAGGAAGTGGCTGCTAAACTAAATCCATTTGGACTTCCATTTCGTGACGGAGATTGTTGGCACAAAACAAGTAAAACTAAATTAACAACAAAATATTACTAAAAAATTTTAAAATGTGTATATATGTAATTGATTTGACGCCATTTTCTATACGGATGTTGTTGCCCAAAACAAACCTACTTCCATCACTCGTATATGGATGTGAATTATTTGCAAACTGTGACAGAATTGAATTACGTAAACTTGGGGTAACTTATAATAACATTGCTCGATATATTTTCCCCAGAGGTCGCCATGACCATAGTATTTCTAGTTATTCGTTTCAGATTTTTAATATCAGTTTTGAAGATTTAATGAAATACAAGGGTCTTACCTTTCTGCACAAAATTATTGTTTCAAAAAATCCTCCCTACATTTATAACAGAATTGTATTTGCAAGGTCAAATCGTGGAACAAAAATTATTGTGCCGAAATATAAGAGCCTTTTGTCTCAATGGCAATTCCATGTATATACTATAAGTCTTTGGAATAGTCTTCCTAATAACCTTCAGAAAACGCGCAATGCTACCACATTTAAAAAGGAGTTACTCAAATATTTTAATTTTTTTTTTCAAATTCATGTTAAATTCAACAACAAATCTAACACCATTTCATTTGATTTTTAATTAAAAAAAAATCGAAATTATTTGGTAAATAAAACCACATAGTATTACAGGTTTTTTTTTTTCTAGTGCTACCAAGTTTTTCTTTGGTTTTATTGTAGTTTTCGATAACTTTTTATCTTCTCAAAACAAAAACAATATAAAAAATTAAATGGGACAATCGTTCTCACTGTTTTTGTTTTATTTTTGTTTTACTCATTGTAAAGAACACAACAAAATGAGATCAAACGTTCAGTTTTTTTATTTTCCTGCACTGGTATTTATCATTTTACCGGGTATTTACCCTATTTCCATATCTAATCATGGAACACAGCAAATATAACGTAATTGAAAATGTCACCAATAGTAAAGAGCTCAGATATAGAACATTAACGTTTTTAAGAATCTATCGATAAAAGATACCAAGCTGTCAAAAAATACAAAAATTATCTTATTTATTTTGACATTGGCTGTTAATTTTTTAGTTTTGTACTCGAAAGTAACGATTTTCCATTTTTTCAATGTTGGCAACCCTAAATAGTTGCAAACCCTTTTAAAATTATAACGGTTCATTGTAACATTACATATTTACCAAGGCGCAATTATCATAAGGCATTTTGATGCTTGTTAGGGTAGTTAACTGTCAAAAAAACCAAAACAAAAAGTATGAAAACAAAAACAATGTACATAAAACAAAGCAAAAATTGACAACTATATTCACAAATTGGCTGAAAAAAACAGTAGCTCAGCTGCCATGTCAAATGCACCTTATAATCAATAATCCATGATATTTACTTTTGTTATTTTTGTCTTTTTTGTATTCGTCACTTGTTGTCAGACAGTTTTGTTAATTTCACACCGCGGTATTAAATCTTTAAATTTGTTCGTCTTAATATGTGTTAACTGTAGTCTTTTATATTTTAAAAATAATTTGTTAAATAAATTGTAATTGGAATAAAATAATAAATAAATTTGCGTGTTCAATCTCCACCTCATATAAACACAAACGTAACATTGGCGACGAGGATTAAACGTATATCTATATTCAAGCAAAATTAAGACAACGCAATAAAATGACATCGTTGGATCAAGTTGTGGGACTGCTCCTGGCTCAACAACAAGAGCCATGGAAAAACAAACCCAATTAATGGAAGCATTAATATTAGCCACACAAGGTTCGTCAGCGGCCAGCAGTTATGGAACATCCACACCATTTACAACGGCGACAGCACCTGAAACCTTAATGGACATTTTATCAAAAAACATAAGGGAATTCATATATGAACCGGACGAAAATCAAATTTTTGCAACATGGTTCGAAAGGTATGAAGATGTTTTCGTGGTGGATGCAGGTCAACTTGATGATGCTGTAAAAGTTAGGTTGTTGTTGCGAAGGGTGAATAATACGGTATTTAACAAATACAAAGATTATTTACTTCCAAGACAACCGCGCGATATCTCTTTCCAACAAACAGTGGAAATTTAAAAAAAAAACTTTTTGGAAAAAAAGAGCCAATTCAGCACTCGTGTAAAATGCTTAACGAACATAAGAGAAGAAAATGAAGATGTAATAACATATGCTGCTAAAGTAAATCGTTGCTGTGAAAATTTTTTGCTGAACAAGTGCACGATAGATAATTTTAAATGCTTAATGTTTGTTAACGGGCTAAAGTTACAGAAAGATCAAGAGTACAAGGCAAGGCTTTTATCGTTACTTGATGTAGAAACAACACAAAATCCACTAACGTTAGACAACTTAGTTGCGGAAATAGAACGGTTAAATAGCCTTAAAAGAGATGTAAACGTAAGTGATATATCCAATACAGGGTGTTTTTTTTAGAGGTATAGAACTGCGAATTAAAATAAAACACAAGAAAATCGTTTTAATGTCCATCAATTTGGCTTTATTGGAAGGATAATTTTATGCCATTAATGTTTAAATATGATTTCGGGCATGTGGCCGCCGCGGCTAGCTCGAATAAAGCCAATTCTACAGGTCCAATTTTCAACCACTTTTTCGAGCATATGGGGCCGTATGTTGGCAATAACGCCACGAATGTTGTCTTCCAAGTCCCCTAACGTTTCTGGTTTGTTGGCGTAGACGTGCGACTTCACATATCTCCAAAGAAAATAATCCAATGGTGTCAAATCACACGATCTTGGTGGCCAATTTACAGGTCCATTCCGCGAAATTATGCGGATTGTGACGTGCGCTGTGTGGCATGTAGCGCCGTCTTGTTGGAACCACAACTCATCCACATTCATGCCATCCAATTCGGGAACAAAATAGTCGGTTATCATGGTTCTATACCGGTCTCCATTAACGGTAACTGACTCTCAAGCATTATTTCGGAAGAAGTAAGGCCCAATGACTCCACCAGCCCATAGAGCACACCAAACAGTCAGTTTTTGTGGATGTAATGGCGTCTCAAGGGTCTCATGTGGATTCTCTTCACTCCAAATGCGGCAATTTTGCTTGTTGACGTAGCCCTTTAACCAAAAATGAGCCTCATCACTGAACAAAATTTTGCGATGAAAATCAGCATCGAGATCAATCTCATTTTCGGCCCATACACCAAAATCACGACGCATTGCATGGTCTCGCGGCTTTAATTCTTGCACAAGCTGGATCTTGTAAGGTCGCAAGCCAAGATCTTTGCGCAAAATCTTCCATAAAGTTGATGGACAAAGCTCCAATTGCTGTGCACGGTGGCGAATCGATTCATTCGGGTTCTCTTCAACACTTTGCTCTACAGCGGCAATTGTTTCTTCGGTGCGCACTGTTCGACGTCTCTGCGGATGCATATTATCACATAGAGTAAACGTAGTGCGAAAACGATCCATGGTTAACCGAATTAATTGCTCTGATGGACGATTATGTCGACCATAAAATGGACGGAGCTTGCGGTAAACTTCGCGAACTGAACCATTACTTTCGAAATAAATTTGCACGATTTGCAAGCGTTGTTCTTTTGTCAACCTGTTCATGATGAAATGGCAAACCAAACTAAATATTAATCACTTGACAGCTGACAAAATGGCCGCCAGTAAAAAAAGTGATGCCAACTTAAAGTTCTATACCTCAGAAAAAAACACCCTTTACAAGTAATTCCAACATTAGTGTCAATACCGTAAGCAACTTAAAAAAACAACAAAAGCAATTTAAAACTGAAGATAAGCCAAAAAGACCCTGCTGGCAGTGTGGATGCATGCACTTTGTTCGAGACTGCAAATACACCACACACAAATGTACGCAAAGCGGAAGGCTTGGTCATAAAGAAGGCTATTGTTCATGTTTTAAAGAAAATAGTAAAAATTTACCGTATCAAAATCATAATAAGAGTAAAAGAAATAATTTAAAAAAATGCACAAGGCAGTTAAAAGCGTATTCACAACAACATGGGCGTAGTAATGGGCGTTTTATTTCACTACATATAAACAATATAAATGTTACTCTTCAGCATGATACAGGTTCTGATGTCACCATTATTTCAAAGAAAAACTGGATAAAAATTGGTAAACCATCATTAGAAAAATCTCAACACATTACAAGAGATGCGTCTAAAAATATAATAAATATCATAGGTCAATTTAAAGGCACAGTTTGTATAAATAACCAAAGTGAGTATTGTAATATTTTAGTATCATCACTTTCTGAGTTAAATTTATTTGGAGCGGATTTAATGGTACAATTTAATTTGTGGAATAAGCCAATTGATTCATATACACTCTGCAAACAAATTCATGCAACTCAATCAATTACAGAAAATGAATTAAAATCAATTTATCCAGACGTTTTTAAAAATACAATAGGTCATTGTTCACATTTTAGAGTCCATTTACAGCTCAAACCGAAGGCTGTACCTGTTTTTCGTCCAAAAAACCAGTAGCATATGCAGCAAAAGAACAGCTAAATAAAGAATTAAATAGACTTGAAAACGAAGGCATTATAACACCAATTAATTTCTCTGAATAGGCTGCACCCATTGTTATCGTTAAAAAAGCTTCTGGTGATCTACGTATTTGTGGTGATTATTCCACAGGTCTTAACGATCAGTTAGAGCCTCATGCATTTCCTTTACCGTTACCAGAAGAAATTTTTATAAATTTTAATAAATGCGCTTCTTTTCTGTGATTGATTTAAACAACGCTTACATGCAATTCGAAGTGGACGATGAAACATAAAAATTACCTATCTTGGATACCATTTTGATAGTAAAGGAATTTATCCCGATAAAAATAAAATTACAAAGATTTTAGAATGTCCACCACCAAAAAACCTAAGTGAGTTGATATCATTTTTGGGAGCAATTAATTACTATGCAAAATTTATTCAAGAAATGAGAAGACTCAGAGATCCGCTAGATAATCTTTTGAAAAAAAATACTAATTGGAAGTGGTCATCAGCTTGTCAACAAAGTTTTGAACGTTTTAAAAAGCTTCTTTCGTCGGATTTACTACTTACACATTTTGATCCGAAACTACCTATTAAAGTAGCAGCGGATTCCTCTAATGTGGGACTTGGTGCGTACATCTGTCATGTATTTCCCAATGGAAGTGAAAAGGCAATCTATCATGCATCGAGATCACTTACACCAGCAGAGAAGAATTATTCCTAAATCGAAAAAGAAGGGTTAGCGTTAGTTTTCGCAGTTCTAAAATTTCACAAATACATTTTTGGACGTCGATTTACGCTCCAAAGAGATCATAAAACTTTGCTGACAATATTTGGGAACAAAAGAGGAATTCCAGCACATTCTGCTAACCGTCTTCAACGCTGGGCTCTTTGCCTTATGTCCTACAATTTTAAATTAGAATACGTTTCAACTAATGATTTTGGAGCAGTTGATATGTTATCACGCCTCATACAATATACATACACAATTATAGCTTGTGCTCGTTGAGAAAGTGACATTAAAATGGTAGTAAGCGACATTACAAATGCGTTACCACTTACGTTTAATATGATTTGTGCGGCAACGAACAAAGACGTCAGCCTACAAAATCTTAAAACATATTTACAATCGGGTAAGTGGCCAAATCAGAAAACAACAGATTTAAAATGTTATTTCGCTAGAAAAGAAAGTCTAAGCATAGTTGATGGTTGTATAATGTATGGTGATCGTATAGTAATACCAAGTTGCTTTAGAAAACGAGTATTAAAAGAATTGCATAAAGGACATCAAGGCATAGAAAGAACAAAGACGTTGGCACGAAGCGACGTATATTGGTCTCAAATTGATGAAGAAATTAAAAACTATATATGAGAATGCTGTCAATGTGCGTCTGTTGCAAAATCATTACCTAAAACTACACTTTGTTCATGGCCATTATCACAACGTCATATGCAGAGAGTTCATTTAGATATCGCTGGCCCAATAGATAACTATTATTTTTTGGTGATTATAGACGCATTTTCTAAATGGCCTCAAATTTATCAAATAAAAACCATTTCATCAACTTCTATTATAAATTGTTTTACAGATTTCACATCACTCTTTGGCAATCCTGAACTAATAGTCACAGACAATGGTACTCAATTTTGCAGTAAACTATTTTCAGAATTTTGCATGAAAAATGAAATTTCACACAAATTTACTGCCCCCTATCATCCACAGTCAAATGGGCAGGCAGAGCGATTTGTTGAAAGAAACTAGAAGGATCTGGTAGCCTAAGTGAGAATTTGCGAACATTTTTAAAATGTTACCGTGCATCACCTAACGCAAGTATTAATGGTAAATCACCTGCAGAGTTATTCGTGGGGAGAAAAATAAGGAATAATCTTGATTTGCTTAGAAAGCCTGAAAATATGCAGATAAAACGAAATAGCAAAATGGAAGACCAGTTTAATAAACACAACGGTGCAAAGGAACGCAGTTACAAGATTGGTGATAAGATTTATGCAAAAATATTCGAATTAAACAAATTTATATGTCCTCCTGGAACCATGAAAAGAAAACTCGGAAATGTTAATTACGAAATAGAAATAAACAATATGCCAGAATTTCGCGCAGTCAGATCTCATGCAAATCAAATTAGATCCCGATATTCCGAATTTACCAATCCAGTTCAAGATAATGTTTTGTTAGATTACTTCGATTTAAATATTCATAAAACTTTACCAACCATAAGTTCGAATAATGAAACAACAATATCCCATTCATCTAATGCAAGATTGCAAACTGACTCATCTCCGATTTTACTTCAAAACAATAAACCAACCGCTGACATACTCTCTAACAATGCCCCAACTTTGGAAAAAGCAGTACCATCCACCCATGAAACAATAACAATGCCTGAGACCGTCCAGGCACCCGAGTTGCAAACTGAAGGAACAAGTAATCTTCGACGATCAAATCGTAGGAAGCGTCCTCCAGTGTGGACACCAGATTATCATCTTTTTAAATGAAGGAGAGATGTTGGCAACCCCAAATAGTTGCAAACCTTTTTAAAATTATAACGGTTCATTGTAACATTACATATGTATTTTTATTATTTTTGTCTTTTTTTGTGTTCGTCACTTGTTGTCAGACAGTTGTTTTGTTAATTACATACCGCGGTATTAAATCTTTAAATTTGTTCGTCTTAATATGTGTTAACTGTAGTCTTTTATATTTTAAAAATAATTTGTTAAATAAATTGTAATTGGAATAAAATAAATAAATAAATTTGCGTGTTCAATCTCCACCTCATATAAACAAAAACGTAACATTTAACAATGTGGTGAGTTTATCCAAAATAGAAACAAGCAAATAGTATGTATGTAACTTAGCAAAGGCTGTACACCGACGTTTTTTCCCCAGAGAGGAACTTCCAAGAACAGCAGAGCTGTTACAGCAATATAAAGTCTACATTCTGAAAGGTAGCAAGTGTCATAAGAGCTTTAAGCATTCAAAATAATCGGCCTTATTCCAGTTGGCGATGTCGTTTTCGTCTGACTACATTTTAGTAATAGAATAAGGAAAAACTGTTTCTCTTGACTTTAATCTACAACAAAAATGTTGTTAGCCGACGACGACGTCGCCAATTGGAATACGGCCTAATGTTATAAACAAATTTAAAAACGGTACTGTATATATCGTCATCTAAACTGTTAAATAATGTATCATCAATACATCAATAAATCATAAGTCGAAATTTTATGCTATGAAATATTAAAGATTTTGTTTAAAATAAAAAGTGTTTGGGGGTGTTTAACTTAAAACATAAATACGTATACTTTTATTAATAATGGCATTTTATTATTCAAATTTAGCTGAATGGTAGAGATACATACATATATCTTGAAGAAGAGAATTAGAATATGTACTAAAATGAAAAAGCTATTAACTCATTGTTATTTATCGGAACAGCTATTATTTAATGTAAGGTTTTATAAAATTTAAAGAACGGGTTTCAAAACGTTCCCGATAACACTCAGACATTTCACATACCTGTACTAAATAAAAATAAATAGTTTTTATACATACTTCATTCCATTGTTCATCACCCATTATTACATCTGGGTTATCCATATCTGTATAAGATTCTAATTATGTGATAATTTCAGCTTTAAAAAAGCACTCCCCAAATGTTTGGCTTGGTATAAATTGACTGAAATTCAGGAGAGTGTGTTAAATTAATCACAAAACTTTTGTTCCTATTAGATCAATAACCGAGTATAAGTTCTGCCTTAATTTAAGTATTACACACTTTTATTGTAAGACTATTTAATTCGGCTACTTGAGAACGAACAATCTTTCATAAAATAAACGAAAAACTTTTGTTCATATTGATATGTCGCCAATCTCTAATAATTTATTTTGTAAAATATATAAACATTTCTTACTCCGAGTAGGTATGATAAAAATATTGTAACTCCAAGTACACAGCTCTGCTTCTTAGTATTAAAGCGGTCAGAATCTGTTGTCTTAAATTTGTCTAATAACTGTCGTTTACAACAGATTCGAAAGAATTTTACATCCGTTTTTATGAATACGGCAATAAAAAACTAAATGTTTCTGAGAAAATTAATAATTCAGTTATTAGCTAAAACCTTTCAATAAGATTAAATTGTACTATTATTTGTTGCTATGGTCTTAAGGAAGATCTGTTTATTTGACTGCTGGGCCTTCAGGAAATAACTGTTGGTTTTGTTTTCACGTAAACAAATGCTACTATCAATAGGGCCAAAAGACCTAAAATAGGCAAAACCACTGTTTTAATTTGATTGTGTATTTCGACATTTTCCAATTTACGTTCTTTACGCTGCTTTCGTGTTTCTTTTACTTTTCCCTTCAATTGACGCATTTTGATAAAGGGGTGTTAGGGGAACTCTGAAAATAAATAACAATTACTAAACCGGCCTTTTTATCTTAATTGTATTTTACAACATACTTGTTATATACGAAAACGAAAAACAATTTAAAAATAAAAAGTGAAAATCCAATAATAAAAAAAATATAATAGCCCTTGTTGCGGACTTGTTAATGGTCTAATTAAGTCAAAGTGTATACAGTAACGAAGTTCCCATTAAAAAAAATTCAACTACCATTTAAAATGATAGAGATAGCAAGTATTAGAATATATGCTTATATGTATTTTTACGTCAGCCAAGATAGCAACGAAAAAATAGCAACGAAAACGCAAAACCGAACAAGCGTTTTTTTCTAAAATAATGCAAACCCAATAAAAAAACAGAAAAAATCAGAGAATATAGCTTAATGAACCAAGTGTTATACATTTATGAAAAGAGCCAAGTGTCAAGATTCCAAAAAGCTTTCCGTGCACAAAATCATTCTTACCGTTTTCGAGAAAATTGTATTTGCAAAAAAATCATTTTTGAGAAAAAAGTTAAATTTTACCCAACATCTTGAGGCCATTTATTTTTTTGGAGTTACTGTTTCTCGCAAGTGTTATATATAAATGAAAAGGGCAAAGTGTCCAGATTCCAAAAAGCTTTCCGTGCACAAAATCGTTCTTACAGTTTTCGAGAAAATTGTATTTGAAAAAATCATTTTTGAGAAAAAAGTTAAAAATTACCCAACATCTTAGGGCCATTTATTTTTTTGGAGTTACTGTTTCTCGCAAGTGTTATATATAAATGGAAAGGGCAAAGTGTCCAGATTCCAAAAAGCTTTCCGTGCACAAAATCGTTCTTACAGTTTTCGAGAAAATTGTATTTGAAAAAAAATCATTTTTGAGAAAAAAGATAAAAATTACCCAAAATCTTAGAGCCATCTATTTTTCAAAAATTATATTATAATATTTCAACATCAACGTGTTCCTGTTGTTAGATATGAAGAGAAATATTAAAATGGCATTTTATTTTTTCTGCCGACGTTTTCTTTCATATCATATCAAAGTTGATATCAGGTGTAGACCCCGGGTAGTGAAGTGTTAAAGAGCATTGAGTGTTGCCAACTTATTCTCAAAACCAATCGTCAGCGATGTCGACTTAGTGTACTTCTGGTACTTTTATTAGTGCTGATTGTATTTTATTTTTTTTCTTTTGTTTTCTATTAAGTTCTATAACTGGTTTAATTTAATTTGAAAAATGTTTAAATGAATTTGAATAAAGTTTCATTTATTTTGAAAAGAGTTTCGTTTAATTTGAAAAAGGTCTCGTTTAATTTGAAAAAGGTTGCGTTTATTTTGAAAAAGGTTTCATTTATTTTGAAAAAGGTTTAATTTAAACTGAAAATGATATAAACTGTAAAATAAAGTGAAAGTCTCCCATATAAAACATATTGTTACGAAGAAATAATTTTGTAAAACAAAATCATAATTGCATTCCCTTAAATTAGTAATTTCACTATTTCTAGCATTTGGGCTATATAAAAAAATTATTACAATTACCGAATTCACAAAGTTTTGTATCGTTGTTTCATGTATTGCATACAATGTTGGCTTGTGAACATCTATTGTATGTATATGAATGTATTTTGTGTATTAAACGTCAAAAACCAAATGAGAAAAAGAAAAACTGCATTAAAAAGTTCATTTTTACAAACAAAATACATTTTTCCTCCACTTTTATATTTTTTTATTTTATTTTATTTAATTTGCTGTTGACAATAAAAAGATTTTTTTTATATTTATATTTTTGTCAATATTTTTCATTCACAATAACACAGAAACCAATACAACTTTTTTAAAACATATGAAAAAAAAAGTGTATGGGTTGTATCGAATGTTTATATACAAATTACCAACAACAAGCGCACAGCTGTTGTAGTGCCATACAATCTAACAACGAATACAATGAATACAAGGGTTTTGTGAATTCGGCAACTAAGAAAATATATGTCAGAAAACCAAGTACGTTTAAAATTGTATAAATTTTTAAATTATAGCATTTTCAGTTTAAATTAAACCTTTTTCAAAATAAATTAAACCATTTTGAAAATGAACGCAACCTTTTTCAAATTAAACGAAACTCTTTTCAAAATAAATGAAACTTTATTCAAAATAAATGAAATTTTATTCAAATTCATTTAAACATTTTTCAAATTAAATTAAACCAGTTATAGAATTTAGTAGAAAACAAAATAAAAAAAAATAAAACATATTCATTTTTATAAAATACTTGTTAAAATTAATGAAGAATTTATCCACAGACCGCTTTAGGAATTATACATGATCATATCCATAACATAGTTCGCACAATCATTTTGATTAATTTGTGCGACACTTTCCTCAATTATATACTCTTACTATGTTATGTTCTGTGGTAATGTCACTTTAATAATGATCGGGCGTGGAATTTTATCTTAGAAAATGTTTTCTCTATCGGGTTCAACATAGGAGAATAAGGTAGTAAAAATTTAAGCGTACAGTCGCTATTATCCACCATATTTCGAATTTCCTGGGTTTTATGGATTCTGGCATAATCCATAATTAAAAATTATTGTTTTATTTTTTTTCTTTTGTTTTCTATTAAATTCTATAACTGGTTTAATTTAATTTGAAAAATGTTTAAATGAATTTGAATAAAGTTTCACTTATTTTGAATAAAGTTTAATTTATTTTGAAAAGAGTTTCGTTTAATTTGAAAAAGGTTGCGTTCATTTTGAAAAAGGTTTCATTTATTTTGAAAAAGGTTTAATTTAAACTGAAAATGCTATATAAAAAATTTATTATTGCTGTGGAATTAGTTAAATACTAAGCAATAGAGACAATAACAATTACTAGAAAAACTGTAGGTATTATAAATAAGGCTTCACATTACTTTTTTTTAGTTATATATACAAGATTATAGAGTGTAAATAAAAGCTTTAAAATCCAAAAGTATCTGTATTTTTAGTTTGCAGTAAAGAGCCCTAGTATACAAAACGAACTATAAAGGGCAATTCATAACAATATTATCCTGCTTGAACCTAAAATATTACAATATTTAGTTAAAACTATTATTATTAATTTAAAATAAAAATACCATTTTCTTCTTAAAGAAAGAAAAAACATAAAGAGAAAATATATATGTAAGAAAAAGTAGCCAACTTTGAGCCATCCCTAAATAAAAGCGGCAAGCGGAACGTTTTCCAACGCTCAGCGCTTACTCTGAACCGCCAACCCTAAATAAGAGCGGCAACGTTTTGTCAAAACATTAAAAACAGGGTAATACAAAAACATATGCTTATATAACAATTCTGCATTTCTCTATTAATATTTGTAACATAAACTAAATTTTATAGTACTATTTTATTTATTTTTATTATATTTTATTTATTTATTTTATATTAATTTTCATTATCTTCTATTTTGTTTATTTTTTGCCTTTACAAATAAAACATGGTTATGCAAATAACATATCTTTATATCACAACCCTGTTTTTTTCCTATTTGTTTACATTTTAGTTGTCTTTTGCGACCAAATTTACTATTAAACGCTCTGTCAAAATTGGATTTTCCAATTGCAAAGCGTTGCCGCCGCGTTATTTTGGGATGCTCCATACAAATTGTATGGGCATGAGATATTTTGACAGCTAGAAAACGCTTGCCGCTTTTATTTAGGGATGGCAGTTTGGTTAGATATAGCCAATATGGCAACACTGATTGAAAACATGAACATTCAAATAAAAACAAAAAAGATAAAAATGTAAACAAACTTTGACGTTTATAGGTAGGTTTACATAAAATCAGCCTGAAGGCCTGGTTAGCCAAACGTTGCTGTATCGTAATGTAACGTCCCCTAACGTAGAAACGTAAGTGCACTTATAGAACATTTAAAAACGTGCCATATGTTTTGGACATAAACAACTAACAAAAAAACAAAACAGAAAATATATTGTGAAATAGTAATTTGTTTATAGTGTGTACTTAATAATTTTTTATCAAATATTTAAAAGTCAAATAAGTAAATATGGATGCGGATTTGTGTGTTGGGCTACAGTTTTTTAATTTGCTAAAAATTTCTTAAATTTGCTTTGTAATATTCTTGCCGAAAATTTGTATAATACATGTAGGGTTGCCAAATATTGAATTTAAAAAAGTACATTGAGGGAAAAAAACGTACAATTTAGTAAAACAAATACATTGGATTTTTATTGAAAACTTTTTTTAAAGTTCATTAGCAAAAATAAAATGGCAAATAATAATACAAATAATAAGATCGTAATTATTGTTTATAACAAAGTAATAGCCCAAAATTATTCGGATTTTTATTTTTAAATTCTAGTCTATACTATTCAACTTTTCAAATGTATAACAATTTGGTATAATTTTAAAAATAAATTTTATGCCCGTATTCATAAAAAATATTATAGGTTTTTTGAGGATTTATTTGACAAGTATTGCATAGAAATATGTATTGTGTATTTTATATATTCATTCATGTATTTCTAAAAACTTTTACAAATACATACTTACTAGTTTTTTTTTAACTTGGTTTACAATGCCATTTTTGCCAATGTAAGAAAATTGTAAAACTTGGCACAAGTGTGTTAAAATTAGTTTCAAATATCAATTCATATTACAAACTTTCTATTAAAAGTTTGTTTGTTCATTTCCTCTATCCATTTGAATGCGGTATAGCCAATACAAACATGCAAATTCTTTTCAAAATTTTGAAACGATCTATTATTTAACAATTCTATACATTTTCTTTTAATACTTTTTCAGTAAATAATTTTAATTAAATGAGAGTTGGGCTTATTGCATTGAATTTATAATGCATTACCGTTTCCACTACCCCTAAACGCGGGTTTGGACGGTAATACATACATGTCAAATTTTTGTGTAGAAGAGAATGAATAGTATCATGTAAACTTTATATGTAATAAGAACGTACGACATTGAGAGAAAATACGGATGAAAATTTAACAGTAGTAAGGCTCGCTTTGTTTTTTTTTATTTTTGAAAAAACAATCACTTTCATTAGATCAGAGATGCACTTTTATATTATTTTTTATTTATGTTTAATTAGTTCACAATGTATTTAAAGTTTGTATGGACGTATATGTGCATTTATTCTTTCATTTGACTTTGATTTGATTTTTAAGCAACCGTGTAAACGTAAAAAAATCTGCCGTAAGACTTTTATTTTTAAAATACGGATGGAATGTTATAATATTCTTTCTATGATTTTACGTACGTAAAGTAAATTCAGACGGAAATAATTAACCACTAAATTAAACCATTTTAGTGGTAGTGGAAATTTAGTGCATTAAATTAGAGGCGATAAAGCACTAATTTTCCAGTGCTATTAAATTTAGTGAAAATTTAATCTATTGCAATAACCCCAATTCTGAAATAAATAAATTCATCAAATAGTAGATCAATGTCAATGTTATTGACAAAAAATTAATCAATAACTTCTGTAGAATTACAAAATGAAATTTTTGAATTGAGACTGAAAACATAGATCTTTTCAAAATTATAGTACTTTGGTGGCAAATGTTCTTTAATATTATTTATGTTAGTTTCAAGTGTTCAGAATAAAAAAGAAATACAAAAGATTAAAAAAAGTACATTAGCGTACTTTTTTAGGTGTTATGCAGGAATAAATACATTGAACTAAAAAAAATTACCCTTACTGCTTAAAAAAGTACGTTTGGCACGCCTAAATTAACCAGCTGTTTGCTAATGTCCCGTAAAAACGTAGAGAATTTCTATTTTCTACAGATTGCTATGCGCCGTTACGTTACATTTTTTATTCGGTAAGTGCTGCCATTACTTTGCATGTAAAATAAATGATCAGCTGACTCGTCAACGTTAAGATAGGCTACGTTACGTGTGGCTAATTCTACCTTGAGAGATGCAATGACCTGTATTAATGGGCCTTGACTTTATCGTTCGCTTTGCTTTACGTTACCAACGTAATGCAAATAAACAACAAAGCTGCCATATCAACATATGAAAAAATAATCGCGAATATACACGAAAAAAGCGTTGAAATGCTTAAATTGTACTGTAAAAAATGCAACCGTGTACTAGTTTAACTTGACAGAAATGTAGTAAACAAACTTATTTCGATTATGTTTATTTATGTATATGTGTGTAAAAAGTTTTGTGTTACCAATCGCATTTTTTTTTTGGCGACACAAAAATTAGTGTGCCGCAAATCAGTTGTTTGTCGCTTAAAACTACACGATTTGATATCGTGGGCCTGGCTGTTAAATAAAAGTGTTTTTTTTTTACCAAAAATTATCTGTGTAAAACTATTAATATATTTTAAGTGTTTTTTTTTAATAAAGATATTTAATAAAACAAAAATGAGTTCTTGCACAGTTTGCAAAAAAAAAAAATTTGAAAGGGAGTGAACATTTGTTCAGAGTTCCCAAAAGAAAAAAGCATAATTTTTATATTTTCAAACTTTATGCATACATATATTTCGTGTATATATGTATGTATGTATTTATATTAATTAATATTACTAATCAACCAACTGGAGAAGGCGCGCGCTTAGCAGAGACGCCTGGAGACTAGTGTTAAGGCAGGCCGAAACCCGTTAATGGGTTGTTATGGCCATCTAAGTAAGTAAGTAAGTAATATTACTAATGCTTGGATCTTCAATTTGTTATTTAACATGGATATAAATGTCATCTCCAATGAGCTTGCACTTACCGAATGTACATACTTTATGGCCAGTCTGTTATAAAAGAGAAAATATTAATTTTATACTACATACAATTAAGCTATATAAATAGTAGTTGAAATTATTAAGAATAATTTTATATGTATTTATAATAAAAAAATATAAAAAAGCTTACGGTTATATGTTGAATGTTTTCTAAATACAGTGAACTCGTGGAAACGTGAACTAATTTTTACCAAGGGTGTTCACATTTTCAAATTTGTGCACCTTTTCGATCGGTAAGATTTTAGAACAAAAATATGCATTTTATATGTAAGTTTTATATATTGTGAACCTTTTCTTTATCTATGTAATTTGTACAAACTTTCGGCTTTGAGGTTCTTATAAATAAATTAAAAAAATTGTTTAACACTTTTTATTTTGTGTTTCTTTATTTAATTTATTTTTCTCCAATATTTCGATCAACCTCGTTGATCATCCTCAGGGAATAAATTATCACTACAATACAATTTAAAACGTATAACATAAATTTAATAAAAATCACAAACAGAAAAATATCACAACTTGCATAACAAATATCTTACATAACTATTATCCGTGGTGTCGTCAAACTGTTTATATTATTTGTCACTCACTGTCACGTTTCTCCTTTTTCAGTTCTGTCACAGTGCATACAGTGATGAAGGAAATGACAGCTCAAAAAGTTTAAAATCAGCTGTGTTTTATTGTGGCTATCTTATTATACACTGTAATGTTGTCTGTGCAATTTTGTTGTGGCTATCTTGTTACACAATGTGCTGTTGTGTGTGCAAAAATTTTGTTGTGGCTATCTTGCTGTGTGTTTTTCTTGCTATAGTTGTTGGAGTTTCATCACTGTATACATTGTTGTTCTGTGCTTATTTATTATGTGTCGATATATATGTGCACAATTATCAGTATCAGTTGTAAAGTTTATTCGTTTATTTGTTGGTATATTTATTATATGTAGCATCTCTTTGAAATATCTCTTTTTATAATTATTCTCTCTATCCAATATCATCACTTTATTACAGTGGTCTTCACCAGTATTACTCAGGTAACGAAGTTGTTCGGATATTTTTTTTTAGTTTTTCTTACTCTCTTCGTGAATATTACAACCAGGGTTGCTTAATTCCACAAAAATTCTGGCAAACAGCTTCTTGAAATATACCAAAACTACCTTTATCGTTAATTCTTATTATATTAGTTTAAAATTAAATGTATTGTACTTTATTAACAGATATCACTTTTAGAATTCCTGGAAACCAGTTTTTGTTTTATTTTCCTATTATCTTTCATAAAAAGAAATCCATACGTTTTGTTTTCATCATGCTAAACGACAACCACAATTATTACAAAAACATGTGTGTGAGACAAAAATTGCGTATGTGTTTATGTTTTATTAGTTTTCAAGAGAGCTAAATTTGTTTGTCAGACACTGAGAAGTTATGATAATAAGCAACATAAACTTATTAATGTTTGTATTTCTTTTAACTACATTTCAATTTAAAAATAATTAATTTACAAACAATTTATTTTATGAATAATTTTAATAAATTAGTTTAAATTTTAAAATTAAAGATTTTTAAAACGAAAATTTTCACTAATTTCATTCAAGTTGTTAAAAACAACACAAATGAAGAAACCAATCTCATCTCTCAGTGTATTTTTGTGTGACTCTGTTTGTGAAGACCACTGCTTTATTAAACTCAGGTTTGTGTCCAGTTATGCTACAGTGGGCTGCAAGTGCTGTTTTTTGATTTAAATTTTTATCATTGTTCTTTAAGTCCGATTTATGCGATGATATTCTGGTCCCTAATTTTGTTTTTTTTTGTACCAACATAAACTTTTTGGCATTTATCATTATCGTCACCATTGCACGTTATTTTATAAACCAAATTTGCTTCATCCATTTTGTCTAATTTTGTTTTCATGTTTGTAAATAATCTTTTAATTGTATTTTCTGATTTCATTGCCAGAATATATTTCTCTTTATTATATATATCGGAATGTTTAATTCTTTCGGACAGGCCTGGTACATAATAATCATTGTAGTTTCATCCACAGGTTTGTTGTCACTACGATTTTTGTCATTTTTATTTTTCTTAGTTTGTTCTAACAAATTCTTAATTAACCGCTTTGGGAAGTCATTTTTCATAAGTATGTCATATATTTTTCGTTTGTTTTCATTATGGAATTCAATGCTACTGGTATTTAAGACTTTATTTATAAAATTTTTTGCTGTGTTGATTATAATATTTTTTTGGTGTTTTATGTAAAAATTTATTAGTCTGCTTTATGCCATTGATTTTTGATACCAGTCTATTTTTAAAGTATTACCATCTCTGATGACGAGGGCATCTAAATAGGGTAATTTATTTTCAGACTCTTTTTCCATAGTAAATTGTATTTGTCTATTAAATGCGTTAGGTATATCCAATGTCTCATGTATTTTGTCAGTTTTTACAATCCCAAAGAGGTCGTCAACATATTTTGTAAATACTCTTGGATTTATATCCATTTTGTTCACTGTATTTTTTAAAAGTTCCTCCATTATTAAATCAGCTATTATTGGCGACGCTAGTGAACCCATTGGCAATCCTTTGTTTTGTTTGTAGCAATGTCCATCGAATTTAAAATAGTTACAGTCCTTGATACAAAAACTTATTATTTCTATAAATAGTTCTTTTGGTATCTTTGTGTGTTGCTCCAGTATATCACATTTATTTTCTATAGTTTTAATTGCCAAATTCACAGGTATGTTAGGAAATAATGAAACAACATCGAAGGAAACTAGACTTTCGTCGTTATCTATTGTTGTGTACTCTATTCTGGACTTAAATTCTACCGTATCTTTCACATTATATATTGAGTCATTCGTCAAGTTTTTTAATATATTTACTATATACCTGCATAATTCGTAGGATGGTGAATGAATAGATTGGTCTTAGTGGTACATCTTCTTTGTGTATTTTCGGTAAGCCATTTATTCTTGGAGCATTTGCAATTCTATTTGTCAGTTTATTTTTCATTTGTAAATCTATTATGTTTAATTTATATAATGTGTCAACTAAACTATTGTTCTTTGTCTGTAGTGTGTATGTTGGGTCTCTTTTCATACGTCTATACATACAGATGTTACCAATAATTTTCTTCATTTTCGTATCGTAGTCTTTTCTGTCCATTGCAACCGTTTTATTGCCTTTGTCTGAATTTAATATAATTAAGCCTGGGTTATCCGATTAAAATTTCTTCGCTTGTTTCAGAGTATTAAAAATAAAGATTTCCCTTTTATCTAATTTCGTTCTAGCGATTTTCTGCTTTTCCTTTTCCTCAATCGTTTGTATGCAATTTTCTCCATCTGTAATACATTTAAAAATTGGAAGATCGTTTTTCCCGTACGGTAATCCAAATTTTGATCCAAGAGACAATAGCCACTTTACATTCGTTGGTATTTCATAGTTTGTAATGAAGAAACCAAACTCATCTCTCAGTGTATTTTTGTGTGACTCTCTTTGTGAAGACCACTGTTATATACGCGCGCCTGTTTTAATTTCTTCATTGATACCTTCGATAGAAAGTTAGTGTGTGCATTATTCCGTCTTTCCCTTAGCTTATTATAGGGTGGATAAATTTGATTTGTTGAATTTTATTGTTTTATTTGCCCAACGGGATATTTTATTCGATTCACTTGTTTGATTCAACATTGTTTGTGGCAGAATGTCGACTCCGTTGAATGTTTTCATGCGCGCTTCAGACGCTATTTTTGAATTTAAAATGAAGTTTGATAAAATTCGCGAAGAGGATCATCACGTTTATACGATCGAGGTGATGAGTGAGGAGTTGAAGTCTTTGTGGTCGGATGCGAAAGCAGCTTATGGTGAGTGCTTGGATGACCTTGAATCGTCATCGAAAGTGAAACCCGAGTTAGTGGAGATGGCTAAGGGGAAATATCAAAGTACCCTAGCTGCGTACGCCCGTTGCATAAGAACCATGCGTTTGAAGGGTGATAATTTGGTTGCAAAGACCAAATCAATTATTGCAGCCCAGGAGGAAGAGGACAGGTCGAGTGGTCACAACTACCTTTACCGCCGTGTGATATTGAGGTTTTCAGCGGTTATTATTTATCTTGCCCTACGTTGTATATCAATACTAGGAGGATTTGTAATGTTGAACGTCTATATTACTTATTGAATCGCACTAGTAAGGATGCTAGGGAGATTGTTTCGAAGTGCCCTTTGACCAATGCTGGCTTTGATATAGCTTGGGCGAAATTAAAAGAGACATACGAGAATCCGAATAACCAGCTTAAGTGTCTTTTTGCTTTGGATTCAATCGCTAAGAAGTCTAGTAGTGCTCTAAAGAACCTGCAGCGTGGTATTTATGGGTTTCTGACTGCGATGTCTGTTTATGATGTTTCGACTGAAAATTGGGATCCAATCATAGTGTTCATTTGTATTCAACGTCTTCCAGCACAGACGGTAACTTTGTGGGAACAAAGTATAAAGGATAAATCAGCTCTATCTTTAGGGAAGGATTTGGATTTCTTTTTGACGGAACGAATTCAAACCCTAGATTGTATACGCGATCTAACTCATGTTGGGGTAAGGAGGAGCGGCGAGAAGAAGGTGAATGTACACGTTTCTAACACGAATTCGGATGGGAGATGTATTTTAGGCCCTAATCACAGTCATATGCTGCGGTTATGCCCTAAATTTAAAAGGTTGTCGGTTTCATAGCGTTTTTCTATTGTTAAAAGACATCATTGTTGTATTAATTGTTTATCAAGGTCACATGAGGTCAAGGATTGTAGGAGTGAACACCATTGTTTTACTTTTAATCAACGGCATCATACTTTGCTTCATCGGCTGTTAATTCGGCTTCGTCGAATGAGGGTTCTAATTCGGGAACCACTGATCACGGTGTGAAGGTTGATCCACAAATGCCTTCGACTTAAGCGGCCGCTCGGGCTTCGGCGGGTCGTCAAGTTTTCCATGCTTCACGCAATTCTTCGGTATTGCTGGGGACTGCCATGGTTTCGATTCGTTGTCACGGTACTACGTACCCTTCTAGGGCTTTGATTGATTCAGCCTCAGAGGCCTCCTTTGTTTCGGAACACTTGCAGAATCGGTTACGACTTACGTCACATTCTACGAATGTTAGGATTTCCGGTGTCGATAAAGGAGTTTTCGCTACTTCGAGGGGACTATGCCCTATTAAAATTGGTTCGCCTTTGGATGAGAATATTGAATTGTCTACGTTGGCACTAGTTTTACCGTCGATATCGGGTAATTTACCTTTGTTTTCTTGCCCTGAATCCGTGGGGGCTGAATTACTCGATATACCATTGGCTGATAGGTTCTTTTACTAGAGTAGGCCAGTGGATATTTTACTTGGAGCGGACTTATACCCTGATATTGTTCTTGGTGGTGTTCGTCGGCATATATTTGGTACCTTAATGGCTCAGGAAACCATTTTCGGGTGGATTTTACTGGGTCCTATTGATGCATCGGTTGACAATACTGTCAATGTATTTCTATCGGGAGTTAACCCTTTGGGGGAGGACTCATTGAACCAGACCCTTTCGAGATTCTGGGAATTGGAGGAGGTGCCAAAGTTTCAAACGCGATCCCATACGGATCAGATTTGTGAGCACCTTTACAGGCGGACCACTACACGTGATTCGACGGGCAGATATGTGATATCTTTACCTTTTAAGCCGGAATTTCCGGATGAATTTAATCTGGGGATATCGAGGGCCGGCGCCTTGGGGCAATTTGGGAGGATTGAATCTTCTCTTCTTCGAAGACGGGAGGTAGAAAAGGTGTACGACGAAGTTTTGGACGAATGTTTACAATTGGATCATATGCGACCAGCCACCCCCATTGATCGGCCGGTTACAGGCGTGTGCTATCTCCCATATCACCCTGTTATTAAATCGGAAAGTAAGACCACGAAATTGAGAGTGGTTTTCAATGCGTCGAATTAAACTTTTAATTTAAGGAGTTTAAATGATTGCCTTTTTGTAGAACCTACGTTGCAGACTGATTTGATCAGTCTAATTCTACGTTGGAGACTTTTCAAGTTTGTATTTAACTGCGATATTACGAAGATGTATCGACAAATTCGTGTTCATCCGGACCATACTCCATTTCAGCGGATTCTTTACAGGAGTTCTGTGGACAGCGCAATAATGGACTACGAGTTGCAAACGGTAACCTTTGGGCTGAATTTCGCACCGTATTTGGCGATTCGGACGTTGCTACAGCTAGCGGATGATTGTGAGATGGATTTTCCATTAGCGTAGAAAATTTTGAGAGGGGACATGTACGTAGATGACGTATTATCTGGAGCTCATGATGCATCGGATGCCATTTCAGCGAGGGACCAATTAATTGCGGCGTTGAAGACGGCTGGGTTTGAACTCAGGAAATGGACTTCAAATGAGGGTTCAATTTTTGACGGTCTCCCTGCGGATTATTTGATTGACGCAATGTTTTTGAAGTTTGATGAGGTTAGTTGTTCGAAGACGCTTGGCATTTTTTGGAATGCACGATTGGACTCTTTCTTTTTCAAGGTTAATTCATTGGCATACGCGGGGGTTATTTACATTCGTGTTGAGAACCCGAACGGAGAGATTTATACGAATCTTTTAACTTCGAAGACGAGAGTGGCTCCGATCAAGTCCATGTCATTGCCTCGACTGGAGCTTTGTGGTGCAGTATTGGCATCTGAATTGTTGAGGAATGTCCTTAGGGAGATAGAGATACCTATACATCGCGTGTATTGTTGGACTGATTCTACCATTGTTTTGGCTTGGTTGCGAAAGACACCCTGTTCTTAGACGACGTTCGTAGCGAATAGAGTGTGTCGAATTCAGGAAAACTCTGGAGGCAAGAATTGGTTTCACGTCCGTTCGGAAAATAATCCGGCGGATCTGAGCAGTAGAGGAGTGGATCCTTATAATTTGTCGGAAAGCGATCTCTGGTGGCGTGATCCTAAATGGCTAGTCCAGAGTGAAGTTGATTGGAATATTGACAAGCTTGATGATCTGGAGACTGACGTGGAGCGTAGAGGTGTCAGGGTCCACTTATTATTTTTTTCGAAATTTGAGGATGTTCTGGACAGATTTTCATCTTTGGACAGGGCTCTACGCGTTATATCGTATATATTTCGTTTTTGTCACTCGTCACATCCGTTGAGAAGAAACGGTTTTAATTATGATGGCTTTTCTATTACGAGTGAGGAAATTAAATTGGTCAAATTACGTTTGGCTAGTATTGCTCAAAAAGTTCATTATGCAGGGGAGTATAGGTGTCTTCTGGATAAGAGACCGTTGTCTTCGAAAAGTTCCCTACTGCCCTTGAACCCGTTTTTGAACGAGCGGGGAGTAATGAGACTAAATGGTCGATTGAGCAAGTCACCATCATTATCGTATCGCGAACAGTACCCGATCATACTCCCTTATGATTGTAGGTTCGCTAAGCTTACGGCGGAATATATTCACAGACTTACCCTTCATGGCGGGAATCAATTGATGTGAGAAAACATGAAAACATTGGTTCGTACGGTGATTCGTAATTGTAAGCGCTGTATCATTGTTAGGCGACGTTCATGCAGACAGATCATGGCTGCACTTCCCCCGAAACGTACAACTTTGGATAGGCCTTTTACGAATACTCGTGTGGATTTTGCGGGGCCATTTGATGTGAAGAATTATAATGGAAGATCATGTCGCACCACAAAGGGCTACGTTTGTATTTTTGTATGCTTTTCTATGAAGGCGATGCATTTGGAAGCTACTTCCGACTTGTCGGCGGATATCTTTTTACTGGCCTTTAATCGGTTTATTTCTAGGAGAGGTTGTCCTCGTACGGTTTTTTGGGACAACGGAACGAATTTTGTTGGTGCGTGTAATGAAATTGCTAGAGATTTTTGGACGTTTTTGAAGGAACGTCAGGATAGGATGGGTTCGACTTTTGGCCATCAGGGGCTAGTGTGGAAGTTTATTCCAGCTGGAGCACGGCATATGGGCGGTTTATGGGAAGCTGGCGTTAAAAGCTTCAAACTTCATTTTCGAAAGGAGGCACAAGCGTGCCGTTTTACGTTTGAGGAATTGACGGCTGTCCTAGCGAGAATTGAGGCGTGTTTAAATTCTCGCCCGTTGTGTCCTATGCCGGACCACCCCGGCGAACCGGTGGCCCTTACACCTGGTCATTTTTTAATTGGCACATCAATATTGGCTCCTTCGGAGCCCACTATTTATGATAGTCCTCTTAGTCATGTTCGTGTCGCCGAGATTAGCACTCAAAACGGAGTACTTACGCAGCCAATAACCAAATTAATAGTTTTAACCGAATCTTCGTAATCACTTTAATTCAATTTACCATTACTAACCTATTTTTTTTCCTAGCATGGACTCCAAGCCCTTAAGTACAATTGCCGATCTTTGGATGGGTTATCTCAAAACTATTAACATTTTAAATTTATTTCTTTTAATCAATAGTATAATCCACAAGATGTACCATCAGGGGTCCCTCATGACCCAACTTTTAATAAAACATTAGGAGTCCTTCATGACTCATTTATTGAAATCATCGGGAGTCCTTAATGACTCAAATTTTCTTTATGAATTAGCTACATGAAATTATCATCAATCGGAGTCCTTACTGACTCACTTTGTTATATGCTATTTGAATTCAACAGCAGTCCTTACTGACTGAAATCTTTAATTAATTGCAACTTATGTCGTTGCAAGGTGGCCGGCAATGTTTAAACACACGGTTCGTGTTTAAATAATAACTGAAATTTGTGTTAAATGTTTGTGGTAAATTTAAAACTATAGCTTTGCTGGAAATTTATTCAGCAAAAAGAACCGCTAACGGTGTTTAAAGATTGTTTTCCACCTTCTTATATTTTGTATGTATATTAAGTTAATATACATATATAGTCATTCATTCATCAAAGTTTTAATAAAGTGTACTTACGTACGTATTAATACCGAAAATACTGAACAACGTTTTAAATTTATTTGATAAAGCACAACAAGGTAAATATTTGTGTTTCTTTGAACACTGTACGCAGGAGAATTTGTTCTCCTATATAATACATTAACTTACTGCCTTTGTTGTTTTAGTTTTTCGTTTTGCATTACTCCCTTGGGATTTCTCGGATTTACGCCTAAACAGAAAGCTATTTGTTTTTATAATGAAATATTTAAATATAAAATTTATCAAGCTTCTGCTCTTTTCAGTGTTACAAAAAAAAAAAATAAAAAAATACCGTTTTTGGTAATGTCGCATTGTTGTAGGGAATCATCTACCTTGTTCATTATACCATGTTAGCAAGAAAATCTTTCATAAACATTCGCCCATGTTCTGAAAATCGCAAAACGCTTGAATTTGGCGTTTTCGATTTGAAATCGCCAAATAGGTGTTCTGCAAAACGAAAACGCTAAAACTTTGGCGATTTCAAATCGCTAATGTACCCTGAAGCGTGTTGGTCAATTGTATTAAATTAAAAAAAAAAAATTAAAAAATTAAAAAAATTATACAATATATAAATTTAATATTTCTTTTAAAATTTTAATTAAAAATTTATAATTTAAAAATTTGCTTTTTTAATACCACTTGTCTGTTTCAATTGCTTACTTATTTATGATCAACTGAATACACAATTTTGTACTAATTCACAAAGAAAACTCTTAAAAGGAGTTCAAAAACAATTTTAAAGATGGATATTCATAGCCAAACATCGCCATTTGCGTTTATTTAGTTAATATTTCCATTTGTGTTAAAATCGAGAAAAAGCAAATCGCGCGTTTCTCAGAACATGCTCAAATGCGTTTTGCGTTTTCAAAATGAAATGCGTTTTGAAAACGCAGCGTTTTTCAGAACATGGGCGATTAATGTTGCCAGTATGTAAATTTGTTCAAATATTTGAGATTTTTATGTACCGGTATAATAGCGATATACAGATACAAGTATTTTACGCAAAAAAAAATTTCGGTATCGGTATGAGTACTGGTATTCAATTTCAAACGGTATCGGTATTAATAACGGTAACGGTTGCCAACCTTGCAAAAAATACATACATATGTAGTAAATTAAACTTTGTGATAAGTAGATAGGACTGAACTAATTCAATATATTTTGAAATTTTTATTACTAATATTTCCAATGGATCTTACGATCTGTTCCTCAGTTGCCATTTTACTGCTCCCATAAACCACACTCCTCGAGCGAAGTCAGGATGCTCCTCCATGTATTCCACAAGAGCTTGCAATTGATAATTTGACTTTTTGCTACTGAAGTAGTTAATTTTTTTGTAACTAACGTGTTATATGTACATAAAGTATAGTTTTACTGACATTTTTGTTGCAAATATATATTTAGAACTGCCACTTAGACATTAGGTTCTTATACCCAAACCAACTTAGTCTTCTACCTCTGCAGTTTTCTGCGAACGAAAGTTTATTATAAAGATGTTCAGGCTGGTGTGTATATATTATCTTATGCATTAGAAGTAGGACTCTCAATTTAATCAGACAATCAAAAGAAATTCCATACAATTGCGATGAGAATACTGATATTCTGGACCGTCTATTCAAACCGAATACGTAACGAATAATTTTGTTGTAGGCTACAGTTAGCTGTCTCTTACTCTCAGAATCACAACTAGAAAAGAGCTCAAATCCATATAGTAACGTGGGATTTAAAAATGTTTTTGTAGCAGAATTCTAATTTTAATTGGAGTGCAATACTGGGATGCCCACATAGTTCTTAGCATAGAAAAAGAGCGTCCACAAGCATAATTGACGTGGTCGGACCAGATGAGAGTTTCATTAAAGATAACTCCAAGATTTTAAGCATATGACACTATCAATTTTCTGATCATTTATGTATATATATTAAGGATATTTGGTAATTGAGTAAACCTTTTCCGAATTGCAACGCATTTAGATTTTTTAGGATTTATTGCCAATCCATTTTCGGAGGCCCATTTGTGAATTTTAAGCAACTGTTGATAGAGGTATCATGTCATTTTTGCAACTAGATTAGAGCTGAACGTCGCCC
This sequence comes from Metopia argyrocephala, assembly GCA_963576795.1. Classification (NCBI taxonomy): domain Eukaryota; kingdom Metazoa; phylum Arthropoda; class Insecta; order Diptera; family Sarcophagidae; genus Metopia; species Metopia argyrocephala. The sequence goes on along the minus strand of OY756210.1, from coordinate 84,914,068 downwards.
GCATTTATTCTAATCTTGTAGTCTGTCAATATAGCTGGGAGATTATTGGAGTACATGGAAAATAATAGAGAACCAACGATAGAACCTTGTGGGACACCTCTTGACACAGGGAGAGGTTAGATTTTCCATTACTCTGTTTAGTATATTGGTATCTTTTGCAGAGATATGTTGACAATAGCTTATTAGCAGATAAAGAGAAATTGAAAAAGACTTCTTAATTTGTACAAAAGAATATTATGTTCTACGATATTAAAAGCCTTTATGTACATACATATATGCAAAACTTAAATGAAACTTTAGTGCAGAAGAATCATCATTTAAGTTTCAATTTTAATGTTTTTCAACTTCTACCAAAAATAAGTGATTTTCGTTCTTAAATGGTATTTAAAGATATATGACTTTTAATTAGGAAGTTAATTATTGGGTCTTAAAATCTGTTTTAATTTTTTATGAATATGGGTATTAAAAAGCATTTTATTTGGAAATAAACTTATATACAGCTGCGTGCAACTAATTAAGGACACGAAGCTTACATGTGAGCTTGAAGCAAAGAAATAAAAATAGTTGTATATATTGTCAAAATGTTTCCGAGTTTAGTTATTTAAACTCTTAGGGCCACTTTTTGAGTTGGAGATTAGCGATTAAATTAACTTTAATCTTTGATTTCACTTTTTGGGTTGACATAATCTTATTTTTAATTGCTAGTTTAATCGACCGATGCTGGTAGTTTAATCTTAAGGGAGAACTGTCAAATTCCATGTGCGTAATATAAACAACTGTTGAAAATATTGTATTTTTATTCATTTATATAATAGAAAGAAGAAAACACAAAAATTAAAAGTTACATAAAAATGGATTGTTCCAGTGCTGTTAAAGATTTAAATGATCACAAATATCGTTGGCCAGGTTCAGCACATGGTTTTTTTGCACTCCATAATGTTTTTTTTTTTTTTTCTTTAATTTGAATAAATAGGTTACTTCACTTGAAGTAAAATTCGAATTTTCATATTAAATATTTTTTCTTCACTGTTTGAAGGCATCTTTCTTTAAAAATGTTTTCACTCTGTATTATGCTCAAAAATATTTGGCGGAATTATTTTTTCATTAATAACAAAAACAAAGTGTTATGAAAATGTATATGTATGGTATACATAAGTAGAATGTTGTGAAAATATATTTGACATTTGCAAAAAAGAAGTTGCCATTTGTCTTATTCAGTATGGCAATACTAATAGGTTTAAACTCTTAACGAAAACGTGCCCAAAATTAAAACGACGACCGCAACTTCACGTACTGTCATTTATTGTTTTTACATGTCTTGCATGTAAAGCTATCAAAAATTAAGTTTATAAGAGTTTTTGCAAGGAATTGAACTTATATTTTATAATTTAATCATCTTTACACACTTTTTCAATTATTTTTACTAAAATATCACTCATTTTATTTAACAAATTCCAAAATTTATTAATTTATTTAAACTTTCAAATGTTTTTTCGATTTTCTTTTGTTCTTATTTTTCTTTGTGCGAACAACAAAAACCAATGGGTTTGTTTACAAAATGTATGAAATTTAATAAAACTGTGGTAACATTGTTGAGAGAATTTGTTTCTAAAAATGAGAGCAAAAGAAAAATCGCTGTCAAAATAAAATAGATTCTATTTCACGACTGCATTCTCCAACGTTTTTATCTGTCAATTTGTATAGAAAAAAACGTCATGCCCCAGTTATGTTTAATCATTTACTCAAAAACACAAAACACAATTTATACCGGATTAAATTTAATCTTAGATTAGTTGACTAAATCGTAAACTTGACTTTAATCTCCAACTCAAAAAGTGGCCCTTAGTCGTAGAAAATAACTGTTTATTGTGTCAATTAAATTATTTTTTATAAAGTAGTGAGCCATATTTTAAAGAATATTGAATTCGGTCGTGCATATAATTAAGGACACATCGTAAAACTTAAGAAAAACTTGTATTTATTAAAAAAAAAATCAATACTTTGTTGCAAAACCATTGTTGTCGATAACAGCTTGACACCTGCGAGCCATCGAGCTAACCACATACACTAGATGGATTGGCCTCCCAAGCTTTCTTTGTTTCGGCGAAGAGATCATCAAAATTGTTTATTTTTACTGCGCTTACTTTGGTTTTTACAACTTGCAATAAATTCTCAATCGGATTGAGATCTGGACTGCATGAAGGCCAATCAAGTACAGTGACCGAATTGTTTATAAACCATTGTTTGACGTGATGAGCCGTATGCGTCGGGTCATTATCTTGTTGAAATATCCATGTTACTGGCATATTCTCGTCTGCATACGGCATCATTGTATCGCTTAGGATTCTTACATATTGGAACTTGTCCATGTTTCCGACAACTTTGTGCAGCGGTCCAACACCACGTGACGACATAGCACCCCAAAGCATAATCGAACCTCCTCCATGCTTTAAAGTGGCCCGGGTGTATCTTGGATCAAATTCTTTTAACTTTGGCCGGCGAACATATTATTTTCCATCGGGAGAGACTCTATTAATTTTTGTTTCGTCCGAAAATAACACTCTTTTCCATTCCACAGCGGTCCAATGGCGGTATTTTTTTGCAAATTCTATTCGCTTCTTCCGGTTATGCTCAGACAACAATGGTTTCTTTCGGGAAATTCTTCCAGAGGCCAGCTTCCCGCAATCGAAGTTTTACTGTGTCTACAGATGGTTTTGCTCCATTTTCACCAAAGACTGCTATCCGAATTTCATTTGCTGATTTATGCGGACTTTTTTTCGACTCGCGGACAATCAGTGCATCTTCACGCACTGTCGTAATTCGGCTTCTTTGTTTACGAGGCACGTTTTCAGCTGTCGAATGTTTTTTGAAATATTGCACCGCTTGGAAACCATTGTTTTAGAAACTTTTAGGCTGTTGCGATCTCCCTATAAGAGCTTCCTTCCTGATGCATTTGTACAATAATCTTTCGAGTACTGACGTCACAGGACTTATTTTTACCCATGTTTAGCAATAAATAAAAGTTTATCAAATTCTGAAAAACACTTTGTGTAATCTCATTTATTTGATTTTAACTGTTAAAACTTACTTGAATCTTCAAATTTTAAATAATTTTTCACTGTCTTTAATTAAGTGCACGAGTAATTTATTTCACAAATTATGAAAAACACCACAAAGAAAAAAATAACGGTAAAAATAGGGTTGCCATTGAGAAGTTTCAATAAACAAAGTTGGATTAACAAAACAGGGTCAAATTTTAGCGGTTTTTTTAATAGTATTATTTTCAACATAATGATTTAAATATTGTGTACTACTATTTGCACGCAGCTGTATGTACATGGAAGACAACGATAACGCCAGAACATTAAAAACAGATATTCAGATTTCCGGAAAAGATGGCATGAGGTGCCATATTATTAAAAAAAAAGGTAAACATACTGCGTGGTGTAAATTATGCCTTACCGAAATTTTATAGTTTCAGTCATGGTGGAATTACTTACAAGGTGGTGTTACCAACCCAGCTGGGTTTTTTTTTTGGTCATACCGCTCCTGTCAAAAGTTTTGTTTGTATTTATGTTTTGTTTACATTTTGCTTTGTGTGTATTCGTGTTTTTGTTTTGGTGTAGAGGCATGTATGTTGTTAACAATACACACATACACTTCTCACATGTGCTTTTTTAATTCACCATACCTGCTTTTGACATTAAAGAGCTGAAAAAACAAAAACAAATTCCCTGTTGTTTTTGTACTATATTCACCTGCCACCACCTTGTAAGTAATTTCACCATGGTTTCAGTCATGGTGGAATTACTTACAAGGTGGTGTTGCCAACCCAGCTGGGTTTTTTTTTTGGTCATACCGCTCCTGTCAAAAGTTTTGTTTGTATTTATGTTTTGTTTACATTTTGCTTTGTGTGTATTCGTGTTTTTGTTTTGGTGTAGACACATGTATGTTGTTAACAATACACACACACACACTTCTCACATGTGCTTTTTTAATTCACCATACCTGCTTTTGACATTAAAGAGCTGAAAAAACAAAAACAAATTCCCTGTTGTTTTTGTACTATATTCACCTGCCACCACCTTGTAAGTAATTTCACCATGGTTTCAGTCATGGTGGAATTACTTACAAGGTGGTGTTACCAACCCAGCTGGGTTTTTTTTTGGTCATACCGCTCCTGTCAAAAGTTTTGTTTATATTTATGTTTTGTTTACATTTTGCTTTGTGTGTATTCGTGTTTTTGTTTTGGTGTAGAGACATGTATGTTGTTAAAAATACACACACACACTTCTGACATGTGCTTTTTTAATTCACCATACCTGCTTTTGACATTAAAGAGCTGAAAAAACAAAAACAAATTCCCTGTTGTTTTTGTACTATATTCACTTGCCACCACCTTGTAAGTAATTTCACCATGGTTTCAGTGGAAGGAAACATGGTGGAATTACTTACAAGGTGGTGTTGCCAACCCAGCTGGGTTTTTTTTTTGGTCATACCGCTCCTGTCAAAAGTTTTGTTTGTATTTATGCTTTGTTTACATTTTGCTTTGTGTGTATTCGTGTTTTTGTTTTGGTGTAGAGACATGTATGTTGTTAAAAATACACACACACACTTCTGACATGTGCTTTTTTAATTCACCATACCTGCTTTTGACATTAAAGAGCTGAAAAAACAAAAACAAATTCCCTGTTGTTTTTGTACTATATTCACTTGCCACCACCTTGTAAGTAATTTCACCATGGTTTCAGTGGAAGGAAACATGGTGGAATTACTTACAAGGTGGTGTTGCCAACCCAGCTGGGTTTTTTTTTTGGTCATACCGCTCCTGTCAAAAGTTTTGTTTGTATTTATGCTTTGTTTACATTTTGCTTTGTGTGTATTCGTGTTTTTGTTTTGGTATAGAGACATGTATGTTGTTAACAATACACACACACACTTCTCACATGTACTTTTTTAATTCACCATACCTGCTTTTGACATTAAAGAGCTGAAAAAACAAAAACAAATTCCCTGTTGTTTTTGTACTATATTCACCTGCCACCACCTTGTAAGTAATTTCACCATGGAAGGAAACATAGACAATCAACTTGCAAGTTTCAAACTGCTACTTTAGCTTTGGAAAGTGACTCGTGTACAATTGCAGAACTACATAATGTAACGACAAATTTATTGAACAGCATTCAAATTTGCATGAGAGATAGATTTTATAGAAGCAAAGCAATAATGGAAATGGAGTTAAATGCATTTAAAATCAAAGTCAGTTATACAAAGCTATGTTTCTATTAACATGGAATTCATTGCCATAGCTTCCTATGGCGTAATTCGAGAAGTTTAGGACAAGCTCCCAAAAAATATTCCGAACGATAAAATAGTGTTCTTTTGCGTAAAATGCGCGGAAAACAACTTAATAAGCCTAAAAAAGTGATCGCATTTGTTTTTTCAATATCAATTAGCAATGCTTTTTGTGAAAGCCTTTAGTATTTTAATCAATTTATCTTCAAACTATAAGCATATAGTATCTTTTGATCTAATTAAAGCCGAACTGTTAATTAGGATATATTTTGCAGTTTGCCAAAGTTTTCAAAAATTTTTGGCAATACCTGATGATACAGAATTAGTTAAATCAGTATTTAAAAACAGCAAATATATGTGGCAAAATAACTTACAAATATCGTTTTTATATTTTTTATATATGTATGTATATGGATGTATGTATAATATACATATGTATATATACGTTGTATATAATAAATGTGTATGTACATTGAGTCAAAGGAATAGATTTAAAGTTTATTTTGTTTATGTTTTTTTTTATTAACTTTTGTGTTATATTTTTATCTCTATTTTATTAAATAGCTTTAATGAAATTAAAAAATTAGTTTTTATTAAAAATAAAAAAAGTGGAATCCAATTACACAAGCTTTTGCGCTTTTATTTTCTGATTGATATTATGAACACCTCTGGTTTTTGTATGGAGGTAATGTCACCTACGACGCGATTTCTTATAACGTGGCGTTTTCAAGGAACCTATCAACCCCGTTCTACGAAGGTTACCTGTACTAGTTATTTTATCTGCAGATACTTATATCTTACATTCAGTTCACCTGCTTTATTATTACATTTCCAAATATTTGACGCTGCCGTGCTACCAATGTTCGCCTTAATTGAGCATAGTATCCAGTGATGCATTAAAGAAGAAATCCATTCTTTGCACTTCGATTCTAATAAATGCTTAAACTAAGAAATTTTGTTAAGTATTTTATTACTGACTATTAATAACTATACAAATATATATGTAACTTCTAATCCTATTAAACATAAGAATAATGAAACTTGCGTTATAAGCTTTCATTATAGCTGACACGTAGATTTAACAGAAGAACTTAGTCTATTTAGTATTATCCAGAAAGTCTTTTGCTTCGTTTATTTTTGCTGCTAAATATGGAGAGCCGCCACGATCAGGATGATTCAATAACATAATTCTTTTATGGGCGTCCTTAATCTGTAAGATTTTCATTATTAATAGTTAACATAAAATAAAAAAATGAATATTGTCAAAAATAATTAAATTTCTTTGGAACAAGAATTCCCAGATATTTATTTCTTATGTGGTTAATAACATGCTCCTATTATTCGACACTGAATGAATAGCACACTCTGAAAAGATCAGATTTTCTGTGGTCGAAGCAAGGCTTTAAATCAAGCAACCGAAACAATCTGAAATCTTGTCAGTGAGTTATGTTAAACTGTATTTCATCTATATAGATTTATTTACTTTGTCAACATGCTCAAGCCTATATTTTGTGTTTACTACGTCTGCCAAAAAAAAGTTAAAATAGTGAATTTTCCCAAAGCAAATTACTGGCAAAATTACAAATTATTGGCAAACACATCTAACGTATAAAAAAGTTTTAACAACTTTTAACTTTTACACAGGGTCTACACGTAACATAATATGTAATATTTATTTGTTAGTAAACATTAAAATTAATTGCTAAGAAAATTATCTTACATGTAGAATTCAAATTAGTGCCATAATAATTATTAAAAGATTGTTCTTATGAGATATCTCTAGAACACTATGTTATAAGAAGAACCGTCAAATAAGCCGGCAATTGTGAAGAAGCATAAATATTGCACAAACTACCCATATATTTGAAAATTAATATTAAAAAGTCTATTTTTACTGAAACTAGATGTATGGAAACTAATTTTGTTTATTACTAAATAAATAGTTAAATATCAGGGACTGTAACGGTTATAAGTTATATCTAAAAACTTGTTTTTTAGGGTTATTTTGAGAGTTTTTCCAAAAAAGCTCAGAAGGACGGAAAAAAATTTAAAAAAAACTGGGGGTTTTGTTTTTTCGTCATAAAATAAAACTCACTCCCTTATTTTTCCGTCATAAAATAACTTATTTTTGTGTTTTATTTATCAGTCAAAAAATCATAGTTACTTTTTGAGTTTTATTTTTCCATTAAAAACTAAAACTCTTTTTAGGAGTTTTATTTTTTCTGTCATACGATTTTTACTTCTCTCCTATAAAACCTGTATATTAAGTTGATATCGCCTGCTATATGTTGTGAAACGTGTTAACAGTTTCAATCGTTATTCTGTATGTATGTGGTTACCACCATTTCATTGCACTTCAAAAGCTAATTTCGCGGGTATGTAATGGGAATCGATTTCGATCGAAACTAAAATCGAATGAAATTTCAAGTTGCTATAACTTCCAAGTCTTTTGAGATTTGGACTTTGGATCGTATCTGAATAAAAGTGTACTATGTACGACGTATAAAAAGTTTAAAAGTGTATGCGTCCATATTACCGAAATACGCAATAAATGAGAGAAAAAAAATATAAACAAAAATATTGTTTTGTCTACTTTTTACTTTTGTTTGTATAAGAAAGAACTTCAAACAAATATTATTATATATTTTTTCTAGGTTTGTTTGTTTTTGTACGTTCTGTCAAATTTGGATTTTTGAAATCCATAATATACTATGTACGTACGCGACGTATTTCGGTAGCTCTCATACAAAATGTATGGGCATGAAACAATTTTGACCAAATATATATGCCGTACGTTTTTATTCAGGTACTTCCCTAATGACAATTGCCACTATATCATTAATTATTACAATGTTAAAATAATTAAAACAGATAAGTTTTATATGACTTTGAGAATACAGACAATTTAAATTTTGAACGAAATCGTTGTTCATCACATACCTGTCGATTTATATTACTCAACTTTGTATCTTTAAGTTTAGCTTCTTTCCGCATATTACTATATGTAACGTTTTTAATAGCATACCTTAATTTTTGAAGCACTTGGACTAACACCCAGTATTAATGATGCTTCTCTTTTATTCATTTTAGGATCAAACCCTCCCTTATAGTATTTAGAGGCTGCCAAAGATTCAGCATCGAATTTTGGCAAATTCCTTAGTGTCTCGTTTAATTTGGTGGTCATAGCAGGCATACGTCGCATTATATGCTTTCCAGCAAAGCCAACAGCTGCCACACCCAAACCCGCTAAAATCAATGAAGAGGCCTGTTAAATTGTTGAAAGTGTTATTGCATTTAAATTTAATTTCTAAATTTTATTTACCATTTTTTAAATTATTATTTTATCTTAAAAACTTCATGTGAAAATGTTCAACAAAAATGTGTTGGTCAACAGCTGACTTTATGTAATTCAGTGAGTATCGACGTCTGTAAAGATAGCAACGAGGAAATAGTAACTATAACGTAAAAGTTTTTTTGAGAAAAAACGCTAAAAATTAACAAAATGTTGGGGTCATTTATTTCTTTTGGAATTACTGTTTCACGCAAGTGTTATGTTAATACATACTTTTATTGTTTTTTTTATTTATTTTAAGTTTGTTTTTGCATACTTTTATTCTTTTTTATTTACTTTAAGTTTGTTGAACCTCTGCACATATTTTGCCTACTTTTAGTTCATTGAATTGCACACTTTCTTATTCTTTGGTTTATTTATAATTGAAACTTGATATTTTATATTTTTTGTTCTTTTGTTTGTTTATTTCTGGTTTATTCAAAATTTCAGTGTTTGCATTAATTTCTCTTGCATTTATTTTTTGTTGTTCATATATACCGAATTCACAAAGTTTTGTATCGTTGTTTCATGTATTGCATACAATGTTGGCTCGTGAACATCTATTGTATGTATATGAAAGTATTTTGTGTATTAAACGTCAAAAACCAAATAAGAAAAAGAAAAACTGTATTAAAAAGTTGATTTTTACAAACAATTACATTTTTCTTGCATTTTTATATTTTTTTATTTTATTTTATTTAATTTGCTGTTGACAATAAAAAGAATTTTTTTGTGTTTATATTTTTGTCAATATTTTTCATTTACAATAACACAGAAACCAATACAACTTTTTTAAAACATATGAAAAAAAGTGTATGAGTTGTATCGAAGGTTTTCATAGAAATTACCAACAACAAGCGCACAACTATTGTAGTGCCATACAATTTAACAACGAATACAATGAATACAATGGTTTTGTGAATTCGGCAATAGAAATATAGTGCAAGTTTATTAACTTCGTTGCACTTATAAAAAATGTATAGCTTGCACATTTGTTTATAGCACGTTTGTTAATTGTTTTTTCTTGTCCAATACCTTTCATCCAAGAAAATATTTTCGGTCATCGATTTGCAGTGAGCCTACCATCAGATTCCGATCGAACCCGCAGACATTCCCAAAACTGTGATTATCACCCCCTTTGGACTGTTCGAGTTCAAACGAATGACGTTCGATCTGCGTAACGCTGCGCAGACCTTTCAACGCCGGATGGATGAGATATTTCGGGGCATAGATTACATTTTTGTGTACATCGACGATATTTTAATTGCTTCTCGATATGAAAAAGAGCATGAAAATCATTTGCGTTTAATTTTCGATCGCCTTCGAGAACACGCTCTTACAGTTAATTTTGAAAAATCATCATTCGGCAAAACTAATATCGATTTCCTGGGTCACACCATATCACCCGAAGGAATGTTACCGAAAGCACAGAGGGTTCAAGCTATAAATGAGTTCCCATAACCAGTAGTGGCCAACGAGTTGAAAAGGTTTCTGGGGATGTTTAAGTTCTACAGATCCTTCATTCCCAATGCCGCAGCTGGTTAGGTTAAATTGCAAAGTTTGATAACGGGTAACACGAAAAAGGATACCACACCGATAATCTGGAACGACAAGGCCCACCAGGCTTTTCAGTCATGCAAAGACGCCCTTGCTAATGCGACCCTGCTCAATCATTTTGCCTTCGACGCACCGCTAACTTTAACCGCAGATGCATCAACTGAAGCAGTAGGTGCAGTAGTTCATCAAATCGTTGATGGTTCAAGTCAACCTTTGGGGTTTTACTCTAAGAAGCTTACACCAACTCAAAAAGCCTACAGCACATACGATCGCGAGCTACTAGCAATTTTTCAAGGTGTTCAACATTTCCAATATCTCTTAGAAGGAATAATTTTTACAATTTTTACAGACCATAAGCCCCTAACGTATGCATTTCACCAAACACCCGACAAAACATCACCTAGAAGAATTCGGCAATTAGAGTATATTAGCCAGTTCTCCACCAACATACGACACATAGAGGGCACGAATAACAACACAGCCGATTTTCTCTCTAGAATCGCTAGTGTTGAGAAAGCGCTTAATTTCGAAACAATAGCAAAGGAGCAAATTCGAGACTCAGAACTAACCAAATTTTTGAATCCTAGTAGTAAACATTCATTAACATTAAGAAAATTTCCTATTCCAGAGTCTAATAATTTAATCTATTGTGACACGAGCGAAAAATTAATCAGGCCTTTCGTTCCAGTTTCTCCAAGGCGGCAAGTGATCAAAAAAATGCACAACTTATCACATCTGGGCAAAAAGGCAACGTTGAAGCTGGCAACCGATCGCTTTGTGTGGCCATTAATGTCAAAAGATGTTTCAGAAGTCGTTAAAGTTTGTTTGACTTGTCAAAAAAATAAGGTGAATAAGCATAATAAGGCACCTCTGGGCGACTTTGGACCCACCGACCAAAGTTTCGAACATATTCACGTCGATATCATTGGGCCACTACTACCAGCCAGAGGATACCGTTACTGCTTAACTTGCGTTGATCGCTTCTCCAGATGGCCAACAGCTATTCCCTTACCAGATATAACCGCCGAGACAATCGCTTTTGCATTGATCAATGGATGGATTTCATCATTCGGCGTGCCAAAACGTATCACGAGTGATTTAGGTCGACAATTCGAATCGCAAATTTTCAGGGAACTTATGCGAATACTGCGCGTACGTCATCTAAGGACAACGGCCTATCATCCGCAAGCAAACGGCATGGTTGAAAGATGGCACCGTACCCTGAAAGCCGCCATTAGATGTCACGAGACAGAAGACTGGTGCTTCGTTTTGCCAATTGTTTTACTCGGACTACGTGCAACCATCAAGGAAGATATTAAGGCAAGTCCTGCTGAAATGGTATTTGGCACACCACTACGTATCCCAGGCGAATTTTTTCAAAAATCGATAAAACATAGCGACGAAACCGAGTTCGTCAAATTATTACGAAAGAAAGTGCAAGCGTGAGGACCCGTCGAGGCTTCACGTCACAATGCAGAAAAATGTTTTATACAGAGCGAACTTAAAGATTGTAAATATGTTTTTATTCGAAGTGATCACGTTCGAGCACACTTAGAAGCACCGTATACAGGTCCTTTTGAAGTAATCGAAAAAACCGATAAATATTTTACTGTGCAATTAGATAATCGAACAACCAAGGTCTCTATTGACAGGTTAAAGGCATCCTATGTTCCGAATGACTGGTCACCCCATCGAACAAATAACAGACCGCCTCATACGCCACCCGAGTTCATAGCAGAATCGTCAGAAACAGGCCAAACACAGCCAATACTAATCAACACAGAAAATAATACTAATTGTACCAGTCACACGTCAAACAGCGAGAACAACGCGCTTTCCGGCACGCTACTTATGACCTCTCCATTGAGGGCGGAGCCCTGTGGCAATCCACAAATATTACATAAAAATGCATTCTTGCAGTTTATTACTTTTTATACACATGTGCATACTTTTGATATCCGTTTTTAACTAAGATTGTTCTACCTTTTTTTTCTGCAACGATTGCCTAACGCACACGTTTCTGTTTTTGTCTTATTAATAATAAAGTAAATTTTGATTTTAATAATAATAAGCCAGACGACTTTTATTTAATATTGGAAGGCTTTGTTCGTATCAACGAAACCATCCAAAAACTTTATAATTTGCTTGGATAATAATTTATTATAATACCTATAATTTAATTATGTAAGAAATAAGTCGAAAATAATTAGAAATCAATAATTTTGTAAAAAGAAATGTTTCGGCGTATATCCAATGTTAAAATCCTAAGAGAATGAAAAAAACAACACAAATTTTATTATTAGGAAATTTCAAAGGAGAGTTTTTTCTCCAGCTTTATTAATTCCAATCAATAATTAATAAATAGTTACCTTGAAGGATAATATAATAATTAATTTACTTTTAATGATATTGGAAATTTCATTACTAGAAGGTAAGTATTTGCACGTTATGCAGTTTTGGATATTCACAAACGAATAAAAAAATATAGAAGAAAAATATATATACTAAGGTGGAAAACAATGTTTAAACACCGTTAGCGGTTCGACTTGCTGAATAAATTCCAGCAATAATAAAAAGAGGGAAATTAAATTTCTACAAACACTAAAAGAAAAGCTACTAACTTAAATCACGAACTTTGTATTTAAACGGTTCCGGCCACCTTGCAACGGTATAAGTTGCAATTAAATGATGATTTCAGTCAGTAAGGACTGCTGTTGAGTTTACATATATTTTTACAATTGAATTGAGTCAGTAAGGATTCCCGTTGATATTTCAAACTATAGAATTAATAATAAAATAAAAAAGGTTGAGTCATTATGGACTCCTGATGAGTAAATTCGAATGAGTCATGAAGGACTCCTGATGTTTATTGCGATGGTGGGTCAGGACGGACCCCTGAAGAACATGATGTTGACATCTTAAACAAATAAATAAATTAAAAAATAAATGTATTTAAAGAGGTGACAGCCTTGAGATAACCCATTCAAATATAGTGTACAACAAAAGGGGTACAACCTCCGGTCCAAAAACCAATGCCACCGTTCCAGAATGGTTAAAATTGGGGTCTGCTAACTGCAGCCTCTGATACGACTCCAGTATGGAGTCGGAAACTGATACTGGTGGGGTTCTAATTCGTTGCATTTCCTGGACTTGTGCCGTTACGAATAGGCGCTGCCCTGAATCATGAATGGTTTTGAATCCTACAAAATTGCCCATCTTCCACTTGATGAGTAGGCAACCGAAGTTGCGAAACCATCAAGCACGGCGCGGACAGGGACTTTAGAACGAGTCTGGCAAATGTAGAGCCGCAGAGTGGGAGAAAATGCTACCGACTGGCGAATGGGAATTTGTATAACCCCTGAAGTAGACGGTTGCCCTTTTTGCGTACGCGAGTTTCGGGTACCCTTGCGTTCGTAAAGCAACGTATGGTGGCTTTCATTTCAGAGTCTGCAGGTGGCAATGCTCTTGCAGTCTCTGCCAATATAGTCAGATGATAGGCATCGACTACAGATTTGATGGATGTTTACCATCCGAAGCCTTCGTTCGACTGTCATATCCCGACGACGGTAGCAAAATCGAAGGGGGTGGTTCTTACCACAAATAAGGCATCTTAAGGGTTCACGCCGTGGTTTGCACGGCAGCAAAGGCGATTTGGGCTCTTCCATATCCTTATCTGGGTTATCCGGCACCGTCGTTAATAAATCAGCTGCATGGGAGGACTCAGCCGGTATGTGATGTGACGTTCTCACAGGTTCCAAGGAAGGTGGAGTTGGTACCGGGCAAGGCATCACCACATTTTCTATGGGTGGAACCACCATTGGCGAAACACGCGACACCGTGGATCAACGGGATCACTGGCTTCCATCGCTTCCTCATAATCAGACAGCCCATCGTCGAAAAGATCGGCAATTGTATTCAACGGCTTGGAGTCCATTCTAGGAAAGAAATAGGTGAATTATGGTATTTGTAGTCGCCGTGGTCTAGTGGTTAGTGTGTTTGCTTACTAAGACGATAGTGCCGGGTTCAAATCTCAGCTCTGACATCTTGAAAAAAAGAAATATGAAAAAAATTATTTCTTTCGGCGACTACCTCTCAGCAGTTTTCTGGCAAAATCTCTGGGAGTAATTGATTGCCATGAAAAAGCTTCTCAAATCTGTCGTTCGGAGTCGACTTTAAACTGTAGGTCCCGGTACTCGTGGATAAAAATTAACACACACAAAATGAGTGCTGCCAGAAGCTAGGCTGTAACCGTGACACAGGGTTGTAATGGCCAATTATGTATATATGTATGTATGTATGTATGAATTATGGTAAACTGAACTAAAAGTGATTATAAAGATTCATTCAAAACGAATAATTTGGTTATTGGTTCGTTTTCTATGCGAACGTCGGCGACACGAACATGACCGTCAGTGCCAGGACAAATCTTAACTACAACACCCAACTTCCAATATGTTGCCGGAAGCTGTTCATTGCGAACAACTACCAAATCACCAAGCGCAAGATCTCTTTGGGGATGCTGCCACTTATAACGCTTGTGTAAGCCTACCAAATACTCCTCTTTCCATCTTCTACAAAACTCATGAATCATAGCCTTCACCTTCCGATAACGATTCACTACGCTAAGAGGACTATCATAAATAGTTGGCTCCGGAGGAGCCAATATCGACGTACCGATTAAAAAATGACCGGGTGTACGTGCCACCGGTTCGCTGGGGTTGTCCGGCATAGGACACAACGGGCGAGAATTTAAACACGCCTCAATTCTCGCTAGGACCGTCGTCAATTCCTCAAACGTAAAACGGCACGCTTGTGCCTCCTTTCGAAAATAAAGTTTGAAGCTTCTAACGCCAGCTTCCCACAAACCGCCCATATGCTGTGCTCCAGCTGGAATAAACTTCCACACTAGCCCCTGATAGCCAAAAGTCGAACACATCCTAGCCTGACATTCCTTCAAAAACGTCCGAAAATCTTTAGCAATTTCATTAGACGCACCAACAAAATTCGTCCCGTTGTCCGAAAAAACCGTACTAGGACAACCTCTCCTAGAAATAAACCGATTAAAGGCCAGTAGAAATGTATCCGCCTACAAGTCGGAAG
The DNA here is from genome assembly GCA_963576795.1 of Metopia argyrocephala. NCBI lineage: Eukaryota > Metazoa > Arthropoda > Insecta > Diptera > Sarcophagidae > Metopia > Metopia argyrocephala. Next base: position 84,898,785 of record OY756210.1, on the reverse strand, counting down.
TAACTTCCAAATGTATCGCCTTCGTAGAAAAGCATACAAAATAAAAATGTAGCCCTTTGTGATGAGACAGGGTCTCCTATTATAATTCTTTATATCAAATTGCCCTGCAAAATCCACATCAGTTTTCGTTAAAGGCCTATCCAAAGTGGTACGCTCTGGGGGAAGTGCAGCCATGATCTGAGAGCACGAACGTCGCCTATCAATGATGCATCATTTACAACTACGAATAACTGTACCAACCAATACTCTCATTCTCGGTATCCAATACTCACAACGATAGACTCTCAACATTAGTTGACTCCCGCCATGAAGGGTAAGTTTATGAATATATTCCGCTGTGGGCCTAGCGAAATTGCAACCATAAGGGAGTATAATTGAATACCGTTCGCGATATGATAATGAGGGTAACTTACTCAGTCGACCATTCAATCTAATTACTCCACCTTCATCCAAAAATGGATTCAAAGGTAGCAAAGAACTTTTCGACGACAAAGGTTTCCTATCCAGAAGGCTCCTATACTCCTCCGCATAATAGGCCAAAAGTAATTTGACCAATTCAATCTCTCCACTTATAATCGTCCTCATAACTGAAACTACCCTTCCTGGATGGCTGTGTTGAGTGTAAAAAACGAAATATGTACGATATAACACGTAGAGCTCTGTCCAGAGATGAAAATCTTTCCAAAATATCCTCGAATTTTGAAAAAATGACACGTGGACTTTGGCAACCCTTCGCTCCACGTCAGTCTCCAGGCTCTTAGTCCTGACAGTACCCCAATCAACTTCACTTTGCCCCAGCCACTTAGGACCATGCCACCAGAGGTCGCATTCCAACAAACTAAGAGGATCCACTCCTCTACTGCCTAAGTCCGCTGGATTTTCCTCCGAACGTACATGAGACCAATTCTGACCTCCTGAGTTTTCCTGAATTCGACACACCCGGTTCGCTACGAACGTCGTCCAAGAACCAGGTGTCTTCTGCAACCATGCCAAAACAATGGTAGAATCAGTCCAACAATACGCGCGATGAATTGGTATCTCGATTTCGCTAAGGACGTTTTTCAACAATTCCGATGCCAATACTGCACCACAAAGCTCCAATCTGGACACCGATATGGATTTGATTGGTGCCACTCTCGTCTTCGAAGTTAAGACATTCGTATAAACTCCTCCGTTCGGATTCTCAACACGAATGTAGATCACCCCCTCGTATGCTTTCTCTGAAGCATCAGAAAATGCGTGAAGTTGCACCGACGATTGTCCACAGAATCCGACGCACCTAGGGATGCGCGCAGAAGCGACATGCCGAAAACCAATCACAAACTTCAACCACTCATCCCCCGTTGATTCCAAAAGATAATTATCCCAACCAATATCATCCCTTCAAATGCGCTGCATGATCATTTTGGCCACGACAGTAACTAGACTTAACCAGCCAATGGGATCATAATATCTCGCGTTAGTGGACAAAACTTCCCTTTTAGTAAACTTCAATTTAATGTCCAATGAATCAACCTTGAAAAAGAAAGAATCCAATCGTGCATTCCAAAAAATACCGAGCGTCTTCGGACAACTCGCCTCATCAAATTTCAAAAACATTGCGTCTACCAAATAATCCGCAGGGAGACCGTCAAAAATTGAACCCTCATTTGAAGTCCATTTCCTGAGTTCAAACCCAAATTGGTCTCTCGCTGAAATGGCATCCGATACATCATGAGCTCCAGATAATACGTCATCTACGTACATGTCCCCTCTCAAAATTTTCTACGCTAATGGAAAATCCATCTCACAATCATCCGCTAGCTGTAGCAACGTCCGAATCGCCAAATACGGTGCGCAATTCAGCCCAAAGGTCACCGTCTGGAACTCGTAGTCCATTATTGCACTGTCCACCGAACTCCTGTAAAGAATCCGCCGAAATGGAGTATGGTCCGGATGAACACGAATTTGTCGATACATCTTCGTAATATCGCAGTTAAATACAAACTTGAAAAGTCTCCAACGTAGAATTAAAGTGATCAAATCAGTCTGCAAAGTAGGTCCTACAAAAAGGCAGTCATTCAAACTCCTTCCATTAGAAGTTTTATTCGACGCATTGAAAACAACTCTCAATTTCGTAGTGCTACTATCCGGTTTAATAACAGGGTGATGTGGGAGATAGCATACGCCTTTAACCGGTCGATCAATGGGAGTGGCTGGACGCATGTGATCCAATTGTACATATTCATGAAGCGTGAAAAACCCGACGATCCGCCGAAGCCCGAGCGGGCGCTGAAGTCGAAGGCATTTGTCGATCAACCTTCACACAATGATCGGTGGTTCTCGAAGTAGAACCCACATTCGACGAAGCCGAATTAACAGGAACCGGGCCGCGATGAAGTAATTTATGATGCCGTTGATTGGAATTAAAACAACTAGGTTCACTCCTACAATCGTTAACCTCATGAGTCCTCGATAGATAATTAACACAGCAGTGATACTTCTTAATAAGGGAAAAACGCTCTGAAACCGACATCCTTTTAAATTTGGAGCACAACCGCAGCATGTGAGACTGTTTAGGGCACAAAATACACTTACCATCCGAATTCGCACTAGAAACTTGAACATTCACCCTTTTCTCACCGCTCTTCCTCGCCGTCTTCATATGAGTTAGATCGCGTATACAATCTAATGTCTGAATGCGCTCCGTTAAGAATATATCTAGATCCTTCCACAGAGATAACGCTGCCTTGTCCTTTATGCTCTGCTCCCACAACGTCACCGTCTGTGCCGGTAGACGTTGAATGCAGATGAAAACGATGATAGGGTCCCAATTTTCAGTCGAAATGTCATATATCGACATAGCTGTCAAAAACCCATTAATACCGCGTTGCAGATTCTTCAAAGTGTCACTAGTTTTTTTAGTAACCGAATCCAAGCCAAAAAGACACTTAAGGTGATTATTTACTAACATTCCCTCAATTTACCCCAGGCTATATCAAAGCCAGCATTGGTCAAGGGGCATTTCGACACGATCTCCTTAGCATCCTTAGCCGTTCGGTTCAGCAAGTAGCATAAACGTCCGACCTTACTGATCCTATTATTATTAATATACAAGGCCGTGAAAGGTCCCTAAAGGTCGGCCATGACAAATAATCACCGCTGAAAACCTCAATATCGCACGGCGGTAAAGGTAAATTATGGCCCGAGTTACCATTCGTTGTGTCTTCCCTTTCACTAGATATATTCGGTTTTACGCTAACAGTCAAATCATCACCCTTTACACGCATTGTCCTTATGCAGCGAGCATACGCAGACAGGGTACTTTGATATTTGCCCTTAGCCATCTCCACTAAATCAGTCTTAGACTTCGATGTGTCGAGGTCATCCAGACACTCACTATAAGTCGCTTTCACCTCGGACCACAAGGACTTCAACTCCTCAGTCATCACCTCGATTGTGTAAGTGTGGTGATCCCCATCGCGATTTTTACCAAAATTCATTTCGAACTCAAAAATAGCGTCTGAAGCGCGTGTAAAAATTTCCAAACGAGACGGCGACATTTCGTTATACATAAATAAAATCCGAACCAAACAAATATCAAATTTTACCAAACCAAATCTATGCTGTTCAATTCGACCTACCACCAGAGGTATTATAACAAAAGATGGAAAGAGAAAGAGATAATAAAAAAAATGTCCACTAAATTCACACTGACGGGATTGTAAAAAACCGAAACCGACACGCGTATAAATAATAATGTATCAGTAAATACTCAATTAAAATGAAAATATAAAGAAAAAATAAATATTATTTTATTTATTATAAATGTAAATGTGTAAATATAAATTCCACAATGTAAAAATATATAAATTATTTGTAATATCGACAGTAAAATCGATTGATCGTGTGTGTAAAATATATGACGTTAGTTTTAACAAAAATGCTCATTGGGTAATCACCAATAAAATTACAAAAAGTATACACTCCACAACAAATTATGTATGCAAACACAAATCATACACTAATCACCTCACTTTACTTACTTACTTAGATGGCCATAACAACCCGTTAACGGGTTTCGGCCGTCCTTCACACTAGTCTCCAGGCGTCTCTGCTAAGCGCGCGCCTTCTCCAGTTGGTCACACCAATTGATGACAGGGCTTCATCAACCTGGTCCTGCCAATGTAAACACGGTCGTCCTCTACGCCGACGTCCAGTGACCTTCGCATCGAAAACTTTTCTCGCTGGAGCAGATTCATCCATCCGAATAATATGGCCGAGCCAGCGCAGCCGCTGGATGTTAATGCGCCCACATCGCCGAGGAGCTCATACAGCTCATGGTTGGTTCTAATGCGAAACTCATCGCCATGCCTTAGAGGACCAAAGATCTTACGAAGAACTTTTCTATCGAACACTCCCAGGACTGCTGCATCGGCACAAGACAGCGTCCATGCTTCCGCACCATAGAGAAGCACCGGAAGAATAAACGACTTATAGAGTGTTAATTTCGTCGCACGAGAGAGGTCTCTATTACTAAACTGCCTACTGAGACCGTAGTAGCACCTGTTGGCCAGTGTGATTCTTCGTTTGATCTCCAGACTGACATCATTCTTGCTGGTAATGGCGGTGCCAAGGTAGATGAACTCCTTGACCATATCGAATGTATAGTTGCCGGCTGTAACCTGGGAGCCGATGCGATCAACATCCCTACTCGTCGACAACATGTACTTCGTCTTGCTCTCATTTATCGCCAGACCCATTTTTGCAGACTCTCGTTCAATAGCATTAAAGGCTGCGGTGACATCTCGCTTGGTATGCACAATGATGTCTATATCGTCTGCATACGCAAAGAGCTGGACACTTTTGTTAAATATAGTGTCATTTCGATGTACACCCGCCTTTCGCAAAACACTCTCCACGACGAAATTGAAGAGGTCGCAAGATAAGGGATCGCCCTGTCTGAAACTTCGCACGGTATTAAAAGGTTCGGAGAGGTCTTTTCGTACCTTGACGGAGCTGCAGGAGTTGCTCAACGTCATTCTGCACAGTTTTACAAGCTTTGCAGGAATACCGAGCTCTGACATTGCGGCATATACGCGAACCCTTATCGGGCTATCGAACGCCGCCTTATAGTCGACAAAAAGGTGGTGAGTGTCGACTTGACTTTCATGGATTTGGTGCAGTGTGAATATCTGGTCAATGGTGGACTTACCAGGTCTGAAGCCGCACTGATAAGGTCCAATCAGTGAGATGGCGAATATCTTCAGTCGTTCACACAGTACGCTCGTAAGAACCTTACATGCGATAGGAAGAAGGCTTATACCCCTGTAGTTGGTGCATATAGTGGGGTCTCCCTTTTTTAGGATGGGGCAGAGGGCACTGAGATTCCAATCTTCGGGCATACTTTCCTCCAGTCATATTCTGCAAATGAGCTGGTGCATGCTCCTAACCAGCTCATCGCCTCCATACTTGAAGAGTTCAGCGGGCAGACCGTCAGGTGTAGCCACTTTGTTACCTTTCAGTCGCAGTATGGCAACCTTGACATCTTCATAGCTGGGTGACGGGATTTCAATGTCATCGTCATTGATTGGATCCGGCACAGCATCTCTAGGGGCGGAAATTGTGTTGTCATCGCCCTGCAGTAGATTAGAGAAGTGCTGTCTCCATAATCTCAGTGTCCCTTGTGCATCTGTAACCAGATTTCCGTGTTCGTCTCTGCAGGAGGTTGCTCCGGAATTAAAACCAGTAGTAAGACACCTTATCTTTTTGTAAAAATTTCGAGCATCATTCTTACTCCTGCACATCTCGATTTCCTCAAGATCACGCCTTTCTTGCTCCCTTTTCTTTCTTCTAAACAGGCGCCTTTCTTCCCTCCTCTTCTCTCTGTACACCTCCACCGTTGCTCTTGTAGTGGTGGACTGCAACGTTCTCCTATAGGCAGCGTTCTTTGCTGCAGTTGCCTCACGGCACTCTTCATCATACCATTGGTTTCGCCGGGGAGGACACTCGAAACCAAGCACTGCTTCAGCAGTGGTGCGTAGTGAGTCAGAGATGTGAGACTACTGTCCACCAATACTTTCGAGAGAGGATGGGAAGCCTTGGAGCTTACTAGAAAGACGATCGGAAAATGACCTAGCTGTCTCCTGTGATCGCAGCTTTCTGATATCCAGCCTTCCCCGAACACTACAGCGTGCCGTATTCGATGCGCATATGCGCAATCGCATCTTGGCTGCGACAAGATGATGGTCCGAGTCGATGTTAGGACCGCTAAATGTTCGCACGTTTAGAATACTGGAAACATGCCTTCCATCAATCACAATGTGATCGATCTGGTTGTTGGTAGATCGATCAGGAGAGAGCCAGGTGGCCTTATGGATATCGAGATGCTGCAATCTGGTGCTACAAACTACCATGTTTCGCGCCGCGGCGAAATCGATCAGTCTCAAGCCGTTCGGTGAGGTGGAATTATGGAGACTGAACTGTCCGACAGTGGGGCCAAAGATACTTTCACGTCCAACTTTCGCATTGAAATCACCGAGGACAATTTTGGCGTCATGTGCCGGACACCCATCGTACACTTCCTCGACCTTTGCGTAAAAAGCATCCTTGACCATATCATCCTTCTCTTCCGTCGGGGCGTGAACACAAATAAGGCTCATGTTATAAAATTTCGCCTTTATGCGGATCGTAGCAATTCTTTCGTTCACAGGGGTGAACTCCGAGACATGGTGGCGAAGTCTCTTGCTAACTTCGAATCCGCAACCAAATTCGTGTTTCTTCTCATGGCAGCTGTAGTAGATGTCACATGTTGCTTGCCTTGTACAACCTTGCCCTATCCATCGCATTTCCTGGGTGGCGGTGATGTCAGCCCTACATTTCGTGAGAGCATCCGCCAGTTGGATAGAGGCACCTTCCCTATAAAGGGTTCTCACGTTCCAGGTGCATATCCTTAAATCATAGTCCTTAAAACGTTTGCCAAGTTCGTCAACATAGAAGGGGGTCCGTTTAGAGGCTATTGTCCTAGTTTTCATTGAATTTTTGTTTTTACGTGGTGGGTTTCAAGCCCTACGCACAACCCTAATTTAAAGTCCAGGGGATTGGACAATCGCCGCATACATTAGTTAAAAAGCTAGCGGGTGCTAGAATGTTATCCAGGAGGGCCACGTGGAGGCTGTATGCCAGGTTGACCCCGATCAAAGACTTTACCTTGTCCGAAGTATCCCATCCATCCATCCCTCACCTCACTTTAGTCAACTTTAAATTTAAAATTAATCGAATCGATTTTACTATCCGAAAAAATAAAATTTATCAAAGCAATACCCGAATAACTAAATATATTTGAAGATAGATTTCAATTTTAGTGGCCGTCCGTCCACATAAACAAAATTCACACTTGAAAAAATTGGTAGTAAAAAAGAGGACTGTATAATTATAAATTAAATTTATCGCACTGTCTCATTAATTTATCAAACTGTTTTACCGACTCAATCTTCTTTGTTCTTTTACCGCACCAATAACCAAACCAAACACACATATACTCGTGTAAATTAAATTCTTTTATTTCTTTTTCTACCGCACATTTTTTAATTTTTTTTTTTTGTAACTAAATCACTTTAATTCAACTTACTAACCTGTGATATAAATATTTAATTAATTAATCGATGGCAAGATGAAAAATTATGTTCCTTGGGATGAATCTTAATCCGGTTCGAAGGACCAAATGTTTCGGCGTATATCCGATGTTGGAATCCCAAGAGAATGAAAAAAACAACACAAATTTTATTATTAGGAAATTTCAAAGGAGAGTTTTTTCTCCAGCTTTATTAATTCCAATCAATAATTAATAAATAGTTACCTTGAAGGATAATATAATAATTAATTTACTTTTAATGATATTAGAAATTTCATTACTAGAAGGTAAGTATTTGCACGTTATGCAGTTTTGAATATTCACAAACGAATAAAAAAATATAGAAGAAAAATATATATACTAAGGTGGAAAACAATGTTTAAACACCGTTAGCGGTTCGACTTGCTGAATAAATTCCAGCAATAATAAAAAGAGGGAAATTAAATTTCTACAAACACTAAAAGAAAAGCTAGTAACTTAAATCACGAACTGTGTATTTAAACATACATACATACATACATAACTGGCCTTTACAACCCTGTGTCAGGATTACGGCCTAGCTTCTCGCAGCACTCTTGTTGTGTGTGTCAATTTTTATCCATGAGTACCGGGACCTACAGTTTAATGTCGACTCCGAACGACAGACTTGAGAAGCTTGTTCATGGCAATTAATTACTCTCAGAGCTTTTGCCAGAAGACTGCTGAGAGGTAGTCGCCGAAAGAAATATTTTTTTCATATTTCTTTTTTTGAAGATGTCAGAGCCTGGAGTCGAACCCGGGGCCCATGTCTTAGTAAGCCAACACACTAACCACTAGACCACGGCGACTGTATTTAAACAAGAAAAATATAATAAATGGCTTCTTTTGGGCCTTACATTCTCGTAAATCAAAAGCAAGACTGTCATTTTCACGGGAACATTTCGGTTCAAGTGCCGCTTATTGTTCAATAAAAATACAACAATTTCAATCCAGTTTATGTGCTGAGATTGAATCCTTCAATTAATTTCAAACAGTTTAATCCAGTATAAGTGCTGAGATTAAACAAAGAACTAATTGGCAAACGAGTCAATTAACATTTTGGTGACCCAGACTTTAGGTACTTAATGTTTCCCCCCACCAGGATCCTACATCGCGAAACTTGGTAGTTTGTAACACCAGGTTCCAGCATCTCGATATCCATAAGGCCACCTGGCTCTCTCCCGATCGATCAACTACCAACCAGATCGATCACATTGTGATTGATGGAAGGCATGTATCCAGTATACTAGACGTGCGCACATTTAGAGGTCCAAATGTCGACTCGGACCATTATCTTGTCGCAGCAAAGATGCGACTGCGCATATGCGCAGCGAATGTGGCACGTCTAGTGTTCGAGAGAAGCTGGACATCAAAAAGCTGCGATCACAAGAGACAGCCAGGTCGTTCTCCGATCGTCTTTCTAATGAGCTCCATTGTATCCCGTCCTCTCTCGAAAGTATTGGTGGACAGTGGTCTCACATTGCTCACTCTCTGCGCAACGCTGCCGAAACAGCCCTTGGTTTTGAGCGTCCTCCCCGCAGAAACAAATGGTACGATGAAGAGTGTCGTGAGGCAACTGCGGCGAAGAATGCTGCCTACAGAAGAACGTTGCAGTCCACCACTACAAGAGCAACTGTGGAGGTGTACAGAGAGACGAGGAGGGAAGAGAGACGCCTATTTAGAAGAAAGAAAAGGGAGCAAGAAAGGCGTGATCGTGAGGAAATCGAGATGTGCAGGAGTAGACATGATGCTCGAAATTTTTATGAGAAGATAAGGCGTCTTACTACTAGTTTTAAACCCGGAGAAACCTCCTGCAGAGACGAACATGGTAATCTGGTTACAGATGCACATGGTGCACTGAGATTATGGAGACAGCATTTCTGTAATCTACTGCAAAGCGATGATGATACAAATTCCGCTGCTAGAGATGCTGTGCCGGACCCAATCAATGATAACGTTGTGATCCCGTCCCCCAGCCATGTAGTGGTCAAGGTTGCCATATGGCGACTGAAGAACAACAAAGCAGCCGGACCTGACGGTCTGCCCGCTGAACTCTTCAAGTATGAAGGCGATGAGCTGGTTAGCTGCATGCACCAGCTCATTCGCAGAATATGGCTGGAGGAAAGTATGCCCGATAATTGGAATCTCAGTGCCCTCTGTCCGATCCTGAAAAAGGGAGACCCCACAATATGCACCAACTACAGGGGTATAAGCCTTCTCCCTATCGCAAGGTTCTTACGAGCGTACTGTGTGAACGACTGAAGCCATTCGCCATCTCAATGATTGGACCTTATCAGTGCGGCTTCAGACCTGGTAAGTCCACCATTGACCAGATATTCACACTGCGCCAAATCCTGGAGAAGACCCATGAAAGTCAAGTCGACACACACCACCTATTTGTCGACTATAAGGCAGCGTTCGATAGCCCGATAAGAGATCGCGTATATTCAGCAATGTCTGAGCTCGGTATTCCTGCAAAATTGATAAGACTTTGCAGAATGACGTTGAGTAATTCCCGCAGCTCCGTCAAGGTAGGAAGAGACCTCTCCGAGCCTTTTAATACCGTGCGAGGTTTCAGACAGGGCGATCCCTTATCCTGCGACCTCTTCAATTTCGTCATAGAGAGTGTTTTGCGAAAGGCGGGTGTGCATCGTAATGGCACTATTTTTAACAAAAGTGTCCAGCTCCTTGCGTATGCAGACTATATAGACATCATTGGGCATACCAAGCGAGATGTCACCGTAGCCTTTAATGCTATTGAACGGGAGTCTGCTAAAATGGGTCTGGCGGTAAGTGAGAGCAAGACGAAGTACATGTTGTCGACAAGTAGGGACGTTGATCGTATCGGCTCCCAGGTTACAGCCGGCAACTATACATTCGATGTGTTCAAGGAGTTCATCTACCTTGGCACCGCCATTACCAGCAAGAATAATGTCAGTCTAGAGATCAGACGAAGAATCACACTGGCCAACAGGTGCTACCACGGTCTCGGTAGGCAGTTTAGTAATAGAGACCTCTCTCGTGCGACGAAATTAACACTCTACAAGTCGCTTATTCTCCCGGTGCTTCTCTGTGGTGCGGAAGCATGGACGCTGACTTGTGCCGATGCAGCAGTCCTGGGGGTGTTCGAAAGAAAAGTTCTTCGTAAGATCTTTGGTCCTCTAAGGCATGGCGATGAGTTTCGCATTAGAACCAACCATGAGCTGTATGAGCTCCTCGGCGATGTAGGCGTTGTCCAGCGTATTAACATCCAGCGGCTACTCTGGCTCGGCCATATTATTCGGATGGAAGAATCTGCTCCAGCGAAGAAAGTTTTCGACGCGAGGGTCACCGGACGTCGGCGTAGAGGACGACCCTGTTTACGTTGGAAGGACCAGGTTGATGAAGCCCTGTCATCGATTGGTGTGACCAACTGGAGAAGGCGCGCGCTAAGCAGAAGCGTCTGGAGACTAGTGCTGAAGCAGGCCGAAGCCCGTTAACGGGTTGTTATGGCCAGCTAAGTAAGTAAGTAAGTAAATTGAGACGACTCTGTTGTATATACATACAAAGTATGTATATAAATGTAAACCTTTGTTATGTATATGAATATATGATTGTGTTTATAACTTAAATAGATAATAATAAAACAGTTGAAATAGAAATGCCCATGGCGTATTAATTATAAGGTGCATTTGACATGGCAGCTGAGCTACTTTTTTTTTCAGCCAATTTGTGAATATAGTTGTCAATTTTTGCTTTGTTTTATGTACATTGTTTTTGTTTTCATACTTTTTGTTTTGGTTTTTTTGACAGTTAACTACCCTACCCACTGGGGGGGGGTCGTGGGTCGTGGCATAGTGGTAGAGCGCTCGCACAGAAACTCACACGACCCAGGTTCGATCCCAGCGAAGGACAAAATTATACAAATAAAAATTTGTGGTTTTCTAAAAATTACAATTTAAATTAAAAATTAAATTAAAGAAAATAAGAGGTTCCCCCCCCCCCCCTCCAGCAAGACCATCTGCAAGAAACCGCCCCCTGACATTTCTAATCCATTCCACCAAAAACCAATGAACAAGCATCAAAATGCTGTGTTGTTTTTGTTACTGTTTTACTTGTTGTAATCTCAAAGGCACCTTATAATAATTGCGCCGTGAAAATGCCGTTGTATGAATAACACATGGCGCAGTCTTCACGGAATGTTAACAAGAAGTAGATTTACGAAAGAGCAAAATAATCAGCTAAAAGAAGAATTTTCTGAAGAAGATATTCCTCAAAATCCCATTGAGGTGTCAACAAAGTCAACGATGAGTAGCTTTGATGTACATAAACCTGAACCCCTTAAGTTGGATGGCAATTTATCAGAAAACTGGCGTATTTTTAAGGTAGGTAGGTAGGTCAAATGGCCAGTTGATCCTAAACCCTGATCAACTACAATTAGCACAAGGCGTCGTTTTGATGCCATCGCAGGACTAAATTAAAATTACCTGAAAGTAGAAAAAGAAGAGAAACTAACTACAGCCAACCAGAGCTGTCTATAAAGTGAAGTAAAGCGAGGGGGTCTAAGTTCGCACATTGCGCCAAGCCGTCGAAAAAGGGCACCCCAAGAAACTTCAAGCGTCTGACCGCCAGACCTGGGCAGTCACAAAGAAAATGTTCCACAGTCTCCCCCTTAGAAGAATCCCCGCAACTTCTACAGTGCGGATTAAAGGGAAGGCCCAGCCTCTCTGCGTGTCTACCGATTAGCCAGTAACCCGTATACACCGCCACGAGTCTGGACAAGGACTGCCGGGGAATCCCCAAGATTCCCAGAGTCTTACCCCGGTTGTATCGCGGCCAAAGTGCCCTAGAAACAGCACAGGTAGTGATGGAATTCCACCGGCTCTGTGCTTTCCCAAGGAAAAACTTTGATATCCCTTCCCTAATGGTGGTCATAGGGCAGTAGACATCCAGGTAGGAAACAACATGCTCCCCTCTAGCAGAAGCGCCCCTAGCGAGCCCATCTGCCTTCTCATTTCCCGGGATGTCCCTATGACCAGGAACCCAGACCAAGGAGATGTCACAAACGTCCCCAAGACGCTTCAGCTCCTCCTTACAACGAAGGACGAGGGAAGAGTTTCCCATGGGACAAGCCAGGGGTTTGATAACAGCCTGGCTATCAGAAAAAATCCTAACTTCACCCTCTATGCACCGTTCCCCCAGCATCCTTAGTGCCTGCATGATTGCAAACACCTCGGCCTGGAAAACGCTGCATGTGTCCGGCAATCTAAAAGACTCTGCCAGTTTGGCAGACTCGGAGAAAATACCAGCCCCCACGCCGGAGTCCATCCTAGAGCCATCCGTGAAGACCGAAAAACCGGGACCCATACCAACCCTCCCCAAGGCCCATTCTTCCCTACTGGGGAAGACAACCCTGGCACACCCCCCAAAATCCAACTTCTGGAGGGCCAGGCAGTACGCACTTCACGTATATGAGGAGGGAGTAGCCCCAGAATATTGCTATGTCCCCCTGAAAATCGTCCCCAAAGGCCCAGCTCCCTTAGCCTGACGGCACTCTGAGTTGAAATCGACATAGCCCGAAGGTCCACAGACAGAAGGTGCAGAATGACGTCCAGAGCAGCACTGGGGCAAGTCCTGCAGGCCCCAGTGATGCCTATACACGCAGTCCTCTTCACTCTTTCCAGCCTAGTGACAATATATCCCTTGCGAAGGGCTACCCACCACACCAAGCAACCATAGGTTAAGATTTGCCTAGTAATAGACCCAGTCCTTACATTGTTGAAGGCACCTTCAATATCAATGAAGGCGGCAAGAGTGAACTGCTTACACTCCAAGGATTTTTCCACCGAACCTACCACCTCATGTAGTGCCGTCTCGGTGGACTTCCCCCTCACATAGGCATGCTGGGCAGCCGAGAGCTTGCTCTCAAGGTTCTGACGGAGATGACTGTCTATCACCCTCTCCAGCACCTTAAGAACAAAGGAGGTAAGACTAATTGGCCTGAAATCACTCGCCATAACATGCCCCCTTCTACCCACCTTGGGAATGAAGACCACCTTGGTCCTCCTCCAACTACTGGGTTCGTAGTTAAGGGCCAAACATGCCGAGAAAATCGTCCGCAGAATAGGGACTACAGTTCCCTGCGTCTTCTGCAACATTATTGGCGTTATACCATCCAGACCCGGTGACTTGAAGGGAGAGAAGCTGTTAATGGCCCAGGAAATCATTTCCGGCGAAAGAAAGGTTTCCTGTGGAATATCGCACGTCTCCCCCTGTTCCACCGACTCATCAACCTCATCGGAATTCTCCGGAAAGTGAGGGTTAACGAGTATTTCCAAGGACTCCATTGACGACTCCGCCCACGTCCCGTCTGTCCTCGCAATTAGAGTCCTGCAGGAGTGGTCCCTAGAAAGGATCTTGCCGAGTCTCGCAGTGTTCTTAATAGATCCGATGGATTCGCAATACTTCCTCCAAGAATCGCGCTTCGCATCTCTAACGGCCTTCTTGTAGTCCCTCAAGCACTCCTTATAGGCTTGAAAGTCCCTGGCCGAGTAGCAAGCATTGAAGACCGCTCTGACCCTCTTCCTCAATTCGGAGAGGTCCTTACTTCACCAGGGAGGATAGGTCTTCTTACAAAAAGTGAGAGGACAAGACACCCTGAAGGCCGACTGATACGACCCCTCAAGGACCTCGACGTGTCTGTCCAAATCGCCCACGGAAGAAATGTGAGATTCCAGCCCGTTCACCTTTCCCCTGAAAACCCTATTAAACAGATCCCAGTTCGTCCTCCTCGGGTCCCTTCGGGGTGAAGGGACACCCCGACCGGACCCGATTTGGTAAAAGATCAACCTGTGATCTGAAAAGGAGTCGCCAACAGAAACTCTCCAGTTTTCAACATTGAGGGAACGGGTAGAAAGGGTAACATCAAGGACTTCCTCCCAACCACCTGTCCCAACCGACCCAGGAAACACAAAAGTGGGGGTATTGCCCCTGTTACATATGGACAAATCATGGCTAATAATAAAATCAAAAAGAGACTCACCCCGTTCGTTGATCTCGCTGCTTCCCCAAATGGTATGTCTGGCATTTGCGTCGCAGCCGAATAGGATGTCCTCCCTTTTGGGTTAAAGAGACACCGCCAGTCGCTGCACTTCATCAGGAGGCGCTGCACAGTCATGGGCCATGTACGCGGACACCAGGAAGAAACAACGGCTTCCTGAAGGTTCCACTCTAACAGCCGCTACGTCGGGAGAGCTAAAATTAGACAATAAAAACGCATTAATAGTTCTCCTGACAAGAACACAGGCCCTAGGCTTACCTGCGTGTTTAACATAGAATAGGTTATAGGATCCATCCTGTACACCCATAACTTTTGACTGCCAGATCCATGGTTCTTGTATCAGGCAGATGTCGATGTCTTCCTCCCGGAGGACGACACGCAGGTTATCTGTGGCTAATTTGGTGTGCCTTAAGTTGATCTGAGCCACCTTCATCATCATAGTCGCACCAAAGAAAAACTCAATCCAAGTCAGGATTGGCCAGCGGACTCCGAGTCTCCGTCCGACCCAGTTAGACGGAGACCCTCGAGAAGGCGGTCAGTATCACCCTCGACCTCCTCTAGGCGGTCGTCCGGCACTGCCGAGGCGGGAAATACTTTGACTTTGGCCAGCCTGATACCAAAGCGCAATTTATATTTCCGACTTTCGAGCACCCCCAGGGACTCGTCGGAAATCAGCAGTAATGCTGTTGTACTGTTACCCTGAGGCTCCTCAATCTTGATGACAGACCAGTCATCCATGGGAACCTCAGGGTTTTGGAGGCGAAGAATTTTGACGATCTTCGAGCCGTCCAATTTTATTTGGGGCAACCAAATGCGCGCCCTAGGCCTCCTCGGTATTTCTGAAGCTTGAGTGAAAGCCCATCCCATGCGCTGCTGACCTTAGCAACGCATTTCTCCAGAAATCCCTTAGAGAAGTCATCCGCGCATTTGATGACCCTACAGCCCCAACAGATCTCATCGGAGTCGAAACTAGGAGTTGGCCCCTGGTTAGCTAAGAGATGCTCAACGACCATCTCGGATAGCCGTCCCTCAATAGCGCCCCAGAGAGTCAACACCCGCTTACCACTGTTGGATATAGCATCCACAAGGGCAACCTGCAGATGGTCCCTTGCCACCTTGCTGTAGGCTGTCCCTGTCGATGCCACCGCTTTAGTGCTGGTACACGGCCCCTCGACACCCTGGTTCGAGGAGTTCTTGCTCTTCTTGGCGCTAGGTTCTATCACCTCATGCGACCTATTGCGCTTCGAAGAGCTTTGAGGCTTCGTCTGCTTCGGCTGAATTGGAGGGTTCTCAGACTTTTTTGAGACAGCCTCTTGGTACTCCTTTACCACAGCCTCGTACTTGATGCGGTCTTCCGCATCGCGCTCATGGACCTTACCTTCCCTTTCATTCTTGGCTATCTTGGCCAGAATGAATTGGGCTCTCTGGTAACGTGCCCTGAGCAGTGAACCGGAGGACTTCCTGTTCCTCCTCTTTTTGTTGAGTAACCGTGGGGTGCTTTGGGTGGCACCCTTCGGTGAGCTGGCTTAGATGATCGTTTCCTGGCTTGAGGTCAGAAGATCATCCTCAGAGAGTGTACCCAGGACACTCCCTGAAACTTCCTCAGTCATCTTATTTTTATTATTTATTTCGTCCGTCATAAAATTGGTCCCACGAGTATGCTCGGAAAGGATGGTCCACCCCAGCAGAGCCGGCATACCGGGGTAAGGCACTTTATACAACCGACCTTGCCTGGGCGTCGGAGGAGACCGTTAGGGACTGGTTATTTTTAGACACTACCAGCCATTCAGCTCTCGGCACGGGTTCCTCAACACCTTAGCTTAAAGTGTCTGTACCTGTCTTAGTCTGACATCTCAGAGTCAACCTGTTCGACATGGGAGACCCTACCAGAGCGACACTCAGTCACTCCGCCGACATAGCCCGACTCATCATTGATGCACTCAAGCCCTTCCACCACGACAAGGTTCAGGCACAAGGAAAGGGCGTATTTTTAAACAAAATTATGATAATTTTGCGATTGCTACAGATTTAGAAAATAAAAAGGAACAGCAGCAAATTGGAATTTTTTTTAAATATATGTGGTCCTGAAATTATTGAAATATTTAACTCTTTAGGGTTATCAGAAGAAGATAAAAAGAAATATAATCTAGTGGTTGGAGCTGTAGAGGCATATTGCACCCCAAAAAAGAACATAGTTTATGAGGCTTTCAAATTTAATAACAGAAAGCAGGAGGAAGGAGAATCATTTGACTCTTTCCTTTTAGACCTGCGCAAAATGGTAAAATCATGTGAGTATGAAGATGATGACAGAATGATAAGAGATATAATTATAATTGGGACGAACAATAGCATTTTGCAAAAGAAATTATTAGAAACTGAGGCACTAGATTTGCAGAAAACAATTAAAATTGCAAGAAACTTTGAACTAAGTAGTTGAAAGGCAAGTAAATGACATACAAAAACAGCAACAACAAAATAAAAGTACACTTATTGATGCCGTTAATGCAACAACAACAAACGAGAAGCAAAAATTTATAGATAAAAATTTTGACATATTTGAAGGATTGGGTTGTTTTGTTAAAAATTTAGAAATAAAACTGCGTAAAGATGCACAACCAACAGTAAAGCCTGCATGACGAATCCCTTTAGCATTAACAACTCGGGTTAAAGAAGAACTACAGAGAATGGTAAAAAGAAATATTATTGAGCAAGTTGATGGTCCAGTTGAACGTGCTTCAAATATGGTAATAGTTGAAAAAAAGAATGGTAAATTAAGAATTTGTATTGATCCTCAAGATGTTAATTCTGACATTTTACTTGAAAATTATACAATTCCGTCATTTGAATCAATTTCAGCTAAATTAGCAGGAAAAAAGTATTTCACTGTCTTAGATTTGAAAGAGGGATTTTGGCAAATAGCTTTGAGTGATCAGGCTAAGGAAATATGCACATTTAATACTGCATTCGGATGCTATACATTTAAGCGCTTTCCGTATGGTATAAAAAGAGGTCCGGAAGTTTTTCAAAAGTATAATGAAAGAAATTTTTCTGATATATCTAATGTTACTGTTTTTATAGATGACATATTATTTGCTGCTGATACAATTGAAGAACATGATGAGCTGTTACAACGAGTTATTGACCGTGCCAGAAAAATGAACATAAAGTTTAATAAGGATAAAATACAATACAGAGTGACTAAAGTTAGGTATTTGGGCAAAATTATTTCAAAAGAAGGTGTAAAATGTGATCCCGATCGAGTTAAGGCAATTCTTAAAATTTCACAGCCCAAGGATAAAAAAGATTTGCTGAAACTTTTGGGCATGATAAATTATATTAGAGAGTACATTCCAAATCTTGCAGAAAAAACACATCGATTAAGGGAATTGTTGAAAAATGGAGTAATTTATAAGTGGCAAATTGTTCATGAAAACTGCTTGAATGAAATAAAACATTTAATCGCAATTGCGCCTACATTGAAAAATTTTGATGAAAATTTAGAAATTAGGATTGAAACTGATGCGTCTAAGTTTGGTATTGGCTGTTGCATATTACAAAAAGGAAAACCCGTCGCATTTGCGTCAAGAAGACTTACGCAGGCTGAAATTAATTATGTACAAGTGGAAAAAGAGTTGCTTGCAGTGGTTTTTGCATGCCGTAAGTTTCATTATTATATATATGGTAGACAAGTTTTGATAAAAAGTGACCATAAACCGTTAGTAGAAATTATGAAAAAAAAATTTTGTAAAATCCCTTCAGCTTAAAATTAAGTTTAATAAAATACAATATCAATTTGAATCATGTTCCAGGAAAATTTCTATATATTCCTGATTTCCTTTCCCGTTATTATGATGAAAGCGATAAAACTCCTGAAATTGAAGATTTGCAAGAATTTGTACATTCCCTTAATATGTCTGACAACCGTCTAAAATTCTTTAGAAATGAAATACATCATGATGATACTATGATAGAACTTAAAAAATAATTATTAGAAGGCTGGCCAGATGACAAACGTAAAATTGCCGAACACCTAATGATTTTTTGGAAGCATAGAAATGATTTAACAATTGATATATATATATATATATATATTATATTTAATGATCGAGTTATAGTGCCTCTAAAACTGCGTGTAAATGTGTTAACGCAATTACACTCCTCACATCTCGGAATAGAAAAAACCAAGAAACGAGCTCGTGGTTTAGTATATTGGCCTAATATAGAACAGGATATTGAAAAAATGATTACCCAGTGTAATATATGTCAGAAACATCGTTCTTCCAACACAAAAGAACCATTGCTTTCACACGAAGTGCCAACCTTACCTTTTAGTAAAATAGGTTTGGATATTTGTGAATATGCCAAAAAATATTACTTAATTTTATCTGATTATTATTCCCGTTTTTTGGACATTATTCCATTAAAAACTAAAACCGCTGGCGAATGTATTGATAAACTAAAAGTATGCTTTTCAACCCATGGCCTTCCAATTGATATTGTTTCAGATAATATGCCATTCAATTCGCAACAATTTAAATCGTTTTGTAAAAAATTTTATATTAATTTGATAACAACCAGCCCTGGATACCCACAGTAACAGATCTTCTGAGAAGGCAGTGGGAATAGCAGAAAAACTTATAAAAAAATCTATGGCAAGTAATGAGGACATTTGGCTTGCATTGTTAGAGTATAGAAATACACCTTTAAAAGAAATTGATGCTTCACCAGTAGAGCTGTTAATGAGTCGTAAAACTCGCACACTTATTCCAGGCAAACTCAGCCAATTTCAGCCACATTGCATTCCGAATATCAACAAGAATACTGTATATAAAAAAAATTATGGAAAAATGCCAAAGTGAAATTGCCGTTCAAAGAAGGGGAGAATGTATGGTACAATAAGGGTTTAAACACGTGGATAAAAGCTACAGCTAAATACAAATAAATACAAATAAATAAATACAAATAAAGTAAACATCCAACTCCACGTTCCTATTGCATACGCCTAGAAGATGGTACGATTCTTAGAAGGAACTCCAAGTGGCTTCGTAAACGCCCTTAAATAAATATAAATTATTTAATAAAAAAAATTATATATATATATATGTATATGACTTAACTCTAATGTTAGTTATTACTATTATTAAACTTATTAACTAGTAATACCTATACTAAATTAATTTAATCTAATACTTAAATTCCCTAAATAATTAAACTATTAATTTAAATCTATTATTTTCTTTTCTTATTTTCTTAGGAACTAAAACTTGCCGGATTGCCAATCAGAATGATGAACCAACTATGATGAGGGTATGGCGATGCTAATGATGATGTTAATGATGAAAATAAGGATGAATCTGATGAGGATGTTGACAACAGCTGGATTTTGGCACTTCGGCCTTATTATAAAATAGATTTTCAGTTTTTTTTTCTTATTTTTTATTTATAATTAGAATTAAGTTTTCTTTATTTGTAATTACGTTTAAGCTTTTGTTTTAATTAGACTTAGTCTTAAGTGTTCTTTCTCTCTTATTCTTTGTATTTAGATTTAAAATTTTAGTTTTGTCTATTTAGTATTTAGTTCAAAAGCTTTGGTATTCTTAGATTTTAAGTTTTAACAATATTTTCAATAAACTATCAAGCACACTGATTTTTTTGTCCTTTTTTTTTGTTTATATTTTTATAAAACAAATTTAATCACTTTCACTTTTTTCTTATTTTTGCTGCGCGCCACCGTCCATGGTGAAATTACTTACAAGGTGGTGGCAGGTGAATATGGTACAAAAACAACAGGGAATTTGTTTTTGTTTTTTCAGCTCTTTAATGTCAAAAGCAGGTATGGTGAATTAAAAAAGCACATGGGGGAAGTGTGTGTGTGTTTTGTTAACAACATACATGTATCTACACCAAAACAAAACCACGAATACACACAAAGCAGAATGTAAACAAAACTTAAATACAAACAAAACTTTTGACAGGAGCGGTATGACCAAAAAAAAAACCAGCTGGGTTGGCAACACCACCTTGTAAGTAATTCCACCATGCCACCATCCAAACTTTTTCTTTTTTTTCTTTTAAAAAACCGCAAAACCTTTTTAAACTGATTACTTCGATCCCCAAAACTTTATTAAATCAAAACTTTTTTCCTCCTAAATTGGACCGTTTCTTTCTTTTAACTTCTTGAAGAGGTTTTTTTTTTACTTCAGTTAATATTTTATTATTCTTCTAATTATATTTGTGTTGTTGTTTTTATTTGTTGATCTTAATTTTATTTTGGTAACGTTATGTTTTTGTTTTTGTCTGCTCACTCACACAGCTGTCTCAGTGGAGTTGCCAACAGAACCAGGTTTAACCCCACAACGCACACACGACTCCTTTAACAGAAGAAAAAACTCATTGAAGAAAAACTGAAACGACGCAAAATTGAGCCTAAAACTTACCCACAAAAAGCTGCTATTAATGATGATGACTTTGTGACATCTGCAGTTATGTATAGATTACGCTACCATTGAGACCAAATGAAAGGTTTTTTTAAGCTTGATAATAAAACCGAATAGGCATTAAAAAATTTTTATGATTTGAAATTTTACAGATCGAAAAAAATCCTAACCTCAAAAATAATTCTTATATAATGTTTTTTATTTTTTAAATTTGCAAGTTAAAACATTGTTTTTCTATAAATTAGTTATGCGTTATATAAACACATATTATAACAATCGGTGAAACATACATATTTTTGCAAAAAATCGCATTTTTTTTTTATGTTAAGGAATTTTAATTATATGTTTTTTTTTAATGTGTGATTAATTAATTAATTAATTTAATGTGAATTTGAAAAGAGTTTCATGCATCCATACAACATTTATTAAAATAAACCAACAAATTTAACTTTAAATTTTTTAAAGAAATTTTAACTTAAAACCTCCATAACTTTCGCGCCGTTTGCAATAAATGATTAAAGCTTCATTCGTGTCATCAAAAAAAAAATTGGAAAAAAAATATCAAAATGTCGATAATTTTTGAAAAATCCCATATACATATATGTATATATACAGCATGCCACAAAACTAAAGCACGGATTCCATCATAATTGCAAATTTTATGATAACATAAATATAGTCGCTCATATTATAACTATTATTAGTATTTTATTTAGAATACTCAGTTTACTATTAAAAATCAAAAAGAAAACACTTGTTGTTGCAGTTTAATTTTGTTTTTGTTATATTTAATAATTAGTAAAATAGTGCAGCTACAAAACTAATACTGAATATTTACTATGTTATTTATTTATAAGAAATTATTTGCAATAAATACTATTATTTTAAATTTTGCTATCTTATACATATATATAAATAAATATATAAAAAATAAATGTATGATCATTCAGCTTTTTGAGTGTCTTTAATAGGAAAGTGTATATTCTATTAATTTAAGGAAATAATAGCTGGAAATAAATATCTAGTGGATTTAAAAGAAAAGATAGTTTATGATTTTGTTAATAGTGAATCAGTGAAGCAAACACAAAAAAAAAAATTAACGTTCACTATGGTATTATTTCCCGTATCATAACTTATTTTAGTACGTCGCAGTAGTTGTCTACTGTACGTAGACACGTAAAAGCATCAAACGTGAAGACAAAGCCATGATTATTTTTTATAAAAAGGATAATTTTATGTCAGGAAGGTCTATAGCTTCTTAATTGGCGTTAAATATTCCATCTAAAATGATTTATAGACGAGCTGTAGAAGGTGACATAAAATTGTATAGAAGCGCAAAAAACCTAAATTTTCCAGACAAAAAAGTAAAGTTAGAATCGATTTTTAAAAAGCACACATTGACTGGACTCAATGAAATTCTGTGCTTTTCTTTGGTAAATCCATACGCAATCTAAATATTCTGCTGAAATAAAGTCAGTACCAAAAGAAGAAAGACAGCGCCCTAAACCAAGATACACCAGTTACAGTAAAACAATGTATGTAATGCTTCGGGAATATTTTTATGCTCACGATAACGATCTATTTCATAGAATTAATAGTAGATTGGACTGTTGTCTTTATAGGAACAATTGGCAAAACGTCATGCTTCCATTCGTTGATATTGCGTGACAACTACGAAGATATTGATGTGTTATTGAGTAGATGTGCTATTAAAGCAGGCCTGTTCAAAAATAAAAATTTCATACACAATTGTTCCTTAGCTAAACTCACATGTATTCTTGCGCTCTTGCTTTTAGTCGTCACTGAGACAGCGACGAGGTGTACGCTGATTTATTGTTTGCAGTGGAAACAAAATTAATAGCAATGCACACAAATATTTTCTATTATAAATGAATTTGTAAATGCAATACCTTACAGAGAGGTGGAAAACACTAATATATCATCCATATAAATAATGCAAATTTTATTAATATAATCTGCCAGAACATAGTTAAGCATTCTTTGGAACGTAGCAGGCGCGTTCTTTAGACCAAAGGGCATTCGAATAAATTCAAAGTGTCCTTTAGAAGTAGAAAATGCCGTTTTCTCTATATCACTTTCATTCATTAAAACTTGATGAAAGCCTTTTGCAAGGTCTAACGAGGAAAAATATTGCGCTCTTCCTAATTTATCAAATAATGATTCTATATTCGGAAGTGGAAATTTATCATCCACTGTTATCTCATTTAGTTTCCTAAAGTCTCTAACTAATCTCAATTTCTGTTCCTTCAAATTACTGGACTTTTTCTTTACTATCCATAAAGGGGAATTGTATGGCGATTTACTGGGCCGAATTATGTTCTGCTTTAACATGTCATCAATCTGTTTCTCTATTTCTTCTTCTAGAATTTGAGGTTGTCTATAATTTTTACAATAAATTGGTCTATTTGATGTTGTTATTATCCTATGCTTTACACAGGATGTAGTGGTTAAATTCTGACCTTCAATGTAAAATGTCCTTTTGTTTCCAAATAAAAACTTTACTAATAATTTTTCTTCTTCACTATTTAAATTTGGTGGAATTAAATCATTAATTTTATGAATTTCAAATTTTTCCAAATAGTTTACATCTTCATAAGAAATATTAAAATTATCTTCAAAAATTGGTATTTTATTGCCGTTTATCAGGAACGAATTTTTTTCGAAATCGATAAAGGCTCCAAAAGGACGTAAAATGTTTATTCCAATTATGCAATCAAAATATTTATTAGAAAAATCAGTAAGTTTAATGGACATTGGGGAGTATGGTACCCCGAATTCCTTAGGAACGTTAACTATAATTTCCTCTGAAATAATATTATTGCCTACTAAAGTGTTCAGTAATAAAGGTTTTCTTAACTTTTGTCTAATTCCAATTCTAGAAAAAAAAATTATAATCCCCAAGGGTAATTGCAGCACCACTATCGATTAAACATTTTGTTTTTCTATTATTAATTGTCAATATTATTATTAGTGTTGCCACAGCCTTCAATATTTTATAACCAAATTTCAACAAAAAAGTAACCAAATTGATCAAAAAGTAACCAAATATATTAAAATCATTCGTATCCAAATTTCTTGCTCTTATTTTCAGTTAAACGTCTGCATTGAAATTTACCAAAATCAATTAGTTTTGCTAAAATATGTAAAAAAAAATTACTTAAAAAATAAGACTACACGTTATCGCTTTCGGTACGAGTGGTACACATATGTATGTACCATATGTAATATTCAAATTGGAAAGCCGTCCCGAAAGGGTTATACATTTTTGAGTTTAAATTAAAATATTTATCGTAGAGGTATATTTTTTGTGGCGACTGTTTCAATGTTTTTAAGAATCGAGCTGAAGTTCAGTTTATCATTAAAAAGCCAATTTATGGCTGACAACTCTTCTCGAGAAAATATGCTGATTGATAAATGTTGATAAATGTTATGGTGAAAACCATTTCATATTGTATGCACTTATATAGCATATATGAATCCTGTCAAATGTGCTATATAAGCACTTATAAACTAGAAACTATTTTGTTTTTAATCACATTTGAACATTTTTAGCAAGTGGCCATTTTTATCAGAATACAGTAGAATCTAACAAAATATAACCACTATGTGCACCGGGCAATTCAAATTTCTGGACAATGTTTTTTAAGAAAATGCTAAATAAAAACTAGTTGTGTGAGCTTTTCTTGAACACAAAACAATTTTTATTTACATATTAACATTTAATTAATTAAACATAATAATTTAAGACAATTTTCAAACAGGTTTTTAATTATAAGGCATTGAATTGGTTTTTAACATAAAATCAGTATGTATCAAATATAAATATTTCCTTTTGAACTTAAGTTATCACCGGGCCCAAATTTGTAAATATAATAAAAGAAATAAATATATTTGTTGAATAGTATTTATATTTATTAATATTATTTCTCGAAATATTTTATTAATTTCCTTGAGACAAAAAGTAACCAAAATAAGAAAAAAGTCCACATGTACACATTGAAGAAAAAAGTAACCAATTTTGGTTAAAAATAACCAAAACGGCAACACTGATTATTATCGGTAATGATAATCTCGAGGCCGTACACGAAAATTTTGTGTCGCATAATTTGTGTCAACTTCCATCGATTCCTGATTTCCATTGTAATTATCCTGTCTAAAATTTCCATGATTAAAAGCAAAATTTTGCTGTCTTCTGGTATTATTATATGAATGGTCATTATTATTTCTAAAATATCTGTTATTATTGTCATAATTATCTACTCTATTCTGATAAGCGTTCTGTGTATAATTTTCCCTTGAATATTTCGCGGGTTGAAAACTATTTTTACAATTCAGATTGTTGTTCACATTTCCAAAACTATTATTTGGAAAACTATTCGCTTTTCTGGGGTTCATTAATTTAATATCATTTAGTAAATTATTTTCTAAATAAAAGGAATATGATTTACTTCTTGATTTAATATTATTCTGAATTAAAAGTGTTTTTATATTAATATGCAAATAATTTACATAAATATCAAAAATTAATGTTTCATTATTGTCCGGAGTATATAGAGCATCCGGTTCTAAACTATATTTTGTGTTCATTAAACTTAAAATACTATTTAATTTATAATGTAACTCCTCAATATTTCTAGCTTCTACATTTAAAGCTTCAAGTCTTAAATTAAAAAAGCTTTTTTTTACACCAAACTCTTCAGTTAATTTTTTAATAATGTTCTCCTATGTAGGACTTACTAATGTTTCTGCTGCCTTTAACGCCTTACCTTGCAACCTGTTGCTCAAAACCGCTTTAATAGTATCTTGATGCTCGGCTGGCGTTAGTTGTAAGACCGTTTGGACGTCCCTCAGATAATTTGAAAGAGTGTAGTCACTGCTCCCATTAAATGCTGGCAAACTTCTGGCTTCGTGTAAACTTTCCGCTAATGCTAATGCCATTTTCCTTTTGATTTTGTTTATATTTTTCTTTAATTTATTTAATTGTCTTCTTTTTTTTTAATATTTTTTTTTATATTTGTAATTAAAATTGATGTTCTTTTTATTATTTATTATTTATATTTTTTTTATATATTTTTAATTCAAATTGATGTCTTTTTTTTCAAAAATTTTTATTTTCGTGATTTGTTGCTGTTTACTTCTTTGTTCATAAAATTTTTATCAACCATATTTTCATGGTATTTTAATTTTGAGTTCTTTTTAAATTTAACATGAATTTTGTTTTCTTTTGTTGTTGTTTATGTTTATTTGTAGCCTTTTTTTAATATAATTGTATTTCGTAAACTTAGGCAAGTTTTATTTATTGTTTATAGCACTTTAAACATACTTATGCAGATTTAGACTGTTAATTTAAAGCTTAATTTTTTTTTATGAAATACTCTACATATTTAATAAATTTTTTTTTTGTAATAAAAGTTTTTTTTTTCACCTTTCACAAATTTTGACTTTTATTTAGGTTCGAATCGATTTTAAAATTATTTAAACACCGATTATCACTAGATATGTTTTTACAAAACATATCCCATCCTCGTCGCCAGTTAAATGTACAAAGCATAACACACTTTATTATTTGTTAAAGATTAAGTTCTTTATTAAAATAAAATCTCTTTTTATTTTTAATTTTATTTATTAATATTTTATTTAATTTTATTTATTAATTCTATTTAAATATATAGTTCTTAAAATAAAATTATTTTATTTTAAATTTTATTTATTGATAATATTTTATTTTATGTTAATCTTCATTAATTGAAGTCAAGTATAAGACTGCCTTCGCTTATGCTTATTACAAATATTTATATTCATTCTAAATCTTAAAACTAACGGTCAAGCTTAAGACTAACAATAAAAAATTAAAACTAAGAAACAATAACAAAAAATAGGATAAATTCAAATGAAGGTTATTTATTATAAAGAAAGAAAGAAAGAAAGGAATAGAAGTAAGTAAATATCAAGGTCATGATCTGGATTTTGATATTTATTGTAAAACAGCATCGAAGGCCAACAGTATATATTTTGAAATGTAATAAAAAGAAATGTTATTTGTTTTAAGTAAAAAGAAAGTAAAGGGTCAATGACATAAACAAAATTATTTTTATGAAGCGGAATTCAAGGTTAATATAAAATAAAAAATAAATTTAAAAGTGAGGTAAAGATCAGTAAATATATACATATTTACATAACTCACGTACAGCAGTGTAATTATCATTTTCTCACCAACACAACTACATTTTTACTTTTGAACAGGGGGTCAATTCTTGTTCTGTGAAACGGTGAAATGTAAAGTTTTTTCACTGTTACACAGCGTTTTTGATTCTTGTTTTGTGCAAAACTTAAAAGATACACATCATTTTTTCATGTAACAACAAGTGGAATGAAACAAAATATTTTCACAGTTTCACAAGAGTGCTGATTCGTGTTTTGTGTAACTATAAAATTAACTGTCAAAATTGTTTCATATGTGTAACAAGTTTGCACAGAAAATGTTTATGTGAAAAAATAACATAGAGGTTTAAAACCATGAAAAAACCTACAAAAGGAAAGCGTGCTAGCAAAAATTAAAAAATAATATTTAATAAAATCGAATAAAATAATTGCACCCATCATATTTTTATTATAATATAGTATTTAATAATCGTATATTTATATCAAAAACCAAAACAAATATGGCGTCACATTGGTGTTTTATTTGTACTAGAACACAGAGCCAAATAAATATATTTGACGGCGGTAGTGGCGAAACCGGCAGCACAAAAAATCAATCGGCGATAGTTGCAATTATTTTTAATATAAATTTTGTATCCAGCAAAAATCTGATTAATTTTTTTTAACAGAAAAAACAGTACAAAACATATCTTATCAATTTATATTTATGGTAACAATTAGATAAACAAATATACAAATGCTATGTATGCAATTGCGGTTGTTAAAATATACATATGTACATATATGTACATACATATATACATATTTCATATTGAAAAAGATTGGCATACATACAACTACAAACTTTTTCAAAAAAAAAAAGAAAAAAAAATTTTTTTTCAAAACGAACTTAAGTATGTACATACATATGTATGTAGAGGGTGTCCGCCAGTTCATATTTCTCTGCTTCACGATTGCCAAAATGAACTGTCAAGACTAATCTTTACCAAAATGGCGGCAAAACAAAGTCGTATACCTTCCCGGCGGACGCTCTGCTGTATATGTTTATGCAACACAAAGTCATTTAAATTTTTCTTGTATATACATATACTTATACGTTTAGGTAAATACTTTGAGTACCACGAGCGAATAGCATCAATTATCGCAACTTTTTTATGAATATGTCCTTAGTATGCGACTATACTTTTAGGTACATAAAAATAGTCCCTTAATTTACCATCATTTCATGTACGCTGATAAATTAGTGCAGGCAAAAAAGTCCACATTACAAGTCGGTGTTGTTTTAATTTATTTTTCGGTTTAAAAGTGATATACATAAACGCATGTATTTGCGAATGTGTAAAACTGAAAGTGGTGTCAATGAAATACATATTTATTTGTTACATTATTATCATTTTATTAATATCTAAAAACAATATCAGTAAAATTTGAAGCAGTTAAAAAAATACCCGCCATAAGCCGCTTCCTTAAATCGGTTGGCTTCGTACTCTTGCTTTGACATTTTGACATAAAATTTCAATAACATACAAGCAAAAGTTTCACGACTACGGTTGGAATGAAACAATTTTTTCATAACATGCACCAGAATCGCAAATAGTGTAATTGTGATATGATAATGCGAAAAGTGCTCATGAAAACGAAAATGATAAAAAACTTTTCGTTTCACTGTTTCACAGAACTAGAATTGACCCCCAGGCCTGTATTAAAGTGATATCCTACTTGAGTCTAAGCCTCATAATTGTGCAGAAGTTTAAAAAAATAATGGTAAGGCCATTAAATATTACATTATTCTTAGTAAATATTTTTTTGTTCTTCTTACCATAAGAAACATTATAAAAAAATTAGTAAATGAATTCGCCGCTACAAAAACAAAATGCATGTTGTTTTTTTAAATGTTATTTTGTTGTAGGGAATAGTCTACCTTGTTTATTGTACCATGATTATGACACCCCGTCTATACGAGCCATAGATTTGGTATATCATGAGCAAATTTTTGGTCAATCATCGATTTGGCTCGTGTAGACTCTCTAACAGCCTGTTTTTAGAACACGAATGATTTTTGACATTCGCCTTTCTATATGTGAAACAACAACAAAAACACTCAACTTTGTTAGTGTTTCTCATATAAAAAGACGAATGTCAAAAACCATTCGTGTTATAAAAACAGGCTGTAAATCAATGTCGACCATCGTTGGTAAAACAATTGTTTGAACAACTCTGTGCTACCATCAACTATCATTTTTAATTTGACGCCATCTGTTTTACATTCTCAACCGCAGAAATAAACGAAATGCACTTGATGAAAAATTATAAATTATGATTTGGTAAACCATACGTAGTCACCACATACACAAATTAGAACATAATTTTGACATTTGCGCTGCCCACGTTTTGTTCATGATATACCAAATCTATGGTTCGTATAGACGGGGTGTGAGAAATAACTGTTAAGAAGTATGTACACAGGGTTGTCAGATAGTTTTTAATTTTTATCCCCAATTTCGAAATTCATATCCCCAAAGCCTTAATTAGTTCATCTCCAAAAATTCCCACATAAACTGCATCAATAATTTTTTTTTATACCAATACTCTGGGGTAAACCCCTACTCATGCAGTGCATTGTATTGGAATGTGAAGATGGTTGATAGAAGGTTTTTTTTTTTCATAGAAGTTTGTATATTTTGCGCCTTTTTTGTTGATGAAACATGTTGCTGTCAAAATGTCCACTCAAGAGCCAGTGTTATAACTTCACCCTCGAATGATCAAACAGCAATTGCCTCATATGTCGGTGGATGTTTAAATGTGAATGGTAAGCGTCTTCAGTAGATTAGCTGTTATCTTCCCAGAAGGTGGCGCTGTATTCCTGATCATTGGTTTCTGGTGGAATGGATTAGAAATGTCAGGGGGAGGTTTCTTGCAGACGGTCTTTGCCTGTGTGTACATACATATGTTTTATTTCATATGTGTTTAGAAACACAACACTGGCAGTATTCTGCTTGAAGCTTTTCTTATTCTAATTTTTGTAAGCCACGCTCAATCGTGTTTGTAAAGTCGTTCAATAGAAGTCTAGTAAAAGAAGTGAGCAAGTTCGCGGCGGTAAATAAATATATTAAAACAAATATTTTAAGACAAAAAAGAACAAAGCAAAAATTGTGAGACAAACTTTTATAAATAAATTAGAACTAAACACGTAAGCATATAAATACAAACAAAATTATTTTTAGTTAAAATAATATAAAAGTGAACTGTGTTTGAACAATAATGGTATATTTGGGGATACATTTGTGTGTTAAGTGGATATAAAAGAGTGTTGACTGTATCCGTGAGTGAACACCATTTCTTGTTAAACCAAATAACTTGCCAGTTATGACAAATTATTTGATATAATTGAAATTATTAAAGAGAAAGAAGTAGAGGATATTAGAATGAGGCGTGAGAGTGTGGATGTGTGTGATTTTCTTACCGTAAGTATGAATATGATGTAAATTAGGTGAAGTTTAGGTTTAGATTTAATATTTATTATAATCAATTCAATTTATTTATTTTAGATTTAGACAATTAATCTTAAGAATTAAAATAATCTCAAGTAATTAAAATACAAAATTTAAGTATATAGAATTGATTAGGATCATATATATTATTTCTAAAGCACTTTTTTTTTGTCGGTTGCAAATATTTCCCATACCACCGCATTAAATTTAATGAATGATATCTCATTTTAAATCTTATTTCTAACACTAGTGACGAAAAATAATTAGAAATTGAAAAATTAATATTTTAATTGATAAAAATTATCAGCCAGGCCCACGATATCGAATTGTGCAGTTTTAAGCGACAAACAGCTGATTTGCGGCACACTAATTTTTGTGTCGCCAAAAATAAATGCGATTGGTAACACAAAATTTTTTTACACACATATATATAAATAAACAAAATCGGAATAAGTTTGTTTACTGCATTTCTGTCAAGTTAAACTAGCACACGGTTGCATTTTTTACTGTACAATTTAAGCATATCAGCGCTTTTTTCGTGTATATTCGCGATTATTTTTTGATATGTTGATATGGCAGCTTTGTTGTTTATTTGCATTACGTTGGTAACGTAAAGCAAAGCGAACGATAAAGTGACAATTAGTGGGCCGCAGTTTAGATTCACAGTGAGTGACTGAGTTTCTTTCGCTTAAGTTTTCTTTCGATATCGTGGGCCTGGCTGTATATTTTATATAGAACTGCATGATAATACTGTTGTCATTATGATTATATGTTTTTGTTCAAGTGTGGTAATACAGGGTCGCTTAATAGTAATGCAGTTCTACATAATATAGTATGTATATATTAAAATCCATTCTGGCAATACCGCTATTTACATAAAAAGCTGTTTAGGCAATACTTTGCAGTAGTTGTATGTTTCAAGATATATTTGTTTGTATTAAGGATTCGTACGGGCAAAAAGTTAACGATGATCATGTCATAACCTCTAACATTGTATTCAAAGAAGTATTATAAAAGCATTTAAACATATGTATGTATGTAAATATGTATGATATATTATGATTTCTAATATTTTTATACTTTTAATAAAATTAATTGAAGTTACTAAAATTTCTATTAATTATTTTCATTTTATGTTACAAAAATGACAACTATCGGTGCGAAATATTCGCACGGGTCATCTAGTTATTTTTAATTAAGTGTTTTTAATGAATTTAGAATAACTTTTAGAATAGAAGTGATTGGTTTAAATCAGTGGTCTTCACCAGTATTACTCAGATAAATAAATTGTTCGGATATTTTTTTAGTTTTTCTTACTCTCTTCGTGAATATTTCAACCAGGGTTGCTTAATTCTACAAAAATTCTGGCAAACAGCTTCTTAAAATACACCAAAACTACCCGTATCGTTAATTCTTATTATATTATTTTAAAACTAAATATATTGTACTTTATTAACAGATATCACTTTTAGAATTCCTGGAAACCAGTTTTTGTTTTATTTTCCTATGAAAAACTTAATTAATTATTAAAAAATTTGCAATGTTAAAAATCTTTCATAAAAAGAAATCCATACGCTTTGTTTCCATCATGTTAAACGACAACCACAATTATGACAAGAACATGTGTGTGAGACAAAAATTGCGTATGTGTTTATGTTTTATTAGTTTTCAAGAGAGCTGAATTTGTTTGTCAGACACTGAGAAGTTATGATAATAAGCAACATAAACTTATTAATGTTTATATTTCTTTTAACTACATTTCAATTTGTTAATAGCATTTACAAACAATTTATTTCATGAATAATTTTAATAAATTAGTTTAAATTTTAAAATTAAAGGTTTTTAAAACGAAAATTTTCACAAATTTCATTCAAGTTGTTAAAAACAATACAAATGAAGAAACCAATCTCATCTCTCAGTGTATTTTTGTGTGACTCTCTTTGTGAAGACCACTGGTTTAAATCAGCGACCGGCAGACTTATACTAACGTATTTGCAGTTGTATTAGTAATTTAAGAGTCTTTTTTTCATACGACACTGCAAGAAAAAAATACACTTTTTTTTACATAAATCACTACGTACACTGGAAAGAATGTTTTATATCTTAAGTGTACATACATATGTATGTATATATGGGCAATTTCAAAAATTTTCGACATTTTGATATTTTTTTTTCGAATTTTTTTTTTTGGATGACACGAATGACGCTTTGGTCACGTGAAGGGTGATATTTTAGCATACCAAAACAGTTCGCGTTAATCATTTATTGCAAACGGCGCGAAAGTTATGGAGGTTTTAAGTTAAAATCTCTTAAAAAAAAATTTAAAGTTAAATTTATTGGTTTATTTTAATAAATGTTGTATGCATGCATGAAACTCATTTCAAATTCATCAGTGCAGTCAAAATTCATCAATGCACTGATAAAATACATAAAAAATATCTATTATAATTAAAATTTCTTAACATTAAAAAAGGCAAATTTTTGCAAAAATGTGAATGTTTCACCGATTGTTATAATACGTGTTTATATAACGCATAACTAATTTACAGAAAAACTATGTTTTGACTTGCAAATTTAAAAAATAAAAAAAATTATATAAGAATTATTTTTGAGGTTAGGATTTTTTTTTTTTTGATCTGTAAAATTTAAAATCATGAAAATTTTTTAATGCCTATTCGGTTTTATTATCAAGCTTAAAAAAACCTATCATTTGCTGTTAATCGCGGCGGAATCTATACATAACTGCAGATGTCACAAAGCAAAATGTGTTTGAAGAAAAATACCACTGTACCCTCTAAATATGGACCGAATTCAACCGTATTTATATATGATCTTTAGTTCACCGCCGCACTTCATTTCCAATACTTTACATTGATTTTAAACCACGGATTAATTAAAACAAACGCGAAACAAAATCATGAAATTTTGCAAAATTTTTATTTTCTTTATAAAATTTTTGCGTTTCAAAATATTTTAACGCCTTCTTGACGTTGAGGTGCCATTTACTAAGAAGTTTAGATCACGCAATACATAAACCAGTTTTAAATAAGATTGCAAATGTCAGGCGCGAAAAACTGTCATTTTTGAAAAATTTACGCCAATTCTATAAAAGTTTGAGGTCATCGTTCTCAGCAACTAGCAGCCTGACATC
Source organism: Metopia argyrocephala (assembly GCA_963576795.1). Classification (NCBI taxonomy): domain Eukaryota; kingdom Metazoa; phylum Arthropoda; class Insecta; order Diptera; family Sarcophagidae; genus Metopia; species Metopia argyrocephala. The sequence goes on along the minus strand of OY756210.1, from coordinate 84,864,854 downwards.
GACGTGATATGGCGCAAATTTTAGCAAATTATACCATCTTTTAAATACTGTTGACGAAATGCAATTTTCTTGAACGGCGCAAAAACGCTATAGAAAAAACTGCGAAAATTAAAAAATCGGAAAATTTTGGTTTCAAAAATGAACCGCTGTACAACTTTTTCCCAAATAGTAGTATGGGCATAACTTTTATAGTATAAATATCTATTAAGTCTAGTGACTTTATTTTATATCTGTGGGCATCGGAAGTTTAAAACTAAAAGTAGAAAAGTGATGAAATATGAAAAAACTCTTGTAAATTTCAAGCCCGTTTTTGAGTTTTTCAATATTTGAGTGCCTATAACTTTTAGAGATAAAGAACTGATGGTCTGAAATTTTGAATTTCCCAGTTTTCTAGTGTGGCCTACCATTCCCTTTTGACCGTTTTGGTCAATTCGAAAAACTGGAGAAATAATAAGCATCTGAACTCAGTTTCAACAAATGTTGAAAATTTTTGAAATTGCCCATATATGCATATTTTAAAATTAATTTTTAAAATACAGAAAAGGCTAATAAAAAATGCAATAACGAAAAAAAATATAACGAAAAATAGGAAAAAATAAAAAAACAATTATCCACAAAAAAAATAATAGCAATAATCAACAACAAAAACAGTAACAAATATCGACCATAAAAACAATGACAAAAATATCAAAATTCACCAGTAAAAAAAAGATATAACAAAGAAAAAAACGGAAAACTACTAAAAACGAGAAATTAAAATAAAAACCCAATGTAAATTAAGCATAAATATTAAATAGAACTTTGAATGACACCATAAATGCTAATTTCATAATAACAATATTTTCATATTCCTTGTGACATAATTGAAAATGTCTTTCCATATTTTATTTTTTGGTTTTAACAACGAGCGTTGATACACCAAGCATTCAGCTTTACCAAAATAAAAATTTTCTGAAAATAGAAATTGATATTCATACATTCTATTAAACATTTTTTCTCACTGTAATATACATAAAATAAATAAACTGTTTATTTTTTGCCTATACGTGTGAGCACGTACATGTGAGAGCAAAAGACAAAATTAGCTCGGAGCTGTCTTTTGCCGGACGCTGGTTTAAATCATAGGCACTGATGCCAGATGTGACGATTTATCGTCATTTTGACGATTTTAAGTGCTAAAAATAGCTAAATGACGATCTGATGACGATCAAAATGAAAAAAAATTCTATAGTTAAACATTGTAGAAATTTTTATATTGAATTGTGTAACCATATTTTAAAACGGTTTGATTTTGAAGATAAATTTAAATATGTAAGTATAATAACTCCAAATCTAATAATTGATAATAAAAATCTATCAATTTTTGAAATCGTCAAAGAATTTCCAAATTTTGTAAATAAGGAAGAAGTACAAATATTGGATTCGAAATTCAGAAAACTCCAATTATTAGATTTGAAAAACCTATGTAATAAAAATGAAACAAACTTATTAAATTTTTGGAAACAAGTTTACGAATTGAAACGAAATGACTCTAGTTACATATTTCCAACTTTACAAAAATGTATTAAAAATATTTTAATTTTATCACATTCTTTTGCTAATGTGGAAAGAATATTTAGCAAAGTAAACATTAACAAAACAAAATTGAGAAATCGATTGGAAAAAGATACACTTGAGGGTATTTTATATACTAAAGATTATTTGAAATTAAAGAAATCAAATTGTTTTAATACTCCAATTAAACCAGATTTATTAAAAATGTATAATAATGATATATATTTGTGAAATATTGTTATAAATAAACTTACGTATATTCTCAAATATAATTTTAAAAAATTTCAAGCACCTAATAAGATCTCAAAATTATATTTTTACTTTTATTAATTATTATTTTTGAAAGTACAATTATATTTTTATACTTTTTCGTATGACGAGCGGTTTTTTTATACACCCTTTGCTCACCCTTTAATAAATCATTAATATTGAAAATTCCATAATTGTATTCTTCCAATTTTTCGTAGACATATTTTTAATTTTCTCAAACTTGTTTACAATTTTATACAAGCACCAATATCAGCTGATAAAACGTCATTCTTAAACATCTCAAATATAATGTGAACGGTTATGTTTAGTTATTAAAACATTTTGCTTAAACGCGTTCAAAAACACAAGTGTGAACATAGTATTACTTCTATATAAAAAACAACTATATTCTGAAGTGCATGTGTATATCTGTTAGTTTTTTGCTAATAAAACCTAAAAAGATAAGCTTTTTTGTGTTCTGACGATTTTTTTTTAATTTTTTGACGTTTTTTTAAAACATGATGACGATTTTGACGATCTTTTTTTTTAAAAATTGACGATTTTATGCCCAAAGTACCTGGCAACTATGATCATAGGTCGGCATTTCATAGCTGAATTCAGCTGAGAGAGTTCACATATATTCTTACGCTCCTTCATTTTGTCGTCTCTTTGCATTTGTTTTTTTTTGCAAAAACACTTAAAGAAATATATCGTGTTACGAGATAAATGCTGTTTAATGATTTATTCGTCAATGAACTGCTGACGAGTGCAGATGTGTACCGGACGTTTAATTTTTTTTTTATGAAAATTAAAATAATTTTTAAGATTAACTGGAAAAAATTTATGAAACTCTAAATATAAAATATTTAATAATTTTTAATTCTGATTTTCGACCTTTAATGATTAATACAATGAATTATTCAAACTCAAGGTCTATTTTTAAATAAAAATTTTTTATTTAATTATCGATATTTCGCTCTTCCTGCGTGTAGCGTCTTCACGAATTATTATTATTATAATGTTATAATATCGAAGTATCGATCATTAATAAAGATTTTTATTTAAACATAGACCCTGAGCTTGAATAATTCTTTATAATAGGTTTAATTTAAGATATTTAGGTGCATTTTTTTTTCTTTTTATTAAAATCACACAAAATGTCTTAAATTATTATATTAAATGTAACTTGCAGATTAAAAAGTAAGATATTTAAATTTTAAATCTTATACAACTTTCTTTAAAATCTTCCTTCAAAAAAAGGTTAGCACTTCTGAATTTTGCATACCCGAATTTGATATACCCAATATGTTTCCTTCAGCTGTAAAAGAAAGTTCCCAGTTCATACACAGTGATATGTAATTTAATAACATACGTATTTATAAATTCACACATTTTTTTGTTCAGTGCAGTTCTTTTTCATGCTCACTAACACAATTACAAATCAATTTTGCGGACCTATGGTTTAAATACAAGTAGATAAGTGACTTTTCTTTTTTCTTAAACTTTCCTCGAAAAGCTTTATATTCGAATAACGGGACTATTTAAAACAATATTAATTCACAATAGTACTGGAAATTATTCGTTACAAATACTTTTATATATTTCAATGCAATGACATTAAATTCGTTAAATAATAATATAATTTTTATAATTTCTGTTATTTTTTTTTTAATACAAAATCATTATTTTGTTATGATTTTGAACAGTGTTTTTATTCTGGTTAGATTTGAACAAAGATTATAAATTATATAGAATGTGCATCACGTAAAAGTAAAATTTCTTATGGCGGGTCGTAATGTTGGAACTCGTAAAAAGAATTGTTACTCTCTTACTCAGCAAAGAGAATTCGTTTACTCTCTTACTTTGTGTTGCTGTTTTGCTTAAGTACAGAAACAGCAGTGTTGTCAGATTTATCCCCAAAATGGGGATTCTTTTCTGAAATGGGGATAAAAAAATTCATTTGGGGATGGGGATTTTATTGGGGATAAACGACAAATTTTTGAAGATTTTTACATTTTGGTTGCTTATTTATTTATATATTATAGATTTCTTTCATTCGAAACACATAGTGAAAGAATTTCCGATGAAAGTATGACTTTATAAGCATGACTTGTTTAAAACTCATACTTTTTAGTTTGGTTTATTTTCTCATATAAACAAACACATCTCTATACTATTATATTCCCCCCACCGATTTTAATGGCTTTATTGCGTAGGAATTTAGTATTAGAGGGTCTCCTTAAACTACTACTGAATGGTATGGGAATGTTTTTCATACTACAGCACAGGACATCTATGTAGAATTGAAGGTACAATAGATACCGTATACTATACCAATATTTTAAACGGTATCAAGATGTCTTATGCTGAATATGAAATGGCACATCGATGGGTGTGTCACCAAGTTAACAACCCAAAACAGACATCGAAGCGAGCAAAAAATTATTAATTATTATTATTCCGGGGCTCGAACCTAGAGCCTCAAACACATTAAGTTATAATGCGCATGCTTCTAGCGCTGCACTCTAACCACCACGGCTACAGTCGTGCATGTCGCCGATGCCGACTAATGTGGATTAAATGGAATAAGAGGGCAAAAACAAAATAAAAATTGTAATTCTGTTTCATCCAAATAAGATGACAATTACAAGAACAGCAATGATGGTAAGAAAAGGAGAATATGATAAAAACTGTTGTGTGACTTTACTTCGACTAACTCATACAAGTGTATGTACATACATGTGAAAGAATATAATTTCAGTATGCGATTTCCAAAAAAGTGTGAGTTAAATAGTTTATGTTTGGTCTTGAATATGCACAGGACACAAAGAACTCTGATGAGACTACCGTAGCTGGAGTCGAAAACAATTGTTCAGTTTGGCTAGTGTACTATTCCTTCACGGACATCATTTCTTCTTTAATTACCAAAAATATTCATTGCCGTTAACTTTGATCTAATTAAAGCGTTTCTGACGAAACAAAAAAAAATTATTTTCAAAATATTTGCTTAAACATTTTAAGCTGCTCTGCTCAGTTTCCAGAGTTAAACCCTTTTGAAAATGTATGCCAAGTTATCAAAGCGGCTCTTTGAGGAAAAACCCTTCTAATAAGGAACGTTTGTGGGAATTTGTTAAAGATGTGTGCAAATACATTGCAATCAATATGTTTTAAAGACTTGTGGACTAAATGCCAAAACGCTTTTGGGACCTTATTTAAAACCAGGGTAATTCCACTAACAACAGAATAGTAATAATTTGGTTTCATTAATAAAAAAATGTTTCTTTTAGGCCATCAAATTTGATGTGTATATTTTTTTGAACAGGCAAAATTAGTAAATTTTAACAATATTTTTGAATACATGGTTTTTTAAGTTTTATCTTGGGAAGTTTTATGTTTTTCATTTTAAGTATTTACTTTATAATTGATATTTTACATAGAAACAAACAAAAATATTTATCACATTATTCTAAAGTTTTCTGATCACAAAGGTTCTAGAAGATGGTCAATCTTTTTTATAGACCACCAGCAGAAAGAAGTCTTCACACATTAAACAACAACAACAGCAGTAAGTACTGAAAAAATATTATTATACGCAAATGAGACACAAATATTAAACATAATAACAAAAACAATATTTTGTAATGTAAGGGAGTTAAATTTTTAATATTTTTTTTTTTCTATCCCTTTGAGTTAGGAATAAATTTCTAATGGAAATTTATTTTTAACCAATTTTTACTTATGTTACTTTTATCTGTTATAATACCCATATTTTTTTCTGAAAGCAGACATGGTTTGTGATGGTTTGTGCATTTTCAATAAATCCTTATAATAACATCATTATATAGGCCTGAAATTATTTTTGCGCTTTAGAATTAATTTTACTCATTGTATGCACTCAATGCTAAATAGAATTTCATGGCTGTACGCAGCTTTTATTATTAATCTCAGTTGAAAAAAAAAAAAAAAGGAAAAGGCCTCAATATAATATACAATTATCCTTCATATTTGTAAGGTAAATATATTATATTTTTATTAATTAAATATGACCTAATAAAATAATTCATTGGTTAGGGTCGTGTATGAACTCCTATTGGACTTGCAGGCAATATTTCCCTCTTGGGTGCCTGTTAAGGCACCAAATGTCCTGAGTGATAAAAAGAGCATAATTCAGTCTTATGGTAACCCATGCGACCACGTTATAATTGGAGAAAATAATTGCTGGTTAATCAGGTTTGAAAACATGCTCTACCATATGTAAGGAGTCCAGTGAAGCACAAGAATATGACATCCCAAGAATATGACATCCCACGTATGGTAATTTCACCAACAACTACCAGCTCAGCCTTATAAAATCAGCTAAATATAAAATCATGAATATGCTAATATATTAATATGACTGATATACTCATTTCACTCAACAGTAACAAAATGGCAAATATAATTATATTTTAAAATTCACCATGACATCAATATTGAACTATTTTAACTATTGATTTCAATGAAAATTTGATTAACAATCTAAATCCGTATTAATTCAGTACTAACTAGCTAGTTAATGCTGTAATTAAATTTTTCTCTACAGTAATAGTTTTGATAACAACTATACATATTTCATTATAAATACGGGTTAACTTTCTAATGAATAACTTATTTAACTAATAATCTGCATTCTCAAAAATAATTATAACTAACCTAACCTCGAACTGAAATTTAATAATTAAGCTATTAACTTAATAATTAAGTATTCCTAATAAAATACTTGATTATTCTTTATATTTAATGATGATACATATTGAATTATTATAAATGCATAATGATCTTCAATATCTAATTAACTTATATACCTAATTATCGATAACTATAGTAGAGTACAAAGCAGAATGCAAGCAAGCAAATTTTTTTAAGAGTAAATCAACAGACCACGTCATCGAGGTATACTGGAGGCCTTCATCATCAAATCGGTGTGAAATGGTGAGTCGAAATATGCTTTTTTTTCTCTTGCATTGATTAATTAGAAAACATAAAAAAATAAAAACCAAATAACAATAACAAAAATAAGAGTAATGAATGTCTACACAGAAAAAATTTAAAATCGATTTCAATTAAAAAATTTGTACTACCAATTAAATTGTTTACTAGTTTTGCCCCTACAAACAATATTAATAATATCAATTAAAAAATTAATAGTGTCGAGGTTTTTGACAAAAAAAATTTTCAATTAAATATTTAATTGGGCCAATTAATCTTTTAATTAAAAATTCAGGCACATTTCAATCAAATAAATTAATTGTTGTAATTACAAAATTAATTAACGCAGAAATTTTAAACCGATTAAAAAATTAACTAATGGAACTAAAATTTTATTTGATCCCGCTGATTTAAAATGATAAAGATATTTTAAATGCAACCCTTTACAAAAAATTTCAAATTATAACAATTTATTTATTAAAAATATACAACTAAAAACAAAAATACGATAAATACAGAGATGAGTACATATTTAACCAATACGACAAAAAAGAAATGAACAACTTATTATTATTCTTTATACTAGCGCATATAATAATTGGAAATATTATTTATGTAAATATTTAGTTATTGCCAATTCGTCGTGCGAGAGTTTATGTGCTCTATCTGTCATTTCATATTTTTTACATATCTCGAGTAAATGAAGCCACTTTATGTTTTTGACACCAAAATTCTTAAAATCTGCAATATTTTTTCTGCTATTTTTCTCCTAAACTATACGAAGTATCCGAAAACGGATTACAGATTTGAGAAATTTGGGGTCGAAAACCTAAAGTGGCATCATTTACTCGAGATTTATAAAAAAAATGAAATGACGGATAAAGCACATAAACTCCCGTACGACGAATTGAATAAGGAATAATTAACAAAATTCTAAAAAGACAGATTAAAAAAATAACAATATAAATACATATTTATTTTAACACACACCATAATTGCTTAAATTTGATTTTAAAGCACATTATTTACTTTAAAAAATATGACCAGCGTTCATCTATTTTTCTTGCCATTTGAAATGTGAAATCCATGTTAATCTAAAATACAAATTTTTTTTATATACATGCATAATATAACAGACCTTAATAACCCTGTGTCAGGATTACGACTTACCTTCTCGCAGTACTCATAATGTGTGCCGACTCCGAACGCCAGACCTTAGAATCAGTTACTATCAGAGATTTTGCCAGAAGCGGTAGTCGCGGAAAGAAACATATTTTTTTTTAATATTTCATATGTATATTATATATATGTATATATACATATGTACATAAAAAAAAAACAAAAAAGAGACACATACACATAAAACAAAAAAAAAAAATTTACGAATACATATTTTTTTTTTGCTTTTCATGCTAGTGATATTAGATTTTTTATCGAAAAATTTTCATGGTTAATTACATATTTTTAATTACTTAAAAAATTTAATTATGTGTCTTTTAATACAAAATGTTGTTTTTAAGCTAAAATACTTGTAAATATATGTATACAGGAGAACCTTTTTTTATGCGGACTATTTTTATGCTATTTTATTTTTAAGCGACTTATTTTTAAGACGCCTAAGTCTTTTTTTGTGCGATGTTTATTTTTATAAAAGGAATATAAAGAATTACGAAATATTTCGGAAATTTTTAATAGAACGTATGTATGTTGTGGACAAAAATATGGTTTACTTTTCTTTATATCGATTATTGATATGTTGTTCGTCAAAATATGTAATGGTTTGTTCACATGATAATATGAACCACTTGGTTTACTCTCTGAATCAGGGTTGAAAATCATAACGATAATAAAATCATAAATCATAATAAAATCGCATAAAAAAATAATTTTTATTTATGTTGCGAAAACCATTTTTAATACCGTTTTGTGAAGTTTTGTGTAATTTTTTTATGCGATTTTATTTATACGATCCCTATCTACCGCATCAAAGCAGGCTTCTCTGTATAAAATATGTTTTTTTTTATATTTTAATGCTAAACATTTATTTAAACTACGTAAATAACAATACGTATTCGAATTTTAAATTAAAAAGTAATCATATATTGATTTTTTATATAACATATTACACAACACTAAGACAAAGGAAAAAAAACATACGCACAAACATTTTTATTTTTGTTATTCTATTAAAAAATTAATTGTAATTATTAAAAATTTAATTGGAAATATTGAATGATACTAAATAATTTGTTAATTGAAATTATTTCAACAAAAATTTTTTCTGTGTAAGAGCATGAAGTTTTTAACTATACTATAAGAGTATATATTATTATATATACATAGATTATCACTGAATGATTATTTGAAATTTTATTTATTATGATTATTGATATAAATTGTGAACGCAAACTCATGTTCGTAATATTCTCGGTCGCTTGAAATGTGGCTCTTAAACATTCAGATACTTAGTTCTCTTAATTTTTGTTTCTTTCTTTTTTTTCTTGCCTTATACTCTATATTATTACTATATTAAGCAATGATCATTAAACAGTGTAAACCAACGTTTTCTTTTGATCGATAAATTAAATTAAACTAAAATTATTTTTTTTATTAACAATAATTTAATTTAATTCTTACCATATTACTTATTTTAATTATTTTGAATATGAATAAGAATTTATTGTTTTTGAATAAAACATACATATTTAAGTTATAATGAAAATTAAAAGTTTGTTGAGAATTCAAATGGATAAGTTAGTACTCAATATGAAAGATTAAGTAGAAGTATGTGGGTGTTTTCGATTCGGTATTCTGTAGTATAGGTGCTTGACTAAGGTATCGTGTGGGGTTTCCATAAACAATATATCTGCCTGGGAACATAAGGTAGGAGTGGGTTACGAGGCAGCATCCCTCAACAACACCAGAGGAGATGAAATTTCTTTTTCTTTCCAACTAAAACTATTCGACTAATCGTTCATAATTATTTCACAATATGACTAGATTGGGGTATCATCAGTTAGTATAGAGTAGTCTAGTCATTTCGGCCCTTACACCTTAAATCATCTGACTAAATAGGGAGTCTAAAATAACATAATTTGTATACATATTTTAATTTCGTTAGGGAAGGACCGAACCACCCCATCCCGACTGTTGCTAGCAACTCAATGGCTCCCGCAGTCCTCTTCCTACGATATTGTTTTAATTATCTATTATCGCTTATGGTGAGAATAATGCAGTGCTAATGGTTCTTTATCGTTTTGGCAAATATTTTCTGTGTGTGTACAATACAATTTGGTGTGACAAAGGACAGAGAAATTGAAAAAGGGTTACCAACGGGCCAAAATTTATAAATTTTCGGGTAACCTTAAATCGCTAGCAGGCAGTTTTTGACCCGAATTTATTACATACCTCTCCCTAAATTAACGACTCAAAATACATAAAATAAAAATGTTTCTAAGAAAATTTATAAATTTTTCAAATTATTTAATTGAATTTGAAAAATCATATTCCGCCAGCCATACAGAGGACAATATTCATGAGTTGGAAATTCTTCGCATAGAATTAGATTCGCTCTGGACCCAGGTAAAGCGGTCTTATGAAGAATGTAGAGATATGGGGAAGGAGGGTGAAAAACAAATCCAACTGAATAAACTTCGGGAACGATATAAGAAAACCCTGTCAGCGTATAAGGTATGTCTTTCGTTGACAAAATAGTACGATCATCGGTTTTTCAAAAAAATGAAACTTTGTCAATAAGACTCGCGCCTTGTGATACAGACACCTTTTTTGGGGATTATAAATTATTGCCCAGTTTTCGAGATTTACAATATTTACAGCCGTATTTATAAGAAACTCAAATTTAAGTAATCTTGAAAGATTATTTAATTTGATCCAAAAAACAGGCAGGGAGGCTAGGGAAGTAATTGCTCATGTACCCTTGACAAATGAACGTTTTATTTTAGCGTGGAGAAATTTAATAGACCGTTATGAGAATAAATGGATGCAGGTCAATGAACAACATAAGATTTTATATTATAGAACTACCTCAAGCATCGGCAAATTCAGGTGCATCAAACAAAAAATTACAGCGCACTATAAATGGCTCTAGACAAAACCTTAACATGTTAGGCATCAACACAGCAACATGGGATTCATTTTTAATATAAATTTGTTCTCAAAATCTTTCCAGAAGTCTGCTGCTGGATTTGAAAATTCACGTGCAGACTGTGCTGAAATTCCCACATGGGTCGAATTTGATAAGTCTTTGACACACAAATTCAAAGCCTTAAAATAAGTTGAAAATATTATGTGGAAAACTAGACCCACTCAAAACAGTCCTGAATACGCAAAACCTGTTTATGGTAAAAATACCATTATTTCGTTTCAGAAAGTTTTTTTAAATCAAATTGACTGCAAAATACAAAAGAATCACTCTGCAACAAGAGAAAAATGCCAATATTGCAAAGAAACGCACTTACTACGATTCTGCCCTTCGTTTTTAGAAAAAATTTCAGTGATCGAATTCACATAGTAAAAACAACCCACTCATGCTACAACTGTCTGTCAGCAACCCACAGTGTAAAGAATTATCCTAGCAGATATATTTCTAGATTATGTGAACATTGCTACACAAATCAACTGCGAATCAATCTGCAAACCTTACACAGGTAAATATAGAGGAGCAATCATCTACGAGTTCGGCAGCTTTAATCAAAAATATACAGTCCACTCCAAATTCACTACGTCCTTTACCCTACAACAAAATTGTGAGTCATTTACAGAATTACAAAACAGAGATACTTTATTATTTACCACCGCAGTTCAAATAGAAGTTAAAGTCTACGATACCAGGTAAGAGCTATCATCGATCCAGTATCACAATCAACATTTATCTCACATAAACTGCAAAAACGATTAAACTTACCTACTAAACGAAACGTAGTACATGTAAGTGGGTTGAATCAAACGGTTTCAGAAACTTCAACAAACGCGTGTTTGTTCAATCTTTGCTTCCGCGTAGACCCTAACTTTAAATTGGAAGTCTTTGCACCAGTACTCTAGACTCTCCCACCCAATTTATCATCGCAAATATCAAATTTAGAAATCATCAATGAGGCTGAAAATTGCAACTAGCAGACCCTCACTTCTACAAAAGTCGACCCATCGATGTACTAATAGGCCTTGACTTAGGGCCATCCATTTATTGTCTGAAGACTCCGATCTGGTCAATTGGATCCCTTTTGACACAAAAAATAGCATTTGGCTGGATTGTGGCGGGACCAATTTCAAAGGCGACTCAGTCACAAACAACAATTTCGCTACTAAATACAACGTCCCATAACCAAATCCTCACACGCTCTTTGGAGGTGGAGGAAACCCAAAACAGGTTTTGAGGACAGATGAGGACACATTTTACGAAAACAATTTAAATTTAACAACACGTAGAAATGACACAAGGAGGTATATTGTTATCCTACCCTTTAAAAAAGGCGAGGAAATAGGCTCCTCGCGAAATATTTCAATGGCCTAAAATTTAAGAGCAGAGCGAATGCTCAGAAGAAAACCTGAAATTGGACAAAAGAATAATCAGGTAATTCTTAAATATCTAAAATTAAAATGTATAATATCGAACATAAATACGGCTCCAAATTATTACCTGCCGCATCACGTAGTAATAAAACCGGATAGGCTTACTACAAAGCTTCGTGTAGTTTTCAACGCCCCACGGCCCGACGGCATTTTATACCAAGGACCCATTCTTCAAAAAGATCTTGTTCTTCTGATGGCAAAATGAAGATTTTTCCGTTATGTATTTAATGCGGACATTACCAAAATGTATCGCCAAATACTCATCGACCCATCTCAAACCAGTTACCAGCGAATATTGTTTCACAAGACACCAAATGATCCAATTAAATATACGAGTTCCACACTGAAACATTCGAAGTCAATTCCGCACCGTTCTTAGCCATAAAGACACTCCTCCAATTAGCCGACAAGGTAAAATCAACTCACCCCTCAGCCTTAAAAATACTACAACAAAACATGTATGTAAACGACGTTTTTGCAAGCGGTCATACCATAGAAGAAAATATAATATCCAGAATGAAACTAAGTATTTACAATTCTAAAAGCAGCAAATAATTTGAGAGCACAAGCATTATTAGCAGCATTCTCACGCTTCATTGGAAGACGCTTGTATCCATTTGGACAATGGGACAAATTTCGTCAGAGCAGCAGAACTCATCAAAAGTGATCGTCTAGAATTTTTGAAAACTCTACAGCAACATATTTTCAATAGCAGAGTCAGAAAAACATCGAATGGAAGTTTATGCTACCTGACGCCCTTCACATTACAGGTTTCCGTCGAACAAGCTTAAAATAATTCAATACACATCTACAAAAAATTCTTCATAAAATGAAATTCTAATTCGTAGAACAATGTACAATTCTGACCTGCCTTGAAACATGCTGCAATTTTAGACCCCTAAGTCCTGCTAGCGATGACCCCACTAATTTGATCCCATTGACCCTATACCCTTTCTTATCACCAATTTCATTACGTTTTCAACCGAACGAGATATAAAAGAAGATCATATAACCCTTGCCAACCACAGGAAATGCAGCAAAATCATCAACCAATCACTTTGTCAAAGATTGAAAGAAAGATATCTGGCCGAAACACATGGCAGATATAAATGGAAAATCGTAGACGCAAATCAAATCACCACCATCATTAGTGGTCATGCAGGCCATACAACCAGACCCATACAATCAAATTGCTCAACCCCGGTGCATACGAGAAATACGACGTTATTATTATGCAAAAGTATTTCCTACAAAAAGCCACCATCCGAAGAATGCAAAAAACGTTTAAATTCAAGACAAAAAAGATCCAAACACATGCCAGTGACCACTTCTCGTGATCCAGCATTTTTGTGACGACTTCCAGTGTTCAGGTATTGCTCAGCCAGAAAAACACTACTTGGGTCGCAGTACGAGGTCTTATCAATCCTGTCAACCCTACTAAAAAAATTTTATCGTCTGCAATCAAAAGGGTCGAAATGATGACAGGGATCTTGTTTGGCTACACCTCTAAAGGACCCGTAAAGAAGCTGTACCCATATACACACCACTTGGAGGGGGCAGAATGTTTAGAAACACAATGGCAACACTGGCAGTATTCTGCTTGAAGCTTTTCTTATTCTAATTTTTGTAAGCCACGCTCAATCGTGTTAGTAAAGTCCATCAATAGAAGTCTAGTAAAAAAGTGAGCAAGTACGCGGCAATAAATAAATAAATTAAAAGAAATATTTTAAGACAAAAAAGAACAAAACAAAAATTGTGAGTCAAACTTTTATAATTAAATTAGAATTAAACACATAAACATATAAAGACACACAAAATAAATACACACAATTATTTTTAGTTAAAATAAGATAAAAATGAACCGAATTTTGTTATTTCTCTATGTTATTTAATTTTTTTAAATAAAAAACACAAAGAAAATTTGTAAATTTATAAAATCTTTATTTTTAAAAAAAAAATAGAGCAGCAAATGCTAAGAAACCAAAAGGAGTTTTAGAACGGTTCGGAACAAGATCAAACAACAACTTACAACTTTTCATCATTTGGTTTTTCATATATATCATTCTGGCTTCTTAACAAATTACTTACATCTACAAAATGCATAATTTTGGTTTCTTAAAAATATCTTACAAATACAAAAGAAAAAGAAAATCAATAAACAATGTGACCGAATTAGTTTTAGTTCAACGACTCTTGCTTTGATTGTAAACAAAGCAAGAGTTTATTACTCTACTTGAGTTTGGTTTAATGTTCCAATTAATATTCTTGGAATTTAATAGGGAAATTATTATTTTAGTGCTCCACTTATATTCTTGGAATTAAATAGGGAAACAATTTATTTTATTGTTCCACTTATAATTTTTGGGAATTGAATAGGGAAACAAATTTATTACATTTAGTAAACAAAAAAAATACAAAGCAACATTGTAAATACAAAAGTAAACAAAAAATTACAAAGCAACATTGTATATACAAAACAGTGTTTATTTACTTATTTCTTTTAGAAATTCATCTATTTTATCAATGTTATTGTTATATGTAACTTCTCCCCCCTTTAAATTAGAATTCTCCTGAATTCTGTTATTTAGTTTTATAATTATGCTTTTGTGTTTTGTGCAAATTAATATTATGATAATTATTATTACAATTGTAATCAAAGCACTATATCCGTGTGTTATTTTAGTGTGATACATTAATTCTTTTATATTTCTCACATTGTTTTGATTCGCTTTTTCGATTTCTTCAAATGTTATCTTATGAGTAAAATTTCTTATTACATTTATATTATTAAGTATGGGTTTTTCTTCTATAGATTCTAAAATATTTGAAAAATAGTAGTCTTTAATTTTGATTGTACAATTGTTAAAATGAATTAAATAATTTCCATTTAGGATAATTTTACTATTGTTACAAGTTTGGTTTATATTGATATTATTTGCATTTTTAATTAGAATTGTACTTATATCTATTGAAAGGATTTCTAAATCTTTATTTTCAATTAATTGACAATTGTTTTTCAATATACAATGATTACTTAATTTTAAATCTTTTAAATGTTTATTTTCTTCGAACTTATATGTTTTATTTTCAAATTCCAATACTCGTTCAATAACAAAATCTATCTCATTACTGTGATTATTTGGTAGTGGAACAATAGATCTTAACTTAATTGTTATAAATTTCTTTGGTATTTTGATTCCAAAAATCAAATTTGTATTATTCAAAAATGCTGTTCCGATCTGAATAAATTTTAATTTATTAAAATCAATGTCATATTTATGTATTTCATTATATGTTAAAATACTCGGATGTACAATTCCATACTTTAATGATACTACATTATCTTGTAAATGTTCTATCTTATTTTTTATTAATTGTAAATTAGTTAATTGTTCTAGATACATTTGTTTTTCATTTTCTACTTCAATAAATTTATTTATAGAATTTATTTCATTTTCTAATTTCTTTCTATCATTTTGTATAACAGCTTTTAAATGATTTAAAGTATTATTAAAATAATCGTTAATTACAATTTGTTGATTATTATTTTCTATAATATTGTCAATATTAAAAAGATGTTTTTGTATATTCTGTCTGTCTTCGTCGTCCATAGTTCCAAATAACCATTTTGATACACTACCTATTCCATTAATTAGTCCTCGTCTTTTTCTATGTTGACTTGGTAATAAAGTCATTAGTTTATTTCTAGCGTCTTCTATTTCTAAATTTAACATTTCTTTATTATCTATTCTCATTAAATTAATATTGTCTGTTATGTTATCTAAAATTATTTTAATTTCTTCCAGATTAATTATATGTAAAATTATGTCGGTTTCTTTAACAATTTCCTGATTTCCTGTATAAATTTCTATATATCCTTTTTGTTCTGTCAATGGATTAGTGGTCATTAGTCCTGTAATCTGTGGTGTCCATAGTAATATCGTCAGTATTATTACAATCTGAAAATTTTAATGGTCTTTTTATATTGCATGGATGAATATTTTCTAATTTAGATTTCCTAAACTTTGGTTGTTCTTTATGTCTAACGGCCTTATAGTTTTTTATAAATCCTTCCTGTCTTGTTTCTTTATAATCTTCCCTTTTTAAATTAAGTTTATCAATATATTTTCTTTTACATTCCTCTAAATTTAGTTTAATTTTTTCTGATTCTACTCGTCCATCTTGAACATCTTTTGGTGCACATTTAATACCCGAATGATACCTTTCATTGTAATTTCTAATTGCTCTTTGGATTAATTGTTGTATAGATAAATTTTTATTGGTTTGATACAAAATTCTAAATTTTTCTGCTATTGTATTATGGAATCGTTCTATATCGGCGTTTCCTGTATGACTATTAGGTTTAGTTAAGTGTAATTCTATCCCTTGTTCTATTAAAAATTCTTTTATTCTTATTGTTTTAAATTCATTATCTGCTATTATTTTACCTGGTTTTCTTATCTTAGTTATATGTTCTTCCAGTTTTTATATTAGAGTTATGTGATTTCTATCATTTAATGAATATGCACTTCCAAATTTTGAAAATTTATCTATTACTGTCAGAAAATGAAAACCTTTGATCACATATGTATCAATGTGTATAACTTCATTCTTTCCTGTCGGTGTTTCTGTAATATTATATTTGTGTTTGATGGGCTTTCTATCATACTTTACTCCTTGGCAAATTTCACACTGATTAATAACGATCTAAATTAACTCCATTAATTTTGGGTAATAGATTTTATTCCTTATCTGATTATACGTTTCCAAGATTCCTGAGTTCTCAAAGTACATTTGATAAATTCTATTTAATTTTCATTTGAATACATCTCTATAAGTTTTTCTTGTACTACCTTGTAACTATGTCTGGATTATTCCGAAAATATACCCTTTTTTTAACATATCTTTTAAATATATTTCCCATTTCATTAAAATCGGCTTCGGCTACAAAAATAATTCTTTTCTCATTTATAGTTTTAAGTTCAATAATTTCTTGTTAATACTTAAGTTTAATTTTCTTTTAATCTTTAACTTCAATAGTTTTAATTTTTTACTAATCCCTTTTTAATTTTAATTGGCTTTTAATTTTTAATTTTATAATTTCCTTTTAATTTTTTAATAATTTTTTTTTAATTTTACTTTTTTTCTTTCTAATTTCAATAAGTTTCTTTTAATTTTCTTTTTATTATTTTTCTTTTTTTTTAATTTCAATAACTTTCTTTCAATAATTTTCTTTAAATTTTCTTTTTAATCTTTAATTTCAATAATTTTCTTTTAATTAATCTTTAATTTCAATTTCTTTTAATTTTTTTTTATTCTTGAGTTTCAATAACTTTCTTTTACTTTTTTTTAATAATTCTCTTTTAATTTTAATTTTCTCTTAACTTTTAATTTCAATAATATCCTTTTAGTTTCTCTTTTCTTTCTTTTCAATAATTTTTCAATATTAATTTTCCTTCAATTTCAATAATAATTTTTCTTTAATTTCCCTTTCCTTTTCAATTTTAATTTTCTTTTAATTTCAATAATAGTTTTCCTTTAATAATTTCTTTTCAATTTTAATGTTCTTTTAATTTCAATAATAATTTTCTTTTAATAATTTCTTTTCAAATTTATCCTGGGCAGCCATTCCAAGGCTGTTTCGTTAAAAAAATACAATTATTTATTTCCTCTCTTCTACCATAGTCAGCCTGAGTTTCCCTTCGGTCTTGCCTGCCAGAGACTAAGCGATTTTGGCCAATCTGCATGTCAGGGTGTCCTACCATCTGAAGGTTACTCCTACTTGACTCAATATTTTCTATTTCCATTGGTTCGCTTTGGTCTTGCCTAGGTTGATTCCAGCGATTTTGTCCGGAATTTGGCCTAGGGTTTCCTACCTGTGCGAATCTTTGGTAATTATTATTATTATTTCTTATATCATTTTGGAATCTATGTCTCCCTGAGCTATTACCAATATCGTTATTTTTACTAAAATTATTTTGTTTGTTTAAATTAGGATTCCACATATTTCGATTCTGATACTGTCGATTATTTCTCTCCTGATTGTTATAAGTTCTATTATTATAAAATTTATTTTGATTATTATTATAATTTTGTTTAATATAACCTTTATATTTTTCTTCCTTTCTATCTTTTCTATATTCTGGTCTTATACAAGTATCTTCAAAACGTCTTCTTTTCAAAATTCTAAGAATATCATTTAAGTGCCTTTCATCGTATATTTTGTCTAATAGTGTCCCTTGGGTCATTTCCTTAACAGTATTCACTAACAAACTGCCTACGTTAGTCAGGTCAATATAGTGGTCACTTCCATAATACACAGTTAATTCATCAGATTTGCTTTTAATATTTTGTATCTCTATAATTAATTCACTCATCGTATTTACTCTCAAGTTGGCAATCATTTTATATATATGGTGTGGCTCCACATCTGGCCTATATCGTAATTTAAGAGTCTCCTTTATAAGCTTCCAATCATCTGGTGTGGGAAGGTTGATGATGATATCCTTTGCTTGACCCTGGATTGTTTTGTAAAATATCATCCTTACTGCTTCTTTTCTTAAAATTTCGTCGTTGATGGTTGATAGTAAATATTCTGTACTGCAGAAAAAACTATTTATCGTTACGTCTCCACTTCCAGTAAAGACAGGTAGATGATTTATTGTCTTCATTATATTTTCTCTGGAGCTGTTGTATGATGTTAAGTGGCTTTGATCTTGCTGTTGGTGTTGGTGTTGTGGTTGTTGTTGTTGCTGCTGTTGTTGTAACTCCAGGTATGCGATCCTTAGACGTTCCAGCTGCTGATCCTTTCTGGCGATCTCCTCCATCAAGTTTACTGGGGGCATCTCTTGGGATTGTTCCTCCATCCTTCTGTGTTTTCTTTTTGGATACACTTTGGATCTGTTACTTAGTGGTGTTCAATAAATTGTTCACTGCACTAATTTTATTTCTCTTTTTCTGGTCCTGTTCACTTTTCTTTTGATGTAAGTGCAGGATTCTCAGAATTATTTTCACTACACTTTTTTTTTTTATTTTATATTTTTTTTTTTTTCTTTTTCTCTTTCTTTTCTGGTCCTGGTCACTTTTCTTTTGAATAAGTGCAGGATTCTCAGAACTATTTAAATTGTTCACTGACAATGTTTCTTTTGATAAGAAAAAAAATTTTTTCGTTCGATCACTGGATCCTTTTTTTTTTGTTTTTTAAAAGGATCCTACCGACTGCGCCAATTTTGTTATTTCTCTATGTTATTTAATTTTTTTAAATAAAAAACACAAAGAAAATTTGTAAATTTATAAAATCTTTATTTTTAAAAAAAATAGAGCAGCAAATGCTAAGAAACCAAAAGGAGTTTTAGAACGGTTCGGAACAAGATCAAACAACAACTTACAACTTTTCATCATTTGGTTTTTCATATATATCATTCTGGCTTCTTAACAAATTACTTACATCTACAAAATGCATAATTTTGGTTTCTTAAAAATATCTTACAAATACAAAAGAAAAAGAAAATCAATAAACAATGTGACCGAATTAGTTTTAGTTCAACGACTCTTGCTTTGATTGTAAACAAAGCAAGAGTTTATTACTCTACTTGAGTTTGGTTTAATGTTCCAATTAATATTCTTGGAATTTAATAGGGAAATTATTATTTTAGTGCTCCACTTATATTCTTGGAATTAAATAGGGAAACAATTTATTTTATTGTTCCACTTATAATTTTTGGGAATTGAATAGGGAAACAAATTTATTACATTTAGTAAACAAAAAAAATACAAAGCAACATTGTAAATACAAAAGTAAACAAAAAATTACAAAGCAACATTGTATATACAAAACAGTGTTTATTTACTTATTTCTTTTAGAAATTCATCTATTTTATCAATGTTATTGTTATATGTAACTACCGTGTTTTCATTCTGGTTAGGTTTGACCCTAAACAATATGTATGTATTGATGTTCAATAAAATATATTCACTTTTATATATTTTGTATTTCTAATATTTTATAAAAAACTGGGTTTTTTAGGTCACCAAAATTAAATTCAACAAATTATTATTTTAATTATTTTGCCCCCAACTTTTCGTTCGAAGATCGTAACTTCTTCATTTGTTTACATTTATTCTTGTTATTGTCTCTTTACATCTACTTTATATAAACATACATACGTAATTACATACATAAGATACAATTTTTTTTCCCAAAAATTAACAGTAAATGATTAAACAGAATACGACCGCAACTTCAGGAAAAAACGTCTCTCAGAGAAAACATGGCCAAAATTAAAACGACGGCCGCAACTTCACAAACTGTCATTTATTGTTTTTATATTTCTTTTATGTGTAGCTATTAAAAATTAAGTTTATAAGAGTTTTTGCCAAGAATTGAATTTATATATTATAATTTAATCATCTTTAGGCACTTTTTCAATTATTTTTTATAAAATATCACTCATTTTATTTAACAAATTCCAAAATTTATTAATTTATTTAAACTTTCAAATGCTTTTTCGATTTTCTTTTGTTCTTATTTTTCTTTGCGCTAACAACAAAAAACAAATGGGTTTGTTTACAAAATGTATGAAATTTAATAAAAGTGTGGTAACATTGTTGAGAGAAAACGTTTCTAAAAATGAGAGCATAAGAAAAATTGCTGTCAAAATAAAATAGATTATTTTTCACGACTGCATTCTCTAGCGTTTTTATGTGTCAATTTGTATGGAAAAAATGACATGCCCCAGTTCTGTTTAATTATTAACAAATCAAACAACAAAGTAAAACATCAAGACACCTTATTTTATATACTAAGCTAAGATATAATTATAGAATAATTCGCGCTTGCATTGTCTTTGTCCTCTTTCTTGTTAATTGCATTTTCCCGTCTTTGTTGTATTCGTAGACTTTCTAGCATATATCTTTTATTTTCTCTTTTCTCCTTATCTATGATTGTTTTTAATACAGTGTTGTGAAAGTGCAGTTGTGTGTTTTTGTTTTTTAATATCTATTTCATGCAGCGATGCCAACTTTTTAGAAGCAAAAGGAGCAAATACCACATTAAAAAAGTTCTAAATTTAGATTTATAGTGCATTTACACCAAACTCAAATCAAGTAAATTTAATTTGAAATCACTTTGAAAATCTATAGTGTTTACACCGACATTTTTTGACAACTAGCAGGATTTCATTTTCATAAAAATAACAGTAAATAAAAAAATTAATAAATAAAACAATATTTTTTTTTTATTATTTTATATTTAGTAGAAGAATAAATAAATAAAACAATTTTTCTTTTGATTATTCTATATTCAATAAAAAATAATTCAAAAATCTTGAATTTATTTTTGTTTTAGTTTTATGGGGCTCTTTTCAATTGTCAGTTTCTTAGTCGGGATTTACAATGTAGAAATTGAACGACAGACAGAAATTTGTAGAAATAGTGACGAAAATGTGAAGAATGTAGTACACGAATGTTTGTACAGGACATTTTGCCTTTTGCTTTTCCACTTTTGTAGTT
This sequence comes from Metopia argyrocephala, assembly GCA_963576795.1. NCBI lineage: Eukaryota > Metazoa > Arthropoda > Insecta > Diptera > Sarcophagidae > Metopia > Metopia argyrocephala. The sequence goes on along the minus strand of OY756210.1, from coordinate 84,842,984 downwards.
TTTGCTTCTTCTGTTTGTCTTCTAAGTTCTATATGGTAAAAGTTTTAGGCAAGAGAAAAAGAGAATTGAAAAATTTCTGCCCTTCAATTTCCACATTGTAAATCCCGACTTACTGTAGTTTTGTATTTTTTAGTACAACTTAGAAAAAATACAGAGTTGCATCGGAAAGTACACTAGATTTCAACTAGATTTTGTCGAAATCAAGTAACGAAGTAGATTTTGTTTTATATGGGAAATCAAGTAAAGAACGACTAGATTTTAATTGAAATCTGGTAATTAGTTGATTTGAGTTTGGTGTAAATGCAGTATTAACGTTTTTTTAATTTATTTTATTTGTATTTTGGAGGTAAAATTAATTTTATGAGAATAGTACGTAAAAAACACAAAACAGATTTAATAAAATATGTTGACTTCTTATATGTTTTGTTTAAAATATTTTCAAATTGACTTTTTCTGGAATTTCGTTATCCTGTTATTCTGTGCACATTACCTTGCTCCTTTGTTTCTATTTTCGTTTTTATTTTCGTAAATAAATTATTTATTGTCTTGTTTGCAGTGTTGTCAGATTAGGGGATTTATCCCCAAAATGGGGATTTTTTTTTCTGAAATGGGGTTAAAAAAATTCATTTGGGGATTTTATTGGGTTTTCGGCGATTTTTAAAATTTGTTTATTTATTTAATTATATATTATAGACTTCTTACATTCGGAACACATGGTGAAAGATTTCAATTTTCAAGACTTGCTTATAAACTTGTTTAAAACTCATACTTTCATATAAAATTATATATTATATTATAATTATAAGATCCAAGCAACGTTTCATATAAGAAGGGGTTTTTCCTCTAAGTGCCGCTTTGTCAATTTGCCATAAATTTTTAATAGGATTTATATTTAGAGACTGTGCAGATCAACTTAAATCTTGAGGCCATTATTTTTAAACCAACCTCTTGCTCGCTTCGATGTGTTTTTCAGATGTCCTGTGCCATAGTATGCAAAACACACCCATACCATAAAGTATAAGTGGAGAAGCAATTGTGGTCGGACGAAACTAAAATTAGTTTGTTTATCTACGAAAGAAGCTGTAAGAAGACCCTCTAATACTGAATTTCTTCACAATAAAAACCATTAAAAACGGTGGCGAAAACATAATGATATGGAGATGTTTTTATTTATACATACATACATAACTGGCCTTTACAACCCTGTGTCAGCTTTTCGCAGCACTCATGTTGTGTGTGTCAATTTGTATGCATGAGTACCGGGACCTACAGTTTAATGTCGACTCCGAACGACAGACTTGAGAAGCTTGTTCATGGCAATTAGTTTCTCTCAGAGCTTTTGCCAGAAGACTGCTGAGAGGTAGTCGCCGAAAGAAATATTTTTTTCATATTTCTTTTTTTGAAGATGTCAGAGCTTGGTGTCGATCTCAGGGCTTGTAATATTTTGAAAACAAGATCAGACCATGAGATTGTTAGCTAATTTTCCACCCCGGTAGCACCACAAAAAGAATAAAATTAAATAAAAAAAATACTCAATAATAATCCAGGAAGCTATCAGGATACGGTCTCTCGAGGTTCCAGATAGAGCGTTACGCACGTGCTTGCAAGCTAGCTCGCTTATAGAGAAATGGGCGGGGATCTTGCTCATCTGCTTAACCTCTATCGTAAAATTACAAAAAAAAATCACGTGCGCTTTATATAAGCCCGAAATAAAAACAAAATACAATTCACACTACTTTTAGTCATCAACTGTTAATAAAACACCTATATTAGAGAACCTAGTTGTCCTGGCTCTCGGCCTCTAAACCCTCCCTTGCCTTGGTTTCCGCATGGCCTAAAGTTTCTCCAGAAACCCCAAACACCAATTACCTTTTCTTAAGACGTCCAAGCTTTACTTAATAAACAATCTACTTCATTTTCAAAATTAATATACCAAACTATTTATTAAAAAAAAATAAAATATTGATTATAATTTGTAATACGCGAATCACGGTTATTTCGTATTCTAATTACACTTTTACAAAGGATTATTATATATTTTCATTATATACTAACCCATTTTTCTGAGGGAATTCTAATTATACTTTTTTTCTTTTACTTAACTAGATACATGTATATATATAGATATATGTATATATATGGGTATGTTTACCATCACAAGAGATCTTGAAATGCTTTCAACTTTAAAAAAAAAATATTATTATGATTACTCTTGTTTTTCTAAGTTTTAATTTACATTTCTTTCATTTCACAAAATAAAATAAAATAAAAAAATTATCTCTCTATGCTTTTATTCAAGATCTCTTTGCAGCTGGTTTACTTTTTGTATCTAAGTACAGTATAACAATAGAGATTAAGAGAAAATAATAATATTACAACTTACAATTTCGCTGGTTCTCTTTTTTTTTTTTTTTCTGTAAATTTTAATTGTTGTTACTCCATCGGTGCTTGAGGCCTCCAGCAAACTGATGTTACACAACTGTTGACGAACTTGCAAATTTCTCTCGTGTTATACTCTCTTTTACAATCCAAGCTTAAAATTTAATTAGTGGTAAAACATTACAAATATGTACAATGATTGAAAATTAGGGTTTCCGATTAAATTCATAAAGGTTAGGTATGTAGAATTATCATGTAATAAAATTTGGGTGTAATTATAATGTATGTATGTATAATTATAACATATACATAATTACAATATGTATAATTCCAATAAAGGTATAATTACAATATTTATTAGTATAATATATTTAGAATTATAGGATAATAAAAATTAGTAATTAATAGTATTAATTTATAATTTCTTAGTAAACTTTAGTTGAATTAATAATGTAAAGTATTCAGTTTATTTATATTAATGCTAATGTCCGTATATATGTATAAGTATAGGCGATAAATATTGTATGTGCATATTTATTCCTATTAATAGTATACATACATACACATGTTCAATTCTTTTGGACAGCAAATCATTATACCTCATAAAAAAATCAGTTTATGTCTGAACCGTGTTAAAATTTAAATTAGTTCATAAATTAAAGTAGATAATTAAGTATTAGAGTAAATTAGTAGTAGTTAAGGCTCGACATCAGGATTATTAATACAATAGGATTTTGCATTTTAAACTCATTTTCAGTATTTGTAAATATAAATTATTTATAGAAATATCATTATTTTAGCTAATTAGTTAGTTTAATATGTTGATTTAATCTGTTCTTACATGGGTTATTGGTAATGTGAAACCAATAACATTTTTAGAGGAGTTTTGGAAGAATAAATACCGCTTACTGTAATTTTGAAGTGACATATTTAAAAATCTATATATTTGATGAGAAGTACTCGTGGCTGACACGCTATCTTCCAAAGCGCCAATAAACAATATGGTCTTTATTAGTGATATCCTGACTGGAGTTTACAGGCCAAATATGATATCAGTGGTCCTGAACCTTTAATGGTATTCCGGGGTAAGTGAAGCTCTCTACAGATCGATCGCATCAAATCCACTCCCCGGAATTTAATAACCTGTTAGAATAATGATTTTCATATAAACCACGTTTTCAAAATTTCACAGTTAACTTTACATACCTTGTCGTTCTAGAATTAAAGCTATTATAAAATAAATTCGTCACAACCACTAATCAATAAAATTTAATAGTTTATAGATTTATATTATATAGTATACATATACTATACAATTGCCAAATTATTATATTTCTATTTTTCTAATTAAATATTCTAAATGTAAAACAGGCGGTATCTGCGTATGTTACAATTACTTCACTTCTCATTCACGCTTAAATTTCAAATGAACGAGTTTGAAAGTTACGATCTATTATATTGGTAAAAGAATGTAAAAGCTTTTACTTGATCTTATTGTCTACTCATTTTATCCCTCTAAATTTAATTTCTGAAATATGTAAGCACTACTCTTTCTCAAAGGTGTAAGTTAATTCGTTTTCACATCATGTGACATTGCCGTTATCATGTATTTCAATAGAAAAAAATTATAGAAATATTACAGATATTACCATCTGAAAACAATATAAATTATCTCTTTTTATCCTCTATTGAATCTACGAACAGATGAGTAAGCTTACTATCAATTTCATTATCATGTATATGACATACATGGAATTTTCTATTTTTAAATGTATAAGAGAGACATGTAACACATGATATTTTTTTATTATGGAATATATGCATAATGAGAACAAAATATCTTCAATAGTGGTTAACATGTATTTGAAGGTACACATTCATAAAAATTATATGGTACATATATTGTGATCTAAATTACGATATTACAAAACAGGTTTTGTTGAATGGTATCTTAATGAGACAAAAGCTGAAGTTACTCTTTGATATCCTTGGCGTGAAATATACCAATATTTTTTCCAGACATGTCCTGTAACTCATAGTAATTCGTACCATGTTTAGCCATTACTATCGCTTTCTCAAATTGATTAGCCAGCTTGCTGTTAAAATGATCAACGGCTTTTGATTGCGCAAAATTGCGTCGAAAAACAATTTGACCTACTTTAAAGTTAATGGGTCTAGATCTCAAGTTATAATAGGTCGAATACCTCTCGTAAGCTTTCCGTATATTTTCCTGTACTTTTTGTCTAATTAAGTCGAGCTGCTCTTCCTTTCGAACTTCAAAAGTCGGTTCCCCTAACAGCTGCAAATTTCGCAACAATTTATAATCCCTACCATTCAAAAGCATTTTCTGCCCGAATACAACGAAATAGGGTGAAAATCCGGTACTAGCGTGAAAAGAGCTTCGCAGTGCACAACTTATTTGAGAAAGTTTTTCATCCCAGTCTTTCTGTGATGGCTTAACATACGCCCTAATGGCTGATAAAACTGACCTATTAACCCTCTCACTAGCATTAGCCTGAGGTGAGTATACAGCGATTAAATTATGAAAAACTCCATAAGACTCTAAAAATTCCTTAAACACATTCGACTTAAACTGGACCCCATTATCCGTCGTTATGGACTCCGGAATACCAAAAACATGAAATATCCTCTTTTCTAAAAATTCAATTATCACGGGAGCTGTAAATTTCTTAATTGGTTCTAAAAAATTAAACTTTGACATGTGATCTAATACAATAATTATCCCTATATTTCCGGATTTCGAGCGAGGGTACGGTCCTAATAGATCTAAATACAGTCTTTGAAATATTCGCTCAGACGTAGCCATTTGTCCCACAGGAGGTCGTAATATTTTATTACTATGCTTTGACTGTTTGCACACCTCACAAGAAAGAACAAAATCAGATATTTGTTTGGTCATCTTTGGCCAAAAGTAAAAAGCTTTCAAACGCTGTACGGTTTTGCCTATACCACCGTGTGCACAAAGTGGATGTTCGTGAGCGTTTTTAATTAACGTTTCCGTCAATGCGACCGGAACCCAAAGTTTCCACGACATCTCCTCTTGAACTGCATTACCTGTAGCATGCTCTACTCTTTTATAAATAAAACCGTCTTCAATTTTTATGTCAGGTAAAAATTCTAATTTAGCTCTGAGCCTATCCATCAAAGACAAATAATCAGGGGATCGAAATTCATCCGATTCTAAGTCTATATGCGCAGACGAGTCAATTTCATTTACCCATACACTGTCGATGTTTTCTACCTCTGCTTTTATACTATCATCTTCATACATACGAGAAAGTGTATCCGGCACAATGTTCTGGGTTCCCTTTCGATGTTTAATGGTAAAACTGAAACCTTGTAATTTCAGGGCCCATCGAGCTAATCGTCCGCACAAATCCGATTGCGTCATCAGCCATTTCAAGGAGGCGTGATCAGTTATAACCTCGAATTGATGGCCTTCAATATAAGATCTGAATTTTTTAATAGCCATTACTGCAGCTAGGCACTCCTGCTCTGAAACTGAGTAATTTCTTTGTGCTGAGGATAACTTATGGCTCATATAGGCTATAGGCGCCTCGTCACCACTATCAGTTGTTTGAGCCAACACCGCACCGACTCCATATTTACTGGCATCACATTGTATGGAAAATGGGCGAGAGAAATCAGGGTTATGTAATACTGGAGCGGAACATAAAGTATTTTTAAGTTGCTCAAAAGACTCTAACGCTTCCTCGGTCCATACAAATTTCCTTTTCTTTTGCAGCATGTCTGTCATAGGGGTGGTAATAGTTGCAAAATTTTGAACAAATCGACGGTACCAACCGCATAGACCTAAAAATCTTCTAAGCTGACGCACAGTCTTAGGTAAAGGGAAATCACGTATAGCTTGTACTTTATCTGGATCTGTACATATAGTGCCATGCCCAATAATATGTCCAAGATATTTTACTTGCTTAAGTAAAAATTTACTTTTTTCAATGTTCAGGGTGAGATTTGCCTTACGCATATGCAGAGCTACTTCATGTAATAGTAATAAATGCTCATCAAAAGTTTCTGTTATTAACAACAAATCGTCAAGATAGACGAAAACTTTTGTACGTAAGTGTGCCGGAATAACTCTATCCATGAGTCTGGACATCGTCTGTGGCGCATTGCACAAGCCAAAAGGCATTGTTACAAAGTGATATAATGGACGCCCAGGCACAGTGAAGGCGGTTTTCTCCTTTGACCTCTCATCAAGCGGAATTTGCCAAAAGGCATCTTTTAGATCAAGGCTCGAGATGAACCGAGCCTTTGGGAGCCTGCTAAAAATACCATCAATGAGGGGTAATGGGTACGCGTCCTTCACAGTGACACTATTGAGCCTCCTTGCATCCAAACACAACCTCACTTTTCCCGGTTTACGCACTAACGCCACAGGTGATGACCACGGACTCTGGGACTCTTCAATAACCCCTAACTTCAACATTCTATCTACCTCTGCAAAAAGTAGTGTTTCCATTGCCGGTGATATTGCAAAAAACTTTTGTTTAATTGGCTTATGGTCCCCTGTGTCTATACTATGGGTTACTAATGATGTTCTGCCTAAACCCATTTTAGAGTAAGAAGGAAAGGCATTAATAGCTTCCTCTAATCTCCCTCGATCTTTTTCACTCATTTGATGCGTATTTTCATCCACAACAACTTCATTCAATGCTCCACTATCCCTTGACGATACACTTACAGTAAACAAATCTTTCCCTAAACCAAAAGCTTTTACGAAATCTATTCCTAAATATAAATTCTGTGTTAAATTTGGAATAATCAGAAATTTTATTGGCTTAGTACATCCCCTAAACGTCACTTGGGTTGAAATCCTGCCTACTGTCAAGTGCTTCCCTCCATCTGCTGTTCTTAATGGTATGTTAAACTTTTCATATTTGTGCTGGTTTTGCTCTAAAAATTTCCTGGCATAATCTGATGCAAAACAGGATACAGTGGCACCTGTATCAATCAACCCTACAACATCCTCATCAAATATTCGTACAGAAGCGAATGGTCTCAAATCCAACTGTTTATCTTCCGGTATTACTGCAGATACTATAAACTTCCTATTACACAAAACATTTTTCCAAAACTCTCTTAGCCTTCTTGTTGACCTTTTAACCTTTTTCACAAAATTAATTGGGTTTTTCACTTCCTCATTGAAAATCCTGTGCCTTGCTTCTTTGTACTCTTTCAGTCTTATGTGGTATGGTTTAAAATATCTAGGTATCGATTTACCAACATTATCATTATCTGGTAATATTTCTCTCTTAACACTAAAAATTGGATCGGTTTGGCAATAAACTGATTTCAAAACTGGGTGGCTTTTGAATGATACTGAGGTTTTGCTGCCCGGGGCGCAAGATAGTTTTTTGGCAATGGATTGCATTTAATACATTGTGGTTTAAAAACATCCGGACTCCCACAACCGTAACAAAATATTCTTCTATCTTCTAAGCAGTCTTCAAATTTATGGCCCCTGCCTGAGCAGTTCCAACAGGTTAATTCTTTTATCTCCTCTACCTCTACCGTTGCCTCATTAGTATCAGTCACTGTCTCATATTCTGCCACTCTATGTTGAACACTATTTCTACCAAATCTAAGTCTAACCAATTCCTCCTCAAAGACCTCATGTTTTCTAATAAATTCCTTTAAATCCGAAATTTGTGTAATATTAAAATGCAATAATTCCTTACGCACTTCTGGACGCAAGTTTCGCTTCATAATTTCGACTAATTCGTATTCACTAAATGGAGTATGAAGGCGATCAGAAATCTGTTGAATATAGTCGTAAAAAGCATCAAATTTCTCACCTGCTTTCTGTTTCCTATTACGTATTAATTCTTTCAAATCTAAATCAGTTCTTCGGTCTCTAAATTGTTTTCTCAATTCCCCACACAAATTCGGCCAATCAACTGTTCTCGCGGTTCTGTGAAAACGCCAATACCAATCGTTGGCTTTTCCCGTAAACAGAAGGTGTATGTGCTGACATAGAATGTTAAAATCGCCTCTCAAACACTGCATGGTAAGAGCGTGAGCTCTATAAATGAAATTATCCACTGATAGTCCACCTTCCTCTTGTCCATTAAATTTAAGCTGCCAACTTGAAATAATATTAGATATCCTGTCAGTGGGTAGCGTCTGACTATAACTTTGCCCAATGCTCAATCTATTAGATGAATTACCACCACTACGATTATTATTATCACCTAAGTAACGACTATTCAGACTATTTCGATTAGTCCCTAAATTAATTTGAGCAAGCTGCTGCCTAACGGCCTCGTTCACCAAGTCCCGTAGAGTATCATCACTTACATTCACATCTACATTCTCCCTAGAAATATTCAAAAATTCATCCATAGGCCTACTCTCGTGAACATTATCTATTTCAAAAGCTGACGACAATTTCTGAGATACCTTGGTATCCTTTGGAATGGCTCCCTGGTTTACATTACTTAAGGGGTTAGCTGAAGGAGCAGCAGAAGACTTATCCCTTTCAGCCAGAATATTATATGACCTTAGTTTATTCTGCCTGCATGCCTTACCACATGTAGGACATCCTAAAGTCTGTTTCAAAACCTCTACTATACAAACTTTATGGAAAATATGGTCGCAAGGAGTAGAAACTATAATATCATCCAAATCATAAGGTTTTTGACAAATAGCACATTGCGGCGAAACATTGTTTCCCTCTTGAGAGACTAAAAGATTATTATCATTGCACGACATATTAAAAAAATTGTATTATATAAAATGAAATCAAATAAATTAATCATTAAAAGTAAAACTTGGATTATCTTTCAAAAAGGTTTGGTGAAAAAAAAAAAAATTATTAAAATATATTAAATATCGGTGTTAACATTAAAATTCGATGTACGGTTCAATTAAGTTACCAAAGATCTAACCGCTATTAAAAAAAATCCAGTTACTGGACGAATGGAGAAATCTGTGGTTTCCACACATTCGTAATTCCGAATAACATTATTTACAATAACACTAGTAAAATCCTTAATACATTAAGAGAAACCGTGGCATATTTATCTTGAAACAATAACCTGTAAAACAAAAAGGAATGATTTTCGCAAACGTCAGAGGAGGCTGCAGAAGAACATTAATATCCCAATGCAATATTCCATCCCCTGAGTTGTGGTCCATACATTCATGGTCTACACCAAATAATCGACAAACATAAATACAAGATTAGTGTTACAAAATAAAAGCAAATATCTATATAGTGTGCATTATACTATGCAAAAAAAAATAAAATAAATGATGTTAGATGTGTTGACCCCAAAACAATAACCCTTACAGATAAGCTGTCCCGAATTCTGTAATATTTAAAAAATTAAAATATGGTGTTAGGTTACGTGTTGGGCCCCACGTTGGGCGCCATTTTGTAATATTTTGAAAACAAGATCAGACCATGAGATTGTTAGCTAATTTTCCACCCCGGTAGCACCACAAAAAGAATAAAATTAAATAAAAAAAATACTCAATAATAATCCAGGAAGCTATCAGGATACGGTCTCTCGAGGTTCCAGATAGAGCGTTACGCACGTGCTTGCAAGCTAGCTCGCTTATAGAGAAATGGGCGGGGATCTTGCTCATCTGCTTAACCTCTATCGTAAAATTACAAAAAAAAATCACGTGCGCTTTATATAAGCCCGAAATAAAAACAAAATACAATTCACACTACTTTTAGTCATCAACTGTTAATAAAACACCTATATTAGAGAACCTAGTTGTCCTGGCTCTCGGCCTCTAAACCCTCCCTTGCCTTGGTTTCCGCATGGCCTAAAGTTTCTCCAGAAACCCCAAACACCAATTACCTTTTCTTAAGACGTCCAAGCTTTACTTAATAAACAATCTACTTCATTTTCAAAATTAATATACCAAACTATTTATTAAAAAAAAATAAAATATTGATTATAATTTGTAATACGCGAATCACGGTTATTTCGTATTCTAATTACACTTTTACAAAGGATTATTATATATTTTCATTATATACTAACCCATTTTTCTGAGGGAATTCTAATTATACTTTTTTTCTTTTACTTAACTAGATACATGTATATATATAGATATATGTATATATATGGGTATGTTTACCATCACAAGAGATCTTGAAATGCTTTCAACTTTAAAAAAAAAATATTATTATGATTACTCTTGTTTTTCTAAGTTTTAATTTACATTTCTTTCATTTCACAAAATAAAATAAAATAAAAAAATTATCTCTCTATGCTTTTATTCAAGATCTCTTTGCAGCTGGTTTACTTTTTGTATCTAAGTACAGTATAACAATAGAGATTAAGAGAAAATAATAATATTACAACTTACAATTTCGCTGGTTCTCTTTTTTTTTTTTTTTTCTGTAAATTTTAATTGTTGTTACTCCATCGGTGCTTGAGGCCTCCAGCAAACTGATGTTACACAACTGTTGACGAACTTGCAAATTTCTCTCGTGTTATACTCTCTTTTACAATCCAAGCTTAAAATTTAATTAGTGGTAAAACATTACAAATATGTACAATGATTGAAAATTAGGGTTTCCGATTAAATTCATAAAGGTTAGGTATGTAGAATTATCATGTAATAAAATTTGGGTGTAATTATAATGTATGTATGTATAATTATAACATATACATAATTACAATATGTATAATTCCAATAAAGGTATAATTACAATATTTATTAGTATAATATATTTAGAATTATAGGATAATAAAAATTAGTAATTAATAGTATTAATTTATAATTTCTTAGTAAACTTTAGTTGAATTAATAATGTAAAGTATTCAGTTTATTTATATTAATGCTAATGTCCGTATATATGTATAAGTATAGGCGATAAATATTGTATGTGCATATTTATTCCTATTAATAGTATACATACATACACATGTTCAATTCTTTTGGACAGCAAATCATTATACCTCATAAAAAAATCAGTTTATGTCTGAACCGTGTTAAAATTTAAATTAGTTCATAAATTAAAGTAGATAATTAAGTATTAGAGTAAATTAGTAGTAGTTAAGGCTCGACATCAGGATTATTAATACAATAGGATTTTGCATTTTAAACTCATTTTCAGTATTTGTAAATATAAATTATTTATAGAAATATCATTATTTTAGCTAATTAGTTAGTTTAATATGTTGATTTAATCTGTTCTTACATGGGTTATTGGTAATGTGAAACCAATAACATTTTTAGAGGAGTTTTGGAAGAATAAATACCGCTTACTGTAATTTTGAAGTGACATATTTAAAAATCTATATATTTGATGAGAAGTACTCGTGGCTGACACGCTATCTTCCAAAGCGCCAATAAACAATATGGTCTTTATTAGTGATATCCTGACTGGAGTTTACAGGCCAAATATGATATCAGTGGTCCTGAACCTTTAATGGTATTCCGGGGTAAGTGAAGCTCTCTACAGATCGATCGCATCAAATCCACTCCCCGGAATTTAATAACCTGTTAGAATAATGATTTTCATATAAACCACGTTTTCAAAATTTCACAGTTAACTTTACATACCTTGTCGTTCTAGAATTAAAGCTATTATAAAATAAATTCGTCACAACCACTAATCAATAAAATTTAATAGTTTATAGATTTATATTATATAGTATACATATACTATACAATTGCCAAATTATTATATTTCTATTTTTCTAATTAAATATTCTAAATGTAAAACAGGCGGTATCTGCGTATGTTACAATTACTTCACTTCTCATTCACGCTTAAATTTCAAATGAACGAGTTTGAAAGTTACGATCTATTATATTGGTAAAAGAATGTAAAAGCTTTTACTTGATCTTATTGTCTACTCATTTTATCCCTCTAAATTTAATTTCTGAAATATGTAAGCACTACTCTTTCTCAAAGGTGTAAGTTAATTCGTTTTCACATCATGTGACATTGCCGTTATCATGTATTTCAATAGAAAAAAATTATAGAAATATTACAGATATTACCATCTGAAAACAATATAAATTATCTCTTTTTATCCTCTATTGAATCTACGAACAGATGAGTAAGCTTACTATCAATTTCATTATCATGTATATGACATACATGGAATTTTCTATTTTTAAATGTATAAGAGAGACATGTAACACATGATATTTTTTTATTATGGAATATATGCATAATGAGAACAAAATATCTTCAATAGTGGTTAACATGTATTTGAAGGTACACATTCATAAAAATTATATGGTACATATATTGTGATCTAAATTACGATATTACAGGCTCATGTCTTAGTAAGCCAACACACTAACCTGCAGACCACGGAAGTAATTCGAAGGAATAAATTCTCCGATGCATTATTTGTAATGCATTATATTAATAATGTGTTTATAATATATTATATTATCCATTAAATTATGACTAATAAATTATTTTTCTATTGAGCTACTCGGAAATATTTGTTTCACTATCTACCATTTTAAAGCACCTAGAATTGCGTTTTTATTAATAAACTCCTAATTTTATCATGTTCATATTAAAAACATTTTTCAAAAATTTAAGTTTTAAAATTAATATACAAAAGATACAAAAAGCTATATTTGACGAAAATGGTGACCGGTCAAACAAGTATTCCCGCATAGCTACTAATATACAATACATATTAATTAATCTTAAACATTAATTTTGTGCCTGCACTTCTGCACAAAAAAATCCACAACCAAATATACGCAGAAACAATAACTTCTTTCTTCTATATATGTGGGAATGTACATGGTAATCGATATGTTAAATAGAAAAAAAAAAACTAAATAACGGGGTTTTTCAACAAAATATACGCAAAAGACAAAAACCAGCCAACAATAACTTCTTTCTTCTATAGATAGGGAATACACATCGTAATCAATATCTACATGTGGCACAAAAGTAAATACTGATAATCATATGAGATATATGAAATGGCGAATAGAGCACATAAACTACCGCACGACGAAATATGTTTTATTTTTAGGGACGAATATTCGAGACCAAAAATTCGTCGTTTGCCCTAATTGTGTGCCTAGCATAATTGGAGAGATTTTCTACAGATGTAAAAATACTATTAGTAGTTGAAAATGTAAATGGCCTATATGCTATTAGGTTAGATTTTACAATCTGCTATGAGAACAAATACAAGTTTTATTTTTCCATTTAGATAAATATTTAAAAAGTAACAATATTTTCAAAATCTCTTGCTATAATTAGTGCAGCCAAAAACCATTTTAACATCTTCATGCGATTATTATTTTATAACATAGCGATGATGAAATTACGATTTATTAAGACCGATAGAAAATTGTTTACATAATTTGACAGAATAATAAGACGACAACAACTGAAATAAACAAACAGAGAATATTTAAAAGTGACAAAATATAACAGGGAAAATCAATTTTTCACAAACATGCGCAATTTTATTTAACGGCTAAATCAAAAGAACACACCAAAGAATAGAAAAGTTGTATAAAATCTTTTCTATTTTATTAATTTTATATAAATAATTCCAATATAATATAAAAAATATATTTCCCTAACTGGGGTACCTGAATGAAAAGTATTAAATTATAAATTGAGAAACAAAGGAAACTCAGGGAAAATAAAGTGAATATATAAAACAAATTTTTGGTGTATTTTACAGAAAACGTCAATATTTTTTGTATAGAGAAACGCCTTTAGAAGTGAAAAGAAATTACTCAAGTGTAAAAATCCATAAAAAAATAATTATAAAGATTTTAACGAAAAAAGATAATATTTTTATTTTCACTGAAAAATGTTTTCTTTATGAAAGTTTTAAAATGTGTTTAAAAAGTATTAAATTAAATAAGACACAAGCTTTTAATAAAATATAAACAATAATATCTTAAAAATTTACATAAAAAATAAAATAATATTTGCCTCTTCCTCGTATGTTTCTTTCTATCTCTAAGACTTTTTCTCTCTAAAACGTTGAATTAATTCAAAATATTTCATACAAGCGAAAAACCATTTTCTAATAGAAAATATAATAATAATTCAACTGTCAATATAGTTGTAAGTGACTAAATGAGTGGTACTTAACGATTAAGCGGTGATTACTATTAAATAGTATAACTAGGAATGCCTGTGTTTATGTACACTGTACTTTTGAAGAGTTTTCATTCGCTTGTCGTGTAAAAACTTAAGTTAAAAAAAAAGTAAAATCAGACACTTTCTTTTGTTGCTATTTGATTTCTCGTTCTCTTTTCCATCAAATCTAGAATGGAATCGACACAGTCAACCACATACGAACCGTTAGAAGGTCGTAGTACAGGTATTCGTCACGAACCTATGGATAGTCCTGAAAATGATGTTCGTGCTCCCAAAGATCAAAAACATATGGTTTATCTGGCCATGTTGGCAGCAGGCATTGGTTTTGTTTTGCCATACAATAGGTAAGTTCACAATAATATGAAATATTGTTTACATATTTTGGTATATACATATGTACAATGTACATATGTATGTATATCTTAATTTTTGGCAAGGGTTTGTATTTGGTTTTCTTAAAATATTGCACTTTAGTTAGTAAAAAGCAAATTTTTGCCATGACAATGAAAAAACTAATAATTTATGTTTCCTCCTTTATAAAAATTTAAATGGCAAATAGCTTCCAATATAATAAGTTATAAGTACGGTGACCATATTTTGTAAACCAAAATACAGAACAAGGAAATATTTGACCAATAACAACTAAAAATGCAAACAAGCAACCTACATAGGAATGTATTTATTGTATTTATTATTTAAATGCAAAATTAACTAAATAAATTAAATTGAATTAACCCTGCTGCTAGGTTTGTACCATTTTTGTCAATTTTTGTTTTGCTTTTGCCTTGACTAAGAAATGATGCAATATACCAACATAAAACGTTTGCTATTGGGGTATTTTTATATTTTATTACTTCTGGAAAACTTTCAACCAAAAATAATAAAATGGAAGTTAGAAAAATAAAAAATTACGAATCTTGGGTTTATGACCATTTTGGTCCGTTATTGTTTTTTTTTATTAAATCTTCTCACTATATGATGAGCAAATGATTTTCCGTTGCAATTTACATATAAATTTGTTGCATATGGTGCATTTGCTGTCGCACTTAATCCTTTCGGACCCAGCATACACAATTATTGGTCTTGGTTGGTCTTTTTAGAAAAATAATATATATTTTACATGTAAATAGCCAAAATACACAAACGTATCAGGTCCTTTTTCAAAAATTCATGATTGTGACAAAATTTTAAAAATTAAATTTTAAACGTCTGTAAAAAGAACAATTTTAAATCTTTACCTTCCTGAAAATGAGATTATATTTTTGTGATGGGCCTGAAAGGGTTAATTTTGCAACAGCTGCAGATTTCACGGTTTCTAGTTCTTGTAATTTTGGTAAACCGCTTGTAGATACTGTACAATCAGGAGCTAATGTTCTTATTTCGGTAAAAAGTTCAGCTGAAAATTTATTTGTAGGGAACTTGAGTTAAAGATAAAACTAACTGCCGCAAAAATTCTGCCCTCTTACGATTTTTGTCCACTGGCGCCCAGGAACTATCAATTTGAGAAAACAATATGTCAATCATATTGGAAAACACAATACTTGGCCATCGATTTGTTTTTCGTTTTACACTGTATTATCTAATCATTTGATCGACGGTATCAACACCTCTTGAAAAGAAAATTATCAAAGTTTTACATCTCATATCAATGCAGTCTAATCGTCGATTTTCCATTGTTTTAGCAAAGCCAACACATCAGACACTGAAGTTAACTACTGCAAATGATATGTAAATTTAGAAAGGGGCATCCCAGAAATAAAGGTAACTTATTAAAACACTTCAAAGTCCAACTAGGTGCAGCACATATATATTTCGACATTATAATAGGCAACTATTACAAAAAA
The DNA here is from genome assembly GCA_963576795.1 of Metopia argyrocephala. Taxonomy (NCBI): domain Eukaryota; kingdom Metazoa; phylum Arthropoda; class Insecta; order Diptera; family Sarcophagidae; genus Metopia; species Metopia argyrocephala. The sequence continues at coordinate 84,826,644 of OY756210.1, read as the reverse complement.
AAAGAATATTATGGACCAAAATGGTCCTATACCTAAGATTCATAAGATTTTCTTGAACCAAAAATTCAAAAATATCTAAAGTTTCGTGAGATCATTAAATATGTAAGTACATAGCTTGCATACATACTATGTATGTACATAATTTTTAAAATATTTTTTTAAACTCTATGCAATTCATATTATAGTTTAATTTTGTGGCCAAAATGGTTTCCATTTTCATTTGAGTTTTTTTTTATTGGTCCATATATTTCTGTTGGAGCATTTAAATCAGTACCGCTATTCAGTAACTTTTAATTATACGATATTCGCAAAAGAAGTCGACAGTTTTTATTGTTTGCAGTAACGATTATGTGATTCACTAAATACATTTTATCGACAGTCGACAACTGTAGTTTTCTTTTTGTTTAAATTGCAATAATGGGGCAGCACCGTATAAAATCAGTCAGTTTTAGAGTAGTTGGCAATTAAAATGGGTAGAAAGTTAGCAAAGCTACAAGCCTCTAGTTTCTTTGGGTATAAAAACATACAAGAATGGTTCTCAAATAAACTGGCTAATAGCGTAGGCATATCTCTCTACAAAATTCAATATAAAAAATTTACGATTTTCCAACTGAAAAAACAGCATAAAAATTTTTGGCGTTAGTTTACGCCAACAGCCATCGTAAACAAAAGATAATGAATAGCAATATCGACAATTCTGTTGTTTACTGTTGAAAACAATGCGATTACCGTAAAAATATGTTACTGAATCGCGCCACAGGTAAACACAAACTGAACTTGACAACCGTCAAAATATTTTTAAAATTTTTGTTTCTTTCTCAAAAATGTACATACATACATATGTATATGAAATGTATTGCTTATGAGAAGAAGAATGTCTCTGCTTAAGAGACTTCTCTTAACCCAAAGGTGTTAATCAAAACTACAAATTCTACTCTGAGGCATAAAAATACAGAACAAATACTGAACATTAAATTAAACCAGAACATTTTTATGTTTTTCCCTAATGAATAATTTATACAGAACACAGGCTTCAAATACAGAACTGTTCTGTATAATACAGAACGGATGGTCACCGTAGTTATAAGGGATATAACAGCTTGGCGCTCAATACATTAAATGTCATCATGCTACTCTTGTTTTTGGGGTTTATACAGGATATTGTAAAGATACCAGGTATTGATCCGGGAGATGTTTTAAGTTCATCACTAATAAAGTAGCCCTCATTATCTACAGTAACAGATTTCGGATTGCCTAATCTTGTGAATCTTGGGCTCGACGTAATTCTCTTTAGAGAATCAGTTCTCGATATCTAGAATAATACTCGATGACTATATATCGATGGCTTAATATAAAAAAGGCCTAACTCAACTTTTTGTTACTTTACAGGAGAAGGAAAAAACTCAATAAATTCCCCAAATTTATAGATACAACAAAAATTTTAATACATTTTTGATAAAAAACAAGCAACACATTTTATTTCTCATTGAAATATCTTTTTATTTTTATTTTAATGAAGTAATCTAAGATAGGCCTTTTTTTCATTGATATTTTTGAAAAAAGAAAAAAAAAAAATAAGTTGGGCCTTTATTAAACTGAGTTGAAAATTTGATATATTATTATAATTATTCAGGTTTTAATAACAAACGAAAGTAGTACATGAAATTAAGAGGATTAAGTCAAAAGTTAATGGTAGAAAATTATTAGTTCTTATAAGGCAAGTTGCCATAAAAAAGATGACAATCTGCAGGTAAAAACTTTTTTAAGTCCTGTAAGTGGTCCCATTTCTTTTTCATTATTGTAATTTTCTCCTTATAAAGTGAATCAGGGGGGTATTCTTAATCGCCGATAACGATCTATGTATGTGGAAGAAATTCGTAATCGTCAGTTATGTCTGTTTTGAAATATATTGCTCCTGATGAGTCATACGCCAAGGCTCGTAACATGTTAACGGTAAGATCACCAATACGTTTGCCTAAAATTTGTGTGCATAATTATATTGGGAAGTACCCTTTTGTTAGTATAGCAAGCTAATAATAATAATTAAAACAAGAAAAGAGGATGAAGAAGATAACATAATAAAGTTCAACAAATGAAATGAAAAATAAGAATCGCGTACACTCTCTGCTGTACAATCGATACGCTTTACTTCCTTATTCATAGCACACACAAGTATACATTGGCCGTGTTTGAATCGGTAGCAAAGTTCTATGGTAAAAACAAATTTTTCTGTGGTAAAAATTTTCCTTATTCTGCTGTGTGAAATGATAACTTTTTCCACTGCATACAATTTTGACATTTATTATTAAAAGTACTCTTTTTGTTATTAAATTTGTAAATTAAAAAATTATATAAAAATGAATAAGTTAACAAAGTATATAAAGATCGCATTTATTTGATGTTTTATGCCCGTATTCATAAAAATTATTTTAGGTTTACTGAGGGTTTATTTGACATATTTCTCTGCAATACTCGTCAAATAAACCCTCAATAAACCTAAAATATTTTTTATGAATACGGGCGTTAGTTTTTATTTTACTTTATTATTTTTTTTTTACGGGTTCCCCTTCAATTTTAGTTTTTTTTTTAATAATTTTACCAGAGTTATAAATGAATCATTCTTTTTTGATTTCAATTCATTACGAATTAGGTAAATTTTGAATTAATTCTTTTCAACAAAAAAAAAAAAAAAAAGAATTGAATTAAATTTGAATCAATTCATTTGAATTTAGCGAACATGAATTTCAATTCATTTCTAATTTAAATGAATTGGGAAAAATGAGACGAAACAAAAATTAAATTATAAAAATATTGATCACACCTTTCCTGGGGCTCGAACTTCGGGCCTCCAGCACATTGAGTTGCAATTCATTTGAATTAGGCAAAATGAATTGCAATTCATTTTTTAATTGAAAAGAATTGGTAAAATGAATTGCAATTCATTTCTAATTTATTTTAATTGAAATGATTTGGAATTAATTCAAATGAATTACAAAAGTAACTTGTAATTCAAATTTATCAAATCAAAAATTAATTGCATTCAATTGAAGTAAACTTGTTGTTTGGAGTTTGGTTCTTCAAGTACTACTTATTTCGCTTTTGATATACGCTGAATAACAAGACATTCAGTTTATTAAAAGAATTTTTATACTTAAAGCCTAACGGTTCTTAAAATAAATTGAAATAAATGTAACAAAGAGAATTATTATAAATAAGTAATAAATGCTTGGATTCAAAGTAATAGACAATGTGTGATTAATTACACAGGTTTACAAATTATTAATTTGGAAAAATACCAAGAACGCCACATGCCTAGATAAGTTAATTGAGACCTCCTGAGCATGAAAAAGTAGTTATTATTTCCCAAGTTTGTGGGGAAAATTTCCAAACGACTGAATAAGAAGTGCAAGGGGGTAACACGAAGTTTCTATGTTTTCTATGTCTATGGGGCAACCCGTGGCCTGGACGTATCTCGATCGAACTTTTTCGTTGGAGACCACAAGGGTTTGAGTGGGGCCATACACCGAAAAACACAAAAGTACCGTTATCTAAAAAACGGTACTTAGGAAAAAATAATAACTGCGTTTTTCGTGCTCAGGAGGTCCAAATTAACTTATCTAGGTATGTGGCGCTCTTGGTATTTTTTGGCTGTAAACCAGTGTTAGTAATAGTGCATATATATTTATTATAAAGTACCGAATAGAAGTACTTGGAAAAAAGGTGATGCTTTTGCATTACAGTCTTTTTTCAGAATCAATTCAATTTAAATAAATTGGAAATGTATAACAAATTCATTTTTCGAGTTAATTCAAATGAATTGGTAAAATGAATTGCAATTCATATTTTAACTCATTTCAATTAATTCAAAATCAATTCAAATGAATTGGGTATGAATTGCAACTCATTTTTTCTAACTCATTTATATTAATTCAAAATCAATTCAATTCAAATCAATTGGTAAAATGAATTGCAATTCACGTTCGCTAAATTCAAATGAATTGATTCAATTCGTTTTTTGGAGAAAAAAATTAATTTAAAATTTTAACAATTCATTGCATAAATGATTCGCGAATTAATTCAAAAATCAATGATTCGTTTACAACTCTGAATTTTACTAAACTTTGTACATATATTTCTTTACTTTTCTGTAATATTTTAATAATTATTTTATATTTGTTTTAGTTTGTTCTATTTTTCATAAATTATCAAATATTTCTATGCTTATGTCAAAAATTTTACTAGCACCTAGGGCTAGTGAAATTTTATGCACCTCAAAAATGTCAAAATTTTACTCACAACACAGCCATACAATGCAAAATAAGTACGGCATCAAAAAGAAGATTTATATCGTGTGTCAAAATCTTAAAAATAAGAATCTTATGGTGTGAACACAGACTAACTAGTTTACCAGCTAATCGTGTTTGTTTCGTTAGTCAATTGTATTTAATACACCTTGGTATAATATTTTCCAAACGAAACAAAAAGCGAGTTAGATCTTTTTCTTTAAAAAATTCTTTGACTTGACTTAGGCCTTTTTTTTAATCGTTATAAATCTGTTATATCTCCCTGAAATTTCGAGGTAAGGTGCAAGTGACGTTTGTCTTTCAGAATAAATAAAAAACGCTATTTTCAAAAAAATTGAGTTAGGCCTTTTTTATATTAAGCCATCTATATATAAAATCTTGATTAGGTACGAACGTGAACGACTGAAGCCATTCGCTATCTCACTGATTGGACCTTATCAGTCCGGCTTCAGACCTGGTAAGTCCACCATTGACCAGATATTCACACTGCGCAGAATCCTGAAAAAGACCCATGAAGGTCAAGTCGACACACACCACTTTTTTTGCCGACTATAAGGCAGCGTTCGATAGCCCGATAAGAGATCGCGTATATGCCGCAATGTCTGAGCTCGGTATTTCTGCAAAGCTGATAAGACTGTGCAGAATGACGTTGAGCAACTCCTGCAGCTCCGTCAAGATAGGAAAAAACCTCTCCGAACCTTTTAATACCGTGCGAGGTTTCAGACAGGGCGACCCCTTATCCTGCGACCTCTTCAATTTCGTCATGGAGAGAGTTTTGCAAAAGGCGGGTGTACATCGAAATGACCCTATATTAAACAAAAGTGTCCAGCTCCTTGCATATACAGACGATATATTGGGCGTACCAAGCGAGATGTCACCACAGCCTTTTATGCTATTAAACGGGAGCCTGCAAAAATGGGTCTGGCGGTAAATGAGAGCAAGACGAAGTACATGTTGTCGACGAGTAGGGATGCTGAACGTATCGCCTCCCAGGTTACAGCCGGCAAATATGTATTCGATGTGGTCAAGGAGTTCATCTACCTTGGCACCGCCATTACCAGCAAGAATGATGTCAGTCTGGAGATCAAACGAAGAATCACACTGGCCAACAGGTGCTACTACGGTCTCAGTAGTTTAGTAATACAGACCTCTCTCGTGCGACGAAATTAACACTGTCTAAGTCGCTTATACTTCCGGTGGTTCCCTATGGTGCGGAAGCATGGACGCTGTCTTGTGCCGATGCAGCGGTCTTGGGAGTATTTGAGAGAAAGGTTTTTAGTAAGATCTTTGGTCCTCTAAGGCATGGCGATGAGTTTCGCATTAGAACCAACCATGAGCTGTACGAGCTCCTCGGCGATGTGGGCGTTGTTCAACGCATTAACATCCAGCGGATGATGAATCTGCTCCAGCGAGAAAAGTTTTCGCATGCGAAGGTCACTGGACGTCGGTACGCCCGTGGACGTTGGAAGGACCAAGTTGATGGAGCCCTGTCGTCAATTGGTGTGACCAACTGGAGAAGACGCGCGCTTAGCAGAGACGCCTGGAGACTAGTGCTAAGGCAGGCCGAAACCCGTTAACGGGTTTTTATGGCTATCTAAGATGTGCGTCACTATAAAGTGTAACACCCATTTTTCTTAATAACTTTTTTAACCTTTAATCAAAATTATTTTTCTTAATCACAATATCTTTGAAAAATGTGTCAGATTTTAAAATGTATCAGTTTGTCAAATTTGACTTGTTAGTTAGTTCACAATGGATAATCAAAGACAAGTGCATACAAAAATTATTCAAATAATTCAAAAAAACCATATTGGAGTTATACAAAAGTTGCTAGGGAAGTCCACGTGACCAGGCAATGTGTTTCCAGAGTGGTCAAAAAGTTCAACAAAGAACTAAAAATTGAAAGAAAGCCTGGAACAGGTAAAGCAAAACTGGTAACGAACGACGCGAAAGCCAAAAAGGTTGAGAAGCTTTTGCTGGCTCTTCCAAACATTTCTGGTCGCGAAGTGGCCCGGCGCGTGCCATGTTCGGAAAGTTTTGTGCGCCGAGTTAAAGCTAAAGCTGGCCTTAAAACACTTAAAGTCCAAAAAGTTCCGGATAGAAATGCTAAGAAGAATATTGAAGCAAAAAAAAGAGCAAAACTCCTCAAAAAAGAATTTTTTCAAAAGTTCGAATGTTGTGTAATGGATGATGAAACTTACGTTTTTGCAGACTTTGCGCAGCTTCCTGGCCAAGAGTTTTATGTAGCGGATAGTAGAGGCAATGTTTCTGAAGAGTTCCGAACTAAAAAACTGTCAAAATTTCCCAAAAAGTTCCTAGATTGGCAGGCTATTTGTAGCTGCGGCAACAGAAGTGCATCGTTTGTTACATTGGGATCAATAAACTCAGATATTTATATCAAAGAGTGTCTTCAAAAGAGGTTGCTCCCATTTCTAAGACAGCACAACATATCAACATTCTTCTGGCCAGATTTGACAACATGTCACTACAGTAAAAGCGCAATAGACTGGTATAATAAAAATAATGTTATTTTTGTTCCAAAAGAGGCTAACCCACCAAACTGCCCAGAGCTGCGGCCTATTGAAAGATATTGGGCTCTGGTCAAAAGAGAACTAAAGAAGAGTACATCTGTTCCCAAAACCATTACTAGTTTTCGATATAAATGGACAGCTGGTACCAAAAAAATCACCGAAAACACTATAACATTTTTATAAAATTAAATTAATTTTTAAATAAAATAATACAGAATATAAATCTGTAATAAAAATGCAAAATAAAACTGTTTTATTTTTAACTCTAGCTTACTCCATTCAGTTTTTATTTGACTTTTGATGTGTTACAGTTTATAGTGATGCACATCTTAAGTAAGTAAGTAAGTAAATTTATTAGCATTAATCTTCTGCAAGTATTCCAAATTTGTTACAGTTTCGTATTTTTTTTATTTTTCATAGATGTTTGTACATTTTGCGCCTTTTTTTTTTGTTGATGATGGGGGGCTCATGGCATAGTGGAGCGAGAGAAACTCACACGACCAACTTTTATTCCCAGCGAAGGACAAAATTATAAAAATAAAAATTTGCGGTTTTCTAAAATTACAATTTAAATTAAACATTAAATATAAAAAAAATAAGAGGTCCCCCCAGCCCTCCAGCAAGACCATCTGCAAGAAACCGCCCTCTGACATTTCTAATCCATTCCACCAGAAACCAATGATCAGGAGTACAGCGCCACCTTCTGGGAAGATAACAGCTAATCTACTGAAGACGCTCACCATTCATATTTAAACATCCAAGATTTTCTTCATATTAATGAAATTTAACATAACTAAGTATTCAGTAATACTTATTAGAGTACATCCTAATGAATGTGATAAAATAATTAACCCTCTTCTTTGATAATAACATATCGATGGTTTACTATCAGGAGAGACAAAAAAGTTTTTCTCACAAATATTTCCACATTTTTACGAGATATTTTTTCATAATCGTAGAAAATGTAAAACATTTGATTAATTAAACTATTGTGTTAAAAATAATTAACTGTAACAGCCTGTTTCTAGAACACGAATGGTTTTTGACATTCGTCTTTTTATATGTGAAAAAACAACAAAAACACTCAAATTTGTTAGTGTTTCCCATATAAAAAGACGAATGTCAAACACCATTCTTGTTCTAAAAACAGGCTGTAAGATATTCTCCTGTTTTGAGATACTATTTTTCTGCACTGATAAAATGTTTTAAAAAGTAATATACGAGGTTGCGTTTCTTCAAAATAAAACCACATTAACAAACTTTTTGAATACTTTTGTTTAAATATTTTAAATTAAATTATATTTGATATTTCTTACTATTACAGTAAGTCTTAATATACACTCCGGTTCACTTATTTCAACGCACAAAAAGTCCCATATTCAGGAGCCGGTATCTTTTGCAATTTTTAACCGATTCCAGAATTTTAAAATAGAAATGGAAGGTAGACATCTTGAGATATAAACAAAATCATGACACTGGTGGTTTCTTAACTAAGGAACCTTTTTTTAACCCTGCTACTACGTTAGAAAAAACTTACGTATATTATGTTGTGGGTCATTTTATGACCCGATATATTTTTATTATAAAAATATTAATTTTTACAAAAGAAAAAAGTTTTGAAGACTCGTGATGATTGCAGTAGGTTTTATATAAACTTATGTTTGGTGTTTCGGTGCGATGGACACACATAATTATTACAAGTAATGCATTCTGTAAAGGTCTTTTTCTCTTTACTCGCCGGAAAAATGCAATTTGGGTCATAAAATGACCCTAACGTAGTAGCAGGGTTAAGGAATTTATAAAAAAATCTAAAAATGTATTTTTTTTTTGGTTTGGTTAGTTTAAACATTATATTATCCTTGCAGTATATCAACCCTCTTATCTGTAATACAGTAGATGAATAGTTTTTAAAAAAAACTTAAAATCCAAGTTCTTTTTTAACAAAATTACAAGATGCGTATGATTGGTTTTTTGTACACCTCTCGATAGCAGAATGGGTACTACTAAACTAAAAATTTTTAATAGACATCTACATTGTTTTTTGCAGTGAATTGAAATAAAGCATTAGCTATTGATACATAAAGGTTCTGAGCACTGCACTGTAAAATACAATTGGCAAGTTAATCTCGACTTCGGTTTCAAGAAAATCAATTAGACAGGAAGCAAAAATGTTTCCATCGATTCCGCCTTCACCTTTGTGCCAGACGTAGCATAATACATACCTGTTTTTTTATCCCTAGCACGATTTTTTTCTATAACATGATTGTTATTTTCATCACCATAGATATGTGGATTTAGAGTGTAAAAAAAAACGTGCAAACTCGTTATTGATTACAAGTGCAATTAGGCAATTAATAGTTACAGGGCGTCACTGCTAGATAGTACATGTTTTTATATTTATAAGGGAAACAAATATATCAAGAATCTTGTCGAAATTGAAATATTGCTATATTCGACATATGTTTTGTATAAAAAAATCTATAGCGAGCTCTTTCATTAACTGCAATATAACGTTTGTCATTTTTAAAGAAATCACGGTGAACATCTTTAGCTGATCTATAAACATTTTCTATATACATATGTAAATTTTTAGCAGTAACTTTGCGGCAATAGTGTGACTCTATTTTGGGTAACTTATTTAAAAAGTTTGAAATATTTATCTTCTAAAACCAAAATGACTTTCAAATCATTATAAAATAAATAAATAAAATGTAAATGCTATGGTTAATATACTGCATAGAATATATTTTTTTACTAAACGACCATAAATCTAAGAGTAGAACATACATATTCTGTAACTCTCCTAAGCTAAAACTCTATCGCTAAAAATTTATAAACTTGATTTAGCACTTTTTGGCTAATGGTGTTTAAAAGCTTCACTCCTGTCATCTCTAACATTTTAATTTTATGTATTTTAACTCCCAGCCTGTTTTAAAAACATAAAATTTTAGCTTTTTAGCTTAGGAGAATTACAGAATTATGCCCCTGATTGTCACATGCCCATTTAAGCAGTGCGCAGTTCTTTCAATAAATACTACACGTCTTTATAACTTAATAATTTATTGGAGAATGAAAATTTTTCAAGAAAAAATTTTAATACAAATTTTGTATGTATGTATGACAGAAAAGAAAAAGTATACATACACACATTAATGACCTTTACAACCCTGTGCCAGGATTACGGCCTAGCTTCTCGCAGCACTCATGTTGTGTGTGTTAATTTTTATCCATGAGTAACGGGACCTACAGTTTAAAGTCGACTCCGAACGACAGATTTGAGAAGCTTTTTCATGGCAATCAATTACTCCCAGAGCTTTTGCCAGAAGACTGCTAAGAGGTAGTCGCCGAAAGAAATATTTTTTTTTTCATATTTCTTTTTTTTTTATTGTAAGATTGCGGAGCTGGGTGTCGAACCCAGGGCTCATGTCTTAGTAAGCCAACACACTAACCACTAGATCACGGCGACTACAGTATATATAGTAGTAAAACAATTGGACAATCCTTTTTGTAACTTTACCTCATAAAATGGTAAGTCTTTGTTTATTTATTTTAACCTTGGGGATAGGTAAAATTAAACAATTAAACTTGTTGAAATACATATGTAAAAATACCAATAACAATTTCCAATAGATCATTTTTAACTATATTAGCATGGTTATTTTAACTGTCATAATTTGTTTAAAGAGCTTAAATATTTCACATTGAGGTTGTACTACAAATATTCTCTGGTTATTTTAACTCATGCAGTTTGTAAATTAAAAAAAAAAAAAATACAATAACACTTTACATTATAGGTATCGTACTATTATAAAAAGTTGTTTTAACCAAGCAAAATTGTTTGTTTATAAAAATTCCAAAAACAAATTATATTAGTAGTTTGTTTACTGTTTTGATTTAGTAGATTTAGGCCCATTATTACAACTTGCCGTTAGTTAAAGGTAGGATTTTATCAGACTGATAAATTGGTGTTTGTTACTACAAATAAATTTTAACCTAAAGTGACCGATAAAGTTATTGGAAAGATTGCCTTACCTTTAGGTAAAAGTTAACTTGTAATAAGAAAAACCAATTTATCGGTCTGATAAAATCCTACCTTTAGCTAACGGCAGTTGTAATAATGGGCCTTAACCAATTAAAAAGTTGTAATCTAAAAAATTGCGACAACAATTTACATTGACAATTTTTTAACAACCAAAATTGGTTAGATTAACCTATGATATTTTTTTGAGTGTAGATATATGAAAGTTGTATTCTCACGGCTATCCACATCCGGTTCCAATTGGTAATATGCATTCTTGAGGTCCAGTCTTGAAAATTATTTGGCTTCTTGAAGTTTTTATTTATAGAGAATTTATTTTTATTTTTTTAGAATTTTTGAATTAAAAATAAATGATACAAAATCAAATTTAGATATTATTTTCTTAAAATACATATAAGGAAAATAACACATATAGTTTTGTGAACAATTTTGTTACTCTGTGAACGTTGGTTCACATTTAATATTATTTTCGCGTTTAATATTAACAACTTTAGTTTTGAGCCTATTTGGCATGCTATTTATTAAAATTCGTAAAGTTATCTTGGATCATTCCTCATTCGTCACTGTCCAAAGCTAGAATCTTCTAGATTCTTCGGAACTGAACTTCTCGTTATTACTTGTTTTAGATATGCTGTTAGATTGAGCATCCGTAATTGTGAAGCCAATTCCCTATACTTAATATTATTCTCTTTAAGCCACTTAATGGTCACCTTTGCTTTATAATGGGGATCATTATCATGCTTAATAATGTTGCCAATTTTGCCACTAATTTACATACATACGTTCATAATTGGCCATTATCACCCTGCTTCAGAGTTACTGAGAGTCGAATAACGGTTAACAGAATAAGTACAAAGCAAAAATCGAAAACGTGAAGTTTAAATCTATTTCAAATGAAAGTGAAGTGTTGTGTTGAAAATAAGAACGCAAAACAAGAAAAAATCAAAAAAGTAAGTACATGACAAAAAAGGATAAAATTGTTACAACATAAATTATATGAATATAATTTTAAAAACTACATTTAAATTGAATTTCGTTTAAATAGTTATGCCACCGCAATATCCACAAAAATTTCGGAACGGATGTCTGGACCATTATAAGCTAAAAGGATGGCTAACAAAAAAATAAAAAAGTTTTTGCAAGTATTGCAAATGTGCCTTATCCGGAAAGTTGAGCGATTTAATTATCCACGGAGAAACCCAAAAACATAAAACCGCAGCCTCTTTAAGAGGTTCATGTTGGCGGAAGCTTGACTTTCAACCCGTGATAGTTGAAAACTCCAAAAAGCAGGAAATTGCATTGGACGTTTTGTCACTTGCGTGGTCTAATGCAGACGTTGAAAGAGTGCTTCGCCAACTCAACCTAGTTAAAACCAAATTACGAAACAGGCTAATAACCAGTACAGTCAACGATGTGCTTCGAGTGAGGTAAATTTACTTTTAACGCAAACATTTAAATTTACATACATTTTTTATTAAAATATTTTAAGAATTCTCAAAAAGCTAAATAAAATTAAAAAATATATATATATATATATATATATTTCTAAATCTTTCCAATAATTAAAGGAAAATGGAATAACTAAATCAATTACATAATTTCTTTAAAAAGTTTTAAAAAGCAATTTATTAAATTTTGTGGTTTTTTATTTGTATTCAATTAAATTTTTGAATATTAATTTAATACATTTTTACAATGTAATTTTTTGAAAACGAATTCAATTTTAATTACAGATACGGTCTCAAACTTGAGAATAAATGTTGTTTTGATTATGAATTTCCAAAATCAGTTCTAAGCGAAGTAGGACCAATGGGCACTTATAAACAAAATGCTAAAGACTGGCACTATATTTTTGAAAATACCTAATTTTGTCTGTATATGATTAAAAAGAATTCAATAAAAAATACATATGTATATGTAATTATTTACATTTTATTTTACCAGGTATTTTTATTTAAAGTAAATTCAAATTTTTCAAATTATTTATTTGACGGTTTTCTGACGGTTTTGTAAAAAATTTATTTAGCGATTTCTAGCGATTTTTAAACCCCAATTTGACGGGAAATTGTGAAAAAATTTTGGCAACACTGGCTAAGAGGCAGTCGCAGAACGAATTACTTTTTTTGTATTTCTTTTTTTCAAGATGTCAGAGCTGAGGTTTGTACCTTGAGCCATCGTCTTAGTAAGCCAACACACTAACCACTAGACCACGGTGACTGCCAGTATTTTGTTTCATGAAAATTCTCTATTTTAATTGTTTTTGACAGACGTGCAAAAGACACAATTGGCGCAACGCTCGTTATGTATTACTACCTTCACACTCCTCCTATAGGAGCCATCGATTTGGTATATCATACACAAAACGTCGGCAGCGCAAATTATAGAAGGTGAGGCTAATTAAAAAAATTTATTTTTGGGATAAAATAGGGAACTGAAGTGATAAAATAATGAACTGCTGGTAACATCATTGTAAATATCAAAGATACAAATGCAATTGGCGATGATAGAAAGTTATTTGTGGGCGGTTTAAGAAGAGAAACATCAGAGAAGGAGTTGCGCGAACAATTCAGTGTATTTAAGGGGGGTTTAGACGGTAATACAAGTCGTACGACATGTCAAATTTTTGTGTAGAAGAGAATGAATAATATCGTGTAAACTTGATATGTAATGAGACCGTACGACATTGAGAGAAAATACGGATGAAAATTTGACAGTCGTACGGCTCTCTTCGTTTTTTGAAATTTTTTAAAAAACCATCACATTTCATTAGATCAGGGATGCATTTTTATGTTTTTGATTGTTTATGTTAAATGTGTTCACAATGCATGTAAATTTTGTGTGCATGTGTATGTGCATTTTATGTTTTCATTTTAGTTTGTTTTGGTATTTTACTAATCGTGTAAACGCAAAAAATATCTGTCGTAAGATTTTTACTCTCATTTTTAAAATACGGATGGAATTTCATAATATTTTCTCTTTGATTTTACGTACGACTTGTATTACCGTCTAAACCCGCCTTTAATAATATGAAAGCATCAACATTCACAGGCAGGACGTTCTCGTGGTTTTGCATTTATTGTTCTCCCTCAGAATAATGCAATTGAGAAAGCAAATGAAGCTTGCGAATATGTAATTAATAATAAGAAAATCGATCTCAAGAAAGCAAAAGTCTGCTATAGCAAAATATTTGCAGACATTTTAGAAACCAAAATTAATGATGATGCTTCAACTCCAATTTATGTGGTCGTTATATCAGTAATCTCAATAGAACATAATTCAGTCAATTCGGCAGTATTATTTATTTTGAGTCAAATGGCAAGCAAAATAGTAATGTAGAGTGTAATGTAAAGGTTTTTCTTTTACTACTTTTGATTCGGAACAAGTTGTTACCGAACTGCTAAAAACATAAAGAATCTCCGACAGGGAAATTGATGTTAAACAATTACTAGAGTGGAGAATTTTTCATTGGCTATAATTAAATATACGTTTCCAGTACTGGTTATCAAACTGGTAAGTAGAAATTAAAGCTAAAGAAAGAAAGAAAATCAACTTCATTTAAAATAATCAAAAGCCCAGTGGGTGCGGATGAAAATGAGCACAAAGAACGCAGTCACAAGCATTAAGCGAGCAACAATTGCGACAGGTAATTCCGTACTTATCCCTGAACTTAGTGTGGAGGAAATTTTGATCGAAGGAATGATCACACAAAAACTTGAGGATGATGACATTTTAATTGATAGCAACACCTGCGTTACCGTTTTCATTGAAATATCCAATGACGAACTATGCGTCTCATCCTCCAGTCTGTCTAAAATTTTTCAAAATTAAACTCAGAAAGAAGATTTGCTGCAGATTTTGAAATCTGCTGTTAAAGAGGAACAAGAGAAAAAAAGTTTCTCTGCCATAAAGAAACTGAGAAGTCTGCCCAAAACGCCGTCAAAAAATGAAATTATTTTGACCAGACAACGTCAGATTTCCAAGGAAATTGATAATGCTGATGAAATTTTTAACTTGCAGGTTCAAGAACTGAAAATAAAGATTGAACACAGGGTTCGAATAAATAAAATGGAAGAAGAACATGCAAAGGAACTCTATTCCTTGAAGTTCCATCAGCTTCAGAAACAAATTCAACATGAAGAAGAATTGCATAATATGAAACTATATACATATGCTTCAAAATAAAAATGTATAAACATTTTCAGTCTAATTTATAATAAAAATTTAGCAGCTTGTTGTACGTAGTGGCGAAATTTGTCATGCCTTTACGTGGGAATTGTTACTCAAACGTACGAGTTCTTAAATTTTTGGATTCTCTGACCAGTTGTCAAGTAAAAGATATTAAAAATTTTAATAATATCAGTCTATAGCGGGTGATAAACTTGCAAGTTTTTTATTCTATATTGTTGGTAACTTTTCATTATAAATATGCCCGTTTGTGTACATTTACTTTAATTAATTAATTTTTTTATGAATTAATTTTTAGAAATGTAAATTGATGTGTTACTTTATGTTTTAATATACATATGTACTGTGAGCGTCAAAAGAAAGTAAACACCATAGAATCTTGTAAAAAAAAGTTTTATTAAATATGCTTAAAGAATAGAGATTAAAAAAATATGTTACATAATTGATTAATAACTAAAGCAAAAAAGAATTCATTAACAAAAAACTGAAAAACTAAAGAACTTTAAAAATTAATTCACTTTATTTAAAAATATACCATATTTTTCGCATCAAAATAAAGTCAACAGTGGCATTGCAAAAGTAGTGGCAACTATTAATAATTTTGTTTTTAAAGTATAATACGGGAAATACCCTTTTAAGTAGTCTTATAAAATACTACCTTTAACAATAGCCAAGTTGTAATAACGGGCCTTAGAGTAAATAAAAATATGTACTTATGTCTATACAGTATACTTAATTCGCTTATAACCCACGGTCAAAATTGCACACAAATTTTGGACTATAGCGCCATTTGGACTATAAGCACAATATTTCTATAAGCCAATATTTTCTTATAGGTGAATTCGTATACAATTTTTCTTTTTGACTATATAAAAATATAACAAAATGCCAATATTTACATAACAAAAAAAAAAAAAAAAAAAAAAAAACGTTTCTTCATTTGATAATAGAATTTTATTTACTGAAATCTGTCAGAAAGCTTTTAACTAGATACATATCTTCATAATTATTGCATGTATACATTTACACATACATACATACACTGCCGATCACTTGAATAGGTTCACTATTTTCATTACATTCTTATTTTCTAAAATGGTAAAATATTGGATTATGTGAGGTTATAATAAGAAAAATTGTTTCAATAATTAATAACTGAATTTTAGTAATTTTGTTTCCCAAAACGAATATGATTTTCAGCACAATTTTTTGGGTCATTTGAATAGGTTCACTATCATTCATTTAAAAAATTAAAGAAGAATGATTTTTTTGTAAAACTTTTTTTATTTTTTAAGATATCGTTTTTGTTCAACATCAATGTATTGTCCTTTGTGGAGATCAGTAATCAAGCTGTTTTTTTAGTTTTAACTAAATTTGTTGTTGGGTCTGTCCTGATGGTCCTGTATGTGTTCTTGTCTTCCAACAACCTCTCCATTTTCATATTGTTACGAATTGTCCTTTATAATTCGTTTTATTATTCAAGGGTTCGATATTTGTAAACTAAACCACCGTTACTTTTCGATTTAAAGCTTTATTTATACTCTATAACGTTTAAAATACAACTAACTCAAAACCTTAATGTGTAGCCCTATTTATAGTTCTAATGTTTTATTCTAGTAATTTCAATGTTTTTTTTTTTCATTTTAAATTTTTAATTTTATATAATTTTAAATATACATGTGTTTTGTTTTTGTAGTTATATAATTTTTATATACATTTTAATCCAACATGTATTTGTGTTTGTGAGTTTTAATAAACATTTTCCCCTACATGTATATTTGTTTTTGTAATGATTTATAATTTTATAAACATATTTGAGAATGTTCCTAATATATTTGTTTTTGTAATAATAACAGCAAAACCTACTTTAAAAGGCTGTAATGACGATTTTGCTTTATAAAATTATTTCTTCGTAACACTGCCGCCTACTTAGCCTGTTCGTCCTGAATAGGCTCATTTGCACCTCTTCCATAGCTTGCTAGTCTTTCCAGGTGTACAACTTTCATTTTCGACCTGGGACTGTTGTGCTTCTGTATTCTGTAGACCACATCATTAATTCGCTTGATTCTTTTGTAAGGTCCATCCCAGTGTGTCTGTAGTTTGGGATACAGCCCTTTCTTCCTTTGCGGGTTGTAGAGTAGAACCAGTTGACCTTCATAGTAGTCCTGAGTATTCACAGCTTTATCATATCTAGCCTTCATTTTGTCGCTGACCATTTTTAATCGGTTACGCACAAACTCATGTACTTCGTTCAAATTTTTTTGGGCTTCATTGTTGCTTAACTCCTCTTCGTTGGCATGCGTTAGCTTGGTACCAAATTCCAAATCGCCCGGTAACTTTATTCGGCTCCAAACATTATCTTGGCAGGCGTTTTTAATGTTGAGTCATGTACAGCTGATCGTTATGCCAGTAGAAATTTAGGTATGTGCTCGTCCCAATCTCTTTGTTGATCACTGACCACTTTACGCAGATATTCTTCTAGACTACGATTGAATCTCTCTACCATGCCATCCGACTGTGGGTGGAGGGGCGTCGTTCTAGTTTTCTTGATGCCATATGTCTCGCACATTTCTTTAAACACAGCTGACTCAAAATTTCTGCCTTGGTCAGAATGTAGTTCTGATGGTACTCCATAGCGACATACCCAGTTATCCACAAACGCTTGCATAATCGTTGTCGGCTCCTGATTGGGCATGGCATACACCTCTGGCCATTTACTGAAGTAATCCATTACTACCAAAATATACTGGTTACCACTGTTGCTGACAGGAAAAGTCCCTGCTACATCCATCGCTATTCGCTGGAACGGCGCTCCTGAGTTATATTGCTGCATTTGGCCTCTGCTTCTTCTTACTGGACCTTTTGCTGATAGACATTGTGTACAGTTCGCTATCCAATCGGCTACAGCTTGCTTACATCCAACCCAATAGAACCGCTGCTTCAACTTTTCTAGAGTTTTCGCTACACCAAGATGAACACCACTTGGACCGTTATGAATTCATTCAAAACTTCACTCATCTTGGAGAATGGCACCACAATTAGGTTGGAGGTTGATTTGCCATCCGCACTTTCCCATGTTCTGTATAAACATCCATCTATCATCTTTAAGCTGCTCCACTGTGCCCAATACGCTTTTGTTAGCGGTCCTTCGGCTGATATTTCGTTGCGGGTAGGCCGTGTATTGTTCTTTATGGCCGCAATGATTTTAGACAGTATTGGATCATTTCTCTGCGCATTTGACCAGTCGTTGCTAGCCTCTATTCGTCTTAGCCGGATATCGCCAATGGATTCTTTTGTTTCAGCCTTTACACAATGCTTGCATTCCATGTTGCACGGCCGCCTCGACAGAGCATCTGCATTGCTGTGTTTTATACCTCGTCTATGCTCTATTTGAAAATCATAACTTTGGAGGCGTTCAAGACATCTTGCTAGCTGCCCCTCAGGATTCTTAAATTGCAGCAACCATCGTAGTGCAGAATGATCAGTTCACAGCAGGAAATGTTGGCCATACAAGTATTTGTGATAATGCTTAATGCACTCCAACATCGCCAGTAACTCACGCCTTGTCACACAGTAGTTCTTCTCAGGCTTTGAAAGCGTTCGACTGTAATAGCCTATGACCTTTTCTGCACCATCGATCACTTGTGATAGCACACCGCCGATACCATATCCGCTTGCATCACTGTCTAGTATGAACTTCTCACCTAAGACTGGGTACGCCAAAACAGGTGCCGTACATAAAAGCTCTTTCAATTTCTGGAATGCATTTTCTTACGTTTCGCCCCAATGGTATGGCTTCGATTTCTTTGTTAGTTCGTGCAAACTTGCCACCACGCTCGCAAAATTTGGCACAAAGCGTCTATAGTACGTACATAGTCCCAGAAAGCTGCGCAATTCATGAAGATTTTGTGGACGAGGCCAGTCCTTTACTGCTCGTATCTTATCTTCATCCGTGTATATGCCATCTGCAGTTACGAGGTGACGCAAATATTTCACCTCCTTTTGGAACAGCGCACACTTCTTCGCGCTAAGCTTTAATCCAGCCATAGATATTCGTTGAAGAACTTCTGCCAAGTTTTTGAGGTGTACATCAAAAATTCTGCCCATAACGATTATATCGTCGAGATAAACCAAACATGTTTTCCAATGTAGGCCATTCAACACTCGTTCCATGAGAAGCTCAAATGTAGCCGGCGCATTGCAAAGTCCAAACGGCATAACTTTAAACTGCCATAAACCACCATTAGCGCTGAAAGCTGTCTTCTCTTTGTCTTTTTCTGCTATCTCCACTTGCCAGTAGCCACTTTGTAAGTCAAGGGTGGAGAACCACTTCGTTCCGGCTAACGTATCCAGCGTGTCATCAATCCTTGGAAGTGGGTAGCTTCATTCTTAGTGACATCATTTAGTTTTCTATAGTCCACGCAGAATCTTGTGCTTCCATCTTTCTTTTTCACAAGGACTATAGGCGAGCTCCAAGGGCTGGATGATGGCTCAATTTCACCAACTAGTTCTTTAAACTCATTTCGCTTCGCAAGTGTTATGCTTCTTGGTGCTTGTTTTATTGGTTTTGCTTCGCCAGTGTCAATCTTATGTTTCACTATGGCAGTTCTTCCTTGACTTTTGACTTTGTACGGCAAATATGCAGGAATGCTTCTGTAACATCTGCTTGGCTTTATTTCTTTCAGCAGCAGTTAATTTGGCTACCCATTTCTCCACATGTTGTTTGAATACCGCATTGTCTTTTGTTGACATAGTCACAGGCTCCGTCTTGCTTTCATTATTTACTATCACCTCTACTGGAGCACATTGGCCCACATTGGAGTTTTCATTGATGACTTTTTCATGGCTCGACAAGTTTAATACTCTCACAGGAACTACTCCTTCTTCATTGATCTTTACAAGGGCTTTTACTGTTAATGTCTCGTTTTTAATTTCTGTTGGTTCTGTTACCCACAAGCGGTTGTCCTCACAATCTCCTTCTATTCGTGCCCATATCAAAGTTTCAGACTGTGGTGGCAGTTTTTGTCTCGCAACAGGAACTAATTTTCTGACTTTAGTTTGAACATCATAGCCCACATTAAGAGGTATATCGATATTACGCCAACTCATTATTTGTTGCCCCATGTCTAAGTTGATGCCATGGACTATAATAAAATCTGCTCCAATGATAACTTCGTCGACAATATCAGCAACAATAAATATATGATTTACACTTACATTGGCCATTGTCACCTTTGCTGCTATTTGACCGTAGACAGTAGCAAACTCACCAGTGACTGTTTGCAGTCTTATATTGGCCATTGATTCACATTTCTCTTTTACTATATCGGGTCCGATAATTGATTTCGTTGCTCCAGTATCTATGGTAAAGATGTGTTTATTACCATTTATGTAACCAGATGCTGTGAGATTACTATTTCTTTGCTGCATCACTGATATGGAGATTGTGGGGCACTCACTTGTAGGACCTAGCTCTTGCCCCTTAGCACCGGCTCGATTTAGTTTAACGGGGACTCTTGAGACGATTGCTGTTGATTGGCCCGTTTGCTGCTTTTCGGTGTTGAGACGGACCTCGTTCTCTTCCTCAGTGCTTTGCAGTTACGTTGAAAATGGCCGCTCTTTCCTCAGTTAAAACATTTGGCCTTCTCTTTCGGCAAAAAGCTGCTTCATCATTCTCTCAATATTGCTTAGGACATCTTATTTTTCTGGAACGGTTTCCATGGCTCGCACCTTATGCACTTGTGGCCTAGACATTACACGCGCAGTCTCTTGAGCTAAAGCAAAGGCCACTGTGTCTGCGAAACTCGTTCTTTGACTGGTACATACCGCAATTTTTACATCGGGATCCCGAATACCGTTTATAAATGCTTCTATCATAAGATGATCTGCAAGTTGGTTGTTTTCTCTGGGATAAGTTAGCTGCACCAACTTCTCTATCTCCATTGCGAAAGCCTGTAGGGATTCATTTGCTCGCTGCGTTCGACATCTTAATTCCATGCGGTACAAATCTCTTTTATGTTAATCACCGAACTTACGATGCAGTGTTATCATCAGTTCATCATAATTGCTTCTGGAGTTAATAGGCATGGTTTCCAGGATATCTGCTGCTGCACCTTTTAAGGCCAAAACCAGCTCCAACGCTTTTACTTCATCAGTCCAACCGTTTATATTGGCCACCGTTTCAAACTGGAACTTAAAGACTGATAATGATGTGCTGCCGTCAAAGGATGGAGCCTTTATTCCACTTGAAACTTCTGGTATAGCACGCACAGGTATAGATCGTTGGCACTGAAGACTATGGATTTTCTCTTCAACTTCGTTTATCTTTTCATCAACATTTTTCTCCATGTCAAATAATTTTTCATTCATATTTTTCTCTAAATCGCAAATTCTCGCCTCAACGCCTGTGACTCTCTTATTCATTGCTTCGGACATTTCAGCCAACTTCTCATTTGTAGTTCTAGAAATTTCTCGTACTTCAGCCAGTAACGATTTGTTTTGCACTTTAGTTGTTTCTTGAACTTCAGCCAATAGTGCTTTGTATTGAGCTTTAGATGATTCTTGTACTTCAGCCAATAACGATTTGTTTTGCACTTTAGTTGTTTCTTGAACTTCAGCCAATAGTGCTTTGTATTGAGCTTTAGATGATTCTTGTACTTCAGCCAATGACTTGTTTTGCGATTTAGATGTTTCTTGTACATCCACTAACCTGGATTCCATTTTATTAAATTTATCCATCATTGCAGCCAGCATTGAATTAATGTCCACATTGCTGGTCTTGGCTTGTGTACATACTTCTGGTTCATCTTCATCTTCGAATTCGTAGGCGTCGATATCAATACCACGATGACGGAATTCTTCTAATAGTCTTCTTTGTAGCTGCACCTTGTTGCCAGTTGTCAACAGCTCCAGCTTGTTCAACTCTCTTTTGAGTCGGTCCACCTTTAGCTCTTGGAATTTAATTTTTCTGTTTTTACTATTCAGTTATCCTTTTCGTTATCCTTTTTTTCAGTTATCGTTTGCGTTATCCTTTTTAATTTATCCTTGCGTTATCCTTTTTCAGTTTACAATTTCGCTTCTGACACCAATTGTTACGAATTGTCCTTTATAATTCGTTTTATTATTCAAGGGTTCGATATTTGTAAACTAAAACATCGTTACTTTTCGATTTAAAGCTTTATTTACACTCTATAACGTTTAAAATACAACTAACTCAAAACCTTAATGTGTAGCCCTATTTATAGTTCTAATGTTTTATTCTAGTAATTTCAATGTTTTTATGTATTAGTTTTTACATAATTATACAACAACAATTTCATTTTAAATTTTTAATTTTATATAATTTTAAATATACATGTGTTTTCTTTTTGTAGTTATATAATTTTCATATACATTTTAATCCAACATGTATTTGTGTTTGTGAGTTTTAATAAACATTTTCCCCTACATGTATATTTGTTTTTGTAATGATTTATAATTTTATAAACATATTTGAGAATGTTCCTAATATATTTGTTTTTGTAATAATAACAGCAAAACCTACTTTCAAAGACTGTAATGACGATTTTGCTTTATAAAATTATTTCTTCGTAACAATATTATAATCTTCTTTATATATAACAACAGTTTTGTTTCCTTTGTCCGCTTGTGTTACAATGATGTTTTCGTATTTCCTCAACCATTTTGTTGTTTTTTCATACACTGCAAGAATAAATTTCTCTCTTTCGTTAATTTTCTTGTATCTTTTGTGTTGTGTCATTCTATTCGCTAACTTCGCTCTAGTCATTTCCTTGTCATTATCATTAATCTTCTGTATGCATTGCTCCACATCTACTATAGTTCCTATAGATGAAAAATTTTTCTTGTGGCTTAATGTTGATAACGAAACTGTGATCTTGTTTACATAACATAAAGTAGACATAAATAAAAACAAAGAGGGTACTGCATGTTATAAAAACAAAACATAAACCTATCTTTAAAGATATAAGAATATTGGGCAAAATAAATAATAGGAAAAATAGATTTATAACAGAGAGCTTAAGAATACAAAAAAATAAAAATACATAGGAGTATGAATATCAGAGAGGACACAGATGATTTGAGCGCCAATTATAAACTGGCGATAAAATAGAATAAGCAATTGTTATCTCATGGTGAAATTATAGAAGGTGGTGGCAGGTGAATAAAATACAAAAACAACAAGGAATTTGTTTTTTGCTTTTTCGGTCGTTTGCCATATCACAAAATGTGGTGAAATAAAATATTTTTAAATATTTATGAATAAAGCCTGGTATTGAGTTAAAAATTTCGTACGAAAAGCTGTCAAATTATATATAAAATTATTTCGTTTGAAATAGTTGTGAAAAAATGTTTCAAAAGTAGTACCAAAGAATATAAATCATATAGAATGCGCATCTCAACACTTATCCAAATATTTTGTCAAAATTTTTTCAGACGCGCGAAGGAAGGGCAAAAGCAAAGAATATAAATCATATAGAATGCGCATCTTAACACTTATCCAAATATTTTGTTAAACATTATTCTGACGCGGGAAGGAAGGGCAAAAGGCAAAACAAAAGAAAAGAGCGTAACAAAACAAGAGAAACCAAAGAGCAACTAATGTCACAATGTATGCACTGTGCTAATGTGTGTTTTATTTCTTTTGCATTGTTGTTTAGTTTTTTTCGTTCAGCCACAGTACATACAGTGACGAAACTCAAACAATTATTACAAGAACATCACACAGCAAGATAGCCACAACAAAATTTTTGCTCACACAACATCACAGTGTATAAGACGATAGCCGCAACAAAATTTTTAATTTGTGTTTTTTTTTTGTTTACGTACAGAAACGGTTTCATGCTAACAAAGAATATAAATCATATAGAATGTGCATCACGTACAAGTAAAATTTCTTATGGCGGGTCGTAATGTTGGAACCCGCAAAAAGAATTGTTACTCTCTTACTCAGCAAAGAGAATTCGTTGATTCTCTTACTTTGTGTTGCTGTTCAGCCACAACAAAATTTTTGCACACACAACATCACAGTGTATAAGACGATAGCCACAACAAAATTTTTACTTCGTGTTTTTTTTTTTTTTGCTTAAGTACAGAAACGGTTTCATGCTAACAACAATATCCACATACTTACAATACAATTTATATTTTTGTGTGTTTAATATTCATTGTGGGCTGTTTTCGTTTTTTAAATTTAAAACTTAGAGAATAATGTTGTTGGTTCAAATATTTTTGTGTATTAAAGAATACAGTGCTCCGATACGACTATATAGCTAGTGTAGGGCACCCATATTTAATTTGTAGTTGCGCGAAGGAAAATACATTAATCTACATCGAATATATAGCGCCCTATTTAATATCGTAATAAAAGTGTAGTTTGAAATATATTTTATTATTATTATTTATTTAAGCTCAACAATTGATTTTATATTTATTTGAAATAAAAGGTTAACTAAACCAAAAAATGTAATTCCAAAAATATAAAAAACAAGTATATATTCATTAATGACAAATTTTCTTTCAATTATAAGAAAATTCAATTTTTATTTTTAATTTATATATGTATGTATGTATTATATATATGTACATATATGTATATACACTTTTAAAAGAAAAGACACTTCAATTTTTGTATGTTAAAAATAAATAATAAATAAATAATAATCAAGATTAACCCTAATTTACTAACCTTCTTATATACCCCTTAAAGCATTACCATTCGTCGATACGACGAACAATTATTCGGGATATATAATATCTGCCGATAATATATGTTTTTAAAATTTTTAACACATACTTACATTTAGCAGATACTTACTTAGTAAAACAAACAATACGTATAAGTTTTCAATATATATATTTTTTGTAATTCAGTTAAACAGAAAACACCTGTAGAAAAAATACACCTTTTTTTTCCTTTGTGTTCGTCGATTCGACGAAGGTTATGGTTACAGGGTTAAAAATATTTCTTACTTCTTTATAAAAAGGCTAATAAAGTTACTTTTTTTAAAGATTATATATTGGATAAAATATCTAATTATCTTTTTTTGGAACTTCCTTTTTCTGCAGTTCAAGATCAATGTTTTTGAAGGAGTACCAATAATAGAAAATCCAATACCTCTATTCTGTGTTAAGAACAAGTGTCGGCAAACCACTCTGGGATCATTGGTTTACATGACTCAATAATAAAAGATTTTATACCAATTTTTTGAGGTTCAGATTTAAAGACATTATGAAATATTGAAATGTGTTTTTTGCTTGCATCCATTTTGCTATCATTCTAAGTATCTGCTAAAAAACCGTTTTTTGAATTAAGCGATCAAAAAGTTTTTTGACTTTATAATTTTCCACACTCAATTAAACCTTTGCGGAAGGGGTGACTAAAATGTGACATAAAAACCCCGGATGGGACGGCAAGCTTTCAGGTTATTAGGGAATTGTAAGAAAAGGAAGCAAATGCAAAAACAAAAATGTGCCCAAAACCAACACGGCAACATATTTTTCCTAACACTTTTGAAAAATGCGTGTAATATTTGCCACACAAATTTTCAGCAGGCCTATTTCTGCTGCTATTAAAACAACGTCTGAAACCACAAAATTTAAGACATGTTCCGCAGAATTGGCTTTATCAACAGCTCAGTTTATGGAAAAAATGGCCAAATTTTTGATTGTCTTAATAGTGGCTCCCTTTATCGAGATAATTGCTACAGATCTGCAATTCAGATTAACAATGAAGTATATAAATATATTCAGTTCTTTTTAGAATATTTAAAAAAGGTGGAGTTTGTAGATCAAAACAAGCGTATTTTCTTTTCAAATAAAATGAAACTCACCCTAAATTCAATTCTTATGTTAACAAATGAAATTTTAAGGGAAGGTGGTGATTTATATTTCTTAATGACAAAGTCCCTCAATCAAGACAAATTAGAAAACACTTTTCTGCATTACGGCAAAAAGGTGACAACAATAACAACCCTTCGGTAGCCGAATTGAATAACATTTTGGCAAAATTAATGGTAACTAAAATAATTCAGTCAAGTTCGTCCAGCAATTGTCTGCATTTACAAGACGAGATAACGCAAGTTGATGCCAACTTTGAAGCAGATTTATATAATGAACATAGAGAACCAAGTTACAATAAAATTGATGACGTCGATTTCGACAGTAATATATATGCAGATTATTTTTTTTTCTAACAGCCCCAAGCGAGCTTTTCATATATTATAAAAATTATCATTCGCTAACAGATTTTGGAGATTTAGCTGCTCCAGATAAACTAATGGATGCAAGCGAAAAACACATTTTAATGTTTCATAATGTCTTTAAATCTGAACCGCAAAGAATTGGTATAAAATCTTTTATTATTGAGTAATGTAAACGAATGACCCCAGAGTAGTTTGCCGACACTTGTTCTCAACACAGAATAGAGGTATTGGATTTTCTATTATTGGTACTCCTTCGAAAACATTGAATTTAGATATTTAGATATTTTATTCAATAAATAATCTTTAAAAAGAGTAGCTTTATTAGCCTTTTTATGGAGATGAAAATCCTCAAAATAAACATACTTTTTGATGCTTTAAAGTATAAAATAAGAAATAATTTTAATCTTGATTATTATTTATTTATTATTTATTTATTATTTATTTTTAACATAAAAAAAATTAAAGTGTCTTTTCTTTTAAAAATGTATATATACATACGTACATTTATATAATTCATACATACCAGAGTTGGGTTTATTGCATTAGATTTAATTTTCCACTAAATTTAGTGGTAGTGGAAAAAATAGTGCATTATCGCCTATAATATTTAGTGGTAGTGGAAATTTAGTGCATTAAATAAAACCATTTTAGTGGTAGTGGAAATTTAATGCATTAAAAAAAACAAATTTAGTGGTAGTGGAAATTTATTGCATTAAATAAAAAAAATTTAGTGGTAGTGGAAATTTATTGCATTAAATAAAAAAAATTAGTGGTAGTGGAAATTTATTGCATTAAAAAAAACAAATTTAGTGGTAGTGGAAATTTATTGCATTAAATAAAAAAAATTTAGTGGTAGTGGAAATTTAATGCATTAAAAAAAACCAATTTAGTGGTAGTGGAAATTTATTGCATTAAATAAAAAAAATTTAGTGGTAGTGGAAATTTATTGCATTAAAAAAAACAAATTTAGTGGTAGTGGAAATTTATTGCATTAAAAAAAACAAATTTAGTGGTAGTGGAAATTTATTGCATTAAATAAAAAAAATTTAGTGGTAGTGGAAATTTATTGCATTAAAAAAAACAAATTTAGTGGTAGTGGAAATTTATTGCATTAAAAAAAACAAATTTAGTGGTAATGGAAATTTAGTGCATTAAATAAAATAAATTTAGTGGTAGTGGAAATTTAGTGCATTAAATAAAATAAATTTAGTGGTAGTGGAAATTTAGTGCATTGAATAAAACAAATTTAGTGGTAGTGCAAATTTAGTGCACTAAATGAATCGATTTTAGTGGTAATGGAAATTTAGTGCACTACTTCTGAATGATTAGCGGCTGGCAATATTAGCAGTCCGCGCCATTAAAATCTTACCTATGGTGAACTGAATAATATATTACATTTGAAAGTACTAAAATTCTTATTAAAACAATATCAACAATTATTTACTTTATACAGGCGGACTCAGTAAATTAAGAAAATAACATTCACAACAATTTATTTTGACATTGACTTAAGCTATGTATGCATATAATAATATTATATCCATATATGAAGGTATATTAAAACGATAGTGGAACTGAGGTAGTGGAACTAAATTTCCATTCCACTATAGTGCCAATGGAGTTATATTCCATTACCACTAATTATTCAAAATTAGTGCACTAAATTTCCACTACCACTAAAATCGATATATTTAATGCAATAAATTTCCATTGCCACTAAAATTTTTATATTTAATGCAATAAATTTCCACTACCACTAATTTTTTTTTATTTAATGCAATAAATTTCCACTACCACTAAATTTTTTTATTTAATGCAATAAATTTCCACTACCACTAAATTTTTTTTTTTTAATGCATTAAATTTCCACTACCACTAAATTTTTTTATTTAATGCAATAAATTTCCACTACCACTAAATTTTTTTTATTTAATGCAATAAATTTCCACTACCACTAAATTTGTTTTTTTTAATGCATTAAATTTCCACTACCACTAAATTTTTTTTATTTAATGCAATAAATTTCCACTACCACTAAATTTGTTTTTTTTAATGCATTAAATTTCCACTACCACTA
This sequence comes from Metopia argyrocephala, assembly GCA_963576795.1. Lineage (NCBI taxonomy): Eukaryota > Metazoa > Arthropoda > Insecta > Diptera > Sarcophagidae > Metopia > Metopia argyrocephala. Next base: position 84,798,286 of record OY756210.1, on the reverse strand, counting down.
AATTTTTTTTTTTAATGCAATAAATTTCCACTACCACTAAATTTATTTTATTTAATGCACTAAATTTCCACTACCACTAAATTTGTTTTTTTTAATGCAATAAATTTCCACTACCACTAAAATGGTTTTATTTAGTGGTTAACTATTTCTATCTGCATTTAGTGGTGGCTGCAATATTGCTGCATTAATACTAAGTGGTTTAGTGGTAGTGGAAACGATAATGCATTATAAATTCAATGCAATAAACCCAACTCTGATACATACATATATAAATTAAAAATAAAAATAGAATTTTCATATAATTGAAAAATCATAAATTTATCATTCAAAAATTTTTCATTAATGAATATATAGGTACTTGTGTTTTTTTTAATATTTTTGGAATTACATTCTTTGGTCTAGTTAACCTTTTATTTCAAATAAACATAAAATTAATTGTTGAGCTTAAATAAATAATAATAAAAAAATATATTTCTAAATACACTTTTATTACGACATTAAATAGGGCGCTATATATTCGATGTAGATTAATGTATTTTCCTTCGCGCAACTACTTACAAATTAAATATGCTTTGCCCTACACTAGCTTATATAGTCGTATCGGAGCACTGTATTCTTTATTACACAAAAATATTTGAACCAACAACATTATCTAAGTTTTAAATTTTTAAAAACGAAAACAACCCACAATGAATAAGAAACACAAACACATAAATTGTATTGTATGTGAATATTGTTGTTACCCTGCAAAAAAAAGAGGAGTACATAACCCAGATGAGTAGTTACCAGAATAGTCCTATGTAATTAAATTGTGTACTTTTTTGTATGTTTGAAGTAAAAATTACAATTGGGTAACACTGGCCACACATTTAAGTTAAAAAACTACTCAATGGTAACGCTGGCGGCGTCCATGTTCAGTTTTTCTCAAAGTTTGTGTAGACATACATACAAGTGTAAAGTCATAAAATAAATTACGGGTTAAAAAAACGAAATAAAAATGAAATTTAAAACTTTTTTGATTTCTTTTTAACAGAATAATAGATTTGTACATTAATTTTTATACAATCATTAGAATTACATAAAAACATTTGAAAACTTGTTAAGTTTATTTTATTTTCTTTATTGTTGAATTTTTTCTTTTTTACTTTTTAAATGAAGTTAATAAACAAAACAAATTTTAAATTAACTGCTTTTATATTTAGATTCTTGTTTATAAATACATATATATTACAATAACAAGCAGGCTTATTTTTTTACTAAAAAATAGTGTCTAAAATAGTCTCATGTGCTATACTATAGAGTAGTGACATGAAGTACAACTTATAAAATCAGTCTTCTTTCCATGAATTAATGACATAAAATAGTTACCAAAATAACTACAAAAGTTGATCCATGGAGTATATACGTGAAATAGTTATGAAACTAATCTCAATTGTATAATTCACGGAGTAGTTACATGGGAGTAGTTTTGAGGTTACTCTTATGTTATATTTGGTTGGACCTGGTCCTCTCCTAGGACATCGCAATGTAAAAAGGGTCACTTTTTTACATTCATAATGAGTTAAGGATGTTACTAGTCATGGTCCATCATGGAGTACATTTTACACACCTGTATGGAGTAGTCGCACTTTTTGCAGGGTAGCGTGAAACCGTTTATGTACTTAAGCAAAAAAAAAAAAAAAACACGAAGTAAAAATTTTGTTGTGGCTGAACAGCAACACAAAGTAAGAGAGTAAACGAATTCTCTTTGCTGAGTAAGAGAGTAACAATTCTTTTTGCGGGTTCCAACATTACGACCCGCCATAAGAAATTTTACTTGTACGTGATGCACATTCTATATGATTTATATTCTTTGTTAGCATGAAACCGTTTCTGTACGTAAACAAAAAAAAACACGAAGTAAAAATTGTGTTGTGGCTATCGTCTTATACACTGTGATGTTGTGTGTGCAAAAATTTTGTTGTGGCTAAATGGCTGTGTGATGTTCTTGTTATAGTTGTTGGAGTTTCGTCACTGTATGTACTGTGACTGAACGAAAAAAACTAAACAACAATGCAAAAGAAATAAAACACACATTAGCACAGTGCATACACTGTGACATTAGTTTCTCTTTGGTTTCTCTTGTTTTGTTACGCTCTTTTCTTTTGTTTTGCCATTTGCCCTTCCTTCCCGCGTCAGAAAAAATTTTGACAAAATATTTGGATAAGTGTTGAGATGCGCATTCTATATGATTTATATTCTTTGATGCTAAGAACAATATTCACATACAATACAATATATGTATTTGTGTTTCTTATTCATTGTGAGCTGTTTTCGTTTTTTAAATTTTAAAACTTAAGGCGGATTCACCCATGAGTTTCTTGGTTCGGACCAAATTTTTTTTATATGTAGTTTGACGTTTCTCTCAGAGAGCGAGAGAAATGATTTTGTGCGAAGTGCTCTCAGTTTGATTTAAATTAATTTTAAATTTGGTCCGAACCACACTGAAAAAGGTTGCCATATCATACAAAATTTATACAAGAGTCATGCCATATTGCTTGGCATTCGTATTAAAAAATTAGTATGGTACAGTGAATAATGTAAAGAAAAGCAAAAAAAAAGGCCAAGAAGAAAAAAAAAAAAAAAAAACATATTAGAAAGAAAATATTCGCTCCAAAAATAAAAAAAGTAAAATTTAAAAATATTATATAAGGTACACTGAAAATATTATATAAGGTAAAGAAAAGCAAATAAAAAAGGCCAATAAGAAAAAAAAACATATTAAAAAGAAAATATTCGCGCCAAAAATAAAAAAAGTTAAAATTTAAAAATATTATATAAGGTAAGTTGTAATATAGAAAAAATTTACTGTATAATTCCTACATTTTCTTTGCCCTTTCTGAATAAATTTAAGATGGAGTTGTCAGAGGCTATTGCACTAAAATTAATTAGCGAAATAATAAAGCCGGGGAGGGAATGCTTATATGATTTTTTTCCCTTTTAATTTCAAAAAATTAACGAATTTGGGTAAAAAAATCTGTATAGATATTTCTAATAGTAATGGCATCATTAGATGCACGATTTGAACCTGTACGACCAATTGGTCGCAGTCCCTGATGATATTCCTCCCGCCACTGACCCAAAATGACAACCCCTTCACTGGTTTCTTTGTCGACAAGTTCGGCTTGTATGTATTTTGAAGCCATCCTATCACGCAGAAAGTTATGCAAGCAAACCGTTGCTTTAACAATATTTATCGCCGTCTCTTGACTGGCAATTATTGGTTTTCTGTAAATACGAAAACGACTTGCTAATATTCCAAATGAATTTTCAACCACTCGCCTGGCGCTAGATAGCTTTTTATTAAAATTATCTTGCTGAGCTGGCAAATTTCCGGTGCTACGTCCAGGATAGGGTCGCATTAAGTTTGGTCTCAGCGGAAAAGCTTCGTCACCCACAAATACATACGGAGCCACTTCATTTGTACTGGGTAAATTTGTTGGAGGTGGAAGTTGTAAGTCCTCTGTATTTTCTAAAATTGCTTTACCAAATCTAGAATTTCTAAAAACCCCACCATCACTGTTGTGGCCTAGTGCTCCAATATCAACAAGTATAAATTTATAGTCTGCATCAGCTACCGCCATTAAAACAATACTATGCACGTGCTTGTAGTTAAATGTGAGGGAATTGTGATTTGGAAATGCCTTCATTGAAATAAATGTAATTTTATTATTGAAATTGTTATAAAACAATTATAAAAATTAATTGTTTATTTACTTTTGTTATAAATATTATTAATTCTTTATTTGCTTATCTGGACACACATATTAATTTTCTTTTTCGTTATGCACATATGTATTTATGTAATTTTCAATTCAATATGGCAGCACTGATTTTACGAACAAAATTTCTGAAATGGATGAATCGTGGTGCAGAAAACTCTCAGTAAACAAAAAATTCGTTTGCACAAAAACTGTTTCAGAAACTTATGGGTGAATCCGCCTTTAGAGAATAATGTTGTTGGTTTAAATATTTTTGTGTAATAAAGAATACAGTGCTCCGATACGACTATATAAAGCAAAGCATAATTAATTTGTAGTTGCGCGAAGGAAAATACATTAATCTACATCGAATATATGGCGCCCTATTTAATATCGTAATAAGAGTGTAGTTAGAAATATATTTTTTTTATTATTATTTATTTAAGCTCAACAATTAATTTTATATTTATTTGAAATAAAAGGTTAACTGAACCAAAGAATGTAATTCCAAAAATATTAAAAAAAACAAGTACATATGTATAAGTACAAATTTTCGAATGATAAATTGATGATTTTTCAATTATAAGAAAATTCTATTTTTATTTTTAATTTATATATGTATGTATGAAATATATATATGTACGTATATGGGCAATTTCAAAAATTTTCAACATTTGTTGAAACTGAGTTCAAATGCTTATTATTTCTCTAATTTTTCGAATTGACCAAAACGGTCAAAAGGGAGTGGTAGGCCACACTAGAAAACTGGCAAATTAAAAATTTCAGACCATCAGTTCTTTATTTTTAAAAGTTATGGGCACTCAAATATCGAAGAACTCAAAAAAGGCTTGAAATTTGCAAGAGTTTTCTCATATTTCATCACTTTTCTACTTTTAGTTTTAAACTGCCGATGCCCACTGATATAAAATAAAGTCACTAGACTTTGTAGATAATAACACTATAAAAGTTATGCCCATACTACTATTTGGGAAAAAGTTGTACATCTACATCGAATATATGGCGCCCTATTTAATATCGTAATAAGAGTGTAGTTAGAAATATATTTTTTTTTATTATTATTTATTTAAGCTCAACAATTAATTTTATATTTAATTGAAATAAAAGGTTAACTAAACCAAAGAATGTAATTCAAAAAAAAAAAAAAAAATAAAAAAAAAAAAAAAACAAGTATATATTCATTAATGACAAATTTTCGAATGATAAATTGATGTTTTTTCAATAATAAGAAAGTTGAAAAAAATTTTATTTTTATTTTTAATTTACATATATATATTATTATATTGTATGAATTATATATACATATTTACATATATACATTTTTAAAAGAAAAGACACTTCAATTTTTTTATGTTAATAATTTTTTATGTTTATAATAATAATCAAGATTAAAATTATTACTTAGTTTTTACTTTGAAGCATCAAAAAGTATAGGTATTTTGAGGATTTTCATCTCCATAAAAAGGCTAATAAAGTTACTTTTTTTTAAAGATTATTTATTGGATAAAATATCTATTTTTGGAACTTCCTTTTTCTGTAGTCCAAGAGCAATGTTTTCGAAGGAGCACTAATAATAGAAAATCCAATACCTCTATTCTGTGTTGAGCACAAGTGTTGGCAAATCACTCTGGGGTCATTCGTTTACATGACTCAATAATAAAAGATTTTATACCAATTTTTGCTGTTCAGATTTAAAGACATTATGAAATATTAAAATGTGTTTTTTGCTTGCATCCATTTTGCTATCATTCTAAGTATCTGCTAAAAAAAACCGTTTTTTAAATTAAGCGATCAAAAAGTTTTTTGCTTTTATGAAACATTAAAATGTGTTTTTCGCTTGCATCCATTAGTTTATCTGATGGGGCAGCTAAATTTCCAAAATCTGTTAGCGATTGATAATTTTTATAATATATGAAAAGCTCGCTTGGGGAGTTTTTATAAAACTCATTTTCTTGTTTACTACAAATATTATGTGGTTTAAAAAGTATTAAAAAGAAACAAAACACCAAAAGAACTTATGAGTAGACTACACATATTGCATACAAACATATCGCACACCCAGTTCAAAAGTGGCACAACTCAAAAATTAAAACAACACGTATTAATACATAAACTCGAAAAATATAAATTTTGAGTTGTGTCACTTCCGAACAGGGTGTGCGATATGCATATGTACGTCTGCTTGTTATAGCTTACTCTCTTTTTCGCAAAATTAGTCTCCCTTTTTATCTTTCAGAGAGACTATAAATGATTTTCTCTTTTATATGGGATTTTTGATGAATCCTATGCAGATTTTTGCAATGGAAAAAACAATGTACTGAGTGCAACATCTTTATATTATATAGTCTTTGGTACGAGTTTTTACAGCTCTGCTCGCAGCCGGTCACGAAAACAGTCAAGCCCAGCTCAATGTAGTAGTGCAGAGGGTCCCTACTGATACAAACGGTTATAGGGCCCAGGCAACAGTAGTAGTGCACAGGGAATAAACTGGTACTTACTGCCATTTATCCCAGGCGTAGTGGTGTAGTTAATAGTAACACACTAACACCCACAGAGAAAACCCATGAAGATGTCTGGCTTTGAGACTGAAAGATCTGTTCTGGACTGGCCGCCTAACGCTACACATCGACACGGGTAACCTGCGCCACTTAATTTTTTTAAATATATTTTTCTATTTTCCATTTTGAATGCCGTACTCATTACGCCTCCATATTAAATATTATATTTTAAATTGAAACAAATATTGTAATATTGTGTATTTTATCCATTTTGAATATTAAAATAAATTAATACTGTGAATTATACTGTTTGCTGAAATCTGGTGTACTTATTTTCATTTAATCTGGTGGAATAAATAAATTCTCGTCGACCCTGGACAACTACTGTACCTACCCCGGAAATACTGTTACAAGTATAAAATAAGAAATAATTTTTTTTAAGGCCAGCACTCAGGGGACGGCCCCTACTCATGCAGTACATTGTGCTGGTCTAGGAAAATATGTTGTGGGAGGGGAAAAGAGGGAGTAGTGTTTGTGGACATTTGATTTAAACCTACTAATATCGTAATTGGCAGGAAAAACTTTCGCCGGAAGATTGTTCCACAAACGAGCGGTGCGGCTAAAGAACGAATTCTCGTTATAATGCATTGTGCGATTCGCTGAACAATCAACCACAAATGGGTGCGCTCTGAGAGAGGTACGTGTAGTCCGCAGGAATATGCGACCACCCGGAATCAATTCCCCTATCTCATCAGAGCACCTCCCATTGTAGTATCGATAGAAAAATGAATCGCACGCCACATTGCGCCGATGCTCCAACGAATCGATAGAATTAGATACCCTACCATCGCCGATAAACACCTTCGCCTTTTCCTGTACGCGGTCGAGAAGCCCCAAAATTTATTTTGAAGCACCGGCCCATACATGAGAGTTGTATTCCATCCAAGGCCGGATGAAGGTTTTGTAAATATTGAGAAGGTCAGATGGAGTGAAGTATTTCCTGCACCGTTTTAGAAAACCGAGGCACTTGAATGCTTCTTTCGACACTCGAAATATGTGATCATTTCAACGGACATCACAAATAATTCTCATGCCCAGAACATTAAGAGCGTCAGCCTCCTCAATATTTACATTACCCATAGTCACAGATGGCAGGATTAAATCATCACAACGCCTATGCGTTATAAAAAAACATTGGGTCTTGCGCGCATTAAATTCGACCCTGTTCACGAGACCCTACTCGGAGATTCTTTGCAGGTCATTTGAGAGTGTGTCATTCATAATGTGCCTTCTCGCCCCGATCTCCAAAAGGCTCGTCCTACGATCAAATGAATATGAGTGACAAATGTTACTGTCATCTGCGAAGGAGTAAATGGGATTAGAGGTTAGGAGGAAAAGATCGTTAAGGAAAATTAAAAATTATGGTGGGAGATAGAACAGAGCCTTGCGGTACTCCCGAATTCAGCCTGAACTCGTTGGAAGAGACACCGTCTATAACCACTCTTATAGAACGGTCTCTGAGAAAGCTCGTTATGAAACGACAGAAATGGTTACCGAAGCCAAAGGCAGCTAGTTTAGAAATAAGAGCATAGTGCCAGACTCTATCAAATGCTTTTGAGATATCCAGAGCAACAAATTTGCTTTCACCAGAACGGTGACTAGATCCACTTCATCGCTCAGAGAGTAATGCCAGTAGATCACCAGTGGAGCGACCTCTACGAAAGCCATACTGACGGTCGCTCAGCAAGTTATTCGACTCCAAATACCTCATAAGGTGGTGATTTATCATACTCTCCATAACTTTGGAGAGTGTTGAACACACTGCTATTGGGCGGTAATTTTCGGGATTGCCTCACCTTTTTTAGGGATTGGCGTTATATTAGCAACTTTCCAGTTAGATGGAAATACTCCGGCACGATAAGACGCACTGAAAAGTTTAGCTAATGGACGCGAAAGCGTCGAAGAGCACTGCTTCAGGACCAGTGCTGGTATACCATCCGGCCCAGAAGATTTATGAATGTTGAGGCCTGAAAGAACCCTTTGACAGCACGGGCTCAAAAGAGGCATAGTCACCGATACTCTTTCAAGCTCGGGAAGCGGTTGAACGCTCTCCGGCAAACATGAGTTTTTTGCAAACAATTCAGCTAAAAGGTTCGCTTTTTCAACCGGGTTTGTGAATGCTTGGTCATTCTGTATAAGAGTTGGAATCGAACTAGCGTTATTCCTTATCCTCTTAACGAAGGACCAAAAGCTCTTACTTCCCCGGGTGAAAGAAAGAACTTTAGCACGAAGACGCTGCTCGTGTAAAGCTCTTTCGCGTCTTAGTACTGCGGCACACGAAGATCTCGCCTTTTTGCGTAGCGTATCAGTATGTGCGCACTTATTATTACGCCAATTTCTGAACGCTTCCTCTCTGGATCTGACTGCCAATCTGCACGTCTGATTAAACCAGGATTTGTCTCTTGGTTTAATCGAAATATTTTTAGACGGAATATAGGTATCCATCCCCAATTTTATTATATTCACAACCATTTCTGCCATGGCATTAACATTTGAATCAAGGAAGCAGAGTCCCCAGTTAAAATGCCGAAAGAAATCGTTGAGCTCAGCCCAACGGGCTTTGCCTTAAATAAAAACTGAGCGTTTCATAGCTGTCGTTGAAACCTCATGAAGCCTGGATAACGGAAAAGAGGCAGAGATGGTACAATGATCCGAATTGCCGAGAGGTGCAAGAATATCAATTTCATACTTATTAGGGTGTGAAGTGAAGAAGAGGTCAAGTATATTATTCTGGTGCCCATCAACACACGAAATGTGAGTTGGTTCATTCACTAGTTGCACAAGGTGATTGTGTGCGGCAAACAATTCAACATATTGGCCTTCTGGAGTCGTGCGGCCAGAATGGTGAAGCCAAGACGAATTATGAACATTCAAATCGCCAGCAACAACAATTTCACTGTTCGGGTAATTCTCTAGGATTCGTGAAATGGAGTCAGAAAGAGAGTCGAAGCCAGAAAGGGTAACCTCTCTTTCTGCATTTGGACTTCTGTAAAGAAACCCGAAATGCAAAAGATGTGCCCTGATTTTGAACTTAATCCAGTTAAATTCTGCATCAAGCATGGCATACGGTTGCTGGCATTGGTACACAACTTCATTGCGAATATAAATTGCAAGGCACCTATGGAGCATGAAAAGGGATAGGAGGTGGTAACCAGGTATCTGGAAATCCTGTGGATCAGCATCCCCAGAATCCTGGGTCTCACATAAGGCGAGGACATCCGGCCTATGGAGAGAAGAAATTTGCCCTTAGCCCACGCACGTTACAAAAATCCAAACGAAAACGGCCTGCCACCACGACACCAATAAGAAAAAAACAAATGTCCTATTTTAAAATGCGAACTGCAAGGAAATGGATTACTGCTGATTGATTATTCAATGGCCAGTGCTACACCTTCACCATTAAATAATCCAACAGCAATCAACCCCAAGAAGCTCGCAAAATAAAAATTGTGACCAAATTATCAAAGGAATCGAAGAGCACAATGTACCGCTAATGGTGCCATAAAAGCCCCAAATGTGGCACTTTTGCCCCTTTCCTGATAGTCGCCAGATTGTACAGCATGTACCAACACTATCACTTTTCGTTCTGTTTTTTTTTCTTAAGCCAATGCAGCCGTTATTATTTTAATTTTATTGTTATTGTTGTTGTTATTGTTGGTGATGGTATTTTATTTGTTTATTTGCATTTGGTAATATGGTGTTGTTATTAGTGTAACGAGGTTACATGTTCACTGTTTTTTTTTATTTATTATTATTTTTTTTTTATTCTTGTTTTTTATTTTAAACACATAAATTCTTTTAAACACATAAATTCATAACGACACAACAGACGACGGACAGCGCAAAACACATGTTGACACGGCGGACGACAAACACTGTCTTGCGTATTATTTATTTATTATTTATTTTTAACATAAAAAAATTTAAGTGTCTTTTCTTTTAAAAATGTATATATGGGCAATTTCAAAAATTTTCGACATTTTGATATTTTTTTTTTCCAATTTTTTTTTTTTGGATGACACGAATGACGCTTTGGTCACGTGAAGGGTGATATTTTAGCATACCAAAACAGTTCGCGTTAATCATTTATTGCAAACGGCGCGAAAGTTATGGAGGTTTTATGTTAAAATGTCTTTAAAAAAAATTTAAGTTAAATTTGTTGGTTTATTTTAATAAATGTTGTATGAATGCATGAAACTCATTTCAAATTCATCAGTGCAGTCCAAATTCATCAATGCACTGATAAAATACATACAAAATATCAATTATAATTAAAATTCCTTAACATTAAAAAACGCGAATTTTTACAAAAATATGAATGTTTCACCGATTGTTATAATATGTGTTTATATAACGCATAACTAATTTACAGAAAAACAATGTTTTGACTTGCAAATTTAAAAAATAAAAAAAATTATATAAGAATTATTTTTGAGGTTAGGATTTTTTTTTTTTTTTGATCTCTAAAATTTAAAACCATGAAAATTTTTTAATGCTTATTCGGTTTTATTATCAAGCTTAAAAAAACTTTTCGTTTGGTGTCAATCGCGGTGGAATCTATACATAACTACAGATGTCACAAAGCAAAATGTGTTTGAAGAAAAATGCCGCTGTGCCCGCTAAATATGGACCGAAGTCAACCGTATTCATATATGATCTTTATTTCACCGCCGCACTTCATTTCCAATACTTTACATTGATTTTAAACCACTGATTAACTAAAAAAACGCGAAAGAAAATCATGAAATTTCGCAAAAGTTTTATTTTCTTTATAAAATTTTTGCGTTTCAAAATATTTTAACGCCTTCTTGACGTTGAGGTGCCATTTACTAAGAAGTTTAGATCACGCAATACATAAACCAGTTTTAAATATGATTGCAATTGTCAGGCGCGAAAAACTGTCATTTTTGACAAATTTACGCCAATTCTATAAAAGTTTGAGGTCATCATTCTCAGCAACTAGCAGCCTGACATCGACGTGATATGGCGCAAATTTTAGCAAATTACACCATCTAATAAATACTGTTGACGAAATGGAATTTTGTTGAACGGCGCAAAAACGCTATAGAAAAAACTGCGAAAATTAAAAAATCAGAAAATTTTGGTTTCAAAACTGAACCGCTGTACAACTTTTTCCCAAATAGTAGTATGGGCATAACTTTTATAGTGTTATTATCTACAAAGTCTAGTGACTTTATTTTATATCAGTGGGCATCGGAAGTTTAAAACTAAAAGTAGAAAAGTGATGAAATATGAGAAAACTCTTGCAAATTTCAAGCCTTTTTTGAGTTCTTCGATATTTGAGTGCCCATAACTTTTAAAAATAAAGAACTGATGGTCTGAAATTTTTAATTTGCCAGTTTTCTAGTGTGGCCTACCACTCCCTTTTGACCGTTTTGGTCAATTCGAAAAATTAGAGAAATAATAAGCATTTGAACTCAGTTTCAACAAATGTTGAAAATTTTTGAAATTGCCCATATACGTACATATATATATTTCATACATACATATATAAATTAAAAATAAAAATAGAATTTTCTTATAATTGAAAAATCATCAATTTATCATTCGAAAATTTGTACTTATACATATGTACTTGTTTTTTTTAATATTTTTGGAATTACATTCTTTGGTTCAGTTAACCTTTTATTTCAAATAAATATAAAATTAATTGTTGAGCTTAAATAAATAATAATAAAAAAAATATATTTCTAACTACACTCTTATTACGATATTAAATAGGGCGCCATATATTCGATGTAGATTAATGTATTTTCCTTCGCGCAACTACAAATTAATTATGCTTTGCTTTATATAGTCGTATCGGAGCACTGTATTCTTTATTACACAAAAATATTTAAACCAACAACATTATTCTCTAAAGGCGGATTCACCCATAAGTTTCTGAAACAGTTTTTGTGCAAACGAATTTTTTGTTTACTGAGAGTTTTCTGCACCACGATTCATCCATTTCAGAAATTTTGTTCGTAAAATCAGTGCTGCCATATTGAATTGAAAATTACATAAATACATATGTGCATAACGAAAAAGAAAATTAATATGTGTGTCCAGATAAGCAAATAAAGAATTAATAATATTTATAACAAAAGTAAATAAACAATTAATTTTTATAATTGTTTTATAACAATTTCAATAATAAAATTACATTTATTTCAATGAAGGCATTTCCAAATCACAATTTCCTCACATTTAACTACAAGCACGTGCATAGTATTGTTTTAATGGCGGTAGCTGATGCAGACTATAAATTTATACTTGTTGATATTGGAGCACTAGGCCACAACAGTGATGGTGGGGTTTTTAGAAATTCTAGATTTGGTAAAGCAATTTTAGAAAATACAGAGGACTAACAACTTCCACCTCCAACAAATTTACCCAGTACAAATGAAGTGGCTCCGTATGTATTTGTGGGTGACGAAGCTTTTCCGCTGAGACCAAACTTAATGCGACCCTATCCTGGACGTAGCACCGGAAATTTGCCAGCTCAGCAAGATAATTTTAATAAAAAGCTATCTAGCGCCAGGCGAGTGGTTGAAAATTCATTTGGAATATTAGCAAGTCGTTTTCGTATTTACAGAAAACCAATAATTGCCAGTCAAGAGACGGCGATAAATATTGTTAAAGCAACGGTTTGCTTGCATAACTTTCTGCGTGATAGGATGGCTTCAAAATACATACAAGCCGAACTTGTCGACAAAGAAACCAGTGAAGGGGTTGTCATTTTGGGTCAGTGGCGGGAGGAAGATCATCAGGGACAATTGGTCGTACAGGTTCAAATCGTGCATCTAATGATGCCATTACTATTAGAAATATCTATACAGGTTTCTTTACCCAAATTCGTTAATTTTTTGAAATTAAAAGGAAAAAAAATCATATAAGCATTCCCTCCCCGGCTTTTTTATTTCGCTAATTAATTTTAGTGCAATAGCCTCTGACAACTCCATCTTAAATTTATTCAGAAAGGGCAAAGAAAATGTAGGAATTATACAGTAAATTTCTTCAATATTACAACTTACCTTATATAATATTTTTAAATTTTAACTTTTTTTATTTTTGGCGCGAATATTTTCTTTTTAATATGTTTTTTTTTTCTTATTGGCCTTTTTTTATTTGCTTTTCTTTACCTTATATAATATTTTCAGTGTACCTTATATAATATTTTTAAATTTTACTTTTTTTTATTTTTGGAGCGAATATTTTCTTTCTAATATGTTTTTTTTTCTTATTGGCCTTTTTTTTTTTTGCTTTTCTTAACATTATTCACTGTACCATACTAATTTTTTAATACGAATGCCAAGCAATATGGCAATTTTGTATGAATTTAGATATTTAGATATTTTATTCAATAAATAATCTTTAAAAAGAGTCGCTTTATCAGCCTTTTTATGGAGATGAAAATCCTCAAAATAAACATACTTTTTGATGCTTTGAAGTATAAAATAAGAAATAATTTTAATCTTGATTATTATTTATTTATTATTTATTTATTATTTATTTTTAACATAAAAAAAATTAAAGTGTCTTTTCTTTTAAAAATGTATATATACATACGTACATTTATATAATTCATACATACATATATAAATTAAAAATAAAAATAGAATTTTCATATAATTGAAAAATCATAAATTTATCATTCAAAAATTTTTCATTAATGAATATATAGGTACTTGTGTTTTTGTTAATATTTTTGGAATTACATTTTTTGGTTTAGTTAACCTTTTATTTCAAATAAATATAAAATCAATTGTTGAGCTTAAATAAATAATAATAATAAAATATATTTCAAACTACACTTTTATTACGATATTAAATAGGGCGCTATATATTCGATGTAGATTAATGTATTTTCCTTCGCGCAACTACTTACAAATTAAATATGCTTTGCCCTACACTAGCTTATATAGTCGTATCGGAGCACTGTATTATTTATTACACAAAAATATTTGAACCAACAACATTATTCTCTAAGTTTTAAGTTTTAAAATTTAAAAAACGAAAACAGCTCATAATGAATAAGAAACACAAACACATAAATTGTATTGTATGTGGATATGTTGTTAGCATAAAACCAAAGACTATACATATAATATAAAGATGTTGCACTCAGTACATTTTGGTTTAACAAAAATTTTGTACAGTTTAATGATGCGTGGGGCAAGTGACAAAGGAAGGGAAAAAATTTGCTCTTTTTCATATTTTTTGCAAAGATAAATTTTTTGTAGATAACAAATAACGGGGGATAGCGGAAGCACTTTTATTTTGCTCTATTGTAAGATAAAGTATTATATATTATTATATATTATATATTATTATATATATTATTGTTGTTGTTATTCTTACTGTTTATGTTATTTTTTTTAATGGTTTATTTTCGATTATTTATTTGGTTTATTTTTTAAAAAGAGAGATTTTTCTTTCTATTAAATGTGAGATTGAAAAATAGAAAGAAACAAGATGACTTCGTAGGTGAGTGTAGGGAAAATCACGTTTGCTTTGTTTTTGTGAAAACGAAATTAAATTGATTCGCACCGAATTTATGATGCCCATTGTATGAATTTTAATGCCAAATTTTTAAAAACTTGGAAATCTTTTTTCTCTTGTAGTAGAAAATTAGGTTTACAAGTAATGTTAAAAATGAATAATATTTTACATTTTACTTATTTGTATTCTGCAAAAGAGAAAACAAGTTCTTACTAAAATATAAAATCCAAATTGACTTAGTTTTTAATAAAACTTTATTATTTAAAGTGCTATTAAGTTAATAGTGCAAAGTGATAATAATTTCACATTAATAAAAAATGGTAAGAAAATTATTTTTAATTACATGTGCACATTAAACGTTTCGTATACATATGTATATGTATGTATATACTGTTTGTACTCTAGGATTCAAATTCATCGGTCTCACGGAAAGCTGGCAACAAATGCAGTCTGCCCCATTGCCGCAGATCTAAAAGAAGTTCACCTAACGTAAAGCAATTTCGTTTCCAAATATGGACTCACCGTTGTTTAAAAAGTGGGCAGAAAAATGCAACTTTGATGTGCAATTTATTGCAAATTATTCTTTATTGCTTTTGTATGATAAGCACTTCTCATTAGAGCTTATTGGGAAGAAATTTTTGAGGCGAGGTGCTGTGCTAAATTTATACTTAACTGAAAATAACGACGACATGAGTGTAGAAGGAATCGAAGTCTATTCTGAAAATGATTTGCAACTTTTCAGATCTCCGCCACAATCGCGTAGAGGATCAAAATCGCCTTCACTTTTATGTACAAATTGTGAAAAAAATGTAAAAAATGAAGCACTTTACCAAAAAAAAAAAAAATACTACAATATAATTATAAAGCTTAATACAAAAATGCTAACTATTCGTGATTTAAGGTCAAAAAATTAGTCTTAGAAGAAAAGAGTTACGGTAATGGAAAAAAAGTTACAATTAAAGAAGTCCATTGAAAGCGAAATTGATGAGTTGCATATTAATCTACATAAAAAAACGCTTTGTAAAATGCTCATAAAGCAAAACAGAAAATCAAATGCTTGATGGGAAGATGAGGAGAGAAACTTGGCTGAAAGTATTTATTATAGATTCCCCTCTACGTATTTATTTTTAAGAAATACTTTAAAACTGAACCTTCCAACCCTTTCTTCCCTAAGCAGATGGAGCGATATTAAGAATTTGCAGCCTGGCAATAATTTATGCATATATAATGCACAGGAAGCAGCAGTTCGTAAAATGCAGCATGCAGAAAAACAATGTAGCCTAATTTTTGATGAAGTATCTATCCAGCGTAATTTTACATATAATAACTCTGCAGATGTTATAGATTTAGGTTATAGATTTATTTAATGGGTAGGATTTATTAAGCTACATAAGTCAAGTTTCGTATTTGGGCAGCAAAATTTTGATCCATTAATGGACATATTCAAACCACCAGGGGTATAATGTCTCTATGAGAAGAAATGTTTCAAGAAGATGACATGCTTTTTATTTTAACCAGTCACTTTAATCAAGATCCATTAGAGAACCTATTTTCGTACCTTCGCGCAAAAGGTGGACACTGTAAAAACCCTTCAGTTCATGAATTCAACATTACCATGGCCAAGCTGTTATCTTTAAAAATAACTCAGTTTACCTAATTGTGAAAAAAAGATGATGCGGTTATGTTGCCTATAAATTTTCAAACAATTTCAGAGGATCTTTCAAAAGATGACAGGATATCCCGATGTCAACAAACCTCCGCAGAGAACGCTCTTGATATCTATGAAGGTAATGAAGAATATTTTGACGAAAACAGCGATAGCTTTAATTTCGTTACTGTACCAATTGAATTAACGTCAAGCCGTTATTTCGCTGGGTATATAGCGCAAATGTCGATTGGATATAATTAAACCCACCAAAATATTGACATACCCCTCCGAAATGTATATACATGCGAAAAATTACAATGAAAAATCAGATTTTGGAAATTTGTGTGGACCATCCGATTTGTTTTTTGAAATATGCAAGATACAAATAAAAGTATTTGAAAAAATATTCACAGAAGACAAAAGCATACGAAATATTAAGAAAACTATTGTCAAACAATGCATACAATGCACCAAAAATACAACATATTCCTTTTGGTATGAGGAGAATGACGTATGCTATAAACATACATAGATTAGAGATGCTGAATCTTCTTGTGCTAACGTTACTTCGTAAGCATTCTTCATGACAGACTGAAAACTATAAATCATCGAGTGGTGAGAATGTCAAATTTAACTCATAAAAATTAATTTAAATAACCTGTCCAAATGTAAAAACATTTTATCTTTATTTCTTTGTTAAAATTTCTATATTATAATAAATGCTTGTTAAAATTTTTATGTTGTTTATAAGAAATCAGCATTTCGGTGCGAGTCGATTAATTTTTATTTTGTACACAAATTAAACACATATTCTTTACCCTACATAAATATCAACTTTTATAAAACTCATTTTCTTGTTTACTACATATGTGGTTTAAAAAGTTTTAAAAAGAAACAAAACACAAAAAGAACAATTCAAAGTGGCACAACTCAAAAATTAAAACTACATACATAAACATAAACTATTAATACATAAACTCGAAACATACAAATTTTGAGTTGTGTCACTTACTAACTGGGTGTGCGATATGCATGCGTACGTCTGCTTGTTATAGCTTATTCCCTTTTTAGCAAAATTCGTCTCCCTTTTTATCTTTCAGAGAGACTATAAATGATTTTCTCTTTTATATGGGATTTTTGATAAATCCCATGCAGGTTTTTGCAATGGAAAAAACAATGTACTGAGTGCACAATCTTTATATTATATAGTCTTTGATAAACCCGTTTCTGTACTTAAGCAAAAAAAAAAAAAAAACACGAACTAAAAATTTTGTTGTGGCTATCGTCTTAAGCCTGGTACTGAGTTCAACATTTCGTACGAAAAGCTGTCAAATTGCATATAAAAATGTTTCGTACGAAATGCTTGTGAAAAAATGTTTCAAAAGTAGTACTCTGTTCTTGCCGTGAAAAACATGTGAAACCTACATATCAACATTTTTTCTAACTGCAACAAGTTTCTGTCAACATTTTGATTCATGTACGGAACAACATAGTCAACATTTGTTTCGAACGAAATAAAATAAATTTACACCAGCCTACAATAATTCTTTTTTATTATAATGAGCAGGATTTTATAATAGAGTTTTTACTGTTGATATAGTTTTGGTGTTGGGTTATTTAGAGTTATATTGGATATTCGAATTATTATAGGTGGTCTTTTGCAATTTCCGTATATAAAATGCATGATATATTATTATAATAATAGTCAAACTGCTGTGCAGTGAGTTACTGTTAAAGATTGCATAAAAAGTGCAGGTCTTAAAAAGAAAAACTGAAAAACTAAAATACATATAGATTCTGAGCCCCAAACGAAAGTTTAATTAGTTCTTGTCAAAAGCAACAAAAAAAAATATTTTGTTGAACTGTATTATTTGTTGTGTATAAAGGTGATGCATGCTTTTAGGGATAAATATTGCGTGTCAAATTTTTTTCGAATGGAAAAATAAATGTAGCTAAACTTTTTTTTAACAAAATTGAACTCAATACCAGGCTTAAAACTTAACTAAAAAAGTTAAAAAAGGTATTTTCACATATACTATTTACATTAGATATGTATGTATGTGGTTACAAACAGTTCTTGTAACATTTATTAAAAATTTTACATTAAAAATAGTTTTGTGCCTTTTTTTATCACAACGGTACGGAAAGAGTTGGAAAGGCTAATTATGGCTTGGATCGGCTCCATGCTTAGAGGCAGGATTATCAGCTCATCCCTTGATGGAGAGGAATTGACCGTGATGGCGTCGAAGGGATGCCCTCAGGGTAGAGTCCTATCTCCATTGTTGTGGACACTGTAGTTGATGACTTGCTTACCATATTGTCTCAAAAAGGAATCAGCGTAATTAGTTATGCTGATGACCTTGTTATAACGGCCCATGGGAAATTTGAGAGTACATTGTGTGACCCTATAGCTGATGCTCTGAGGGATGTGTCGAATTGGTGCTCTCAAGAAGGACTCTCAGTGAATCCTTCAAAGACGGTTGTTGTACCTTTTACGAAGAGATATAAGCTGACGTACGTCTGTATTTATTTTAGAGGTACCACTATTATGTTTTCTAAGGAGGTTAAGTATCTAGGTGTCATTCTGGGTAGAAGACATACTTGGAACTCGCACATTTCTCCTGTCCAGGCTAAGGCGAAAAGGGCACTTTGGGCATGTCGCTCTTCTTTCGGTAAGACTTGGGGTCTGTAGCCAAAAATGACTCTGTGGATTTATACCGCCATTGTTCGGCCCATAATCACTTATGCGGCAATAGTTTGGTGGAGAAAGACTGAGGATTCTACCACCATAAGGAAATTGGGCAAGATACAACGGCTTGCCTGCCTTGGTGTAACCGGGGCAATGAGAACATGTCAAACAGTGGCTTTAGAGGCCTTGATTGGATTAACACCACTTCATATTTATGTAATGAGGGTGGCCGCGTGTTCGACGGCGAAAATGTTCGTAAGAACAACTCGAAATGAGTCAAGGAACCTGGCCATTCTTCACAAGGTGGTCAGAAATCCAATTTCGGTCTTGGATACCATGCCTTTGGAACTTTGCTTTGACGGGAGATTTAAGGTTGAGGTACCGGACCGGGAATGTTGGCCTACTGGGTGTTTGGCTCGGAGTGAGTCTGATCTAAACTGGTATACTGATGGTTCCAAAATGGACAGTGGGGTAGGGGCTGGCGTCTATGGACCCAATCGCAGAAGGCCAGATCTGAAAATCCTAACTAATTTTCTTACGGGTCACTGTAGTGTGAGAGCACATTTGATGAGAATGGCGATCACAAATGTAGATGTTTGTAGACTATGCTCAAAAGCATCAGAGACAGCAGAGCACATATTGTGTGAATGTGTGGCTCTTGTTAGATTTAGATGGATGTATTTAGGGAGACATATGGTCTCGCTGGCGGATATATCCACCACTAAAGTTTCGGACCTGCTGGTGTTCGTAAGGAAGGCAGTTGGTCTGTTAAACAAACAGTAGATTCAAAGGGACACAATAGATCTTATAGGTCGCAGTGTCTTGCATTTGTGCTGGGTCTAAACCAGATAATAATTATCACAACATAATATAATAAATATGTAGGTCTGTTTGCCTGTCTATGTACTCAAAAAAATTTCCTTTAAATTTGTAGAACTTTTTACTATATTGCGTTTATTTACAGAAAAACTCATCAAGGACAGAGAAATAAGGA
Source organism: Metopia argyrocephala (assembly GCA_963576795.1). Lineage (NCBI taxonomy): Eukaryota > Metazoa > Arthropoda > Insecta > Diptera > Sarcophagidae > Metopia > Metopia argyrocephala. The sequence continues at coordinate 84,778,134 of OY756210.1, read as the reverse complement.
GAGTAAAGTAACAGTTCAGTAGTGCTTACTGGACAAATTGTTGCCAGTGAAAAATTGTAATATATACATACATATAAAAAACAGATGATTGACAAACATACACTTGCAAGAAAAACAAAACATTTTTAAAAATACATGAAAATATGGTTGGATGTTGTGGATTAGGAAAAAGTTAGTTAATCGTAAATGTTTTCCCCCTGTTACATACAGTGAACTCGCGAAAACGTGAATACCCGGAAGCATGAACTACTCGGAAACGTGAACACTTTTATCTTTGCATTGACTACTCTAAAACGTGAACAAGGTGAAATAGCTCTAAAACGTGAAAAATTTTTTTAAATTGTTTTTTCGTTTTATTTCTTGATTTCGTTTAAATTTGGGGAATCCCAGCATTAGACAAGATACATAAATATTTAGCTATCTATTTCAACAAAACACGCACATATGTAGTTAAGAAATCTTAAGGAAAAGGCCATACTTAAGATGGTTGAAAAAACACATATCAAAAAAAGATAAGTGATTTCTTCCAATAAAAGTACTACTTATTTAGGAAAAAATCCGTCTTTTAAAAGGAGTTTATTGAAGACTGAATTCTTTTGCTACAGTCATATAAGTATTCCTAACCCTTTTTTGTATTATATACTTATTTTTTTTAATTATAGAAACTTTAGTAGTACAAAACTTTATATGTATGTATGTATGTATACAATTCGTTTGAATTAAAATTTTTTTTTGTTTCATATTCACGAAAATGTAAAAGTTTGAATAAAATTTTATATATTATTTGTTTTTAATAAAATGTCCAAATCTGATTGAGTTTTAGCCAATATCTATTGCTAAAATGCTAATTTTTGTTTTAAAATCTTACCGATCGAAGAGGTGAACAAATTTGAAAATGTGAACACCCTTGGTAAAAATTAGTTCACGTTTCCGCGAGTTCACTGTATTATATTATGTTTTCTCTATAAATTTTATCTGGAAATTAAAAAAAAAATAACAATGTAATCTAAACATACTTATCAACTTCAATTATCCGCAAAGTTCTTGTAGAAGAAATAACTCACAGCTTTCTTTTATCCCATACCTTAATTTCAACTTAATTTATACGTTTACTTATTTTTTTATGAGTATAAAAGCTTAGCTTTTATTACTAATTCTTAATCTCTTTCCGACTATTTACCTAATTAGATATTTTTTCAGAGTAAATTGTATTACCATTCATAAATTTTTACTGAAAAACTACCCAAACAAACCAAATATATTTTGACACTAGCTAACAAAAGTCAACAAAAATAAACCCTAATGTTACTTTAACACCACCTCCTACATATATAATTTCACCATGTGTTATCTCAAAGACTTTATTGTTGTATTATGAAGTTAATTTGTTTGTTTTAAGAATATGTAAGTTAATTTATTTCTAAACTATCCTCTTGATATTTTTCTCCAACTTAAACAATTGTTTTTTTTATCCTTTTGTGAATATTATTTATATTTTAGTTTATTATATTGATTTTATATTAAAACGAATTTATAAAATTAAATGGAATGCGATCTTGATTCTAGTCAATATAACAATGAATATCTTTTTTAAAAAATTTTGAAATATCATTATACAAATTTTCAATGAAACAATAATTATAAAAAAGTTTTTAAACAAAGAAAATTACAGTAAACAATAAAAGTTTTCTGTGTTTTATGAAACATTAAATCTTTATAATTTTCCTACTATGTAGGCTTGAATCTGTTTCTGAAACAATAACTAAAGACTCCAAGAAGATCACATTATTATCCCGTTAACTACTCCCCCCTTTAAAATTCAGACGTCCACGTCTGTTTTATAAGAATAAGAAAGGGAAACAAAGATCAAATGCCTTATAACTACGGTGACCATCCGTTCTGTATTATACAGAACAGTTCTGTATTTGAAACCCGTGTTCTGTATAAATTATTCATTAGGAAAAAACATAAAAATGTTCTGTATTTCATTTAATGTTCAGTATTTGTTCTGTATTTTCATGCCTCAGAGTAGGATGTATTTGGGTTAAGCAAAGACGAAATGGCCACAGAGACATGCTTCTTCTCATAAGCAATGCATTTCGTACATATATGTACATTTTAGAGAAAGAAGCATAAATTTTAAAAAAATGTTGGCTGTTGTCGGGTTCAGTTTGTGTTTACCTGGTTCAAATGCTCCAACAGAAAAGTTATTTTCTGTATTTAATATGGACCAATGAAAAAACTCAAACGAAAATGGAAACTATCGAAGCCATTTTGGCCACTAAATTAAACTATAATATGAATTGTATAGAGTTTAAAAAGCACTTAAAGGAAATGATAACTTGGTAAAACAAATTTATTTATGAGAAAAATACCAAAAATTAGTTGTACTTTATTTTACCCTTTCAATGCACCTTTCTTTGATAAAAACAAACTATTAATTTTTTTTAAAGTTAACTCTAGCTTTTAGTTTGAAACTAGAAACTAATTTGTATTTTATGGTATATATAGTAAATTTCCACTTAAACCAAAACAGCTTGTTTTGCGTAAAACACGTTAAAGCGTTTCCATTACACCCCATCTATACGAGCCATCGATTTGGTATATCATGAACAAAACGTCGGCAGCGCAAATGGCAAAATTTTGTTCTAATTTGTGTATGTGGTGACTACGTATGGTATACCAAATCATAATTTATAATTTTTCATCAAGTGCATTCCTATTATTTCTGCGGTTGTGAATGCAAAAAAGATGGCGTCAAGTTAAAAATGACAGTTGATGGTAGCACATAGTTGTTCGAACAATTGTTTTACCAACGATGGTCGACTAAGAACATGACATAGATTTAGAGAGTCTACATGAGCCAAATCGATGATCGACCAAAAATTTGTTCATGATATACCAAATCTATGGCTCGTATAGACGGGGTGTTATGATCATTATTAATGATCTTGTAAAGTCGTTGTGGGCAAATAGAAGAAGGTAATAAGTTTCCCTACCTAATGTTTTGTGTACCGGCGCTAATAAACGCCACGGGTACTAAAAGGGTTTTTAATTGCTGGCAGTTTCATATGCCAAAAATTGAAAAAAAAAATCAGCCGATTTAAAGGCTTAGATCATATTGATTACTTTATTGATTTTTCTCTTGTTTATATACAAAACTAACGGTAAAAACAAACTACAAAATTTCCATAATAAATTTCTACAATACTGGAATAACAATAGGTTTCCAGTAGGAATAAAATAATAATTAGGGTAGTACTTATAATAACAAATTTTGTATACTAACAATAATTAATTTAATGTGCTGAAGGCCCGAAGTTCGAGCCCCAGGAAAGGTCTGATCAATATTTCTATAATTTAATTTTTGTTTCGTCAGAAACGCTTTAATTACTTAGATCATTGTTAACTGCAAGAATATTTTTAGTAATCAAAGAAGAAATGATGTCCGTGAAGGAATAGTACACTAGCCAAACTGAACAATTGTTTTCGACTCCAGCTACGGTAGTCTCATCAGAGTTCTTTGTGTCCTGTGCATATTCAAGACCGACATCGACGACAATTACAAGAACAGCAATGATGGAAAGGAAAAGGAGAATATGATAGAAACTGTTGTGTGACTTTACTTCGACTAACTCATACAAGTGTATGTACATGCATATGGAAGAAAATAATTTCAGTATGCGATTTCTAGAAAAGTATGAGTTAAATAGTTGATGTTTGGTCTTGAATACGCACAGGACACAAAGACTCTGATGAGACTACCGTAGCTGGAGTCGAAAACAATTGTTCAGTTTGGCTAGTGTACTATTCCTTCACGGACATCATTTCTTATTTAATTACCAAAAATATTCATTGCAGTTAACTTTGATCTAATTAAAGCGTTTCTGACGAAACAATAATTAATTTAGTTTTATAATATTAACTTAATTTACTATTAATTATAATGACTACTTATATTAATACACTACAATCTCATTAAACTTTAGTTATTTTTGAATTTTCGGTTAATTTAATTTAATTTGTTTTTTTTTTTTAAATTTTGTTAATTTTGCATTTAAATAAAAAATATAATAAATACATGCCTATGTAGGTTGCTTGTTTGCATTTTATAGTTGTTATTGGTCAAATATTTCCTTGTTCTGTATTTTGGCTTAAAAAATATGGTCACCGTACTTATAACACTGTGGTATAAGAATAATAAATGAAGTTCTTCATTTCCTTTTACAATAAAATTTAACCAGACGTACAATAAGTGTAAAAAAAATATTAATTAAAATAAGGTTTCTGTAAAAAACAAAGTATTTTTCGATTAACTGAATATAACAAACTTAATTATAGAGGGCTTTTGAAGAAAGTGTGAAATTATATTTTAAACAAATGAATTCTAATCATCTATTGCTGTAGTCACATGTAGTAAAAATATGTCTTAGCACTCCGTAATACTATTATCTAATATTATCTTTATGAATTATTTTACCGTCAATTTTGAGTGTGGAACCCAAATCTTCTTCAACTATTTTTTCAACAAAAACTTTGCTAAATTTATTACCTAAACGTCTGTTAACTTTAACATAGACTTTATCACCAGGATTATATTTTTTTACAACAGTATTTCTATTATGGTATCTCATGTCAGATTTTTGTTTCATCTCAATTTTAAAATAAATTTTCTTTTCCAGCTCTTTTGGAATAGCCTTAATGATATCTTTTGGTCTCAGTCCAGTAGTCGAATGAATTGTCCTGTTATATTTCGTTGTAGCAAGTAGTATAAGGTCTATTGTTTCTGTTGATATGCCGTCCAGTTTGAGACATCTTGCGATTTCTGTCAGAGTGCTGTGAAAACGTTCCATTTGTCCGTTGGATGAACTATGAAGAGGTGGAATTGCATGAATATCAGCTCCAAAAAAATACTTTACAAGTGTCTTTATTGTTTCTGAGTTAAGAGATTTTTCATTGTCGCATATTATTACTTTTGTACTTCCAAAAAATTTAATATTTCAAGAAGAGATGGTTTAATATCAATAATAGTTCTTGAAGCTATAGGTTTAACGACAGCAAATTTCGAAAATTTGTCCAAACATGTTAAAAAAATTGTTTGTTTGTATTAAAAATGTCCACATGAAGTATTTCTCCTATAGAAGATGGTATTGGAGTTTCCAATATTTGATGATTGCGAGGATGCCTTGAATATGTTGCTTCTTGACATGTTTTACATATGGATATAATATTTCTTAATTGTTTTCTCATATCAGGAAAGTAGTAGTCTTGAAGAATTTGTTGTACGTTCTCCTTTAGGGATCGATGAGCTCTATTGTGCTCGTTGTTAAGTATCTCTAATTGGTCATTTGGGTTAAAAATATCTGTTACGTACTGCTTAGTGTAGCGGAACTTTATAGATGGATAGTTAGAAATTAAAAAATGTTGAATTTGGGCCAAAATATGTATGTCACAATGAATTGCATTAACAACTTTGGGATTTATAGCGGATTTAATTAAATTAATTATATCTTCGATAGATTTATAAGTTATTTTATGACGATTACGGGTCTTAAAAATTATCTTTGTTATTCTTCCAACACGGTCTCCAGGGACAAGGATAATTTGATTTCTGAACCAATTAATGGGATTAACGACGCTTGGAATAGCTTCAGTGGAAGAAAGTTCGCTTGCGCAAACTTGAAGAGAAGTAGATGACGTTGAATCCGTAGCTAAGTTTAAAAACTGCCTCGACAATGCATCCGCAACGACGTTATCTTTGCCAGGCTTATAGAAAAACGTTGGTGAATATTCCTCTATAAAAGCTTTCCAACGCTTTATTTTCGAATTAGGGTTTCTCTCAGAAACAGAGAAAGTTAGGGGCTGATGATCTGTGATAATATTAAGATTTCTCACTCCATAGAGATAATGCCTGAGAGACTTCAGTGCCCAAACGATAGCCAATAATTCCCGGTCATTAGTAGCATAATTTTCTTCTGCAGGTGACAATGTCCGTGAAATCATAGTAATGGGACGGCCATTTTGGGAAAGAACTGCTCCGATAGCATGGGAGGATGCATCTGTTGTAAGATCGAATGATTTCTCGAAGTCAGGATATAATAAAAGAACATCCTCGGAAGCAAGTAATTTTTTTACCTTCTCAAAAGCGGCCAATGCTGCGTCATCTAATTCTATTTTTAATAGCTTAGACTGTCGAGTGCCTATATGACCATTGTCTCCCCGCAAGTACCTAGTTTGTGGTTTGACAATAGATGCATAGTCTCTTACGAATCTCCTGTAGTAGCCAGAGAGTCCCAAAAACGATCTAAGGCCTCTGAGGGTGGAAGGTGTCTTATAATCCACTATAGCTTTGACTTTATCTGGGCATGTTTTAATGCCTTTAGTTGAGACAATAAAACCCAAATACTCCACAGATGTTTTAAAAAACTTAGACTTCTCTAATGAAACCCGCATGTTCGCGTTAAGCAACTTTCTTAAAATTCTGTCTATATCATTAATATGATTCTGTTCTGTTTGCCATCTTCATCTGTGCCCTTCTTATCCACTACCCAACCTGGGCTATTATAGGGTGAACGCGAAGGTCTAATGATACCGTCTTTCAAAAGTTCTTTTACTTGTTCGTTCACAAACTCGATCATTGAGATAGGATATGCCTGGTATCTGAAATATACGGGATCTTCATCTTTTGTTCTGATTGTTGCTGAGATGTTTGTATTATACAGTAGCGCTTGATTTGGAGTGGCGAAGACTTCTGCATTTATACTTATTACATCATAAAATTCTTTACTAATATTGCTTGGAATGGATTCAAATGTTAAACTGGTAAATGTGTTCAAATTAAGGTATTTCAGTCGCTCATGTCCACCATCGAAAATCAACATATCTTTACCTGCATCGATTATACCATTAATTTGTTTTAAAAAATTAAGGCCCAAAATTCCGTCAAACACTGGTAGATTTTGAAGCAAGAAAAAGATCTCTGTTTTACCAAATAAGTTTACAAGTGTAGCTCGATCGATTTTACTTGCACCATGAATAGATTTCACAAAAAAAGATTTAGATAATATCTTAACACCCTTTAAATTTTTGATATTTTTCATATAACTTTTAGTTGATCCAGTATCAACTAGAAGTCTTATATTTTCCTCTCCTATTGTTCTTTCGATGTAGGGAAGAAATGAGCTTCCCCTAAAAAATTGATTTCATCTTCAAAGGATACGCCTTGCAAAGTTTGATCTTGATCATAATTAGTGGTAATGTTAGGGTTTTCATCCCATTCATACGGTTGTTTGATTTCATGACTTAGGTGGTTTAATTCTTTCCATTTATTTTGTCTTCTAAAGTCATTGGACCCTTGAAAATTGTTAGATCTAGCTGTACGCATACTAACATCTGAATCTAGTGTTAATGAACGAGGTTGAAATCCAAAATTTTGTTTATTTGCTTGAGAATGTTGATGAGACTGCGGAAGGTACAATTGTCTTTGATTTAATGGTTGTTGTATCTGATTATTGGAAGATACATTTCTGGGGAATTTTCTCAAATAGTCACCAGATGACTGATTATTATTGGTTGTAGTATTAAAGGTGGTAGTTCTTTGATGAGTTTGAGCGAATTGATTTTGATGAAGTCTGCTGGGTCCATTACTATAAATCGTTGCAAAGTGAAATCTATTTTGTTTGTCTCTAGTTCTTGTGCCAATCCCAAAGCGGTGGGTAAATCAGTAGGTTTGCAAGAGAATAAAGTATCACAAAAAGGTTTTTGAAGTCCAGATATAAACACTCGTAATGCGTCCATTCTATATTTTTGATTAAGTGATTGGATTAATGCATCATCGCCCTCATGAGACATTATGACTTTATTAATGATAGAAGTCAATTTACTCTCAACATCATTATAAAAATAAATTATTGGTCTGTGGCCCTGTTTTAACGTAGAAAGTTCTTGCTCCAACGCAAATATAGATTTTTTATCCGCATATGCAAAATCCAACCTAATGGCGTGAAAATTGAGGACTGTGTTGTAAGTGCTTAAGGCTGAGTCAGCTCTTTCTACAACTTTATTCCGAAGTATGGCAACCGCCTGGTAATATCTGGAACTACCCTCATATCGCTCAAATAACTTGTGGGCTGTGACAGCTGCTTGACGCCAGGAGACATATCTAGAAGTCTCACCTCTAAATTCTGGAACAGATTTGACGATATCGAGTGACTCATCACAGACAACACCATCAACAATCTCAATATCCCTATACTCTTTTACTGTCGGTATTGGCTGAAATGCCGTAATTTTTCTGTTCAGCTCGTCAATTATGCCCTGAAATTCTGTTCTCGTCTGTTCAGTCGCCTGCTTAACAGCTGTATTTAAAGGAATTTGTAGAGTCTCCTCATCCATACTTTGACGTCTTTTTTTGTAGTCAGTAACTCTAAGATTTTTAAAAAGTTTCAAAGTTTCGTCTAATTCCTCAAAAGTTCTCTTTACAGAGTTCATAAATTATTATGTAAAAACAATGAATTTTAATATAAAAAAAAATTATATAAAAAAAAGATAACCAACTAGTATTATATAGGGCATAGGTGGGGAACCTGCGGCCTCCGCGAGCTTCTAGTGCGGCCCTTTGCCACCTAGTACAAAATAGTAGAGTTCGTTTCAAACAACTCTTGTACATTAACGCCATGATAGTTGCGCGATAAAATTATTTAGAAGGAATATTGGGAATTACAAAATTGTAGAATTTTTAGGTAAGTGAAAAATTATTTATTGGGAGATTTCAGAATTTCAGAAATCAATTATGATTTTTTCAGAGTATTGCCGATATGTTGGTTTTATATCCAAATAAAAAATTTTTCACTTTACTGAAAATTCCACAAAGTTTATGTAATTTACATAACTAAAAAAACGAATAATTTTCTATGTACTATTTATATGAAAATAAATTAAAATTATAAAACATTATTTACAAAATTTGTCATACATAGTCAGCTGATTGTGTTTGCAAAAAAAAAATTTTAATTAGCGCTAGCAGCGCCAACTACCTTGTCTAAGAAGTAAATAACTCGGTTTCAGATCTCTCATTTAAGTGTCACACCTTGCTTTAGCTTCTCTGACTAGCATCTCTCAACGCTTCCCTGTTGAGTAATTTATCATTTTTCAAAACATTGCTTGTGAAAATAAAATATTCGATGAATATGTAGGTGTCTTGGATTGTTTAATAGGATGAGTATACTAATAGATTTTCTGATTTTCATGAGCACACTCCTGCTATGAAACTGGAATTTGAACCATATTTAATAGATAGATTTAATAGATAGGCTCCTTCAGAACCACAAGTGGAGTTAATTGATTTAGGGGAAGATACTATCATCAAATCCCTTTTTAACGCTAAAAAGGATCCCATATAAATCCGGAAAAATGCTGTTGAATATCCATGTCTTCGAGAACATGCTCCCCGTTTACTTTCCTGCTTCGGAAGTACTTACTGTTGCGAGACAATCAAGGCAATTCCTATTCTCGTTTTCACCTCAAATACGCTCATAGAGTTTATTTTTTAATTCTATAATAAGTTAGGGATGAACAACTTGAAAACATAAGTTTTTTTTTCAATTTCTATATATTCTAAAAAACGTTTTCACCATCACAACCATCTTCGTCAAAAATTTTGCTGCGTTTTATATAAACAATCGGAAAAAATATATCATAAATAATTAAAGAGAAGGCTTTTTTTACCGAATTTTGCTAGAAGTAAATCTATTAAGAAAAAAACATCAAAAATTAATATATAACAATTTGTTTTCTAAAAAACAGTATTTGGTTAACTTATTGGAAAATTGTTTTTGCAATATTTAGGGCTAAAAGACAAACAACGTCAGGTCAATTTAAATTGATGGTTGATTTTATGATGGAACATAAGGGCATTGGAAGATGAGTCAGCACATTACGACCAGAAGACCAAAATGCTTTACGGAAAGAAATTACACAAAATGTTAATATAAATGTCCCTCCTGCTAGATATTTAGCAGGATGGACAAAGGTATGTGGATCTAATCAAAGGCTCAAATTTGAATTCTACATCGAATTATCGACTACATGTGAATATGAGTTGTGAAATTTCTGTAAAATCCCATTTGGAAATTACTTTTCATATCTCCAAACTGGGTAATATCAATATCCGCACACATCCTAAATTTAAAATTTTTAATTCCTAAGGTCTGGCGAGACCAATACAAAAAGCAAACTGGTAATAAATAAACAGCAAATGGAGGCCACAGGTGAAGTTCTAACAAAACCATTGCGTTAAACGATTTGGAAGAGGCAGTGTTTACTATTAAATTATAAAACATCCGTGAAAGGTTTTTCAAATGTAAATTCACTTGGAGTATTTGAAAAACCGGAAGCATTAGAAGAAGGAGTTAGTTTATATATCAATAACAGTCCTGCTAAAGAGCCAGTACCTAAAAAAAAAAGAAAAAATTTGAACAGCCGAATTTTTTGCAGCAGCAATTAATTAGAAGAGTTTGATGAAAATTACCAGCCTGTTTTTAGAACACAAATGGTCAAAAACCATTCGTGTTCTAAAAACAGGCTGTACGTTACTGTAAAAAAAGAATTGGGATATCTTAAAAAAATAACTGAATGGGAAGTATTCTTTGAATTATTTCTTATTTTTGTATTTTCGTTACGTTACTGTAAAAAAAGAATTGGGATATCTTAAAAAAATAACTGAATGGGAAGTATTCTTTGAATTATTTCTTATTTTTGTATTTTCTAGTAAAAATTACTTCTTACTATTGTAGTTATAGGACTTCATCATCTAATGAAATTTGAAAAAGCCATTCGGGAATATTTTGAGGATAGTACGAAGATTTTCTAAATATTTTTGTATTAAATTTTATGTTTTTTACATGTATTTTTATTTAATCAAATAATAAAAATAAAATTTTGAGCAGTAATGACAAAAATATGACAGTTGTTATCGATAATTCATCACTCGTATTTAAGAATGTATAGAAATTTAGTTGTCGAAAGTGAATGGTCGCATTCGACAATATAAGGAAAGTATTCCCGAATTGCCCTGAATATTTTTTCTCATGTCAAAAATAAAAACAAATTAAAGCTGTGTGTTACGAAGCTTGATCCAAATATACAATTACTGTCAAACAAAATCAAAGCCAAATAAGTCACGAACTTAGTAAATAACGAAGTATTTTTTATTGTATTTTTTTATAATATTTTTATATAATAATAAATCTCTTTTTCGAGCTTAAGGTCTTTTTATATTAATATTAAATATTTATTTTTTCAATATTTCGCTGCCCCTTCGTGTAGCGTCTTCAGGAATTATTATTTTAACAAATAATAACAAAAAAAAATAAATAATAGTTCCTGAAGACGCTACACGAAGGGGCAGCGAAATATTGAAAAAATAAATATTTAATATTAATATAAAAAGACCTTAAGCTCGAAAAAGAGATTTATTATTATTTAAAAAAAGAGGTCAATAAAGTTATTATATTATAATATTTTTATATTATTCTAAATGTATATTCTATTTAAAATTTTGTAGTATTATTGTTTATTTTTTCTAAATGAATTGTTAAATCTATAGAAAAAATATAATAATTTCACAAAAAGTGACTTTCTTAGGTCAATCAGCTTATGCGGCCTCTCGTATTGCTGACTAATTTAAATGTGGCCTCTAATGGTAAAAAGGTTCCCCACCTCTGATATAGGGTACAGGCATACAATAAAAAATTATTTTCGCACACAATTTTTTTTAAATCCACGTACAAACAAAAGTTTTTATTAATCCACAAATACTTATCTTCATATAATGATTTAAGCCAAACACTGTCAAAACACGTTCCTGATTGGTTTTGAATCGTTTAACGGTTATAATTTTTATTTAGTTCCGGTTCTCCAACTCCTTGTTTGAATTTGAGTTTTCACAAATTTGGATTCTTGAATAATTCTGAACCTCCAATTCGTTTTTTTGTTTGTTCTTTTTTTTTTTTGTCTTCACGTTTTATAAAAAAATTTTAGCGTAGGGTTCTTGGTGTTGGGCGCCTGTTAATTTATTTCTAAACTATCCTCTTGATATTTTTCTCCAACTTAAACAATTGTTTTTTTATCTTTTTGTGGATATTATTTATATTTTAGTTTATTATATTGATTTTATATTTAAACGAATTTATAAAATTAAATGGAATGCGATCTTGATTCTAGTCAATATAAATTTTTTTAAAAAAATTTTAAATATCATTATACAAATTTTCAATGAAACAATAATTATAAAAAAGTTTTTAAACAAAGAAAATTACAGTAAACAATAAAAGTATTCTGTGTTCTATGAAACATTAAATCTTTATAATTTTCCTACTATGTAGGCTTGAATCTGTTTCTGAAACAATAACTAAAGACTCCAAGAAGTTCACATTATTATCCCGTTAACTTGTATATAAATGTAAACAGTTCAACAGCTGTATTATTAGATACCAAACAATTTTTTGTGATACATTGTAATGTAAATGTGTTTATATGTAAACTAAATTATATGTAAGTATTCATATTATATATAGTATTTACCTATTTCTAATTAAATATATGTATGTATATTATGAATTTAAATAGACGACTCCCTTGATAAAGTGAACATAAAATTCATGAAACGTCGGGAAACTTGTTTTTATTTATATGAAACAATTTGGGCCTAAGTAGCTTGAAGAAAAATATTGGACAGGTAGTACCCTATTGTTGATCAAGTGTAATACGTATACATACATACATACATATAATCGGTTAACATTCTCGTATCATTTTGTGATATGCACTTACATATACATACTTAAATTTATAACCATACTCGCATATTGAATATACATTTATATATTTGTTTATTTAATTATAGTTTCATAATCGCCTCCGACTATTGGCAATCACGTTTTCCTGGACGTTCTGTGGCTTTGGATATGTCAATGACGTATATAATAGTGGCTTTTGCTACAGTGTTATTGAATAATGTTTTCCTTTCGTTGGCACCATTTAGAGTGCGTGTAATGTTCGGTTATATTGTATCGTTCACAACACTCGTATTTGTTGCGGTATGTGAAGTAGCCTGGCATATGTTTGCAGCTAATACAGCATACTCTGTGAATTTGGCAGCCGTCTCTTTAGTAGCCATTGGTTGTACAGGTAAATTTTTGACCATATGTCACAAAAAAGAGAAAAATGTTTATTCAGAAATCAATATTCATGTGAATTATTTATTTAACAGTTCAACAATCAAGTTTTTATGGATTTGCAAGCATGTTTCCTAAACGGTATACACAGGCTGTTATGACCGGTGAAAGTTTAGCTGGTTTTTTGGTGTCTTCCAATCGTGTTGGTACAAAGCTTTTAATACAAAACGATCGAGTATCAACTGTGATTTTCTTTTTTACATCAACGCTTTATATACTCTTCAGTTATTTGTTGCATTTGGCTACTATAAATTCACCATTTGTACGATACCATATGAAGGCTTGTGCCAAAATAATTCTGCGTCCGGATGAAGATCGTTTGGTAAGTGAGAGTGGATAAACTTTTTTAATTTTTTAAAAGTTAAATCGGGGGAACCTCTTATTTTTTTATTTATAATTTTTGAAAAACCGCAAAAATATCTTTTAATTTTTTGTTCTCCTTCGCTGGGATTTGAACCTCGGTCGTTTGATATCCAAATCAATTCAATTTAAATGAATTGGAAATGAATTGTAATTAATTTTCATTTGAATGGATATGTGAAAAAACAGATTAAACGGTTCTGCGAAATTGAAAACCCTAAAATTATTCATCAGTCACCTTTGCGTCCATTAAAAGTGACAGTCTGCTGTGCAATTTGTCATGAGGAATCATTGGACCTTACTTCTTTGAAATTGAAAACTGTCAATGGGAAGCGATATCGTGATATGATTGAAAACTTTTTAATGCCATAACTGCATGCTTGTAATGGACATTCCACAAAAGTAGGTGAAGTTGTATTAGGCAGGAAATATAGTTGTTTGTTTTGCAGTTCATTTGAAATATTTGCCATATTACAGTCATGTAACCTCATCTAACATTACTTATATGATTATGAATTCAAATTTTACTTATTTGTTAAACTGGCAATATTACCATTTATCTTTTCGGTTAAATTATTGCCAGTAGTCGCAATTTTACATTGGCCACCTTATTGCATAACATGAGGCACTACCTGCTTCACATCCCTGTTTAATCATATATAATAATATTGGAAACGCGAATTATTGTTATATCGAACGTCTGTCCTCAATCTTTCTTTCAAATAAGAGACGGCAGCGTATAACTTCCTTTTTCTGCTAGCCGGTGACGAGATTGCACATAGGTCGGCTCAAATCTAATCTCAGGAATTTTTAGAAATCGTGGGGAATAATCAAGAACGGTCTTGGTAATTTAATCCGATTCACTGGTAATTAGAACTTTATCGAATATTTTGTAAATTTATTTATTTAATTGATTTTTATAAATTTTATTGTTTTCACTGCGGATTTTTATATTTAATAATGAATAGGACACATTTCTAGGGATAACAATCATTCATAGGCAGCGTGGTTGCAGGAATAGATGTCGTAATACATATGTCTATAGGTGCAGGATATTGTACGTGTATAATATATGTACGTTATCTAAAAAACGGTACTTAGGAAAAAAAATAACAGCGTTTTTCGTGCTCAGGAGGTCCCAATTAACATATCTAGGCATGTAGCGTTCTGGTATTTTTTGGCTGTAAACCAGTGTAATTGATTGTAATTTAAACTTATGTGAATTTTTTATTTGTGAATAAAATAATTTTTTTTAAATACTATAATGATTAAATCGAATACATTTTTGGTCAATAGGAATTCGTTGATAATGAATTGGTAAGACCAAAGTGGCAAAGAGTGATGACAATGAATTAGGGTATCGTTTTGAATTTTGTAATGGGGGTTTTTAATACAGGGTGTTTTTTTTAGAGGTATAGAACTTCGAATTGAAATAAAACACAAGAAAATCGTTTTAATGTCCATCAATTTGGCTTTATTGGAAGGATAATTTTATGCCATTAATGTTTAAATATGATTTCGGGCATGTGGCCGCCGCGGCTAGCTCGAATAAAGCCAATTCTACAGGTCCAATTTTCAACCACTTTTTCAAGCATATGGGGCCGTATGTTGGCAATAACGCCACGAATGTTGGCTTCCAAGTCCCCTAACGTTTCTGGTTTGTTGGCGTAGATGAGCGACTTCACATATCCCCAAAGAAAATAATCCAATCCAAATGGAACCACAACTCATCCACATTCATGCCATCCAACTCGGGAACAAAATAGTCGGTTATCATGGCTCTATACCGGTCTCCATTAACGGTAACTGACACTCCAGCATTATTTCGGAAGAATTATGACCCAATGACTCCACCAGCCTATAGAGCACACCAAACAGTCAGTTTCTGTGGATGTAATGGCGTCTCAGGGGTCTCATGGGGATTCTCTTCACTCCAAATGCGGCAATTTTGCTTGTTGACGTAGCCATTCAACCAAAAATGAGCCTCATCTCTGAACAAAATTTTGTGATGAAATCAGCATCGAGATCAATCTCATTTTCGGCCCATACACCAAGATCACGACTCATTGCATGGTCTCGCGGCTTTAATTCTTGCACATGCTGGATCTTGTAAGGTCGCAAGCCAAGATCTTTGCGCAAAATCTTCCATAAAGTTGATGAACAAAGCTCCAATTGCTGTGCACGGTGGCGAATCGATTCATTCGGGTTCTCTTCAACACTTTGCTCTACAGCGGCAATTGTTTCTTCGGTGCGTACTGTTCGACGTCTCTACGGATGCGTATTATCACATAGAGTAAACGTAGTGCGAAAACGATCCATGGTTAACCGAATTAATTGCTCTGATGGACGATTATGTTGACCATAAAATGCACGGAGCTTGCGGTAAACTTCGCCAACTGAACCATTATTTTCGAAATAAATTTGCACGATTTGCAAGCGTTGTTCTTTTGTCAACCTGTTCGTGATGAAATGGCAAACCAAACTAAATATTAATCACTTGACAGCTGCCAAAATGGCCGCCAGTTAAAAAAGTGATGCCAACTTAAAGTTCTATACCTCAATAAAAAACACCCTATAGAATTATTACGGCGCAGAAACCAAAGGGAGGAGGGAGGGTAGAGAGCCGAGTCCTCTCATGGTCACCTGAAAGATGGAATGTGAGCTCAGACAAATACAATCAAGCCCCAGAATTTTTTAAATTGACCTCAATCCCAGTAGAAATTAGTGCTTACCAATAAGCTATTTTGTAAGGGAGAAATTGTAAACAATCACTTACTCGTGCGCATCAATAATGCATGATTTTTATATGAAATGAGCCGCTAAAATGCAATAGAAACGCAAATTTATTGCAACCAGTAAGCAAATATTATACAAAATCAAAAATAATACCTTATCCTATAGCATCTTTGTAAGTTTTAAGGTATGCAATAACAATATAATGCTTCCATTATAACTTACAGTTTTATTTATTGCTTCCAAATTTGAAAAATTTTCTGCTGGGATAGGGCATTTTTATTTCATCTTTTGTTTTTGTGTCAACCGACTTTTTGTATATTTTAAAAAAGGGAGTAATATTTTATTATTGTGATGTATACCTACGAGCAGTATGGAAGGACAGAACCCGCCCACTCGACTGATTAGCTAGCATATTGAAGACTCCCGTTGTCCTACTCATAGTCTGCTTAATTTTGTTAACACCTTGTGCCTAGTTATTTCAAGATGATTTCGAGCAGTTTTAATCATTGTAGAACAGTTGAATATTTCATGGCACAAATTCGCATGGCTGACAACTTTAGTCACATTACATGCTTTGGACTTGACTAATATGTGGTTTCAATAAGACGGTGCCACATCACATATATCCAGGATTACAATGGAATTACTGGGAGACCTCTTTCCACAACAAGTTATTTCAGGGAATGGTGATGTTGCTTGGCCTCCACGGTCGCCTGATTTGGCTGCTCCGGACTTCTTTTTGTGGGGATATCTGAAAATAAGGCTTATGCAAACAAACCAGAAACGCTGGAGCAACTCAAACAAAATATTCATGATGAAATTAATGAAATACTGCTTGAAATGTATGAGAATGTAATGAAAAATATGCTCGCATTTGTAAGACTAACAGAGACGGGCATTTATTTTATATTGTATTCCATACATAATTGCCGACATTAAATAAAACATTCATCAATGTAAGATCCATTCCCGTTCGTTTAATCAAAATTATAAACAAAGTAGTATACCTTCCCGACGGACACCCTGTAAAATGATTGTTAAAATTAGCTGGTAACGACACAAAAAGCCCATTATTGATTAAAAATTGGTAATGCTGGGTAATTTATGAAAAGAATATGTGTAATTCGAATTACCCAATGATGTTACATTAAAAAAAGCATATACAGTGGCTCTCAGCTTATTTCGTGTGTCGTACTTTTGGTGATGATTTATTACATAGATTTATTTTCGTCTTAATTATTTAAAAAAAGCCGATGAATATTTAAATGTTAATATATTTTATGCCTGGATAAAATAAAAAGTTCATAAAAAAAATATCAAAAAAGTGAAATTTATAAAAATGTTAGCGAAGCTTATTTCGTGTATATGTAAAAACTATTGAATATTTCTGTAATTTTTTAAAATTTTTAAAAGTTTAATATTTTGTGGAACAATTGATTGCATTGAATCAACAAGCCTTTTGATATATGCGGCGGTTATTTTCTCCCATTCTACTTGTAGTTCCATTTTTAAGTCCTGCTGATTGCTTATTTGAATACTCCAAAAATTCTCTATGAAATTGAGATCTGGTGATTGGGGTGGTGTATTAATAATATGGGGGCAATTCGAAACTAACCATGTTTGCACAAGTTGTGATTTGTGTTTGGCGTCATTGTCTTGGTAGTCGCCGTGGTCTAGTGGTTAGTGTGTTGGCTTACTAAGACATGGGTCCTGGGTTCGATTCCAGGCTCTGACATCTTCAAAAAAAGAAATATGATAAAAATATTTCTTTCGGCGACTACCTCTCAGCAGTCTTCTGGCAAAAGCTCTGAGAGTAACTAATTGCCATGAACAAGCTTCTCAAATCTGTCGTTCGGAGTCGACATTAAACTGTAGGTCCCGGTACTCATGGATAAAAATTCACACACACAACATGAGTGCTGCGAGAAGCTAGGCCGTAATCCTGACACAGGGTTGTAAAGGCCAGTTATGTATGTATGTATGTATGTATGTCATTGTCTTGGTAATAAATTATTTTTCAAAAGGTTTATAAATGTTTTTGTTCATTGTCTGATCTATAAACACTAAGTTCCCAACACCAGCTGACCACATGCACCCCCCACACCATCACATGACCACCACCGTCTTTTTTGGTTCCGTATTTAGCTTCCTCCAGACATTTTTCAGGAGGACTGTATTCCACTGATCCCTGTCAATGTGGTCTCTGGCGAACTGCAGTCTAATTTTTAATTTTTCGGGGTTATATGTGGCTTGTTTACTTCTGTTCTCTAATGGATATCGTTGCGACGCAACACACTGGTTCAAGAGCGGCATTAATTCATTTTTTTCATGCCTTCTGATCTAACTGATTTTTTTATAGTTTGTAATAAACAATCTAATTATCATTTACCAAAAATATTAGTCTTATATCAAAGACTATATACACTCAGTACATTTTGGTTTAACACAAATTTTGTACAGCATAAGGATGCGTGGGACAAGTGGCAAGGGAAGGGAAAAAATTTGCTCTTTTTTGCAAAGATAAATTTTTTGTTGATAACAAATAACGGGGGAGAGCGAAAGCACTTTTATTTTGCTCTCTTGCAAGATAAAGTATTTGATATTATTGTTGTTGTTATTCTTACTGTTTATGTTATTTTTTTAATGGTTTATTTTCCTTTATTTATTTGGTTTATTTGGTTTATTTTTTAAAAAGAGAGATTGTTCTTTCTATTAAATGTGAGATTGAAATATAGAAAGAAACAAGATGACTTCGTAGGTGAGTGTAGGGAAAATCACATTTGTTTTGTTTTTGTGAAAACGAAATTAAATTGATTCGCACCGAATTTATGATGCCCATTGTATGAAATTTATATGCCAAATTTTTAAAAAAATTCTCTTGTAGTAGAAAATTATGTTTACAAGTAATGTTAAAAATGAATAATATTTTACATTTTACTTATTTGTATTCTGCAAAAGAGAAAAGAAGTTCTTACCAAAATAAAAAATTCAAATTAACTTAGTTTGTAATAAAACTATTATTTAAAGTATTATTAAGTTAATAGTGCAAAGTCATAATAATTTCATATTAATAAAAAAATGGTAAGAAAATTATTTTTAATTACATGTGCACTAGTGTGTCCCAAAAAAATTTTTTTTGGGGATCAAGCTTATTTTGGACCACTATGAGGCAAAGTATTTTTGAGAATTTTTTCAGATTTTTTGGAAGTGGTTTAGAGGTCGCGCAAATTGATTTTTAATCAAAACTCCAGCTTTTTGAGCTCTATTTAAATTTTGGTTATGAATTGCTAAAAAATCGACATTTTCTCGACTTCTGAGTCAATATTGTTAAAGAAAATATTCTGATCTTTAATTTTATGTGCATAAATAATAAGTTTCGGCAATGATTTTGCACATTTTGATACATTATATAACAGTTTTTCCTAAATTTTCAACAAATATCGAAAACAATGGTTTATAACTTTTAAAACTTGTATAAAGACTAAAAAAACTAATGATTAAAAGATTATTAAGTTTTAAATAAGTTAGCAGAAAAAAATAAATTTTCTTTTACCGTTCTCGAGTTGTACCCTTTTAAAGCTTTGTACCCACTGCATAAAATTTTTAATACTACAAAGTGTGAACTAGGTTATACAACAATTATATAAACAATAAAAAATTAGATTTGTTATAAATCATTTATTGGGATTCTTGTGATGCTGCCCTATTCCCTGCAGTAAATTCTGAAAGTCTGTTTCAGAAGGTCGCCGAGGTCTAGTGGTTAGTGTGTTGGCTTACTAAGACAAGGGTCCTGGGTTCGACACCAGGCTCTGACATCTTCAAAAAAAAGAAATATGGAAAAAATATTTCTTTCGGCGACTACCTCTCAGCAGTCTTCTGGCAAAAGCTCTGAGAGTAACTAATTGCCATGAACAAGCTTCTCAAGTCTGTCGTTCGGAGTCGACATTTAACTGTAGGTCCCGGTACTCATGGATAAAAATGGACACACACAACATGAGTGCTGCGAGAAGCTAGGCCGTAATCCTGACACAGGGTTGTAAAGGCCAGTTATGCATGTTTCAGAAGGCATCAATTTCTGAATTTTGAATGAAAATGAAAAAAGCTGCTTTCCAAAAATACATATTTTTATAGAGTATATAATTTTTATCATCCAGCGGGCTCGGTTAATAGCTCTAGGAGATTTTATTGTTGGATGGTGCTCAGGTCTATCACCCAAAAAAATAAGGCTGAATTGTGCATTTCTTTATAATCTTCCCTTATGCATATTCTCCAGCTTCCCTTTTACAAAAATTATTAGATCTTTTCGTATCAATAATAATTAATTGGGAAAATTTTTCCAACAATTTCGTGATTCGTACAATCCTAAAAATTTTTTTTAGCCCACCTTTGCTGAAGAGTGATGAAAATTATAATTTGTGGGGATGTAATTTGATCCTCAATATTAAGGGCGTTAAACGCTGATCCAGCAATTAGTTCCAACATATGGTGGCGACATGACAAGAATATGACGTCTTTTTTTAATTTCTGGAGAAGTAAAATGCATGTCCCAATCCGCCGTCCTGTGTTGGAGCTTGTCGTGTCCGCACACATAAATTGGTTAGTTAGATTCCAGCATAAAACCTTTTATCTCAAGCCATAAAATATATCTCCAGCACTAGTCAAAAACCGCTATTTTACTGTCCTGCACTTATCTGTTTTTAAGGCATTCCAGGAAGCAAAACACAAAGTTCAATAATTGCAAGTTGTAAATGATGTCGCAGAACGTGGTGTGGCCTTGGCTAGTAGTTATTTTAATATCACAACTTCTGAAACAGACTTTCAAAATTTACTGCAGGTCATAGAGCGGCATCGCAAGAACCCCAATAAATGATTTATAACAAATCTAATTTTTTTGTTGTTTTTTATAAAATTGTTGTATATTTAATTCGGATGCCAACCTAGTTCAGTAGTTTTTTTTTTTTATAGTATTAAAAATGGGTACAAAGCTTTAAAAGGGTATAACTCCAGAACGGTAAAATAAAATTTACTTTTTTCTGCTAACTTATTTAAAACTTAATAATCTTTTAAACTTCATCATCAGTTTTTTTAGTCTTTATACAAGTTTTAAAAGTTATAAACCATTTTTTTCGATATTTGTTGAAAATTTAGAAAAAACTGTTATATAGTGTATCAAAATGTGCAAAATCATTGCCGAAACTTATTATTTATGCACATAAAATTAAAGATCGGAATATTTTCTTTAACAATATTGACTCAGAAGTCGAGAAAATATCGATTTTTTAGCAATTCATAACCAAAATTTAAATAGAGCTCAAAAAGCTGGAGTTTTGATTAAAAATCAATTTGCGCGACCTCTAAACCACTTCCAAAAAATCTGAAAAAATTCTCAAAAATACTTTGCCTTATGAGTATCCAATTTAAGAATGATCTTCCCACGAATTCCAATTTTTAATTTTATTTGGGACACCCTAATGTGCACATTAAACGTTTCGTATACATATATGTATGTATATACCGTTTGTACTTTAGGATTCAAATTCATCGGTCTCACGAAAAGCTGGCAACAAATGCAGTCTGCCCCATTGCCATTTAAGGTCAAACAATGAGTCTTTGAAGAAAAGAGTTACGGTAATGGAAAAAAGTTACAATTAAAGAAGTCCATTGAAAACATTACCATGGCAAAGCTGTTATCTTTAAAAATAACTCAGTTTAATACCTTATCTTAATTGTGAAAAAGATGATGCGGTTATGTTGATTATAAATTTTCAAACAAAATTTCTTTTAAAAGATGCAGCATATCCGAATGTCAACAAACCTCCGCAGAGAACGCTCTTAATATCTATGAAGGTAATGAAGTATATTTTGACGAAAACAGCGATAGTTTTAATTCCGTTACTGTACCAAGACGTTATTTCGCTGGGTATATAGCGCAACGAATATCTTGCCAAAAATTTCGGTGGATATAATTAAAATCACCCAAATATTGACATACTCCTAAATGTATATACATGCGAAAAATTAGGATGAAGAATCAGATTTTGGAAGTTTGTGTGGACCATCAGATTAGTTTTTTGAAATATGCAAGATACAAATAAAAGTATTTGAAAAAATATTCATAGAAGACAAAAGCATACGAAATATTAACAGCCAGGCCCACGATATCGAAAGAAAACTTAAGCGAAAGAAACTCAGTCACTCACTGTGAATCTAAACTGCGGCCCACTAATTGTCACTTTATCGTTCGATCTGCTTTACGTTAAGGCGGATTCACCCATAAGTTTCTGAAACATTTTCTGTGCAAACGAATTTTTTGTTTACTGAGAGTTTTCTGCACCACGATTCACCCATTTCAGAAATTTTGTTCGTAAAATCAGTGTTGCCATATTCAATTGAAAATTACATAAATACATATGTGCATAACGAAAAAGAAAATTAATATGTGTCCAATTAAGCAAATAAAGAATTAATAATATTTATTACAAAAGTAAATAAACAATTAATAGTATTTGTGGTGAATTTTTATTTTATATTATTATATTTATATATTATATTATTATATTTATTTATTGCTGTTTTATGGCGTCTTCGCAAGCATTTCCAGTGTGTTTGACATTCATTTCCTTTTGTAATTAAATTAATTTTTTGTTCGTCTTATTAATTACCAAAAAAGCAATAAAATATTTTATTGAATTCGTCTCAAATATATATCAATGGAAGGCAAGCAATAGAGTGCACGTTAATACTATTTATATTATTAAAAAGATATTCCGGTATGTGATAAAAAACGATTTCGATCAAAATTGAAATGGAATGAAATTTCAAGTTGGTTAAACTTCCAAATCTTTTCATATTCGGGATTCCTTTTTTGTTCATTACTTTACTGACGGACTATTGCCACTACATCCGTGATTATCGAAATATTAAAATAATTAAAACATATATATTTACATATATGTTTTAAAATTTCGATCGTTTTTCATCACATACGGGATTATTTAAAAAATTTAATAAATATCGCATCACCCAAGGATGTAAATTTGTTTCTTGAATTCTATAAGTTATAAAAATAAATGCACTTACTGCCAATTCCAACTGCTTCTGCTACTTCTGCCCAAACAATTTGTTTTACATGATTGTTTTTATAAGAGCTGTTGCTTAAATCATATAAGCATTCCCTCCCCGGCTTTTTTATTTCGCTAATTAATTTTAGTGCAATAGCCTCTGACAACTCCATCTTAAATTTATTCAGAAAGGGCAAAGAAAATGTAGGAATTATACAGTAAATTTCTTCAATATTACAACTTACCTTATATAATATTTTTAAATTTTAACTTTTTTATTTTTGGCGCGAATATTTTCTTTTTAATATGTTTTTTTTCTTATTGGCCTTTTTTTGTTTGCTTTTCTTTACATTATTCACTGTACCATACTAATTTTTTAATACGAATGCCAAGCAATATGGCATGACTCTTGTATAAATTTTGTATGATATGGCCACCTTTTTCAGTGTGGTTCGGACCAAATTTAAAATTAATTTAAATCAAGCTGAGACCACTTCGCACAAAATCATTTCTCTCGCTCTCTGAGAGAAACGTCAAACTACATATAAAAAAAATTTGGTCCGAACCGAGAAACTCATGGGTGAATCCGCCTTTACCAACGTAATGCAAATAAACAACAAAGCTGCCATAACAACATATCAAAAATTAATCGCGAATATACACGAAAAAAATGCTGAAATGCTTAAATTGTACAGTAAAAAATGCAACCGTGTGCTAGTTTAACTTGACAGAAATGTAGTAAACAAACCTATTCCGATTTTGTTCATTTATGTATATGTGTGTAAAAAAATTTTGTGTTACTAATCGCATTTATTTTTGGCGACACAAAAATTAGTGTGCCGCAAATCAGCTGTTTGTCGCTTAAAACTACACGATTCGATATCGTGGGCCTGGCTGTAAGAAAACTATTTTCGAACAATGCATACAATGCACCAAAAATACAACATATTCCTTTTGGTATGAATATGACGTATGCTATAAACATAGATTAGAGATGCTGAATCTTCTTGTGATAACATTACTTCGTAAGAAGAATGGCAGACTCAAAACTATAAATCATCAAGTGCTGAGAAAGTCGAAATTTTAACTCATTAAAAATTAATTTAAATAAACTGTCCAAATGTAAAAACATTTTATCTTTATTTCTTTGTAAAAATTTCTATAGTATAATATATGCTTGTTAAAATTTTTATGTTATTTATACGAAATTAGCATTTCGGTGCTAGTCGATTTATTTTTATTTTGTACACCAATAAAACACATATTCTTTACCCTACATAAATATCAACTTTTATAAAATTCATTTTCTTGTTTACTACAAATATTATGTGGTTTAAAAAGTATTAAAAAGAAACAAAACACAAAAAGAACTTATGAGTAGACTACACATATATGCATACAAACATATCGCACACCCAGTTCAAAAGTGGCACAACTCAAAAATTAAAACAACACGTATTAATACATAAACTCGAAAAATAAAAATTTTGAGTTGTGTCACTTACGAACTGGTTGTGCGATATGCATGTGTACGTCTGCTTGTTATAGCTTATTCTCTTTTTCGCAAAATTTGTCTCCCTTTTTATCTTTCAGAGAGACTATAAATCAGGCCTGTGCAAAAGTAAAAATGTAGTTGTGTTGGTGATAAAATGAGAATTTCACTGCTGAACGTGTAAGTAGCAGTATAAGCAACTATATGAATTTTTTTAAATTAAAATTTATATGTAATATTTCATATAAAAATTTAATTAATTTAAGAACAATTTATAAATACTACTCTGCCATAAAGAAATAAAAAGTACTTTTAATTTTTTAACAAAAAAAATTTTTTTTAAGTTCTGTTTTTTTCATTCAATTTATTAACAATTATATAAAAATAATTAAAATGTCACTGAAAAATTTTTAAACTATATTTTCAAACGTTCTATGATAAATAATGTATTGGATTTACAAATTCATTTATAAAAGAAAATATTTGTGTGCAATGCTATTAATTTTGTTCTCACTGCAAACAATAAATCAGCGTACACCCACCACGCATGTTAACTCGTCGCTGTCTCAGTGACAACTGAAAGCAAGAGCGTAAGAATACATGTGAGCAGGCCTGCCAGATGATTTCAATCAAAAATCAGCAAATTTATAAAAAAAAATCGGCATTATCTGCAGTCCAAGCAAGAAAAATCGGCAAATTAAAATTTCCCATTTTAAAGACAATAAAGTAGTTTTATTAACAAAAAATAAGAAAAATAAACAAAAACATAACAATTCAGCAATAACATTAACAAAGCTTTTAGCTGAGCGTTGCACAATTTGCAAAAAAAAAGTCAGAAATCCATTCTTCCTTTAACTTGCGCTTTTTCTTCTTATCATCCTAAAAAATTTAAATGACTTTGTTATCAATATTTTTGTACCTCTATTGTGTTTGGAATTCAAGTATACTCACATAAGATTGGCTATCTGATGTACTTGCATTATCTTCCTTTTCGATATAATCTAAAGCCTGGTATTGAGTTCAATTTTGTGAAAAAAGTTTAGCTACATTTATTTTTCCATTCGAAAAATTTGACATGCAACATATATCCCTAAAAGCATGCATCACCTTTACACTCAACAAATAACACAGTTCAACAAAAAAATTTTTTTTGTTGCTTTTGACAAGATCTAATTAAACTTTCGTTTGAGGCTCAGAATCTACATGTATTTTAGTTTTTCAGTTTTTCGTTTTAAGACCTGCACTTTTTATGCAATCTTTAACAGTCCAACTGCTGTGCAGTGAGTTGAAATTATAATGATATATCATGCATTTTATATACAGAAATTGCAAAAGACCACCTATAATAATTCGAATATCCAATATAACTCTAAATAACCCAACACCAAAGCTATGTCAACAGTAAAAACTCTATTATAAAATCCTGCTCATTATAATATACATACATACATACATAACTGGCCTTTACAACCCTGTGTCAGGATTACGGCCTAGCTTCTCGCAGTACTCATGTTGTGTGTGTCAATTTTTATCCATGAGTACCGGGACCTACAGTTTAATGTCGACTCCGAACGACAGACTTGAGAAGCTTGTTCATGGCAATTAGTTACTCTCAGAGCTTTTGCCAGAAGACTGCTGAGAGGTAGTCGCCGAAAGAAATATTTTTTCATATTTCTTTTTTTGAAGATGTCGGAGCATGGAGTCGAACCCAGGGCCCATGTCTTAGTAAGCCAACACACTAACCACTGTACCACGGCGACTATAATATAAAAAAGAATTATAATATAAAAAGAATTATTGTAGGCTGGTGTAAATTTATTTTATTTCGTTCGAAAGAAATGTTTACTATGTTGTTCCGTACATGAATCAAAATGTTGAATGAAACTTGTTGCAGTTAGAAAAAATGTTGATATGTAGATTTCACATGTTTATCGCAACAAGAACAGAGTACTACTTTTGAAACATTTTTTCACAAACATTTCGTACGATACATTTTTATATGCAATTTAACAGCTTTTCGTACGAAATGTTGAACTCAGTACCAGGCTTAAAAAAAATAATTTTTTAATTTAAATTATATTCATTGAAGGTAAATATAGTGAATTTTTCGTACCTCTACTCTTTTGTAAATATCTATCCATTTTAAAACACAAATATTTAATTTTTTTATAAGAATCACTTGAGTTGCTGTCGCTTGAAAAATTGTTTGGTCTTTCAAATTTGGTAAAAAAAAAGTTTTCGTTATTTTTTTCTTTTGTTTTGATTCTTCATAGTTGATTTCTTTTCAAACAAAAATGTACTAACCGAACACACAGAACATATATACGCTTAATTTTAAATAAATGTAACGTTTTTGTCTCTTTTGCATAAGCGATGACTTATTAACAGTTGTTTCTTTTTATACAGCAAATATTTCAGTGTTGTTAAAAATTTTAAATTATACTAAAATAACGAAAGTCGTCGTATTTTAAGTTTTTATGAACAAATCGGCATTTTTAAAGCAAAAATCGGCAAATCGGCATATTGGTAATTTTAAGGTAAAAAATCGGCAAAATGCCGATAAATCGGCAAATATGGCAGGCCTGCATGTGAGTTTAGCTAAGGCACAATTGTGTATGAAATTTTTATTTTTGCACAGGCCTGCTATAAATGATTTTCTCTTTTATATGGGATTTTTTCTAAATCCCATGCAGATTTTTGCAATGGAAAAAACAATGTACTGAGCGCAACATCTTTATATTATATAGCAGAGGTGGGGAACCTTTTTACCATTAGAGGCCACATTTAAATTAGTCAGCAATACGAGAGGCCGCATAAGCTGATTGACCTAAGAAAGTCACTTTTTGTGAAATTATTATATTTTTTCTATAGATTTAACAATTTATTTAGAAAAAATAAACAATAATACTACAAAATTTTAAATAGAATATACATTTAGAATAATATAAAAATTGTATTAATAAGTTTAGTTGACCTTATTATTGATTAATATATAAGCGTTTAATTAAGCTTTAGGTCTATTATATAAATATTTTTTCGATATTTCGCTACTTCTCTGCGTAGCTTCTTCAGGAAATATTTTTATTTAAAAAATTTTTTTAAAAAAATACATACATACATACATATTAAAAAATTGTGTCACATGAAAAAATATTCTATCAAGAAAATTTGTCATATAAAAAAATTTTTTTAAAAATAAAAACCAACAAACATATTTAATTAAATATTACAACGAACAAACATTTTTTAGAAAAAATAATTACAAAATAATTAAATTAAATAACTAAAACATAAAAAACATATTAAAAAAGAATCATAATGATATATGTATAAAAACAAAAATTATTTGTTAGGTGGTATTATATTAAAAAATTTAAACAAAAAAAAAGAAAAACAAATAATTGTAACATAAGTGTCTAAGTAAGGAAGCCTGAAGTCTTTTTCCTTCTCAATTGTAAATTTAATATTGTCATCAAATCCAATGATGATATTAAATTTACAATTGAGAAGGAAAAAGACTTCAGGCTTCCTTACTTAGACACTTTATTGATTAGAAGAGGTAGGCACCTGACAGTTGATTGGTACCAGAAACCTACAGCTTCAGGAAGAATTATTAATTATTTCTCGAAACATGATCATTTGATTATTAAGAATACTGCTAAAAATTTTATAGATAGAGTATTGACAATTAGTGACAGAGAACTTCACATCAAAAACCTGAAGATAATTAGGGCCATTTTGGTAGACAATGATTTTCCTGAGAACCTAATTAGTAAATTAATAGATCGAAATAAGAATAGGATAAAGTTTTGCGATAATGGCAATAGTGTTAATGTTAACAACAACATTGACTCTGATAATATCGTTAGTGATAATAGTATTGCTGACAACAATAGTAATGATAATAATAATAATATTGACTACGGTAGCAGATATGATAATAATGGGACGATGAAGTACAGATCAATTACATATATATCGGGATTATCGGAACGGTTAAGAACCTCTGGAATATTTAATTCTGGAAGGTTTAAGATTGCGTTTAAGACTTACAATACCTTGGCAAAATTATTTAGTAAGACAAAGGATAAAATTAGTAAATTGGATATGTCTAATGTTGTATATAGGATTCCTTGTGGTGGTAATGACAATGAAGTTTGTAGTAAAGTCTATGTAGGTACAACAAAGAATAAACTTAAGACTAGACTCGCTGGTCATAAGACAGACCAAAAGTATAGGGACATTAATTCACAAAAAACCGCAACAACACTTAGAATAAATTATAAAGCAGACACAGACAATGTTGCACAAACATACAGACATCTTATACACAAAAATTGTCAAAATTAGATTTTTACAGCTGTATTTATAATAAAAAGTTAGCAACTACTTAACATATAGGCCAAAAACTGGCAAGTTTATAGCCTGCTATAGATTAATATTATTAAATTTTCATACCTTTTATTTGATAACTGGTTAAAGAATCAAAAATTAAAGAACTTGTGCATTTGGCTAAAAAAATTTTTATTATAAATAAGGCTGTTAAAAAATGTTAAAATTATAAGTATTAGTTTAATAATATCCTTTTTAAAATTTTTTAAAGCTTTTAATCTTTTTAAAAAGTTGTTATGTTACAATTATTTGTTTTTTCTTTTTTTTTTGTTTAAATTTTTTAATATAATACCACCTAACAAATAATTTTTGTTTTTATACATATATCATTATGATTCTTTTTTAATATGTTTTTTTTTATGTTTTAGTTATTTAATTTAATTATTTTGTAATTATTTTTTCTAAAAAATGTTTGTTGGTTGTAATATTTAATTAAATATGTTTGTTGGTTTTTATTTTTAAAAAAATTTTTTTATATGACAAATTTTCTTGATAGAATATTTTTTCATGTGACACAATTTTTTAATATGTATGTATGTATGTATTTTTTAAAAAAATTTTTTAAATAAAAATATTTCCTGAAGAAGCTACGCAGAGAAGTAGCGAAATATCGAAAAAATAATTATATAATAGACCTAAAGCTTAATTAAACGCTTATATATTAATCAATAATATAAAAATATTATAATATAATAACTTTATTGACCTCTTTTTTTAAATAATAATAAATCTCTTTTTCGAGCTTAAGGTCTTTTTATATTAATATTAAATATTTATTTTTTCAATATTTCGCTGCCCCTTCGTGTAGCGTCTTCAGGAACTATTTTTTATTTTGTTTTTTTTTTTTTTTTTTGTTATTATTTGTTAAAATAATAATTCCTGAAGACGCTACACGAAGGGGCAGCGAAATATTGAAAAAATAAATATTTAATATTAATATAAAAAGACCTTAAGCTCGAAAAAGAGATTTATTATTATATAAAAATATTATAAAAAAATACAATAAAAAATACTTCGTTATTTACTAAGTTCGTGACTTATTTGGCTTTGATTTTGTTTGACAGTAATTGTATATTTGGATCAAGCTTCGTAACACACAGCTTTAATTTGTTTTTATTTTTGACATGAGAAAAAATATTCAGGGCAATTCGGGAATACTTTCCTTATATTGTCGAATGCGACCATTCACTTTCGACAACTAAATTTCTATACATTCTTAAATACGAGTGATGAATTATCGATAACAACTGTCATATTTTTGTCATTACTGCTCAAAATTTTATTTTTATTATTTGATTAAATAAAAATACATGTAAAAAACATAAAATTTAATACAAAAATATTTAGAAAATCTTCGTACTACCCTCAAAATATTCCCGAATGGCTTTTTCAAATTTCATTAGATGATGAAGTCCTATAACTACAATAGTAAGAAGTAATTTTTACTAGAAAATACAAAAATAAGAAATAATTCAAAGAATACTTCCCATTCAGTTATTTTTTTAAGATATCCCAATTCTTTTTTTACAGTAACGTACAGCCTGTTTTTAGAACACGAATGGTTTTTGACATTCGTCTTCAAATTGTAGTGTTTTTGTTAGTGTTTCTCATATAAAAAGACGAATGTCAAAAACCATTTGTGTTCTAAAAACAGGCTGGTAATTTTCATCAAACTCTTCTAATTAATTGCTGCTGCAAAAAATTCGGTTGTTCAAATTTTTTCTTTTTTTTTAGGTACTGGCTCTTTAGCAGGACTGTTATTGATATATAAACTAACTCCTTCTTCTAATGCTTCCGGTTTTTCAAATACTTCAAGTGAATTTACATTTGAAAAACCTTTCACGGATGTTTTATAATTTAATAGTAAACACTGCCTCTTCCAAATCGTTTAACGCAATGGTTTTGTTAGAACTTCACCTGTGGTCTTCATTTGCTGTTTATTTATTACCAGTTTGCTTTTTGTATTGATCTCGCCAGACCTTAGGAATTAAAAATTTTAAATTTAGGATGTGTGTGGATACTGATATTACCCAGTTTGGAGATATGAAAAGTAATTTCCAAATGGAATTTTACAGAAATTTCACAACTCATATTCACATGTAGTCGATAATTGGATGTAGAATTCAAATTTGAGCCTTTGATTAGATCCACTTACCTTTGTCCATCCTGCTAAATATCTAGCAGGAGGGACATTTATATTAACATTTTGTGTAATTTCTTTCCGTAAAGCATTTTGGTCTTCTGGTCGTAATGTGCTGACTCATCTTCCAATGCCCTTATGTTCCATCATAAAATCAACCATCAATTTAAATTGACCTGACGTTGTTTGTCTTTTAGCCCTAAATATTGCAAAAACAATTTTCCAATAAGTTAACCAAATACTGTTTTTTAGAAAACAAATTTTTATATATTAATTTTTGATGCTTTCTTCTTAATAGATTTACTTTTAGCAAAATTCGGTAAAAAAAGCCTTCTCTTTAATTATTTATGATATATTTTTTCCGATTGTTTATATAAAACGCAGCAAAATTTTTGACGAAGATGGTTGTGATGGTGAAAACGTTTTTTAGAATATATAGAAATTGAAAAAAAAAACTTATGTTTTCAAGTTGTTCATCCCTAACTTATTATAGAATTAAAAAATAAACTCTATGAGCGTATTTGAGGTGAAAACGAGAATAGGAATTGCCTTGATTGTCTCGCAACAGTAAGTACTTCCGAAGCAGGAAAGTAAACGGGGAGCATGTTCTCGAAGACATGGATATTCAACAGCATTTTTCCGGATTTATATGGGATCCTTTTTAGCGTTAAAAAGGGATTTGATGATAGTATCTTCCCCTAAATCAATTAACTCCATTTGTGGTTCTGAAGGAGCCTCGGATCTAGCTATTAAATATGGTTCAAATGCCAGTTTCATAGCAGGAGTGTGCTCATCAAAATCAGAAAATCTATTAGCATACTCTTCTATTAAACAATCCAAGGCACCTTCATATTCATCGATTATTTTATTTTCACAAGCAATGTTTTGAAAAATGATAAATTACTCAACAGGGAAGCGTTGAGAGATGCGAGTCAGAGAAGCTAAAGCAAGGTGTGACACTTAAATGAGAGATCTGAAACCGAGTTATGTTTACTTCTTAGACAAGGTAGTTGGCGCTGCTAGCGCTAATTTAAATTTTTTTTTGCAAACACAATCAGCTGACTATGTATGACAAATTTTGTAAATAATGTTTTATAATTTTAATTTATTTTCATATAAATAGTACATAGAACATTATTCGTTTTTTTAGTTATGTAAATTACATAAACTTTGTGGAATTTTCAGTAAAGTGAAAAATTTTTTATTTGGATATGAAACCAACATTTCGGCAATACTCTGAAAAAATCATAATTGATTTCTGAAATTCTGAAATCTCCGTATAAATAATTTTTCACTTACATAAAAATTCTACAATTTTGTAATTCCCAATATTCCTTCTAAATAATTTTATCGCGCAACTGTCATGGCGTTAATGTACAAGAGTTGTTTGAAACGAACTCTACTATTTTGTACTAGGTGGCAAAGGGCCGCACTAGAAGCTCGCGGAGGCCACAGGTTCCCCACCTATGTTATATAGTCTTTGCTTATATCTTTTTTACTTTTTTGTCCAGAGACATTCAAAGTTAACCTAAGTGAATGAGTTTAAAATGACCATATTATATATGCTACATTCTATCGCTTCATGCTTTTAAAATACTCTTGTAATGACAGTAAAAAAATTTTTTTTCATACAATTGGAAGTTTTTTTTATTTTCAAATATAAAAAAAAATTTTTTTTACTACAAAAAATTGTCCAAAAATATA
This sequence comes from Metopia argyrocephala, assembly GCA_963576795.1. Taxonomy (NCBI): domain Eukaryota; kingdom Metazoa; phylum Arthropoda; class Insecta; order Diptera; family Sarcophagidae; genus Metopia; species Metopia argyrocephala. The sequence goes on along the minus strand of OY756210.1, from coordinate 84,745,014 downwards.
TATTATCTAAAAATTCTATGGCTGATTTCTGATTCTATGTGGCTGATTTTCATGAAACTATTGTATTTTCTTAATTTAGTCAATATAATACTCCGTGCTAACTTTCAAGTTTCTAGGTCCACCCAAAAAAATCCACATGTTTTTACAGATCGTTAAACAAACTTATGAATTTTCTTAAAATGGCCGGGAAAACTGCAGACAAGTTGCAATAAAATCTATTGCAGAGAAGTGCAATCCTAAGAGTATGCAACAGAGTTTAATACAAACATCTACTGCAATTACATGATCGTGAAGGAAATTTTTCCTAACTAATTTTAGTTTTTTAAACCGGAATTGCTTAGGGGCAAAAACGGGCAGCTGAATTTTTAATAAATAATTAGCTGAGACTTCAGGCTTTAATTTGATATAAGTATCTGACTGGAGCTCGTTGGAGCTCAGAAGATGCAATCCATAGAATTTGGAGAAAATATATATTTTTGGACAATTTTTTGTAGTAAAAAAATTATTTTTTTTTTTAAATTTGAAAAAGATAATATATGTATATCATAAATAACGTCCAATTGTATGGAAAAAAATCTTTATAGTGTCATTACAAGAGTATTGTAAAAGCATGAAGCGATAGAAGGTAGCGAATATAATATGGTCATTTTAAACTCATTACTTAGGTCAACTTTGAATGTCTCTGGACAAAAAAGTTATAAAGATATAAGCCTAATATTTTTGGTAAATGATAACTGGATTGTTTATTACAAACTATAAAAAAATCAGGTAGATCAGAAGGCATGAAAAAAATGAATTAATGCCGCTCTTGAACCAGTGTGCGTCGTAGCGGGGGATCGACAACTAGTTCAGTTCCGCTTAAGGCCTATTTAGCCAAACGTAAACATAAACCCGTAAATGTAGTCGTGTCAGCTGATCGTTTCTGTTATATGAAAAGCTATACAAGAGGTTACTCAAGCGTATAGTAATGTAAACATATCGTAGCAAACGTATCGTAGAAAATAGAATTCTACGTTACTTTACGTGACATTTGCCAAGCAGTGTTGGGCTGTTTGTAATTGGAACAATATGGGGGTAATTTTACTCTTTATTTTTTTGGTACTTACATATTTTGGTACGTACATATATATAACATATACGTAAAATATATGTATATAATATACATAATATATATGTACCTATAACCACAATACATTGTAGTAATATATGTATGTTAGTGGAAAACCAGAATTATAATTTAATTGCATATACAGTATTTTTCGTTTAGCTGTACATTCAAGTTTGCATGAAAATTCGTGCACTTACGCAAAATGTTCTGCTACGCAGTATGCACTTAGCAGCATAAATAACGCTGCTAAGTGAATTCGCCTGCCTAAATAAAAGTGCTCTTACGTAAAAGTTTTTTCTCTTTGCCAAAATGGATTTATATATGCATCTTTTAATAATCAATAATTTCAGAGTCATATGTAAAAATAGTTAAACAAGAAAAACAATTTATTTAAAAATAAAAGAGGTACATAAGTAATTTAAATTCAAATTTCATTAAAAGCAAAAAAAAAAAAAGAAGCAAAAGTCATCAACTAATACGTACTACATATTAACCAAGTAATATGTGCTTTTGAAAAATATTTAGTAATACTTTTTTGCTTTAAAGCACGTACTGATTGCTTAAGAATTGCATTTTCTATTTCATCCAAAGTGCCATCAATATTATTTAAAAAGCAATATTTTTGTAGCACATCTAAAACGGTTAAAGCCTCCTTCATCGTCAAAACATTTTTCTATTGTTCCTCAATATTGTTCCTCCTTGTACAGCATCAATCAACAATATCTACGTCATTTAAATTTCCATAGCATTCGAAGCTATCATCACGTCTTATATAGCTTTCATAGCTAGAAAATAATTCAATTCGTTACTCTCTAATATTTCTACCTCAGAACTTGACGCCTCATAGAATTTTGCCTAGAAATTATCAAAAAGAGGTATCACTTTAGTTTCTGTTATGCATTTTTACATATTCGTACATATCTATAATTATCTTTTAAAAGCAAGTATATATTGTTTCAGGTCGGTTGGTAAGACCAAGCAATTTTTATAAAATACAGGGCATCCAAAAGCGAAATTGACTTGTATTTATAGTTTTATACATATATTTATAATTCAGTGAATTGAGTTACCACATAAACAAAGTAAATTTTTTTTCCTTTTTTTTGTTCTTAAAAATAGCGATTGCCATACTAATTTTTTTTGTGTTTATAAGGCACTTAAGAATAATATTTTGTATTAAAAATAAACATTGCTGACAAAAAATTGAATGCTCTTATTCAAAATATGCACTTAAGCAAAATGCAGGTAAACGATTTTTTTTCATACAACATTTAGCCATCATACACTATACTTTGTGTTTTGTGCAGTTAAGCCAAAGCCAAAGATACTTTTTAATACGAGTATCTTCACTTTTTTATAGATATTTCGCTACTTTTTTGTGTAGCTTTGGCATAAAATTTATTTTATTTAAATTAAGTTTATAATACTCGTACATTACATACATGTATATATTGTACATACACATTTATATGTGTATATATAAAAATAAAAGAATTTTTATTTAAGAAACCTTAAGCTTCAAATATTATTAAAATTTGAATATGAAAGTTTAAACCATTACCATTTAAATAATTTTCGTACTTCTTTCGCGTAATGTGCACATATTTGCCTACTTTTTCAAACAATCAAAAAAAAGTAACAAACTGAATTGCCATCTCAATGTTAATGTATGACCAAAACAGCTGACATGATTTTACGTTTGGATAAGTGCAACTACATTTACGTTTACGCTACATTTACATTTACGAATTCTACGTTTGGCTAAATAGGCCTTTAGACTTGGGTGTTTTAGCTCTTTTGACTGATGGCTCTTCTTAGTGCAACACTCTCAACCTGAGTGGGCAAACAAACAAAACATTTCAAAAACGTTACCACCAGTAGTTATAAAACAATACTTTGTATTGTTTTATTTTTGTGAAAGAAATTATTTGTTTTCAAAATAAATTTGATTAATTTTTTTATTTATTTGAAAACTTTCTTTTTTCAAATTCAAAATAATTCTACTGAAAAAATAATATTACAAAATTTAAATAGTATAGGTGATCGTAAAAGTAAAAGGTACAAGTTTGTTATTTATAAAGTAGAATAAATACAAAGTTGTAACAAACAGGAATCAAAAGTAAAACTAACTAAAATTAATATTAAATAGATTAACGTAATGTAATACATATAACTCCCCCACACTTTGAATACACATTACTCCTGGAATGTGAAGTATTGAAATTATATGTATTAAATTTACATTTAATAATAAAAAATTTCGTTGTATGGGTTTTCATAATGAATATTGAGAATAATAAATTATATCTAATTTTTTGTTTGTATGTTTTAAATTACATAGATTACATATATAATTTTTTAAGAACTCTTATATTGTACATTATAATATATTTATACATATATTAAGTATGCTCCAAAATTATTTAAAGAAAAGTATTCACAATATTATTTTCTTTCTTTATATTCAATGTTTTTATTATTTTTTATTATTCATTTTTTTGTTTAGAATAATTTCTACCAGTGATTTTTCTTTCAAATTTTTTATCTGGTACTCCATTTTGGAGCTCCATTCGAGCTGTTTCTACTTTTCACTTGTTTAATAATATATTTGGGTTTCGGTTTCAGATTATGGAATCCGAGATTTTTTACTAATTCCCTTTCTGTGTAATCATGACAATCTTCCCTATTCTCATTTATTTTATTTATCCTATTAATTTTAGATTCATGTATTTTATTATGTAACGATTGCCAAATAGTTTTGTCAACCTTATTATGAAGAAGCTCATTTGGTTTATATCCTGTCGTAGTATGTATAGAGTCATTATAAATTTGAACGGCCTTATAAATTAATGCTTTATCGCTAAAATCCTTATCCTTTTTTTCTAATTTAAAAAGTCTTATGTGTTCATTCAAAGTAAGGTGAAATCGCTCTATGTCCGCGTTACCAGTATGGGTATTAGGCGAAGTGAAATGAAAATCAATTTCTTCTGAGCTTAAGAAATCTCTAATGAAAGCTGTACTAAACTCATTATCAACAATAATCTTGTCCGGCTTTCCCAAAATTGCGAATCTTTCTCTTAACATTTCCACAATGGTTAACGAATTTTTGTCACTCAAATAGTGAATTGAGACATGCTTTGTTAATTTGTCAAAACATGTTAAAAACTTTGTATTTTTGTTGAAAAACCAAATATCTATATGAATAATCTCATTTGTTTTAACAGAGGTCTCCGTAATACAAAGTTTTGCCTTAATAGGACGTCTGTCAAATTTGCACATATTACAGATAATACAATTATTAATGAATTTATGAATCTCCCTTTTCAAATTCGGATAATAAATTTTGTCTTTAAGTTCTAAAAACGTCTCTTCTATTCCTCTATGATTCTTATTATTATGATATTTGTCTATTATATCTAAAAGGCTTTCCTTCTCAAAAACATCTTTTACAAATCTAGAACATGATAAAAATTTCATTTCTGAAGCATTTGAGAAATAATGAACTAATGTCGGTTGCAATTTTTAAAACATTTCAAAGTTATCGCAAAAAATTGCTACTGTACCTTTAATGGAAAATATTTGTCTTAAATATTCTAGGACTTTTTCCTCAAAATATTCTTTCAATGTTATTGTATGTCTTATTTTTCTTTCATATAAAATTTTTCTTTCGTACTTAAATTTTTTTCCTAGGGTAACTATTAATTGATGTTTATAAATGTTAACTGGAGATTCTGAAATATTGATATGATCATTTGAATTTTCCTTTCCACTATGAATGGTAGCCCTATCTGAATATACACTCGGTTCATTTCCATCCAAATGATTTATATCTACACGACTTAGAAAATCTGCAACTTGATTTGTTTTGCCCTTAATATATTCGATGTCAAAATCATATTCATTCAGTTGTATTTTCCAACGTTGAAATTTTATATTTGGTTCTTTTAACGAATTTAACCACACTAGTGGTCGATGATCAGTTTCGATCTTAAATTTTCTTCCAAACAAATACGGTTTAAAATATTTAACTGACCATACAATAGCCAATAGCTCTTTTTCTATTGCGCTGTAATTTAATTCATGCTTGTTTAATGTTCGTGATGTAAATGCGATGGGATGTCCATTTTGCGATAAAACCGCTCCTATTGCACCATTACTAGCATCCGTAGTCAAAATAAACATTTTATCAAATTTTGGATATGCTAAAACTGGAGGATTACATAAAATTCGTTTCAGTTTATCAAAGGATTCAATATATCTTGGGTTGTCTACTTTAATAACACAGCCTTTCTTCAAATAGGATATCATAGGAAGTGCGATCTGACTATAATTCTTTATGAATTTCCTGTAGAAACCTGTTAAGCCCAAGAATGATCGTACTTCTTTAATAGTTCTTGGCAATGAAATTTTTTGAATTACCGCTATTTTGTTGGGATTTGGCTTAATTCCATCAGGGGTTATAATATGTCCCAGATATTCAGATTCACGTCGAAAAAAATTGCATTTGTCTACTTGAACCTTTAAATTGTATTCAGATAATCTTTCAAAAATTTTCTTAAGAGATAAAACATGTTCTTGAATTGATGTCGAAAATATTAATATATCATCTAAATAAACTACACATATATTGTTTATATAGTCTTGTAGCACTTCATTCATCATTCTCTGAAATGATGCTGGTGCATTTTTTAATCCAAAAGGCATTCTAGTAAACTCATAGTGTCCTGTTGGAGTCGAAAAAGCCGTTTTATGTCGGTCCTCAGGTAATATAGGAATTTGATGAAATCCTTTAGCTAAATCTAAAGTGCTAAAATATTGAGAGTTACCTAACTTTGAAAAGAGATCTTCCATATTAGGAATAGGAAATTTATCCTCAATTGTCACTTCATTAAGTTTCCTATAATCTACTACTATTCTCCATTTTTTCTCTCCAGAATTGTCCATTTTTTTAGGAACGACCCAAAGTGGAGCGTTATACGGACTACATGATTTAGTTATTATTCCTGATTGCAACATATCACTTATTTGTTTTTCTACCTCTGCTTTGTGTATTTCAGGAAAACGATATGTTCTTGAATAGATAGGAATATCATTAATTGTTGGTATTTTGTGCTTATATTTGCCAACAGAAGATATGTACTCACCTTCTACATAAAAAATATTTTTAAAAGTTTTAATTAATTTCGTCAATTCTTTAATTTCTTCACTGTTTAAATTTTCTGTTTTAAACTTCTCCGTTAAATATTCTAATTTTGGTTCATTAAAATTAATTTCTGTAAGAACAGAATCCAAATAAGTTCTATCATGCTCGCTATATTCTAATGAAGCATTGTCATATACTAATGGAATTTTTGAATTTGAAGTGATTAAAACATTTTCCTTAAAATCAATTTTCGCTCCTAATGGTTTTAGAATATTGCAACCTATAATACCATCGAAATCACTAAATATATCTGTTTCCAACATTTCGATGTTAGAACCAGGAGAATTAAATTCCTTAAAAAGCGGTATAGTTATTTTAGATAATGAAACAGTTTTAGAGTAAATTGTATTTAAAACGATCGGTCGGTCAAGTTCTGTTCTGAAAGAGCTATGAAATAAATTTTTTCTTATAAGTGTGGTGCCCGACCCTGTATCAACTAATAATTTAATAGGAATAGTTTTAGTTTTCACTATTATGCAGGGCAAAGTTCTTCGGCTAATAATTGAAAATTTGAAACTTGAATGTTGTCCACATCCATTCTTGTTGAACTATTAATAGTTTGCTGTGAAAAAGCTTTCTTATTTCTACGATTATCGCTATTTAAATTTTCCGGGATATAGCGATTTCTTATGTTGCCCGAACTACTTTCTCCATATTGACCATTGTTCTCAATTAGCAATGCATTCCGGTTAGAGAAATTATTCTGATTGCAAGAATTATTTGTATTAAAACAATTATCTCTATTATTCGGTAAATGTTCATTGCTATCTTGAGAAAATGTATTTGGATTACCCTTTCTAAAATTTGAAAATTTTTTTACACGACTATTAAAAACATTCTTATTTTTAATATCTCCCTTAATATTACATGAAGAAAAATATTGTAAATCTGCTTTTTTAGAACAAAAATATTCTGTTTCAATTAACATTTCTTTTGCCTTGAGTAAAGAATGAGGATTTCTTGAATTGAGAACCAATTTGGGTTCACTAGGCAATTTAGAAATAAAAATTTTTAACACCATTTTCTCATTATTAATGCAACTAAACCATTGCTCACTTTCTCTGTCAATACTAACCTTTAAATTTAACTTTGTTAATAATTTTAACATATATTCATATAAATCATTTACATCTGATATAAATTCTGCTGTTTTTATTTTATTTATAATACTTTCTACGCTCTCTGATATATTAAAATTAATTCTTAATATTACCTTAATTTCTTCCCATCTACATGGATTGTTGTTATTGATAAGGGTAATATTTGCTCTTTGCACAATTTTATTTCTCACCCTCAAATCGAATAGTGGTAGGAGAGCTGCATCAACATGTTTACGAATTTCCTCAACATGTTTTGTAAACATCTCCAATTCTTCTGCCTTACCGTCAAATCCAGGTACTCCTTCTAGTAATTGGAATGCATTTAAAGCCATCGTTTATACCAGGATCTTGATATTTATTTACAGTTTTCTTCAAATAGATTTGCTGGGTAATAATTTATGCTTTATTTTCCACAAATGATATAAAATTTGTGGTTTTTCTTAAACATTCACTCCAGATTTCACTTCTTTTGGTTTTCTTTTAACAAATGATTTAAAATTTGTTAATAAATACACTGTTTTGATTGATTTTTTTCTATTCTTGCAAAACGATTTTAAGTTTTGCTGTTGAAATTATTTTCTTAAATTTTGCATTTAACTTAGGTTCGAAAGAACACGACTGCGGCAGTTATAAAACAATATTTTGTATTGTTTTATTTTTGTGAAAGAAATTATTTGTTTTCAAAATAAATTTTATTAATTTTTTTATTTATTTGAAAACTTTCTTTTTTCAAATTCAAAATAATTCTACTGTAAAAATAATATTACAAAATTTAAATAGAATAGGTGATCGTAAAAGTAAAAGGTACAAGTTTGTTATTTATAAAGTAGAATAAATACAAAGTTGTAACAAACACGAATCAAAAGTAAAACTAACTAAAATTAATATTACTTAAATAGATTAACGTAATGTAATACATATAACTCACGTCTTTATAACTATTATTATGAAAACTTCAACTCGATGAAATCCATCTTTAGCACTACATATAGAGCTACTAAAATGATATCAAATCTCAAAAAAAAAAAAAAAAAAAAACTAGAAAAAGTTTTTTTTCTATCTTCTTTGTATATTAAATGCGTACGAACGTACTTCGTTACCCCAGGAAATGCCCATATATGTATGTATATACATTTTTAGTAGTATCTTTACGGCAGTAGTATGACTTTATTTTATTTATTTATTATTATTATTATATTATTTATCAAAATAATAATAGTCAAACTGTTAAAAACCTAAAACTATTATTATTTTGACATAAACCTCCAAAACCATTATTTGGGTAAATAATTTTTTATAAATGAGGACAGATATAGAAAGCTGAGAAAATTTTCTTTAAAATAAGCTCTCTTCCAGCGTTACAGGTCAACTAGTCACCAATTGCAATGAATACTTCCAAAAAAATAGCATTATTTTCGGATGGCCTGAGCACCAAATTTTCTCTTAAAAACCGGAAGCTCGATTTTGATTTTAGAACCATGGTTTCTTTGGGAAAAATTCTTAGAATTTCCCGTAGATTATGACCTTGCTATACGCTTTGTCATGTTTTTCGGTCCCGAACAAATTGACCCACCCTAATCGATATGCATATGTGAATTACATATTGTTATGGAGAAAAACTAGCTTAGAAACTGTCTTTCATTATTTGTCCTGTAGCTGAAAAAATACGTTCGCGTGGTACCGAAGTGGCTACCTTGGACACAAATGCTTACGCTCGCTCCACCACGTTAATGGGTCTTTTCTCTTTTTAAATTCTTTTTGTTTAGATATTTATCAAACTCCAGCTGCAAGGTTATTATCGAATTTGAATATTCTTTGAAGGTTGTTATCAAATTCCTTTCAAATATTTTTTTCTTTAACTTTACCAGCATTTTCTTCTGATGAAATATCAGGTCTTTCACTGCTGTTAGGCAATTTTATGGCACCAATTCTATTTCTCAATACCTTCACATCGCTTTCATCTTTTAAACCGATTCTTTTAAACCTAGTGTCTAGTATTGTGCTCTCTGTGTATAAAGTGCTTTTCTCCAGTTCACCAAAATGAAGAGTAATTTCAGACTGCATTTTCAGTATCATTCTATTTACTTGTCTTTTTACAGAATTTGATTCTATAATCCCACTTTCTAAAAGATTACATAACACCAAAACTTTTCAAAGAGTTCAATTTTTTTGGAATTTGAATTATCTAGTTAGCACCCATAAATTCAGCCTTTATTCTAATCTGAGAATTAAGAGTACAGGAAAAGGAAGCAATATCACCAGTAATTTATCAAAAGAAGAATTTTGGGAACATAGCTTCCCGATTTTGCCAACTTATTTTGTAGCGCTAGAATTTAAGTTAAGGTTTTCAAATCTGTTTCAATTATGTTGAAACAACTTTAGGTTGGCTTAACTTTGAAATATGCTTTTACGTTGAAAATGGTTTTTTACTTGTCTATAGTTGACAGAAAAAAGAGAAAAAGCATTCCGCAGATGTTTTTAAATTAAAAAAAAAGCGCATGCTTGCACTCGGTTTAAGAGTTCTTTTTTGAAATACTTTTTACAACGTTAGGGCATTTCCGTAAACCAAAAATGAAAACCAACGAAACTTAATTTTAAAGTGTGGTATAATTTTAATACATATACTTATATATTTTTTAATTGCTTCGCTTAATGACCAATCAAGTAAATTTTTAGGTTATCAAAACTTTAAACAATTTGCTCTATAAAGCTTTATTCGCCTTTGAAAAAACAATCGATTTCATTTTACTCAATTTCGTTTTACAAAATACTTATTATAAAATATAATTTTTATTTTTAGAATGCAATTGATGGTTCAACACCAACCGCCAAATATGGAGTACTAACTTTGGAACCCAGTAGTCCTACTGTTCCGATAGCGACTAAAACAACGCCGGCCGCTTTAAGTTTCAGCAATCCTGTTTATGAGCTGTCAAATCCTTCTGCTGGTGAAAGCGTTATTGATGGCCTAAATAATTTACCTGAAATACCGGGAACACCGCAGGAACCTAATACACCTACAACAGTGGCATTCAAAGTAGAACATGTTTTAACACCAGGTACCTGTACACCCGGCAAATTAAGTGATTTAAAAATGGGTTTTGCATCACGTTGGCAAGTGGCTCAATCTATTTACCCCTATATGGTGTGCATTGCTTTGGCCTACTGTGTAACCTTATCACTGTATCCCGGAATAGAATCGGAGATTGTTTCCTGTAGCTTGGGAACTTGGATGCCAGTCTTGCTGATGTTCACTTTTAATACATCAGATTTATTAGGAAAAACTTTGGCGGGTGTTCCTTATCCTTGGTCACGTAGACAATTAATTTTAATGTCTGGGTTGAGAGTTATTTTGGTACCTCTATTACTTTTGTGCTGTGCTCCTAGACACCAACCGGTTATTTCTGGTGAAACGGCAGCCTTTATATTTACAATCGCTTTGGGCATTAGTAATGGTTTAGCCGGCAGTCTTCCCATGATGTTGGCCCCCGCTAAGGTAAATGCTACTTTAAGAGAAGTTACAGGAAATATGATGACACTTTCTTACAATGTAGGCCTAACAGTAGGCTCATTTATTGGCTACGTATTTGAATCTATGTTAGGTGCCCAAATCACAAATCCTTGTCCCAAGTACCCCTATATAATGGATCATCCTCCGCATTATCACTACACCACGACAAGTGCAACAATTTTGAATAGTACAACAACTATAGCCACGGCTCTATTAACTTCCACATTTGCCACGCCTACCACAAGCACCGCTGAAGCAGCAACAGTTATAACATCATTAAACACAACAACTAACTTAGCACCTATCGGTTTAATAACTACTACGACAGTGACACCACCACCTTCGGTTACATCTGCAGCAACTTTTACCATTTTATCAACGGTTGCCGCCACTGTGGCCACGATACCTGACATTATGAATACTGTTGTTAACACAGTGGTAACATCGATTAGCGATTTAAGTTCTGAACTGATAAATGGTGGTACGAGTACCGGTGATCCTCAAACACCCATGGAATTAATTGATAAAATTTAAGATGTTAACACAAGTAAATAATTGCTGAATTCTGTGCGAATATGTGTGATAGTGTGAATGAGAGTACTAATGAAAGTGAAATATGTTTTGTATTACAAGTTTTTCTGAGTATTTGTAAAATGTTTAACGCTATTACAAATACAATTATTACTATTATATTACATACTTCATTAACATACATAAGTACGTACTTTTAGGCTTATGCTACAAATATATAAAGGAATTTTTTTTATAATATAGGATATAATATACACGCCCTGCGTTCCACATGGATAGGTGCAGTGTTTTAACAATAAATTTGCGGAAATTTTTCGAGTGTTCTTTCTTCTGGCTCGTGTTCACAATTGTCAAACCTTTAATAATAAGTACAAAAAAATTCTCTCCATGAATTATCTTGAGAGCAGCAAGCTTAAATTGATTTCTAAAACACAGCAACTTTTCATGTGAAACGAAGTGTATGATTGATCTTCGTAAGATGTTAATATGTTGGATGTGTAAATAGTATTTTGAAAATCTTTTGTATTTGCAAATAAGTTAGGGCATATGTAAACCAAAGAAAAACAAAAAAATGTGAAATATAATTAAAGTAAAATAATAATTTTATATAAGTTTTAAGTTTAAAACATAGAACAGGGGGCAATTACGGCATTCGATATCGAACAAAATATCAATATTTTAGCCAAAAGAAAAAAATTTAAAAGCTGTCACAAAAAAAAAAGTTTTTAGAAAAAGTAAAACCTTTAACTTCCACTTTAAAATAAATATATTCCAATATAAAAAACAAACCCTTATCATTTTCTATATAAACTTTTGGTAATGTTTTAAATCAATTGCTTCAAATAAATTCAGATTGCAAAAAGCCTGGCCAAGAACTTAGAAAATGTATATGTAGATTTTTCCATGGTACAAGAATAACAGGTAGCCTCACAAGGGCAGCTGGTTTTTTTTCTTTGGATCACTGAAATGTCAAATTTGTTTATGTTTATATTTTTATTTAAACAACTTTTTGTGTTTTGAAAAATATTAAATTAAATTTTGGAGAAAATATTTTAAAATTAATTGTGTAAAGAATTCTTTTAGGAATTTTAAAAATATATTTTCAAAAACTTACGTAACTATGGAAATTTTTTCCACTAGCAGTGACTGCAGTAAATTGCTGTAGGTATATTTATATACATACACTCCGGTTCACTTATTTAAACGCACAAAAAATCCCATATTCAGGAGCCGGTATCTTTTGCAATTTTTAACCGATTCCAGAATTTAAAAATAGAAATGGAAGGTAGACATCTTGAGATATAAACAAAATCATGACAATTGTGGTTTCATAACTAAGGAACCTTTTTTTGAGGAATTTATAAAGAAAATCTAAAAATTTGTTTTTTTTTGGTTCACTTGAATAAAGGCACTTTAAGTAACTTTAATGAAAAACGGGTTTTTTGTTCTTTAAGTTATTATTACTTTATTTGCTTTATTAAAGAACTATTAGTAATGGGTACAACCCCTTTGTTTTTAATAACTTCAAATATACGGGTTTTCATTGACAGATAAAGAGAATTGATGTAATCCAACGAAATTTCATTCCAAGCATCCTTAATGGCCTGAATTAGTGACTGCTTGTCATCAAATTGTCTACATCCTTCATAGACCTCACGAGATAACCAACTCCACACATTTTCGATAATGTTTAGATCTGGTGAATAGGGTGGACAGTCAAGAATATTAACATTTTGGCTTGCAATGTACTCCTTTACTACTCTGGCGTTGTGTATAGGGGCATTATCCTGTTGCAATATCCAAGGTATTGGACCAAATAGTTCATTGAACTTCGGAAAAGCCCACTCCATTAACGTTCTATAGGTTGCACCAGTCATTTTTGCACTTTGAAATTCGATAGTGCCATAGTACGTAATAGCACCCCACACCATAACGCCGCCCTCTCGGCTGTGATGTCGGTTCAAAAATCGCTTTCCTTTACGCAGATCATGGAAATAATAGTTGTAGCCATCAGGCCCATCCAAATTAAAATTTTTTCATCCGTAAATACAACGGTTTTCCAGTCATTTACATGGCCTCTTTACTCCACATCCCATACCATGTAGTCTTTTGCGAATTGAAGACGCTTTTCCTTACGAGAACCATTAAGTGGCAGCTTTTTTTGTAATTTCTGGTATTTAAGATACTCACAGCTCTTAATAACTCTGCGTACTGATGACTTGCTCGCTTGCACTCCAGCTTGAGCTCTTATTTTTGACAAGGATAAGGCAGAATTAGACGCAATTCTGATGATTTTTCTTTTCTCATAAGTAGATAAAGACAACGAAACCCTTCCTTTAAAAATTTTTCCATACCCCTCGGGGTCCTTGATGTAATTGTCGACAACTGTTGGACTCCGTTCAATTTTTTTAGCTATTGCGCCGTTAGAATATCCTTCAGAACGGTAAACATCGATTTTAGCCCTTTCCGATAGATTTAAAATTTTTTGTTTTGCCATTTTGACTCGTAAATCGACTAAGATGTAATAAATTGCAATAAACAAACGCCCCCAATAAAAAATCACCGCTTACTTTAAAAATAGTACAAAAAAAAAACAAAGTGCCTTTATTCAAGTGAACCACAAAAAAATACCACATTTTTAGACTTTTTTTATAAATTCCTCAAAAAAAGGTTCCTTAGTTAAGAAACCATCATTGTCATGATTTTGTTTATATCTCAAGATGTATAGCTTCCATTTCTATTTTAAAATTCTGGAATCGGTTAAAAATTGCAAATGATACCGGCTCCTGAATATAGAACTTTTTGTGCTTTTAAATAAGTGAACCGGAGTGTATGTATATGTACATATGTAATTTTCTTTAGATTTCATTCATGTAAATTTTTCTTTGTGCTACAATTAGTGTCTTCGACCGGTCGTGTTTTCACCTGGTGTAAAAGCTTAATATAAAGCCAAGGTTTGCAAAAATTTAAATTTATCAAAATGGATATACTTTCATAAAAAATAAGGAAATGTGTTTGGAGAGCCCTTTTGATATAAATAGTACCGGAAGTATGTTTGAACCTTATGTGCCACTAGAGGGAGATGGCAAAAATCTTTTATTTCGGCTGACGGAGTAAAGCAAGATTTTGTATTCATGGAAAAGAAAACCATTTCCAGATTTCAATACCGACAGTTTTACCAGTAGAACAAACCAAGATCTTTACATTAAGGACCAATAAGAACAAACACCAGTTACGGGAAATTGTTACAGAACGTGCCTACCCCGAGATGATGCATAATCTGTAAAATTAAACTATACATTGGTCATTCTAAAATCGCATCGAAACTCCTCGTGTGCTTCATGACGTTTACGCATAACTGCCATTTAATAAAAACAGCCATTGTTTTGTTTTTATATCTTTAACTTTTTACACAATGTATACAGTGATGAAACTCCAACAACTATAGCAAGAACAACACATAGCAAGATAGCCACAACAAAATGTTTGCACACACAATATCACAGTGTATAACAAGATAGCCACAACAAAATTTTTAGCATACACACAACAGCACAGTGTATAACAAGATAGCCACAACAAAATTGCACACACAACATTACAGTGTATAATAAGATAGCCACAATAAAACACAGCTGATTTTAAACTTTTTGAGCTGTCATTTCCTTTATCACTGTATGCACTGTGCTTTTTATAAGTAATTAATTTAAAAAAAACAACCTGTTTGTTAATTTTGTAAACAAAAACAATTGTTTTTGACATTTCAGCGTACAACTTCCAAAAACAAAATGCCTGTTTTTTTTGTATTGTTGTATTTGTTTTATTTATGAGACTACCTTATTTATTATACCATGGATTTTTCTGTAAATAATTATTAAAAGCCTACTATTTCTTATCATAAAAACATTCTACAGTGTAATTTAAGTTCTTTTTTTCATTTTAGTTTTTTAATTGGACATATTTTTAGGGGATGAGCCCTGCTTATGCAGTACATTTTGCTGGTCTAGGAAAATATGAAAGGAAGGGGGAAATAGTGTGTGGACATTTGATTAATATGGTGTGTTACATTAGTCAGAAATAAACAAAGGTACTACCTGAAACATGCGAACCGCAAAGAAATCGGTTGCTGTTGACTGATTAGTCAATTTCCAGTGTTATTCATTCAACACTAAAGGCGGGTTAAGACGGTAATACGTTAAAAACATAAAGTCAAACAGAAAAAATTTGGAAATTCCATACGTATTTTAAAAATGAGAGTAAAAATCTTACGTCAGATTTTTTTACGTTTACACAGTTGGTAAAATACCAAAACAAAGTAAAATGAAAACATAAAATGCACATACACATGCACACAAAATTTACATGCATTGTGAATACATTTAACAAAAAAAAAAACATAAAAATGCATCCCTGATCTAATGAAATGTGATGGTTTTTTTAAAAATTTCAAAAAACAAAGAGAGCCGTACGACTGTAAAATTGTCATCCTTATTTTCTCTCAATGTCGTACGACTTGTATTACCTTCTAAACCCCCCTTAAATAATCAAACAGCAACCTACATCAAGAAGCCTGCACAGTAAAGTTTAAATTAAAGGAGGAATAAAAAAACAAAATGTGCTAATGGTGCCATAATAGCCCCAACTGCGGTTCTGCCAGTTGTTCAATATTTTCGTTTAAACGAATACGACTTTTGTGTTGCTCTTCGCTAACTAAGCCAGTTAATTCCTTGTCTATAAATTTTATCATAAAAACCATACTCCAGTTTAATTTTGTCTCTAAAAATCATCACGGAATCCAGGAAAATACATTGCATTTCCAGAAAAGCAATTTATTGGAAAATCGTACAAGTCTCATTTAAATTAAATAGTTATGCTAAAGTTATCATTACGTTTTTGTCATTTCATGTTTTGCCAAATAATTGAAGTAATTTTGAGATGCAAAGACTACAAACATACGCAATTAAAGCAATAGCAACAATATAAAATTGATACACAACCAAGTATTTCAGCAGCCGATACATTCAAAAGTTTTTGGTGTGCATTTACTTTAGTTTCTGTTCCTAAATTAAACTTAATTGAGAATTTTTTAATATTTTTAAAGAACTTGGTTACGGTTCAATATTGGTTTGTGATATATACTTAGATATTCAAAAAATTATTCATTTTGTAGAAATAAGAAAAACTGTTTAAGTCTAGTATTTGAATTTGCAGTAGAGTAATTTAAAGTTATTTTTGAAAAAATGGCCTATCACTGGTCTTTTATTAATATAGGAAAACAACTTTGTACTTTTTGAGAAAAAAATATTTAATTTAATTATTTATTCACCAAAACACAACTATCAACAATAGTCAAATGCCTGAAACTTTTTAACAATTTATTTTTGAAATTGAAATGACTTTTGATAAAATTAGCGAAGAGGCGATAACATGATCGAGATGATGACTGATGAAATGTAGTTTTGTGGTCGCTTACGTTTGTGCGCCATCCAAGCACTGAAATCATCATCGAAAGTTAAGCCAGAGTTAGTTGAGATGGCTAATGGGAAATATCGAAGTACCCTGTCTACATATGCCCGTTACATAGGGACCATGGGTTTGAAAGGTGATGATTTGGTTCGATCGAATATTTCATCTAAGGAAGAAGAAGACACGTTAAGTGGTTTTCAGTGGTGATTATCGTGATTATCTTGGCCGACGTTTAGCGATCTTTCTACCGCATTATATATTAACTTATTTCGTTCTTCTGTTCGATTTTTTGAACAGTAAGAATTACCTGTTTATACAAAATATTTATGTATGAAAACGAAGAAGTTTCAGGAAAATTTGTATATTGATGTTAAGTCTCATTTTTCAACAAATTAAGAAACTTATTTCCCCTTCTTCCACGATGCTAGGGTTATAAACCCCTATTTTATGCACTTTTTAACTCATTTGTGGACGAAGTTCCCTGGCTACTCTTTTTAAACAATTTTTAATAACTATCAATAATGTGATTAATTCGATTTAAACACATTTTGTGCAAAAATACTTATAGTTTTAGAGTTATGAACCGTCCCTTATAAGGCACGTAGGTACACTAGACGTATGATTGGTTACTTTTTATTGCAACTTCTTTTTGATAGTTCAAAAGGTGTGGCAGCACTGTTTGATAATATGTTTGTGAGTAATCAGATTTGCAGATTATAACGTTTTATTTAATAAAATGCCATAAAAAATATTTGCTCTTAAAACTTGTTTTTTTAAAATTCTTTTATTGAATTTTTCAAGTCTGCTATCCGTTTTCGGATATCTCGTCCATTTTCGGAGATAAATAGCCGAAAACGGATTGCAGATTTTAAAAATTTTGGTGTCAAAAACCTAAGGTGGCATCATTAACTCGAGATATATAAAAAGGCGGATAGAGCACATAAACTCCCTCATGACCATGATGGAATTACTTACAAGGTGGTGTTGCCAACCCAGCTGGGTTTTTTTTTTTTGGTCATACCGCTCCTGTCAAAAGTTTTGTTTGTATTTATGTTTTGTTTACATTTTGCTTTGTGTGTATTCGTGTTTTTGTTTTGGTGTAGAGACATGTATGTTGTTAACAATACACACACACACTTCTCACATGTGCTTTTTTAATTCATCATACCTGCTTTTGACATTAAAGAGCTGAAAAAACAAAAACAAATTCCCTGTTGTTTTTGTACTATATTCACCTGCCACCACCTTGTAAGTAATTTCACCATGCGCATGACGATATGTAGTGTATTAAAAGGTATGTTAGATAATTATGGCAACGCTGTAGCAAATAAAACCAAATATTTGAAAAATATTTGTTTAACAGTATAAAAATGTGTTAATAAAAAGAAAAATAAAAAAAAAATTCTTCTACAGCTACTTATTTAGTAAAAAAAGGGAAATTATTAAACTATATAATAAATTTATTAAGCCGATAAAATATCATAGGTTTATGAAAAGCTTCTTCACTAAATTTCTATGGAATTCTTAATAAACTTATATATCGAATTCACAAGGTTTTGCATCATTGTTTCATGTATTGAAAACAATTTTTTCTTGTGAACACCTATTGTATGTATAAGAATGTATTTTGTGTATTAAACGCCAAAAATAAAAATTTTCTGTTAAGTGCTGAAGACTCGGGTTCGAGCCCCAGGAAAGGTGTGATCAATTTAATTTTGTTTTTATCAGAAAACGCTTGAATTAGATCAAAGTTAACTGCAATGAATATTTTTTGGTAATTAAAGAAGAAATGACGTCCGTGAAGGAATAGTACACTAGCCAAACTGAACAATTGTTTTCGACTCCGGCTACGGTAGTCTCATCAGAGTTCTTTGTGTTCTGTGCATATTCAAGACCAAACATCAACTATTTAACTCATAAAATTTTTATGGTACAAATATATGTCCGTGAAGGAATAGTACACTAGCCAAACTGAACAATTGTTTTGGACTCCAGCTACGGTAGTCTCATCAGAGTTCTTTGTGTCCTGTGTATATTCGAGACCAAACATCAACTATTTAACGGACACTTTTTTGGAAATCGCATACTGAAATTATTACCGTATGTACATACACTTGTATGAGTTAGTCGAAGTAAAGTCACACAACAGTTTCTATCATATTCTCCTTTTCTTACCATCATTGCTGTTCTTGTAATTGTCATCTTATTTGGATGAAACAGAATTACAATTTATTTTGTTTTTGCCCTTTATTCCACCTTATCCACATTAGTCGACATGAATGATATGTACGACTGTGGTCGTGGTGGTTAAAGCGCAGCGCCATAGCCGGGCGCAATTTATGTTAAGTGCTGAAGACTCGGGTTCGAGCCCCAGGAAAGGTGTGATCAATTTAATTTTGTTTTTATCAGAAAACGCTTTAATTAGATCAAAGTTAACTGCAATGAATATTTTTTGGTAATTAAAGGAGAAATGATGTCAAATGTTTGTATTAATCCATTTTAAGTTTTCATCGAGAGAAAAATTTGCCACGCCTACTTTTATGCCCACTTTTTTCTATTTATCTCTAAATACTGATTTTTGTATATCTTCAGAACGGTTAACGCTAAAATTTCAGAATTGGGTCTAAATGACTTCATGGGCAAGAAAAATCATCAGTCAGAAAGTGAGCAAAATTGGACAAGTGGGCGTGACACCTCCCTTATAAGTTAAAAATTGATTTCCTTATACATACGTATCTTTAGAAGTGCAGAAGCTAAAGTTTCTGAATTTGGTATGCTTGATTTCGTAGTTATTAAAAATTATCAGTAAAAAAAGGGCGGACAAGTAGACGTGGTAGCTTCCAGACAAACTAACTATAGAGTTCAGTATATGATGAAATCAGTAACAGTTAAAGTTTTTGAATTTGGTCTGAATGATAATTGTAGGTGAGACGAAGCACGTTGGGTTTAGCTAGTATGAAAATATATTTCTTTCGGCGACTACCTCTTATCAGACTTCTGGCTAAAGTTCTGAAAGTAACTGATTGCCATTAACAAGCTTTTCTAATCTGTGTTCGGAGCCGACATTAAACACAAGATCAGCGCTGCGAGAAGCTAGGCCGTGACCCTGACACAGAGTTGTAATGGCCAATTATGTATGTATGTATGTATAGCTCTACTGCCATATTTATTTAAGGCATTTGAACGTTTAGTCAATGCAAAAATAAATAAATATTTAAATGAGAACGCACGGCTGTATTACAGCCATAGTGGATGTTGCTGAGGAGTTACGACCGAAAGTGGATAAGAACATGGTATCATTGCAGTTGCCGTAGAGTAGAGCTATAGGCCTATAAATTTTATCAGGTTTAAGAACTGCAATTATTTTCACGTTCTTCCGTTCCGTTCTTCCGACGTAGTGAGGATACAAAAATTACACCATGTCCTGAGAAAACTGATGCCGGCAATTGATCATAGAATTCCACAAAAGATCAAGCAATGTTGCTGACGTAGGTGCAACGTGTGTCCATCAAAACAAAAATAAAAAAAGTTTTCAAATAATAATAAATCTCAAAAAATGCAATTCTGCGATAAATGTATTTAAAGATTTTAATTTAGCCTAACGTATAGGGAAATAATAGGACACTTTTAGTCACCACTCAGTGAAAAAGCGACATAAAAATACAATTTTTAGATATGTTTTAAATTACAGTTCGTCTCACATTTCTGCATTATTAACCCATTATTGGCCGCTACCACAAAGAGCAGGAATTTTTTGAAACCCTGGCAGGGTGATGCTTTAGAGACTTGTTTAATGACTTCTTTAGTTGTCTAAAAATGGACTGGTCGAAAAATCGACCACTGACCGGAAGAAGTCAAAATAAAATTAAAAAAAAAAAAATTTCTTTTGTAAAAAAGGATTGCCCTAGGCTTTATTTAAATTGATTTAACGATAAAAAAATATTTTATAAATCTTTATGGTACTCATTAAAGCATTTTGTATGTAAGTATATATTACACTTCTTGCAGATAAAAATGGTGTGTTTTTTACAGAGTTTGCAGCGACGATATTTATCTTCAGTACTTCTTCTAATCAGATGATTCTTTTCGTTATTCCTGTGATGATTTGGTAATGAATCGGTATCCCCGTTGTTGATCCCCGCATCATATTTTAGCAAATGTGTAGTAACTTCGGGCGGAAAATCAATTTGTGAACGAGGTTTTGTCTATTGGAGCTTTGCCATTATACAGTGCATCTTCCATGCATTGACCATTGCGTTTCCCAAAGCATTAGTCTATATTGGCCACCACCATTTCTTTCGTTTAATGCGGATGCGATAATTAGCCACGGCATTGTCATGAAGGTCAACACCTCCCATTCCATTGTTATACTCTTGAATCACTTTTGGCTGTGGAATAGTGATAATCTTCTTTTGTTTGCGGCAAAACCGTTATTTATTATATTCTCATTGGTTCACCTGTGGAGTTATTAGTAATAACATTAACGCCGGAATTATCATTCCAACGCACCAACAGTAATTCTTGTTGGTCATCGAGCAACTGATCAAATTCTCCGCGCTTGCATTTTTTTAAATTTTTTAACGGAACTTTAAACATTCTGTTTTCTCGTATCGTACCAATAGCATAAAATTTGCGCTCATTCAATAGACACATAAGGTGATAAGATGAAAAAAATTGTCGAAAAAAACTATATGGCAATCAGGGTCACGAACGTTTTCCAATAAATCCAGAACAGTTTGAGCCCCAAGACCAATAACCTTATTGTATGATGTTGATAAACCACCATATGAAATACTGTGAAATAAATATCCACTTACTTAGTAAGTAAGAGTAAACTACGGGTAACCCATCAAAAAGAAGTATTGCCAGATTTTAAATGAAAATAAAAACCGTAAAATTTAAAAGCTTCTCAACGCGACTGTAGGGCTTCCGGCCAGTGGTCGATTTTTCGACCAATAAAGTTTATGGGAATTTAAAAGCAAGAAACCTTATAATTCACAAATTAATTTCCTTCGATTCTTAAAATATACTATTTAAGCTTCAAAAGAAAGTAAAACTAAAAAAATATTTTTTCGAATTTATTTAACATTTTTAGATTGAAAAATTGTGTAAAAAAGAGCTTTTTTTACCCTTATACCAAAAAAATGTTTAAGCCTTCAGAACATCAATTCAACACAAATATTTTAAACATCATTACCTATTTTATATTTGTGAAAACCAATATAAAAAATAGCAGTCATCTTTGGAGATAAACGATAATAAAGTAAGTGGTCGAAAAATCAACCAGCGGCAAAAAATGGGTTAACTCAATAAATGTGTTTTTTAAGTTATGCCACTCTTCTCGCAAATGAGCGATATGAACATATGTATGTATTAATATTGGCAAAGCCGTGGTCTAGTGGTTAGTGTGTTGGCTTACTAAGACATGAGCCCTGGGTTCGACACTCAGCTCCGACATCTTAAAAAAAAAAGAAATACGAAAAAAAATATTTCTTTCGGCGACTACCTCTCAGCAGTCTTCTGGCAAAACCTCTGAGAGTAATTAATTGCCATGAACAAGCTTCTCAAGTCTGTCGTTCGGAGTCGACATTAAACTGTAGGTCCTGGTACATAATCCTGACACATGGTTTTAAAGGCCAGTTATGTATGTAAAGCTTAGCTATTTATCTTTCCAAAATCGTTAAAAATTAAAAATGTGTTTAGTACTAATCAAATTACAAATACATATATTTGTCTGTGAACTCCTGAGAAAACGTTTTTCATACTGTTATCGCCACTACTGATGATATATTTTCCGTGTAGATAACAATTAACCGAATATTTAAGTAAGCTGAATACCAACTACTTACAGTCAAGAACTTTTCTCTATAAAAATAACTTTAAATACCGTTGGCACATTTTTCTAGTGGCAAATAAAAAATAACTTTTATTTAAATATTCTATTAAGTACATTCATTTCAAACGTATACACCCTTATACACCGTAAGAATGTCGCTTTGGTTTTACATACAAAATATGTAAATTGAAGTAATATTTTATATATAATCAAAAGAAATTTATTGTAAATTTAGGAATATAAAACCTAAATTTCTTGTTTTATGTTTGGTGTTCACGATCCCATAAGAACTAGGCGCTTGCGCTAATTGCAATAACGCATACGATAACTTCAGATATTAAGGTGCATTAAAAATTCTGAAAATTTAAAATAAAAAAAATTAAAATTTTCACTGTATTACCGTGTCATTTAACTCCTCTACAATTGATTTATTTTATTTTTTGAAATATGTTTTTGTGGATGTTCTTAGATTTTGTTTGTTATTAGTTCTATATAAATTTTAAAATAGTTTTATTTTTTTATCATATTTAACTGAATCAACATATCACTATAATTTGTCATGTAAACATAAAAAATCCATATATAAATAAAATTTAATATACAGTTAATGAAAAGAAATAGGTTTAATAAAATGTATTGGGGTTATTATAAATAAATGAACATTAATAATATACAAATTTTTTTTAATTGTACTAATATTTCAAAACAACATTACAGAAAAACAAAACTACAAACCAAATCAAAAAGAAAATAAAAGTAAGATTAAAAAAGAATAAAATATCTATACAAATACATAGATATTGAAAGAGACTTTTTGTTTAATTTTAATATGCTTTTCCAAAAATATAATCTATGCTTTATATTGTTTATATAGAGATTATTTTAGTTTTTCATAGGAGCTAAACATATTTTTTAAGAAAACTGTAATTTAAAGAAACAATAAATGAATTAATCATAAACAAATTTGGTATTAACTACGAAAAGAAAGTACTTTTTTGATAAAAGAAGGCAAGAATTTTGTAAAAAAACAACTACTAAAATCAACTTATAAGTATAAAACAAAACATTTTATTAATGGCTTATTTGTCAAATTTCTATAAAATAATTGTCAAATAATCTCTGAATAAACCAACAATATTTTTTATGAGAACCACAGTAACCATTAATAAAAATTATTCGTTAACAAATAACTTTCAAATGTACATACATATACATATATAAAGGTATGTATAAGTACTTTTATCAAAAATAAATTTACAGCCAGGCCGACGAAATCGAATTTTGTCGTTTTAAGCGACAAACAGCTGATTTGCAGCACACTAATTTGTGTGTTGCCAAACATAAATAGGATTGGTAACCAGCGTTGCCACTAGTGGTAGAATTCTACCAAAACTGGAAGAAAATATTTTATTTGGTAGGATGGTAGGCTGAATATGATTTTGGTAGATTTTAGCAGAAGCTAAAAAAATCTTCCTAAAGAATTTCAGTCGGAAAGTTCAAGATTGGAGTATTTATATTCAAGCATAAAATCTTTTTGCTCATATTAAGCAATTTTGTCAAAACATATTTAACACAAAACACTGAAACTGATTTTAAAAATACTAATTGATTGATGTTTCAAAAATTTTTATCGGTACAAAAGCCGAAATGTTTACTACTAAAAATCTTAACCCGGAAGAAGTTTTTGATGTTAAACATGAGATTTTGCCATTTTACATTGAATTACTAAATCAAATCAAAGCTAGATATGATTTTAATCGAGAAGATATTAATTTGTTACAAATAATTGATCCTGAGAAAGTATTTTCAAAAGAAGACTTGCTTATATTGTCTCTTGTTTTAAAATTTTCTAATCTTATAGACTGTGATCCTGATATTACAATATTATGTTGCGATTAAGAGAAACAAATCTTTCAACGGAATTAAACACTGAATTATTTTGGGCTAAAGTTAGTTCAATTAGAAACGGTTTAAATGAGAAAAGTTTTGGTGAATTAAACAACTTTGTTTTTAATTTACTTTCTCTTCCGCATAGTTCTGCAGCAGCTGAACGCAAATTGTCAACACTTTCCTAAATCAAAACCAGATTGAGAAACAAACTCGAAATAAATACAACTAATAATATTAGTTAGTTAATATTACAACTAATAATATTATTGCTCCAGCGAAGAAAGTTTTCGATGCGAAGGTCACTGGACGTCGGCGTAGAGGACGACCCTGTTTACGTTGGAAGGACCAGGTTGATGAAGCCCTGTCATCGATTGATGTGACCAACTGGAGAAGGCGCGCGCTAAGCAGAAGCGCCTGGAGACTAGTGCTGAAGCAGGCCGAAACTCGTTAACGGGTTGTTATGGCCAGCTAAGTAAGTAAGTAATAATATTATGCTCTGTAAAGAGCTTGTAAAAGCTAATGATAATCACATAATTTAGATTATTTTTGAAAAACCGAATTGTTTTCTTTAAATTTTTTGTATTTGTTAACGTATTTTCGATTATATTGTTTATAAATTGATATTGATTTTGTTATATGTGTTTTTTTTTTGTTATATGTTAGAAGCACTGGGGGCAAATTACGGCATTCGATATTCAGCGAAATTTCATACAATTTAAAAACAATTTTCATATAAATTTCGTTTGATATCGAATGCCGTAATTTACTCTCTGAATTCTTTTCGTTATATTTTTTATTTTTGGTTATTTATATGTACATGTAAAGGTGTTAATAAAAATTATTTTCCATCTCAACAATGTGTTCTTAAATGGTTTTTAAATAAAAATCGTTTTGGTTTTTGGTTTTTGATAAATTTTGGTAGATTTTGAAAGAAATTTTGGTAGAATTAAAATTTTTGCAGTGGCAACACTGTTGGTAACGTAAGCATTGTAGTACAAAATTGCTGCTCACTAACATTACAAGTCCGTTGCTTGCACGAACACAAATGTCAAAATCGCTCACCAGGTGATTTGTTGTCGTTTGCATAAAAAACGAAAAAGGCCAAAGTTATTGTAAAAAATTAATAACAAATAATAATGTAAGAAATGAAAAATAAAATATAAGTAAAATTATACTTTTGTATATATGTATGTATATATCGTTAGTTACAAAAAAATTAACTACTTCAGTAGCAAAATGCCAAATTATCATAAAAAATTAACTACTTCAATAGCAAAAGGTCAAGTTATCATCAATTGCAAGTTTTGTGGAATACATGGAGGAGCATCCTGACTTTGCTCAAGGAAGTGTGGTTTATGGGAGCAGTGAAATGGCAACTTGCAGAAATCATATGAACCATTGAAAATACTAGTAAAATATATTTAAAAATTTCAAAACAAATTGGATTAGTTCTGTCCTATCTACTTACCACAAACTTTAATTTACAATGTATTTTTTATTCACAATATTTGTGTTTTCACAATTTTTTTTACATACATATGCTAAAACAAACAAATTCGGAATGTGTTTGTTTACTGCATTGCTGTCAAGCTGAATTAGTACAGGGTTGCATTTTTACTGTACAATTCAGGGACCATAACGGTTATAAGTTATATCTAAAAACCAATTTTTTATGGTTATTTTGAGAGTTTTTCCAAAAAAAGTCAGCAGAAAAAGTTATTTTTCAATGCAAAAAAAAAGTTAAAAAAAAACTCTCAAAAAGAGAGTTTTATTTTTTCGTCATAAAATAAAACTAATTTTTCGAGTTTTATTTTCCACCTTACCTTTTATTTTTCCGTCAAAAAAATAACAGTTAAAGATCACTACAGATTCTGTGAGAGCTCTTAAAGACGATTAATTTAGTATATAACATCATATATGTATCGTATGTCTGTCGACTCTAAAACGATGATTTTTTTTGTTAATTTTTAAGCAATAACTGTTATTTGCGATCCCTGGTACAGTTTAAACATTTCAGCGCTTTTTTTCTTGCATATAAGTATGTATATATAAACTTGGCGAACGGTTTGATTAAGTACATTATAGTTTGTCACATATGTATGCTTTATATGTATTCGCACTGTCGCATGGTGAAATTATAGAAGGTGGCGGCAGGTGAAAGAAATACCATAACAACAGGGTTTTTATTTTTGCCTTTCGGTCGTGATATGTCAAAAACAAATAGTGGTGAAATAAAATATTTTTAAATATTTATTGGTAAAACCATGGTGAAATTACTTACAAGGTGGTGCTGCCAACCCAGCTGGTTTTTTTTTGTCATACCGCTCCTGTCAAAAGTTTTGTTTATGTTTATGTTTTGTTTATATTTTGTTTTGTGTGTATTTGTGTTTTTGTTTTGATGTAAAGACATATATCGGCGATGGAATTAAAAAACGCTGTAACTGACAAAACCTTAAATGTTCACCAGAGCCAAAAAACATTCATAAATGTAGAACAAGTACACTGGTATTCTTCATTTCATAGACGGTGTAAGTGAATTTATTTTCATCGTAGAAATCTGGGACCTGGACCAATCGACGCGTATTTTTTTGCTGATAAAAATGATGCAAAAAACGTATTTTCGATTTTTTGTCAGTTACAGCGTTGTTTAATTCCATCGTCGATATGTTGTTAAAAATACAAACACGCACTTCTGACATGTGCTCTTTTAACTCACCATACCTGCTTGACATTAAAGAACTGAAAAAACAAAAACAAATTCCCTGTTGTTTTTGTACTGTATTCATCTGCCACCACCTTGTAAGTAATTTACCATGGGTAAAACCATGATGAAATTACGTACAAGGTGGTGTTGCCAACCCAGCTGGTTTTTTTTGTCATACCGCTCCTGTCAAAAGTTTTGTTTATATTTATGTTTTGTTTATACTTTTTTTCTGTATTCGTGTTTTTTTTTTTTTGGTGTAGAGACATATTTGTTGTTAAAAATACACACATTAAATAACAACATTCCTTCGCCTCAGTCATACACTCCGGTTCACTTATTTAAACGCACAAAAAATCCCATATTCAGGAGCCGGTATTTTTTGCAATTTTTAACCGATTCCAGGATTTTAAAATAGAAATGGAAGCTAGACAACTTGAGATATAAACAACTTACTAACCGGACCAACCAATAAATGATTTATAACAAATCTAATTTTGTAGTTGTTGTTTATAAAATTGTTGTATATTTAATTCCGATGCCAAACTGGTTCACACTTTATATGTAGTATTAAAAATGGGTACAAAGCTTTAAAAGAATGTAACTCGAGAACGGTAAAAGAAAATTAATTTTTTTTCTGCTAACTTATTTAAAACTAAATGATCTTTTAAACTGCATCATTAGATTTTTCAGTCTTTATACAAATTTTAAAAGTTATAAACCATTGTTTTCGATATTTGTTGAAAATTTAGGAAAAACTGTTATATAATGTATCAAAATGTGCAAAATCATTGCTGAAACTTATTATTTATGCACATAAAATTAAAGATCGAACTATTTTCTTTAATAATATTGACTTAAAAGTCGAGAAAAAATCGATTTTTTACCAATTCATAACCAAAAATTTAATGAAGCTCAAAAAGCTCGATTTTTGATTAAAAATCAATTTGCGCGACCTCTAAACCACTTCTAAAAAAATCTGAAAAAATTCTCAAAAATACTTTGCCTTATAGTGGTCCAAAATAAGCTTGATCCCCAAAATAATTTTTTTTTTTGGGACACACTAATATACATCTTGATAAGTGGTATAAAAGATTCTTTAGTTGTGTTTTATTTGAACCGTTAATAACAGAAATATTTATAAAAAAGAAAAACGTTTTTTTTTGTTATATTAGAATTAAAAAAAAGGTAGATTTTGATAAATAAGTAGATTTTAATAAATAGGTAATAGTTTTTTTTTTTTTTTGTATTTTGAAATATTGTATTTTATTTTAGTTTTATAATTTTAGGAGTAAGTTAATTAGGCTTTTCTTTTAATATACGAATGATAGTAAGCCTAAATTCGTGGGGAAAAACTCGTTATTCGGCGTCACCTTTAAAATTTATTATCAAATATTAAGAAAATTTTGCTTACCGCGAATTTTTATTGTAAAGTACAAAAAACTAGTTAAGGGAGGTCCTTTAAGTAGGTGTGTTTTAGTTTAATAGAGAAAAAGGGTGGGAAGTATAGCCCAATTCACAAAAGGAAATTAAAGGTAGACGTTTAATTAATTTTTTCTGGTTTTGAAGGATAACGATAAACCCAGATTGGGGCAAAAGAAAGGAAAATAATTTTTTTTGTTGTAGTAGATTAAGTTTAAATTTAATAAGTTTTTAACACCTATAGGGACATATTTTTATTTTACTGAAATTATAGACTTTATTATTTATATATTTTTTTATAGCCTAGGGCAATTTTTTTTTTTTTTTTAATTCTAATTTTAAATTTTCATACATATATACATAAAAGAAAAAGTTAAAATTAATATTTTATTGTTTGTTTAGAGTTTAAGCAAAATAATCAAATAAAAATAAGTTTTGTAATGATTTAAGAAAAATGGTGACATCTTGCTAAATTAATGTTAAAGCGGCACAAGTAAAGGTCAAGGTGGGGTAAGTAAAGTAACGTGATGAGTTGTGGGGGTCATAAAACCATTATGTGACCGGGAGGCTATTGATATGACCCAGGTTGGGTGGGCTATTGTGGAGGTGTACCATCTGAACCTCACTTACAGTGTTCCAATGTTTGTATTAGTCTGTGTAGTATTTTTTTGTTCCTTTTTTTTATTGGTACTTGTCCTGTGTCATGTAATGGGATGAATCCTTGCCCGAGAGCGCTGACGCTAGCCGGTCAGATCCTCATGACGTGTGGGACACGTAACATGTTTACTTAATTACATATTTTGTATTACAGCTTGTTCATAGAAGACATCAGACTGAAGACACGAACGAACCGTGTATGGACGAATATGCAACAATTTTGGTTTTTATAACACGTTAGTACATTTTTCGCCCACTTTACGTTATGTGGTGCACATGGTTATGTAGTGTTAGCCCAAAGTATTGCAATTCCACAATAAAACCTGATTTATTCACGGTTGCTAATAGAAAATTATTGTTTTCAGCACAAAAAAGGTAACCGTTATATGGCTGCAAAGAGAAAAACAGCAGTTAATTGTAAGCAAAAAAAAAACAGAAAATTAAGTTTTTAGAATATTTTTATATTAAAAGCTAAAAAAAAATACAAAAATGTGTATATTGGTGGAAAAAACTTATGTGTTCATAATAATAGTTTAAAAAGTAGAAATATTCCTTATATCTTGTTTAATTTTGGTGGACGAATATAAATTTCTGTTCGTGTTGATTTCTTTGATTTTCATAAGAAAATTGTGTTATATTATTAGTTTTCAAGAGCGCTAAATTTGTTTGTTAGACACTTAGAAGATGTGATAAAATAAACAAATTAATGTTTATATTTCTTATAACTACGTTTCAATTTGTTTAGAGCATTTAAAAACAATTTATTTTATGGATAATTTTAATAAATTAGTTTAAATTTCACTAATTTCATTCAAGTTGTGAAAAACAATACAAATAAAAAACCAATCTCATCTGTCAGTGTATTTTTGTGTGACTCTCTTTGTGATGACCACTGATCAGGCCTGCCAGATGATTTCAGTCAAAAACCGGCAAATTTAGAAAAAAAATCGGCATTATCTGCACTCCAAGCAAGAAAAATCGGCAAATTAAAATTTCCCATTTTAAAGACAATAAAGTTGTTTTATTAACAAAAAATAAGAAAAATGAACAAAAACATAACAATTCAGCATTAAAATTAACGAAGCTTTTAGCTGAGCGTTGCACAATTTGCAAAAAAAACTATTGTTTCTTTTTTTTAGCCCACAGTTTTATATCGTCAGAAATCCATTCTTCCTTTAACTAGCGCTTTTTCTTCTTATCATCCTAAAAAATGTAAATGACTTTGTTATCAATATTTTTGTACCTCTATTGTGTTTGGAATTCAAGTAGGTATACTCACATAAGATTGGCTATCTGATTTACTTGCATTATCTTCATTTTCTATATAATCTAAAAAAAAAATAATTTTATAATTAAAATTATATTCATTGAAAGTAAATATAGTGAATTTTTCGTACCTCTACTCTTTTGTAAATATCTATCCATTTTAAAACATAAATATTTAATTTTTTTATATATTTCTTATAAGAATTAGTTGCTGTCACTTGAAAAATTGTTTGGTCTTTCAAATTTGGTACAAAAAAAGTTCGCGTTATTTTTTTCTTTTGTTTTGATTCTTTTATTCTTCATAGTTGATTTATTTTCAAACAAAAATGTACTAACCGAACACACAGAACATGCATACGCTTAATTTTAAATAAATGTAACGTTTTTGTCTCTTTTGCAGAAGCGATGACTTATTAACAGTTGTTTCTTTTTATGCAGCAAATATTTCAGTGTTATTAAAAGTTGTAAATTATACTAAAACAACTAAAGTACTTTTAAGGCAAAAATCGGCAAATCGGCATTTTGGTAATTTTAATGTAAAAAATCGGCAAAATGCCGATAAATCGGCAAATATGGCAGGCCTGCCACTGATGTACTATATACATCAGGCCTGTGCAAAAGTAAAAATGTAGTTAGGTTGGTGAGAAAATGAGAATTACACTGCTGTACGTGTAAGTAGCAGTTTCTGCAACTGTATGATTTTTTTTAAGTAAAATTTATGTGTAATATTTTATCTGAAAATTTAATTACTTTAAGAGCAATTTATAAATACTAATCTGCTATAAAGAAATAAAAAGTACTTTTAATTTTTGAACAAAAAAAAAATTTTTTTATCAGAAAACGCTTTAATTAGATCAAAGTTAACTGCAATGAATATTTTTTGGTAATTAAAGAAGAAATGATGTCCGTGAAGGAATAGTACACTAGCCAAACTGAACAATTGTTTTCGACTCCAGCTACGGTAGTCTAATCAGAGTTCTTTGTGTCCTGTGTATATTCGAGACCAAACATCAACTATTTAACTCATACTTTTTTGGAAATCGCATACTGAAATTATTACCGTATGTACATACACTTGTATGAGTTAGTCGAAGTAAAGTCACACAACAGTTTCTATCATATTCTCCTTTTCTTACCATCATTGCTGTTCTTGTAATTGTCATCTTATTTGGATGAAACAGAATTACAATTTATGTTGCCCTTTTTTTTCCACCTTATCTACATTAGCCGACATCAGTGATACTTACGTACGTCTGTAGTTTTTTAATTTTCGTTTTTTTTTCATTAAAAATTTTATAAAAATAATGAAAATGTCGCTGAAAAACTTTTAAACTATATTTTTAAATGTTCCATGATAAATAAGGTATTGGATTTACAAATTCATTTATAATAGAAAATATTTGTGTGCATTGCTATTAATTTTTTTCCCACTGCAAACAATAAATCAGCGTACATCCACCACGCATGTTAACTCGTCGCTGTTTCGGTGACGACTGAAAGCAAGAGCGTAAGAATATATGTGAGTTTAGCTAAAGCACAATTGTGTATGCAATCAGGCCTGCCATATTTGCCGATTTATCGGCATTTTGCCGATTTTTTACTTTAAATTTGCCGATTTGCCGATTTTTGCTTCAAAAATGCCAATTTTTTCAAAAAAGCTTAAAATACTATATTTGTTCTAGTATATTTACAATTTTGAACAATACTGCAATATTTGCTACAATTATGTATCAAATAGTCCGAAAAGATTGAATCAATTTCAGAACATTTAGAACAGGGATGGCGAACCTTTTTTTGACTGCGTGCTAATAAATATTATTTTTATAAAATGAAAATACATGCGTGCCAATAAAAATTATTTTAATTCAATGAAAATACATGCATTTTAAAAATTATATATATGTAGATTCATTTCTATAATACGCTGACATATTTTTAAATGGGATTTTTGTTGCTGAATATTTCTCGATAATGCATCAATATCCGGATTATAGTTTGACAATTTTAATGAAATACAAGCTTTCCCACAATCATTGATAAGTCTGTTTCGCACATCAGATTTTATATTATTCATAATCGAAAATAGACTTTCACAGCTATACGTTGATGAAAATATTGTTAGAATAGCTTAAAACAATTTTTCATCGCATTAAATGTTTCTGGGAGCGAACACAGTGTCTTCAACAACATATTATTCATGTTTTCGTATTCTTCTTCATTTAATTTTTTTTTTTCATTTTCTATTTCTTGCCTCAACTCTAATAATTTTTGCTTCCAAGTAAAACTTGATTGAATCTCTGCCAACTGCATTTCTAAATTCACCAACTTTAACCATTTTAATTGATCTATTTTAGCAGAGTCCAAATCAAACTTGTCTGGATATTTAATAAAGTTAATTAATGGTTGAAATTTTTTGAAATCTTGAAATCTCGTAACAAAATTGTCTTGTATGTCACTTATAACTTGGCTATAAAAATTTATATTAATTTCATAAACTCCATGAATAGCAAATTTTTCAAGGTGATCTTTCAACAAGGAAAATACTTAAAATTATTGTTGTCAATATCGCGCTTAAATATTACTAATTTTGACTCAAGACCTTCAATAATATCGAACATTACATCAATTGATTTTTCTGGGACCTTGCAATTTAATATTTAATTCATTTAATGGTTGAAAATATCCGTTAAAAACATTAATTTTAATAAAATTAAACCTATCTTTTGTACTACTGTGCGTTGATTTAATATACTCATGAGCTTGATTAATGTGAATGCGAATAGAAGTTTTATATATTTTGCCATTTCTCCCATATAACCAGAAAGTAAAATTATCTTGACAAATTAATCAAAGTATATATATTACATTATATTGCAAAAAACCAAATAGTTATAATTGATTTAACATAATTTTCCTAATTATTTCCATTAGAATTAGGACTTAAAAATTTGGTAAGATTTTTGCTGAAATTTGGTTACAAAATTTAAAAGTCGTGGCAACACTAT
This sequence comes from Metopia argyrocephala, assembly GCA_963576795.1. Classification (NCBI taxonomy): domain Eukaryota; kingdom Metazoa; phylum Arthropoda; class Insecta; order Diptera; family Sarcophagidae; genus Metopia; species Metopia argyrocephala. The sequence goes on along the minus strand of OY756210.1, from coordinate 84,711,318 downwards.
TTTCCATTAACTACTAAAAAGAAATGCAGTTGTCACACTATGAAGAGTACAATATTTTTATTTTACTCTAAACCAACTGTATATTAACATGTTGTACAATGGCTTTTGTGTGCTGTTGTTTTTTGTTGTCTGTTTTTGCATTACTCTTATTTATATTTGCACCTACAATCAGTGTTTGCTCATGAGAAATACAGTACTGTACAATTTTAGCGTCTTGTGCTCACCTCTACTATATACGCAAATAATATAATTATATATTAACGTTATGAAAAAAGGCGCCAGAAATCTGGAAGTTTGTTTTTAAATATCAAAATTTATGCATTAAATTTGATTTGAGTTCACAATTTTTTCAATATCAAAAATGCATTTACATTAGTCAGTACATATGTATGAAAATGAAAAATATTATACGTGCCAGCGAAAATTTATCTGTGTGCCCCTTTGGGCACGCTTGCCATAGGTTCGCCATCCCTGATTTAGAAGATACTAGAAATAAAACCAAAAATTTACTATATCCATGTCAATCCAGATAGCTATCTAGAATACTATATTTACATGAAGCCTTAAAAATTTACTTTTCGTTGTCTGTAAATGTGGATCAAATTGATGCAACTAAAGGCACCCTTACACGATATGTTTTTTACACGTGTTTTTTTAATTTAAAATACATAAGTTTTTTGTTGTGTATGTCAAAATTAGTCAATTTACATAAGATTTATAATTTTTACTCACAAACGTATATGTACAATTACATATGTAAATAAATAATAAATTTTTAGGCACACAATTTATAAAAAAAAAACTATTTTACAAATAATTCATTGCCGACTAATGTTTGTGCAGGCATAGAAATTTAATATCATATGTGTGTACATACGAAATTAGAGCATGCTCTAATTGAAATTTTGTCATAAGACTTTCCTTGTGTTTTTTACACAAGCAATGTTTTAAAAGTCACACACGACATGTAACTGTTTACTCATGTAAAAGTTGACAGTAACAGTGTAAAAACATGTCGTGTAAGGGTGCCTTAAGAAAAAATTATTAAAAGTTTAAACAAATCAAATTGAATATATTTCTTTTTTAAAATATATTCTTAAAATAGTAAATAATATTAACAGAATTTTTCAAAGTGAATTAACAGAAATACATAACCTGTACAAAAAACGGTATTCTAAAAAATAAAAACATTGATTTAACGGATTTTATGAACACAAATAATATTTTTGAAATTTGATGGGGTGTATTTGGGAGTATTGGCTAAAGAGTTAATATCTGAATACTTCACAAAAACGAAATTAACAAAATTACTAAAAATAAAAATAGTTCCCTTACGGAAATTCTGAAAGAATTTCCTAGCTTTTTGCTAGAAAAAAAAAAACAAATTTTAGATTCCGAATTCAGAAAGTTAAAATCTTTGAACTTTCAAGAAATTTTTGAAGGAATTGAAATAAATTTATAGACTTTTTGGCAAAAAAATTTCTGAAAACGAGGCGATGTAACAGTTGCATTTCCAGTGCTGTTATACAGTTTGTACAACAAATTATGATCCTTCCACGATCTTCAGCAAATGTGGATAGAATTTTCAGTAAACTCGATCTAAATGAAAAAAAAAAAAATGACGACGTTCGCTGGTAAATGAATCACTACAAGGATTTGTTTTTTCCAATAACACTATGCGACAAATGAAGACTTTTGGAAAAATGCACGTACACCACAGTAAAGGTTCGATTGTACTACCAAAAGTTAGTAAATAAAGTTAGATCTTGAAAATCTTTTGAGGTCCATAAAAAAAATTGGTGGTCAATCTGACCAAACCGAGTACAGGGTTTTACTAACCTTTGGTAGTATAATCGAACCTATACTGTGGATTCCGTGCATTTTTTTCACTGTCACACTGTGTAATTATTTAAAATTTAACAATTTAAACTGTTTTGATACTGATGTTAAAATAGGTTTAAAAAATTGTTGAACTCAAGTATGCATTTATAAAATATACATATATTTATACAAAAATTTTAATCGTATTGAATACAAATGCGGGGATGATTTGTATTTTAATTTGACATCTCTTTGAATTAATTAGAGATCTCTTTTATAATTACTCATGTTAAGTAATTATAAGGGTAGAGTTAGAGAACAAATTAATTAGTATTATGGATATTTTGTACAATGGATTGAAGGCGACATCCAATGCTTACCTTGATGTGGAACTTAAATTTCTTGAGAACCCAACTTCTAATTTTAACTGGTTATACTACAAACATTTAAATCAATAATTTTGAATTTCAACAAGTAGTTCAATATTTATTCTTTTTTTTGAATGATTTATATGTGGGTATTAAGACATCAAAGGTTTACAAAAAAGTGGCTTTAAGTTTTTCTTAAATTGTAAAATATGTTGGATACATTAATATACATTTTTTGTTTTCTTACAGTTATTTCGAAAGTTGCAGACCAAATTAATGTTGCTTCTATTTTCCCTTTTAACTCATAAATTCACAATAGATAGATAAAACAATGCATTAATGCCACAAGGGCCGTTAAATTCAATTTTAAACAAATTCAATGATTACAAAATTAAATTTAATGGAGATGATGTGCAACTTTCTTTTATGTAAGGTGTGCGTCACTATAAAGTGTAACACCCATTTTTCTTAATAACTTTTTTCATCTTTAATCAAAATTATTTTTCTTAATCACAATATCTTTGAAAAATGTGTCAGATTTTAAAATGTATCAGTTTGTCAAATTTGACTTGTTAGTTAATTCACAATGGATAATCAAAGACAAGTGCATACAAAAATTATTCAAATAATTCAAAAAAACCATATTGGAGTTATACAAAAGTTGCTAGGGAAGTCCACGTGACCAGACAATGTGTTTCCAGAGTGGTCAAAAAGTTCAACAAAGACCTAAAAAGTGAAGGAAAGCCTGGAACAGGTAAAGCAAAACTGGTAACGAACGACGCGAAAATCAAAAAGGTTGAGAAGCTTTTGCTGGCTCTTCCAAACATTTCTGGTCGCGAAGTGGCCCGGCGCGTGCAATGTTCGGAAAGTTTTGTGCGCCGAGTTAAAGCTAAAGCTGGCCTTAAAACATTTAAAGTCCAAAAAGTTCCGGATAGAAATGCTAAGAAGAATATTTAAGCAAAAAAAAGAGCAAAACTCCTCAAAAAAGAATTTTTTCAAAAGTTCGAATGTTGTGTAATGGATGATGAAACTTACGTTTTTGCAGACTTTTCGCAGCTTCCTGGCCAAGAGTTTTATGTAGCGGATAGTAGAGGCAATGTTTCTGAAGAGTTCCGAACTAAAAAACTATAAAAATTTCCCAAAAAGTTCCTAGTTTGGCAGGCTATTTGTAGCTGCGGCAACAGAAGTGCATCGTTTGTTACATTGGGATCAATAAACTCAGATATTTATATCAAAGAGTGTCTTCAAAAGAGGTTGCTCCCATTTCTAAGACAGCACAACATATCAACATTCTTCTGGCCAGATTTGGCAACATGTCACTACAGTAAAAGCGCAATAGACTGGTATAATAAAAATAATGTTATTTTTGTTCCAAAAGAGGCTAACCCACCAAACTGCCCAGAGCTGCGGCCTATTGAAAGATATTGGGTTCTGGTCAAAAGAGAACTAAAAAAGAGTACATCTGTTCCCAAAACCATTATTAGTTTTCGATATAAATGGACAGCTGGTACCAAAAAAATCACCGAAAACACTATAACATTGCTTATGGATGGCATAATGAATAATATAAAAAATTTTATAAAATTAAATTAATTTTTAAATAAAATAATACAGAATATAAATCTGTAATAAAAATGCAAAATAAAACTGTTTTATTTTTAACTCTAGCTTACTCCAGTCAGTTTTTATTTGACTTTTGATGTGTTACAGTTTATAGTGACGCACACCTTATATAAAATTAGTGTCCAATTTGGACATGGCGCCGGCCTTGCCCTGAGGCAACAGTTGGATGACCTTCATTGACGCACAGAACTTGTGCTAGAGATCGTATCGCTTCAACAATAATTTTGGTATTAGATGTTGTTGTTGGTTGACAAGTTGTTGGTGTCGCTGATGATGACAACGATGGTGTTTTAGTCTGTCTGTTTTAGATTTTTTTGCGTAAAACACTGTCGTTGTTTTTGTTGATGTTGTCTAGGTTGTTGTTTTTGTCTTCGTTGTTGACGGTTAGATGATGGGTGTAATAAAGTGTGATGGAATTCATTACATATTTTGCATGTGTCCATCGAGATGCAAGATCTTAAATCATGTGATTTGGCCAAACAGTTTATACAATACCGATGGTCAGGTGGTCAGGTGCAGATCCATAAGGCAAAGTCAATAGACGATCCTTATGGACAACTGCACAAGAAGACTTACTACCCCCACATGGTGACCGCTGGTAACATGGTCGGTGCGGGTTTGAGCTGGTCTCGCGTGTCCTACTTTTGAGCGGGAATAGCGTTTCCACTCGGGCCAACTCTCGACCATGGCTAAAGTAAGCAACGTCTGCGGTTTGCTATATGAGATTTCGGGGGACTCTACTAAGGGTTGACTTAGGTTTTCACTTAGTACAGTCCTGTTATCTGGAAACTCATATAGAAGTATGATCTTTACCGCTGAAAGGTGGTAACCGCAACTAGTTGTCAGTTAGGTCATGTCTCTGGTGACTGCTAGTGAAAACTTGATCATGCGGGAGGTGGACGCTCCTTATAACCGTTCCCCCCAATCCACGGTGGAACAGCGTGCACTAAGGGATGTGTGGTCAAGGGGTACTTGACTCCTCGTATGCGGACTCTGGATACCAGGCGCCCTCCAGTTTCAATTAGCCTTCCTGCGGCAGGCCGGCAATACCGTAGGTGACCTCTTGTTCCGGGCATAGAACATAAAATTTATGGACAAAATTGAGAACCAAAAGAGCGATGCCTCTAATGCATCAACTGAAAAGAGAACAGTAGTGTCCTCTGAAAATGTTAAAGAGATAGTCGATACATGTATCACTACCTCAACAACGGTACTACAAATTAAGGACAATGGTCCAAGATTGGTTGACATAGGTGTCTGTAGTACACTCTGCGGTGATAAGGAGTCATCACCTCTATTAAGCAGCGACGATTCTGTGTGTAGCAATATGTGCTTGTCGAAGATTCCTGCTAGTCAGAAATCTGGCTGCACTGAAATCAGCGCTGCGGTGAACAATTTGTCTCTGTCATTAGACACCGGCAAATTTGTGAAACTCACGTCTTTTGAGAGACGTCGTTTTGAAAGGGCGCGAAAGGACGGTAAAACAAGGGAAGAGGCACTGGAAATAGCCAGAGAAGCCCTCCTTGCAAGAAGAAAAGAAGAGCCGTCAGTAACCACAAGCAGGCCGACCATAGCGGTCTGTAAGCGTCAACGATCGGATGACAGTCCACAGGAGGCTGTGACCAAGAAGGCCAGGCCCGTGTATAGTACAGGGCAGAAGGTGGCATATAACACGATAGCAGGAAGCGTACGCATTGGCTTGCTACCTCGAGACATCGATAACTCTCCCCTGAAATCTGAACAAATGGTTCAAATACAGAATGCGATTATCGATTTGTCAATAGAGCAGAAGAACAGTGGAACGAGGCCACAATTTCTGAACTGCCAGTTTAAAACTGGCTGGTTATTGTTTACCTGCTTTAATGAAGCGACCGCTGAGTGGCTGAGACTTAATTGCGGTCACATAGAGGGGAAGTGTAAAATTGGGTTGAAGGTAGCGGAGGAAGAAGAATTCCCAAAGCCACATATAATCCGTGGTTACTTCCCGCAAAGTATTGACGTGGGTACGGAAAAGATTCTGGAGACTATTGAGACTCAGAACGCAGATTTGCCCACGTCAACTTGGCGAGTTCTACAAAGGACGACGGAGAATAGCCTCGTCCATCTCGTCATGGCAATAGGGGACTCTACCCTTAATCGGCTTCGAGCCATTGAGGGTAAAATCTTCTACAGGTTTGGAGTTGTCCACCTGGTGGTCTCACGAGGTGAGAAGTCAACGAAGACGAGACCAAAAGTGTCAAATGTGACCCCATCAACACCTGCTGAAGATCCTCGGTTGAATGCTGAAAGACCGTGCTGTTCAAAAGACGCGATCATTCAGCCAAGGAAGAGCCCACCGAGGATTGAGGCGAAAAAGAGTAGTTCTGTGGGAACGAGAAAACCCCCAGGCTATTCACGTAAGGCTGAGGCAACCAAGATTTCTGGTAATTTGCGGCAGGCAAGACAGAAAGTTGCGTCAGCGGCGCGTTCCAAGAAGCGCAAATGATGGAGGATGCCCTCAAAATAATCCAGGCAAATCTGCATAGGGCTAAGGGTGCGTCGGCCATTTTTAGCCGCAGATTTGCCAATGAGGATATTAGCCTGGGGCTCATACAAGAGCCCTGGGCTTTTAATGGCGGAGTCAGAGGACTCCAAAACAAGACGTGTAAGTTGGTGTATGCGGCTGGGGAGAGGCCCCGGGCCGCTATTCTGGTAAATTCTAAAATCACCTTCTTTCCCATTACAGAGTTCATCACTAGGGACCTGGTGGCTGTTAGCGTCAAACTAACTACTGATGTTGGTGTAAGGGAGGTAATATGTGCCTCTGCTTATTTTCCAGGGGACTTGGAATGTGTACCACCCTTGGAGGTACAGAACTTCATCAGGTTTTGCCGAGAGAAGAGCCACCATTTCATCATTGGTTGTGATGCGAATGCGCATCATGGGGTGTGGGGCAGCACGGACAACAATGATAGGGGTGAGTACCTTCTCGATTTTCTTATTAGTAATAACGTAGCTATTGTCAATAGGGGCAGCAGGCCTACGTTTGTTAATGCCATAAGGTCGGAGGTATTGGATATTACGTTGTGTGATACATTCACGTCCAATCTTGTGAGGGACTGGCATGTATCAGACGAGGTATCCTTGTCCGACCATATGCACATTAGATTTGACTTGGCTAGCCTTGTTAGGATCAATAATAGGCCAACAATCTCTAGGAAGGTAAATTGGCCCTCATTCAGGGAAAATGTGGCAAGGGAGGTTGACTGGCTGCCAGATTCCGTGGGGTCAGTGGACGAACTGGATCTGGCGGCAAGCCAATTACAGTCAACAATAAAGTCTTCTCTGGACAGCAGTGTGCGTCATAGTGACCATACTGCTGCACGTAGGGTGCCGTGGTGGAATGACACTTTGGCAAAGATGAGGAAAACCGTGAGAAGAGATTTCAACAGGGCCAAGCGCACGGGCGAGTGGCAAATTTATAGAGATGGTCTCACGAAGTACAATAAGGAGATTAGAAGGTCCAAAAGGGAGACGTGGAGAAGATTTTGCCAGTCCGTTGAGGGACTGCCGGCTTTGGCCCGTCTTCAAAAGTCTCTCACTGTGGATCATTCTAATGGCATAGGGTCCCTGAGTACGGGTACCGGAGGGTACACTCAGTCCAGGAGGCAGACCTTGGATCTCTTGATGGGAACGCACTTTCCTGGTTCCCGGGAGGCGGCTCCTGTGCGCGAGTGCTGGGATACTCCCGCACCTGTTCGCGTCACTAAGAGGATCAAGGGTCTTGCGGGTAGAATATTCACTCCGGACAGGGTCTTGTGGGCTATTGGCTCATTTAAACCCTACAAGGCTCCGGGCAGGGACGGGATTTTTCCGGCTCTGCTGCAGAGGAGCTCTGACATAATATTGTCAAAACTTATTGTGATTTTTAAGGCCAGCTTCGGCTTTGGTTATATACCACGAGCCTGGCGGGAGGTTACGGTTATCTTTATACCGAAGGCAGGTAGGCCTAGTGACCTTCCAAAATCATACAGACCTATTAGCCTCTCATCCTTTCTTTTGAAGACTATGGAGAGGCTGATAGATGTTTATATAAGGGAGACGTGCCTTGTGCAACGTCCCCTGCACCCGAATCAGTTTGCGTATGTGAGGGGTGGATCGACTGAGGGTGCAATATTGTCTCTCCTTGAAGGTATTGGGAAAGCTTATTCGGACAGGGAGGTTGCTCTTTGTGCCTTCTTGGATATCCAAGGTGCTTTTGACAATACGGGCTTTGACTCCATCGCTGGTTCGCTGTATCGGAGAGGGGTGGAGGGGCCAATTATAGCCTGGATCGAGTCCATGCTTAGGGGTAGGGTCATCAGCTCGTCCCTTGATGGAGAGGAATTGACCGTGATGGCGTCGAAAGGATGCCCTCAGGGTGGAGTCCTGTCTCCATTGCTATGGACGGTTGTAGTTGATGACCTACTCGCTATATTGTCTCAAAAGGGAATCGGTGTGATTGGTTATGCTGATGACCTCGTTTTGATGATTCGTGGGAAATTTGAGACTACATTACGTGAACTTATGGCTGACGCTCTAAGAGATGTGTCGGCTTGGTGTTCTCGGGAAGGACTCTCAGTGAATCCTTCAAAAACGGTTGTTGTACCCTTTACGAAGAGATATAAGTTGACATGTGACTGTATTTCTTTTATGGGTACTACTATTATATTTTCTAAGGAGGTTAAATATCTAGGTGTCATTCTGGATAGAAGACTTAACTGGAATTCGCACATTTGTGCTGTCCAGGCTAAGGCGACAAGGGCACTTTGGGCATGTCGCTCTTCTTTTGGTAGGACCTGGGGTCTATCGCCAAGAATGACACTGTGGATTTATACCGCCATTATTCGGCCCATGATTACGTATGCGGCATTAGCTTGGTGGAAGAAGACTGAGGAGTCTACCACCATGAGAAAACTGGGCAGGGTACAACGACTTGCCTGCCTTGGTGTAACCGGGGCGATGAGAACATGTCCAACAGCGGCTTTAGAGGCCCTGATTGGATTAACACCACTTCATATTTATGTGATGAGGGTGGCTGCGTGTTCGGCAGCAAGGACATTTGTGAGAACACCTCGGAATGAGTCGAGGAACCTGGCCATTCTCCACAGGGTGGTCAGAGATCCAATTTCGGTCTTGGATGCCATGCCTTTGGAACTGTGCTTTGGCAAGAGATTCAAAGTTGAGGTACCAGACCGGGAATGTTGGTCTACTGGGTATTTGGTTCGGAATGAATTCGACCTAAACTGGTATACTGATGGTTCCAAAATGGACAGTGGAGTAGGTGCTGGCGTCTATGGACCCAATCGAAACCTGTCAATTCCATTAGGGAAGTCGTTGAGTGTTTTCCAGGCTGAGGTCTTGGCCATAACCGCATGTGCTGAAATCAACCTGGATATTGGGCTCAAGGGCAAGACGATTAATATATTTTCAGACAGTCAGGCCGCCTTAAAGGCGCTTGACTCTCATCGTGTGACATCTAGGCTTGTCAAATATTGCTATGATACTTTGCAAAAATTATCGCTTAGAAACAGAGTGCGGCTGTTCTGGGTACCTGGACACTGCGGTATAAGCGGGAACGAGAAGGCGGATGCATTGGCTAGGAAGGGGTCTGCGACACCATATATTGGTCCGGAGCCCTGCTGTGCAGCACCGCTTTCTACTATTCTCAATCTGATTGATGAATGGGAAACGGGCAAATGTTTGGAACACTGGAACTCCCAGTCGGGTCTCAGGCATGCCAAGGCTGTGATTCGTCCATGTTTTGGGAGTAAGTCCGATGTTCTGAAGTTTAGAAGACCGGACCTGAAAATCCTTACGGATTTCCTCACGGGTCATTGCAGTGTGAGAGCGCATTTGATGAGAATGGCGATCACGGATACAGATGTCTGTAGATTATGCTCACAGGCATCGGAGACGGCGGAGCACATATTGTGTGAATGTGTGGCTCTTGATAGATTTAGGTGGATGTGTTTAGGGAGGCACATGGCTTCATTGGCGGACATATCCACCATTGAAGTTTCGGACCTGCTGGTGTTCATAAGGAAGGCAGTCGGTCTGCTAAACAGACAATAGACTCAATGGGACACAATAGATCTTATAGGTCGCAGTGTCTTGCATTAGTGCTGGGTCCGAATCGAATAATAATAATAATAATAATACAATACCGATGTCTGTGGATTATATCTTTCTTCTTCCTTAAAGTCATTTTTAAAAACCTTTTGCAAAAGCGTAATGAATGAAACCCATTGTAAATTACGCACTTATAAATGGTTGAGTCGCACCGCTTATTGGTATGTCTGCGCATCTTCACTACTTTGGATGGGTGACAAAATTTACTGTGGACTGGCATTATTGGCTGTTAAATAAAAAAAAAATAATTAGATTTCGAACATACAGGTGAGGGGTTAATAATTTTTCTTCTAGTTTTTAATGTCTGGGGTTATAGTATAGTATAATGATTTTTCTGTAGAGTTAATAAAAATTAAAACGAATTCTAAATATACTTAGACAGAAGAATCATCGTTGAAGAATGGAAGATAGTATAGCTTAACAATTGGTCGTGTTATTATGCCCGATGAAATGCGGACCTCAGCTGTGCGTACTTTATCATCGGGGCCTGAATAAGTTTTCTCAATCCTTCCTAACCTCCATTCGTGGGGTGGCAACAAGTCGTTCATTACTACAACAAGATCAACAATTTGCAAATTGGGTAGTGAGTTCTTCCATTTATTCCTTTTATGTAGGGATCTGAGGTAATCTTCTTTCCACCTTGCCGAAAATTGATGATGAAGCGCTTTCAGTTTTTCCCATCTGTTAATGAGAGAAATGTTTTGAAAATTGTCCTCTGGAAGGGACATCAAAGGAGCACCTTTCAAAAAATGACCAGGAGTGAGTGCAGTCAAGTCAGTGGGATCTTCCGATAAGGCAGATATTGGGCGGAAATTAAGTACACCTTCAATGCGGGCCAAAACAGTGGCAAACTCCTCGAACGTGAATTTCTGTCTTCCAGCGATTCGCTTGAAATGGAACTTGAAACTTTTAACGGCAGCCTCCCAAAGGCCGCCCATGTGAGGAGCGTGGGTGCGTGAATGACATACCTTTGAGTCACATCACGTGCTATATTTCTTACAAATATACGAAATTCGCGTTCGAATATTCTGCTAGCTCCTAGGAAATTCTTACCATTATCGGTCATTACCCTACGGGGGAGCCCCCGCTTACCAACGAAGCGAGCGAACGCGGCTTGGAATGCAGCAGAGGACAGATCCGAACATGGTTCCAAATGAATAGCACGTGTGCTGAAACAAACAAAAACGCTTACATAACCCTTAACCAAGGGAGATTTTCTCAAGATTGATGTTTTAAGTTCAAATGGCCCAGCGAAATCAATTCCCGTGGTTCGAAATGGGAGCGATAAATTACATCGTTCAAATGGTAAGGGAGCCATCATCTGTGCACATGGCTGTTTCCTGTACATATATGATACATGTTTTACAATTATGAATTATTTTTTTAACCAGCGGTTTAAGTCTGAACACAAAAAATTCGGTTTGTATCATACGACACATCTGGCTGCTCTGTGCATGATACAAAAATTGGCAAAATAATGGGATAACGCTCATTATATGGCAAGGAGGACTGAGATAGCCTGCCATTTACCCTCAAAATGGCGTTATTGTCAATAAATGAGTTAAGTGTTCTCAGTGAACTTTTGTCAGATATAGGTTTTGAGTTCAATATATTATGATACTCCTCTGCGTAAGAGTTTTTTTGAGCTAAAAGGATTAATCGCAATCTTACGGACTGTACTTCGTTTTGTGTCAAATTAGTTTCCGCAGCGTGAGGGGTCTTGGTTTCCTTAAAGCCTTGTGAAAAAATCGAAATACGTAACTCAGGACACGCAGAGCTCGGCCATATGACGAGAATTTGTCAAGAATATCTTTCTCCTCTCTGGCTTCAGCTATTAAATTACAAACTTGTACACTATTTTCGACTATTCTTACGGGATTTCGATTAAGCCACTCTGATTGAGGTCTATGCAGCCATGATGGTCAATGCCACCAAAGAGCATGAACCGATAGTTCCCCAGATTTGCAGCCTCGAGTGCCGAGGTCGATTGGGTTATCATGAGTTGGAACATGCTTCCATATACCTTCTGGAACTGCTCTATTTATGTGAGAAATTCTATTGGCCAAATATGTCTCCCATGAAGACGGGGGCTTAGAAAGCCAGCCAAGTACAATTGATGAGTCGGTCCACAAAAGCACATCAATATTTTCAAATCCGAATGATTTCTGTACATATTGCACCAGATTTGCCAATAATACTGCCCCATTGAGCTCCAGTCGTGGTAGACAAATAGTCTGAATTGGAGCTACTTTAGATTTAGCCACTAATAAATTAGCAAACACATTATTGGTCGGAGTTTGGCACCTTATGTACACTGTGGTGCAATATGCTGCTTCAGAGGCATCAGAAAATCCATGAATCTGTACCTCAGATGGATTGTACTGGAGCCACCTTGGTATAGATACTGCTTCTATACCCATGAGATCTGATACTAAGTCGTTCCATTTCGTAAGTGATTCGACCGATATGTCGTCATCCCAATCTAATCCTTCTAACCAAAGCCTTTTCATGAGCATTTTTGCTCTGATGACTATGGGTATTAGCCATCCAGCTGGGTCGAAGAGCTTAGCCACGGATGATAAAATCTGACGTTTAGTTATCCGAGTCGATTGGTCCATTGGTGAAAAGCTGTAGGTGAAAGCATCATTTATTGCGTTCCACTTAATACCGAGGGTTTTGGCTAAGCTAGTATCGTGAAAACGAAGGAAATCAGAATCATGTAGGTCTTCTACGGGTAAGTCAACAAGCAAATGGGAATGATTAGCGGTAATCTTTTTGAACGGTAAACCCGCCGACTGCAGCATGTCAATTATCTGATTTCTTGCCGTTAAAGCTTCTTCAAGGGAATGACCTTCCCTTCTCTATGCGAAGAATTGACGCTGCTTTTGGATGTGTGTGCGAATTGCGAGATTCAGACCAAACGTGACCGTTTTCAATTGGTAATCCTTTATGGGGAAAAAAGTATTATGAAAAAGTATTCTCTCAAAAGGTCTATCGTCAGGGTGTACTAGAATTTGGCTATACATTTTCTGTAAAAAAAACGTATCTATACCGTCTCCAATTTAGAATTATGGTAACCAAATCAGTTTGTAGTGTGGGACCGGTGTGAAGGACATCATACATACATACATACATAACTGGCCCTTACAACCCTGTGTCAGGATTACGGCCTAGCTTCTCGCAGCACTCATATTGTGTGTGTAAATTTCTATCCATGAGTACCGGGACCTACAGTTTAATGTCGACTCCGAATGACAGACTTGAGAAGCTTGTTCATGACAATTAATTACTCTCAGAGCTTTTGCCAGAAGGCTGCTGAGAGGTAGTCGCCGAAAGAAATATTTTTTTCATATTTCTTTTTTCAAGATGTCGGTGCTGAGATTTGAACCCGGCACAATCGTCTTAGTAAGCCAACACACTAACCACTAGACCACTGTCCTGTGAAGGACATCATTAAGAGAAAATCGAGATTTTGATTTTCTTGAGGCGTTGAACACCACTCGGATTTTTGTAGTCTTATGTTCAGGGCGAACGACTGCGTGGTGCGGTAAATAATACGAGCCATATTTACCTTGAATAACAACTTCTTTTGATGATGTTTCTTTCTTGTGATCAAGTGTCTAATACTCATTGAGAACTGCCATATATTGACTGTAGAGTCCGGGAGTTTTCGATAGCGTTTTTTCCATTCTAGTATACTGAGCTAGAGCTACATATCGAGATGATCCAAGAAACAATTTTTCTGGAAACTCAGCTTTGAAAGGCAGACGTACCATGTACCTTCCGTTTTCAAGACGGGTGGTTGTCTGGGTATAAAATTTTTCGCAGAGTTCGTGCTCCCTTGAGTTTGGGCTAATTGATGGTATGTTCTCGTCTTCCCAAAATTTCTTTAGGATGATGTTGAGTTCGGGAATTCCTGGTACGACGATGGACGCTGTAAAAGTTTTAGTTACCTGGGTAATAATAGGGCCACTAAGAACCCAACCGAAAATGGTTCTATAGGCAGATGTGTTGCCGCAGATATTTTTCCGTATACCTTCAATGTTTATGTACCGCTCATAGTCATTGCCTAGAATTAAATCTACCTGAGCCGACTTATTAAACGTCGGATCCGCTAGATCTATGTCCTTTAATTCCTTTGAGCGGGGAATGTCATAGGAATACGCTGGAAGTGTTTTCGTGACTTTAGACAAAACTATGGCCTTGATAGAGATTCGAGTATTGGTTCTTCTAGCGTATAACACAAGCTCGCACTCTTTGTTTGCCATTTGTTTTTGACCACCGATACCAATTACTTCAAAATTGGAATCTCGGTAAGGAAGTTGTAGTCGGTTTCTTACTTTTTCCGTCAAAAATGTGCGTTGTGAACCCGGGTCAAAAAGAGCTCTAAGTGTGAAAAGTTCACCCCTATGGTCTATTTGAACCAGAGCAGAATGTTTTCGCACCCAGTGGAGCAATTAGCATGAACTTTGGACGTTGTAGGTAGTTCTGTATCCGAGCTCTGCACCATATTTCGAGTATTACTCGAAAAAGAATTATGAGATACTCTTATATCCCCTGACGAATTGTCCCTTTGACTATTTTCAAGATTTCGAGAGACAACCGACGAGGTGGTTTGAGAAGTGGGCTGAGATTTATTTGACATGTGTAGCAATGTATGATGGGATTTCTTACAGTAGATGCAAGTATGTTTACTTTTGCAATTTGTCTTCAGATGTGATATTGCCAAGCAATTATTACAAATTTTATTTTGATACACAAAATCAACCCTTTGTTGAACGGTAAATGCTTTGAATTTCGGACATACTCTTAAGCTATGAGTTTCATCACACAATTTTCATTTTAAATAAAGGTTCTCCTGTGAAACATATGTCTGAATTTTCGTCAAAGGCTTAGGGTTAAGGTTGAAGCCATCCTTTGAGTTCTTTATACTCGTAAGGCGCTCAACGGCTTCGTACCTGTCGACCAGAAATTGGGACATCTGGGACCATTTTGGGAGGTCTCTGGGAGAAGTAAGAGATTGTTCCCATAGAGATAGGGTGACATCTTGCAGTTTTGTAGAAACTAAGCGGATTAGAATGGGTCCCAACTTTCGACCTGAACTCCGAGAGTTGTTAGGGTAGTTAAGGAATTGTTTACTGACGATTGTATCCTCCTTATAGATTCGCTATCTTCGCCAACTGCCGAAGGGATGTCAAACAATAATTTAATCTGAACTCGTTTGTTCTCGTAGCGAGTCTTCAATGCATTCCATGCGAGGTCAAAATTTTCATGAGATAAGGGATATCTCTTTACTATAGCACCTGCTTCACCCCTTGTTTATTGCGAAGGTGGTATAGTTTGGTTACAGGGCTTAATCTTCAATGATTTATGTAAACGGCAGTGAACATGTCACGAAAAGATGGCCATTGTTCGTAACTTCCTTTGAACACTTCAGTATCACATGGGGGAAGTTTAATACAATCACCTGAGTCATTAAGATTTGGATTTTGAGTTATTGGGTAATGTGATTGTCGGTAGGTGGAATGGAATTGTGGACCGGGGGCGGTATTTATTCCTTTCGTTCTAAGCAAATCTAAGATTTGAGCCCGACATTGGTAAAATGCTTCAGTGCAGACATCGTATTGATCTCTGACATCCTGTTTTATCTGAGCTGTGATTGACTCATCTCTTGACATTATAACCGCCTCATAAGACCCGTCAAGTCTATCCCGTCTTAAGTCCAAGTCCTACAGCTTGACTTCAAGAATAGACTCGGTGTGGTCTTCTACTGGGGTCGACTGGAATTTCTCGCAAAAGGCAAGAACATGATCCGAATCGAACAGAAAATGCTCTCTGACATTTGAGTTGTATTCCCGAGATGTGGAAGGCATTTTCTTGCAGGTAAATTTGGCCGCTTGAATTATAATTTGAGACCTGTGATCGAGTGAGAGGAAGTAGTGATTATCAATTTGCTACCTTCAATATAGTGGTAAAGCGAATAAACTGTAAAAGTTATGAGTGCAAAGTGTCAATGAAGGGTAAGAATTGAATGGGTTATTCGAATTTTAACTTTCGATTTACTTCTCTATATTATCTTAATATGGTTAAGGGTTCAGGGGCCAGGTAATGGCACTATACTTTTTACAGTATAGTATAAAACAAATTTTAATAAAAGGATAATATAGAGTGTTTCACTCAACCAACTATATAGAGCAGTTCCGCGATAACCAGAAAATTTTCAGACTATACAAATTCCAAAGATCAGTCAATTCGAAATTGAATTTTAATTCAAACTTTCAAATTTATCAAATTTATTTATAAAATAGAAGTCAGATAATCTTTAAAATCACTCGGTTGTGAGATAAATGTATTCAAATACCCGTAGTATAAGTGACTGCTACTGTGATATAGAAACTAACTTTAATCAATTTAATTACCATATGTGTAAATAATGTATATGGACTGTGATATAGAAACTAACTTTAATCAATTTAATTACCATATGTGTAAATAATGTATATGGACATTATTTATATGTAAATAATTTATGTGTAACAATGTACCTGTGAAATGTGTAAATTGTAAATAATGTGTATGCAATATGTAAATATAAATGTGTAAATGTAAATAATGCGTATGTAAATGTTTGCTGGGTATATGTTTGTTTTGTTTGATTTCTGCTTTTCTATATTTTACATTTTTCTGTTATCTCCTTCTTTTGTTTATTTTCTTTTAGTTTCAAATTTTAACTTTGTGTTTTCAATGCAAATTCTTTCTTGCCGTTGAATTTAATAATTTTTGTTGTTTGTTCTTTTCCTTACAAACTTGCATACATATATTTTTCTCTTCTTTTCTATTTTTTTTTAAGGTATATTTAATATAACGGAATATTCGGTAGGGGTAAAGTGTATTTCAAATGTTGGTTACGGGTAAAAATAAAATTGAGAGAATTAAAAAATTTTTTTTTTGTTACCTTTTTGTGTACTTCTTAAACTTGTTTTTGCTTATTTTCTGTAATTTTAGAAATATTGAGATTCCAATGGTATATTGTAAAACAGTAAATCAGTTTCTTTTATGTGTATTAATATTTTTACTCCAAGCATTAATATACATACATGTGTACAGCTACTAAATTTTTATAAGCGATTTTTTATTTTTTTTACCGCACTGTTTTCCTGATGGCAAAAAAAACTGTGGACAACTTACGTTTTTGTAAATTATGTACAAATATTTATCAATTCTACACAATTGCATTTAATTTTATATTGTTGTGTTAACAATAATTCTCTTTTTTTTCCAAATTTTTTTTTTTTCAAGGTCTGCAAGACAGACCGTTATAATTCTCAAAAAAATGTTTCTTTTCCTTTTTTTTTTGAATTTTTTTTTTCTCGTACACGTACCTATAGACAAATTAACGGTAGTAAGTTTTTTCCGTTTTTGCTATACGATTCGGTTGTTCTTTTTCTATTCTCAATATATGTATGTACATATTTATTCAATATTGAGTCTACAATTAATAAATTTTGATTTTACATCTATTTTTTTCCAATTTTAAATAGATTTCAATAATTTTTTTTGTACTTTTCTTTTTCTTCTTCACATTTGCTTTTTTATGCCACTTTTTAACTTTTATTTTGTTTACTTTTTTTTTTTTGTATGGATTTATTTTAGCTTTTTTTATTGTTTTGTTATTAAAACTAAATACACTTTTTGTTTCTTGTTTTATTAACACAGTTTTTTCTTCCTTGTTGATCCCGACTTGTTACGCTTTGAAGCAGGAGTTACCAACAATGTTTTGGTTGTGTATTAGTGAGTAAGAGAGAAAAGAGAAGTTGAGAGAATTTATTTGTTTATAGTCATAGAAAATTTTAGTAATATACGCTATTGCGACATTAATTTCATCAACATACATACATAAAGTTATAAATGTTTGACTATATTTAGGGCATGCTTTTATATAATTATTGGGAAATAAAAAATCCATTCCTTCTTAAAAAAATATTCTTTAAAAGTACAAGTATATATATATAAAAATAGGATAAAATAAGACTTTTAGAAGATAAAATCTTTTACATTTATTTTTATTTGACAGTTTCGTAATTGTAGAAGTAATTTGTTGCGTTGCTTGAACAAATATATTTTAAGTCGGAAAATATTTGTATTATAATTAGGCCTTTTCAAAATTTTTTTTCAACAATTATTTAATAAAAACACCATCACTAAATGAGCTACCCTTTCTAACAATTTTTAAGCTTATAAAGCTTGAAATCGCGATTTTCAATTTAGGATCTAACCAAGCTTTTAATGGTTTTAAAAAAATTGAATTTATTAACATAAATATTTTTTGAGTGTAACCGATCACTTTTTTTGAGTAAACCTGAAAAAAATAAAAGAGCGTAAGCAATACGTGTGAATTCTCTTTGCACAATTGTGCTATGAAATGGTAATCACTGCTTTGAAGTTTCGCACAATACTGATGATACTGTAAATGTTCTCTCCTTTTAGTGGACTGTATGTTTTTTCTTCTCTGTTCTTTTTCTATGTTTAGTGTTGAAAAACGGTTCGTTTTCCTTTATTATAAGTAGCTGGTTTTAAGGCGAGAGGACCATGAATGCAAATGCGGGGATGATTTGTATTTTAATTTGACATATCTTTGAATTAATTAGAGATCTCTTTCACAATTACTCATGTTAAGTAATTATAAAGGTAGAATTAGCCGAACGTTGATGTAACGTAACGCAACGTACGTTGGTTTCTAGCATATGAAAACAATGCAAATGATTATCCAAAATAAATGTCACGTTGACGGGACGGAAGAATCTGTATAAAATAGAATTTCTCAACGTTTTTACGTTACATTTCAAAGCGAGTGATGGGACTATTGTATGTTAAATGACAATGTGGCCCAAATGCCCTTTTTGGTACTTTCATGCTTATTTGCAAATCATTTTCTTTTATACTTATGTGTGCAAAAAGACTTTAATTTTTGAAGTCTTTAGATACATATAATGATATTTATGTGAATAATTTAAATTTTTATGTGAATATAAAGTTTGTTTTTAATTTTTTTTTTTTTCATTTCAAAGTCCCATGTTTTACTTAACATATCTTCGACAGACGAATTATATACATACCAAATGAAAAATTTTTCGATTATCTAAAAAGAAGCATATGGGATGCATGATTAATTTACGTGCTAGCTAGTTACCGAGATAATTACAATTTTATTTAAAAAGTTCTACTTAAAAATTAACTTTTTTCGTTTCCGGTCCACAATGGACCAATGGATCCGATTCAATGAATAATGGCTTTAAACCAAAAATTGAATATTCAGTAGTAGTATAAGAATAAATTTTTAGGAAGCATAAAATACAAGAAGTAATTATAATATGCTCTTATTTTGGTACTTCTGGTACCTTTTTTAACTTTGTGTTAATTTAACAACATTCATCACTGCTCTAAACAGCTGGCTTCATATTGCCATTTAAAAATTAAAATTTTTTATTTGTGCTGTGTTTTGTGAAAAATAAGTAGAAAAATATAATAAATTATATTATCAATATTAATAAAATAAAACATTATTATATTTTGTTTTTAGTGGACGACGAAAAATTAATATTAGTGGTACAGGCAAATGAATGCCTTTATAATTTTTTGGTTTGTTTTGTTTTTATTTAGATCTTCTCTTGACAGATGACACGTTTGTATAACTGCACATACGTACGTACATTAACGTACGTACCGTTTTTACGACATCAACGTTTGGCTAACCAGGCCTTAAGGGTAGAGTTAGAGAACAAATTAATTAGTATTATGGATATTTTGTACAATGGATTGAAGGGGACATCCAATGCTTACCTTGATGTGGAACTTAAATTTCTTGAGAACCCAACTTCTAATTTTAACTGGTTATACTACAAATATTTAAATCAATAATTTTGAATTTCAACAAGTAGTTCAATATTTATTTTTTTTTTAATGATTTATATGTGGGTATTAAGACATCAAAGGTTTACAAAAAAGTGGCTTTAAGTTTTTCTTAAATTGTAAAATATGTTGGATACATTAATATACATTTTTTGTTTTCTTACAGTTATTTCGAAAGTTGCAGACCAAATTAATGTTACTTCTATTTTCCCTTTTAACTCATAAATTCACAATAGATAGATAAAACAATGCATTAATGCCACAAGGGCCGTTAAATTCAATTTTAAACAAATTCAATGATTACAAAATTAAATTTAATGATGTGCAACTTTCTTTTATGTATATAAAATTAGTGTCCAATTCGGACACTTAATAATTAATATTTTTTATTGATTTTTATTTTATTTTCTATAAATGTTAATGCTGAATTATTTTGTTTTTGTTAATAAAAATAGGTGTATGGTACTTAAAACGGGAAGTTTTAATTTGCCGATTTTTTTACCTTGAAGTGCCGATAATGCCGATTTTTTTTTTTCGAAATTTGCCGATTTTCAAATAAAAGCATCTGGCACCCCTGTATGCAATTTTTATTTATGCACAGGCCTGATATACATAATACCATGTTCACACGAATAGCAAATATCTCTCATTCGCGGTTCGCGACCGAATCTTCCCAGCGGGAAATGGTAATCAATAAGAATCGAGAAGGTAATACAAGGAATGTATAATCTATTGATTACGGAAAGTATTACGCTCAACACAGATCATGTCCTACGAAAGTAATAAATTCTTTTACTGTCCCACCGTAATAAGTATTAGAATTCATTATTTGTAATGCATAAAATTATTATTTGTTAATAATTTGAAGGAATAAATTCTATGATGCATTATTTGTAATGTATTATATTATTAATGTATATATTATAATTTCATTATTAATAATAAATTTAAATTATTTTCCCCCACTAGAAATAAAATAATAGTAGCTAATTGGTAATACTCGTTTCACTATTTACCATTTTATTTCACCTGTAATTGCGCTTTTGTTATTAATATCCAAATTTTATCACGCTCATATTAAAAACATTTTGCAAGCATTTAAGTTTTAAAATAAATATAAAAAAGATACGAAAAGCTATAGGTGACAAAAATGGTGAACTGTAAAACAAGTATTCTCGAATAGCTACTAATATACATATTAATTAATCTTATACATTAATTTTGTGTCTGCACTTCTGCGCATTTAAACATAAACTGCATTTTTTAATAAAATATATTTTTTTTGCATAAAGAATAACGGCTTTTTTAACTATGAAAAAAAAAAAAAAAATAATAAAAACCAAAAAAAAATCCACAAACACATATACGCAGAAATAATAACTTCTTTCTTCTATATAAGTATGTGGGAATGTACATGGTAATCGATATGTAAAATAGAAAAAAAAACCAAATTACAGTTTTTTTTAACGAAAAGGACAAAAACCAACACACAATAACTTCTGTCTTCATAGATGTGGGAATACACATGGTAATCAATATTTACTTGTGTGTCACATGAAATTACCTTCTCGATTCCAAAAGTAATATATTCTCAAGTAATATATTATATAATGGATTATAAAATAAGGTAATCAATCTTTTCCCGGTGGGTTGTTTGAAACAAGTAGATTCGCCATACAAAATTGTGAGAGCGAACCTTCGTGTTTCATTTTGAATCTTGTTACGAACCTCGAAAAATTTCCTATCATCTCTAATTTTGATAACAATTTATCGCTACTTTATCTTAACTAACTAACAAAACAGAAAAAAGCAAAATAATAATTTGTTAAATATGAAAATGTTTTTTAGAAATAAAGAACTAGGAAATTAATTTACGTAAATATGTTATATAAAAATCAGAAAAGCAATAAGCAAAAACATAAAAAACCAAAATTCCATCCTAAATATGTAAGTATGTATGTATGTGTGTGGTATGTACATTATACATTGTGGTATACATAAAAGAGAAATGCCAAAATGAAACACTAAACTGTCGTCTGAACGGTGAGTTTCGCAATCGTGGTTCAGAGAGCGAACCAAGTGTTTCATATTGTCGTGTGAACATAGCATAATAGAGTTATAGACCCTCTTAAAAATTAAACAAATAAGTAGTTAATTGTCATTATTTTTGATATCGTTAGATATTATACATATGTTGCAATTGAGATTGGAGAAATAAGTTGAAAAAAATTAGTTGTAGACAAAGAATTAAACTATACATTTATAAGAAAAGTTATTCTTTAAAATTAAAAAAAAAGTATATATGTATGTATACATATGATAGTAAAAATTACAATAAATGAAAATATGGAAACAATAAATATTATAAATTTTGTTAAAAAGGAAAATGTTAAGAAGCAATGGTGAAACAGAATTGGAACTTGACGATTTTTTCCATACAAATTGATAGATAAAAACAGTGCATATAATTTAAATAACGTGAAATAGAACTTATTTTATTTTAACAGCGATTATTCTTATTATCTCGTTTAGAGACAAAAATTCTCTCAACTATATTACCCCATACATACATAAATACATATTTGGCCATTACAACTTGTGTCGGGGTTAAGGCTTACCTTCTTGCGGCACCCATGTTGTGTGCGCTAATTTTTATCCATGAGTACCGGGGACCTACATTTTAAACTCGAGTCCGAACGACAGACTTGTTAATGGCAATTAGTTACTCTCCGAGCTTTTGCACATGAATTGTGGCGGTATACGGTAAGTATCAGTTTCGGTTCGGATTCTGGGTAATGCACGTTATTTGTATCTTGGCGCCGGTAATTTCGTACAATATTACAATTCGTATTTTCCTAGTCTTAGTTGGGGGGGTGCGTGGTATAGTGGTTAGAGCGCTCGCACAAAATCTCCAACGACCCAGGTTCAAATCCCAAAGGGTGAAAAATGAAAAAGTTAGTTTGCGGTTTTTCAAAATTATAATTTAAAAATCAGAGGTCCCCCCTCCCTCCAAGAAGACCATCTACAAAGTAACCGCTCCCCGACATTTCCACTCTATTCCACCTTAACCAATGTCATAAAAAAACGAATGATGAGGAGAAAAGCGCCACCTATTGGGAAGTAGCAGATAACAGCTAAACCTACATAGCGAAGACACTCACCACACAATCTACATGCAACAATGAGGCAATTGCTGTTGATCATTTAAGGGTGAAGGTATAACACTGGCCTTTGAATGATCAATTCAGAGCAATTTGTCTTATTCCTAAGGCGCGTAATAGTAATATAAGAAAAACAAAATGTATGTTTTGTCATAAATGTACTGTCCTTTCCAAAAATTCCAATACAATGAACTGCATTTAGTAGGGGTTTACCCCTGCGTATTGGTCTCAAAAAAAAAAAATCGTATTGTCTTAGCCCAATTAAAAATTCAATACATAATAAAATAACATGCATATGTATATGGGCATTTCCCTGATCGCTAACGCGACATTCGTTCGCCTTTGAAGTGCAATAACATATACAAAGCTTCTGTTTTTTATTTTTTTTTTTTTTTTTTTTTTGTTTTACCTTTCGATTGGTCTTAAGTAGTACTATATATACAATAGACAGCTTCGTCCAATTTCGAGATTTCAATACATTAGCAATAAACTTATGGTCAATAACGCGACAAAAAATGGAACTCATTTACGACTACAATTAGAAAAATAGAAATATCTGCGAAATGCAAGAATATATTTTAAAGCTATCAGTTGTATACAAGAATGGATGAATGTGGCTATCAGTCGATACCAGTTTTTTTGAACGCGACATTTTTTCCGTCACGTTTGTTATAACGTGTGATTAAATTAATTTTCATCCAATATTGCACTAGTTACTTAAAACATCGTATGTATGTGTTTCTTGTAAGTTTATTTATTTATTTACATACAAAAAAATTAATAGTAGAGAATGCTAAAGCTTATGAATTTTTGTTTTATTTCTAGTACATTAATAGAAAAAAAACAAGAATAGGTGTAAGGTATTGAACGCAAAAAGTTTGTTCTTTAAGGAATATGCTGTATGAGCTGCCTTTAATTCCTAATTTTCTTCATAACTGATGGAATGCACCTTTCGGATGTGGGGAATACTTCGTCAGTCCTTCCATTGTTCATCCAAAGGTGTTGTGTTTATATCGTGGAGGTTTTTTCCTTCTTTTGCTGCGCTAGTATGTGCTGTCTGCTGTTCGAATGGCGCTATGGAGCTGATGTCCCAAACCGGTAATTGTAAATATTGCGTCTTAACGTTTACCTGATTGTTCTCTGATGGTGTCCACAATAAAGAGAATCCTTTTGTTGTTAGGTTTATTTATTGTATTGATTATAATTAAACAACTTATAATGTTGATTTAAAAAAAAAACTATTTTGTGGCTCTATTATTCACTTTTACGCGTGTGTGGCTTTCAACCAAGCAATTTAAAAACGACCTTTTTCACTTTTTAATTTATAGAAAGATTTTTTGGCTTCCTTTTTATTTGATAGTCATACGCAGAATGAAAAAAAGGCAAAAAAGTTATTCTTATCTCTGTGCTGAACATACCGCACAGAATAAGAAAACCCATGGGTGTTGCCAGATGGCAAAGTTGCAAATTAGTGTTTTTTAAGCAACATAATGTTGAACATTATGTTACGACATAATCATAACCGCCACCCTTGCAACACAATGCAACGAACTACAACGCAAATATAAGGATCATATATATACTACAAGAGGTAAAAGCAAGAGCCACAAAACAGATACTTTAATTAAAAATACGTTTTGATATATACAGGAATATATTAAAAATTACAAAATATAAATATAAGCAAAATATAATGGTGAGAAGAAAATCAAATTAAATAGAATTCTAAGTAATGAAAATGATTTGTACATTAAGAAAAATATAAAATATGTACATATGAGAAAAAAATCCATGATAATAAAATAAAAAAAATAAATATTATATACAGAAACCAAATTTAAAAAATTCAAAATTTCAAGTAAAGATCTACATATATACATATGTATGTACATGTACATAAATATAAAATAATATAATGTATACGCATATATATAATCTATTCCAGAGGTGGGGAACCTTTTTACCATTAGAGGCCACATTTAAATTAGTCAGCAATACGAGAGGCCGCATAAGCTGATTGACCTAAGAAAGTCACTTTTTGTGAAATTATTATATTTTTTCTATAGATTTAACAATTTATTTAGAAAAAATAAACAATAATACTACAAAATTTTAAATAGAATATACATTTAGAATAATAAAAAATATTATAATATAATAACTTTATTGACCTCTTCTTTTAAATAATAATAAATCTCTTTTTCGAGCTTAAGGACTTTTTATATTAATATTAAATATTTATTTTTTCAATATTTCGCTGCCCCTTCGTGTAGCGTCTTCAGGAATTATTATTTATTTATTATTTTTTCTTTTTTTTTTGTTATTATTTGTTAAAATAATAATTAATTTGTTAAAATAATAATACTCTTCTATTAAACAATCCAAGGTACCTTCATATTCATCGATTATTTTATTTTCACAAGCAATGTTTTTAAAAATGATAAATTACTCAACAGGGAAGCGTTGAGAGATGCGAGTCAGAGAAGCTAAAGCAAGGTGTGACACTTACTTCTTAGACAAGGTAGTTGCAAACACAATCAGCTGACTATGTATGACATATTTTGTAAATAATGTTTTATAATTTTAATTTATTTTCATATAAATAGTACATAGAACATTATTCGTTTTTTTAGTTATGTAAATTACATAAACTTTGTGGAATTTTCAGTAAAGTGAAAAATTTTTTATTTGGATATAAAACCAGCATTTCGGCAATACTCTGAAAAAATCATAATTGATTTCTGAAATTCTGAACTCTCCGTATAAATAATTTTTCACTTACCTAAAAATTCTACAATTTTGTAATTCCCAATATTCCTTCTAAATAATTTTATCGCGCAACTGTCATGGCGTTAATGTACAAGAGTTGTTTGAAACGAACTCTACTATTTTGTACTAGGTGGCAAAGGGCCGCACTAGAAGCTCGCGGAGGCCGCAGGTTCCCCACCTATGAATCTATTCTATATAATGAGTATAGTGAGATAAAAAGGGTTATATTATAAAATTCTGTAACATTTCTCCGTTCGTTAATTTTCCTTAGCTACCCATCCGTCACCAAAATAAGCGAACCCAAAAATTGTCTCTTTCACATAGACACAGCCAGGTTTGCCAGCAGCAGGGGCGATCAAAATTCGGCTTATCGTATCGGTCCCTAGCACGATTTGATACGTGCGACTACGATACCATTTGGTGTCTGCTGAAAATACTTCATCGTCAAACATCGCCATTTTATGAACGTCTTGAGAGGGCGTTCGCTCATAGACCCTATCCTCAACATAAAGTTCCACATAAAAGCTCTTTTTCTCATGCTCGTGGAATAGTGTTACCGTTGTTTTGCCTTTAACTATTACACACTGTAGGCGTTCCGCTTCGGTAATGTTTATCGTCGAATTCAAAGCGTTAGGATCTATAAGAGCGCGCGTGGTAAATGTATTTTGCCTCTGCATGGGTCGAACTTTGACTATGGCTGTCATCTGAACCCACACGTGTTCCGCAGGCATGGGCTGAAGTAAACTGTTGTGAGTCTTTGAACACCGACGGCATCTATCAATACATTTACATGCTTGGTGCGAATGTGATTGAGCCAGGCAGTTGTAGCAGAGACTGTTTTGGGCTACGACGCGAAGTTTTTCTTCTACCGGGAGAATTAAAATCTTGTGCATTGTCTTATGGCGTGCAGGCGTTTGCAAATTGGACATAAAAATGATTCATTAAAGTTGCGTTGGGCCATATCTGTCTGTAAATAAATCAATGTTGAATTTTGAAGAAATATGAAGAGAATTGATATTGGTTTTAGCAGGAATTTTCAAATGTCATAACTGGGTAATAATACTAATTTATGGATTGGCCTAGTGATAATATTGTTTTGGGTCCTCAAATCAGCAACGCTAACCATGCCATCCGAGCCGGTATACGTCTTTACTATACGGCCTAAACGCCATTCCTCTTAGGGCGACAAGATCATTTTCCTTCAGATTGACTTTGGCTGACTTCCACTTGTTGCGTTTATGTAACTCTTTCAAATACTCTTCCTTCCACCGGCGGCATTTCTCCTGGTGCAAGGCTTTAATTTTACGCCAGCGATTCGTAATGCTCAGCGGGGAAGTAAGTTCCTCAGGCTCAGCCGGGAAGAGGAGGGACGTGCCTAATAAGAAGTGACCGGGAGTAAGAGCTGACAAATCATCGCTGGTTTCAGACATAGGACCAATAGGGCGCGAATTAAGACACGCCTCTATCTTTGCTAACAGTGTTGAAAATTTTTCAAAGGTGTACTTTGATTGACCGGCTGTCTTTTTAAAGTGCGTTTTGAGACTTTTCACTCCTGCTTCCCACAAACCGCCCATGTGAGGAGCCGCAGCTGGTATAAAACGCCAATCGAGCTTTTGGTGACCATATTTTTCAACGGCAGTGTGATGCAGTTCCTTTAAGTATTTTGTAAAATTTGCCTTAATCTCTCGTGATGCGCCAACAAAGTTTCGACCATTGTCGGAAAATAGGCAACTCCGGCAACCACGACGGGCAATGAAACGGTCAAGGGCAGCCAAGAAGGCGCCTTTGTGGAGAAACAAACGAAGAGACAAACGTAGCCCTTAGTGATTCGGCAATATCGACCAGTAAAACTCTTAATTTCGAAAGGGCCTGCGAAATCAATACCTGTATTACAAAATGGGCGACTTAACGTCGTTCTCTCTTTGGGTAAAGCTGACATAATTTGAGTTTGAAATTTTTTTTTATGCAGCACACATGTTTTGCAATTATGAATGACCGTCTTTATCAAATTTTTTGCCTTTAATATCCAACACTCCTGACGAACCACATTCAGTACTAGGCGAAGACCCCCATGAAGTGTCAATTTGTGGACGAATTCTACATAAAGACGAGCTAGTCTGCTATTGTATTGTAGGATAATAGGATGTCGCTCTCCATACGACAAACATGTAGCAGCAGCGAGGCGACCATTAGCGCGAATAATATCATCTTTATCCAAGAAGAGTGTAAGGGTCAACAACGGGATGTGAGAGTCAAAAATTGAAAAACCGAAATATATAGGCAATCATGTGATACGCCCTGGATAAGTTCGAGAAACGGTCTAGTATGTCTTCGTTTTCTGACGATCTAGCAACAAATGTCTGTGGTTTTTTTGATTCTTCAGTAGTCTCAAATTCGGAGGATCCTCCGGGCCACACGGAGCTATCTAAATTAAGCCACTTAGGACCTCGCCACCAAAGATCGTTTTCTCGTAGTTCTAACGGAGTCAGCCCCCGGGTTGCTAGATCGGCCGGGTTCTGATCAGAGGGCACGTGATGCCAATTTTTATTTCCTACTTTTTCTAGTATGGTAGCTACTCTGTTAGCCACGAAGGTTTTCCAATTACATGGCGGTTTTCGTAGCCAGGCTGAAACTATCGTTGAATCGGACCACAAGTGTAGCGAATATGAGTTTAGGCCAAAAGCGGGGATTACATTATCTATTAAGTTGGCTAATAAAACTGCTCCACACAACTCCAACCGAGGCAAAGACGGTTTTTTAACTGGAGCGACTTTGGTCTTTCATACGAGCAACTGGGTGTGAATGCCGTTTGGAGTATTTACTCTAACGAACAACGTCGCTGCATAAGCCAATTCTGATGCGTCGCAAAACCAGTGGAATTGAGTCTCACACCCTGTAGAATATTGAACCAAACGAGACAGTTTGATAGTTTCAATATCAGTATAATTTTTTACAAATATTTGCCATTTTTGTAGCGCTGCAGGTTTAATGCTTTGTCGAGCC
The DNA here is from genome assembly GCA_963576795.1 of Metopia argyrocephala. Classification (NCBI taxonomy): domain Eukaryota; kingdom Metazoa; phylum Arthropoda; class Insecta; order Diptera; family Sarcophagidae; genus Metopia; species Metopia argyrocephala. The sequence goes on along the minus strand of OY756210.1, from coordinate 84,682,514 downwards.
ACATTTGCTGCATTAAAACTTTTGCGACAATGATTATTGGAGCCAACCACCCAGCTGGATCGAACAACTTAGCTATAGTCGACAGAACTTCTCTCTTTGTATAGGAGGTTTTCATGATAATTTTCTCCGCCGTAAAGAAAAACGCACCTTCTATAGCATTCCAGTGGATCCCTAACATTTTTGCGGTGCTTTTATCATCGAGCGACAAAAAGGAAGTGGTGAGCAAATGTTCTCGAGGCAAATTTTTCAAAATCTGTTTTGAGTTCGAAGTCCATTTTCGCAGCTTAAACCCGCCCTTATCTAGAATACCAATTAATTGGTCGCGTGCCAACAAGGCGTCTGGTATTGAATGTGCTCCGACTAGGGCGTCATCGACATACATACATTCGCGTAAAATTCTAGCGCCTAATGGGAAACTTCTTTCTTCGTCCTGAGCCAACTGAAGAATTGTTCTTAGGGCTAAATAAGGGGCACAATTTAAGCCGATAGTAACTGTTTTTAACTGGTAATCATCAATTCTATCGTTTTCCGAGTTACGAAAAACAATTTTTTGAAAACGCCTATGCTCAGGACTTACCAAAATCTGTCGGTACATTTTTGAAATGTTCGCATTAAAAACAAACTGAAAAAATCGCCATTTCAGAATTAAATTGATTATTTCAGCCTGCAGAATAGGGCCAGTGTACAAAATATCCTTTAGGCTTTTGCCATTAGCTGAGGGATTTGAGGCATTGAAAACGACTCTCAATTTTGTTGTTGTACTTTCTGGCTTAAACACGCCATGATGTGGTAAATAGTAACCCGGACCACTATCAGCGCCTTTCAACCTTTCCATATGTCCGAGAGCTAAATATTCTTTTAGGATCTCATCATATTGAGCCTTACACTCAGGTTTGCGTAGTAATGATTTTTCATTCCTTATGAACTGACTTAAAGCAATATGTTTATTGGGACCGAGCGACAGAAGATTGTTTTTAAAGGGCAGACTGACAATATATTTTCCCTTAGAATCTCTAGTAGTAGTAGAACGGTAGATTTCTTCGCATCTTTTATCGTCTTCTGATAATAAATGCTTATAAAAAACTTCTTCTAGCTCCCAGAATTTTGTCAACTGGTCGTCAATAGAGACCTTTGTTAAATAAGCCGTTCTAATATTATGAGGAGGGGTATTGTCGGTAGGACCTGTTACTATCCAACCGAAGATTGTCTCTTGAGCTACTAAAGAGCCAAGAATGCCATGTTTAACGCCTCCACGAAGTATTAAGGGATAAAGGTCACCCCCTAACAATAGATCTACCTCACCGCTCTCATAAAATGTAGGATGAGCATAATCGAGTTCGGTAGATCAAGACATTTTGAGGGCATAAAAGAGTGTGTTGGGACATTGCCTGTAACACGTGGAACTAGAAGAGCCTGCACCTCCAGAGAAACGTTCGGATCAAAACGAGAAACTATTACGAAAGCTGCTATCCTATTTGATCAGCTGATAATATTTCCACCTAACCCCGTAACTGAGACTGGAGTTGTGGGCAACTGAAGTAACCTTTGAATTTTTTCAGAAATAAAGCTTTCATCCGAACAAGGATCTATTAGAGCCCGCACTTTATATGTAGCCCCAAAGTTTGTAATATTCAACCAAACCGCAGCTAACATAACTTTTTTCGAAACCGCCGTATGATGTGCCTTCACTACTTTTGAGTTACTAGAAGCATTAGTGGACTGTATCTGACTTGCTCTATTCTGTGTTTTAACTTCTTGATTATTAAGCTCTTTATGCATTAGTGTATGGTGCTTTTTTCTACATTTTGAACAACCATTAGGACTACGGCACTCACTATACAAATGACCTATAGTAAGGCAGTTAAAACAAAATCGAAACTTTTTCAAAGTTGAAATACGATTTCTGAAGTCCATATTCAAAAATTTATTGCACGAGCTTATCCTATGGTTTTGCTGGCATAGTTTACATTCCATCGAGTCGATCTTTGTATGATGGGCTTTAAATTGTCTGACCTTCGCTGAGACCTGATTTGTTTGTGGGCCTTCTACATTGTTGGCCGCCATTATATCGGAAACACTTTCAAGGGCGTGAAATCTATCAGTGAGAAAACCATTTTATTCTTCCCATTTGGGAACCTCTGTTTTATTTTTCACTGATTGCTCCCAAAGGTTTAGAGTACATTCTGAAAGTCGCGAGGAACACTGAAACACAAAAATGGGGTCCCATGATCCAATATCAACATCATATAATTTCAACACTGCTATACAAATATTAATCTCCCTTTGGAGCCTTTTTATTTCGCCGGCAGTGTCGTGTAGACACGGTGGCAAGTTAAAAAGTAGTTTAAGTTGGCCATTTACCAATACCATTTTGTTCTCATAATGAGATTTCAAATTATTCCAAGCTATATCGAAATTTTCGTTGGTGAGGATCACGTTTCTATTGACATCCCGGGCCTCACCATCGGTTTTTCTAAAAAAATAAAATAATTTTTCCACGGGGCTAAGTCTGGTGTTATTAATATAAATGGCCGTAAACATATCCCTAAAAGTGGGCCAGGATACGTAATCCCCATGAAAAACACCTGTGTCACACGGAGGTACATTTAAAGAACTGCACATATTAGGAACCACTGACCCATCCTTTATCGATACTTTCTTACATAATTTTTCTCTCGCGGTAGACAATAAATTAATACAGCTTACATAGGATTTTCTAACTTGTGGGTGCTTTTTGAATCACTAAGAGATCTTTTTTCTTTTCTATTGTTTCTACTGTGCACTCTTCGTACGCAGACTTATATTTCTCCCAAGCCTTATCTAGCTCACTTCTTTCAAAATCAAAAGCGTCCTCTGTATATTTGGCAAAATTCTCTTCTCCTAGCATCGCTTCGAAGCCAATTAATTCCTCGGCTGAACGCAAATATTTTTCAAAAACGGACATTTTGTATTAATATTGAAAAATCTACTATACGGCAGACCGACGAACAGATAAAAATACCCGATGAGTAACTTTCCCAAAGTAAAACTTGATCTTAATATGTCACTGCAAAACGTGAGCAAGGAGGCGAGAAACAGAAAAAAATTTACACCAGGACGAGTTACCAGAATTATGCAATCAAATTGATTAAATGAAAAAGGAAAAAAAAATTCTCCGAGCCGCAATGGGTTAAACACAAAAGCACCACACGAGCACACAAAATTTTCTTTTATTTTCTATGACACAAGAAAATAATTATAGCGGTCCACGAGTAACGGTTAATAGACAGCTACTTTATATAGTATAGGTTGCACGTAAGTCACCTTGACCAAATCACACTTTCCAATTACAGTCAAAATAAAATTCAAATCCAGCGTTCAATAAGATAAAAAAAATGACGCAAAAATTGAAAAGAAAATTGAACCACTTCAGGCAATAATTTATAATATGACGCAAAAATTGACAAGAAAAAATTGAACCACTTCAGGCAATAATTTATAATATGAAGAATAGTAGTTAACGAAGTGGTTAATAAAACGAGCCCTTTATTATTTCTTTTATCTGTTGCGTATGTTAACGCAACAACAAATTTTATTTTTTTTTTTTTTCTCCTTTTCTTCAAACAGAGAAAACTGTTATAACGGGCTTCAAGTAACTGTTGATTTTTTACTTCAACAACACGTTTTAAATAAATTTTTTTGCAGGAATGGAACCACCTTAATGGAACCACCAACTCTGAGACACTTTATGCCCGCACAAAATAATATATTTCAAAATGTACGCACCTTTTTAACAGCTTTTCCCGGTGAGAGGACCAAATGTTTATGTCGTGGAGGTTTTTTCCTTTTTTTGTTGCGCTAGTATGTGCTGTCTGCTGTCCGAATGGCGCTATGGAGCTGATGTTCCAAACCGATGATTGTAAAAATTGCGTCTTAACGTTTACCTGATTGTTCTCTGATGGTGTCCACAACAAAGAGAATCCTTTTGTTTTGTTGTTAGGTTTATTTATTGTATTGATTATAATTAAACAACTTATAATGTTGATTTAAAAAAAAAATCAATTTTGTGGCTCTATTATTCACTTTTACGCGTGTGTGGCTTTCAACAAAGCAATTTAAAAACGACCTTTTTCACTTTTTAATTTATAGAAAGATCTTTTGGCTTCCTTTTTATTTGATAGTCATACGCACAGAATACACAGAAAAGACACGGTTAATAGCTTCGTGCGAGTGGTACAGAAAACAACTTGTAAAGATATGGCTGTACTTGTCGCACGAAACTATTAAATGTCATTAAATGACATAAAAATTGGCGCAAATAAAAAAATTGAATTGTGTGAAAAAAATTTTAAGCAAAATTTGTTTTCGGTTAAAAAAAAAAATTTGAATAAATAAAAGTACAGACTATAAAATAAAAAGTGTTTGTATTCTGTGGTTTTATATACCTATTTGTGGTGAATTGAATTGTGGTAGATATTTATTTGTATTGCTGCAAAAATAAAAATGTAAGTTTTCGTGTGTGCTTACATACATAGATATGTAATGTACCAAATAAATTTATAAATATTTTAAGGAGCCGCTAATGCGTAATGGGATGTCCAACAGGAGCAAAACTTCACATTTTCCCATCCGATAAAATAAGGTAAGTTCTTTTTCATTACGTGTAGGTTATACATATTATATGTTAAGAACAAAGGGTAGTTTCTTGCAAATAAGGAAATGTACACAAAAGCTCTACATGTACATATCTAATATAAATTTGGCCACAATATCTTTATTAATGATTAATTGTAAAAACATTTGGTGAAGGAATTGTGGAGAATTTCATATTTACACTTCCTTGCTTGCAACGAAAAGCAAACCTTTGTAATCAAGTTATAATCTAAGTCGGTTGTACTTGATAGTTTTTTTGATGTGCATTACCGCGTGTTGAAATTTGGTAGAAGTGCCTCATTTTCAAAAGTGATTTACTTCCTGAGATTTTATGTGAAATAATATTTTAATATTCAAGTGTTATATTTTTTAAGAAAGTGTTTTTTGTTTTGTGTGTACATATGTATGTATATATTTAATAGTGATGTTCGTTTAGTGTGCTAAAAGAGTTCATTTACCTCTTAAACATATACAAATGTTAAAAATTTGTACGTTTAATGGTGTTTTCTTTTCAACAAAAACTTTAATATAATTTTAAATGTATGCTTATGGGGATAAGCATATCTCTCTGGCCATTTCGTCTCTGTTTAAGAAACTTGTTAGGAGACTTTTTCTAAAGATAGTATTCAAATATATAAAAAAATATGTTAAAATAGTTAATGTTTTGAATATTAATCTTTGGGATAAAGTCTCCTAACGGGACTCTTAAGCAGATACGAAATGACCAGAGAGACAAGCTTATCCCTACACAGCAGAACATTTTTAAGATTTGGAAGCAATAAATAAAATTGTATTATGTTAATGGAAGCATTATATTGCTTTAGCTTACTGATTGCAATAGATTTTCCATTTCTATTGCACTTTAGCGGTTCATTTCATATAAAAAGCATGTGTTATTGATGCGCAGTAGTAAGTGATTGTTTACAATTTCTCCATTACAAAATAACTTACTGGTAAGCTCTTTTTTCTGCTGGGTATAAGCATGCATTTCATATTATATTGAATGTATTCGCCTATATTGCGAAACATATTTTTTGTTATATATATTTTTTTATATCTATATTATATATAAAGATAATACGTTATGTAAGTAATGAATACCCAAGACTAGTAGTTTGGTATAATATTGAATTTTATTTAATATAAAAGGTTCTGATAATTTCCTTTACAGGTTACTGCTGACAAATCAAAAAAAAGTAATTTTTAGAATGACAAATAATAAAGAGTTGCCATCAGGCATTTTAAAGTAATAATGTTGTCAATATCGAGTTTTACATATATAATATTTTTCCCTCCTACGGAGAGAATAGGACCCTGGGTCTACGAGTTCTCGATGAGCGTCGTACCCCATGATCTAGCTGCTCGGCATTCCTGGTGGTCAGCTTGGGTGATGATTCCGTAAATCCCTTGAATGGTGTCGATGTTGAAGACGTTGGGATGTCATCCCCTATTTGTATTGACTCGGGTGGTGTTGAAAAGTATTCCCTCTGCTCTTGCTCCTTCTCCCATTCGTTTATCTTCATATCATCATCTCGTTGTTCGATTGCTGCTTCCTGTTGTGCGGCGTTAGTATTAGATGGTTGGTCTATATTAGCATTTGACTGGTTTGTAAAATTTTCTGTACCGTTAGTATTAGCCGGTTGATCTATATTAGCATTTGGCTGGTTTGTAAAGTTTCCTGTACCGGTGATTGGTGTTCTGTGAGTGTGCATGTCTTCATTGTGTTGATCAACTCCACGAATTTGATCAATGTGCCTCTTATAATACTTCCCCTGGAACAGAATTTCATAGTGAACATCTCCCAAACGCTTTGTCACTTTGCCCTTAAACCATTTACTTATCCGTGGGTTTCCAGATAGGAAGAAAACAGTTTGATTATTTGTAAGTTCTCTGTAATTACAACTATTCTTCATGTAGTTCCTGTATGTTACTTTAGTCTTAGTTTCCTCTGGTCGCAGCAGATCTAAACGTGTGCGCAATTGTCTACCCAAAAATAGTTGTGCGGGAGACTGCCCTGTAGTAGAATGTGGTGCGTTTCTGTAATGTCTCAGAAATTCATTTAAGTTCTCCCTCAAAGTAGCTCTTGTTGTGCACATAGCCTTCAACGCGTTTTTTACTGTCTGGACGTTTCGCTCCGCTTGTCCGTTCGTTGCTGGGTGGTAGGGGGCACTATATTTGTGATACTTAACACCAACTCTTTGTAAATAATTGTTAAATTCGGCCGAGGAAAAATTCGTTCCATTATCGGAAACAATCATTAATGGTACACCGTACGTCGCAAACACCTCGTCCAACAATGTAATCGTTGTAGCTGCCGTAATGGACTTAGTAATTTTCACCTCTAACCATTTAGAAAATGCATCACTAATAATGAGTAGCATCATTCCTTCCACCGGCCCTGCATAATCTATATGGACGCGTTCCCATGGACCCTTGGGGTACTCCCAATGATGGTCTTTGCACTTTGCCGGTACATTAGCATATTTCGCACAACTGTCACACCCTTTTGCGGCATTCTCAATATCTTTGTCGATTCCGGGCCAGTAAATGAAGGATCGAGCGATTCCCTTCATCTTAACCACGCCTAAGTGAGCAGCATGTAATTCTTTTATTACGTCCCCCTGAAACCTACGGGGAATTACAATGCGGTGTTCGAATGTAATGCATCCAGCCGATAATTTGTAGTTAATTTCCGGTGACTTATAACCTGCTTTCGCTAAACAACGACCACTCTCCAGTAACTGCAAAATCTTTCCGAGATGTGGGTCCTTTCTGGTTTCCTGTGCAATGCTTTCTGCCGTTAAGGGTAGTTGGTTGATTTGTCGGATTATGAAATTGTCGAACCCATCAACGTCGTTAGCTGTGGCCTGAACACAACCGATCTTGTTCATTTTTGTTGTGGTTGTTGTTCGAGATAAATAATCCGCATTAATGTTCTCTTTTGAGATTTTGTGGACCACATCAAAATCAAAATTTGAAAGGAAATCAGCGTAATTTGCCATTCGTGAAATACATAAAGCAGGTAGCGACTTACCTGGTTGTAGAATTTGTACCAAAGGTTTATGGTCCGTAATCAAGGTCCAATGACGCGCATATAAGTACTTGAAAAATTTCTGGACCGCCCACACTATAGCCAACGCCTCCTTATCAATTTGCGAATATCGCTGTTCCGTGGTGTTCATAGTACGACTTGCGTAGGCAATCGGCCGTTCCTGCCCATTAGGTAGACGATGGGACAGTACAGCTCCTAGTCCTGTTTTGCTAGCGTCAGTTGCAAGAAGAAGAGGTAATGCCGGATCGTATGGAATTAACACTTGGGGCGATATCAATATTTGCTTTATTTTGGCGTATGCCATATCTGCTTCTTTATTCCAGTAAAAAGTCTTTTTTTTCAAAATATCGCGAAGTGGCCTCTCAAGTGTAGACAGGTTCGGTATAAAGTTTGAGTAATACGACGCCTTGCCCAAGAATAACTGCAACTCTTCTATAGTGTTCGGTTTTGCCGCGTGTAGTATTGCTTCAATGTGTTTATTGGATTTATGAATCCCTTTAGCGTCTATTTTATGTCCTAAGAATTCTATGGAGGACGCAACAAATACACACTTTGCCTTGTTCAATTTGAATCCAAATTTTTTCAATTTTTCTAAGGCAATCTCAAGAACTCTGAAAAGTTCATCCACATTCCTGGCAAAAATAAGGATGTCGTCGAAAAAGTTGAGGATATTAGGGATACCTTGCATCGCTATTTCCATTGTTCTCTGCCAAATGGCCGGAATGTTAGCGGCTCCATAAACCGCTCGAGTTGGACGTATAAGACCGTGCGTTGGGGTGTTTAGAGTTAGTACATGAGCAAATTCATCGTCGAGAACCAAGTGTGAATAAGCATCCGTGACGTCTAAATGAGCAAAAACTGTTGCGCCTTTCATTCTATTAAAGATGTCTTCAGCCCTTGGAATAGGGTGTTCGTCTATTACCATTTGTGGGTTCACGGTTGGTTTATAGTTCCCAGTAATACGAATACCTCCATTCTTTTTTGTCACCACATGTGTCGTAGAAGCCCATTCAGAATATTCTACTCTCTTGTAAAAACCCGCTGAGATTTTGGCATCGATCTCCCTGGCGTACGCATCCCGTAATGCGAACGGGATCTCTCGCGGCCTTGCAAATTTTGGTGTGGCGTCTGCCTTTAGATGCACTTTTATCGGCGATCCTCTGAACGTACCCGCTACCTTACTAAATATATCCTCATGTTTCGATAGCAGTTGTTGTAACTGGTGCTGTTGATGATTAGAAAGGTTAGGCTTTTCCATTGATATGGCAGCTACTGTCGCTTTTGTAGCTGATGATAGATCCATCTCCACTGCTGCATCTGCTGGGGGCTGAAACAATTTGGTGAAATTTATCTCTCGAGCAAAATGTGCTATCCACTCACGGCCACATAAAGTATCCAAATCTGCATCCACTACGTATAGATTCAGCCTACGCTTAATTCGACCAAAAGACACATTTACCACTGTCCGTCCTATGCACGTAATCTTGTGTCCAGTATAGCTTGAGAATCGCCTGTCAGATTTTTTCAATGCGGGTGTCTTCTTTATCTTACGTAAGTTTTTTAAGCTGATAATACTGCATGGGGCACCCGTATCCAATTCCATCTCTACTTTTTTTCCATCCAAGTTCATTGTCACCATTTTCCGTTCAAATACCCCATTTGTTTTAACAGCCGTAATCTGATACGTATGTACCACCTCGTTTTCATCTGTCTCTACTGAATCTGATATATGTCTCGTATTAGCTCTACACACTTTGCTTATGTGTCCTCCTTTGCCACATGTGAAGCACTTCGCGTTCTTAAATTTGCAGTCTTTGCGTGCATGTCGGCCACCACACCCATAGCAATTAGTCTCAGCTGTTGAAATTGGCCTCTGTTTCTTATCATTCTTAGTCTTAACGGGTATGAAACCCAGTTTGCACGTTGGCTCTGTTATATTACTATCGCCTGTATTTACCATACTTGTTGACAACTGCGTCAAGTCTTTGGATGAAGCAATTTCGTATGCTTCAGCGAAGCTTTTAGGTTGTTTGGCAATCACCTCATCGCAGATACTACGAGATTCAATCCCAAAGATCATCTGCTCTATAAGCATCCTATCCAAAAAGGCTCCATAATCACACGTTGCAGCAGCTTGCTTGAGGCGTAATGCAAATGTTGACAACGGCTCCCCAACTTCTTGGCGTATTTGCCTGAATTTGAAACTTTCAGCATAGATATTTTTTTTTCCGTCGTAGTGATTTGTCAGAATTGACTTAATTTCCTCGTAGCTTAACTCCTCTGGTTTCTTGGGGCTGATGAGAATTCTAAGGGCCGTATTTAATTCGCCGCCCATGTGTACACGCGCATAACTATGGTAATCTTCCTGTGCAATTTTACTTAATTTCAATGCCCAATCGAAGCTGGCGAAGTAATCTGCTACCGTTGACCCATCTGCGCTTTTATACGCACCCATTGCAAAGGGGGGTGGTTTCTGTGAATTTGTATATTCTGTCGCCACTGATTGTGGCCGCGATGTTTGTACAGCCTCCGTCACCGCCGTACGTATTGCATCAGCCAACGAATTAAAAACTGCATTTAATTGTTCCTCGTTCATTGTATCCCACTTCTGACACCACTAATGAATACCCAAGACTAGTAGTTTGGTATAATATTGAATTTTATTTAATATAAAAGGTTCTGATAATTTCCTTTACAGGTTACTGCTGACAAATCAAAAAAAAGTAATTTTTAGAATGACAAATAATAAAGAGTTGCCATCAGGCATTTTAAAGTAATAATGTTGTCAATATCGAGTTTTACATATATAATAGTAAGTTTGTTTGATTTGGTTTTATTCCTATACATTTTTTCTTAAAAAAGTACTATGAAGGATTATATTTAACAAAAGACTATATTTTGTTACGCTGCGAGAAAAAATGTAAAGGTCAACATTCTTTGGTAGAAGAGAAAACACCGTAAGGGACATTTACCAGATTAAACGAATATTTGTATATATGTATGTGTTCCAACAATTTCTATTCATATACATACAAACATATAAAGTTGTTTATATTAGTAAATTTTAAAAGGTATTTGTAATAGGTTTGTCTCAGGAAAAGAAATCTAAAAACTCTGCATCGAAAAATATAACACTTGCTAATTGGGATATTATGTTAAACTAAATTCCAGGAAGATGTAAAATAAGGCTCCCGTCTAGAATTATTCATATTTAAAAAATATTATTTACATACACATAAGGGTTCCTTCAACGAGTTCATAGGATGTACTTATGTATGTATATGTGTCAATTTGTTATGTTCAAGTGGTTCATCGTTAATAAAATATTCAGTATTCCAATGAAGTTCAAATCAACTGCATACACATATGTACATACGTTTATGTAGAAACATGCAAATGATGAGGCTTGACGATGTAATATTATATTTATTTGTTATTTATTAAACTATGTATGCCATGTATAGGCAATGAAAAGTTATTGCTTTGGCATTATTGTACTAAGCTATTTTGTTTGACTTATTGTATTAGCAAATTTTGTGTGTTTTAAACAAGTGGTTTTGGTTGTAAAGGTTGTGGTATTTTTAACAAGCAACTAATATGATCATATAATCATAACAATTCCTTTTATATATTTGACTACTAATAGTAATCGAGATCTATATATGTACTTATAAATATTGAAAAGTTATTTTATAGAAATATATACAACTATGTATGTTGTAGTGTATTAATATAAGTAATCATTATTATTAGTAAATTAAGCTAATATTACAAAACTAAATTAATTATTGTTAATATACAAAATTTGTAATTATAAGTACTACCCTAATTATTATTATTATTCCTACTGGAAACCTATTGTATTCCCTAATTATTATTTTATTTCTACTGGAAACCTATTGTTATTCCAGTATTGTAGCGATATATTATGGAAATTTTGTAGTTTGATTGTACCGTTAGTTTTGTATATAAACGAAGGAAAAATCAATAAAGAAATCAATTATGATCTAAGCCTCTAAATCGGCATCAGACCTCTTTTTATTTTGGCATATAAATTTGCCAGTAATTAAAACCACTTAGTACCCGTGGCGTTTATTAGCGCCGGTACACAAAACATTATGTAGGGAAATTCATTACTTTTTTTTTATTTGCCCACAACATCCTTTACAATGTACATATTTAGATGCATACAGTAGTGGCAATATAATTAGAAATGACCTAGCGGAATGCATTTATCTTTATTATAAAAATTAAGTTCACAATACTAAAACTAAATACTATAAATTGTAAAGTAATAAAGTCTCATTGAATTTATAATAAACATGTTGCGGGAGTTCCGTTGGTGATCTTGGTATCCAACTATAGATTAAGAACACAAGGTTTAGTCGTATACGATTTTTTAGTAATATATTTATTTAATATTATCAATTCAATCTTAATTTAATATACAGACTAACTTTAGTGTTAAAATTCTTTTTTGTGTTGTAACCAAGATGTGTTGATGAAGAATTTTTTAGAAGAACTTCGCAATAAAACTGGAGTTTCAACTATTTATAGGGCTGTGCAAATAAAATGTACAGCGCGCGTGGAAATTTAAACGATATTAAAATCACTCAATGGTTACAACACAAAAAAATTTGACATTTAGTATGTGAAGTTAACAATATAGGTATAACAAATGGTGGTGGCGGTAACAAAACATTCTCATTTAATTTGTTAACATGTAAACAGATTAACTTTTATTAAGAAAATTAATTAATTAGAAACAACATAACTATAAATACAAATAATTTTATCTTGTTCTTCAGGATCTGTATTGTGTTACTAATCTTTGTTAAATAAAACGACAAATATAAACTGCAACAACAACAAATATTTCCTTTTTAATTTTTGAAATTTAAGTGGGTTTTTTAAATAAAATAGTAATAGTAGTTATGATACATATGTATGTATATATATGTGGGATTGTAGTCCGCAGCAACAAAAAAAAACACAACACCGTTTATTTATTTATATTTTATTTTAAAACTATTTTTATTTAAAAGTAATTTACTTAAAGTATTGCTTATTTAATATCTTTCACAAGTCTTATCTTACGAGCCAGCGCGCACTTCTTTTTACCACGAGCGATTCTTCTACATTATTCTATTTTTCTTCTTACAAGTCCTGTACAACCGATGGACTTTTTTCACTCAATTGTCACGCCACATTTTTTCCCGTTATATGAGTAGGTCTGCTGTATTGTCATTTGTGAATTGTCGTTTGTCCGTTATAAAATGTATGCGTCCGTTAGCTATTTCGGTAGTCGGTCAATTCGAAATTACCTGGCACCCTACATTCGGCCATCCTGGAGGCAATACGGCTCGGATTGCCATTTTTTCATGTATTCGGCCACGGTGGTAGTTATGTTTGGACCCTCGTGCCGCCCGATCTTCTCCACTTCATATCTTCCATGTGGGAGCTTCTTAACTATTTTGTAGGGACCAAGATATTTGCCTCTCAGCCGGAGACCACTGCCGAACTGAGTCCGCTTGATGGCGACCAACTCATTCAGGTGATATTCAGTTTCCGGCTTTCTATTACTGTTGTACGTCTTACAATTCTCTTTCTGTATCAGGCTGATATTCTCCCTGGCTTCTTCTCTCATATCTCTTCTATCATCGTCGAAGTCTCGGATGTTCTCTTCTTCAAGGGTTTCTCGCAGATCAGGATACTCTGTTAATCTCATTTCCACGCCCGTTAGTAATTTAAATGGAGAGATGCGCGTGCTTCTAGGCGGCGTCGAATTGATCAACATTTGTACACGCCTTACGTGTCGATACCAGTTTTGTGGAGCTTCCGCACATAATTTTCCCATTTTTGATCGTAGGAATCTGCAATTTTGCACAAACTTGTATTTTGATAAAACAAACCATAATTAATAAAAAACTCAACATCGAAATTTTGTGTAGTAACGTCCGTTTGCATTTAATATCAAGATATGCAAATGGAAATATGTATCTATGTACATATATAAGTATATAATAAAGCTTAGAGAAAGTATTTAAAATTTGTTCTGAAATTTTTAATAACCAAAATGTATTACTATGCATACATATATTAAACAATTATATGTAAAATAATTATGTTAACAATTTAAAATGTATGTATATGTATGTATTTTATAAATTATAATGGTTTCTTTTTATTTTTTACTGAGAAATGTGTAAAAAATATACAGCATTTTTTACCCACAATTATACATACATACATACGTGTTGCTACGACGGTTTTTTTACATGCACTTCTAATATTTTTAATACAAAATACATATATGTATGTACGTATAAGTACATTTTAATCAATAAATATTACAGAAACAATACGATCACGTGTGGTACTGCAAGGCGAAATGTATTGCTTTTTTTTTTGTTGAAGTAAAAAATACTTATATTGATATCCCCATTATATTATCCCTTTATAAACAACATGTGTAATCTGTATCATTTTGTATTTATTGTACAATTTATATAATTTTTAATAGCCTTAATAACCTAATACTGGTGAGAAGTAACATCTGTTAAGGAATATGTACAGCATTAGCAGAACTGAACTAGTTTTCGACTCCATCTACGAATTTAAAAATCTTTAGTTCAAAAAGAGTGGTGATAATAACATGCAAATATAATTCCTCTAATCTATTTCCCATATACTGTGATTTAAATATCGGTTTTGTATTCTCCTATGATAATTTAGGTTAAATTTTTTCATAAAATACGCCGTATTTTAGTATTTTTTTAACTAAGAGTAATAACAAAATTTTATAAATATATTCATTATTATAAATAGAGACTATAAAGAAGAAAAGGTGTATAAAAATTGATGTTATTACAATTTTTAAGAATTGCTGCTGGATTGCTCCATATACAGCATATACATATATAATCAGAACCCTAAACTTACATATGTATGTGTATATTTTTTTGAAGCTATTTTATGAGTAACATGTAATTAAAGTACAGACTTAAACTTTTGATTAAAAAAATTTTATACTTTATACCTATAAAATTTATTTTTAAGACACGCAAATTGCCTGATGTATTGTAGCCATAATGCTATGTATGTATATAGAAAACTCCAAATTAGAATGCTATTCTGAAGAAATACGAAATACTTTATATTTTATCTCGATTTTAAATTCTTTTATTATTTTAAGGTAAAGGTTCATATGTAATTTTTAAAAAAAGGCACTGTAAATTCGGTGCAGATCCATATGTTTTTAATTTTACAACAAAAAGTTTATACAATTTGCCCAACAAAACCACGGATATTTGTTTTGTTACTTGTATTCTCTAAATATTAGAATACATATCGTCGCAAGAATTAAAGAACGCTGTAACTGACAAAAAATCGAAAATACGTTTTTTGCTTAATTTTTATCAGAGAAAAAAATACGCGTCGATTGTTCCCGGTCCCAGATTTCTACGATGGAAATAAATTCACGTACGCCGTCTGCGTTTTGAAAAATACCAGTGTATTTGTTCTACTTTCATACAGGTTTTTTGGCTCTGGTGCACATTTAAGGTTTTGTCAGTTACAAGGTTCTTTAATTTCATGGACGATATGTATGTATATCGCACACCCAGTTCAGTTATAGCAAAAAAAAATAAATAGAATAAGTATATGTACATATATGTATGCATGTATATAATAACAAATTTTGAGTTTAGTCACTTTTGGACTGGGTGTGCGATATATTCTAGCAAAACAGACGACTTTGTTCAAAGAATAAAAAAAAACAGACGCAACTAAACAATATTAAAAACCAGCGATGTCAACTTTGCGCTTTTAGTAAGATTTTGAAAATCACTGCATCACTCAAAAAAAGGTGTCCTCAGTTTTTGGCTAACAGCCAACTCCAACTTAAAGATACTGCTTAAATATATTTGGAAATAATGTAGTGAAGACTCTACTGAACAAATTTTAAACTATTTTTTTGGCAAAAAAAATATTTTTTTCTTGCACTATTTGCAAAAATGTACCAAAAAATATTTGCTTTTTCTGCTTTTTTCAGCATAACTTACAATTTTTCACTAATAATATATGACAATACTGTAGCCCGTGTAAATCTGAACAACTTTCGTGAGCATTCCAATACAATCTGAATGTGTCTAGGCATCCAAAATAGCTTACAAAGACCAGTTTGTACCCTAAAAATATTATTTTCACTATTTTTTGAAAATTAAAAAAATAAAAATATTAATATACTTTTGGTATTACAATCGAACCTATACTGTGGATTCCGTGCATTTTTTTCACTGTTATAGTGTGTAATATAACAATATAAATTTAGTGCTTTTTTAAGTAAGCGCTTTTTCTCAACTTTGCTGCTTTTTGAAATTCGAAAGTTCATTTCTGTTTAAAACAGGTTTTAAAAATAGCGCTAAAAATATAAAAACAACAATACACCCATTTAAATGTAATCATGAATGTATGCTCCTACACATATACTTATACCAGGCCTGTGCAAAAATTAAAATTTCATACACAATTGTGCTTAAGCTAAACTCACATGTATTCTTACGCTCTTGCTTTTAGTCGTCACTGAAACAGCGACGAGTTAACATGCGTAGTGGATGTACGCTGATTTATTGTTTGCAGTGAAAACAAAATTAATAGCACTGCACACAAATATTTTTTATTATAAGTTCATTTGAAAATCCAATACCTTTTTTAGCATAGAACATTTAGGAATATAGTTTAAAAGTTCTTCAGCGACATCTTCATTATTTTTATAAAATTTTTAATAAATTTAATGAAAAAAACAAAACTTAAAATTTTTTTTTTTGTTAAAAAATGAAAATTACTTTTTATTTCTTTATAGCAGAGTAGTATTTATAAATTTTTCTTAAAGTAATTAAGTTTTTAGATGAAATATTACATACAAATTTTAATTTAAAAAAATTCATACAGTTTCTGATACTGCTACTTACACGTTCAGCAGTGTAGTTCTCATTTTCTCACCAACACAACTACATTTTTACTTTTGCACAGGCCTGACTTATACTCATATCTTATATGAGTTGATTTTTTTATAAATTTTTTCTACTAAAGAAATTGCATAAAGCTTATGTGAGAAAGAAGGCAACAATTTTCTATGTTTGATAGTGGCGTATTTGTCTAAGATGTGAATGCTGTTGTGTGAAGAACTTACTTTTTTCGAAGTTGCCGGGTTCAAATCTCGGAAAGGAAATTTTTTTTTATTTTTTTTTTATATTTTTTTATATATTTTATTATTTATATGGCTTTAATAATTTATTTTTTCCTTCCAATTTTTTGTTATTAAATAACATATGCACATTTGTTACACATACCAGAGTTGTAAATGAATCATTCTTTTTTGATTTCAATTCATTTGAATTAGCTAAATTTTGAATTAATTCTTTTCAACAAAAAAAAGAATTGAATTAAATTTGAATCAATTCATTTGAATTTAGAGAACATGAATTGCAATTCATTTCCAATTCAAATGAATTGGGCAAAATGAGTTGCAATTCATTTGAATTAGGCAAAATGAATTGCAATTCATTTTTTAATTCAAAAGAATTGGTAAAAAGAATCGTAATTCATTTCTAATTGATTTGAATTAAAATGATTTGGAATTAATTCAAATGAATTAGAAAAGTAACTTGTAATTCAAATTTATCAAATCAAAAATGAATTGCATTCAATTGAAGTAAACTTGGTGTTTGGAGTTTGGTCCTTCAAGTACTACTTATGAAATAAATGTAACAAAGAGAATTATTATAAATAAGTAATAAATACTTGGATTAAAAGTAATAAACATAGATAAAGTACAGAATAGAAGTACTTGGAAAAAGGGTGATGCTTTTGCATTATTGCAATTGGAAATGTATAACAAATTCATTTTTCGAGTTAATTCAAATGAATTGGTAAAATGAATTGCAATTCATATTTTAACTCATTTGAATTAATTCAAAATCAATTCAAATGAATTGGGAATGAATTGCAATTCATTTGTTCTAACTCATTTATATTAATTCAAAATCAATTCAATTCAAATGAATTGGAAATGAATTGCAATTCTTTTTACCAATTCATTTGAATTGAAAATGAATTGCAATTCATGTTCGCTTAATTCAAATGAATTGATTCAAATTTAATTCAATTCGTTTTTTGGAGAAAAGAATTAATTCAAAATTTTTCCAATTCATTGCATGAATGATTCACGAATTAATTCAAAAATGAATGATTCGTTTACAACTCTGACACATACATAGTTGTATGAAAATTTACGATTCTGTTTCAGTGGTTTTGTATTGTAAGGCACTGCAGAAAAATTTCCGGAGAATACATTTTCTAAAATGTTACTGGTTTTTCGAATTTTATTAATTAATTAAAACTTGTATAATAAAGTATGTATGGATGTAGTATATAAGTATAACAATAAATTTGCAAGGGTTTTTGCAACAACAAATAATTTTTATAATGTTTTTCTTTAGTTGTTGTACTTCAAGCCCTATTAAAAATATCAATTCAATTTCAGGCTATTCTGAATGTAGCGAATTGTATTATAGAATTTTAATTATTAATTTTATAGCGGCGGATTAATAAATCCGTAAGTTTTTTAATGAAACACAGTTTTTTATGCGATACAAAAAATATTTTTCTGCAGTACCTTACAATACAAAACCATTGAAACAGAATTGTAAATTTTCATACAACTATGTATGTGTAACAATGTGTATATGTTATTTAATAACAAAAAATTGGAAAAGCAATATAAATAATAAAATATATAAAAAAATAAATAAAAAAAAAAAATTACTTCCTTTTCGAGATTTGAACCCGGCAACTTCGAAAAAAGTAAGTTCTTCACACAACTGCAATCACATCTTAGACACATACGCCACTACCAAATATAAGAAATAATTGCCTGCTTTCTCACATAAGCTTTATGCAATTTCTTTGGTAGAAAAAATTTATTTAAAGATCAACTCATATAAGATTGAGTATAAGTGTATGCATATGAGCATACATCCATGATTACATTTAAATGGGTGTATTGTTGTTTTTATATTTTTAGCGCTATTTTTAAAACCTGTTTTAAACAGAAATCAACTTTCGAATTTCAAAAAGCAGCAAAGTTGAGAAAAAGCGCTTACTTATAAAAGCACTAAATTTATATTGTTATATTACACACTGTAACAGTGAAAAAAAATGCACGGAATCCACAGTATAGGTTCGATTGTAATACCAAAAGTATATTAATATTTTTATTTTTTTAATTTTCAAAAAATAGTGAAAATAATATTTTTAGGGTACAAACTGGTCTTTGTAAGCTATTTTGGATGCCTAGACACATTCAGATTGTATTGGAATGCTCACGAAAGTTGTTCAGATTTACACGGGCTACAGTATTGTCATATATTGTTAGTGAAAAATTGTAAGTTATGCTGAAAAAAGCAGAAAAAGCAAATATTTTTTGGTACATTTTTGCAAAATAGTGCAAGAAAAAAATATTTCTTTTGCCCAAAAAATAGTTTAAAATTTGTTCAGTGGAGTCTTCACTACATTATTTCCAAATATATTTAAGCAGTATCTTTAAGTTGGAGTTGGCTGTTAGCCAAAAACTTAGGACACCTTTTTTTGAGTGATGCAGTGATTTTCAAAATCTTACTAAAAGCGCAAAGTTGACATTTAGATGGGTGTATTGTTGTTGTTATATTTTTAACGCCATTTTAAAACCTGTTTTAAGCAGAAATCAACTTTCGAATTTCAAAAAGCAGCAAAGTCGAGAAAAAGCGCTTATTTAAAAAAGCACTAAATTTTCCGTTATTGTTATATTATTAAAGTACAACAATATTAGTAGTATTTTTAATTTAATTACCAGCATTTTCAGTCAAAAAATTTAAATGAACTAAGAGTTTCAACTGCACAAAGGTGAAGTTATATACTGCTCACAGTCAAACTGTGAAATTGTTTTGACATCAGATTGAATAGTTTATGTCATTTGGTTATTTTGTAGTTAAATAAAACGTTTTTAGTATTAAATAAATTTATTATGCTTAAAATTTTTATGTAATCTATTAGAATAATACTTTTGTATTTAAATTTATATTAGAATTTTAAGACTATTAAATATTATACATATTTATGAAGTTTTCTTTTCTAAAAAAAAAAAATTTTAATTTTGTTTGCATTTTGAAATTTTGAGTTCTTTTAAAAACAATGTAACAAAAAGGGGTTACGTGTTCTTTTTTAAAAAAATTGTCATCATTAAGTGAAAAAATGCATCTTTTCTCTCCCTTAAAAAATCACAGGGTGAAGATAATGCACTGAGATGCAGCTGTCATTTTCATAATTTTTTTTTATTTGGCATAATATTATATCAGACTTGGGTTTATTGCATTAGATTTAATTTTCCACTAAATTTAGTGGTAATGGTAAAAATAGTGCATTAGCGCCTCTTATATTTAGCGGTAGTGGAAATTTAATGCATTAAATAAAACGAATTTAGTGGTAGTGGAAATTTAGAGAATTGAATAAAGTAAATTTAGTGGTAATGGAAATTTAGTGCATTAAATAAAATGATTTTAGTGGTAGTGGAAATTTATTGCATTAAATATAAAAATTTTAGTGGCAATGGAAATTTAGTGCATTAAATAAAACGATTTTAGTTGTAGTGGTAATTTATTGCACTAATTTTGAATAATTAGTGGCAATGGAATATAACTCCATTGGCACTATAGTGGAATGGAAATTTAGTTCCACTACCTCAGTTCCACTATCGCTTTTTAATGCAATAAATTTCCACTACCACTAAATTTGTTTTTTTTAATGCACTAAAGTTCCACTACCACTAAATTTGTTTTATTTAATGCATTTAATTTCCACTATCACTAAATTCGTTTTATTTAATGCATTAATTTTCCACTATTTAAAAACAACATTTTTTTCCAGAAAAGAAAACGCCATTAGAAATGTTAAGACTTTTTCAAAGTTATCAGAATAGTATATTTCTTCTTTAATCGAAGTCAATATCTTTTTTTAAGAATCAAACTTTTAATCTTCTATAAACAGGCTTAGTTATAAAACAGGAGTATTCCTAGATTTTAAAGAATTATTTACGATACTGCTATACAAATTAATTAACGGTATTCTATTTTAAACAGCGAGTTTAGTCGACTTAACGTTACCAAATAGACTTTAAATCCATAAAACTCTTTTATAAGCTATAACACTCATTCATATTATCATTTAAAATGTATGTCTTAATCTATATATATAAAATGGAATGTGTGTTTGTTTATTTGTTTGTACCTTATTTGAGACCAAACCTCTGGACCTGAAATATTCACAGCGTTTAACTGGGACTCTGGTATGATTAATAGGGTACTTTTTTTTAACCACGCCCACTTTTACGCCCACTTTCTTAAAATTATGTAATTGCTCCGATATAGTTTTTAAAAGATATACTTTAAATTGTATACACATTATACTCCAGGCGAGGCATAAATACACATTTCTTACGACACACCCCTTTTGTTTGAAAGTTTTAAGCTTTTTGTTCTCTGTACAAATTTGTTCCTTCCAACGGATTTCCTTATTTGCTAGTACATTGCTCTTAATACTATTAACGTAGCCATATAACTATGAACCACGCAAACTTCACCTCCCAGTTTTTTTTTTAATTCAAATACTTACTTATACCACTATCAATATTTGCTATACAAAATATTCTTTATTATATGTTATATGTATTTACATAGTTTTATAGACTTTTTATCTACCTACTTCTCCACTAGGTTTATTAACGGCTTTACCTCAAATTTAAAATACATTTTAATTAAAATAGTGCGGTAGTCTAATTCTCTTTCTCCCACAACTGCCTGCAAAATATATAAATACTTTTAGTTTTATTTACATCGAGGGGGTAGCGAAGCACACCGGGTTCAGCTAGTGTTTATTTAAAAAAAATTATTTGATTTTGCTATTTAAGAAACACTATTACCATTTTCAAAATATAAAATAAAGCAGTTAACTGAAAAGTATGTATATAATATTATCCTATAAGTTTGGATTTAATCAAACCAATTGAAATATATATGAAAGAAATGAATTGTAGTTATACATAACAGAATAATAAAAACGCTTAAGTCCACATTAGAAATCGAAACTATGCAAATACTTTATATTTTATGCATTTTTTTAAGAGTATTCTTTTAGTCTTTTTTGCGTATTTTTATTTATTTTTAACAGGTTTTTATTAATTTAACTCTGAATTATTTTTAAAATAACAATCACAATTTTTAAGTACGAGGTATGATAAAAAAATAACTGTTATTTTAAAATTTCCTGAGTTACGTACATATGTTCGATATTCGCATTTTTTTTTTCTGTTACGTTGGTACACATGTTTGTTATACATGTATGTATGTTGGTAATATCAGCCATTTTGGAATGTCAGTTTGTTTTTAACAGATAAAAAGTTAGTCGTAAGTAAGGCCGAGAAGATGTCAATTACGATGGAGTTTGCACCATGATAACGAACCAACTCACGCATCGATGCTTGTGCATGACTTTTTGGCCAAAAACAAAATCGTTGTCATGCCTCAACCACCATATTCATCGGACTTTGCCGTCGCTGACTTTTTCCTCTTCCCAAAACTGAAGACACCGATGAAAGGAAAGGGTTTTGCTACGATTGAGGAGATAAAAGAATAATCGAAACAGGAGCTGTTGGCGATACAAAAATCGCGTTTCAGAAGTGTTTCGAGGATTGGAAAAAACGCTGACATAAGTGTATTATGTCTGAGGGGGATTACTTTGAAGAGGACAAGATAGTTATTGATGAATAAATAAATACTTTTTGAAAAAATTGAAAATAACGGTTATTTTTAAATCATACCTCATATGTATATATGGTTAAATTCTTATGTACACCCTCTTATTTTAAAAAAGGCACCGTATATTCGCTGCAAGTCAACAATCTATTTTATACTACAAAAATAAAAAACAAAAAAGCTGATTGTCTTGAAAAATTTGGAGTCTGTGTCAAATGCAATTATTACTAACAATATTAAAGTACTCGTATAAAAAGTTGTTTTGTTAATATTTATAAAGGCTTTAATTATTCTAACTGTATACTTTTTTTAATTAAAGTTTGTAATTAAATGTATTACTGATTTGTTTTCAGTCATAATTTACACCGTATTTAATAATAAAATTCTAACTTATTTAAATAATATGAAATTCACCTTTTTGTTATGTTTTTTATGATTACATTTTTTTCTTTTGTTTTAAGTTATTTATTTTGATTTTAATCTGGCGATATTTTTTAAAAAAGTTGACAACAGTTTAGTTCCTCACAAATACAAAAATATGATATATATAAAAATAGCCATAAAAAATATAATAATAAAAATACACACAACCATATACCAATGTATGTATTTAAAAATGAATGTGTGCACTTTAAACACGTGTCTTCCTTAATAACTTTTTGTTACTTAACAAATATTGTAAAGTTTAAGTAATAGAAAACTCAACAGAATTCATGTGTTGTGATGTGGTGTATCGAGTTAAGCTCTCTTCATTTTATGTAATGAAGTTTAAAATATTTTTTAATTCATCGAGAACGCGGGTTCAAATCTAGAAAAAGATGTTGTGTTATTATTTTAACATTTTTGTTTTTTTATGTACTTGCAAATTTGTTTCTGCAAAAATTTTAATAAAATAGTTAATTTACCCAATAAAATATAAATTAATGATTGTCTTGAACAAACTATATAAAACAATGTTCGCTGTGTGAATTTTATTTTACTACGGTTTTACAACATTGTAATATATGTATGTACTTACAGATATGTACATAAAATCTTGCTGTTGTATTATTTTATTAGTGTCAAAAATCTTAGTTTAAATTTCTTACTTTAAATTTTACTTTTTATTGTTTTAAAACCGTCATAATATGAAAGCAATAGAACGAAATGGGATTTTTTTTTGAAAATATGGCAATAAAATTTTTCTAATACAAAACATATATTTTAGGCACAGGGGCCTGAAACATGCTTATAGTAACTGTATGTACTCAAACAATGTGTTTAACATTAAACTTGATATTTGGTGCAGAAAAATTGGTAGATATAGCCAGATATCAGTTTAATCAGGTATATCAAATTAAAATAAATTAATTTCACTCACAAAAAGTGAAAATTTTTACTGGGCTTGAATCATGCCTCTGACATATATATATAAGTTAATTTATTAAAAATATTAAATATTAAAATTTATGATAATCAACCGAATGTGATCTCTAGTCTATGTAGTCAATATTACAATGAATATATTTTTTAAAAAATTTTGAAATATCATTATACAAATTTTCAATGAAACAATAATTATAAAAAAGTTTTTAAACAAAGTAAATTACAGTAAACAATAAAAGTATTCTGTGTTCTATGAAACATTAAATCTTTATAATTTTCCTACTATGTAGGCTTGAATCTGTTTCTGAAACAATAACTAAAGACTCCAAGAAGTTCACATTATTATCCCGTTAACTACTCCCCCCTTTAAAATTCAGACGTCCACGTCTGTTTTATAAGAATAAGAAAGGGAAACAAAGATCATATGCCTTATAGCATTGTAGTATAAGAATAATAAATGAAGTTCTTGATTTCCTTTTACAATAAAATTTAACCAGATGTACAATAAGTGTAAAAAAAAATATTAATTAAAATAAGGTTTCTATAAAAAACAAAGTATTTTTCGATTAACTGAATATAACAAACTTAATTATAGAGGGCTTTTGAAGAAAGTGTGAAATCATATTTTGAACAAATGAATTCTAGTCATCTATTGCTGTAGTCACATGTAGTACAAATATGTCTTAACACTCCGTAATACTATTATCTAATATTACCTTTATGAACTATTTTACCGTCAATTTTGAGTGTGGATCCCAAATCTTCTTCAACTATTTTTTCAACAAAAACTTTGCTAAATTTATTACCTAAACGTCTGTTAACTTTAACATAGACTTTATCACCAGGATTATATTTTTTTACAACAGTATTTCTGTTATGGTATCTCATGTCAGATTTTTGTTTTATCTCAATTTTAAAATAAATTTTCTTTTCCAGCTCCTTGGGAATAGCCTTAATAATATCTATTGGTCTCAGTCCAGTAGTCGAATGAATTGTCCTGTTATATTTCGTTGTAGCAAGTAGTATAAGGTCTATTGATTCTGTTGATATGCCGTCCAGTTTGAGACATCTTGCGATTTCTGTCAGAGTGCTGTGAAAACGTTCCACTTGTCCGTTGGATGAACTATGAAGAGGTGGAATTGCATGAATATCAGCTCCAAAAAAATTCTTTACAAGTGTCTTTATTGTTTCTGAGTTAAGAGATTTTTCATTGTCGCATATTATTACTTTTGTACTTCCAAAAAAATTTAATATTTCAAGAAGAGCTGGTTTAATATCAACAATAGCCCTTGAAGCTATAGGTTTAACGACAGCAAATTTCGAAAATTTGTCCAAACATGTTAAAAAGAATTGTTTGTTTGTATTACAAATGTCCACATGAAGTATTTCTCCTATAGAAGATGGTATTGGAGTTTCCAATATTTGATGATTGCGAGGATGTCTTGAATGTTTTGCTTCTTGACATGTTTTACATGTGGATATAATATTTCTCAATTGTT
This sequence comes from Metopia argyrocephala, assembly GCA_963576795.1. NCBI lineage: Eukaryota > Metazoa > Arthropoda > Insecta > Diptera > Sarcophagidae > Metopia > Metopia argyrocephala. Next base: position 84,657,120 of record OY756210.1, on the reverse strand, counting down.
TTCTCATATCAGGAAAGTAGTAGTCTTGAAGAATTTGTTGTACGTTCTCCTTTAAGGATCGATGAGCTCTATTGTGCTCATTGTTGAGTATCTCTAATTGGTCATTTGGGTTAAAAATATCTGTTACATACTGCTTAGTGTAACGGAACTTTATATTTGGATAGTTAGAAATTAAAAAATGTTGAATTTGGGCCAAAATATGTATGTCACAATGAATTGCATTAACAACTCTAGGATTTATAGCGGATTTAATTAAATTAATTATATCTTCGACAGATTTATAAGTTATTTTATGCCGATTACGGGTTTTAAAAATTATCTTTGTTATTCTTCCAACACGGTCTCCAGGGACAAGGATAATTTGATTTCTGAAGCAATTAATGGGATTAACGACGCTTGGAATAGCTTCAGTGGAAGAAAGTTCGCTTGCGCAGACTTGAAGAGAAGTAAATGACGTTGAATCTGTAGCTAAGTTTAAAAATTGCCTCGACAATGCATCCGCAACGACGTTATCTTTACCAGGCTTATAGAAAAACGTTGGTGAATATTCCTCTATAAAAGCTTTCCAACGCTTTATTTTCGAATTAGGGTTTCTCTCAGAAACAGAGAAAGTTAGTGGCTGATGATCTGTGATAATATTAAGATTTCTTACTCCATAGAGATAATGCCTGAGAGACTTCAGTGCCCAAACGATAGCCAATAATTCCCGCTCATTAGTAGCATAATTTTCTTCTGCAGGTGACAATGTCCGTGAAATCATAGTTATGGGACGGCCGTTTTGGGAAAGAACTGCTCCGATAGCATGGGAGGATGCATCTGTTGTAAGATCGAATGGTTTCTCGAAGTCAGGATATAATAAAAGAACATCCTCGGAAGCAAGTAATTTTTTTAACTTCTCGAAAGCGGCCAATGCTGCGTCATCTAATTCTATTTTTACTAGCTTAGACTGTCAAGTGCCTATATGACCATTTTCTCCCCGTAAGTACCTAGTTAATGGTTTGGCAATAGATGCATAGTCTCTTACGAATCTCCTGTAGTAGCCAGAGAGTCCTAAAAACGATCTAAGGCCTCTGAGGGTGGAAGGTGTCTTATAATTCACTATAGCTTTGACTTTATCTGGGCATGTTTTAATGCCTTTAGTTGAGACAATAAAACCCAAATACTCCACAGATGTTTTAAAAAACTTAGACTTCTCTAATGAAACCCGCATGTTCGCGTTAAGCAACTTTCTTAAAATTCTGTCTATATCATTAATATGATTCTGTTCTGAGCCGGAAAATATAATGATATCGTCAATATAGACATGACAACTTTTTCCTATTTCTTCTCGCAAAACGTCATCTATAGCACGTTGAAAAATACTTGGAGCATTTTTCAATCCAAATGGTAGACGGCAGAATTCATATTTACCATTATTTACACTAAATGCTGTTTTTTCTCGATCACGCTCAATTAGTTTAATTTGATGGAAGCCGCTCTTCAAATCCAGGGTTGTAAAAAACTTTGCCTTTCCAAGGTTTGATAAAATAATAGATGGATCCGGAATGGGGTATTTATCACAAATAGTTTTTGAATTTAATTTTTTAAAATCGATTACAAGACGCTTATTAGGTTTGCCATGTTCATCTGTACCCTTCTTATCCACTACCCAAACTGGGCTATTATAGGGTGAACGCGAAGGTCTAATGATACCGTCTTTCAAAAGTTCTTTTACTTGTTCGTTCACAAACTCGATCATTGAGATAGGATATGCCTGGTATCTGGAATATACGGGATCTTCATCTTTTGTTCTGATTGTTGCTGAGATGTTTGTATTATACGGTAGCGCTTGATTTGGAGTGGCGAAGACTTCTGCATTTTTACTTATTACATCATAAAATTCTTTACTAATATTGCTTGGAATGGATTCAAATGTTAAACTGGTAAATGTGTTCAAATTAAGGTATTTCAGTCGCTCATGTCCACCATCGAAAATCAACATATCTTTACCTGCATCGATTATACCATTAATTTGTTTTAAAAAATTAAAGCCCAAAATTCCGTCAAACACTGGTAGATTTTGAAGCAAGAAAAAGATCTCTGTTTTACCAAATAAGTTTACAAGTGTAGCTCGATCGATTTTACTTGCACCATGAATAGATTTCACAAAAAAAGATTTAGATAATTTCTTAACACCCTTTAAATTTTTGATATTTTTCATATAACTTTTAGTTGATCCAGTATCAACTAGAAGTCTTATATTTTCCTCTCCTATTGTTCTTTCGATATAGGGGAGAACTGAGCTTCCCCTAAAAAATTGATTTCATCTTCAAAGGATACGCCTTGCAAAGTTTGATCTTGATCATAATTAGTGGTAATGTTAGGGTTTTCATCCCATTCATACGGTTGTTTGATTTCATGACTTAGGTGGTTTAATTCTTCCATTTTCTTTATATTTTGTCTTCTAAATTCATTGGACCCTTGAAAATTGTTAGATCTAGCTGTACGCATACTAACATCTGAATCTAATGTTAATGAACGAGGTTGAAATCCAATATTTTGTTTATTTGCTTGAGAATGTTGATGAGATTGCGGAGGGTACAATTGTCTTTGATTAAATGGTTGTTGTATCTGATTATTAGAAGATACATTTCTGGGGAATTTTCTCATATAGTCACCAGATGACTGATTATTATTGGTTGAAGTATTGAAGGTGGTAGTTCTTTGGTGAGTTTGAGCGAATTGATTTTGCTGAAGTCTGCTGAGTCCATTACTATAAATCGTTGCAAAGTGAAATCTATTTTGGTTTGTCTCTAGTTCTTGTGCCAATCCCAAAGCGGTGGGTAAATCAGTTGGTTTGCAAGAGAATAAAGTATCACCAAGAGGTTTTTGAAGTCCAGATATAAACACTCGTAATGCGTCCATTCTATATTTTTGATTAAGTGATTGGATTAATGCATCATCGCCTTCATGAGACATTATGACTTTATTAATGATAGAAGTCAATTTACTCTCAACATCATTATAAAAATAAATTACTGGCCTGTGGCCCTGTTTTAACGTTGAAAGTTCTTGCTCCAACGCAAATATAGATTTTTTATCCGCATATGCAAAATCCAACCTAGCAATAATGGCGTGAAAATTTAGGACCGTGTTGTAAGTGCTTAAGACTGAGTCAGCTCTTTCTACAACTTTATTCCGAAGTATGGCGACCGCCTGGTAATATCTAGAACTACCTTCATATCGCTCAAATAACTTGTGGGCTGTGACAGCTGCTTGACGCCAGGAGACATATCTAGAAGTCTCACCTCTAAATTCTGGAACAGATTTGACGATATCGAGTGACTCATCACAGACAACACCATCAACAATCTCAATATCCCTATACTCTTTTACTGTCGGTATTGGCTGAAGTGCCGTAATTTTTCTATTCAGCTCGTCAATTATGCCCTGAAATTCTGTTCTCGTCTGTTCAGTCGCCTGCTTAACAGCTGTATTTAAAAGAATTTGTAGAGTCGCCTCATTCATACTTTGACGTCTTTTTTTGTAGTCACTAACGCTAAGATTTTTAAAAGGTTTCAAAGTTTCGTCTAACTCCTCAAAAGTTCTCTTTACAGAGTTCATAAATTATTATGTAAAAACAATGAATTTTAATATAACAAAAAAAATTATATAAAAAAAAAAAAAGAAAACCAACTAGTATTATATAGGGTATAGGCATACAATAAAAAATTATTTTCGCACACAATTTTTTAAATCCACGAACAAACAAAAGTTTTTATTAATCCACAAATACTTATCTTTATATAATTATTTAAGCCGAACACTGCCAAAACATGTTCCTGATTGGTTTTGAACCGTTTAACGGTTATAATTTTTATTTAGTTCCGGTTCTCCAATTCCTTGTTTGAATTTGAGTTTTCACAAATTTGGATTCTTGAATAATTCTGAACCTTCAATTCATTTCTTTTGTTTGTTCTTTTTTTTTCCTCACGTTTTGTAAAACTTTTAGCGTAGGTTTCTTGATGTTGGGCGCCAGTTAATTTATTAAAAATATTAAATATTAAAATTTATGATAATCAACCGAATGTGATCTCTAGTCTATGTAGTCAATATTACAATGAATATATTTTTTAAAAAATTTTGAAATATCATTATACAAATTTTCAATGAAACAATAATTATAAAAAAGTTTTTAAACAAAGTAAATTACAGTAAACAATAAAAGTATTCTGTGTTCTATGAAACATTAAATCTTTATAATTTTCCTACTATGTAGGCTTGAATCTGTTTCTGAAACAATAACTAAAGACTCCAAGAAGTTCACATTATTATCCCGTTAACTTATATATACATACATATATATATATATGATTTTAAATGGTTGATTATTATGGTTTGTAATAAAACATTTGTTAATAAATTTAAGGCTCTAAACACTGTTTTAATAATAAACAAATTTTTGAATAAATATTCTTTTTCGTTGTAACAGTGGTTCTTGATAATCAATAATTTAAAATTTATACAAATGTCTGGTTCAACACGTATTTTTATTTATTGTAATTAATTGTTAATAAGACAAACAATTATGGACTATCAAGAATTTATATGGAAAAGTACTCCAGTTTGTAAATATGTATATTGGATCACTTTCCACATAAATTTTTAATTTCGAATTGGTTATCTTAATAAAATAGGAAGTTTATAATTTATTTGTGTATAATATATTCCTATACTTTCCCTCTTTTAGACGTGCTGAATGGCTTCGTATTTTAGGTTTGAAGTCATCAGTGAAACGTTTATACGCATGTGGTCGGCACTTCAATGAAGTAAATATTTTTGGTGATAGAATTAGTAAATTCGCGGTTCCAAAATGTGCTGAACCAAATGCGTCTTATTTTAATGATTCATTTGCAACTCCAATTCCAAGTTGTAGTAATTCTGTCCCAAAAAATAGTATACAAGAGTTAGGAGACTTAGACCAGATAGAAGAGAAAACTCACAATGTAGAAGAGAATATTCTCGATGTTATTCCTAAAATAATATCAGTAGAAAATATAATTCCGAGTTGTAGTACATTTTGTCAAGGAAATAATTTAGAAAATGTTGCTCCCAAGACCATTTCAGACGACTTTACAATGGACAGTGACATTTCTTTTACGACGAAAACTACAAACTCTGAATTAAGTACCCTACCGTACAGAAAGACTAACTCGGAATTAAGGACTTTGAAAGCAGCCCTTGACCATTATCGTGCCCAATACTTAGCAGAAAGGAAATTAAAGTGGAAATTAAAGGCTGCTAACGTCAGATTATTTAAGCAATTAGATAATTACAAGGAAAGAATTTCGAACTTGGAATTGGAGTTGAAGAAAAAAAATGATTTTTCTTCTAAGTTAGGCAAATATTTGTCAACTTGCGTAGACAATGGCTTGGCAAATTTTTCAGTTGACCCAAAACAGCGCCGATATCCAATCGGCCTGAAATTAATTTGTTTAGCGGTATATTTTCTCTCCCCTCTTGTGTACGGCTACTTATGTCCCTTGTTAAATTGGCCTCATTTTAGAACCCTTCAAAGATTTGTAAAGGATTGGCCAAAATCTCCGGGAAACTTAGAAAGCACTTTTGAAGCGCTCAAAGTTCGTGCAAAAGATTTTACAGATGAACAGAAATTTATTAGTGTCTCTTGCGACGAAATGTCCTTGAAAAGTTTTCTTGATTATGATAGATTCAAAGACAGAATAATAGGATTAGAGGACTTCGGGGATGAAAATCGTTCTCGAAATATAGCTACTGATGCAATGGTAATTATGGCGAGTGGCTTAGGGGGCAATAGTTGGTCGCAAGCATTATCATACTTTTTTATCCATGGAAGTTGTAAGGGAATAGTAATGAAACGATATATTTTCGAGGCTATAACCAAATTGCAAGAAATAGGCCTTAAACCTTGCCAGTTCGTTTGCGACCAAGGTCCCAATTATGTTAATTTTTCGAAAACCTTTGGGGTAAACGTAGAATGTCCTTATTTTTTAGTTAATAATGAAAGAGCGTATTTTATGCATGATAGTCTACATCTATTGAAAAGTGCCCGGAATTGTTTGTTGAATTCAGAAAATAAAGTTTATTTTAACAAGAAACTTGTTTCGTGGAGAGACAACATCCATTTCTATAAAGTAGATTCTAATAGTATAAAATGTGCTCCTAAGCTAAGTATGGATCACATTTACCCCAATAATTTTCAACGCATGAAGGTCAACTTAGCAGCCCAGGTTTTAAGTAAGACTGTAGTCGCCGGAATGCGCACTTTATATAACTCTGGAAAGTTGCATAGCTCGAAAACCCCAGCATTCCTTTATACAGCAGAATATTTAGAATTTTTTAATAACTTATTTGATATTTTTAATAGCCGAGCAGATGTCAATGTTTTTGTTTGTTCCGCGGAACAATTAAACGTAATACGAGAAGCCTCAAAACTTTTAAAATTATAGATTCAAAGGGGAATAATATTACACACTCTTTCAAATTTATATCAGGATGGTTACTTAATATTTCATCCCTAAAAAGTCTTTGGATCGATCTTAATCAAGCAGGTTTTAAAGGACTTAAAACTCGCAGGCTAACGCAGGATCATTTAGAACATTTTTTTGGCCAAATCAGAAAAGCCTCCGGTAATTCAGCCCGAATAACACCCCGACTTTTCAAAAGCGTTGGGGCTCCGCGTATGTTAACGTGGTTGTAAATGGAAACTGTGAAAATGTTTCCAATGATGATAATATATTAGATTTTTCAATAGTAGACGCAGCATATACTTTTGATAAAAATACTACACAGTGGGATAAGTTCCATTCCCTTCCTAATTCTTGCCCTCCAATAATCGAAAATCTTAATCCTAATAGCGAAGAAATGACTTTGCTAGAAAATAATGCATTTGTTTACGTTTGTGGATATTTCTTTTATGTGAAATCCTTTTCGACGAACTTTATAATGAAAAACCTTTTATGTGTTGCAATAAAATAAGTCATGAAGATATTTTAAATTTATTTATACGAATTCGTATATATTTCATTCTTAAACATTTCAATGGCAAAATGAAAGAACCAAATTTTAAACAAAAGTATCTTTGCGTCACTAATAAGTAACTTTCAGATCATTCTTTCTGAGAGGTTCTCTATGATTTCATCAACTTTATGGCGTTTATTTGACTAAGTTTGGCTGAATTTCTGTTTTCGATGATCCTTCGTTCGTTATCTAATCAACGGGACTGTTGCATATAAATTAAATTAAATTTTTTAATGTTTTTTTCTAATTCCTGAATTAATATTTATTTACGTGTTTACTCATTTTTAAATCCAACAACATTTAGATTATTTTAAATTCTTTACTATTTTCAATTTTTATAATAGATTATAAATATAATATTATTGATATTAAAACATAGCCTGTTTTCTGGTTGTGTAATTGAATTTTTTAACCTTTATACGTCTCAATTTGACCAATAAGAACCAAGCCAATGTAACCAAATGTAAATTTGTGTGATGGAGTTATGTGGTTCAGCTCATTTTGATGTTAATATTCATATATGGTGGATGTTTCATTATGTTTAGTCTACTACTAATACACTTACAATACTAATTCAATTAACACTCAGACAGTTGCAATAAAATAATAATTAATTTTTTTAAATGTAAAATTTCATAACACAACCAAATTCACCAAACACTGAAATCACTTCCACTAGAAACACAAATGAAACTACAGCTAAGTACTTAAGTTCTTTATATTGTTCCTCATACATTTTTTCTTATATTGTGTAAAAAGTATCAATGTTGTTTTATTTTTTTTTGTCATTATTTTTCTGTAATATTACTGTATTACACTGACATATTTACCAGAAAACACTTTCCCCCTGGCAAGTACTAACTCTTTATTTCAATTTAAGTATAATTTGATTTTAATTGTTTTCTCAAGTGGCAAACGATGATAAATGCTTAAGAGGTCTTTATTAAGGTCGAGATTCATTTCTTCAACTTATTTCTAACTTGAGTTTAAATTAACTTCAAATCTGAAATTGGCTTGAAATAAGGCTTGAGATTTGGGATTTATATCAAATTATAAAATCAACATATTTCAACCTATTGACTTAGTACTTAGCTTGTCGCACTCACATATACACAAACATAAACATTGTTTGTAAAGTAATTATTTTATATGTTTACTTTATGTTTAATTTTATGTTAAATTGTGTTGTGTAAATGTTTATATTATATTCTAAATTGCATTTTTCTCAAAACTACCATTTGTTTAAATTTAATTTACTACCTTTGTCTACAAATTTGAATACTATTATGTATGTATGTATCTATATAAATTTAAATATAATTAAACGAACTGCAATTTTCATTGCACATTTTTGGCATTAAAGGCAATAAAACTCCAGGAGTAAGTGCAGCGAATACCAAATGCATATCATTTCTAGCTTCTCCTTACTCAAGACCATCATCACATCGTTCTCGAGGTAATGCCGTTTCAAACAAAACATGATGGATCTAGACCAGAAAAGGTCGAAAAACAATCACATTTGTACATAAATTCCAATTTTATTAAATTATTTCTATTAAAATTTCTTTTCAGGACAGAATGTACTTATAGATGATTCCTGGAACTAACATCGGCCCTTTTTAGGGCCACCATACAATTTAAATAAGAGAAAAATTTTTCATGCTCAAATTTATAGCTACAACAAAAGGGTTGTGTGCTGCTCAGTTTACAATCGGTTCTTTTAAGGGCCATGATATTGCTTGATTCTTGAAACTAACAACGGCTCTTTTTAGGGCCACCATACGATTTATAAAAGAGACCAATTTTTATGCTCAAATTTATAGCTGCAACAAAAGGGTTGTGCGCTGCTCAGTTTACAATCGGTCCTTTTAAGGGCCATAATATTGCTTGGAAAAAAGGAATAACACTTTGTTTCCAACATTTAACAAACCTTTTCTCTTTACTATTGCAAATTTGTTGTTTGTTCATCCTCTTTGCTTACACATGTCATTTAAAAACGTTGGCGTACTTTATGTAATTGTATACATACATATATTATAAACATCTATTTTTTTATACTGATGCTTATACAAGTATTATTTAAATTTGTTGATTCTTGTACACCAATTTTAACAGTTAATTTTAAATTGATTTATAAAAACAAAAAAGTGTACTCTTTATAATAAAGGTTTTGTGGTCCTGAAAAGGGCCTTTTCATCTTTTAATATGTTTTTATTTGAATTTTAAAAATTTATCCCGTTCTCTTTTCAACAAATTTTGTGTATTCCTTAGATCTTAAAGGTTTTGGTATAGTCGAATGGTGATGTATTAGTACATAAAAACTGAACACTATAAAACAACAGATATTTTAATTTTTTAATTACGTTATAAGGAAGAGTATAAAAAGTGCACTTACCTTCTTCATGATAGTATATTAAGTCTTATGAAACCATATTCCTTAGTTACACTAGAAAATATTTTCGTATTAATCAACACTTTCTTAAACTTTTCAAACTTTTAAAGCATTGTACAGTGAACTCGCGGAAACGTGAACTAATTTTTACCAAGGGTGTTCACATTTTCAAATTTGTTCACCTTTTCGATCGGTAAGGTTTTAGAACAAAAATATGCATTTTAGCAATAGATATTGGCTAAAACTCAATCAGATTTGGAAATTTTATTAAAAAAGAAAATATTATATAAAATTTTATTCAAACTTTTTTGCCATTTTTAAAATTTTCGTGAATATGAAACAAAAAAAAAAAAAAATAATTGTAATTCAAACGAATTGTATACATACATATACCATGTACATATATACATATAAAGTTTTCTACTACTAAAGTTTCTATAATTAAAAAACAATATAATACAAAAAAGGGTTAGGAATACTTATATGGGTGTAGCAAAAGAATTCAGTCTTCAATAAACTCCTTTTAAAAGACGGAGATTTTCCTAAATAGTACTTTTATTGGAAGAAATCACTTATCTTTTTTGATATTTGTTTTTTTCAACCATCTTAGGTATGGCTTTTTCCTTAAGATTTCTTAACTACACTTGTGCATGTTTTGTTGAAATAGATAGCTAAATATGTATGAATGTTGTCTTATGCTGGGATTCCCCAAATTTAAACGAATTCAAGAAATAAAACGAAAAAAATTTAAAAAACAATTCAAAAAAATTGTTCACGTTTTAGAGCTATTTCACCTTGTTCACGTTTTAGAGTAGTCAATGCAAACATAATAGTGTTCACGTTTCCGAGTCGTTCATGCTTCCGGGAATTCACGTTTTCGCGAGTTCACTGTAAATTAGGATATGTACATTAAGGATGTAGATTTCATTTTCATTTCTTCATGAAATTTAGCCACAATTCCTTAAGTTTATTAATATATTTTGTTTTAAACTACCTTGAATCGGTAAATTTATGCAAATAATTTTTTTTTTTCTAAGATAAATGTACCAAAACGACAGTTTTAACAAATGTGTACATTGTACATAAAGATGAACATTAGGGTCAAAAAGTTAGAATTAGAATTAGTTATTTGTAACAACAATTAGGGAAGAAAAATATTATTAAGTTATAATATATAGTATATATATATATATATATATATATATATATATATAAATATAAAAATAAAAATAGAAGTTTCTTATAATTGAAAAATCATCAATTTATCATTCGAAAATATGTACTTGTTTTTTTAATATTTTTGGAATTACATTCTTTGGTTTAGTTAACCTTTTATATCAAATAAATATAAAAGCAATTGTTGAGCTTAAATAAATAATAATAAAAAAATATATTTCTAAATACTAAAAATGTATTACGATATTAAATAGGGCGCCATCTATTCGATGTAGATTAATGTATTTTCCTTCGCGCAACTACAAATTAAATATGCTTTGCCCTACACTAGCTTATATAGTCGAATCGGAGCACTGTATTCTTTAATACACAAAAATATTTGAACCAACAACATTATTTTCTAAGTTTTAAAATTTAAAAAACGAAAGCAGCTCACAATGAATAAGAAACACAAACACATAAATTGTATTGTATGTGAATATTGTTGTTAGCATGAAACCGTTTCTGTACTTAAGCAAAAAAAAAAAAAACACGAAGTAAAAATTTTGTTGTGGCTATCTTGCTGTGTGATGTTCTTGTTATAGTTGTTGGAGTTTCGTCACTGTATGTACTGTGGCTGAACGAAAAAACCTAAACAACAATGCAAAAGAAATAAAACACACATTAGCACAGTGCATACACTGTGACATTAGTTTCTGATTGGTTTCTCTTGTTTTGCTACGCTCTTTTCTTTTGTCTTGCCTTTTGCCCTTCCTTCCCTCGTCAGAAAAAATTTTGACAAAATATTTGAATAAGTGTTGAGATGCGCATTCTATATGACTTATATCAAAGAATATAAATCATATAGAATGTGCATCACGTACAAGTAAAATTTCTTATGGCGGGTCGTAATGTTGGAACCACGGATGGAAATCATGGTACAATTGTACTTTTTTTGGTACATTTTGGACCTTGTTGGTACCGTGGTACTACCGCGGCTTACTTGGTACAATTTAAAAATATCAACGTTTCACTGTATGGCAACATTAATTTGTTGTACTTTTTTTCTTTTCTTCTTTTTAATGGTCAGGTTATGTACTTTTGTTGCAACGTTGTTGTACTAGGTATTTTTGTTAACTACATGTGTTGTTACTGCCGTCTTCATTAGACATGTAATGCTGTTAAAACACGATTTTATGAAAGCGTTGTTAGAACAAATGCTATATATTTCCTATTTTTGGTCAAAGGTACCACAAATGAAAAATGAGTTAAATGAGTTCATGTTTCCAGATATTTCAAGAGTTGTAACAGGCATTCTATCTATTTCACATTCGTCGGCCAACGTCGAACGTGTTTTTTGTTTCCAAAACCTAATAAAAACAAAGGAAAGATATAGACTACACGTTTCCACTGTCTCCAATTTGATACAAACTAAAGATTTATTAAAGTCAACAAATCAGAGACCGCAAATAACAGTTATTGCCTAAAAATTAAACTAAAAAAATCATCGTGTTAGATTCGACAGACATATATGATGTTATATACCAAATTAATCGTCTTGGAGAGCTCTCACAGAATCTGTGGTGATCTTGCAAAAGTGATCATTAATCAGATTTTAACTGTTACTTTTTGACGGAAAAATAAGAGGTTAGACGAAACCTTTAAAAATAGAGTCTTATTTTTTCGTCATAAAATAAAACTCATTTTATGACTTTTTTTAATTTTTAATATAATCCCGTTGCTTTTGGTATCTTTATTTTATTGTTTTTTATAGAGAAATACCTAGAATCTCAAGTTGAACGAGTTTTATGGTGCTTCAATATTAATAAAAGACAAATTTACACAATTATAACCAATAATGACCGGAACTTGCTAAGAATGTCACAAGCACCTGAATAGGAGGATGAAAGCGGGTTCGGTAACTGCGTCTTCTGCGACGTTCTGCAAGCAACAAAGTATGATGGAAATGACATTTGTAATAGTTTGCAGAGGATAATTTGTCAAATCAGGATTAGGTGTAAAAATTTTTTTTCATAAAAACGAGTTTTATTTCATGATAGCAAAAACAAAACTCCTAAAATAAAACTCGTTTTTATGACTCTGACTAAAAAATAAAACTCATAAAAAAGTTTTATTTTATGAAGAAAAAATAAAACACTCTTTTTAAGAGTTTTTTTTAACTTTTTTTTCCGTTGAAAAATAACTTTTTCTGCTGGCCTTTTTCGAAAAAACTCTCAAAATAGCCATACAAAAATAAGTTTTTCGATATAACTTATAACCGTTACGGTCCCTGCAACAAATTCATGTTACTTCGATTTTAAAATAACAGAAAATTTATTATCTAAAAATATTTTATAAATAATTATTTTAATAACTGATCTCAAGAATTGAAAAGACTAATGTATGTACCTTTATGTATTTAATATTTATTATTTTTGTTATTTTTTATTGTATACTTCTGAATTTTTATACACACGTTTGATAAGTTTCTGTTTTTAATAAATATTAAAAAATGGTACCGTCATGGTATGAAAAGTACATTTTGTTTTCATAGTTGGTACAAAATCATAAAAGCCATTTTCCATCCCTGGTTGGAACCCGCAAAAAGAATTGTTACTCTGTTACTTAGCAAAGAGAATTCGTTTATTCTCTTACTTTGCACACACAACATCACAGTGTATAAGACGATAGCCACAACAAAATTTTTACTTCGTGTCTTTTTTTTTTGCTTAAGTACAGAAACGGTTTCATGCTAACAACAATATTCACATACAATACAATTTATGTGTGTGTGTGTCTTATTCATTGTGAGCTGTTTTCGTTTTTTAAATTTTAAAACTTAGAGAATAATGTTGTTGGTTCAAATATTTTTGTGTATTAAAGAATACAGTGCTCCGATACGACTATGTAAGCTAGTGTAGGGCAAAGCATATGTAATTTGTAGTTGCGCGACGGAAAATACATTAATCTATATCGAATATATAGCGCCCTATTTAATATCGTTATAAAAGTGTAGTTAAAAATATGTTTTATTATTATTATTATTATTTATTTAAGATCAACAAGTATTCTTATGTTTATTTGAAATAAAAGGTTAACTAAACCAAAAAATGTAATTCCAAAAATATAAAAAAAACAAATATATATTCATTAATGACAAATTTTCGAATGATAAATTGATGATTTTTCAATTATAAGAAAATTGAAAAAATTTTATTTTTAATTTATGTATGTTTAAAATATATAACTGTATGTATGTATTCATTTTTAGAAGAAAAGATACTTCAATTTTTTATGTTAAAAATAAATAATAAATAAATAATAATCAAAATTAAAATTATTTCTTAGTTTTTACTTTGAAGCATCAAAAAGTATATTTTGAGGATTTTCATCTCCATAAAAAGGCTAATAAGGTTACTTTTTTAAAAATTATTTATTGGATAGAATATCTATTTTTGGAACTTCCTTTTTCTGTAGTCCAAGAGAAATGCTTTCGAAGGAGCAGCAAATCCAATACAGTTGTTTTCGGTTAATTGAGCCCCGCTTTATTGAGTTTCCCGCTTAATTTTACTAAAAATCATGAAACGAAATCATTCCGTATAACCTCCTATGCAAAAGTACCCGTTTAATTAAGTTCCGCTTAATTGTGCCTCCCGTTTAATTGATTCATAAAATGAGACCGCATTGCGAAAAACACAAACAAATGTTTCAGTTAATTGATTTCGTCTGCTTAATTTTTTTCTCCACAAACTTAAAACCATTTATGTTGCACCAGAAAAATTTTTGTCATGTTTCTGTTCACCATGTAAATGGAACGATATAGAAAAACGAATCATCGAAAGCCTCAACAAATCTAAAATTCAAATGTTGATGACTGATTATTTTAATCATAGTTTTACTTAAGTATGTATGTATAATGTTTTTTTATAACATTTAATGTACACTCGCATGCACATATGTAATGTAATTATTTTAAATTTTGATCTCTTTTTATATAGAATTTTGTAATTTTTGTTGCTTTTCAAATATTGTACAATGAACGTACTTGATTTTTGTTTTGTTTTAATAAACTAACACTATTTTTTAACTTAATAAATAAAAAAATGAACTTCTTTTTCTCTATACACGTGGATGTTTCGCTTTATTGCTCGTCTGGCTTAATTAAGTGATTTTCGTTTTAAAAGCGTCGGCGAATCAATTAACCGAGTATCGCTTAATTGAGTTTCCCGTTTAATTGCACCAAAAATCGTGCATTTTTAGAGACTCAATTAAGCGGAAATAACTGTACCTCTATTCTTTGTTGAGAACAAGTGTTGGCAAACCACTCTGGGGTGATTCGTTTACATGACTCAATAATAAAAGATTTTATACCAATTTTTTGAGGTTCAGATTTAAAGACATTATGAAATATTAAAATGTGTTTTTTGCTTGCATCCATTTAGATATCATTCTAAATTATTTTACTTCCCAAAATGGTTTATCTGCAGATTCTTTAAGTGAAATTGTTACAGTAAATGTAAATATTTTAAAAAGCATTGGTATTAATGTTTATGCCCTTATATGTGATGAAGGCTCGACTAACCGAAAATGATTTTCCAATCTTAAAGTATCTGCTAAAAAACCGTTTTTTGAATTAAGCGATCAAAATGTTTTTTGCCTTTATGATTTCCCACACTCAATTAAACCTTTGCGGAATGGGTGGCTGAAATGTGACATAAAAACCCCGGATGGGACGGCAAGCTTTCAGGTAATTAGGGAATTGTAAGAAATGGAAGCAAATGCAAAAACAAAAATGTGCCCAAAACTAACACGGCAACATATGTTTCCTAACACTTTTGAAAAATGCTTGTAGTATTTGCCACACAAATTTTCAGCAGGCTTGTTTCTGCTGCTATTAAAACAACGTCTGAAACCACAAAATTTAAGACATGTTCCGCAGAATTGGCTTTATCAACAGCTCAGTTTATGGAAAAAATGGCAAAATTTTTGATTGTCTTAATAGTGGCTCCCTTTATCGAGATAATTGCTACAGATCTGCAATTCAGATTAGCAATGAAGTATATTAATATATTCAGTTCTTTTTAGAATATTTAAAAAAGGTGGAGTTTGTAGATCAAAACAAGCGTATTTTCTTTTCAAATAAAATGAAACTCACCCTAAATTCAATTCTTATGTTAACAAATGAAATTTTAAGGGAAGGTGGTGATTTATATTTCTTAATGACAAAGTCCCTCAATCAAGACAAATTAGAACACTTTTTCTGTCTTTAAATCTGAACCGCGAAAAATTGGTACAAAATCTTTTATTATTGAGTCATGTAAACGAATGACCCCAGAGTGGTTTGCCGACACTTGTTCTCAACACAGAATAGAGGTATTGGACTTTCTATTATTGGTTCTCCTTCGGAAACATTGCTCTTGGACTACAGAAAAAGGAAGTTCCAAAAAAAGAAAATTAGATATTTTATCCAATAAATAATCTTTAAAAAAAATTAACTTTATTAGCCTTTTTATGGAGATGAAAATCCTCAAAATATACATACTTTTTGATGCTTTGAAGTATAAAGTAAGAAATAATTTTAATCTTGATTATTATTTATTTATTATTTATTTTTAACATAAAAAAATTAAAGTGTCTTTTCTTTTAAAAATGTATATATACGTACACTAGCTGTCCGGCAAACGTTGTTTTGCCATATAAATTTGCTCTAGGAAACATTTTTTTATTTCAAATATATTTGATAATCTTCACCGAATTGCAAAAGTCAACCTTGATATGAGCAATCAATGTCTGCGTTACTTATAATTTTAATAAATGATTATCCGCCATTTTCTGTACTTCAGTTTGATAGTTGGCTATAAGGAGAAATATCCCCTGTATTGTCCCCTCTGAGTACCACTTAATAAAAAAAACCTCAACCATATGTGTTCTACGGTACATAGATATATATTATCTAAAAATTTCATCAACGTCGGTACGTTATTTAGGTGAGGCATAAATTTCCTCTTGGGGCGGGTACCTTTACATTTAGGGGTATAAAAAATAGGTGTGAAAATTTACATTTGTTAATCTAAAGTTTTGTAATTTAATAATAAATAAAATTTAATCAAAATTAGTTTGTTGGTTGGGGATAGGAAAAAGTAGCCCTTGCACCGCCCCCTCTGAGTATTTAAAAAAAAAACGTAAATCATATATGCTGATCTATCTAGATGATCTATCTAGCTTAAAATTTCAACGAAGTCAGTACGTTATTTAGGTGAGGCATAAATTTTCCCTTGGGGCGGGTCAGTTTAGCATTTACGGGTATGAAAAATAGATGTTAGCCGATTCTCAGACCTACCCGATATGCACACAAAATTTCATGAAATCGGTCGAGTAACTTAGGAGGAGTTTGGCAACAAACACCGCGACATGAGAATTTTATGTATTAGAAGATATATATAATTCATACATACATATATAAATTAAAAATAATAATAGAATTTTCTTATAAATAATTGAAAAATCATCAATTTATCATTCGAAAATTTGTCATTAATGAATATATACTGGTTTTTTTATATTTTTGGAATTACATTTTTTGGTTTAGTTAACCTTTTATTTCAAATAAATATAAAATCAATTGTTGAGCTTAAATAAATAATAATAATAAAATATATTTCTAACTACACTTTTATTACGATATTAAATAGGGCGCTATATATTCGATGTAGATTAATGTATTTTCCTTCGCGCAACTACAAATTAAATATGCTTTGCCCTACACTAGCTTACATAGTCGTATCGGAGCACTGTATTCTTTAATACACAAAAATATTTGAACCAACAACATTATTCTCTAAGTTTTAAAATTTAAAAAACGAAAACAGCTCACAATGAATAAGAAACACAAACACATAAATTGTATTGTATGTGAATATTGTTGTTAGCATGATACCGTTTCTGTACTTAAGCAAAAAAAAAAACACGAAGTAAAAAATTTGTTGTGGCTATCGTCTTATACACTGTGATGTTGTGTGTGCAAAAATTTTGTTGTGGCTATCTTGCTGTGTGATGTTCTTGTTATAGTTGTTGGAATTTCGTCACTGTATGTACTGTGGCTGAACGAAAAAACCTAAACAACAATGCAAAAGAAATAAAACACACATTAGCACAGTGCATACACTGTGCCATTAGTTTCTCTTTGGTTTCTCTTGTTTTGTTACGCTCTTTTCTTTTGTTTTGCCTTTTGCCCTTCCTTCCCGCGTCGGAAAAAATGTTGACAAAATATTTGGATAAGTGTTGAGATGCGCATTCTATATGATTTATATTCTTTGGTTTTAGCTAATAACTGAATTATTAATTTTCTCAGAAACATTTAGTTTTTTATTGCCGTATTCATAAAAACGGATGTAAAATTCTTTCGAATCTGTTGTAAACGACAGTTATCAGACAAATTTAAGACAACAGATTCTGACCGCTTTAATACTAAGAAGCAGAGCTGTGTACTTGGAGTTACAATATTTTTATCATACCTACTCGGACTAAGAAATGTTTATATATTTTACAAAATAAATTATTAGAGATTGGCGACATATCAATATGAACAAAAGTTTTTCGTTTATTTTATGAAAGAATGTTCGTTCTCAAGTAGCCGAATTAAATAGTCTTACAATAAAAGTGTGTAATACCAAAGAATATAAATCATATAGAATGTGCATCACGTACAAGTAAAATTTCTTATGGCGGGTCGTAATGTTGGAACCCGCAAAAAGAATTGTTACTCTCTTACTCAGCAAAGAGAATTCGTTTACTCTCTTACTTTGCTACTCAAAAGAAATAAAACTCAAAAATAATCATTATTTATGATTTTTATTTTTTTCGCTCAAAATAAAACTCACTTTCACTTTATGACTTTTTTTTTGAGGTTTTTTACATTAAAAATTTGGTCAGAACTAATAAAAGAAATGCTTGTTCATTTTGTTATTTTATATATCATTTTCTTGCACAAAAATTATATAATTATTTTTTCATACATCATATATAAAGTCGTAAATTAAAAGTGAGTTTTATTTTGAGCGAAAAAAATAAAAATCATAAATAATGATTATTTTTGAGTTTTATTTGTTTTGCTCAAAAATAATGATTATGGCTGATTTTTATTAATAGTACTCATAAATAATCATTACCATTGAAGAAAACTTTAAAAATTAAAAATTTTAAAATCATGACGGATATGCAAAGATTGTTAAAAAATAATAATGGTGCAAAAAATTTTTCCTTATGTATGTTCTAAGTGATTGATTTTTTGATTTAAAAAAACGAACAATAATCATTATTTACGGTCCCTGATATAAAATCAATTGTTGAGCTTAAATAAATAATAATAATAAAATATATTTCTAACTACACTTTTATTACGATATTAAATAGGGCGCCATATATTCGATGTAGATTAATGTATTTTCCTTCGCGCAACTACAAATTAAATATGCTTTGCCCTACACTAGCTTACATAGTCGTATCGGAGCACTGTATTCTTTAACACACAAAAATATTTGAACCAACAACCATTATTCTCTAAGTTTTAAAATTTAAAAAACGAAAACAGCTCACAATGAATAAGAAACACAAACACATAAATTGTATTGTATGTGAATATTGTTGTTAGCATGAAACCGTTTCTGTACTTAAGCAAAAAAAAAAGACACGAAGTAAAAATTTTGTTGTGGCTATCGTCTTATACACTGTGATGTTGTGTGTGCAAAAATTTTGTTGTGGCTATCTTGCTGTGTGATGTTCTTGTTATAGTTGTTGGAGTTTCGTCACTGTATGTACTGTGGCTGAACGAAAAAAACTAAACAACAATGCAAAAGAAATAAAACACACATTAGCACAGTGCATACACTGTGACATTAGTTTCTCTTTGGTTTCTCTTGTTTTGTTACGCTCTTTTCTTTTGTTTTGCCTTTTGCCCTTCCTTCCCGCGTCCGAAAAAATTTTGACAAAATATTTGGATAAGTGTTGAGATGCGCATTCTATATGATTTATATTCTTTGGTAATACTTAAATTAAGGCAGAACTTATACTCGGTTATTGATCTAATAGGAACAAAAGTTTTGTGATTAATTTAACACACTCTCCTGAATTTCAGTCAATTTATACCAAGCCAAACATTTGGGGAGTGCTTTTTTAAAGCTGAAATTATCACATAATTAGAATCTTATACAGATATGGATAACCCAGATGTAATAATGGGTGATGAACAATGGAATGAAGTATGTATAAAAACTATTTATTTTTATTTAGTACAGGTATGTGAATTGTCTGAGTGTTATCGGGAACGTTTTGAACACCGTTCTTTAAATTTTATAAAACCTTACATTAAATAATAGCTGTTCCGATAAATAACAATGAGTTAATAGCTTTTTCATTTTAGTACATATTCTAATTCTCTTCTTCAAGATATATGTATGTATCTCTACCATTCAGCTAAATTTGAATAATAAAATGCCATTATTAATAAAAGTATACGTATTTATGTTTTAAGTTAAACACCCCCAAACACTTTTTATTTTAAACAAAATCTTTAATATTTCATAGCATAAAATTTCGACTTATGATTTATTGATGTATTGATGATACATTATTTAACAGTTTAGATGACGATATATACAGTACCGTTTTTAAATTTGTTTATAACATTAGGCCGTATTCCAATTGGCGACGTCGTCGTCGGCTAACAACATTTTTGTTGTAGATTAAAGTCAAGAGAAACAGTTTTTCCATATTCTATTACTAAAATGTAGTCAGACGAAAACGACATCGCCAACTGGAATAAGGCCGATTATTTTGAATGCTTAAAGCTCTTATGACACTTGCTACCTTTCAGAATGTAGACTATATATTGCTGGAATGAAAAGCACGCATTGTAAAAAGTGCGAATAATATATATGTACATATGTTGTTGCTGTAACAGCTCTGTTGTTCTTGGAAGTTCCTCTCTGGGGAAAAAACGTCGGTGTACAGCCTTTGCTAAGTTACATACATACTATTTGCTTGTTTCTATTTTGGATAAACTCACCACATTGTTAAATGTTACGTTTTTGCATGGTGGAATTACTTACAAGGTGGTGTTACCAACCCAGCTGGGTTTTTTTTTTTGTCATACCGCTCCTGTCAAAAGTTTTGTTTATATTTATGTTTTGTTTACATTTTGCTTTGTGTGTATTCGTGTTTTTGTTTTGGTGTAGAGACATGTATGTTGTTAAAAATACACACACACACTTCTGACATGTGCTTTTTTAATTCACCATACCTGCTTTTGACATTAAAGAGCTGAAAAAACAAAAACAAATTCCCTGTTGTTTTTGTACTATATTCACCTGCCACCACCTTGTAAGTAATTTCACCATGCGTTTTTGTTTATATGAGGTGGAGATTGAACACGCAAATTTATTTATTTATTTTATTTCAATTACAATTTATTTAACAAATTATTTTTAAAATATAAAAGACTACAGTTAACACATATTAAGACGAACAAATTTAAAGATTTAATACCGCGGTATGTAATTAACAAAACAACTGTCTGACAACAAGTGATGAACACAAAAAAGACAAAAATAATAAAAATACATATGTAATGTTACAATGAACCGTTATAATTTTAAAAAGGTTTGCAACTATTTGGGGTTGCCAACATCTCTCCTTCATTTAAAAAGATGATAATCTGATGTCCACACTGGAGGACGCTTCCTACGATTTGATCGTCGAAGATTACTTGTTCCTTCAGTTTGCAACTCGGGTGCCTGGACGGTCTCAGGCATTGTTATTGTTTCATGGGTGGATGGTACTGCTTTTTCCAAAGTTGGGGCATTGTTAGAGAGTATGTCAGCGGTTGGTTTATTGTTTTGAAGTAAAATCGGAGATGAGTCAGTTTGCAATCTTGCATTAGATGAATGGGATATTGTTGTTTCATTATTCGAACTTATGGTTGGTAAAGTTTTATGAATATTTAAATCGAAGTAATCTAACAAAACATTATCTTGAACTGGATTGGTAAATTCGGAATATCTGGGCCTAATTTGATTTGCATGAGATCTGACTGCGCGAAATTCTGGCATATTGTTTATTTCTATTTCGTAATTAACATTTCCGAGTTTTCTTTTCATGGTTCCAGGAGGACATATAAATTTGTTTAAATTGAATATTTTTGCATAAATCTTATCACCAATCTTGTAACTGCGTTCCTTTGCACCGTTGTGTTTATTAAACTGGTCTTCCATTTTGCTATTTCGTTTTATCTGCATATTTTCAGGCTTTCTAAGCAAATCAAGATTATTCCTTATTTTTCTCCCCACGAGGTGAGATTACCATTAATACTTGCGTTAGGTGATGCACGGTAACATTTTAAAAATGTTCGCAAATTCTCACTTAGGCTACCAGATCCTTCTAGTTTCTTTCAACAAATCGCTCTGCCTGCCCATTTGACTGTGGATGATAGTAGGCAGTAAATTTGTGTGAAATTTCATTTTTCATGCAAAATTCTGAAAATAGTTTACTACAAAATTGAGTACCATTGTCTGTGACTATTAGTTCAGGATTGCCAAAGAGTGATGTGAAATCTGTAAAACAATTTATAATAGAAGTTGATGAAATGGTTTTTATTTGATAAATTTGAGGCCATTTAGAAAATGCGTCTATAATCACTAAAAAATAATAGTTATCTATTGGGCCAGCGATATCTAAATGAACTCTCTGCATATGACGTTGTGATAATGGCCATGAACAAAGTGTAGTTTTAGGTAATGATTTTGCAACAGACGCACATTGAGAGCATTCTCATATATAGTTTTTAATTTCTTCATCAATTTGAGACAAATATACGTCGCTTCGTGCCAACGTCTTTGTTCTTTCTATGCCTTGATGTCCTTTATGCAATTCTTTTAATACTCGTTTTCTAAAGCAACTTGGTATTACTATACGATCACCATACATTATACAACCATCAACTATGCTTAGACTTTCTTTTCTAGCGAAATAACATTTTAAATCTGTTGTTTTCTGATTTGGCCACTTACCCGATTGTAAATATGTTTTAAGATTTTGTAGGCTGACGTCTTTGTTCGTTGCCGCACAGATCATATTAAACGTAAGTGGTAACGCATTTGTAATGTCGCTTACTACCATTTTAATGTCACTTTCTCAACGAGCACAAGCTATAATTGTGTCTTCGCTTGGTCGTGATGTATTATTTATGAGGCGTGATAACATATCAACTGCTCCAAAATCATTAGTTGAAACGTATTCTAATTTAAAATCGTAGGACATAAGGCAAAGAGCCCAGCGTTGAAGACGGTTAGCAGAATGTGCTGGAATTCCTCTTTTGTTCCCAAATATTGTCAGCAAAGTTTTATGATCTCTTTGGAGCGTAAATCGACGTCCAAAAATGTATTTGTGAAATTTTAGAACTGCGAAAACTAACGCTAACCCTTCTTTTTCGATTTAGGAATAATTCTTCTCTGCTGGTGTAAGTGATCTCGATGCATGATAGATTGCCTTTTCACTTCCATTGGGAAATACATGACAGATGTACGCACCAAGTCCCACATTAGAGGCATCCGCTGCTACTTTAATAGGTAGTTTCGGATCAAAATGTGTAAGTAGTAAATCCGACGAAAGAAGCTTTTTAAAACGTTCAAAACTTTGTTGACAAGCTGATGACCACTTCCAATTAGTATTTTTTTTCAAAAGATTATCTAGCGGATCTCTGAGTCTTCTCATTTCGTGAATAAATTTTGCATAGTAATTAATTGCTCCCAAAAATGATATCAACTCACTTAGGTTTTTTGGTGGTGGACATTCTAAAATCTTTGTAATTTTATTTTTATCGGGATAAATTCCTTTACTATCAAAATGGTATCCAAGATAGGTAATTTTTATGTTTCATCGTCCACTTCGAATTGCATGTAAGCGTTGTTTAAATCAATCACAGAAAAGAAGCGCATTTATTAAAATTTATAAAAATTTCTTCTGGTAACGGTAAAGGAAATGCATGAGGCTCTAACTGATCGTTAAGACCTGTGGAATAATCACCACAAATACGTAGATCACCAGAAGCTTTTTTAACGACAACAATGGGTGCAGCCTATTCAGAGAAATTAATTGGTGTTATAATGCCTTCGTTTTCAAGTCTATTTAATTCTTTATTTAGCTGTTCTTTTGCTGCATATGCTACTGGTCTTTTTGGACGAAAAACAGGTACAGCCTTCGGTTTGAGCTGTAAATGGACTTTAAAATGTGAACAATGACCTATTGTATTTTTAAAAACGTCTGGATAAATTGATTTTAATTCATTTTCTGTAATTGATTGAGTTGCATGAATTTGTTTGCAGAGTGTATATGAATCAATTGGCTTATTCCACAAATTAAATTGTACCATTAAATCCGCACCAAATAAATTTAACTCAGAAAGTGATGATACTAAAATATTACAATACTCACTTTGGTTATTTATACAAACTGTGCCTTTAAATTGACCTATGATATTTATTATATTTTTAGACGCATCTCTTGTAATGTGTTGAGATTTTTCTAATGATGGTTTACCAATTTTTATCCAGTTTTTCTTTGAAATAATGGTGGCATCAGAACCTGTATCATGCTGAAGAGTAACATTTATATTGTTTATATGTAGTGAAATAAAACGCCCATTACTACGCCCATGTTGTTGTGAATACGCTTTTAACTGCCTTGTGCATTTTTTTTAAATTATTTCTTTTACTCTTATTATGATTTTGATACGGTAAATTTTTACTATTTTCTTTAAAACATGAACAATAGCCTTCTTTATGACCAAGCCTTCCGCTTTGCGTACATTTGTGTGTGGTGTATTTGCAGTCTCGAACAAAGTGCATGCTTCCACACTGCCAGCAGGGTCTTTTTGGCTTATCTTCAGTTTTAAATTGCTTTTGTTGTTTTTTTAAGTTGCTTACGGTATTGACACTAATGTTGGAATTACTTGTAAAGGGTGTTTTTTTCTGAGATATAGATCTTTAAGTTGGCATCACTTTTTTTACTGGCGGCCATTTTGTCAGCTGTCAAGTGATTAATATTTAGTTTGGTTTGCCATTTCATCATGAACAGGTTGACAAAAGAACAACGCTTGCAAATCGTGCAAATTTATTTCGAAAGTAATGGTTCAGTTCGCGAAGTTTACCGCAAGCTCCGTCCATTTTATGGTCGACATAATCGTCCATCAGAGCAATTAATTCGGTTAACCATGGATCGTTTTCGCACTACGTTTACTCTATGTGATAATACGCATCCGCAGAGACGTCGAACAGTGCGCACCGAAGAAACAATTGCCGCTGTAGAGCAAAGTGTTGAAGAGAACCCGAATGAATCGATTCGCCACCGTGCACAGCAATTGGAGCTTTGTCCATCAACTTTATGGAAGATTTTGCGCAAAGATCTTGGCTTGCGACCTTACAAGATCCAGCTTGTGCAAGAATTAAAGCCGCGAGACCATGCAATGCGTCGTGATTTTGGTGTATGGGCCGAAAATGAGATTGATCTCGATGCTGATTTTCATCGCAAAATTTTGTTCAGTGATGAGGCTCATTTTTGGTTGAATTGCTACGTCAACAAGCAAAATTGCCGCATTTGGAGTGAAGAGAATCCACATGAGACCCTTGAGACGCCATTACATCCACAAAAACTGACTGTTTGGTGTGCTCTATGGGCTGGTGGAGTCATTGGGCCTTACTTCTTCCGAAATAATGCTGGAGAGTCAGTTACCGTTAATGGAGACCGGTATAGAGCCATGATAACCGACTATTTTGTTCCCGAATTAGATGGCATGAATGTGGATGAGTTGTGGTTCCAACAAGACGGCGCTACATGCCACACAGCGCACGTCACAATCGATTTATTGAAGGAAACATTCGATGAGCGCATAATTTCGCGGAATGGACCTGTCAATTGTCCCCCAAGATCGTGTGATTTGACCCCATTGGATTATTTTCTTTGGGGATATGTGAAGTCGCACGTCTACGCCAACAAACCAGAAACGTTAGGGGACTTGGAAGACAACATTCGTGGCGTTATTGCCAACATACGGCCCCATATGCTCGAAAAAGTGGTTGAAAATTGGACCTGTAGAATTGGCTTTATTCGAGCTAGCCGCGGCGGCCACATGCCCGAAATCATATTTAAACATTAATGGCATAAAATTATCCTTCCAATAAAGCCAAATTGATGGACATTAAAACGATTTTCTTGTGTTTTATTTTAATTCGCAGTTCTATACCTCTAAAAAAACACCCTGTATTGGGTATATCACTTACGTTTACATCTCTTTTAAGGCTATTTAACCGTTCTATTTCCGCAACTAAGTTGTCTAACGTTAGTGGATTTTGTGTTGTTTCTACATCAAGTAACGATAAAAGCCTTGCCTTGTACTCTTGATCTTTCTGTAACTTTAGCCCGTTAACAAACATTAAGCATTTAAAATTATCTGTCGTGCACTTGTTCAGCAAAAAATTTTCACAGCAACGATTTACTTTAGCAGCATATGTTATTACATCTTCATTTTCTTCTCTTATGTTCGTTAAGCATTTTACACGAGTGCTGAATTGGCTCTCTTTTTTTCCAAAAAGTTTTTATTAAAATTTCCACTGTTTGTTGGAAAGAGATATCGCGCGGTTGTCTTGGAAGCAAATAATCTTTGTATTTGTTAAATACCGTATTATTCACCCTTCGCAACAACAACCTAACTTTTGCAGCATCATCAAGTTGACCTGCATCCACCACGAAAACATCTTCATACCTTTCGAACCATGTTGCAAAAATTTGATTTTCGTCGGGTTCATATATGAATTCCCTTATGTTTTTTGATAAAATGTCCATTAAGGTTTCAGGTGCTGTCGCCGTTGTAAATGGTGTGGATGTTCCATAACTGCTGGCCGCTGACGAACCTTGTGTGGCTAATATTAATGCTTCCATTAATTGGGTTTGTTTTTCCATGGCTCTTGTTGTTGAGCCAGGAGCAGTCCCACAACTTGATCCAAAGATGTCATTTTATTGCGTTGTCTTAATTTTGCTTGAATATAGATATACGTTTAATCCTCGTCGCCAATGTTACGTTTGTGTTTATATGAGGTGGAGATTGAACACGCAAATTTATTTATTATTTTATTCCAATTACAATTTATTTAACAAATTATTTTTAAAATATAAAAGACTACAGTTAACACATATTAAGACGAACAAATTTAAAGATTTAATACCGCGGTGTGAAATTAACAAAACTGTCTGACAACAAGTGACGAATACAAAAAAGACAAAAATAATAAAAGTAAATATCATGGATTATTGATTATAAGGTGCATTTAACATGGCAGCTGAGCTACTGTTTTTTTCAGCCAATTTGTGAATATAGTTGTCAATTTTTGCTTTGTTTTATGTACATTGTTTTTGTTTTCATACTTTTTGTTTTGGTTTTTTTGACAGTTAACTACCCTAACAAGCATCAAAATGCTGTGTTGTTTTTGTTACTGTTTTACTTGTTGTAATCTCAAAGGCACCTTATGATAATTGCGCCTTGGTAAATATGTAATGTTACAATGAACCGTTATAATTTTAAAAGGGTTTGCAACTATTTAGGGTTGCCAACATTGAAAAAATGGAAAATCGTTACTTTCGAGTACAAAACTAAAAAATTAACAGCCAATGTCAAAATAAATAAGATAATTTTTGTATTTTTTGACAGCTTGGTATCTTTTATCGATAGATTCTTAAAAACGTTAATGTTCTATATCTGAGCTCTTTACTATTGGTGACATTTTCAATTACGTTATATATGCTGTGTTCCATGATTAGATATGGAAATAGGGTAAATACCCGGTAAAATGATAAATACCAGTGCAGGAAAATAAAAAAACTGAACGTTTGATCTCATTTTGTTGTGTTCTTTACAATGAGTAAAACAAAAATTAAACAAAAACAGTGAGAACGATTGTCCCATTTAATTTTGTATATTGTTTTTGTTTTGAGAAGATAAAAAGTTATCGAAAACTACAATAAAACCAAAGAAAAACTTGGTAGCACTAGAAAAAAAACCTGTAATACTATGTGGTTTTATTTACCAAATAATTTCGATTTTTTTTTTAATTAAAAATCAAATGAAATGGTGTTAGATTTGTTGTTGAATTTAACATGAATTTGAAAAAAAAAATTATAATAGATATTATGATAGCTGATTCGCAGTCTACACGTAACAAAATTATATCGGCTATCGAATTTGACGTACGCAGATATAAAAATATTTCGTTTCATATCTCGTGGAGACTCCGGGTTAGATACATATGAAGAGAAATATTAAAATGGCATTTTATTTTCTCTGCCGACGTTTTCTTTCATATTATATCAAAGTTGATATCAGGTGTGGACCCCGGGTTAAAATTGCTAAAATTACAAAAATTTAAAATAAAATCAACAATATATATTATTATATAATAAATAAAATATTTACATAAAATTTAGTAATTCATGAGTGGTGGTGAATCATTTTTACTCATTTGTACCCACGAGAATCTTAACCCTTTAAGAACACTTACCATTTTTTGTGAAAAGTTACAATCCCATTGGCTAAATTTCGTTAAATATTCGAGAAACCCTTATCGCATCCTTTAATTAAATATTAAAATCCGTTGCTTGAAAAAGCCCCTACATTCGGCCCCAATCGGAAATCAATATCTAGTCAACTCAATTAACTCGGAAAATTTATTTTTGAGAATTAAATCGGTTATAATTGGTTCACTGGAAAATTATATCGGATTATATTGGGTTCAATTATAATTTACTCGGGTAACCTTTTACCCCTAGGAGAAATAGATACATTTAGACCTTTTTATAAGAAAATTTGTAAATTGGTTTGAAGAACGGTTTCAAAGCTTGGTGATTTCACGTCAACCCTTAATTAGGAACACTACCTAGCTCATTATAATCGAATTGTTATATCTTACCGGTAAATAAGTTGAAAATACAAAAATGCCTTCTACATCCCGTCAATTCAGTTCCAATACAACGGAACATTTGCAGTTCGACTCAGACCATCTACTTGCCTTTTGTGAAAAATTCCAAGCGACCCCAGTAGATGACCAGACTGAGTCTATTCTTGAAGTCAAGTTGAAAGACTTGGACTTTAGATGGGATAGACTTGATGGGTCATATGAAGCCGTAATGATATCAAGAGATGATTCCATCACAGATCAGATAAGACAGAAAGTTCGGGACAGATACGAGATCTGTGCAGAATCATACTACCATTGTCACGCTCAGATTTTAGATTTACTTAAGATGCTGGGAATGAGTAACCCTTCCAACCCGCAACTACATTCTACATCTCGATATGTTCCCTAGGGCAATCAGCAGACCCATACTGTTAACCCCAATGACTCGGGAAATTTCATTAAACTTCCCCCATGTGACACAGAAGTGTTCAAAGGCAGCTATGAGCAATGGCCATCATTTCGTGACATGTTCACGGCCCTCTACATTGAACACTCAAAATTGACACCAGTAACTAAACTATACCACCTTCGTAAAAAGACCAGGAGTGAAGCGGGTGCTATAGTGAAGAGATATTCCTTATCTCACGAAAATTTCGAACTCGCATGGAATGCACTGAAGACTCGCTACGAAAACAAACGTGTTCTTGTAGACAACCAAATCAAACTACTATTTGACATTCCATCGGCGGTAGGCGAAGACAGCGAATCGATACGAAGAATACAATCGTCAGTAAATGATTCCCTGGCAACTCTTAGAGCTCTAGGAGTTGAAGTCGAAAGCTGGGACCCAATTTTAATTCGCCTAATCTTCACAAAACTGCCAGGTGTAACTCTAGCACTTTGGGAACAGTCTCTCACATCTCCATCTGAGCTTCCAAAGTGGTCACAAATGTCCCAATTTCTTGTGGACAGATATGAAGCTGTAGAACGCCTCACGAGTATAAAAAACTCAAAAACCGGCTTCACCCTTAATCCAAACCCTCGACCCAACCCTAGGCCAAATATCCAAACATATACATCTGAAGAAAATCTGGATTCGATGTGTAAATTGTGCAATGAGATTCGTAGTCTGAGATTATGTCCTAAATTCAGAGCATTCACGGTGCAACAGCGGGTTGATTATGTGTTTCAAAATAAATTTTGCAATAATTGCTTGGCCGTATCCCATCTCAAAGCGAATTGCAAAAGTAAACACACATGTCTTTATTGCAAAAAGATCATCACTCACTGTTGAACATGCCCAGAAAACCACAAACCATAACACAGAAATTTGAAAACCCTGTCGGAAATAGTACTTCACAGATTAAACCACGAAATACACCAACAAACATTTCCCAAACTATTCAGGCAAACTCTACCCCAGAACAGCCCAGCACGTCTTCTCAAGTGCATGCTAATTGCTCTACAAGTAAAGAAAATATTCTCTTACGGACTGCATTGATGCAGATAGAATATAAAGGAGACCTCTTTACAATTAGAGCCCTTATTGACCCAGGTTCTTAGCGTACATTCTTGGCTGAGAGAGTAAGAAATCGCCTTAACCTCCCATACCAGAAATCCAATTTCGAGATCGTTGGCATTGGGGAACAAAAACAATCTGCTGACAAAGAATGCGAACTCATATTATACGCGCGAAAGACGAACACTCGAATCCCTATCAAGGCTATAGTCTTACCAAAGGTTACCAAACGGCTTCCGGCTTACTCCTTTACGATCCCTTACTCTAGAGAACTTGAAGAATTGGATCTTGCAGATCCTAACTTCAATAGGTCATCACAAATAGACCTTATTCTTGGTAACGACTACGAGCGCTTCATCAATATTGATGGCATCCGAAAGAATATTTGTGGCAAAACTTCGGCTTACAACACAGTATTCGGATGGGTTCTCAGCGGTCCCATAGAAGCTCAGGAAATTTCAACATATACAACCTCTGTATCTGAACCCGAGACACTAAATCTTAATGCTATTCTGACAAAGTTTTGGGAAGAAGAGGGAATACCATCAACTCGTACAAGGTCGACAGACGATGAGATTTGCGAGACTTTTTACACCCAAACGACCTCTCGCCTTGATAATGGTCGATATATGGTTAGATTACCCTTTAGGTCCGAATTTCCTGAAAAATTATTTCTTGGAGCTTCTCGCTATATCGTTCTAGCTCAACATGTTAGAATGGATAAGTCTCTATCAAAAGATGTAGAGTTTCATTCTCAATATCGGGCAGTACTAAAGGAGTACTTGACACTCGGCCATATGGAGAAAACATCTTCCTGTGAAATAGTGAAAGAAGGTAAATATAACTCTTATTATTTACCTCACCACGCAGTTGTGCGCCCCGAGCATAAGACCACCAAGGTCAGAGTTGTGTTTAATGCGTCAAGGAAGACAAAATCCAAGTTTTCTCTTAACGACGTTCTCCACACGGGGCCTACGCTGCAAAATGACCTAGTTACGGTAATACTGAATTGGAGAAGATGTAGGTATGTGTTCAATGGTGACATACAGAAAATGTATCGTCAAATCCTAGTTCACCCAGAGGATCGAACATACCAAAGAATTCTTTTCCAGGATCAACCCGATGATCCAGTTACGAACTATCAGTTGAAAACCGTAACATTCGGTCTAAATTGCGCCCCATACCTTGCCATTCGTACCCTTCTTCAACTTGCATCGGATGCTGAAACAGTGTATCCGAAAGCATCAGCAATTCTTCTTCATTCTTTCTGGTGGTCATACCATTAAAGAAACCCTACTCGCTAGAACACAACTAGTGAACGCATTGCAATCTGCTGGACTGCCCCTTAAAAAGATCACTGCGAACGATTCAAAATTACAGGACGGTGTTCCAGCAGAGGATCTTTATGACTCTGACTTCCTTCGTTTCTATGACTCCAGTTCAACAAAAACCCTTGGCATTAGGTGGAATGCACTCTCGGATGCATTCACTTACAAATTTGACCCAATTGACCAATCTGTGCGAATAACAAAGTGACAGATTTTATCAGATGTCGCTGAACTATTTGACCCCGCGGGATGGCTGGCTCTCATAGTCATCCGGGCAAAAATACTCATGCAACAGCTTTGGTTGGAGGGCTTAGAGTGGGACGAGGACGTATCAACCGAAACCCTTAAACAATAGAACGACTTAGTGACAGATCTGACGAATGTGGAAGCAGTATCTATACCCAGATGGCTGCAATTCACTCCCTTGGACACGCTACAAATTCATGGATTCTGCGATGCCTCGAAAGCAGCCTATTGTGCCACAATATATATCAGATATCAAACTGCGACAGGAAACACTTTCACTAATCTGTTGATAGCAAAATCCAAGGTGGCCCCCATTCAGAGAGTTTGTTTACCTCGTCTGGAACTGAACGGCGCAGTGTTATTGGCAAACCTAGTCTATTATGTCCGAACATCCCTCAAATTTGATAACACCGAGGTGTTTCTGTGATGGTTATCTAAGCCCCCTTACTCATGGGAGACATATGTAGCTAACCGAATTTCTCATATTCATTGCTTTGCTCCCACTGCTGTATGGAGGCATGTTTCCTCCCACGATAACCTAGCAGATCTTGGTACTCGAGGCTGCAAGTCTGTAGAATTGGCTAGTCATTCTCAATGGTGGCACGGACCTTCTTGGCTATCCAGACCTCTTTCTGGATGGCCTAAAACAAACTTATTAAAGGCAGCAGATGTTCCCGAAAGGACTCATAATTTGCTTACTGCGGTTAAAGACGAAGAGGATTTACTCAACAGATTCTCTTCATACAGCAGTGCCCTAAGAGTCTTAAGCTACGTCTTTCGATTTTTTCATAGGAGCATATTCAAGATAAGACCCAACACATTTCACTTTAGTCGAATAGATCTGGCTCACGAAGAAGTCAAATTCATTAAAACACGACTCATTCTTTTGGCCCAAAAATGTCATTATTCTGTAGAGTATCAGTGTCTAATGCAGTCGAAATCAATACCCGATAAAAGTGTGCTCAGAACACTTAACCCATTTTTTGATGCGAACTCTATTTTAAGAGTGAATGGCAGGTTGACTCAATCGTCCTTGCCTTATAATGAACGTTATCCCATCATTTTACCCGGCAAATCACGATTATGTCAACTGTATCTCAGCCATTTACATTAGTTTCTTTATCATGCTCAATCCAGCCAAATGTGTCGCATGATTCAAACAGAGTTTTTCATCTTTCGACTCAAACCTCTGGTAAAAAGGGTAATCTACCAATGTTAAACCTGCATCATATACAAAAAACAGTCATGCTAACAGATCATGGCCCCATTACCCTCTGAAAGATGCACGTTATCTGCCCCGTTTCAGACAACGGGAATTGATTTCGCAGGTCCCTTTGAACTCAGAACATCAACTTTAAAGAAATCTCCCTTGACTAAGGCTACGTGAGCGTGTTTGTCTGTTCTAGCACAAAGGCCATCCACTTAGAAGCATGCTCGGAATTGTCCTCCGCAGCCTTTTAGGCTACGTTCGCTCGTTTCGTTGGTAGGCGAGGACTCCCCCATCGGGTAGTAACTGATAACGGTAAAAATTTCCTGGGTACCAGCAGGATACTTGAGCGTGAATTTCACACGTTTGTAAAAAAAGCGGCTAAAGATATAGCAGAAAAATATATAACCCATGGTTTCGAGTGGAAGTTCATACCACCCCATGCCCCTCACATAGGTGGTTTGTGGGAAGCGGCGGTAAAGAGCTTCAAGTTTGACTTTAAACAAGTAGCTGGTGCGCAAAGATTCACGTTCGAGGAATTCACCACAGTTTTAGCTCGGATTGAAGGTGTGCTCAACTCCCGCCCAATATCGGCCTTATCAGAGGACCCAGCAGATTTGACAGCCCTGACTCCCGACCATTTTTTGAGAGGTGCCCCATTGATGGCTTTCCCGGAAGACAACTTCCAAGATATTTCTCTTATCAATAGATGGGAAAAGTTAAAAGCTCTGCACCATCAATTCTCTAAAAGATGGATGGAAGATTATCTCCGATCACTACACAGGAGGTATAAGTGGAAAAACTCGATTCCAAATCTTTAAGTCGGTGACCTAGTAGTGGTGATGGACGACTTGATGCCCCCACATGAATGGCGATTAGGGAGAATTGAGAAAACCTTCTCAGGGCCGGATGATAATGTACGCACAGCCGAAATACGCATCTCCTCGGGAACCATAACGCGGCCTATCGTGAAACTATGCTTTCTGCCCTTTCTGTACGATAGAATTTCCCCCCGAAAGGAAAATTAATTATTTTATTCTTACAATAATATTCTCAAATTATTATAAATAATAGTCTATAACCCTAAATATCCCAATCAACTACTTCATTTTCATCTCATGAAATACAACACACACATATATACATTTTATTGGTTTATGCTAATAATTTCCTTTTTTTGTTCAATAGCCAAATCTCGACAAACAATGCCTTCCTATCTTTCAACCCCTATTAAACCCAACCGCCGACAGTATCAAGCGAATCGTAAAGAATCAGATAAATATACATAGATGCTTCTTGTGTGGCAAATTTCATCTCTTACGGTTTTGTAAGAAATTCTTAAGGATGAGCTTGGAGCGGAAAGAAGCATTTATTCAAAGGCAAAAAATTTGCATAAATTGCTTAGCCCAAAGCCACGACTTGCGTGGATGCACTTCCATGAAGACGTGTAGAAAGTGCGATATGTTTCACCACACGCTCCTGCACCCACCAACCAAAAGGGAACATAATTCAAGAAAGATAGCTAACAAAAAATCCTCAACGCCAAAAACAACTTCAAAAATTCAACAAAAAACAAATCCAAAGAAACAACAGGGGAGAAATAAAAAACCACCAATTCCAAAGGCAGCATCATCATCAACAATAGCTACAAATTCTCATCTAAACAAAACACCAGATACAAGAGTCATTATTGAAGCCATCAAATCCTTAGCGCAAGTTCTTTGCACCGATGTTGATAAGTCAACTGTTGCCTAGTGGCAAGGCCGGCGCCATGTCCAAACAAGGTTTGGACACTAAAAATAATTTGTATTTTTTATTTATAAACTAATGAATTTACATTATTTAAAATTGAAATTTGAATTTAACGGTTTTTATAACACTTTATGAAACTTTAAAGTATCTGTCATTTATATTTATGTGGCAGCACCCAGCCTGCCTTCTGTTAAGAATCAGCAGACTGGCAACACAGACAAGAAACAAGACAGAAGAAAACAGAAATTATTACCTCGAGTGGTGTTTGCTACTACAGCTGTGGATATTCTTCCTTAAGAAAATATTCTCCTTTTTTATAATTAATATAATTTAATTAACAATAATAAATAGTATTTAAATAGTTCGTAAATGAAACAACGTGTTTTATTTAATACAACAACTATATTGGTGACACCGACAATTTCATGCAAATTCTGACAGACGCATAATTGTGAAATTCTTTGCAAAATTTTTTTTTGGTAGCAGCGCAGTCGCAGCATATTTAAATTTAACGACAATCAACACAACGAAAGCTGTCTTGCTTATGCTTGCTCGCGACAATTTAGCTTATGAATTCAAACACTTACAATTTGAGGAGCAAAAAAATTGTGGCACGAAAAGAAAGTTCATCGAGCAACGACGAAGTAGAATTTTTCGAAACAACGAATGTTAACATGGCTGAAATAAACAACATCCTAGCTCAAATGGAGGCACTTCAGCAGGAAGTAAACACCTTACGTCAACACCATGGTAATACAAACGACGCATCAAGATTAAATCTTCAAAAAGTTCACGTACCAAAATTTAATAAACACAACCCTCAATTATGGTTTGCACAAATTGAGCGGTCGTTTGCGTTGTGTGACGTTTCATCAGATATTGATAGATTTGATTTTGTATCTGTCCGTCTTGAGGACGATGTACTTTTGGCGGTTGAAGATTTGATTACCAACCCACCAGCCAGTGAAAAATTTGTCGCACTAAAACGGAGATTGATTTCTAAATTTGCCGAGTCATCTGAATCTAAATTACGCAGATTGCTACAAGGTGGAGAAACTGTTGGCTTGAAACCATCCGAAATTTTAGTGCATATGAAACGCCTTGCACCAGGTACAGGTAATGAAGCAATAATTCGTACACTTTTCCTTGGACAAATGCCAGAATCAATCCGTCCACTTTTGACGATATGGGAAGATGATGATTTAGAGAAACTTGCGAAGATGGCTGACAAAATGATCGAAGTAAACAACAACAACAATATGGTAAGTGCTGTATCCCGTAGTATCACACGCAGTGATAGACAACTTCATCCAGATAATTTAACATCGATGTCCGACCTAATTCAATCTATAAAGGCATTATCTGATAAAATTGATCAAATTAATTTTAACAACAACAATTATCGTCGTGATAGATCAAGATCTCGTGGCTCTCGTAATCGTTCACAAAATAAACAGAATCCAGTCGAATCTCAAATGTGTTGGTACCATCAAAAATTTGGTGATGATGCCAAACGTTGTAAACCTACTTGCCCTCGCTACAATAACAAGTCGGAAAACTAGTGGGGCTGTCGTCAATAAACAAAATTGACGGCAGCGACAGCAATAATAAAACCATAATGGAGAATCGATTACATATTTTTGACAACTCAACTAAGGCTAATTTTTTAATTGATTCAGGTTCGGTGGTGTCCGTGGTACCCCCAACTTTAATCAAAGCAAAACTTTTTCCATCCAACGTGAAACTTCTGGCGGCCAACTGTAGCGAGATAACGACTTATGGTCATTGTGTTTTTAAATTAGACCTAGGTTTGCGTCGTGAGCTGAAATGGTTATTTATTATTGCTGACGTGCAGACACCCATTATTGGTGCTGACTTTTTGATACAGTATAATTTACTAATTGATCTCAAAAATAAACGTTTGATAGATAGTAAGACTAACATTAGTAGTAATGGTAAAATACACAAGACCAAAGATTTTAGTATATCAACCATAGAGACTAACACTGCATTTTCAGAATTACTCAAAGAATACATCGATATTACAACGACAACATTAACTCGAAACAGCACATCGAAGGCAACTATCGTACACCATATAGAAACAACCGGTAACCCTGTTGCAGATCGTCCTCGTAGACTAGCAGGTGATAAATTAGCAGCCGCTAAAGCCGAAATGGATTTTTTATTAGACCAAGGTATCTGTCGTCCCTCAAAAAGCTCATGGGCTAGTCCTATACATATGGTGGCCAAAAAAGATGGTGGCTGGCGCGCATGCGGCGATTATAGGAAACTTAATGCGCAAACTGTCCCCGATCGTTATCCTATAGCCAATATAAACGATTTTACTGAGAAATTACATGGTAAGTCAATTTTTACTACACTTGACCTTGTAAGAGCCTACTATCAGATTCCGATGGCCGATGAAGACATCAAAAAAACAGCAGTTTGTACGCCATTCGGATTAATGGAATTTTTATACATGCCATTTGGCCTACGAAACGCCACACAAACCTTCCAAAGGTTTATGGACTCTGTTTTGAGAGGTCTAGACTTTATATACTGTTATATAGACGATATAATAATAATGTCTGAATCTACTGAACAACATAATCAGCATTTAAGGTTAGTCTTTGATCGCCTTCGTGAACATGGTTTAACAATCAATGTTAAAAAATGTCATTTTGGTAAACCGGAAGTGGAATTTTTGGGTTACGTCATTAATAGTAGTGGCTGTCGACCACCTGAGGATCGTGTGACTGCTATTGTAAACTACAGTAAACCCGAAACCATTTGCGAACTCCGCAGATTTCTTGGTATCATAAATTACTATCGGCGTTGTATACCACATGCAGCCCAGTTACAAGCTCCACTTAACAATTTTCTTACGAATTCCAAGAAAAATGACAAGAGAAAAATTCCATGGACCCCAGAAGCCGAAAATGCATTTCTTGCATGTAAGAGAAGTATCAGTGAGGCTACAATGTTAATCCACCCAGCGCCGAATTCTGAATTAGCCCTCGTAACGGACGCTTCTGATACTGCTATCGGTGCAGTTCTGGAGCAGAAATATGGTGACTCGTGGATGGCATTGGGATTCTTCTCCAGAAAATTATCAAAAGCTGAAACTAATTATAGCACATATGACAGAGAATTGCTGGCGATTTACGATGCTATTAAATATTTTCGTCATATGCTCGAGGCACGCCACTTTGTCATCAAAACCGACCACAAGCCGTTAATATATGCATTTTCTCAAAAACCCGAGAAAGCGTCTCCGAGACAATTAAGACATTTAGATTTCATCTCACAATTTACGACACAGATCATCCACTTATCTGGATCAGAAAACACTGTTGCCGACGCACTTTCACGTCTCAGCGCAATCACAATGCCATCATCGATTTCAAATGAGGAACTACAGGCCGAACAAAAAGCAGACAATGAATTGAGAACTCTATTACAGGGTAACAACTCATTGAAACTTCAAATTGTGCATTTTGATTCCTCATCTATATACTGTGACGTATCAACTGGTTATATTCGTCCATACGTACCGGAAAAGCTACGCCATCAAATTTTCAACTCTGTTCATAACCTATCACATCCGAGCGGCAGAGCAAGTCTTCAACAGATTCGAAAAAAATACGTTTGGCCCGGCATGAAAAAGCAGATTATTAATTGGTCCCGTAATTGTTTACTTTGCCAAAGAGCAAAAATAAGTAAACATAATCGTTTAACACCAAACAAAATTGATGTGCCCGACAATCGCTTCGATCATGTTCATTTGGACATCGTAGTAATGCCTCTAGTACAAAGTTTTAGGTACTGCCTAACGATGATTGACCGTTTTTCTAGATGGCCAGAATCGGTTCCATTAAAGGACATGTCCGCCCAAACCGTCGCAGCAGCTTTTTGGTCTAATTGGATATCGAGATTTGGATGCCCAAAAACGATTACAACAGATCAGGGTACACAATTTGAGTCAGCGCTATTTAGATCATTAACGAATTTGACTGGCTCCAAACGTACCAGAACAACCGCATACCACCCTCAATCAAATGGTATGATTGAGAGGTGGCATAGAACTTTTAAAGCAGCTTTAATGTGTCATCCTAATACGTCGTGGATAGATATACTTCCCACAGTACTACTTGGGTTAAGAACCGCTTTTAAAGAAGATCTTCAAGCATCACCATCCGATTTACTTTATGGAGGTCCACTTCGTCTTCCCAATGAATTTTTTGACAAAACCAACAACGCTGTCGATTCAAATGAGTTTCTTCAACAACTTAGAGATCATTTCAATGTCCTTCGACCAACTCCAACAGCTCATCACAGCAAGAACAAAATGTTTGTATTAAAAAATCTTCATGATTGTACTCACGTGTTCCTTCGTACTGACGCAGTTCGGCAACCACTTGAAGCACCATATACTGGCCCATACGAAGTAGTACAACGTTTATCTGATCGTTTGTACACTATCAAAATTAAAGACAAAGACGTTAATGTTAGCGTTGATCGACTCAAACCTGCTTTTGTTACAAATGATATTTCTGGTCAGCAGGATCAACAAGTTAAAGATCAACACAGAAGTTCTAAAGCAAATACTCAATCTAATTTTTCAAACACATCACTGAATCCTCAGACCACTGTTAATTTTGACTCAGGACACAATACTACTCTTGACATAGATGTTTCGTTCCCATCACCTTGCTTGGTCACTGGAGAGGGAGTGGATGTGGCAGCACCCAGCCTGCCTTCTGTTAAGAATCAGCAGACTGGCAACACAGACAAGAAACAAGACAGAAGAAAACAGAAATTATTACCTCGAGTGGTGTTTGCTACTACAGCTGTGGATATTCTTCCTTAAGAAAATATTCTCCTTTTTTATAATTAATATAATTTAATTAACAATAATAAATAGTATTTAAATAGTTCGTAAATGAAACAACGTGTTTTATTTAATACAACAACTATATTTATTTCCAATTTAGTACTAGCGGCAACATAAAATATGTAAAAGTAGAAAAGAAAGAAAACGGTTTTTATGTACAATTAAAATTACTTAATTTACTTACCTAACCGTTTGTATGTTTGTTTCAATACCCCGTACCCTATACACTTGAAGGTAAGAGATTTAATGATAATTCTTCTATCTCTACTAATACCATAAATATAATTATTGCCCCGTATTAATTATAATCGAGTATCTCTGAAAGAGATTTAACATAGTGTACCCTACAGCGATTCCTTTGCTATTTGTAATACAAATAAACCCACATTTGTATTCAGAAGTGTTGACTCTATAGTCAACCAGGCCTATGCCTGGTTAGCCAAACGTTGCTGTATCGTAATGTAACGTCCTCTAACGTAGAAACGTAAGTGCACTTATAGAACATTTAAAAACGTGTCATATGTTTTGGACATAAACAACTAACAAATACACAAAACAGAAAATATATTGTGAAATATTAATTTGTTTATAGTGTGTACTTAATAGTTTTTTTCAAATAATTAAAAGACAAATAAATAAATATGGATGCGGATTTGTGTGTTGGGCTACAGTTTTTTAATTTGCTAAAAATTTCTTTCTTATTAATATTTTTGCTTTTCTTTGTAATATTCTTGCTGAAAATTTGTATAATAAATGTAGGGTTGCCAAATTTTGAATTGAAAAAAGTACATTGAGGGAAAAAAACGTACATTTTAGTAAAAAATACATTGGATTTTTATTGAAAACTTTTTTTAAAATTCATTAGGAAAAATAAAATGACCAATAATAAGATCGTAATCATTGTTTACAACAAAGTAATAGCCCAAAATTATTCTGATTTTTATTTTTAAATTCTAGTCTATACTATTCAACTTTTCAAATGTAAAATAATTTGGTATAAATTCAAAAATAAATTTTATGCCCATGAATACGGGCTAAGTTTATTGAGGATTTATTTGACAAGTATTGCATAGAAATATGTATTGTATATTTTATATACATTCATGTATTTTTAAAAACTTTTACAAATACATACTTACTAGCTTTTTTGAACTTGCTTTACAATGCTATTTTTGGCAATGTAAGGAAATTGTAAAACTTGGCACAAGTGTGTTAAAATTAGTTTCAAACATCAATTCACATTACAAACTTTCTATTAAAAGTTTGTTCGTTCATTTCCTTCTTTCAAAAGGGCAAAATCGAACTGAATGTTCTGTCAGATGCCGCATTTGAATGCGGTATAGCCAATATAAACATACAAATTCTTTTCAAATATTTGAAACAATCTACTATTTAACAATTCTATTCATTTTCTTTTAATATTTTTCAGTAAATAATTTTAATTATATGAGAGTTGGGTTTATTGTATTGAATTTATAATGCATTATCGCTTCCACTACCCCTAAAGGCGGGTTTAGATGGTAATACATACATGTAAAATTTTTGTGTAGAAGAGAATGAATAGTATCATGTAAACTTTATATGTAATGAGAACGTACGACATTGAGAGAAAATACGGATGAAAATTTGACAGTAGTAAGGCTCGCTTTGTTTTTTTATTTTTAAGATGACAATCACTATCATTAGATCAGAGGTGCACTTTTATTTTATTTTTGATTTATGATTAATATGTTCACAATGTATGTAAAGTTTGCGTGGACGTATACTTGCATTTTATTCTTTCATTTGACTTTGATTTGATTTTTATTTTTAAAATACGGATGGAATGTCTTAATATTTTTTCTATGATTTTACGTACGTAAAGTATTAAGCCTGGTACTGAGTTCAACATTTCGTACGAAAAGCTGTCAAATTGCATATAAAAATGTTTCGTACGAAATGTTTGTGTAAAAATGTTTCAAAAGTAGTACTCTGTTCTTGCTGCGATAAACATGTGAAATCTACATATCAAAATTTTTTCTAACTGCAACAAGTTTCTGTCAACATTTTGATTCATGTACGGAACAACATAGTCAACATTTCTTTCGAACGAAATAAAATAAATTTACACCAGCCTACAATAACTTTTTTTATTCTAATGAGCAGGATTTTATAATAGAGTTTTAACTGTTGACATAGCTTTGGTGTTGGGTTATTTAGAGTTATATTGGATATTCGAATTATTATAGGTGGTCTTTTGCAATTTCTGTATATAAAATGCATGATATATCATTATAATTTCAACTCACTGCACAGCAGCTGGACTGTTAAAGATTGCATAAAAAGTGCAGGTCTTAAAAAGAAGAACTGAAAAACTAAAATACATGTAGATTCTGAGCCCCAAACGAAAGTTTAATCAGTTCTTGTCAAAAGCAACAAAAAAAAATTATTTTGTTGAACTGTGTTATTTGTTGTGTATAAAGGTGATGCATGCTTTTAGGGATATATGTTGCTTGTCAAATTTTTCGAATGGAAAAATAAATGTAGCTAAACTTTTTACACAAAATTGAACTCAATACCAGGCTTTATCGTCTTTTTCTACCCCACTCGAGCTTAAATATTTTATTTTTAAATCTTACCCTCTCTACCCCCACATTTTGGTCCAATCGAACCGGATTTATCTTAAAAATAAAATATTTAATTCGAGATTCTATTTGCAGATCATCCCGAGGATCTCCATATTGGATTTTTTATACAAACAACACTATACCCTTTATATACCCGAATAATATTAATTTAATAATATTAACACAAGGTACGTGAAATATTATTCATTTGTGCTGAAGTGTATAAAAAATAATAATAAAATAAAAAACGGAATCAATTTCTCTTGGATATCAAGCGCCAGCTAATTTCGAAGAATTCCTATCAGTTGGTTGATTGGCATTTTATTCCACCTGGAGCCCCACATATGGGTGGTCTCTGGGAAGCCGGTGTG
The DNA here is from genome assembly GCA_963576795.1 of Metopia argyrocephala. Lineage (NCBI taxonomy): Eukaryota > Metazoa > Arthropoda > Insecta > Diptera > Sarcophagidae > Metopia > Metopia argyrocephala. The sequence continues at coordinate 84,614,613 of OY756210.1, read as the reverse complement.
AAGAGTTTTAAAACTCATTTGAGGAAAATTACAAAGGCTCAAAGGTTTACCTTTGAAGAATTTTTAACAATGTTGACTAGAATAGAAGCTTGCTTGAACTCTAGACCCCTTAGTCCTATGACAGATAACCCGTCAGATATTAATCCCTTGACTCCCGGTCATTTTTTGATTGGGACATCGATACTTTCTCCCCCTGAATCTGATTTTACCAATGATTCTTTGAGCTACGCTAACCGATGGCGTAAGTTGCAAATATTGCACCATTTGTTTGCTCGTCGTCGGAAAAACGAATATTTAGTCGAATTACACAAACGCAACAAATGGAAATATCCCCAAAGAGATTTATCGTCTAAAGCCTGGTATTGAGTTCAACATTTCGTACGAAAAGCTGTCAAATTGCATATAAAAATGTTTCGTACGAAATGTTTGTGAAAAAATGTTTCAAAAGTAGTACCCTGTTTTTGCTGTGAAAAACATGTGAAATCTACATATCAACATTTTTTCTAACTGCAACAAGTTTCTTCAACATTTTTATTCATGTACGGAACAACATAGTCAACATTTCTTTCGAACGAAATAAAATAAATTTACACCAGCCTACAATAATTTTTTATTATAATGAGCAGGATTTTATAATAGATTGTTTACTGTTGACATAGCTTTGGTGTTGGGTTATTTTGAGTTACATATATTGGATATTCGAATTATTATAGGTGGTCTTTTACAATTTCTGTATATAAAATGCATGATATATCATTATAATTTCAACTCACTGCACAGCAGTTGGACTGTTAAGGATTGCATAAAAAGTGCAGATCTTAAAAAGAAAAACTGAAAAACTAAAATACATGTAGATTCTGAGCCCCAAACGAAAGTTTAATTAGTTCCTGTCAAAAGCAACAAAAAAATTATTTTGTTGAACTGTGTTATTTGTTGTGTATAAAGGTGATGCATGCTTTTAGGAATATATGTTGCATGTCAAATTTTTCGAATTTAAAAATAAATGTAGCTAAACTTTTTTCACAAAATTGCACTCAATACCAGGCTTTATGTTGTTCCGGACATGAACCCAAATGTTGACAGTAACTTGTTGCAGTTAGAAAATATGTTGATATGCGGATTTCACATGTTTTTCACAGTAAGAACAGAGTACTACTTTAGAAACTTTATTTCACAACTACTTCAAACGAAATATTTTTATATGTAATTTGACAGCTTTTTGTACGAAATTTTGAACTCAATACCAGGCTTAAGACACTATTAATAGGGCTACATATCAAGGTTTAGAGTTATTTGTATTTAAAACGTTTTTGAGTGTAAATAAAGCTTTAAATCGAAAAGTATCGGTGTTTTAATTTACAAATATCGAACCCTTGAATATAAAACGAACTATAAAGGACAATTCGTAACAATATAATACTATACAATGTACATAAGTCAATTGTTCAAATGTTAACGCATCTAAAGCCTGGTATTGAGTTCAATTTTGTGAAAAAAGTTTATCTACATTTATTTTTCCATTCGAAAAATTTGACATGCAACATATATCCCTAAAAGCATGCATCACCTTTATACACAACAAATAGCACAGTTCAACAAAATAATTTTTTTTTGTTGCTTTTGACAAGAACTAAATAAACTTTCGTTTGGGGCTCTGAATCTACATGTATTTTAGTTTTTCAGTTTTTCTTTTTAAGACCTGCACTTTTTATGCAATCTTGAACAGTCCAACTGCTGTGCAGTGAGTTGAAATTATAATGATATATCATGCATTTTATATACAGAAATTGCAGAAGACCACCTATGATAATTCGAATATTCAATATAACTCTAAATAACCCAACACCAAAGCAATGTCAACAGTAAAAACTCTATTAAAAAATCCTGCTCATTATAATAAAAGAAATTTGTTTGTAGGCTGGTGTAAATTTATTTTATTTCGTTCGAAAGAAATGTTGACTATGTTGTTCCGTACATGAATCAAAATGTTGACAGAAACTTGTTGCATTTAGAAAAAATGTTGATATGTAAATTTCACATGTTTTTCTCAGCAAGAACAGAGTACTACCTTTGAAACATTTTTTCAAAAACATTTCGTACGAAACATTTTTATATGCAATTTGACAGCTTTTCGTACGAAAAGTTGAACTCAATACCAGGCTTAAGAGTTAAAATTTTTCAACTTCTATACGTTAGATTATTTTAACTTTTCTTGGCACAAGTGCGAAACACACAATTAGCGCAACGAATGTTAGGCACTTCTCGCTTTAGAGATATCGCAAATAACTCTGGATTCCGTAATGAAAATGAAATTATAATTACAGACTTCTTAGTAGACTTACATATGAGAACCTTACCATTCAAGTTTTCGCCTTGTATCACGCCTTGTTCATACAATGTTTGGCAAAAATATACCCACCGAAAATCTGAGCAATAAAATTATCTTACGTACAAATGCTATAGAAGTTTGCATGTGACTTTATTTCATTATTTCAAAGACAAATAAACTTTTTTTTGGGATACAATTTATTGATTCTTCATACTGAATCTTTTTTCTACAAAACTGCGTCATTACATTCTTAAATTTTATGTGTCGAAAAAATTACTTATTGCAAAAAAAAATCCCACTATGCAACGTTTGCTTCTCAGTGTAACCCTTATACGAACTGTAGTATACACAAAATAAGAATCTATATAAATAAAAATCAATGTTGTTCGTTGTTCATCGCATTAGTTGAGGACGGTTGGACCGATTTTAACGATTGTTTATTTCTAATGATTGTCGTGCTTCGCCCACTTTTACGCCCAATTTTTTTGATTTACCTAAAATCAGAAAACGGCTTCATCGATTTGACTAATTTTTTTTCAAATGTTTGTATTAATCCATTTGAAATTTTCATCGAGAGAAAAATTTACCACGCCTACCTTTTTCTATTTCTAAATTTCTCTAAATAGTGATTTTTTTATATCTTCAGAACGGCTAAAGCTAAAGTTTCGGATTCGGGTCTGAATGACTTCATGGGCAAGGCAAATTATCAGTCAGAAAGTGGGCGAAATTGGACAAGTAGGCGTGACACCTTTAAAGCAAGTTAAAAATTGATTTCTTTATACATACGTATCTTTAGAAGTGTTGAAGCTAAAGTTTCCGAATTTGGTGTGATTGATTTCGTAATCATTAAAAATTATAAGTAGAAAAAAATAGGGCGGCCAAGTAGACGTGGTAGCTTCCAGACAAACTATATATGTATGAGTCTGTATTTTTGAATTTGGTTTGGGCCGCGTTACGCAGCCCAAATGGCATAGCGATGAAACGGTGAAGTGGTCGTCCAGGCGCCGTGAATACTGTTTTTTCTCTACTGGAGGCATCTAAAAGCATCTGCCAGAACGCGTCCTTTAAGTCTACGATATATATATCATGCGTTTCCCCCCACCTTCCATATGCCTCAAAGAATAGGTGCCCTTGACCGTGAGGGCATTTAGCACAGCCTGTTCTTCTCGGACGAGAGTAACAGAATGACTCTACGGACTGTATTTTTGCTCAATAATCCCCAGGGCAAGCATCCGATCCAGCTCCGCGTTTATCAACTCCTGCACAGCCGTTGAGACCGGATAATATCTATCTTTCAGTGGAGTTGCTTCACCTGTGTCTATCGTATGGACTTCAAGCTGAGTGCACCCCAGTGTTTTCCGCGTATAGCATGGAAACTGCGCATCCACCTCTTCCAAACGACATCTCTGGTCCTTTCTTAAATCGTGCATATTGTTCCCTCCGAATTTTTTCATGAACGCGACCCCGAGAAATAACGGCCTACTTAAGGAGGACACTAAATAAAAATTCGTCTCATCAGACATCCTATTAAAATTCACCACTGACTTTATTCTACCTACGATCTTATGTGGGCTACCGTCGGCCGTCTTATCTCCCTAGAGTGATGGGCTTCATGTTAGGGTTATCTATTATTCTAATATTTATAGGTTCGGTCCCTTCTAAATTTCCATCCTGCGGGCTTAAGTTTGGGTCGAACAATTCTGCCCGGTTGAACACTTGTGCTTGGTCAGATTTCCCCGACAATTAGGGCATTTTCGCGTCGCCACGCCATCTCTCCCACATCCAAAAGAAAAAATCCGAATTGATGTAGATGGAAAGTCAACAAAGCTGTGCCCTACTTGCCTACAATTTCAACAGGTATACCTATTTCCGCCTGCTAGAACCTCAATTTATTTGGCTAACCCCCGGGGACATAACCCCCTCATACGCCACTTCATTTGTCCGTTGTGGTGGAAAATAGCGTCGTCGCCCTCTTGGCCTCCCTACAGAAATCGGTCAAGCTGTCGAACTAGAGCAAAAAGAGCAGATGCGACAGTGACGGCTTCAAATTGGATCTCATAATTTCCACTAAGTCGCTCTCCGAATATGGGGATATCATCTGGTTGCGGAGCATAATGACTGCATTATACATTGGCGAATTCAAAAGCGATTAAAATTTATCATTCATTTTGTTTACTATACACCACCAGATAATAAAATAACTTGCCAAATAACATTATATTTTTTATGTTTATATATACCTTTGAATATTTGTTTTCTCTTTTACTTGTTGAATAACCGCACTGTGAACATATAATGTGATCTAACTTAAAAAATTCAACAGCCACTACTGATATATTTGAATATGTAAAGAAGATAATCATAAAACTTAAAAATACATCACAATAAAAACATTCAATACAAAAAGCTGTATGGGTTTGACCAGACCGCATGTGTTACGAACGTGATATGTGCAGTTAAATATTTAAAAAAATGTCCTTCCGTATCCTTTTAAGGCCTTCTTGTTTTTGCTATTAAAGCCAACAAAATTCTAGGAGGGTACCTGAAATTTGAAGTTTCTAACTAACTTTTAAATATGTTAAAACATCATTTCAAATTGAAAAAGGTCTGGCCAGACCTATGCGTAAGACGAAGGGTTAAAATGGACTGTTATAAAATAGAAAAACAATAAATTTTTAATGATATTAACTTATAGAATTAAAAAAAAAATATTGAGGGGAATGTTTTATTCAACAAAATTTTTTGTAAAAATAGTATAAACAATAAAACATACATATCGTCGGTTGACAAGTAAAACTCACTAATTGTAGTCAGACCACGTAGCACTTAGTGAGTTTTACCTGTCAACCGACGATATATATAAAGATTGTCATTAGAAGAAAATAATTATTAATGACTACATGAATAATAATTAGGAATTTAAATATAGCTGTTTTGACTGAAGAATTCTTCTTATAGGCAAATATATACATTGTATATGAATTTGTATATATGTAAATATATTAAACACAAATAAAACTAATAATACAATTAACTAAAAGATTATATATATTTTTTTTTTGTGTTAATACACAAATTAATTCTTTTTATTCAATAATAAAATCCCCCCAATATTAAATTTTATATTAAAAATACAGAATGTTTCTGTTCACACAATTAATTTTTTGGTTACGATAACGTCACACAATGAGAGAGATTTTTGTTTACATATAACGGACCTGCACAAAGCACTATCCATGGTGAAATAACTTATAAGGTGGTGGTTTTTTTTGGTCATACCGCTCCTGTCAAAAGTTTTGTTTATATTTATATTTTGTTTATATTTTGCTTTGTTTGTATATACATATACAGTGCGAACTCGATTACTGCAACTCTCGTTATGCGCAACAACTCGATGAATGCAACACCTGAATCAAATGCATTGTAGACTCAGTCAACGCAACTTTTTAAAAAATTTACCTCAATAAACGCAACTAAGTATTAGTTTTAACTCTATTTTTTTTGTCCTCTGGATAGTTTTTGCATTATTTTACAGTTATTTCTTGTAATAGTTTTCATAAAAACAGACAAGCAGCACGTGTCTGATGTTTTTTATCAGTTTGGTAAAAAGATTTTCGCGATCAGTCACAGTATTAAAAACGCAGAAAAATGGTGAAGGTGACAAAGTGCAGTAAATTAACCATTCAACAAAAGAGTGTAATTTTGAACAAACTTGAATGTATGGTCCCACTTTGAGTGGGACCATACACCGAAAAACACAAAAGTACCGTTATCTAAAAAACGGTACTTAAGAAAAAATAATAACTACGTTTTTCATGCTCAGGAGGTCCCAATTAACTTATCTAGGAATGTGGCGTTCTTGGTATTTTTCCAAATTAATAATTTGCAAACCTGTGTAATTAATCACCCATTGCCTATTACTTTTAATCCAAGCATTTATTACTTATTTATAATAATTCTCTTTGTTACATTTATTTAAATTTATCTTAAGAACCGTTAGACTTTAAGTATAAAAATTCTTGTAATAAACTGAATGTCTTGTTATTCAGCGTATATCAAAAGCGAAATAAGTATTACTTGAAGAAACAAACTCCAATCACTTCAATTGAATGCAAGTTTACTTCAATTGAATGCAATTCATTTTTGATTTGATAAATTTGAATTACAAGTTACTTTTGTAATTCATTTGAATTAATTCCAAATCATTTCAATTAAAATGAATTGCGATTCATTTTACCAATTCTTTTGAATTAAAAAATGAATTCCAATTCATTTTGCCTAATTCAAATGAATTGCAACTCATTTTTCCCAATTCATTTGAATTGGAAATGAATTGCAATTCATGTTCGCTAAATTCAAATGAATTGATTCAAATTTAATTCAATTCTTTTTTTTTGTTGAAAAGAATTAATTCAAGATTTACCTAATTCGAAATGAATTGAAATCAGAAAAGAATGATTCATTTACAACTCTGGTAAAATTATTAAAAAAAAAACTAAAATTGAAGGGGAACCCGTAAAATAAAAATAATAAAGTAAAATAAAAACTAAAACATCAAATAAATGCGATCTTTATATACATACTTTGTTACCTTATTCATTTTTATATAATTTTTTAATTAACAAATTTAATAACAAAAAGAGTATTTTTAATAATAAATGTCAAAATTGTATGCTGTGAAAGAAATTTTCATTTTACACAGCAGAAAGAGAAAAATTTTTACCACAGAAAAATTTGTTTTTACCATAGAACTTTGCTACCGATTCAAACACAGCCATAGAAAAGCATTACTGCATAAAAAAATTAACTTTAAAAAAGAGCCTATAATCATCATTTAGGTTTCTGTGGGTTCATATAATGAATAAGAAAATAATAATAATTCATTAGATAAACAGTTCCAAGTTCAAACAACTTTGTTTGCAAATTAATTTTAAGCAGCGCTTTTTTAAAATTTATAGTGTTTTCCAAGCTCTAAGTGTTTCCGAGTTCACAAGCCTCTGTATTGTTGTATGCTGCATAGAGTTTGTTTTTGGTTAATTGTTTGTGAACACTAGGGATGCCAATCGGGACTGGGTTTTGCAAATCCCGGGATTCAGGATTTTGAAAATTCAAATCCCGGGATTTCGGGATTTTTTGAAAAATAAATATTAAAACTATGTATATTAATTTCTATATAAGTTTATTACAATTTTTATCAAAAAAGACCTTTTAAATGGTATAAAACAAAAACTTTAAATTTCATTAATATAAAAAGTAACCAAAAAACAAAACAAATTGTCAAATAAAGCAGAGTAGCAAATAAATTATTGAAGTATTCGGTATTTCAAAATTACCACTAATATTTAAAGTTTTAAAATGTACATACACATCGAATTTGATCTACAAGAAGGTATAACTCAAAATTTTTAGTAGAGGCCAATTATTCTTTGTGGTTACATTTTTAAAGAATTCGAAAATCCGAATACATCATAGTAAGCAAATTACACTTGGAAATATGTTTACATTGTTTTTCATTTAATGTTTTGAAATTATTGCAAAAACAACCAATTTTTCGAGTTAATAATATATCTGAAATATTTCGAATTTTTTTTGTTTGTTATTTTATTAACAAAACTGAAATTGCAACCAAATTGAAATAAAGAAATTTTATTATTTTTTAACATGAATAAAAAATAATACCTTTTAAGAAAGTATACGATACATTTCCATTACAACTATTGTTTCAACTTAAAATACTACCGTCTTGTTGATAAAAGGGTAGTCAATACTTCATCACAGAAATGGTTTTTAATGTGGTTTCAAATATGAAAGAGTAATCGGAATATATTGAAATTTTCACATCGATGATGTTATTTGATTTCTTACAAAAAATAAAATTTTAAATATTTTTAGTTAATTCCCTTATTATTGATCAATTGCGATATGGATATATGTTCATGCGTATACATTTTTAAAGCTTTAAAGTAAATATCTATATAATATTTAGTCTTCTTTTTCAGTTTTCGATTTATTACATTTTGTCTTCTATTAAAAACTTTTGGGAAAAATTAAAACATCCAGTATGTCATTTGAAAGGCTTGGATTTTATTGCCAATATATGCCACAAAAGAAAAACGGCATTCAAAGTCAATGATGCTGAAAGAATTGTCAACAATCTGTTTCGAAATACTTCTCTCTATCTTAACCTAAAATAAACACTTTTATTTCGTTATCAATATATGTCTCCATTTCATCATTAGAATTTTGCACTTTTCTATCACTTTAATCAATTTTTTTACTTAGGGATAGATATGAGTATTATGTTAATATCTAAGGGCGAATCGAATCTATAGCTTTCAAAAACATTTTGTAAATGTTCTTTGCCATTAAATTTCAGTATAAACAAAGGTGAACTAAATACCTTTTATAAAAAGTTTAAAACTAAAAATTTAGCATATACTTATTTTCGGGATCCCGAAAAAAAAAATCCTGGGATTCGGGATTTGGCTAATCCCGTCAATTCCGGGATTTTTCGGGATCGGGACTGGCATCCCTAGTGAACACCTATTGTATCATTGTATTCATGTACGTTTAAATAAAACACTATTCATAAATAAATTTACTCGAATCTTTATTTTATATTATTACCACCTTATCAATATTGGCTGCATTTCTATAATTACGTACTTTTTCTCTTCTTTTTCTTTTATATAAATTTGATGCTAACGAAAAATATTTTTTTGTATTTTTTTCTTTTATTCCATAATAGACACATGAAAAACAATAGAAAAAGCACCCTTATACGATATGTTTTTTACACTGTTAATGTCAGCTTTTACATGAGTAAGCAGTTACATGTCGTGTATGACTTCTAAAACCTTGCTCATGGTGAAATTACTTACAAGGTGGTGGCAGGTGAATATAGTATAAAAACAACAGGAAATTTGTTTTTGTTTTCTCAGCTCTGTAATGTCAAAAGCAGGTATGGTGGATTAAAAAAGCACATGTCAGTAGTGTGTGTGTGTATATTTTTAACAACAAAACAAAAACACGAATACACACAAAGCAAAATATAAACAAAACATAAATGTAAACAAAACTTTTGACAGGAGCAGTATGGCAAAAAAACCAGCTGGGTTGGCAACACCAACCAACACGAACACCATGACCTTGCTTGTGTAAAAAACACAAGGAAAGTCTTATGACAAAACTTCAATTAGGGCATGCTCTTATTTCGTATGTGCACACATATGATATTAAATTTCTATGCCTGCACAAACATTAATCGGCCATGAATTATGTGTAAAATATTTTTTGTTATAAATTTTGTGCCTAAAATTTTATTATTTTTTACATAAGTTATTGTACATATACGTTTGTGAGTAAAAATTATAAACCTTATGTAAGTTGACTAATTTTGATAGACACAAAAAAAAACTCTTATGTATGTAACTATTTTGAACTTAAAAAACACGTGTAAAAATTGTGAAGAGTGTATTGAATTTTTTTCATGAAAATTACCAACAACAAATATGCACTGTTGTACTCTGTTGCGTTTTTAAATGGAAATTGTTTTCGTCCCAAAAAAACTAATTGTGCAGAAATAACGCAACTCATCACCTAAGTGATTTTTAAATTTACCCCCTTAAAGAATATACGTATGTATATACTCAACTTTCTTGTTGATAAGGGATGAAATTTAGGATAATTACTTCATATGTTCGTGTGGATTGTGAATTTATAGCTTTAAATAGTGATAACCAGCGTTGCCGTTTTGGTCCGATCGGACCAAAGTTGGTAGATTTTTTTGTTTTTAAAACCTTTTGGTAATTTGGTTGGTTTGTTGTAACTTTCCTAGGTTTTTGGTAGATTTTCATGTTGAAAACACTATTTCCAATTTTTGAGTAAGAAAAAAGAACTTTTTTCGAGTTAACAATTTGCATTACTATTAACACTGTTTAATAGTTTTCAAAAGTGTTCTATTATATGCGTTCTGCCAATTGTGTGTTTTGCACTGCTATACAAAAAGTTAAAGTAGTGAATAATATATATAATATAATAATAATTTTCAGATGGTTGTTGTTTTTGCTTTGTGTATTCACAAAGCATTTTAAATCTTAAAAATCATCAAAATGCTACAGTAAAAATTAATACCAAGAAAAACACCAAGCAAGTATTAAACAAATTTTGATCGAAAATCGATACAAGTATGGCAGACTGAATTAACTTTAATAATGTTTTGCATTACTACTGAATGTTAGTTAGACTCTGGCAATGCTATCAGGGCTCGCCACAGATGGGGCTAATGGCTGGCGATGATGGTGGCTTAAAAATTGTATTAAAATTTTTTATATTATTAAGCTTTGGTAGGCTGCAAAGGATTTTTGTAGGTTTTTTGAAATTTTTTGGTAGGAAAAAAATGTCTTCTGTGGCAACGCCGGTGATAACATTAAAAATGTTCAATGTACCAAATATAGTACTTTCAGGGCTAAATTGGACTGAACTTGATTTATTATTTTTACTCATAGCATAAGTATGAACAAGTTTGTAGGTATATGTATGTACTTATGTATATATACTTTCGTAGATTCTGTGGAATATGCATTAATAGCATTTAAATTTATTTTATAGCAAAGGATAGTGGAGATGACAATAAAAATGTTCAAATTGTACCAAATATTGAGCCCCAACCATAATGTGCTTAGGCTAGCTTAAACAACTATGCGAATGCATACAAGTAAATGTGTATTAGAGGGCTGCGCAAGCATAGCTTAAATGGCTTACAAGCAATCCATCCATTTTTTAAATATTTCATGTCAAGTACTTTTTCTTTATTATAAAATTGTTAATAAAGAGAAAATATTTTGAACTGCAAACAAAATCAAAAACATCAAAACTCTTATATAAAAAAAATACAAAGGATTTAAGAGAAAAATGAAATAAGGCAAAATTGCTATATAATATAAAGAAATGATACATAATTCAAACACAGTCAATAAAACATTGGTCGGCAAAATTGATTTGTAATTGTGTTAGTGAGCTTAAAGGAGACTACATGTAAACAGTGATGCCAATTTAATGCTTTAGGCACTAATTTTAGTGCTTTTTTATGTTCCAAAACGGCAAATTTTCAGCTCTGATGCCAAAAAAAGAAAAGGCACTAGCTTGGTGCTTTTCAAATTTTCCAATGGTGCCTTTAGTGCTTTTTATAAATTTTAATTTTGTCTAACAAAGACTTTTTGCAGCTCTTTTACTTTATCTTTGTAAAATAATTTTTTTTTTGTATTGGTAAATCCTTTGTAGGACATAATTTTTTGGGACAGAATTTTGAAAAGGAATTTAAAGACGAAAAAAGCAAAGGAGATAAAAAATAATTGTGTCCGCTTTACAAAAAATCTTACAGGAAATTAGAGCGACTGTCAAATTATTTTTTTTAAATTTCGCAAATGGTTGATCTTTTAAGTATTGCTAATATATTCGATAATAACAATAAAAATTATATTATTAGTTTCGTAAAACAATTCAATGTGTCGATACTATATCTAAAATAGAAATAGCTTAAAATGTTACTTTTGTATTGTTGTTGTTCACAATGATCAAATAAAATAAACCTTGTGCTCTTTTACGCCTTTGTCAGTTCGAAATTACACTTTTTATTCCTTTTTTTTATTTATATGTGCTTACATCACTGCATGTGAACTCTCTCAGCTCAACTGAGCTATGAAATGCCGATCTATGCAATAACATCAGCATTGTCGACTTGGTGCGATTCGCATTTCCGTGCGTTTTTTAAATAAATAAGGTACACATTTTGTAAATATTCTCCTCTGTTATGTTTTTCTTAATTATATTGTAAAAGGCTGTTTTATTTTTAAATATTTAATATAAAAATATTAAACTAAAATAAAAAAAGTGTTTTAAAATATTATAATAAAAGAATAAATACTGAACTATTCAAAACCTTGTTATTAAAGGTTGATACATATCGTTTTAAAACATATAAGTTGGATATTACAAAAAATATCTAGAACGAATTTGGTTAGTTTTTTAATTTTTTACTTTATATTTTATTTTCTAAAACCCCTGAACTGTAAAATATTGCAATACTTTTTATACAAAATTATTATACTTTTTTATGCAAAATTAAAATTTAAATGGTGCGATTTTTTCTCCGCTTTTGAAATTTCAAAGTTGACAACGCTAAAGAGAACCTTGTAGTGGCGACATGCATATATTTCTTGTTATTTGTTTTTTTTTGTTAACTGTATACCAGTGTTGCCAGAGTTAAAGTTGGATTTTACACATACAAAGCTTACATTATCCACAATTTTATAAATTACACAAAATAAATTTATTATTTAAAATGTAAAGGATATAATATTTATGTTATTATTTAAGACCATACTTATGCGTTCATATATCTTTTTAATACTTAAATATTTTTATACATGTCTATTAATTACATTGTACTAGGGGAAACGTTAATTCTTTTAAAGTTACTAGTATAATTACTAGTACAGCACAAACGGTATAAAAGAGTCTACTGTTCTAAATAGTTCAGGGGTACTGCTTGGAATTTGAAGGAATATTTGCGTTATTTCCAGTTTAACGTCTGTATTGAACTTTACCAAAATTAATTAATTAGTTTTTCTAGATCGTGTAAAAAATTACTTACAAAAATAAAGCTACACTTATACCATATTTGAATTTAAATTAAAATACGTATTGTAGGGTAAGATTTTCATTAGGATTTTATCAGTATTTTTAAGAATTGTGCTGCACTTTAGTGTAACATTAACAAACCATTGCAAAATATGTATCAAGAACTGCAATATTTGTTGATGGCAACGCTTTCCAAGAAAATAGTCTGGTTGAGAAATGTTGATAAATGAAATAATGAATAATGGTAATAACCATTTCATACATGTATGTATAGTATACACATGTGAATTCTGTAATCCTGTTCTATACATATTAACTAGAAACTATTTATTTTTAATCACATATAAAAATTTTGAGCAAGTGGTCATTTTAGTCGCCGTGGTCTAGTGGTTAGTGTGTTGGCTTACTAAGACTAAGACCCTGGGTTCGACTCCAGGCTCCGACATCTTCAAAAAAAGATATATGAAAAAAAATATTTCTTTCGGCGACTACCTCTCCGCAGTCTTCTGGCAAAAGCTCTGAGAGTAATTAATTGCCATGAACAAGCTTCTCAAGTCTGTCGTTCGGAGTCGACATTAAACTGTAGGTCCCGGTACTCATGGATAAAAATTTACACACACAACATGAGTGCTGCGAGAAGCTAGGCCGTATTCCTGACACAGGGTTGTAAAGGCCAGTTATGTATGTATGTATGTATATTTTTAACCAGTAAATAAACACAGTTTTACATCTGCTTTACTTTCTACTTTTACATTTATCTGTAACTTAACGATACTATAAATCCTAATAATAGATGATAACAGGAATAAATATTTTTGTAGATTGGTATTTATATTTATTAATACTATTTCTCGAAATATTTTATTTCTCCTTTGAGAAAAAAGGAACCAAAACAAGAAAAAAGTTCACATGTATAGTTATTTCTAGCTAAAATTGGTTGTTATTTTCTGCAGTGTGTACATGTGGGGATTTTTTTTTTTGTTTTGCTTACTTTTTCCTTTGAAGCAAAAGAAAATCACTACTTATTTCAACGAATTAAATTCAAAATAATAATTTCATTATTTGTTAAATAATTTGCAACATCGTATTTAATTTTGGTTATTTTTATTCCATTTCGGTTACATATTTGTTGAAATACGGTTACAAAAAATTAAAATTCGTGGCAACACTGATAATAATATAACAGGAGTAGGAGAATGAGAGTAATGTCGTACATTATACGTATGTGTGTATATCTGATGTGAACAACACAAAATTGTTTTTGTTTAGATTGTTGCTTATGGATTATATCGTCCCCTCAAACAATAATGTATACACATATACCATTAATTTCTTATTTTATAATAAGTATCTACATAATTGATTCTAAATGTGTGTGAAATTCTACTTCTACAAATTAGACCAAAAAATCAATTGAAATATTAGCGTATAATTGGGTGTTTGAAATTGTTCATTAATAATTGTGTAAGTTCAGGTATTGTGTTTTAATTAGTTGTTGCTCTGGACATTATTTCAAAGAAAAATAGTGTATAAAAATCACACCTTTTTTATACTATTTTTATTATTTCATAACAAAATAAAATATATTGATATACACAATTTTTTTATAATATAGATAAATGGTGTAAATGATTCAAATAAAATAGTGTTTACCGTACAAAATAAGAAATTGATAATAATTTTAATACATATTGTAAAACAAATAAAATAGCCTAAGTGACATCATGGTACTTTGAATCGCATTTCTTTGTAATTAAAGCACTTGTAAATTAATGAAATATCATCAACTAGTAGCCTGATTATTCCACTGAATATTTAAATGGCCACAGCTTACAAACACCGATTATTTTCTGAAATATTATTGTGTTCCCACATCTCTAATATTAATAAAATTTTAAACTTCATTATCTCGAAATGGCAAAAAATTATACACTTTTGTTTTATTAAGGGGACGATACGTTGTGAACAACAGAAAATTGTTTTTGTTTTCTTTGTTGCTAATATAATAATACAGGCCTGTGCAAAAATAAAAATTTCATACACAACGCTCTTGCTTTCAGGCGCCACTGAAACAGCAATGAGTTAACATGCGTAGTGGATGTACGCTGATTTATTGTTTACAGTGAGAAGAAAATTAATAGCAATGCACTCAAATATTTTATTATTATAAATGCGTTTGGTAATCACCAATATCTTATTTATCATAAAACATTTAAAAATATAATTTAAAAGTTTTTCAGTGATATTTTCATTATTTTTTTAACAATTTTTTTTTAATAAATTGAATACAAAAAACAACACTTAAAATTTTTTTTTTTTTTTTTTTTTTTGTTAAAAATTTAAAAGTTCTTTTTATCCTTTATAGCAGTATAGTATTTATAAATTGTTCTTAAAGTAATTAAATTTTTAGATAAAATGTTACGTACAAATTTTAATTAAAAAAAATTCATATATGTAGTTGCTGGTACTGCTACTTACACGTTCAGCAGTGTAATGCTCATTTTCTCACCAACACAACTACATTTTTTCTTTGACACAGGCCTGTAATAATATAACGTGAGTAGGAGAATAAGAGAAAATGAATGTTGTATATATTATTCATGGTATCGTTTGGCCTAATTTCTCTTAAATATATAGTTTTGCTTTCCTTCATATTGTCAATATGCTTTTGAACGACAAAGACAATATTCTCTTGAAAAAATTTCAAATTTTACAAGAGCTTGTCTCTTAAGACACAAAACCACAAAACTTTTGTTTTTAATGAAGAGATTGAACTAAATTTTGTTATACGTTAAATTGCATAATAGTGTCGTCTGACTTTCAAATGGTCTTGCGCAGCCCTCTAATGTGTATAACCATAATGTACATAACAAACGTTTCGTTGAGTTTCGTTCAATTTGATTTGTTTACGTTTGGAGCGAAGTCGATTGCACCAAACGTCCGTAAACA
The DNA here is from genome assembly GCA_963576795.1 of Metopia argyrocephala. Taxonomy (NCBI): domain Eukaryota; kingdom Metazoa; phylum Arthropoda; class Insecta; order Diptera; family Sarcophagidae; genus Metopia; species Metopia argyrocephala. The sequence goes on along the minus strand of OY756210.1, from coordinate 84,598,694 downwards.
GCTGTTCTTGTGTTTGTGTAAACAATAATAAGCAAAAGACTGCAGTGTGCAATGGAAGCGGAGAATAATTTTATAGAAAATTTGATTGAAAATATAAAAAAACAACGATGTGTTATCACAAAATGTGTATCTCAATAATTTGAAACCATTTAAATATTTTTCTTTTCTCTTCATTTTGTAGCACATTAGTAACAAAATTTAAACATATGTACACGTGTTTACAATTGGAATGTGCGCACGGTTGTATATTCTAGTACTATTTTTTATTTAGGATTTTTTTATTTTGTTTAATTAACAAAAATAAATATAACTGATGTGTTTTCGATAAAATATTTAACCGTTGTAGATATTAAATAACATTTTGTGATAAAAATCTATAATTTATGAAATATAGAGACAAATCAAGTTTTACATAAGTACTAGAATTTGCAATTAAGAACAGCTTGCATTTAAGATCAATAAGTACATTATAGCCACTCGAAAGCTTCGTTAGACTTTTGACAGACGTTTCGTTGATTTTTGACATTAGCATACGTCTACGAAAGAACATTATGGTTGGGCCTTTGCATTTTTGTTTAGCTTAATTAGGCGAAATTAATTTTTTTTAATATAATAGAAAAAAGAAAGAGGAAGATACTTAACCCATTCAGACACTCTATTCAATATATTTTTTTTATTTTTAAAATAATATAGGGTTGACATAAGCAAACAGGTTTTTACAGTTATTACCGTTATAAAAATATGTTTACTAGTCTGTATAAGCGCGTGATTTAAACATTTAACTTCGCATTACTTTTTGTGAAATTGCTTTATTTTTATTATAAGGTACTGTAATATTTAGAGCTAATTAATTAAATATTTCAAGCTATAAAAAAATTTGCAAGTAAGTATTAATTGAATATTTTTCAAGCTGTTTACATATTACTCTTAACTAACTTATTAAAATTATAGTCGCGAGACATATTTTAGTTTATATCCATATATTGGACAAATTTACTTTGTGGATATAGATTTTCATGAAATGTCTTCAAAATGACAACTAAGTGAAGAGGAATTCTTAAAACATTTAGAAGAAACTTCCGATATAAGTGATGCTGAAAAAGGTGATAAACAGTGTTGCCGTTTTGGTTATTTTTAACCAAAATTGGTTACTTTTTCTTCAATGTGTATATGTGGACTTTTTTCTTATTTTGGTTACTTTTTGTTTCAAGGAAATTAATAAAATATTTCGAGAAATAATATTAGTAAATATAAATACTATTCAACAGTAATATCTATTTCTTTTATTTTATTATTATTAGGATCTATGTAAAATTAAAAACAATTATAAAAGTAGAAAATAAAGCAGATGTAAAACTGTGATTATTTGCTGATTAAGGATACAATATACATACATACATACATACATACATACATATGTTAATATGTAAAGTTATGCGATAGTTTTTTGACTAGAGTTGTATCGGTAATGAAAGGAAAACTGCTTAGAAATGTAATAGAGTATAATCTTACAAATTCGAACCGTCCAGAAGTTATAACATGCCATTTCAATGTATTGGACACTTTAAAATTAGAACTACAGATTTTGATTTCTGGATTTCTCGCTCATTAAAGTAAAATATAAAACGGGGAATCACGAAGTTATTTGTGCTGTGTTTCTGTTAAAAACCAATACAATACCTAATAATTAAAAACCTGTTTGAAAATTGTTTATTAAAATATTATTTTTATTATTTTGTGAGATTCTACTGTATTCTGATAAAAATGGCCATTTGCTAAAAATGTTCAAATGTGATTAAAAATAAAATAGTTTATAAGTGCTTATATAGCACATTTGACAGGATTCATATATACTATATAAGTACATACAATATGAAATAGTTGTCACCATAATATTTATCAACATTTCTCAATCAGCATATTTTCTCGAGAAGCGTTGTCAGCCATAAATAGTCCTTGATACATACTTTGGAATGGCTTTTAAATGATAAACTGAACTTCAGCTCAATTCTTAAAAACATTGAAACAGTCGCTACAAAAAATATTCCTCTACAATAAAAATTTTAATTTAAACTCAAAAATGTATAACGTGTAGTCTTATTTTTTTAAGTAATTTTTTTACATATTCTAGCAAAACTAATTGATTTTGGTAAATTTCAATTCAGACGTTTAACTGAAAATAAGCAAGAAATTTGGATACGAATGATTTTAATATTTTTGGTTACTTTTTGATCAATTTGGTTACTTTTTTATTGAAATTTGGTTATAAAAAATTGAAGGCTGTGGCAACACTGGTGATAAAACTGATCTTTAGTTTTCTCCTTATCAATTTCCTGACCAAGTGGTGCAAATAAGTGACCACAAAACATTGACAGAAGAAATTGATGGCGAAAAGTTTTAGATGAAAATGAGGTGCCAAATAATTGGGAAATTGAATTTAAGGCTTAAGAAAGTGAAGCCACTTAGTAGACTTAGTGCCATAAAGTTCTGGTAATGGTTTCAAAAGTAACGAAATCCAAATTACTAAAAAAAATATTGTATGGATGATTAGGCTCATGCGAAACCAGGAACTTGTTGCATTTGTTCCGCCTAATGATAATAATGTTTTAGGCTTCTTTTCAATATATTCAAAAATATTTCAATGATGAATTTTTTAATAAAGCCGCATATTACACGAATTTCTATGCCGTTCAAAAAGGCAAGTCATCTTTCTTTGAAATATCCTCGAGTGCGTATGGACTTTGAAAAACGTTGAGGAATGCAATTGTTTTATCAAAACCACTCAACCACTTTTTTTATTATGAAACAATTTACACAAAACAGATATATTAGCACGGCCAAGAGAATGTCAGGATAAAATGTACAAAGTAAGGCCCGTAATTCAACAGGTGCGTCCTTTACCAATTCCCATTGGAGGAAAACCTCTGCATCGACGAACAAGTAATTCCATATAAAGAAAAGTTTACTGGCCTGCAGTACGTTAAAGGCAAACCATGCCCATAGGGTATCAAAGTGTTTTTATGTGCGGTAAGAGTGGAATGCCCTACGACTTCATTCTTTATTAAGGTTCTATAGGGTGTTTTTTATTGGGGTATAGAACTTTAAATTGGCATCACTTTTTTAACTGGCGGCCATTTTGTCAGCTGTCAAGTGATTAATATTTAGTTTGGTTTGCCATTTCATCATGAACAAATTTATTTCGAAAATAATGGTTCAGTTCGCGAAGTTTACCGCAAGCTCCGTCCATTTTATGGTCGACATAATCGTCCATCAGAGCAATTAATTCGGTTAACCATGGATCGTTTTCGCACTACGTTTACTCTATGTGATAATACGCATCAGCAGAGACGTCGAACAGTGTGCACCGAAGAAACAATTGCCGCTGTAGGGCAATGTGTTGAAGAGAACCCGAATGAATCGATTCGCCACCGTGCACAGCAATTGGAGCTTTGTCCATCAACTTTATGGAAGATTTTACGCAAAGATCTTGGCTTGCGACCTTACAAGATCCAGCTTGTGCAACAATTAAAGCCGCGAGACCATGCAATGCGTCGTGATTTTGGTGTATGGGCCGAAAATGAGATTGATCTCGATGCTGATTTTCATCGCAAAATTTTGTTCAGTGATGAGGCTCATTTTTGGTTGAATGGCTACGTCAACAAGCAAAATTGCCGCATTTGGAGTGAAGAGAATCCACATGAGACCCTTGAGACGCCATTACATCCACAAAAACTCACTGTTTGGTGTGCTCTATGGGCTGGTGGAGTCATTGGGCCATTCTTCTTCCGAAATAATGCTGGAGAGTCAGTTACCGTTAATGGAGACCGGTATAGAGCCATGATAACCGACTATTTTGTTCCTGAATTGGATGGCATGAATGTGGATGAGTTGTGGTTCCAACAAAACGGCGCTACATGCCACACAGCGCACGTCACAATCGATTTATTGAAGGAAACATTCGATGAGCGCATAATTTCGCGGAATGAACCTGTCAATTGGCCACCAAGTTCTTTGGGGATATGTGAAGTCGCTCGTCTACGCCAACAAACCAGAAACGTTAGGGGACTTGGAAGCCAACATTCGTGGCGTTATTGCCAACATACGACCCCATATGCTCGAAAAAGTGGTTGAAAATAGGACCTGGTAGGTATCTTCCAGAAATCTCAGCTGCAAGCACTGTGTTAGAAACAAATTTTAAATTACAGCATTATGGACAATCGATTTTCACGGTTAATCGAATAACAATTGTGATTATACAGTTTTTGTTTAATATTTAACAAGTGAACATTGGGGTACATACATATTTACATTAAAAGAACTAATTCAAGATAGTAACGTCATTTCTTTCGGCGACTACCTCTATCAGTCTTCTGGCAAAAGCTCTGATAATAACTGATTGCCATGAAAAAGCATCTCAAGTCTGTCGTTCGGAGTCGACATTAAACTGTAGGTCCCGGAACTCATGGATAAAAATTGACACACACAACATGATTGCTGCGAGAAGCCAGGCAATTATGTATGTATGTATTTATGTATGTATGAAGTAATGTCATGAACGGTCTGTATCTCAACTTAGTATTTTTGAGCTAGCATTTTAACAAACCATTTTTAAATGTCAATTATTAATTTAACTTTTTCTTCAATAAAAAACCGAAGTACAGACATTATGCCAACCGCTGAAGCGTGTGGCTGAGAATACAAGGCTCCGTTTTGAACAGTGTGTTCAACTCGACGGAAGACATCTGGATGACATACTAGGTCTGTTTCTTTACTCTACATTGGGCGCCCGCGGGATCCCAATTTTACCAAAAAGCGTTCCCGTACACAAAATTTGGGTAAATGAGAGAATTTTTGAGAGAGTAACATTCTTCTTCTTCATGCACGAAATAGCCCGTACTTTTTCTTCGGGCTAGTTTGTGCAAGTAAACAAATAATCAGGTGTTTAAAATATAATAGAAAAATGAAAGGTTCAAAAACTAAAAAAAATTTCAAAAGTTGAATTAAAAAATATTTATAAACCTGCAGTGAAAGGCTTATAGTATAATTTAATTCAATATTTATATAAAAAAGTTTATCTTTGCCTTAGTTAACATGTATAAGTATAATTATTGTCGTTTGTTTTTGCGAAAGTACATGTTCAATATGCGTGCGTGTGTGACATAAAGTTGTGTGTTTTCATATTTTTATGTGAATGGGTAAAATATTTGCTTTTTTGCGTTCCCGTACTTTTGGGCTAATTTGTCTCTTATAGAGAGAAATTATTGTTTACTCTCTATTTCCCGAACTTTACCAAAAAAGTAAAGAAACACACTTACTATTTGAAAAATAAAATCCGCATTTCCATTTCTGTAGGTTTAAAAATATTCATTGCAGTTAACTTTTATCTAATTAAAGCGTTTCTGACGAAGCAAAAATATTACGTTTTTTATTTAAGTTTGAAAATACAAATCGTGCTTCCAGACACCCTGTAATTTCATGAAAGTTCCGTATACATACGTATTATAAATAAAAAATAAAAAAATAACAACAGAAATACAAAAAAATTAAAAAAATTTAAATGCTAAGTAAAAAATTGTGTGTTTAAAATTTTCATGATAGTACTTTCATATGTAAAGGCAAAGTTAATTTTTGAATGAAAAAATAGTTCTTGCATTATTAATGTAAGTATGTCTTGAAATTATGTATATAGATACATACAGTGGTGGCCTTATAATTATAAACGATGTTTAATCAAAATGAAATCAAAGTGTAACTTTTTTAAAACCATTATTAAAAAAAAGCACACAGTGCACATTATTGCTACTGCAAAAAAACTTTGAATTTAAAGCAGTGATGTCCACTACTACATAAACACACTTGCGCTTGTGTATGAAGCAGAGAAGAAACTCTGCTTACTTCTACCAGAAATGGGAATGTTCAAATTACTTTCTGTTTATAACTTCATAATTATTTCTTCATAATTCTGAGTAAAGTACGTAATCGATTGTCCGATAGACATGTGACCGATCTATTAAGAATAAAGGAGTACCGAGGTCACATAAATTTGGAGGAAATAATGAATAATTATTTCAGTTAAATAAAAATGATACAAAAAATATGAACTATCCATCCCTGCACTATGGTGGAGAGAAGCTAAAATCTAAAAAGAGAAAGAGAAACAATATTTCTTTTTATTATGTACGTGTTTGACTGCGACGCAAGCAGAATTTGTTTTCCTATCACGCGTGATAGGGAAAGAGAATCTTGGACATCGCTGATTTAAAGCATGCACTTTAAAAAAATTTTGATTAATTTCTAAGTACTTAGTTTTTAGCTGGCCACGTAATTAGAAACGTTCAGGTTTTCTATAATTAATTAACTTTTTTTATTATTAGTCATAAATTGAAAATTCAGCAGATCATATTTAAATAAGCTCAATAAGTTTTCGTTTTCAAAACTGGAAAAAACAAGTGATGCACTCCATAAATAAGGGAGGGCATCAATAAGGCGTATCCAATGGTAAAACTGTCAATGTGGGCTATCGCACAATGGTTTTCATAATCCAAAAAAATGAAATTTGGTGCAGTTCACATCTAAAATTAAACAAAGGAAGTTTTGCAACCCCAGCCAGGAAGCCCAGGGCTAGAAAAACTCCTCAAGTAAAAGATAAAATTATTTGCAGCACCAGTAAAAGTAACCAATTTTTGAATTCACACAAAATTGGGATGAAACTGGGCGACAAATGAGAGAAGAAATATTTACACGGACAATAACAATGCGTTTATAAGCATTTTGGCTTTCGTAGAAGTATTGTATAAAAGAAACCGCATGTCTCAACAAAATATTTAGAAACACTGATGCTTTGCAAGCAAAATGCTTAACAAAGATGAATGTTTTCTGAAATAGAATTCTCACAAGCAACGAATTTAAGAATATATTGTTTTAACCTGACGAAAAATCTTACGTAAAATGTTCCTCAGTAAAATCCTTAGGACTTTAGGTATTTTGTTAAAAGAGTGGTGGTGTATTATAACTTGGTATGCAATTTCGTGGTGTGGTGTGAACCCATTTATAGAAAAAAAGAAAAAGTTGAATAATATCAATATAATAACAATTTAAAAAATGTAATAGAACAATATTTCTTTTGACAATATTGATCGTTCTCAACATAATAATGACTCAAATCGAAATTCTAAGCTAATGACCAACTGGATTTCGTACTTATCATTGTAAAATTTTTATCTAAACCAAATTGAAAACTTATAGGCAATTGTAATTACACGAACAACAGACCAAAAAAAAGTTTGATAGTTCCAAATTATGATGCAGGAAGCCCAGGGAAACATGTCTCTGTAAACATGCCAGTATTTATTACAAAATTTACAATGAAGACAAACATTAGCCAATATTTTCAAATATAAAATATGTGAGAGAATATCCTTTTAGAGGATATGCCAATTTTTGTTTACTTTTGTGGAAAAAATTTAAAGTTTTGTGAAAACAATTGTCGTTTCTAATTATAAGACCAACAAAGAAGTGCTATATTCTGTTTAAAGTTATTATTTTTTTTAATTTTATCTCAGCTGTAAATATTTTATTATAAATTCAATAATCATTTAATACTCTACAATTTATAGTATTTAGTTTTGGTATTGTGAACTTAATTTTTAAAATATATTAAGTGAAATGTGTGCTGATAAGTCGTTTTTAAATATATGGCCACCACTGTACACTGCCGATTACTTGAATAATTAATTTTTATCTTCTTATATTTTAATTTTTCTTCATAGAAACTGTAGGAGATCATTTTTTAACTTAAATTTTTTCACATAATCATAGTCAAACACTAAAGTCGGTTCTTTTTAATAACAATTTTAAATTAAATTTAAATGAGTTGGCAACTATAATCAAAATTAAAGCATATTTTAACTTAGGCTGTGTTTGAAACGGTAGCAAAGTTCTCTTGTTAGTAAAATTTTGACATTTTTGAGGTGAATAAAATTTCACTAGCCTTAGGGGCTAGTAAAATTTTTGACATAAGCATAGAAATATTTGACAATTAAAGAAAAACAACAAACTAAAACAAATATAAAATAATTATTAAAATATTGCAGAAAAGTAAAGAAATATACAAAGTTTAGTAAAATTATTAAAAAAATAAAATTGAAGGAGAACCCGTAAAATAAAAATAATAAAATAAAATAAAAACTAAAACATCAAACAAATGCGATCTTCTGATCTCCAGAAAAATTGGAATGAGTAATGGAATATACTTTGTTAACTTATTAATTTTTATATAATTTTTTAATTAACAAATTTAAGAACAAAAAGAGTATTTTTAATAATAAATGTCAAAATTGTATGCTGTGAAAAAAGTTTCATTTCACACAGCAGAAAGAGAAAAAATTTTTACCACAGAAAAATTTGTTTTTACCATAGAACTTTGCTACCGATTCAAACACAGCCTTACACCAACTTTGAGTGGGTGCCACATCAAAAGCAAGAAATGTTTTCATACAATCTGCAATAAAATACAAGCAGTTGGCATCTCTAAGCAAAAAAAAAAAAAAAACAAAAAAAGGCCACAAAAAATTTTTTACTTTTTGTTTTTTATTATTTACATATGTAAGTATATTGTAAAATTAAATAAAACAGTACCTGAATTAAAGCGTACAACGTACGACAAATAATAATAATAATATAATAGACAAATAATAATAAAAATATTAAAATAATACGGACGTATAAATATTGTTTTGCTTGTTATAAAATAAATATTGTTTTGTAAAGTTTTTATTTTTGTTTGTATTAGAAAAACATTTCAAACAAATATTATTATATATTATTTTTCTGATTTTTATTTTAATTTTTTCTTTGTACGCATTGTCAAACTTGGATTTTTGAAATCCATAATATACGTACACAACGTATTTCGGTAGCTCTCATACAAAATGTATGGGCATGAAACAATTTAAAAAGAATATTTGCGGCAATGTATAAATATAAATTTTGGGCTTCCTTATCTCCTCTAAATCCTCAAGTATTGCAAAATCTTATAAAATAATTTCCATTTTTCACTTTTTTTATGAAATAAAAAAAACACAAAAATTTTTCTATATATTACTTTTTTTGTTTTTTTTTTAGTTTTTGTTTTCTGCGGCAATCAGCTGTGTGATTTAGTGTGATGCTAAATTGTTCAAAAAGAACTTCAGCTTGTTTTAATTTTAAAACATGCTTTTGAGTCAAAAGTATACTTTTACTTGTCTATAGTTAACAAAATTGTTACTTTTAACAAAAGTAAACTTTTTATTTCTTAAAGTGTACTTCATTGTTGACTATGATTATGGGCCATTATGAATAATCATATTTTAGGAAAAAAAAAGAATAACGGTACAATAAATAAAAATTTGTTATTTTTTGCTTTTACTTCAAAATACAATACTTTTTTAAATTTTTTATGTAAAATGGTCCGCAGTAAGCTATTAACTGAAGAAGAAAAAGGTAAAATTAAAGCATTCAATGAAACTGGCTTAAGCCATCGACAAGAATATCGACAAAAAAATTGGTCGCTGCTAAAATTTTGTAAGTAATTTTTTAAGAAATCAGTTCGATTACGGAAAAAACATGAAAGGGCGGACGAAAAAAGCCACAACAGAAGCGGACAGAAGAGCTATTATAAGAGCTGCCTCAAATTCAAGCGATTCTGCTGCAAAAATTAGGTATCACAGCTAGCATAAACACTGTAAGACGTGTTATTCGAAGTTCTAAACATTTAAAGAGATTGAAAATTAAAAACAAACCATCTCTTAATGCTGCTCGTAAAGCGCAACGGACGCAGTTTGCACGAGAACACATTAACGATAAAAATTAATGGTATCGTGTTGCCTTCTCAGACGAAAAAAGTTTAATTTGAAAGGTCCGGATGGATACAACCACTATTTCCACAACCTACATAAGGAGGAACGCTACCTTAATCGTCTCAATAGTTGTGAGGGAAGTGTAATGGTCTCGGGGGCGATTTCATATTATGGTACATGTGAGCTTCAATTCCTCACATCAAAAATGAACGCGAATAACTACAAAACAGTACTTGAAAAGGCGTGGTTTACACTGGTTTACAGCCAAAAAATACCAAGAACGCCACATGCCTAGATAAGTTAATTGGGACCTCCTGAGCACGAAAAACGCTGTCATTATTTTTTCCTAAGTACCGTTTTTTAGATAACGGTACTTTTGTTTTCCAGATATTCAATATAACGTAGGAAAAAATTGGAATGAAAATGAAAAATTTTGAAAAAAACGTAAAAAATAGGCGAATTTTAAACTTTGAGGTGTCATATCTCAACGATTTCTTATCTGAAGATATACATGCATACATATGTATTATATTGAACTTTTTCAAAAGTAATATTACCAAAAAAGTACATTTGTGCTAACTTTGTCATCACAATATATTGATTATATTTCATACATTTATTTTATAGCACAGGATGGTAAATTATAGCAGAAATTTATAAAATTTATTTATTGCACTTTTATACATTTGTGAAAATGATTTTGAATCTACTTGATATATCGAGTTACGGTCTAATGTTATATCTGCATATACATATTTAAAGTCGGTTTATGGTTATAATAAGTTCAATTATTTGAGATGAAATGTTTCCAAAAGTGTTACCAGTTCAAAATAATTGTTATACTTTGTGTGTTTATAAATTTGGATTTTATTACTAAGCGCCATCTATTTTAAACAAATATTTTGTAGAGAAATGATTGTACTGTATCATAAAGAAAATGAATACTTATTGCTGCTCGTTTGGGCTGTATAGAAGAAATAAAATCGTATTATAAAACCATGCACCTTTGTTTTAAATTATTATCGAAATTTTGTAATCGTTTCGTCTTATTCGGCTTATAGTTCATTTAAATAACTCTTTAAAAATAAAATTAAACTCACTAAGTTTTGCACTTTAAGGTGGCAATGAAAATATTTTTATTTTTTAGTATTTAGTTCATAGCTAATGTATTTTTAATACATTATTGGGGGATTCAAATGATCGTTTTAAAGCAGTGGTCTTCAGCTACATATATTACTCAGGTAACGAAATTGTTCGAATATTTACTAGGCTTTCTTACTCTCTTCGTGAATATTATTCAACCTGGGTATCACAATTGAACAGAAATCCTGGCTAGCAGCTTGAAATGTACCAAAACTACCTATCGTTAAATCTTATTATATTAATGTTAAATTTAAATTATTTTACTGTATGAACAGATATCACTTTTAGAATTACTGGAAACCTGCTTTTGTTTTATTTTCCTATCAAAAAATTAATTATAAAAAAATTTGCAATGTTAAAAATCTTTCATGAAAAGAAATTCACAACCACAACTGTAACAAAAATCAATGTGTGTGACAAAAATTGCTTATGCCCCAGCACAAAATATACATAATCTATTTAAGTTTATACGTAGTAGTTACAACATATTCCATTGTAATGCACACATAGATCATGTCATTTTAAAACAAGTAGCAATTGCTTAGGCGGAGAGCGTAAACGTAATTTACTTGGCAACTTCAAAAAAATGAGCAGTTTATGTAAAAAATATTTCTTGTTTTTTTTTTTCAATTATCCCAGTGTACATGTGCCATAACTTGGACATAATTATGTTTTCAATTGTCAAATTCTATTCCCAATAACAAATGTCAAGTGTAGACCGCATAAACATGTATTTGCACATGTATGTTAACATAAGGTCTGTTCAAGAAGGTAAAATTGTTACAAATTTGTTACAATTATTACTGGAAAGTGTTCATTAACGCTGATGACATACGTTATATGTTTTCTTTCAATTTTTTCACACACAATTCTTGTCAAAATTTTTAGAAATCGAAAGCTGTGACGTAGGCTGCATTCAACTTGATAGCCATTTTATTATTTAAAATAACATTGTAAACAGTGTTGCCACTGCAAAAATTTTAATTCTACCAAAATTTCTTTCAAAATCTACCAAAAACGATTTTTATTTAAAAACCATTTAAGAACATATTGTTGAGATGGAAAACAATTTTTATTAACACCTTTACATGTACATATAAATAACCAAAAATAAAAAATATAACGAAAAGAATTCAGAGAGTAAATTACGGCATTCGATATCGAACGAAATTTATATGAAAATTGTTTTTAAATTGTATGAAATTTCGCTGGATATCGAATGCCGTAATTTGCCCCCAGTTCTTCTAACAATTCAATTTAAAAACAATATAATCGAAAGTACATTAACAAATACAAAAAATTTAAAGAAAACAATTTGATTTTTCAAAAATAATCTAAATTATGTGATTATCATTAGCTTTTACAAGCTCTTTACAGAGCATAATATTATTACTTACTTACTTAGCTGGCCATAACAACCCGTTAACGAGTTTCGGCCTGCTTTAGCAGCAGTCTCCAGGCGCTTCTGCTTAGCGCGCGCCTTCTCCAGTTGGTCACACCAATCGATGACAGGGCTTCATCAACCTGGTCCTTCCAACGTAAACAGGGTCGTCCTTTACGCCGACGTCCAGTGACCTTCGCATCGAAGACTTTCTTCGCTGGAGCAATAATATTATTAGTTGTAATATTAACTAACTAATATTATTAGTTGTATTTATTTTGAGTTTGTTTCTCAATCTGGTTTTGATTTAGGAAAGTGTTGACAATTTGCGTTCAGCTGCTGCAGAACTATGCGGAAGAGAAAGTAAATTAAAAACAAAGTTGTTTAATTCACCAAAACTTTTCTCATTTAAACCGTTTCTAATTGAACTAACTTTAGCCCAAAATAATTCAGTGTTTAATTCCGTTGAAAGATTTGTTTCTCTTAATCGCAACATAATATTGTAATATCAGGATCACAGTCTATAAGATTAGAAAATTTTAAAACAAGAGACAATATAAGCAAGTCTTCTTTTGACAATACTTTCTCAGGATCAATTATTTGTAACAATTTAATATCTTCTCGATTAAAATCATATCTAGCTTTGATTTGATTTAGTAATTTAATGTAAAATGGCAAAATCTCATGTTTAACATCAAAAACTTCTTCCGGGTTAAGATTTTTAGTAGTAAACATTTCGGCTTTTGTACCGATAAAAATTTTTGAAACATCAATCAATTAGTATTTTTAAAATCAGTTTCAGTGTTTTGTATTAAATATGTTTTGATAAAATTGCTTAATATGAGCAAAAAGATTTTACGCTTGAATATAAATACGCCAATCTTAAACTTTCCGACTGAAATTCTTTAGGAAGATTTTTTTAGCTTCTGCTAAAATCTACCAAAATCATATTCAGCCTACCATCCTACCAAATAATTGGTAGAATTCTACCAATAGTGGCTACGCTGATTGTAAATGAATTGTTATTTATTTCTAAAAACTATTGAATTATTTTTGTTTTTTTACTATGAATTTTTGTTTAATAAAAGTGTTAAAAAAATTGTGCGACTTTTTTTAAATCCTCGTTTTGTGCCATTTTTTTTAAATCCCCTTTTTGTGCCACGATATGAAAAATCCCAGCGGTAACGTCGGCAGGGATACCCAAAAATTTTTTGGTTGTGTATTAGTGAGTAAGAAAGAAATAAAAGTTGGGAGTATGTATTTATTTAAAGTATTAAGTAGATAAATTTTAGTAATATCCCTGTCAGCAATTGGAAGATTGTTTTTTTCAAATATCACCAAAATGAGTCTTTTAGGACTCCCTTAGGTGAGCAAAAACTGATTAAATGTCTGGAATCATAAATTAATCGTGTAGGCGTTCGTAATATGACTGCTTTAGAAATTATTTTGCGTAGTATTTTATTGTTTTCTTCTGCATTTCATTATAAAGAGATTAATTTTTTTGAAAGACAACGAGTTTTGCATTTTTATATTATTATTGTGGGGTCGTGGTATAGTAGTTAGAGCGCTCTCACAGAAACTCGAACGACTGAATGGAGTTTGTTGTGGCCTAAGCTGGACTTGAGGCGTACCAATCAACTCTTTAAACTGGAACGCAGTTATATCTCTTCCGTTGTTTCTATCCTCAAAGGTCACTGCGTGATGGGCAGGCATGCAGAGAGACTGCGCTTGCCTGCGATTGACTTCTGTCGTGGCTGTGGGTCGATTGAAGAAGAGGAGACTGTAGTTCACTATATTTACCAGTGCCCATCTCTGGCTCGACTCAGATTTCTTACATTGGGATCTCCTTTTCTCGACTGACTTGACTTGACTGACCTATCAATCCTGGACATTGGATCAATTGCCGAATTTATTAGGCTCTCTGGCTAGTTTCCAGCAGAATCTTCTGGGGAATTAGTACTCTCTGTGTGGAGCCTCTGGCTATCAGGGCTCCCTACATCACATGGTATCGCAACGGGCCGCTATGCATGCTCAAGTGTGCCTTGTTATTACGAGGCTTCCACTTCCTCCTATTCTATCCAAATATGTATGTGTGAATGCTCTCTGCATAATTGTGCTATGAAATATGCTATGAATTTCGAAAAGGGTAAAATAAGGATTTTTTTTCTTAAAAGTGGTCAATCTTATAAAATCTAAAATAATTACAAGTTTTAATAATTTTTGGTAACACATTTATTTCATTTAGTTAAAAAAAACAAATAACATTTAATTTAAAATTAAAAAAACCATTTCATTTATATAAAAACAAATATTAAAACTAAAAAACAATTGTTGTACATAAATTTTTTTATTTGTAATGATACATATTTGATTTGTACTCTTTTAAATCTTTTTTTTTCAACTTTTTAATGTTTACAAACAGACATTTTTATAACCCACATACATACGTATTTAGAAAATTTCATGTTTTATTTTTTGAAAATTTGTATCTGATATATTTTTCTATAATATCTTTACATGGAGTCTGTCTTCCAAATCATCATTAAATAAATTTAATGCTGAAAGCCTGGATTTACAAGTATTTACTTTAACCCTATTTGACAATTTATCTTTCAATTTAGATGCACAACTGTGTGGCAATGTTAATACATAAGAAAAAAAGTCATACAAATGTTCATCGAAACTATTCTTTACATTTCCTATCTTATACCAAAAATTTTCAGAATTTGATATTTTGTATATATGTATGTATGTTCATAGTTTTTTTCGTTCGTCTTAGATTCCAATAATTTCATTTTGTTAACGAATTCTTCAGTATTATTTATAAAATCACCAAACTCTGATAATAATGCAGAATAGTCTTCATTCGATTTAACATACAGTGGATCAAAATATTATAATGTATTTAACTTTTTATTATTTAACTTCCAATTTCTCTTGATTTTGTGCGGCCACAAGTAACCTATATTAAAAACGCCACATTATACCCATTTGACTGCTTTATATTCAAATCTTTTACATTTTATAGCAACGTAGTCATATCTCAAAATATACTTTGGCTGTCTTAAAATATTTTTAAATTGTAAAAAAAATAAAAAATATCATGACGTTTAAAAGAACGGTCACATTAGGCAAAGTAAAGTCCTCATACATAAAAAAATTGTTTATTTCGTGTGCAATTTGATGTTTTTTTTTTAATTCTTTACTAAATCATAAGTGGCCATTACCATCTTGTTTCAGAGGGCCTAGCTTCTCGCATTTCCCATTTCCTATAAAATATCGTAGGAGAAGAGTGATTTACGTGCTAACTTTCGAAATAATATTAAATGTAATAATATAATTAAATAGTAAAAAAAAGATTATATTGCTTTGAGCAATGAATTCAAAATTATTACTAATGACTTTATTTATGCAAATAATTTTGCAATATGGTCCACAGAAATATTGGATTTATGAATAATGTGAAGATTTATAACTATACAAGGCACATAAAAAAATTAAAGTGCAAAACGTATCACGTAGAAAAATATATATACTTATTTATATTATTTGTCCTACTTAATTATTTAAAAATTTTGTTAAACCTTACTGTTTTTGCAATTAAAGAGTCAGGATAAATTGAGGAATTAAATTTTGCCAGTTTGTCCATCGATTTGATTTAAACTAATAATTCGAAGAACAAGCTTTATTTCAGCAACTGCTATTTTGCAGCGGAAATTTGTGGTTCTACTTGGAACGTAGTTAACAATTTGTTCTCTTAGCACAATCAGCGTAAAAAGGGACAAAAAAGGGTAATTTTAAGAAAGGATCATAAAAGTAACAATACACTAAAAAAGGGTCAAATTGGCACTTTTGTGCCACTAATGGCAATGCTGGTAACCACTGTTCTAAAGTCATATATCGTTGGTCTCAGGTAGAAAGGCCCTAACTCAAATAATTTAAAATTTACAGGAGGAGGTAAAAATGCAAGAGATACTGTTATTATTAATATACAACTTTTTATTAAATGCTGTACAATTGTTTGTAATACCGTTATTTTTAATAATATTTCAAAGATTTTTTGTTAGGATGTGCATATTTCTGAAATGGATTGAAATACTAAAAAAAATCAGTTTTGAAAAAAAAGCGAGTTAGGGCCTTTCTACCTGAGACCAACGATATACATATATCATAAAACAATAACATGAAAAAATATAATTGCTGTGAACATAGTATGTTGCGTGAGCCAAGTTTGCATCGAAAATATAATGTTGAAAACACTTTTTTGAAATTGGGAATTGTGAATGCAAAAATAGGAATTATTAAATTTAGTTTTTTTTTTAATAAAATAATTATGTTATATGTGGCTAATGAGTCGTATATCTAAAAACTGTATTTTATATAAATTCTGCATCAATACTTTTTGAGAAAATCACCAAAACGCCCAAAAAACGTGGATGGGCTATAATACATGTATACTAAAATAATAAAAAATTAGAATAATATATGTAGGTATTTACTATGTCAGTCAGCTGATATAAAAGAGTAATTCATATTTCCAACGGCGGCTAGTAGTTCAGTGGCTGCCAGTCAAATGAAAATATCTTAATATAGGTCTGTTTCTTTACTCTACATTGGGCGCCCGCGGGATCCCAATTTTACCAAAAAGCGTTCCCGTACACAAAATTTGGGTAAATGAGAGAATTTTTGAGAGAGTAACATTCTTCTTCTTCATGCACGAAATAGCCCGTACTTTTTCATCGGGCTAGTTTGTGCAAGTAAACAAATAATCAGCTCTTTAAAAAATAATAGAAAAATGAAAGGTTCAAAAACTAAAAAAAATTTTAAAAGTTGAATTAAAAAATATTTATAAACCTGCAGTGAAAGGCTTATAGTATAATTTAATTCAATATTTATATAAAAAAGTTTATCTTTGCTTTAGTTAACATGTATAAGTCTAATTATTGTCGTTTGTTTTTGCGAAAGTACATGTTCAATATGCGTGTGTGTGTGACATAAAATTGTGTGTTTTCATATTTTTATGTGAATGGGTAAAATATTTGCTTTTTTGCGTTCCCGTACTTTTGGGCAAATTTGTCTCTTATAGAGAGAAATTATTGTTTACTCTCTATTTCCCGAACTTTACCCAAAAAGTAAAGAAACACACTTTATATAAAAACGTTTGTGCCGGGTACGTGTTACAAAAACTTAAGAACCGCTAGACTGATTGACACCAAACTTGGACAATATATAAGTTTAGTCAGGAGCCAGGTTTCTCTTAAGTTTAACAACGATAGGTGGTGTAATATTTAAATTTTTTTTACTTATGGTACGATTTGGCTCAAATTCACAAAATATATTTATTAAACAAAAATAAGTACATATTATTTTCTTATATAGGCATTCAAAAATAAAAAATTGTCAATATATTAAAAATATTCTTAAATAATAACATATAACAGAAAGAGTTTCACTTCATCTTGATTATGATGCACTGCTACTTATCGTACTTAAGATTAATTTATAAAAAAGAAATAATTGGAAACAAAATCAAAATATTTCAGGGCAAAACAACGTTTGCCGGGTCAGCTAGTATGTTTATAAAAGCAAATAATATAATAATTAATAATAATATATGTACTGTCCTTTCCAAAATTCCAATACAATGCACAGCGTTCAGTAGGGGTTTACCCCTGAGTATTGGTCTCAAAAAAAAAAAAAAAAAAACAAAAATGTAATTCAATGTAAGGACATAAGGTGAGAAAATTCTTCCACAGGACTCTGCGGCGGCCACTGCTTCAATAGAAATTTTTGCCCATTCAATCATTCCTTAACGATCTTTGAGGTGTGCTTTGAGTTTCCATTTTGCTGAAATACAATTACTTCCTCATGATATGCGCTCAAAGCCACAAAAACTGGAAGATGGGTCTGCAATATTTTCAAAGACATATGGTGCCATATATTGGGTGCGCTTTTAAATGGTTTAAATTTAAAAATCCAATAAAACAAAAACGGTATGGAATTTGCCTTAGTAATTTTGTTGTTGTGAAGTACAATTATTTGGGTTAGAAAGGAAATATTATTTCATTCATATTGCTGCTGCATTGTTACGACATTGTATAAGTATTAACATATGTATGTATGTATGTGTATCAGTATATTATTCTTTCATTTTGGTATTATAATTAAATTCCCACGTTATTATTATATTTTTGCTGAAGTTTTCATTGAATTATCGTTTTTACGTGGTGGGTTTCAAGCCCTACGCACAACCCAAATTTAAAGTCCAGGGGATTGGACAATCGCCGCATACATTAGTTAACAAGCTAGCGGGTGCTGAAATGTTATCCAGGAGGGCCACGAGGAGGCTGTATGTCGACTTGTATACAACGGGAACAAGGAGCGTTCTGGAGGCCGCCAGGTTGACCCCGAAGTATCCCATCCATACTCGTTCTTCGTAAGATCTTTGGTCCTCTAATGCATGGCGATGAGTTTCGCATTAGAACCAACCATGAGCTGTATAAGCTCCTCGGCGATGTAGGTGTTGTCCAGCGTATTAACATCCAGCGGCTACGCTGGCTCGGCCACATTGTTCGGATGGAAAACTGTTTGCAAATGCAAACTTGCAGTTTTCTAAAAACCATTTTTTTTACTTTTTTAGCCACAGTTAGTATTTAAGAAAGTATTTTGAATCAATAAACGGGCAGTCATTTATTAAACAACAAAAAGCGAACGTGTTTTATTTTTTATAAAACAAAAACTGCAAAACAAAAACTCTGCATCTTGTCTCAATATACCCCATTCGATCGGACCAAATTTTCGAGTGTATAGTGTGTATATCGGCAATAGGTCATTAACGGCATCACAATTGTTGGCCTTTAAATGATCAATTGTCTTTGGTTTTTTGGCATAACACTTGTCTTTAACGGAGCTCAACAGCAAAAAGTCCAAGGTAATTAAATCGCATCTTCTGGGCGGCCAATTGATATCACCATTTTGGCTAATTAAACGATCATCAAACGTTTGATGTAATAAATCGCTTATGGCAGATTAAACCATTCTGTTAAAACCAAACATCGTTTATATCCATACCATGAAGAGCGAGCACAAAAAAATCGTTTATCATGATGCGATAGGTGCTCTATTGACCGTAATGGTGTGCTCCACAAGATGAAAACTAGCTTCATCCGAAGAAATTATTTGTTTTTTCATCGTGCAGTTTCTCGTTGGTCCATCTAGCGAAGCAAAGAAAAGTGGATGATTTGCAGAAAAAGCTGTTTCCTCACCACATACAATTTGAACTGAATTTTAATAAATTATGTGAAAATGACGATTTTGCCAGAACATTATTGTTTGCTGAAATGCCGAAGTATTTTACATGGATTGCATCAAAGAAGGAACGTATTTATACTGGAACGTATTTATACTATTCACCTAAATAATACAGTATTTTTGTTTACGATTGTTATTAATAAACGTTTTAAGTTCCAAAAACAACAGCTAAAAACAGTTAATAGAGCATTGTGTTCAACGTATCGACAAGCATGTCAACAGTTACCTACTGGAAAATGATATTCATTGGGAGCAAACAATTACATATACTCCTGTTATCCCTACCAAATTCGATCTTTGTTTGTTTTACCACCACAAGTTTACAACGAAGCTTTGTGGTTGTCGATTGTTAATAAAACTTTAGTTCAATTGCGAATCATATCACCATGTAGTACAATTCAGAATATTTTTGAGCTAGATCTGCAACAGAGTACGACTATAATGGAAATTTTATTAAATTCTGAGCAAAAAATAATTTATGCAAAATGTAAATAGTGATACTGGTTTATTTTATTTTCTGGGAAAACTGGATATATTTTTCTAATTTCATTGTTGTTGACAACGATACCCTTCCAAAAAAATTGCATTTGCATCTTCTGGAATTGCAGCTATGCCCCACTCTTAATTGCCTTTCACGCTTTTATACCTCAATTTCTAAATCCCCATATTTTTCTTACCATTTTCTAATAAAATTCTACGGTTAATTAATTTACGCTTAACGATTAATTAATTCCAATATATTTTCCCCAAAGAGAAATTTAACTTAAAGTTCCCTCGTTTAAATACCTAAAAACTGCAGCTTAACTCAACTATGTTCATTCAGGCACAAAATGTCTATTAAATTTACTTTCAAACTACGTTTTGATATACAATCTTACAATTAAAGTCGACCAGTATAATATAATATAATACCAAAATAAAATACATAGTTCAATATTGAATTCTTTGGAAAAGTAAAAATTGACGAAATAAATAAATATTTAACAAAATACATAAATTAAGTTTTAATTCTTTATAAAAATAGGAATTGGTAACTAAAAAATTAAACTTTATGAAATAAAATAATTCTTCGGAAATTTGACTGCAGGTGGATGCAAACAAGGAAATTTTCCGTTTTCATCACGGAAAATAGAGGTAATCACGATTAATCGAAGCAAACAATTTGAAAACATTGCAAACAAAAAACAATTGACTGATCTTTGGCCATCACAGTTAATTGGGGTTACCGGTTAAATCATGGTACGACTGTAATTTTCATTATAAATAATTAAACTTACCACACAAAAAGAAAGAAATGCACTATGTACTATTTCCTACAACTTGCCGTAAGCAATTGAACTATGAATTGAATTACATTTTCACAAAAAATTAGCAATTCTCGTTGAAATGAAATGAGTACAAAGAAAAATCTAAAAAAGAAGGAAGGAAGGACAATAAGAAAATCTATGCAGTTTTTAATACAATGTTAAAAATCACTGGTCTTAAGGCTAATAAAAATTATACAATAAATATATAATATATGTATCTATAGATCCGAATTTGGGATTCGAAAAATGTTTAATAATTGTAATTAGATAATTTTCAACGGGCTTTAATATAATCGTTTAAGACAAAAACTCTGCCATAAGCAATACATTTGATATTATAATAAAAAATTAAAATAAACCTACCTATAATGTTATGCTTCGGTTTTAAAGTTTAAATTTAAGCTGCAGATGAGTTTCGATTATTGCAAACGAAATAGCAAATAGTATGCCTCAGTGTCTACCATCTAGTTTTTAGTTGAGACCCGTCTATATTTTGACATGGATTATAATACAATTATATTCGTTTATAGATAAGTTTTGTTGTTTGTATTAGCCCTACTAGTTTTTTATTGTCAATGATTTTAAAAATGCAACAAATGACTTTTATTGCCCTATTTTCATTAATTTTATAAGTTGTGTATACGTACTAATTTATTTTTTTAGTGAATTTCAGTATAAAATTTGATAGAAAGAGGCTCTCTTACAGAGGAGATCGGGCATATTGCTGGATCCTCTGGTGACAATTTTCAGAAGTAGTTTAAGCAAGGAATATATTGCACGAATTTGGCGTAAGATCAACGTGGTTTTCAGTCCGAAAATGGACAAAAGGTCCAGCGAACTACCAAGATCTTATAGACCTATAAGTCTAACATCTTTTCTACTGTAGGCTACGGAGAGAATGGTGGATCTGCATATTAGGAGGAATATGGTTAACGTAAGACCTCTACATCAGCCTGTATTTGCGTATAGCAAGGGGAAATCCACAGAGAGGACCCGACGATCTAAATTGGCTTGTGGGCATTCCTGGATGTAGAGGGTGCCTTTGATAACACTAGCTATAGTTCTATGGAATGTGCGCTAAATTGTAAGAACATCGACAGACCGACTGTGGGGTTGGTAGCGTCAATGTTACAGGATAGGCAGATTGGCTCATCGCTGGGTACGGAGTCTGTTTTGATTAGGCCGATAGGGACTATCCCCAGGGTGGAGAATTGTCTCCACTTTTGTGGGTTCAAGTCATGGATGACGTCCTGGAAAAACTACCCCGGCTGGGTATGCTTATGATCTCTGGTTGATATTCAAGTCCGGCGGTCATAGTCCCCTTTATCAGTAGTACAAAACGGAACCTTGGTTCAATTGTGGTTGGAGGAACCACTATCAAATACTCCTTGGTGTTGTGTTGGATAGGAGACTGAACTTGAAAGTTCCCACCTTGGGACGGTAATAGGAAAGGCTACGAAGTCCATGTGGGCCTGTGTTGATCCCAGGAGACTGTGTTGCTATACGTTTGGATTAAGGACCGACAGTGCTGTAGGAGCCGGAATCTTCGGACCGAACACGAACATGGGCAAATGGCCAAGTGTATTTCAGGCTAAAATTTTGGCGATCTCGATATAAACATTCACAGGGGTATCAGGGGTGCGCATATCGCTATATTTTCTGCGTTCCTATGACTTGAAATCGCGTTTGGTGAAAGATGGGTTTGACAACCTGCAGCAACTTGGTGCGGCGAACGCAATTGTTCTTTACTGGGTTCCGTCTTATTCCGGAATACCAGGTAATGAAATAGCTTATGGGCTAGAAAGAGGTCCTGAAACTTATTGTGGGGTCAGCTGGGTGTGAGTAACGATTGAACTGGATGGTATCGGTAGACGAAATGGTTGACCGGGCATCCTCGGCGATCAGCAAGAACTTGACATGGAGCGGGGGTGATCATCAGGGTCATCATCCGTGAGTGGAGGAAGGCGCAAAAGATCCTTTGGGTCGCAGTGTCTGTGTTTAGGCATAAGTACTCCTTGATGGTAATAATAATAATAAATAATAATAATAGCCTTCTAAAACTTCTGGCACAAATTGATCAATTTTGTTTTTTGAGATCCATATTGTTATAAGACCTCCAGGTAGGGGATCAACCCGTTTATGTTTCCTAGGCACGTAACAATAAATATTTGATAATTACTCACAGAAATACAAAATGAAGACATAAAGGGATGGAAGCAGGTGGAAGCTTCAGTTGCCTTTACCCTACCATGATCTCGCGTATCCATCTTATTGCATCAGGATCAAAAATATAAGTTCTTACTGCAGATTAGTCGTACATATATTAATAAAATTTTACCATAATCAAAAGTTCATTAAAATTCGGGTAAAATATCTATAGCCACTCTGGTTTCCTCCCCTAACAATTCTTTTGACAAATGCTCCATCAAATCGTCTTCCATACTTAAAAAAATAAATATCAAATATACGCATATGTGTATATTTATATACATATAAATAAAATTATCTGATAATTTACAAATCTTGTTACTAACAATGCTTCTTGCAGCCCTCTGTTTTTTATTTTTCTACAACTTTACTTAACTTACGCTAAACTTCCAATGAAGCTACAAATTAAATTTTCTTCTTGATATTTATATATAAAACTAATTTGAAGTTGATTTCAACTTGTGTGCAGCTTATGTCACAGCTATAAATTTCAATTTCAAATATATAGCATAGATGGGCATTTTTCAGTACCAGTACTTTTTCAGTATTTTCTTTTTTTACTGACTATTGAAAAGAAAAATCAGTATTCAGTAAATTTTACTGATTACTGGAAAAGAAAAATACAATAAACAGTACTTTTTACTGAATACTGGTTTACGTATTGCAGTAAAAAAGTAATGCAGTATGCCCATGTATGATATATAGACCACGGCGACTACACGCACTTATAAACAATTATTATAAACAATCTAAAGTAAATCTTCTTAGTTTTCCTGTAGGAGAATTGAATACGAGTATATGCTGAAACTCAAACAACCGAGCTTCAATCCCAGCAAAAGACAAAATCATAAAATAAAAATTTTCGGTTTTTCGTAATTATAATTTTAAAATAAGAAGTTCCCCCTCCAAGAATTCCGTTTTCAAGAAACCGCTCCCTGACATTTCCAGTCTATTCCACCAGAAACGAATGATCAGGAGTACAGCGCCACCTTTTGGCAAGATAACAGCTAAGCTACCGAAGACGGTCACCACTCACATTCAACATCCACCGACATATGGGGATGCTGTGAGATCATTGTCTCATCAACGAAAAGGCGCACAATACATACATATATATCTGTGGAAAAAAAATCGATTTATCTTAAAATTCCAGTACAATGCACTGCAGTAGCAGTAGCGGTTTACCCCTGAGTATTGGTCAACAAAAAAAAAATATATACTATATACTTATATATATATCTTGACCATCAAACTAGTACAACTACATTATATTGCAAAATATTTAATAATTGGCATTGGTTAAACAGTTATTTGTTTTTATCAGAGTTGTGATTTAAAATTTCGGTTATTTTTATTAAACTTTTTTTAATTTTGTTTGCTGAAATTTGATTACCAAAAATTGGTCTTACTAGTAGAGTCACAATTAGAGAAAATCTTGCAAGGCTAATTTGATAAGTATTTCATAATGATTTAATTAAACCCTTAAAAAACATTTTGCAGGTTTTACGAATATGGCAGACAGTAAATTAATTATTGAAAAGTTTACCTTTAAATATGTATGCTTATCAATTTTGTAGTTCAAAATTGTTTTTGGAATAAAAAAATTATAATTCTACCTCGCTATCTTTGTACCATTACTACTACAATGACAAGCATTAAAAAAAACCGTTAAATATTTAAAATAATCGTTATTTTACTTAATTTTTACTTTTGCAATATGGTAATACCTAAATTTTTTCCTTATGCTCTTCTTATTTTATAAAAATTCTCTTAAAAGCTGCGCGAAGTAAAAACAACTCTCTAAAATAAAAACTTGAGCACTGGCTATTGGATATATATATATATATATAGCTAAAGAACAATAACACAAGAAGTTTGTCTGAAATCCATTGAATTGAAGAATGTTTGAAACAAATAAACTCTTCTATTGTACAACATGTTTTATTTTGTTCCACTCTTAGAAATGTGAATTGAAAAAAAAAATACGCGTACATTTGTATACATCTGGTAAATAATATCGTGTGTACAATTGTTGAAACGTTTGATATACATTTTTTCTTGAAATTGAAGTTTTTAAAGTTTTTTTTTTGCTTTTGCTCACAATTGCAGAAAATTTAGTATAATTAGAAGGCAACGTTGTACTATTTTTTTCTTGTTACAAAGAATATATCGCCCACTAAATCATAAAGAGTCACAACTCAAAATTCACAAATTTTCAGTAGAGGTTTTACGAAACTGGTTTTATGAAAACTGGTTGTAATTTTATAATCAAATTGAATTCTACACTAATGAAAACACTTTTAAAAAGAGGTGTACTTATTTTTTTTAATTTTGTATTGCAATTTTGGTGATAAAAGGTAATTTTGAGTTGTGACTCTTTTGCTAAAAAATTTTCATTTAATAATGGGTATTATATAAAATTTTGCCAGAGTATAAAGTGTAATACTTGAGCGGGGCATTTTTCACATCAAAAGGGATTTTGCAAATTAAATTTTGCAATAACCGCAATTTTATTTATAAATGTACAATTTAAAATAATGTAGACGATAATGCTGAATTTTTTTCAATTAAATAGGCACAACTCTAAATAATACCATTTATGTAAAGGAAAAGACTGAATAACTTATAATCGCACTGAAACAATTACAAATAATACTCTTTAGTTAATAAAAATAAGCAAAACGAGTTACATATATAAAAATAGACATAACAGTAGTATTTCAGATAAGGATGACAGTGATGTTCACCATATTTTCGTGCGATATGTACTCGTATATGTCGAAATTCATTAAATTATTCTAGAGAATTTTGAATTCAAAGCACAGTTTCTTTGAAATAAATCCGAGTAAGTATACATACTCTCAAAGCCTGGTTAGCCAAACGTTGATGTCGTAAAAACGGTACGTACGTTAACGTACGTACGTATGTGCAGTTATACAAACGTGTTATATGTCAACAGAAAATGTAAATAAAAACAAAACAAACCAAAAAATTATGAAGGCATTCATTTGCCTGTACCAGTAATATTAATTTTTCGTCGTCCACTAAAAACAAAATATAATAATTTTTTATTTTATTAATATTGATTATATAATTTATTATATTTTTTTTACTTATTTTTCACAAAACACAGCACAAATAAAAAATTTAGAGCAGTGATGAATGTTGTTAAATTAGTACAAAGTTAAAAAAGGTACTAGAAGTACCAAAATAAGAGCATATTATAATTACTTCTTATAGTTTATGCTTCCTAAAAATTTATTCTTATACTACTACTGAATATTGAATTTTTGGTTAAAGTCATTATTTCTTTAATCGGATCCATTGGTTCATTGTGAACCGGAAACGAAAAAACTTAATTTTTAAGTAGAACTTTTTAAAAAAATTGTAATTATCTCGGTAACTAGCTAGCACGTAAATCAATCATGTATCCCATATGCTTCTTTTTAGATAATCGAATAATTTTACATTTGGTATGCATATAATTTGTCTGTTGAAGATATGTTAAGTAAAACATGGGACTTTTGAATTAAAAAAAAAATTAAAAACAAACTTTATATTCACATAAAAATTTAAATTATTCACATAAATATCATAATATGTAGCTAAAGACTTCAAAAATTAAAAAGTCTTTTTGTACACATATAAAAGAAAATGATTTGCAAATAAGCATGAAAGTACCAAAAGGGAAATTTGGGCCACATTGCCATTTAACATACAATAGTCCCATCACTCGCATTGAAATGTCACGTAAAAACCAAGAATGATTAAAGGTAGAATTAGCCACACGTAACGTAGCGTATCTTAACGTTGACGAGTCAGCTGATCATTTATTTTACATGCAAAGTAATGGCAGCGCTTACCGAATAAAAAATGTAACGTAACGGTACGTATCAATCTGTAGAAAATAGAAATTCTCTACGTTTTTACGGGACATTTGCAAACAGCTGGTTTATTTAGGCTTGCCAAACGTCCTTTTTTAAGCAGTAAGGGTAATTTTTTTTGTTTAATGTACTTATGTCTGCATAACACATAAAAAAGTACGCTAATGTACTTTTTTTAATCTTTTGTATTTCTTTTTTGTTCTGAACAAATAAATAATATTAAAGATCATTTGAAACTAAATTATAATAATTTTGAAAAGGTCTATGTTTTCAGTCTCAATTCAAAAATTTCATTTCGTAATTCTAAAAAAGTTATTGAATAATTTGTTATTCAATAACATTGACATGGATCTACTGTTTGATGATATAATGCACTAAATTTCCACTACCACTAAAATGGTTTAATTTAGTGGTTAATTATTTCCATTTGCATTTAGTGGAGGCGGCAATATCGTTTAAGGACAGTTTAGACGATAATACTTTACGTAAGTACGTAAAATCATAGAAAAAATATTATGACTTTCCATCCGTATTTTAAAAATAAAAGTCTTACGGCAGATTTTTTTACGTTTACACGGTTGTTTAAAAATCAAATCAAAGTGAAATGAAAGAATAAAATGCACGTATACGTCCACACAAACTTTACATACATTGTGAACACATTAAACACAAATAAAAAATAAAATAAAAGTGCATATCTGATCTAATGAATGTGATTGTTTTCTTAAAAATTAAAAAAAAAAACAAAGCGAGCCTTACTACTGTTAAATTTTCATCCGTATTTTCTCTGTCGTACGTTGTCATTACATATAAAGTTTACATGATACTATTCATTGTCTTCTACACAAAAATTTGACATGTATATATACATAATTGGCCATTACAACCCTGTGTCAGGGTTACGGCCTAGCTTCTCACAGCACCCATGTTGTGTGTGTTAATTTGTATCCATGAGTACCGGGACCTACAGTTTAAAGTCGACTCCGAACGACAGATTTGAGAAGCTTTTTCATGGCAATCAATTACTCCCAGACCTTTTGCCAGAAGACTGCTGAGAGGTAGTCGCCTAAAGAAATAATTTTTTCATATTTCTTTTTTCAAGAGCTGAGATTTGAACCCGGCGCTATCGTCTTAGTAGGCCAACACACTAACCACTAGACCACCATGTACTACATTCGTCTAAACCCGAATTTAGTGGTAGTGGAAACGATAATGCATTATAAATTCAATGCAGTAAACCCAACTCTCATTTAATTAAAATTATTTACTGAAAAAGTATTAAAAGAAAATGAATAGAATTGTTAAATAGTAGATTTTTTCAAAATTTTGAAAATAATTTGTATGTTTATATTGGCTATACCGCATTCAAATGCGGCATCTGACAGACCATTAAATTCGATTTAAAAGAAGGAAATGAACAAACAAACTTTTAATAGAAAATTTGTAATGTGAATTGATATTTGAAACTAATTTTAACATTCTTGTGCCGAGTTTTACAATTTTCTTACATTGGCAAAAATGGCATTGGAAACCAAGTTCAAAAAAACTAGGATGCATGTATTTGTAAAAGTTTTTACAAAAACATGAATGTATATAAAATATACAATACATATTTCTATGCAATACTTGTCAAATAAATCCTCACTAAACCTAAAATACTTTTTATGAATTTAAAAATGTATTTTTAAATTTATACCAAATTATTTTACATTTGAAAAGTTGAGTAGTATAGACTAGAATTTAAAAATAAAAATCCGAATAGTTTTGGGCTATTACTTTGTTGTAAACAATGGTTACGATCTTATTATTTGTATCATTATTTGCCATTTTATTTTACCTAATGAATTTTAAAAAAAGTTTTCAATAAAAATCCAATGTATTGTTTTTACTAAATTGTACGTTTTTTTTCCCTCAATGTACTTTTTTCAATTCAACACTTGGCAACCCTACATTTATTATACAAATTTTCAGCAAGAATATTAGGAAAAAAAAAGAAAAGCAAAAATATTAATAAGAAAGAAATTTAAGAAATTTTTAGCAAATTAAAAAACTGTAGCCCAACACACAAATCCGCATCCATATTTATTTATTTGTCTTTTAATTATTTGAAAAAAACTATTAAGTACACACTATAAACAAATTACTATTTCACAATACATTTTCTGTTTTGTTAGTTGTTTATGTCCAAAACATATGACACGTTTTTAAATGTTCTATAAGTGCACTTACGTTTCTACGTTAGGGGACGTTACATTACGATACAGCAACGTTTGGCTAACCAGGCCTTAAATTAAAGATTACGACATCGCGCAGAACATACTTTCATATTGGAACTCTGACGTCACGCAAATTGTGTTTCTATTGGTTAATAATTTACAGCTGGTAAACTGCTGCATATATGTATGTGTAATCGTGTTTTTTTGTAGAACTGCAATAGTTATTTGATTTGCAAGGGCTGCCAACTTTCACTTAAAGCTTGTGTTTCCCACAAGAAATTAACAGCCTGTTTCTAGAACACGAATGGTTTTTGACATTCGTCTTTTTATATGTGAAACAACAACAAAAAAACACAAATTTGTTAGCGTATATTCTTTCTCTATTTTGTTTTAGGGGCCTTCCTTATTCACAAATATCAGTTTTACATAAAAAAAATAGGAATTAAAATACAAAACATTAAATACACACTCAAAAACACCACTACATATCTATTTAATCTTATAAATCTCATAATCTAAATACGTTTAATATATATATATATTCATTATTCCTCTTCTTTCCTTTTTTTTTTTTCTTTTCTTCCAGTTAACGTTATCTAAAACTAAAATAAACTGAATGTAACGGTCTGCTATTTAGCGGTTCTTATTTTGTTGCGCACTAGGTAGCCCTATTTACTTATATTTGTATTCATACAAGGACCGATACCACCGTTAATGGACCTTCTATATACAACAACTAACTGGACTTCCGAGACACTAATTTATCATGCAATTATGTAATAATTTATATATATATCACGTTCTTGTCTTTTCTTTTTTTCTTTTTTTTTTCAAAAAACACCGCAATAAAAAAAATCTTTTTGTTTCAGTCCTTATCCAGATCCACTTTAGTTGATTGAAGATTAATATTATAAGATTTATCTGTTACCTGGAGGTCTGACTACTTAACGGTGCAAATTTCCTTTCCCCCCGTCAACCTGCACTCATCCCTCGGGGTATACTAAAGTCCCCAAAGTGACCAATCTCCGTTGACCAGGGCCAATTTTCCCTCCTTCACCTTACTGTGCCGGTATAGTTGCGTCAACCTCCAGGTTTTCCTTAATAATCTTTAAGTGATTTTCACTTCCCCTCCTATTACAATCAGTAAAGAACCGAATATACAAAAGCTATTCAACCGGCACTTAAACTTTTCCCCTTCCGTTTTATAAATGGCTTGCGCACTCACTGACTTCTCTATGCTTATTGTCACCCAAAACTACACCGATCCTTACATTAACACAAAAAAAAACTAATATCATATGAAATCTCCCCATAATCCACAAAGCGACATTTTCCAACCTATCTATTTTTCCAATTTTCTATTTTCCCTTCTTTTCCTTTTCTCTTATTCTTTTTTTCTCTTTTTTTCATTTCCTCAAACTTATATCTCTTATATCTTATATCACTCTCAATTAGACAGGTACATATATCAAGTTTGAACAATTCGAATATATAATACTTAAAAATACAACACTTGTTAGTAAATAGATTTCGTGAAGTACGGCAACACACTACCTTTAAATATATTTTCCTTTTTTCTTTTTAGGCGCAACACATTTGAAAACTATACATCACAGAATACACAGAAAAGACACGGTTAATAGCTTCGTGCGAGTGGTACAGAAAACAACTTGTAAAGATATGGCTGTACTTGTCGCACGAAACTATTAAATGTCATTAAATGACATAGAAATTGGCGCATTTAAAAAAAAAATTGAAAATTAATTTGTAGAAAAAAATTGTGAAAAAATAAATTTAGAAAATAATTTGTATTGTATTCTGTGATTTGTATTGAATTAATTTATTTGTGTTGTGAGATTATTTGTGTTGTGTGATTATCCGTTTTGTGCCTAAAAAATGTTAGTTTTCGTGTGTTTTTATGTACATGTGTTCATGTACCAATTAAAATTATAAATATTTTTAGAAGCCGCAAATGCATAATGGATTGTGCATCAGGAGCAAAATTCCACACTTTCCCGTCTGATAAAATAAGGTAAGTTCTTTTTCTTTACGTTTAGGTTGCATATATTATATGTTAAAAAGGGTAGTTTCTTGTTGCAAATTAGGAAATGTAAACAAAAGCTATACATGTGCATTTCTAATATGAAATTTGGCCACAATATCGTTATTAATGGTTAATTGTAACAACATTTATTGAAGAAATTGTGGCAATTTCATATCTATACTTCCTTGCTTGCAACGAAAAACAAACATTTGCAATCAAGTTATAAGTGATGTAAATATCCATATAATA
This sequence comes from Metopia argyrocephala, assembly GCA_963576795.1. Lineage (NCBI taxonomy): Eukaryota > Metazoa > Arthropoda > Insecta > Diptera > Sarcophagidae > Metopia > Metopia argyrocephala. Next base: position 84,567,115 of record OY756210.1, on the reverse strand, counting down.
TTACCTTATCGGGAGATTTCTAATTCGGTTGTACATTGATTTTAGATTTGTGTACACATGTATCTATTTAAACAATAACATTTGTACATAAATTCCAATTTTATTAAATTATTTCTATTAAAATTTATTTTCAGGACTAAATGTGAATTTAGAAGATTATGGAAGATTAACATAGGCCCTTTTTAGGGCCACCATACGATTTAAAAAAGAGACAAATGTTTCATGCCCAAATTTATAGCTACAACAAAAGGATTGTACCTATCTATGCTGTTCAGTTTGAAATCGGTCCTTATAAGGGCCAAAATATTGCTTGAAAAAAGGGATAATAATTTGTTTCCACCATTAAAAAAATATATTTGCGGCTGGTACATTTAACAAAGAGAAATTTTCATTGCTTTAAATAGAAAATGTGAAGCATCTACATCTTCAGCTTACTTACACCCTTCTCCAGTTAGTGCTGTTTTAAATAAAACATGTTGGATGTGGAGCAGAAAAGGTAGAAAAATAATAATATTTTTATATAATTTTCACTTTTTTGAATTTATTCATATTAAGATTTCTTTTCAGGATGAAAATTTGCATTGTTGTGGTTCTCAAATAGTAACATCGGCCCTTTTGAGGGCCATCATATGATTTAAAAAAGAGATACATTGTATTGTGTTGAAACTTACCGTATGCTGCAAATATGATAAAATCGGACAAAATAAAAAAAAAATAACTATAAAATAAATATATACACCATGTTAGTTTCTTCTTCGTTTTATGCTGCATCATCACAAAAAATTAGAACCATTATTGGCTACATGTATCCCTTCTGCATGTATCCTTTGTATATTTTAAATCAAATTGAATCAATTCTTTTGTACAAATTTAAATTTTAACATTAACGTTGAAAGCAAAAATTTACTCTTTTGAAAATGGTTTTGTGGTCCTAAAAAGGACCTTTTTGTTTTAAATTTTTCCAGCGTTCGTTTAATTTGTGAAAAATAAAATTCCTTTATTATCAGTGGACTGAAACATACAAATAATAAAATACACATTTACCTTGGTAGTGGTTAATCCAAATTTAAATCGTGCCAAAAAAGATTCTTCAACCTGAACGATTCACATTTGAAAATTAAATAGTAATCTCTTTTTAAATTGTTCTTGTGGTCTTGAAAAAGACCTTTTAATATTAAATTTTACTACCCTTTAACAGATTAAATTCCTTTGCAAACATATAATTAAAACAAAATAAACTACTAATAACACTTACCTTGGGTGGTGGTCAATCGAATGTTAAATCGTGCCAAACAAGATTCTTCAGCCCAATGTGGATTCACAGACTCCATCGAAATTGTTTCAATATTTTGTTAATATTACAAATATTTCACTGCCTTAAATTATTACTCTTTTGCCAACAAATTTCTAAATTCACTTCTTGTCATTACTTTCCTCTGGCACGTACACTATTAAAACACACTTTTATGTTAGGTTAAAATTGGCAGCCGCCCCTAGGAAAAGCACACTTGGGTCCAATAAGGTCCCGTTGTGATACCATTATATCCACCAAAAACATGTCTATGATCGTTGGCCATTCTCCAACCAACCCGATAATCTTACGATGGAGTGAATTTTGTTCAAATCACCTCCAGTTAAACAGGATCTGTCGATAAATTCGGGGCGTCCAAAGATTTTCATTCTCAGGTCCCCCAGTGCGGGACAATGACAGAGAAAATGTTCCGTTGTTTCCTCTTCCTCTTCGTCATTACAGCTTCTACAGAAGTCATTGTGAGGTATCTTTAACCTGCGGGCATGAGTGCCTATGGGCCAATGGCCCGTTATCACTGATATAAGATTTCTGAGATGGACTCTGTTCAGATTTAGCACGAATTTCGTTCTACTCGTATCCATGTTGGGCCAGATTTGTCTGGTCATTAAGCAGGTAGGTTCATTCTTCCATCTTTCCTCCGCGGACAAGTGGAGTTTGTGCGAGATTAACTGTTTTCCCCTCAAAAGGGGAATGCCGATCTCGCAACTGAATTCGCTCGAATCAGTGGTGGAACTAGCCCCAGCAAGTGCATCGGCTATTTCATTTCCCTCAATACCCTCGTGTCCAGGGACCCACATGAGGGTGATCCTTGAATGCCTTGCAATCTCCTCCAGAGATGCCCGGCATTCGCGGACAAGCTTGGATGTGGTGTAGACACCCTCAAGGGTCTTAATGGCCGCTTTACTATCAGTAATAATATGTATGTTCCTATCCGATATACCCCGATACTGGATCTGAGCAGCGGCTGTTCTGATGGCCATTATTTCAGCCTGAATGATGCTACAATAATCTGGTAGCCTAAGCGACAATCTAAGATTCATCTGTTCCGAAAAGATGCCACATCCGACTCTATCGCGTGATCTGGATCCATCGGTGAAAACCTGGACAATATCCCCTGGGAGATATAGACCATTTTCATAAAAGGATCGCTCCGGTATTTCCGTTGTGAAACCAGGGTCGAAGGTAGGTTCAGGTATCGTGTAGTCAACAGGTTGCTGTCGATTAACTATATCCGAGATATTCGCATGTCCATAGTTTCTATACTTCCATGCTTTGGTGGCGTGAAGTCTCATCGCCGTATTTGCAGCCGTTTGTTCCGCTAACAGGTCCGGCGGTAGCCAGTTCAGGATGGCAAATAATGCCTTAGTTGGGGTGGTTCTTAGGGCACCCGTGATCATAATAGCCACCATTCTCATAATGCGTTCGAACCGGATTCGATGGTTTTCCTTCCGTAGAGCCAACCACCAAACCGCAGCTCCGTAGAAGAGAGTTGGTTTGACTACAAAATCGTACAGCCAGTAAACGTTCCTAGGGTTTAAACCCCAGTTAGTACGTATTACCTTCTTACAGCAGTATAGAGCGTTTGCCGCCTTAGTGATTCTGGACTGTGTATTCGCGTTCCAGTTTAATTTGCTATCCAATATAATTCCAAGGTATCTTGCAGTATCGGATAAAGTGAGAGCTACCCCATTAATCTTAGGGGTAGAGAATTTGGGAATTTTGTATCTCCTTGTGAATAGTACCAACTCTGTCTTGGCCGGATTAACTCCCAGCCCACACTCGTTGCACCATTTAGATAATACTTTCAAGGCCGATTCAAGAAGTTCTGAAAGCATTTTAGGGTCGTTGCCAGTAGCTGCCACTGCGACGTCATCCGCATAAGCGATTGTTGTGCAGCATGTGCTCTCCAAGGCTCTCAGTAATATGTTTAGGTTGAAGTTCCATAGCAAAGGTGAGAGTACACCACCTTGTGGTGTACCGCGTACTGCCACTCTGGAAACATTTCGTTGGTCTCAGGTAGAAAGGCCCTAACTCAAATAATTTAAAATTTACAGGAGGCGGTAAAAATACAACAGATACTGTAATTATTAATATATAACTTTTTATTAAATGCTGTACAATTGCTTGTAATAACGTTATTTTTAATAATATTGTAACATTCTTTGTGAGGAGCGGAATATTTCTAAAATGCATTGAATTTACTAAAAAAAGTAAGTTTTAAAAAAATTTTAGTTAGGGCCTTTCTACCTGAGACCAACGATTTGAGGCGCCTAATGTAGACTCTATGCGCCTGTATCTGAGCAGCTTCTCTGCAAAAGCGATGATCGCAGGATTTATATCCATTCGTCTCATTGCGTTCATAACCGACTCCGGTTTAACATTGTTAAAAGCACCCTCTATATCTAGGAATGCTATCAAAGTGTATTCCCTGTATTGAAGGGACCTCTCTATATAACCAACTAGTGAGTGTAGTGCAGCTTCGGTAGACCTACCTTTCGTGTAAGCATGTTGCGTTCCCGATAGAGCCTCTGGTTCGAGGGATGACCTAATGTAAACATCGATAATCCTCTCAAGTGTCTTAAGTAGAAATGAGGATAGGCTGATGGGTCTGAAATCCTTCGCCTTAGTATGAGATGTCTTGCCACCCTTAGGAATAAAAACAATCTTATAAACTGTCCATATTGAAGGAACATGAGATAACAGCAGGCAAGCTCTGAAAATTGTCAAAAGCCATGGCATGAGAGTGTCTATGTTCATCTGTAAATCCGCTGGTATGATTCCATCAGGACCTGGGGATTTGAATGGATGGAAGCTTTTCACTGCCCATCTTATGCGATGCTCTGAAATTGGTATATTTGATATATCGTAAGCACCGTCAGCTGGATCCACAAAAAATGTAGACGTGCACTCCTGACAACCAGGGAAATGCGTCTCCAGGAGTAGTTCCAGAGTGTCTCTACTGTTATCAGTCCAGGAACCATCAGATCTCTGAATGTAAGATGGTATTGGGGGATTGGTCGATAGAATTTTCCTCAGGTGATCTGTTTTAGAGGAATTTTCCACATTACTGCAGAAGCTTCTCCATGACTCTTTTTTCGCCTTTCTGACTAGATTCTTAAATCCGTTGTATGAAGACTTATATGTGGTCCATTGTCCACTTTTCTTTGCCTCGTTAAACAGTTTCCTGCAGATTTTGCGCTTTTCCGCAATCTCTGCGTTCCACCATGTGGGTTTCGATTTACCTTTCCTGACAGTTTCCCTACAGGATTTTTCAGTTGCCTTAGTCAAGACTTTGGTAAGTAGCTCCGTTTTGAAGTCTAACTCAGATCTATTTTCAATGGAGGGTGGACACGACGGTAATTCGTCTTCCAGTACCCTGGCGTAAGTGGACCAATTCGTCCTTTTCCTATTCAAAAAGACATCCACTTGGTTTGATTCAAACAATAGGTCAAAATCTATATACATGTGATCAGAAAAGGAACAATCCTTCGAAACATTCCAGTTGCTGATCAAATTCCTATGTCTATCATTTATTAAAGTGATATCAAGAACCTCCCTTCTGTTAGTAACAATAAAGGTGGGATCATTACCCCTATTAATAACTGTTAGTTTGTTCTGAACTATAAAGTTGTATTGTACACACACAGAAAATATTTGCCAAAACGATAAAGAACCATTAGCACTGCATTATTCTCACCATAAGCGATAATAGATAATTAAAACAATATCGTAGGAAGAGGACTGCGGGAGCCATTGAGTTGCTAGCAACAGTCGGGATGGGGTGGTTCGGTCCTTCCCTAACGAAATTAAAATATGTATACAAATTATGTTATTTTAGACTCCCTATTTAGTCAGATGATTTAAGGTGTAAGGGCCGAAATGACTAGACTACTCTATGCTAACTGATGATACCCCAATCTAGTCATATTGTGAAATAATTATGAACGATTAGTCGAATAGTTTTAGTTGGAAAGAAAAAGAAATTTCATCTCCTCTGGTGTTGTTGAGGGATGCTGCCTCGTAACCCACTCCTACCTTATGTTCCCAGGCAGATATATTGTTTATGGAAACCCCACGTGATACCTTAGTCAAGCACCTATACTACAGAATACCGAATCGAAAACACCCACATACTTCTACTTAATCTTTCATATTGAGTACTAACTTATCCATTTGAATTCTCAACAAACTTTTAATTTTCATTATAACATAAATATGTATATTTTATTCAAAAACAATAAATTCTTATTCATATTCAAAATAATTAAAATAAGTAATATGGTAAGAATTAAATTAAATTATTGTTAAGAAAAAAAATAATTTTAGTTTAATTTAATTTATCGATCAAAAGAAAACGTTGGTTTACACTGTTTAATGATCATTGCTTAATATAGTAATAATATAGAGTATAAGGCAAGAAAAAAAAAGAAAGAAACAAAAATTAAGAGAACTAAGTATCTGAATGTTTAAGAGCCACATTTCAAGCGACCGAGAATATTACGAACATGAGTTTGCGTTCACAATTTATATCAATAATCATAATAAATAAAATTTCAAATAATCATTCAGTGATAATCTATGTATATATAATAATATATACTCTTATAGTATAGTTAAAAACTTCATGCTCTTAGACATTCATTACTCTTATTTTTGTTATTGTTATTTGGTTTTTATTTTTTTATGTTTTCTAATTAATCAATGCAAGAGAAAAAAAAAGCATATTTCGACTCACCATTTCACACCGATTTGATGATGAAGGCCTCCAGCATACCTCGATGACGTGGTCTGTTGATTTACTCTTAAAAAAAAATTTGCTTGCTTGCATTCTGCTTTGTACTCTACTATAGTTATCGATAATTAGGTATATAAGTTAATTAGATATTGAAGATCATTATGCATTTATAATAATTCAATATGTATCATCATTAAATATAAAGAATAATCAAGTAGTTTATTAGGAATACTTAATTATTAAGTTAATAGCTTAATTATTAAATTTCAGTTCGAGGTTAGGTTAGTTATAATTATTTTTGAGAATGCAGATTATTAGTTAAATAAGTTATTGATTAGAAAGTTAACCCGTATTTATAATGAAATATGTATAGTTGTTATCAAAACTATTACTGTAGAGAAAAATTTAATTACAGCATTAACTAGCTAGTTAGTACTGAATTAATACAAATTTAGATTGTTAATCAAATTTTCATTGAAATCAATAGTTAAAATAGTTCAATATTGATGTCATGATGAATTTTAAAATATAATTGTATTTGCCATTTTGTTAATGTTGAGTGAAATGAGTATATCAGTCATATTAATATATTAGCATATTCATGATTTTATATTTAGCTGATTTTATAAGGCTGAGCTGGTAGTTGTTGGTGAAATTACCATACGTGGGATGTCATATTCTTGGGATGTCATATTCTTGTGCTTCACTGGACTCCTTACATATGGTAGAGCATGTTTTCGAACCGGATTAACCAACAATTATTTTCCCCAATTATAACGTGGTCGCATGGTTTACCATAAGACTGAATTATGCTCTTTTTATCACTCAGGACATTTGGTGCCTTAAAAGGCACCCAAGAGGGAAATATTGCCTGCAAGTCCCTGTCCAATAGAAGTTCATACACGACCCTAACCATTGGATTATTTTATTAGGTCATATTCAATTAATAAAAAAATATAATATATTCACCTTACAGATATGAATGATAATTTTATATTATATTGAAGCCTTTTCTTCTTTTCGTATTCTTTAATTGCACAGTGAACACAAAAATGATTTTTCTTCACGAAAAAAAAAATAGTTTTAATATTAATTTCCACTTAAAAAAAAATACCAATCACAAACGTTTTTTTCTATTTTCTTCCGCTACCGTTCTCACTTCGTTGAATGCTCAAATTGAAAAGAAAGCGCATTTTTATGCTTCTAAACAGTCTATTTCTGTTTTCCCGAAAATTCTGTATATAATATCGAAACCGTTGTTTCGAATTAAACAGTTCAATTGAATACATAAAAATTTTTTTATGTATTTTAATTCTACAAATTAAATAATGATGATGAAAAAAAAAGGGACCAGAAAGGTACTTTTTTTACATATATGTACTATTTCCTTCTCATCCTAATCACATCTTTTCATTAAGTAATCATTCTATTAATTAATAATATAAATCTGATATAGTTGCCTTCCTTTATTAACAAATTTTCTTTTTAATTATTAACTGATTCATCTGCTTTAAAATCCATTAATTTAGCATATTACTCCACTGAGTACTTTAGTACCAAAATAGTACCATTTAAGTACCATTAACAATAACATTTCTCTGCATATTCGAAAATAAAAAAAAACAGATATTTCAATACATTAATGCTTGATAAAGAGGCAACACAATTATTTTCAAATAGAAACAGGAGAACACTTGATCTTATCAAAATGTCTCAATGAGACAAAGCTTTAAACATCCAAATATTGTAACCGAATTACATGCATTATAATCTCTCAGATGTCAATGAGACCATTTTAAAAATTCTCATCTCTCCTATGTAGGTAATCTAATTTAACATTTTGCACTACGAATACCACTCTTTAATTATTTTTCCTTATTTTTTTTCTTCAACTGAGATTAATAATAAAAGGTGCATACAGCCATGAGATTCTATTTAGCATTGAGTGCATACAATGAGTAAAATTAATTCTAAAGCGAAAAATAATTTCAGGCCTATATAATGATGTTATTATAAAGATTTATTGAAAATGCACAAACCATCACAAACCATGTATGCTTACAGAAAAAAAATATGGGTATTATAACAGATAAAAGTAACGTAAGTAAAAATTGGTTAAAAATAAATTTCCATTAGAAATTTATTCCTAACTCAAAGGGATGGAAAAAAATATTAAAAATTTAACTCCCTTACATTACAAACCAAGAAATTTTTGAGTCATGCGATGAAAATTTATTGGAATAAGTATCACGGACGTATATCCTTGCCATGATAAGTACCCATGATTTTTCCCTGTAAATCTTCTAAAATATAATAATTCTGACCAATCTTCTCACGAATTCTTGCTTTAATAAATAATGGTGATAGTTTCGCATTAAAGCCCTTCTCAAAATTACTCTGAGCGAAGTTTCTCCTATAGACTTCTTGACCTATTCTAAACACCTGGGGTTTTGATCGTAAATTATATTGATGTTCATTTCTGTTATAGGCTTCTCTTATGTATTTTCGCAGGTTTTGTCTGATTAGCTGAAGATTGTCTTCCCTTGATACTTTTGCTGAGGGTTCATCTAAAAGTTTAAAGTTACGTAATATCTCGTAAGATGACGCATGCGTTATCATATTAAATCCGAACAGAGCATAAAATGGTGAACATTGAATCGAGTGATGAAATGAATTTCTTAGTGCACAACTGATTTCACTAAGTTTTTGATCCCATAACCGATGGTCGGCCTTTAAATATGATCTTATACCTCCAAGTATTGATCGATTTACTCGCTCTGATGCATTGGATTGAGGGGAGTATAGAGCTGTGTAAATGTGCTTGATACCGTAGGATGTTAAAAACGCATTTAAATCATTAGCACGAAATTGACTCCCATTATCACTTACGATGCTCTCAGGGACCCCGTAAACGTGAAATATGTGTTTCTGTAAAAATTCTTTAATGACTACAGAAGTAAATTTTCGCAAAGGACACAGCCAATGAAATTTGCTCAAATGATCCAAGACTATTAAGAGGCCAATATATCCTGATTTGCTGCGAGGGTATGGTCCTAAGAGATCTATATACAGGCGCTGAAAAGGTCTGATGGACGTAGTCGGACTACCCATAGGTGGCTTCATTATAAAATTAGGCGCTTTTGATGTCTTGCAGACCTCACACTTACGAATATAATTACGAACATCTCTTACCATACCTGGCCAAAAAAAATTCCTCCTTATTAACTCAAGTGTTTTTACCATTCCACCATGTGCTCTAATAGGCGTATCATGCGCTCTCTCAATTGTTTGCTGTCGTAATTTCTCAGGAACCCATAATTTCCAACATTGTTCTTCTTGCCGTTCGTCCCCTTTATAATAGTCAACACGATAGTAAATATATTTATCCACTACTTTGATATCAGGGTACTTTGTAGAATTTTCGACAACTTTTTTCTTTAAGTTTACATATTCATCATCTGAAAAGTGCGAAGAATCTAAATCAATCTCAGGTGCTGACATTTCTATATCTGCAATTTCTACATTAGGAATTCTCGATAACGCGTCTGGTACTACGTGATCTTTGCCCTTCCGATGGCTGATGGTAAAATTGTATGATTGCAGTTTAAATACCCATCGTGCTAATCTTCCACTAAGGTCAGGTTGTTTCATTAACCACAACAAGCTCGAATGATCTGTGATCACCTCAAACTCCTGCATTTCTAGATAACAGCGAAAACGTCGTACAGCCTCGACTGCCGCCAAGCATTCTTTTTCAGTAACGCTGTAATTTCGTTGTGCTGAGTTGAGTTTCTTGCTCATGTAGGCAATTGGTCTTTCTTGTCCTTGGTCATCTAACTGCGCTAACACAGCACCTATACCAAAATCACTAGCGTCGCAATGAAGGAAAAACTTTTTACTAAAATTGGGATTAGATAATACAGGGGCGGAGGTTAGCAATGATTTTATCTTCTCAAATGCATTTTGAGCCTCCTCAGTCCATTTAAATACTTTTTTACACGATAACAATTCGGAAATCGGATATACAATCGATGAAAAATTTTCAATGAATCGTCTATACCAGCCTGCTAAGCCAAGAAATCCTCGAACCTGTCGGAGAGTTTTAGGTATAGGCCAATCTTGAATAGCTTTAACTTTCTCTGAATCTGTTGTAATTCCTCCATTTCCAATTACATATCCTAAGTAATTTACTTGCGTTACGCAAAATTCAGATTTTGATATATTTAGCGTCAAGTTTGCTTTTCGGAATTGCGAAGCTATTCGTATTAAAGTCTCGAGGTGAGTTTCGAAATCATCAGATACAATAACTAGATCGTCTAGATACCCAAAAACAGAATGCTTTAGATCTGGTGGAATAATTTCGTCCATAAGGCGACACATAGTCTGAGGAGCATTACACAGTCCGAAAGGCATGACTACGAATTGATAGAGCGGCCTACCCGGAACTGTGAATGCCGTCAGACTCTTGGACTCTTCATCCAAAGCAATCTGCCAGTAGGCATCCTTCAGATCTAGCTTTGTTATAATATTTGCTTTGGGTAGCCTTGCGAAAATCCCTTCTATATTTGGCAACGGATAAGCATCCTTTTTCGTCACTGCATTAACTTTTCTGGCATCTAAACATAGCCGCACTTTATTTGGTTTAACAACCAATCGCATAGGTGAGCTCCATGCGGACGTAGATGGCTCTATAACTCCTAATTTCAGCATTCGATCTAGCTCACCGTACATCATTTTCTCCACTGCAGGGGAAACTGGGTAGAAGCGGGATTTTATAGGCTTAGCGCTACCAACATCAATGTTATGCTTAATCAAACTTGTCCTACCTAAACCTTGTTTTTCGAAATTCGGAAATAAGCTAATCACCGCATTGAGTTGTATCCGTTGTTTAACGTCAAGTGGATAAAACTTTTCTCCTGTGACTTGCTCACACTTCAGATAATTAGCTACCACTTCGTTTCTACCGTTAACATTCAACTTATCAGCACAACTTGCATTGAATTTGTTTGAAATTGATAAAGAATCACTTGACATTACAAGCTCAGGAAAAAGTGAAAAGGATCTTACAAAATTTATTCCTAAAATCAATCTCTGGCTTATCGATGGTACGATAAAAATTCTCATTTGCTTCGATTCTCCTTTAAAAGATACTTCAACATCAATCCATCCTACAACATTTTGAGGCTGACCATCTGCAGTTTTTACGTAATGTTTACACTTGGTAAAGCACTGCAAATTCGAAAAATTTTCTGAAGCCAAAGTTGAACCTATGCAACTTATATTCGCACCAGTATCAATTAAACCTACTTCTTCAAAATCTAAAAACTTTACCTTCGCATAATACCGTAGATCACTTGGATTAGAGACAATTGAAGAAACAAAAAGCTTTCTACAAAATCTACGTCTTTTATAAAAATGTCTCAAACGAATAGTAGACCGTTTTGGTTTCCGTCTAATACAATCTATCGAAAATGTCTCAAAAATTTGTTTACGTTTCTGCAAATATAATTCATATCTTCTATGGTACGGCAATTTCGGCATGATGATTTTTGATAAATCTACCTCTTCAAGTTCATTATTAGGGCTATTACGTTTTAGTAGTGTAACTTTTGTTGTATCGTCAGGTTTAACAGAATTTGTCACATCCGGGTTTAATGTTATATCAGGTACAGTTTTTTCAGTATTAGGAGTTTGTGCTAGTCTTTCTCCTGTAGGGACATAGTTCGAAAGTTTTTTGACTGTTGTTGCTTTTTAACTGCACATTTTACACAATTGGGTTTATATATATTTTTAGCCCCACATCCATAACAAAATATACTTCGTTGTTGTAGGCAATTTTCCCAACGATGTCCTACTTCGTCACAGTTCCAACATTTAGATGCAATTTCGTTACCGTTAATAGCATCAATGTGTGTAGTATTGTTATTGTCATCTGTAGAATCGACTTCCGAAATATATTTTCTAGCAGTGATAGGATTTTGATTGCGTATAGCAAGGTTTTTGCGAACAATTTCTTCGCTCAAAAAATTTTCACGCATTTGAACAAGCTTTCGCAAATGCGATATTGAGTGGATAGGTACATACAGAAGGTCTTGCCTAATCTCTGGCCGTAGATTTCTCGCTAAAATCTCTATTAACTCTGCGTCAGACATAGGAGTGGAAAGATGGTCCATAATAGCCAAAACGGCATCAAAGAAAGAGTCAAAAGACTCACCTAACTTTTGTTTTCGATTTCTAATTTCCTCTCTTATATCAAACGAACTTCTGTACTGTTTGTATTGACTTCTGAAAGCATCACAAAAGTTGTTCCAATCCATGTTATGAACCTGTTTGTGATACCTCCAGTACCAATCGCGAGCTTTTCCAGTCAACAAAATGTGTAAATTTCTGCAAATTATTGAAAAATCTCCATTGAATGTGTCTCTTGTTAAGGACTTAATTCGATATAAAAATTCTTCAACATGTAAACCATTAGTTGAACCGTCAAATTTGATGTTCCAGTTTTGAATAACAGACGTAATTTTATCAGCATGAATTGTGCCGCTGTTATAATGGGAATTAGCCATTGGAGATAAAAAGTATGGGAGGTTAATGTTTGGCTGTCTTCGCTCTTCAAAATTATTAGAATTATCTAGACAATTACTAGACTGTTCATTTTTATTATCAGCAGTAGGTACTATATGCATATTCTGCAAAATTCTAGTGATATTTGTCTCAATCATATGATTAATCCGCTCATAATCAATAGCAGACGCAATATTATTATCATCTAACTGTGTTGGGTTATGTAGTTGACGGCTATTATTTTCAATTGCAATATTCGAAATTGCCTGAGCACTCTCTTCTATTCTTGCTTGTGGTGCATTAGCAACAGTATTCCCTAGTATTGAATGAGATTCGGGTGATATATTGCGATTTCCACTCCGAGTATTATAGTGTTTTGGCAGTGCACCTTTTGGCCTGCCTTTTTTTCCTATAGGAACTTTCGTACTTATTACCAACCTACGTAGCTCACCAAGCTGACATGGAAGTTTACAAACTGGACACTCAGATGTAGACATTAAATACGTCTCTATACAAAGTCTATGAAACGCATGTGAACAATCCTTAATAACTAAACAATTATCTTCCTCCACCATCGTTTCGAGACAAATGTGACAACTCGAAGGCTCCATCTGAACTGTGTCTGTTGTTAAGGGTGGATGATTATCCATACGCGGAGGAGTTCTTGAAATTGACATGTTTAACGTCCTAAATTTGAGAACAAAAATGAAATGTCAAAGAAAAAGAAAACTTTTGAATTGGCCAACGCAATCCAAACTATTATAATACCACTATTCAAATCGAACTAATAAAAATAATATATGTACGTCTAGTATTTATGTAGTGCTTGATTTTTTTAAAGTAATAAAGGAAGCAGTTTGAAACCAAACACAAACAAAATTTTTTACTCAATTGAGGTAAATCATTCAGCAAATAATTTGCCCTCACGGAAAAATTAAATTTTCAATTATGACCAAAATGAAGATTCATTAGATATTTTGCATTGTAATTTAAAAAAAAAATTAGATAAATTAAGAAATGAGAGTAAAATATATTAATTAACTATATTATTTTTCAATAAGAATATAATTAAAGCGAATATATTGTTATTCAATTATATAACCAATGTTATTAAAAATTCAGGGTGTTTTCTTTCGCTATCTGTGTATAAGATACTAAACTAGAGAAGAAAAAAAAAATTTACTTTCGACTAATAAAGTTAACAAATTGGGCTATGGTGTAGTGTATGAAGTAATGAGAATTATCACTAAAATTCTAAACCTTCAGCAGGATATATATATTGATATGAAAAACAAAATTACTTACTATACATCGGTCATTTATTCGCAGTTTGCATAATAAATGATATCCGCTATGCATAATAGTAGCTGAGACACTCGTAAAAATTTTAGCACTAATAATCAACTTATACACCACGATAGAGAGTAATAAGCATTTAGAAACAGCTTGAATTGCCTGAAAAATTATTACCAGCATTAAGTGGTCAGCATATTCGTAATTGTACAAATAACCGAATGTTTCCAGCAAAACCTGATAAGTATTTTCAAACTTTTCTTACTGTTACCAAAGACGTACACTTCCATCTAGATTGAGCTCTAAAAGAAAATAAAAAAAACAGAAAAGGAGAGCTAAAGAAAAACTAAGTTTTCCCTTGCCCCACGTTGGGCGCCATTTATAATTTGTATTGTACACACACAGAAAATATTTGCCAAAACGATAAAGAACCATTAGCACTGCATTATTCTCACCATAAGCGATAATAGATAATTAAAACAATATCGTAGGAAGAGGACTGCGGGAGCCATTGAGTTGCTAGCAACAGTCGGGATGGGGTGGTTCGGTCCTTCCCTAACGAAATTAAAATATGTATACAAATTATGTTATTTTAGACTCCCTATTTAGTCAGATGATTTAAGGTGTAAGGGCCGAAATGACTAGACTACTCTATGCTAACTGATGATACCCCAATCTAGTCATATTGTGAAATAATTATGAACGATTAGTCGAATAGTTTTAGTTGGAAAGAAAAAGAAATTTCATCTCCTCTGGTGTTGTTGAGGGATGCTGCCTCGTAACCCACTCCTACCTTATGTTCCCAGGCAGATATATTGTTTATGGAAACCCCACGTGATACCTTAGTCAAGCACCTATACTACAGAATACCGAATCGAAAACACCCACATACTTCTACTTAATCTTTCATATTGAGTACTAACTTATCCATTTGAATTCTCAACAAACTTTTAATTTTCATTATAACATAAATATGTATATTTTATTCAAAAACAATAAATTCTTATTCATATTCAAAATAATTAAAATAAGTAATATGGTAAGAATTAAATTAAATTATTGTTAAGAAAAAAAATAATTTTAGTTTAATTTAATTTATCGATCAAAAGAAAACGTTGGTTTACACTGTTTAATGATCATTGCTTAATATAGTAATAATATAGAGTATAAGGCAAGAAAAAAAAAGAAAGAAACAAAAATTAAGAGAACTAAGTATCTGAATGTTTAAGAGCCACATTTCAAGCGACCGAGAATATTACGAACATGAGTTTGCGTTCACAATTTATATCAATAATCATAATAAATAAAATTTCAAATAATCATTCAGTGATAATCTATGTATATATAATAATATATACTCTTATAGTATAGTTAAAAACTTCATGCTCTTAGACATTCATTACTCTTATTTTTGTTATTGTTATTTGGTTTTTATTTTTTTATGTTTTCTAATTAATCAATGCAAGAGAAAAAAAAAGCATATTTCGACTCACCATTTCACACCGATTTGATGATGAAGGCCTCCAGCATACCTCGATGACGTGGTCTGTTGATTTACTCTTAAAAAAAAATTTGCTTGCTTGCATTCTGCTTTGTACTCTACTATAGTTATCGATAATTAGGTATATAAGTTAATTAGATATTGAAGATCATTATGCATTTATAATAATTCAATATGTATCATCATTAAATATAAAGAATAATCAAGTAGTTTATTAGGAATACTTAATTATTAAGTTAATAGCTTAATTATTAAATTTCAGTTCGAGGTTAGGTTAGTTATAATTATTTTTGAGAATGCAGATTATTAGTTAAATAAGTTATTGATTAGAAAGTTAACCCGTATTTATAATGAAATATGTATAGTTGTTATCAAAACTATTACTGTAGAGAAAAATTTAATTACAGCATTAACTAGCTAGTTAGTACTGAATTAATACAAATTTAGATTGTTAATCAAATTTTCATTGAAATCAATAGTTAAAATAGTTCAATATTGATGTCATGATGAATTTTAAAATATAATTGTATTTGCCATTTTGTTAATGTTGAGTGAAATGAGTATATCAGTCATATTAATATATTAGCATATTCATGATTTTATATTTAGCTGATTTTATAAGGCTGAGCTGGTAGTTGTTGGTGAAATTACCATACGTGGGATGTCATATTCTTGGGATGTCATATTCTTGTGCTTCACTGGACTCCTTACATATGGTAGAGCATGTTTTCGAACCGGATTAACCAACAATTATTTTCCCCAATTATAACGTGGTCGCATGGTTTACCATAAGACTGAATTATGCTCTTTTTATCACTCAGGACATTTGGTGCCTTAAAAGGCACCCAAGAGGGAAATATTGCCTGCAAGTCCCTGTCCAATAGAAGTTCATACACGACCCTAACCATTGGATTATTTTATTAGGTCATATTCAATTAATAAAAAAATATAATATATTCACCTTACAGATATGAATGATAATTTTATATTATATTGAAGCCTTTTCTTCTTTTCGTATTCTTTAATTGCACAGTGAACACAAAAATGATTTTTCTTCACGAAAAAAAAAATAGTTTTAATATTAATTTCCACTTAAAAAAAAATACCAATCACAAACGTTTTTTTCTATTTTCTTCCGCTACCGTTCTCACTTCGTTGAATGCTCAAATTGAAAAGAAAGCGCATTTTTATGCTTCTAAACAGTCTATTTCTGTTTTCCCGAAAATTCTGTATATAATATCGAAACCGTTGTTTCGAATTAAACAGTTCAATTGAATACATAAAAATTTTTTTATGTATTTTAATTCTACAAATTAAATAATGATGATGAAAAAAAAAGGGACCAGAAAGGTACTTTTTTTACATATATGTACTATTTCCTTCTCATCCTAATCACATCTTTTCATTAAGTAATCATTCTATTAATTAATAATATAAATCTGATATAGTTGCCTTCCTTTATTAACAAATTTTCTTTTTAATTATTAACTGATTCATCTGCTTTAAAATCCATTAATTTAGCATATTACTCCACTGAGTACTTTAGTACCAAAATAGTACCATTTAAGTACCATTAACAATAACATTTCTCTGCATATTCGAAAATAAAAAAAAACAGATATTTCAATACATTAATGCTTGATAAAGAGGCAACACAATTATTTTCAAATAGAAACAGGAGAACACTTGATCTTATCAAAATGTCTCAATGAGACAAAGCTTTAAACATCCAAATATTGTAACCGAATTACATGCATTATAATCTCTCAGATGTCAATGAGACCATTTTAAAAATTCTCATCTCTCCTATGTAGGTAATCTAATTTAACATTTTGCACTACGAATACCACTCTTTAATTATTTTTCCTTATTTTTTTTCTTCAACTGAGATTAATAATAAAAGGTGCATACAGCCATGAGATTCTATTTAGCATTGAGTGCATACAATGAGTAAAATTAATTCTAAAGCGAAAAATAATTTCAGGCCTATATAATGATGTTATTATAAAGATTTATTGAAAATGCACAAACCATCACAAACCATGTATGCTTACAGAAAAAAAATATGGGTATTATAACAGATAAAAGTAACGTAAGTAAAAATTGGTTAAAAATAAATTTCCATTAGAAATTTATTCCTAACTCAAAGGGATGGAAAAAAATATTAAAAATTTAACTCCCTTACATTACAAAGTTGAAAAGTGACTCACCTCTTAGGTAGATGTCCGTGCTGCCCCAGATAGTATGGTGTGCATTTGCATCTGCACATATTACAAGGGGGATATTCCTATTGTTTGCGTAGGATATCGCCTTCCTAGTAATGGAGTTTGGTGGTTCGTCCCCTTGGTCATGTGCCATATAGCAGCTCATGATCCAGACTATACGCCTCTTGCCTTCGATGGCGATAGCACAGGTATCCTTATCACTAAAATCAGATAGGATAAAGGCTTTAATAGAGTTTTTGACCATGATACAAGACCTGGTCTTACCTGGACCGGCTGCATATAGAGTGCGATAGCCATCTCGATGTAGTCCGCAAACCCTGTCTTTATACAACAAAGGTTCTTGGATGCATATAATATCCGTGTCCTTAGACAGTCGGAGAATAAGGGCAGCTGACGCTGCCTTAGAGTGATGAAGATTAATCTGGGTAACCCTCATCATCATAATTGGTCATTATTGACGACAGTGATATCACCATCCTCTGGATCGTCGTCAGACTCCAGGAGGACGTCTTCATTCCCTGTTTCAATAATGCCCTCAAAGAAGTCACCCACAAGTCCAGAGACCGATTGAGTGTCCTCAGTTCCAGAAGAGAGAGCAGACTCAGCGTCATAGCTCTCTTTCGTGGAGCGCTCTAGAGCTTGAGGCTTCTCCTTGTCGTCGCCTTTGTAGACCTTGAGGAAGATGGTTCCAAAGCCATAGAACACCTTCCCTTGAGTCTCCCTGAGCAACGGCAAGGATTCACTGTTCAATATAACAGTGGCCTTCCTGGTACCCTTAACAGGTTCAGAAACCTTAGCTACTCTCCAGTCTCCAGGTATGGCAGGAAACCTGGCAAAAGATCTCGGCCTTTGCGGGACATCGGCGAGATGGATTGCCTCGAGTTTCGCGCCAAGCCAAACTTCCCCGAGCGCCAAACACACTTTTAAAACACACAACTTTTATTTAAACAGTTCCTTTTTGTCAGGAACGTATTCTGTGGTCTGAAGAGTGCTTTCTTCCAATTGCCTTAAAATGTTTAAACTGTTTGTTTTGTTGCACTGTTTGTTTTTAGATTTTTATATCACAACACTATAATTTTTCCTTTAAATCTCACCAATACTTACTTACTTTGCATCTTAGAATTTTTTCACACTATTTTAAATGCCACAAACATTGGAAATTTAATTTTTTATCACAATTAACACAAAAAAATTAAAATTTTTGTTTGTTTACTTTCGATTTTTATTTTTATTTTCTTTTTTATTTATGTAAACAAATATATTTTCTATCGCTTGCTTCATACACATAAACATTACAACCTTTTAATCAAATTATCTATCTCTTTTTAACGAAACTATTAAACATCTGATTTTCGCGTTTTTGAACTGTCACTTCTGTCGTGTCTGTATATAGTCTGTGCTATACATATTAGGACTATAAAAACAAATACGGAAAACACAAACAAAACATATTACATTAAATATTTTGACAATTAATAAAATATAAAAATATTAAATCCATACACACGCAACCAAGCAATCTTCAAGAAATCGTTCCCAATAGACCGCATTCATACATAAAAAAATAATCCACACCATTCACCCTAACCACACATTCATACAGAGCATCCTAAGATCCTTATTCATATTATAATAAGCGACCAGAGCATCCCACGGGTATCATACAATCATAAGGTGAGTCCATATGCATATTCATATATCTGTAAATAAAATATAATTCCATCCATACAGGTCGTAACAGCACAAATAATCCCCCGCAACATGTATTCGTATTAAACAGTAGACTTAGCAAAGTTCTCTTTTAACTAAGAACTAGATTATGTCATCTTGGAGATTGTACTCTAGAATTGGTCTTATTTAAAACACATAACAATTCTTATTTTAAAAACGTGTTACTTCTAATTGACAGAAAACAAAAATTAATATGATTAGTATATTATATATGCTAGTATACGTATGTATATATTTTATACCTGAAGAAAATGAGAAGATATGGACGTTTTTATTATCCTAGACATATGTGTGCTCTCAGCTGGTGCATATAATTAATCAATATATAACTTATATAATTACTAGCGAAGCAAAGTAATATAAAAAGATATCGCAAACAAATATTTTCGGAAGTTATTGCTTTCGGCCATCCTCAGGAAGTACTAAAAATTTATCAAGTAGACTAATATTATATAAAAAGAATAACGATTTCGACACATTTCTGTAATTACGAGTATTATAGGAATTAATTTTTTAATTTTATTAATTTTTAATCAAAGCTAATTCGAGCGCAACGCGATATTATGTATTTGTATATCAGTTTTTGTACATTAATTTGTAGTGAAAAGGAAAAATAGTTTTAATTGTTAATTGAAGCCAACCTTTCTATATAGACGTTTTAGAAGCCTTGATAAAATCATAATAAATCTTTTTAAGTAATAACACTATCGAACCCAACTTAATGTGAAGTGTTGACAAAATAAGTTTCTTTAAATCAAATAAATTACAATAAATCCTGTTTTTACACGGTACATACGTTCTAGAAAATACCATACTTAAGGTCCAAAATTAAATGATATTATGATATTTGTGTACAAATTTTATCTTATAAAAAGTTATTTAGTTTTATTATTCGTTTTTTAACATACAAAATAAAAATTAAATACACACTTGTACTTAAAATAATATTTACTTACTTACTTAGATGGCCATAACAACCCGTTAACGGGTTTCGGCCTGCCTTAACACTAGTCTCCAGTCGTCTCTGCTAAGCGCGCGCCTTCTCCAGTTGGTCACACCTATTAACGACAGGGCTTCATCAACTTGGTCCTTCCAACGTAAACACGGTCGTCCTCTACGCCGACGTCCAGTGACCTTCGCATCGAAAACTTTTCTCGCTGGAGCAGATTCATCCATCCGAACAATATGGCTGAGCCAGCGTAGCCGCTGGATGTTAATGCGCTGAACAACGCCCACATCGCCGAGGAGCTCATACAGCTCATGGTTGGTTCTAATGCGAAACTCATCGCCATGCCTTAGAGGACCAAAGATCTTACGAAGAATTTTCTCTCGAATACTCCCAAGACCGCTGCATCGGCACAAGACAGCGTCCATGCTTCCGCACCATAGAGAAGCACCGGAAGAATAAGCGACTTATAGAGTGTTAATTTCGTCGCACGAGAGAGGTCTCTATTACTAAACTGCCTACTGAGACCGTAGGAGCACCTGTTGGCCAGTGTGATTCTTCGTTTGATCTCCGGACTGACATCATTCTTGCTGGTAATGGCGGTGCCAAGGTAGATGAACTCCTTGACCACATCGAATGTATAGTTGCCGGCTGTAACCTGGGAGCCGATGCGATCAACATCCCTACTCGTCGACAACATGTACTTCGTCTTGCTTTCATTTACCGCCAGACCCATTTTTGCAGACTATCGTTCAATAGCATTAAAGGCTGCGGTGACATCTCGCTTGGTATGCCCAATGATGTCTATGTCGTCTGCATACGCAAGGAGCTGGACACTTTTGTTAAATATAGTGCCATTTCGATGTACACCCGCCTTTCGCAAAAACCTCTCCATGACGAAATTGAAGAGGTCGCAGGATAAGGGATCGCCCTGTCTGAAACCTCGCACGGTATTAAATGGTTCGGAGAGGTCTTTTCCTACCTTGACGGAGCTGCAGGACTTGCTCAACGTCATTCTGCACAGTCTTATCAGCTTTGCAGGAATACCGAGCTCAGACATTGCGGCATATACGCGATCCCTTATCGGGCTATCGAACGCCGCCTTATAGTCGACAAAGAGGTGGTGTGTGTCGACTTGACTTTCATGGGTCTTCTCCAGGATTTGGCGCAGTGTGAATATCTGGTCAATGGTGGACTTACCAGGTCTGAAGCCGCACTGATAAGGTCCTATCAGTGAGATGGCGAATGGCTTCAGTCGTTCACACAATACGCTCGTAAGAACCTTATATGCGATAGGCTTATACCCCTGTAGTTGGTGAATATTGTGGGGTCTCCCTTTTTCAGGATCGGACAGAGGGCACTGAGATTCCAATCATCGGGCATACTTTCTTCAAGCCATATTCTGCAAATGAGCTGGTGCATGCACGTAACCAGCTCATCGCCTCCATACTTAAAGAGTTCAGCGGGCAGACCGTCAGCTCCGGCTGCTTTGTTGCTCTTCAGTCGCCATATGGCAACCTTGACCTCTTCATGGCTGGGGGACGGGATCACAACGTCATCATTGATTGGAATTTGTATCATCATCCCTTTGCAGTAGATTACAGAAATACTGTCTCCATAATCTCAGTGCATCTGTATCCAGATTACCATGTTCGTCTCTGCAGGAGGTTGCTCCGGGTTTAAAACCAGTAGTAAGACGCCTTATCTTCTTATAAAAATTTCAAGCATCATGTCTACTCCTGCACATCTCGATTTCCTCACCATTACGCCTTTCTTGCTCCCTTTTCTTTCTTCTAAATAGGCGTCTCTCTTCCCTCCTCTTCTCTCTGTACACCTCCACAGTTGCTCTTGTAGTGGTGGACTGCAACGTTCTTCTGTATGCAGCATTCTTTGCCGCAGTGGCCTCACGACACTCTTCATCGTACCATTGGTTTCTGCGGGGAGAACGCTCAAAACCAAGGACTGTTTCGGCAGCGTTGCGCAGAGAGTGAGCAATGTGAGACCACTGTCCACCAATACTTTCGAGAGAGGACGGGATGCAATGGAGCTCATTAGAAAGGCGATCGGAAAAACGACCTGGCTGTCTCTTGTGATATAATAATAAAAAGTAATTCACAATTTTTTCTAAAAAAAATCATATTCTTTAGAATAAGCACCAGTTTCTGTAGCAAGCATATTCTTTTGCGCTGCGGTGGTTCAATATCAGTGTCGTCGGCAGATATGTCTAGTACGTCTGCATTTTCATCTTCGCTGTCAATATCTGCATCAGTTTCAACTAGCTTAATTATTTTAAAGGCGAATTCAGAATTCATTTGCCAAAAAATGTTCCGCTAATTTATCGCCATTTGACGGCCATTCAGAATTGAACTGGCGGTTATTAAAGGTTGAATTATGAAGAATTATGCTACCACATAATACGATTTTTAACAGTTTATTTTAACCATCATCTAAAGTATGAATGTATTCAGGTTTCATTAACATCAAAATGTTTTGATATTTTTTGGTTGCATTGAAACAGATTGCATTGTTTGTATCGCTGTTTCATTATTTTATGTGTTTAGTACAGGGGTGCCCAAAAGTTTCTTATGGAAGAGTAAACACCAATACATTTAAAGAAAAACTAATTTTTATTTAATATTTTTTGTTGTACAAACTAATACATGAAAAGGAAAAAGAAAACAAATATTTAATTTTTTTTTCATATAGGTACACGGCAAAAAAAATTCCTTTCCATGATCCTTCCAACAAATTATCCAAATTTATGTCAATATCATTTGTAGATAATTTTAATAAGGCCTCATAATTTTCGTTGCTCATTCTACTTCTAAGCTTGTTTTTTATTAATTTTTAATTTGAAAATGCATCAAACATGGCATACAAACATAAAATTTCCTTGTAAAGTAAAGGGTATTTTTTAGTTGTACAGTTTTCCAAAAATTAAAGCCTCTTAAATTAGAAGCTTGCAACATAGGATGCTTTTAGAGGTCCAGTATAAGAATCATTTGACTGAAAATTAAGACGTTGCATGTTTATTTCGTCACTTTCAATGAACCAAAAAAACTTTTTAAGGTCCGTAACTAATTGTTCTTTTGAATCACCTGCTATTTTATTGGCGTTAGTTTAAATTATTTGAAAGCATATTAAAAATTTTGCTTCAGCCTTAAAATTATAAATAAAAAAAAAATACTTTTTCCATTTATTTTGCAAATCCATTTTGTAAGGAATACAATAAAAATACAAAAACCTTTTCAATTATGTGAGAGTAGACTGTGAGTGACCATACAATAATTTTTTTGTGAATAATACCTAAAGTTTGAAAACTGAAACTAACACCAATTTTTTCCAAGTGCATTTTAAAACATACTTTTTTAAAGGATATCATACGTCAAACAAAAACAAATAATAAAATCAGGAAAGTATGCGAAAGTGTTGTTGCATTGAATGAATTTTTTGTCTCATGGATGTGGTTTTTGTTGTAATTGTGGTTGTCGTGTGCCAAGATGAAAAAAAACGTATGTAGTTTTCTTTATGAAAGATTTTGTAGCCTTGTTAATTTATTAAAATTACTTATGTTTTTGATAGAAAAATAAAATAAAAACAGCTTTTCAGGACTTCTAAAAACAATGTCAGTAAATACAGTACAGTATATTTAAATTTAATGATATAATAAAAATTAACGATACAGGTAGTTCTGGTACATTTTAAAAAACACTTTGGTAGGATTTTTATTCAGACTGAGCAACCCTGGTCAAAGACGAGTATACAAAGTTTTTTGTGTTTTTCGTATTGCTAGTGCTGAGTGCTGTATGTGTGCCTTAAAATACACAGCCAGGCCTGCCATATTTGCCGATTTTTTGCTTCAAAAATGCCGATTTTTCAAAAAAGCTTAAAATACTATATTTGTTCTAGTATATTTACAATTTTGAACAATACTGAAATATTTGCTGCAATTATGTATCAAATAGTCCAAAAAGATTAGATCAATTTCACAACATTTAGAAGATGCTAGAAATAAAACCAAAAAAGTTACTGTATCCAAGTCAATCCAGATGGCTATCTAGAGTACTATATTTACATGAGCCTTAAAAATTTACTTTTCGTTGGCTGCCAATGTGGATCAAATTGATACAACAAAAAAAATTATTAAAAGTTTAAACAAATCAAATTGAATATATATTTTTTTTAAATATATTCTTAAAATAGCAAATAATATTAACAGAATTTTTCAAAGTGAATTAACAGAAATACATTACCTGTACAAAAAACAGTATTCTAAAAAATAAAAACATTTATTTAACGGATTTTATGAACACAAATAATATTTTTGAAATTTGATGGGGTGTATTTGGGAATATTGGCTAAAGAGTTTGTTTTGTCCTAATATATTTTAGGAACAATTTAAATTAATTAAATTATAATTTAAAACTATGGAAAGTAATTTGGGCACTTGGAAAATTAAAGACACTAAAAACACGACCGTTTCTATCAAATTTTACTTCGCAAGTAATTTTTTATTTTGTTTTTTCATCTTACAGCTAACTTATATCTATGTACATAAATTCAACCAAACCGCTAATCTTAATTCTATATTAAAATTAATTATCATTATTGAGAGTAAGGATATTATGAATTCATTCGCTACATTATTATTATTGTTATTGGTATTATTATTATCATTATGATTAAGGTTATTATTAATTAATTTATTATTATTATATAGATTGATTATATAATATATAAAGATTACGGCGCAACATTCCGGCCCCATTGAAGGACTTAACGTCTTCAAATATCTGGCAGTGGAGCCAATTTATGGACTGGGCGCTTATATACGCCGCTTCGGGTTTTGACCTCCGCCACTCTGACCTTGCCATCTTCTCCTTCTGTAATTTTGACGACTCTCCCGATCAGCCAATGCTGTGGCGGGCAATTGTCCTCGTGAACGATTACCAACTGAAATACTTTCAGGTTGGGCATTCCGTGGTGCCATTTGGCTTTGCCTTGCAACTCCAGGATATAGTCTCGTGACCAAGCCTGCCAGAATGTCCGCTTGAGACCGCAGAGCAGACGCCATCGCCTGCATAACTTCGCCTCTTTGTCTCTCCCTCCTTCTACGGATTCTGGCGGCAGCGAACGCAGACCCTCCCCGATTAGCAGGTGCGCTGGGGTTAATGCTTCTCCGTCGTTCGGGTCTGGGGACAGCGGTGCAATTGGGCGACTGTTAAGCACCGCCTCTACTTCTGCGAGCATTGTTTCCATTTCTTCTTGGTTGAGTGATGCGTTGCACACGGCGCGCAGAAGTAGGAATTTCGCTTGTTAGACTGCTGCTTCCCACAGTCCTCCGAAGTGAGGCGCCCGAGGTGGTATGAAGCTGAACTTCACCCCGGACGACGCTGCGTACGACTCGACGGCCTGTCGACTCTTGTCGTACGTTTGTTGCCGCTCTTTCAGTACACGGCTGGCTCCTGCGAAATTTGTCGCGTTGTCGCAATACACCGTCTGTGGAAGACCTCTCCTGGCAGCGAACCTTTTAAAACAGAGAATAAACGAATCAGTAGACAGATCAGAGACTAATTCTAAATGTATTGCTTTAGAGGTGAAACACACAAAAACCGCTATATACATTTTTAATGGTGGTCTACCACGAATTCTCAATGAAACGTTTATAGGACCACAGAAGTCTACACCGACTATTAAAAATGGCCGAGTAGCTCTCACTCTATTAGTGGGAAAGTTTCCCATAATTTGGGAAATTAATTTTGGTTTATAGCGGAAGCAATGTACACACTTGCGAACTATCCTACCGCACTCTTCCTTGGCATTTATGAGCCAGATATTTTCCCTTGAAAGGGCTATTAGAGCATGACAATTTTGAATATGAAGATTTCGCAAATATAGTGTGACAAATCTATTTCTTTTTGGTAACAACAGTGGGAATTTGGCATTATAATCCAAATCTGCATTTAGCAGTCTCCCACCTACCCTTATAACTGAAAACTTTCTTCCTTCATCATCAAATGTATGGATGAATGGTGTCAATCTTTGAATATTCGATGGCAAGACTTCAGACTTTTGCATTTTTGCAATCTCCTCAGAAAAATTGGATTTCTGGACTGTCTCTACAAGTCGATAAAATGACCACTTTAATTCTTGTGCAGTAGGTATAATAGTTTTATTCACCTTTCGTTTCATTAAAATGTCAACGAATCTGACTATGAACGATGTTACTCGTAATAACTTTCCGTATGATGAATATTTGTCAATTAGATCAATCAAAATATTCTGCGGATCCTCTACTGCAAGAAATACATTAGCTTTTCTCACTTCCAATAATTTTTGATTCTCTGTTAACTCAAAATGTTCGTTAACAGGCCATTTTGAACTATCGTTTAATAAAAACGATGGTCCTTCAAACCAAATTGAATTTTTTAGTTCGTCGACATCACATCCTCTTGATACAATGTCAGCTGGATTCTGCTTTGTTGGTACATGGCGCCACAAAGCCTGATGCGACCATTCCTGAATCTCAGAGACTCGATTTGAAACAAACGTCGCAAGAGAGGATGGATGAGTTTTAATCCAGTATAGTGTGATTTCTGAATCTGTCCAGAAATAGACATTTTCAATACTGAAGTTTATCATTAACTTAATTCGATTCCACAATTTAGCCAATAGGTGTGCTGCGCATAGCTCAAGTCGTGGGAGAGATTTAGTCTTGAGTGGTGCTACTTTAGATTTAGCTGTAAGCAGCCTTGACACAATCTTGCCTGAGTCAGAACTTCTAATATATATACAACACCCATAAGCTCTTATTGATGCATCAGAAAATCCATGGATTTGAATCTTTGCTGTAGATGTTGTGGAAACGAATCTTGGGATTGTTATTGAATCAATTTTTAGTAAATTAGATTTGAAATTTTCCCAGGAAGTATTTAACATCATAGGAATCGATTCATCCCAGTCAAGTTTTTGAATCCAAAGTTCCTGTAATAACATTTTGGATTTTGTGACGATAGGGCATAAGAGTCCGAGAGGATCGAAAAGTCGTGAAGAAACAGATAAAATGTTTCTTTTTGTCGCTTTTAAATTATGAAAATTGTCTTCCAAATGAAACTTAAATGAATCATTCTTCGGTACCCAATGTATGCCCAAAGCTCTAGCAGATTCAGCGTCACCATGCAAAAGTTTCTCTTTTTGCAATGAGTTCATAAATTCCGGATGATTTTAAACCCATTTAGCAAGTTTAAAACCAGCTGAATTTAAAATTTCATACGTTTGATCACGAATTATTTTAAGATCGTGAAAACTTTCAGCTCCAGTGAGCAGATCATCAACATAAAAATCACTGCGAACAACTTTTGAACCAATAGGTAAAGTCTCTTTGTAAAGGTCGCTTAAATGTATCAAACATCTGATTGCCAAAAATGGCACAGAAGCTGTGCCATAAGTAACGGTATTCAACCGAAATACTTCCAAAACGTCAGATGGATTTTGCCTCCAAAGGATTAGTTGATAATTTCTATCACTCTCGCTAACCAATACCTGGCGATACATTTTCTCAATATCTGCAGTGATTGCATATTTATGAAATCGAAAACGGATTAGTGTAGAATACAATTCTTCCTGAACTGTCGGGCCAACCATTAACAAATCATTAAGTGAAACCAGTGAAGAAGTTCTACAAGAAGCATCAAAAACTACCCTTAGTTTGGTAGTTGTACTCTGAGGTCGCAACACACATTGATGTGGTATGAAATAGTGAGGAAGGTCAGGCACTCTGTCAACAATTGACATGTAGCCCAAATTAAAATACTCTTTCATAAAATCATGATACATTGTTCGCATAATCGAATCTCTTGAAATTTTGCGCTCTAACGAAAGAAATCGTCGTTTAGCGGTTTCAAAAGATAAACCAAGCGCTTTAGTATCAGATTTGAAAGGCAAAGAGACTTCAAATCGTCCTGACGGTAAACGTCGCACTGAATTTTTAAAACTTTCCTCACATTTTTGCTGTTCATCAGTATATAATTTAGTTGAATTTAATGGAAGTTCTTCTAACTCCCAGAATTTTTTGACCGTAGAGTCTAGGGTACTCTCGTTTTCTATAGAATTACTCAAGTGAAAAACTTTGCTATTGCCGCTAGAGCCCTTTGGTTGAATATACTTGCCAGTAATAATCCAACCAAGTGAAGTTTTCTGAAGAATTGGAAGGCTAGGGCCAGATTTAATTTGTCCAACACAAATTAAATCAAAGAATATTTCCGCACCAATTAAAAGATCAATCCTCCGTGGTTCGTAAAAACAAGGATCAGCCAATTCGATATTCTTAGGAATATTCAAGTTAGTCGTATTAATTTTACGATCAGGTTGTAAATTTGTTATTGAACTCAATACCCAAAACTTTGAAGTAAATTGAGTAGAATTAACCCTCGACGTGACAGATAAGTTTACACATGATTTTGAAAATAAATTTGTGTCGCTAATACCATTTAAATTCAATCTACCTCCTTCTCTTTTTATACGTAGCAGCTGTGCAAGTTCTTCAGTAATTAAATTTGGTTGAGAGCCCGAATCCAAAAGAGCTCGTGCTGGTATAAATTGACCAGAACTATTTCTCACCTTTACCACAGCTGTCGCTAATATTATTCTCTCATCTGTTGCTGAATAATTTACAGATGCATTAGGACTTGAAGGCTGTTGGTAAGTATTAGAACTTGTATTTGTGTACCTGTGTAATAGAGCATTATGAGAACTATTACAAATTCTACATTTCGTTGCTGTACACCTTGCTACTGTGTGGCCTGTTTTCAAGCAATTAATGCAAGCTGGGATTGATTTTATAAAATCAAATCGTTGATTCACAGGCTCAGCAGTAAAAGAAGGGCAATTAGTTATAATGTGTTGATTGGATTTACAAAATAAACATTTATCAGTAGATTGTTTAGCTTTTGTGCAATTTAGAGAAGTTCTATTAAATCTTTTTGTAGAAATTTCAGTTTTATTTTTATTCAACCTCGGTCTTGAACTTGAAGATTCATCAGCAGCAATATGCTGATACCGTTTGTTCAAGGCGGTTTCACAGTCTGACCATAGTGGCAACTTTTCGAAATCAAGTTGCTCTTCCCATTTTGATCTAGTTACTGGATCTACTTTTGACATAACCAAATGAATCAAAATCGCATTTGTTATCTTTTTATCATCACCAATCGATAAAAGAGAATCATATATTGCCGAAACTGTATCAATCATGCTTCTCAAAGCAGAGGCCGAAGGTTTAGTGATCTCTGGTAAATCGAAAAGTTTCGATATATTATCGAAGAATGTCAGACATTCATTATCATACACCTTCTTTAAACTGGCCAATGCTTTTGGATAATTTTCAGCTGAAATCTGAAACGCTTTGACTGTACCCAAAGCTTCATCGGATAAGCATGATATCAAATGATTGAATCTTTCTATGTCTGTCAACGTCGGATCGTTGTGGACCAAATTCTCAAATAAGCTCATGAAATTTTTATATTCGGAATATTTTCCGCTAAATTTAGGGAGCTTCATATTTGGTAATCTTGAATGAGGTGGCTGTGAAAAAAACGAATTTTCAGGATTGTGCGATTCTTTATTTTTAGCCAAAAGACTCAAAAACATTGCTTTCGTAGTCACGCAAATGTCCTCAAGCTCAGCTCTATCATCATTCTCGGGATATATATTATCCACTTCTGATTGAAGCGTCATCGCTTGGTCTATATAATTTTTCAGAATATCTAATCTGCATTCCAACTCAATTGGATTAAAAGAAATCGTTTTCTCTGTAATGGACCGATTAATTCTAGTGATATTCTGTACGACCTTTGCTTTTGTAGCAAGTAATTTACCAATATCAGGTTTGGAAGGAGAATCTTGACGTTTTCTAGTAGTCATTTCTTATTAATTATCAAACTCAAATTAGCAGAATAAAATTCCTCAAAGCAATAAATGATAAATATCAAATAATGTTGTGCTTTGGATAAACTAAGTTTCCAACAATTGAAATAAAACGCGATATTCGGTTTTTGTTCGTTCGGTTAATTATCACAATTCCACCAATTCTTTCCTATATATTAGGATAATTATATATTTGAATCGTTTACAGACCTTTGGTTACTCGAATAATCAAATTTAATCACTTTCACCAAGAATTTGAAAATTAATAATATTTAAAATTTGAAAATAATTATGTCAAATGTTTTCGATGCTAGTGTGAACACAATAAATGACATCGATCAACAATTTTCAAGAAATTTAATTTTCACTGCTAGTGTAAACGCGCTGTAATGTAAATAGTCTGTAATACAATGTATATAGGAACAAATGGAATCGGATCGATTATTTTTATTTTATAAAAATAAATGATTAAAACCGAAGAAAACTCACATAAAATGGATAAAATTATTAAATTAATCAATATAGATTTTATATTATTAACACTCGCGAATATCTTCATGCGTTTTATTAAAATTAATAAACAAATAGTTATGTGCAATACCGATAGCACAATTACAACAACAACACGTCTTCTATATATTCTGTATAAAGAGATTGAAATATACGTGTTTTTGTTTATGTTTATGAGAACAAATAGATTATCAGCCTGTTTCTAGAACACGAATGGTGTTTGACATTCGTCTTTTTATATGGGAAACACTAACAAATTTGAGTGTTTTTGTTGTTGTTTCACATATAAAAAGACGAATGTCAAAAACCATTCGTGTTCTAGAAACAGGCTGTATGTCTCAAATTTAAGGGTGATTTTCTTTTAAATATATTTATAAATATCAATATATTTATTAATATCAATATATTTATTGTAAAATATGAACAAATTGTTTCACAAATGATGAAGTGTAAAGTATTTCTTGTGCTGACTTGCAAAATAAAATCAATTTTTGAACAATTTACAAAAATCTCTTAATTTTGATTAAATTACAAAATTAAGGCTATTTAAAACACAAGAGTTTACTTTTACACTTTTACCTGTTGATCTGAATTGGAGGAACTTCCCGAATTATGTTCTGCTCTACAGAGTATACAACGGCAACGGGGCATCTGGACAAAACTTGTTGCTTCCTTCAAAAAACTGGTACTCCAACGTTGAACAGGAATGTTGTTATTTATGTAGTTGCGTTTAGTGTTTATTGTTGTATTTAAGTAGATTTTGTTACTTCGTTTGTTCTTGTATTGTTCACTTACACAACTTTTTGTTATTAAATGTTTTGAAACTATTTATATTCACTGTTTGTTTTAAATATCCATGTATTTTATATTTATGTTTTTATTTTATTTTTATAGTACGTGTTTTTATTATTGTGATTTGTTCAAATAAACTTTAATTAATTTATAAAGTTTATCACACACTTATAATTTTCTAGTCCCTGCTCGGGTGCCAAAATGTTTTGTCCTAATATTTTTTAGGAACAATTTAAATTAATTAAATTATAATTTAAAACTATGAAAAGTAATTTGGGCACTTGGAAAATTAAAGACACTAAAAACACGACCGTTTCTATCAAATTTTACTTCGCAAGTAATTTTTTATTTTGTTTTTTCATCTTACAGCTAACTTATATCTATGTACATAAATTCAACCAAACCGCTAATCTTAATTCTATATTAAAATTAATTATCATTATTGAGAGTAAGGATATTATGAATTCATTCGCTACATTATTATTATTGTTATTGGTATTATTATTATCATTATGATTAAGGTTATTATTAATTAATTTATTATTATTATATAGATTGATTATATAATATATAAAGATTACGGCGCAACAGAGTTAATATCTGAATCAAAACTTCACAAAAACGAAATTAACAAAATTACTAAAAATAAGAATAGTTCTCTTACGGTAATTCTGAGAGAATTTCCTAGCTTTATTGCTAGAAAAGAAAATCAAATTTTAGATTCCGAATTTAGAAAGTTAAAATCTTTGAACTTTGAAGAAATTTTTGAAGGACTTGAAATAAATTTGTAGAATCACTACAAGGAATTGTTTTTTCCAATAACACTATGCGACAAATGAAGACTTTTGGAAAAATGCACGAATACCACAGTAGAGGTTCGATTGTATTACCAAAAGTTAGTAAATAAAGTTAGATCTTGAAAATTTTTCGGGGTCCATTAAAAAAATGTTGTGGTCAATCTGACAAAACCGAGTACAGAGTTTTACTAACCTTTGGTAGTATGATCGAACCTATTCCGTGCATTTCACTGTCGCACTGTGTAATTATTTAAAATTTAACAATTTAAACTGTTTTGATACTGATGTTAATATAGGTTTAAAAAATTGTTGAACTCAAGTATGCATATAGAAAATATATATTCATAAAAAAATTATAACCTTAATAATTGCAATTTGTAAAAAGTATATATTTTATTGATTATCCAAATAATAAGCAAATACTTTTTTCAAGCTCAAGGTCATGACCTTTGGAATAATTTGGAAACAGGTCGAACAATTATATCATTTTTCTGATTTGATTTATTTTATTGATTTTTATTTTATTTTCTATAAATGTTAATGCTGAATTGTTCTGTTTTTGTTAATAAAAATAGGTGTATGGTACTTAAAACGGGAAGTTTTAATTTGCCGATTTTTTTACCTTGAAGTGCCGATAATGCCGATTTTTTTTCGAAATTTGCCGATTTTCAATTAAAAGCATCTGGCACCCCTGTACACAGCCTATAGCAGTGGTCTTCACCATTATTACTCAGGTTAATAATTTGTTCGGATATTTTTTTAGTTTTTCTTACTCTCTTCGTGAATATTACAACCAGGGTTGCTTAATTCCACAAAAATTCTGGCAAACAGCTTCTTAAAATATACCAAAACTACCCGTATCGTTAATTCTTATTATATTAGTTTAAAATTAAATGAATTGTACTTTATTAACAGATATCACTTTTAGAATTCCTAAAACCAGTTTTTATTTTATTTTTCTAACAAAAACCTAATTAATTATAAAAAAATTTGCAATGTTAAAAATCTTTCATAAAGTGGAATCCATACGCTTTGTTTTCATCATGTTAAACGACAACCACAATTATTACAAAAACATGTGTGTGAGACAAAAATTGCGTATGTGTTTATGTTATTTTAGTTTTCAAGAGAGCTAAATTTGTTTGTCAGACACTGAGAACTTTTGATAATAAGCAACATAAACTTATTAATGTTTATATTTCTATTAACTACATTTCAATTTGTTAATAGCATTTACAAACAATTTATTTCATGAATAATTTTAATAAATTAGTTTAAATTTTAAAATTAAAGGTTTTTAAAACGAAAATTTTCAAAAATTTCATTCAAGTTTTTAAAAACAACACAAATGAAGAAACCAATCTTATCTCTCAGTGTATTTTTGTGTGACTCTCTTTGTGAAGACCACTGGCCTATAGCTAAGAGCATTTACAAAAACAAATAAGCACCAAGAGCATAGAGCTTGGGCACCCTTGGTTTAGTACATTAACAACAAACAAGCTGTAAACATCTATGTAATTAAGAAAGAACAAAATGGCAATCGAAAGAAATGAACACTGGGTAAATTTTATT
Source organism: Metopia argyrocephala (assembly GCA_963576795.1). Lineage (NCBI taxonomy): Eukaryota > Metazoa > Arthropoda > Insecta > Diptera > Sarcophagidae > Metopia > Metopia argyrocephala. The sequence goes on along the minus strand of OY756210.1, from coordinate 84,533,216 downwards.
AATTTATACCAGGGACCGGAAATAATTGTTATTTATTTTTTCTGAGAAAAAAGGTTACGCAAAAATGCCCTTTATCTGCATTTGGTTATTTTTAACCATTATCAGTACATTTATATTATTTTGGTTACCGTAACCAATTACAATGAGAAAAACATTTTTTTGATTATAAGTAACCATTATATCAACCAAAAAATATTTTGGTTAAGAATAACCATTATTTCAATCAAAAACTTTTTTTGGTCAGAAATAACCATTATATCAACCAAAAAAAATATTTTGGTTAAGAATAACCATTATTTCAATCAAAAAATTTTTTTTGGTTAGAAATAACCATTTGACCTAAAAAAAAATTTTGGTTACATCCTGAATTTGTAAAATCTTTTTATTGATTTTAATCATTCTTGCAATAGCTTCCTTTGTATCATCCAAAATATACAAAAAAATGTTGCATTTTGTGGGGTAATAACCAAAAAAAAAATTTTTTTTTTGATATTGGTTATTTTTAACCAAAAAAAATTTTTTTTTTAATATAATGGTTATTTTTAACCAAAAAATTTTTTTTATTAGTATAATGGATATTTAGGACCAAAACAAATTTTAGGTTGATATAATGGTTATTTTCAACCAAAAAAAAATATTTCTCATTTTAATTGGTTACGATGACCAAAATAAAATATATTTCTTGTTAATGGTTAATTATAACCATTACAGAAATTCATTGTCATTAATGGTTAAATATGACTGTTTCGTAGTTTCTCTTATAACTGTTACCGTCCCTGATTTATACAAAAGTCTACCTGAATTATGGGATGTGAAAAGTGATAAATAGGGCAACCAAAAATATGCATTAGCATATTTTTTATTCTGAATATTACTGACAAAACAACCAAAATATTATTTCATTTTAGGAAAACCTACGACGTTTAACCCCTATTTGTTACCGCATATTTTTTCATATTTCGTCATAAATGCATTCTTTTGCATTTTTCAAATTTTTTCATATTTGTATGGCATATTTTACAATTTTTTTTTTATGAATTTACGTGTATTACCAAATTTTATTTTTCAAAATAATGACCATATACTGACACATTACTTAAATATAATCTATGAAATAATAACGGTACTCATGAAAACACTTAAAACTAACATTGGGAACATTGGTGAAGCTCCTTTTTAAACTATTGCTCAATAGTTAATGTCAATTTGATGAAAATGTCAAAGCAAAAAACAAATTAAATACAAAGCATAGAAATTTTACATACATTTATTGGAATTTATTGCATAATAATGAATTCTCAATTAAAAGTTACGATTTTTTCAACGTTGTTCCTATTGGGAAAAAAATGTCCATAATTGCATGACATAAAAAAAAACTTAAATTAAAAGTTTATTTTTAAATTAATTTTCATAAGAATATGTAGAAAATCTTGCAAATGAGCGTTATGTAAATATAAAGGAAATTCATTTTATCTGGTTGACGGCTAATTGTTACTCTTCATGTTTTCAAATTTTTGAAAAAAATATCCGTAATTTTACTTTAACATATTTATGTATTATGAGTTTTATATAGCATATTTTTAGTTGCCCTAGTAATAAATATAAAAATAAAATTATAAGAGCAGCAGCATTTGAAAAATTAGTAATTGAATATAAAAATATTGATATAAACGCAAGCATTGAAAATGTTAAAAACAGGATAAGGAACATGCGAATATCATATAAAAGAGAATTAAAGAAAAAGTTGCAAGGTGAAAAAGTGGAGCACTTCATCAATAACAACACTTGTTGCTAATTGAATTACTTCACGATTCATTTTCGCATCCGCTCTTCCGCGCGATGATAATGTTAAAATATAATATAACAGAACTGAGATTGCGTTTATGGTTTCACTGTTGGTTTCAGTGTTTGTGTTAAAACATGAAACCTGAATGTGAAACGTGTTGCAGAAACAAATTGTGTTGTCTGTAGCCAGCATAATATGGTTTTATTCGTGTAGAAAGTCTTGTGAAAAGAGGATAAAATTTTTTTTAAAAATCATGTTATTTCAAAACCTTTCAAAAAAAAATACCGTGTAAATTAGTGCTGCTTTTTTTCACCAACAACAAATGTTGCACGAGGAGCCCAAATACTTTACAATTTTGCTATGAATTCTGTAACACCTCTCAATAATGTACGACTAATTTAGTTGAAAGTTCAAAAGTAAGGTTAATTCCTGCTTTAAAAATATATACGAAATGCAAAATAATATAAAATTAGTGTTAGTAAATCATTTGGAACCTTTTTTTTAAATTATTGCCCGTATTCATAAAAAAAATTGTAGGCTTATTGAGGGTTTATTTGACAAGTATTGCATAGAAATTTATCAAATAAACAATTAATATACCTTCAATATTTTTTACGAATACGGACATGTATGTAAGTATGTATAATTGTCTATATTATTACATACACCCTGATTAGCAGCTTTAATTTTTTCTATGATTTAATTTGATTTATTTATTATATGATCATGCAAACACTACTTTTTGATATGGGAGAGTTATGTTCACATTTCGATTTTAACCCTAGAACCATAACGCTAATTTTTACGCAATTTTTCAAATTAGAATATTTTCAATCTATTTACTTTAATTAAATTTATTTATTTATTTTAATTCATATGTTATAAAAAGAAAATAATTTTTAGTATATTTACATTATTCAGTTATCGTTGTCCATACAATTTTGACAAATTTTAAAAAAAAGTGCACGTAAAATTTACGTACGTTATGGTTCTAGTGTTAATATAAAAGTTTTTATACTTTTTTATTAAATTTTATGAAAAGTTGCGACAAAGTTTGGTCAAGTTTAGCTTCAAAAATAATATTTGTGAAAAAATAATTTTTTTTTCATTTTTATTTACAATATATCCGCATAAGAATAATAAGTAAATTTGATATAATAAAACAACATTATTTGTTGGTCTCCAGTGAGATCAACAAAATTCTAATACAATTTCTGTATAGATAACTTTACAATGAGTTTGTTTTTTTGTTTGTTGTATATTGACAAAAATAAAAAATTAATTTTTGAACGGCAAGTTAAGTATTGTATTTGATGTCTTTTTAATCGTATTACTTCATTGGTAGCATAGAGGAAGCAATGTTTAATGAGTTGTTATGGTGTATTAACCTTTGTTATGGTGTATCCACTTAACCTATTTATTTCATCTATAACTTTCGGAATGACAAGATCGTTGTGAATTGAAAAGTTCGATATAAGCCATAGTGCATTTAGAATTTCCCTCAGAGTTTTAGATTGATACCTTTGCAGTATTTCAAAATTGGAATGTTGTATTCAATAGGGCCAAACTGGTTTTAAGAATGTTTTGTAAATCATAACTTTGTTCCGCAAGCTTAAACGGGATTTTGGACCTAGTAGCCAAAATAGGCTTTTTGTTTTTAAAGTCAAATGATTCTTTTTCGCTTTTATGGGAGATTTCCATGTTAATATCCCATCAATGTGCATTCCTAAGTATTTTACGCAGTTATGAAAATATATAAATGGAAAAATTTCTTTAAAACTTACTTTTTAAATTTAAAAACTAAATCACGTACTTGATGTTTATTAAATTTTAAATATATGTATATTAAATTAATTAAATGTGAAATTATTCATTTTTATTTAAAGTTTTGTGCTATTTATTTTTTTTAGTTTTCATTAAAATGACGCTTTAAACTTTTAATTTTAAAATAGATTCTGGCACGAAAATATATTTTTTTTTATTTTTTTCGCTGCAATTAATATGTTGCGAATGGTTTAGTTTTTTTTTGATTGTGTGAATGTAATGGTGCGGAGGTGTTTTTACTCAATAGAATCGGGACCTTTTATAAAATTAGCGAGACTATAGACCCGTACATCTACAAAAATATTTTAAAAACTATAATGTTACCATTTGCAAAAGGAGAAATGCCTACCGGATGGACTTTTTAATACGATAATTATCCGAAGCATACTTCGAATTATAGTAAATCCTGGATTCAAAACAGGCCTGTGCAAAAATAAAAATTTCATACACAATTGTGCCTTAGACAAACTCACATGTATTATTATGCTCTTGCTTTCAGTCGTCACTGAAACAGCGACGAGTTAACATGCGTGGTATGTTTACGCGGATTTATTTTTTGCAGTGAGAAAAAATTAATAGCAATGCACTCAAATGTTTTTTATTATAAATGCATTTGTAAATCCAATACCTTATTTATCATAGAACATTTAAAAATATAGTTTAAACGTTTTTCAGCGACATTTTCATTAATTTCATAAAATTGCCAATAAATTGAATAAAACAAAACTTCAAATTTTTTTTGTTAAAAAATGAAAAGTACTTTTTATTTCTTTATAGCAGAGTAGTATTTATAAATTGTTCTTAAAGTAATTAAATTTTTTAATGAAAAATTACATATACATTTTATTTAAAAAATTTATACAGTTGCTGATACTGCTACTTACACGTTTAGCAGTGTAATTCTCATTTTCTCACCAACAACCACATTTTTACTTTTGCACAGCAGTGGTGCCAACGTTTTGTAACCAGAACGCGCTGGTCTCCTTCCCAAAACGCGCTAAAACGAGCCAACTAATAGTGTTGACAAATATTTATAAGCAAAACGCGCCATTTCCCAACGCGCTTAATTAAATTTTAATAAAAGTCGACCCATATATTAGAACAAATACGATATTTATTCAAGCAAAATAAGTAATATCGGTATACATATTTGTTTTTGAATTTAATTCAGGTACACAAAGTAGATTCTTACAAACTAACAAACATCAAAAACTTAAAATATATACCATATATCAATAAAAATTTAACTGTTTTGTACTTGTACTTTACCTAAAATTTTACTTGGTGACTTTAAATAATCACTTAAATATTAAAATAATGACTCAGTCTTTTTTTATTTAATATTAAATTTTTAATATTTAACTGACTAAAATCATTAATAAGGAACTTTTTGATATTATAAAATTAAGGTAGAAAAGTAAGTTAAGTTCATTCAAACTGTCTATCTCATCTTCTGGCCATAAAGCCAGAATAATTCGAAGGGTGTAATACTTCGAATTATTATAATTGTTATTTGAATCAATTTTCGCATATACATATAATGGAATATCATAATTTTCACAACAAGAATTTTTTAATCTTAGGCCATACCTACTTAAAGTGTATTAAAGTATAGACCAGAGGTGGGGAACCTGCGGCCTCGAGGCCGCATGCGGCCCTTTGCCCTAGTACAAAATGGTAGAGTTCAACCCTTTATTTTTTACATTGTCTACTCTAAAACGTCAACCAAACCACAAAGCTCTAAAACGTCAACTTTAAATAAAAGAAAATTTTAAATTTAGCAACAGTTAAAATACACAGATTTGTGCACACACACATTTATTTTATTAAATTTGTTCAGAAATTCGGGATTCCCCTTATAAGTATGTGCAGTAGAAAAGAAATCTGTATTTACATATTTATAGTCTTTCTTATGTTTAGTTGCTTTTTTGTTTTTGTAAGTACATAACAGATTTTTTTAGATGCATAAGTATGTGAAAAAGTAAACAAAACTCGGTTTCAGATCTCCTATTTGAGTGTCACATCTTGCTTTGAGTGTCTTCAGCAAACTGTAGTTCACAGTGCGTGCTTATAACAATTACACGGTTTTATTGTATTTCTAGAAAGTATACACTTTGTTAAAGATATTATTTGATATTCGTTTTTTTATCCATCATGTCAAATAGTAAGAGAAGAAAATTGGGTGATGAAAATAGAACATTTAATGTAGAATGGGAGTTAGATTTTTTCTTTACTGCTGAGAAAGATAAAATTATGTGTTTGTTGTGCAATACAGTTTTAAATACTTTAAAAAAAGCGAATGAAAATAAACACTATTTGACTCATAAAGAACATAAATATTTCGCTTTAGAAGGTGAATCACGAAAAGCTGCACTTCAAAAGTTGAAAAATGAGAAACATCATCAGCAAGTATCTTTTATTGCTTTTGTAAACCAAAATTCCGCTGCAGTTGCTGTTACGTATAAAATAGCACATATACTTGGAAAAAGGGGCAAGCCATTTAGTGACATTGAAATAATTAAAGAATGTATTGTTGAAGCAGTGAGTATGTTAGATCCAAGAAATGTCGTCAAATACAAACAATTACCTCTTTCAAGAAGAACTGTAACAGATCGACAGCACGAATTAGCGCAAAATGTAACAGAGCAACTTCATACAATTATTCAAAATGAAGATGTTTATTTTTCAATTGCTTTAGATGAAAGCACTGATAAAACAGATTCGGCACAAGTTTTATATTTTATTCGTGCTATAACTAAAGATTTTCAATATTACGAAGAACTACTTGGGCTGGGTACACTAACTGGAAGAACTCGCGGAGCCGATATTTTCGAAAACTTCAAAGAAGTATGTAATAAATTACAATTGAAAATCAGTAATTTAGTCAGTGTCTGCACCGATGGCGCACCTTCCATGAGAGGCAAAAAAGAAGGATTCGTTGCTTTGTTAAAAAAGGAAAACTTAAACTGGAAAAAGTTGATATCATTTCACTGCATATTGCATCAGCAAAATCTTTGCGCAAAATCTACCATTTTGCAAGACACTCTGGATAGAACCATTGCCATTGTCAACTATATTCGCGTAAATGCAATGCGTCATCGTGAATTTCGGCAGATGCTCTCTTTAGATGAGGAAACGTATAGTGTTAACCTACCATACTACTGCAAGGTTCGCTGGCTATCAACAGGTCAGGTTTTGATAAAAGTTTTGTCTTTACGACGACAAATTTTAAGCTTTTATCAAGAACAAGGAAAACAATGTGATCTATTAGATGAAGTATTTCTCAGAAACCTTGCATTTTTGTCTGACATGATGACAAAACAAAAGAATTTAAATATTTGCCTGCAAGGTGAAACGAGGTATATTTATGAAATGTGGCAAAAGATCCAAGCGTTTAAAAAAAAATTATCAAAACATTGCTTTGTCGATCAGAAATATCTGCGCAACACTTCCCGGAGCTAGCTAAAATGTTAAATGAGCAGAACTTTGAAAACAAAATATTCGATGAATATGTAGGTGTCTTGGATTGTTTAATAGATGAGTATACTAATAGATTTTCTGATTTTGAGGAGCACACTCCTGCTATGAAACTGGCATTTGAACCACATTTAATAGATATATCCGAGGCTCCTGCAGAACTACAAATGGAGTTAATAGATTTAGGGGAAGATAGTATCATCAAATCCCTTTTTAACGCTAGAAAGGATCCCATAGAAATCTGGAAAAATGCTGGTGAATATCCATGCCTTCGAGAACATGATCGCCGTTTACTTTCCTGCTACGGAAGTACCTACTGTTGCGAGACAACATTTTCTCTCATGTCAAAAATAAAAACAAATTTAAGAACGCAAATTACAGATGCACATTTAGAGGATCAATTAAAGATGTGTGTTACGAAGTTTGATCCAAACATACAATTACTGTCAAACAAAAAACAAAGCCAAAAAAGTCACTAACTTAGTGAATAAAAAAATATATTTTATTGTATTTTTTATAATACTTTTATATTATTTTATATATATATTATACTTAAAATTTTTTGTATTATATACAATTTTTTCTATATAATGCAATAAATTGTTAAATCTATAGAAAAACTATAATAATTTCACAAAAAGTCACTTTCTTAGGTCAATCAGCTTATGCGGCCTCTTGTATTGCTGACTAATTTAAATGTGGCCTCTCACTTTGAATAAAAATAAAATACATATTTCAGTGTTCTCTTAAAATCAGGAACAACAGAAAAGAGAACTCTTCAGTACTGCACTTTATGAAGAGTAAGCAACAAGACGTCTAGTGCTCACCTCTATTAATTACAAAGCACTCGGAATAGTCAACCACTGACTCTCGATACAACAAAAGGCCGAGTTCGTTATCTTTTATACGTTGACTTGCTCAAAAGATGTTAACGTATGTATGAAGGGATGATGTTAGAGCAAGGAATATTTTGTTGACGGACATTAAATCAGATAATTTTCAGACGTGTTTTTTTTTAATTTATTTTAAATGTACTTTTATATTTGTATAGCCTGGATTATTTTATTTTCCATTGTTTATTTTATTTATATTTGCATGCATATACTTATTATTAAATTTTTCCTTTAATTTCTGAAAACACCACAACACAACGGCAAAAATAACAACAAAATAAGAACAAAGAAAAGAAAGCAAATTCTAGCATAAATGTACAATATATACGTTGCTTAACTTTGTACTTTACATTGACGGCAACGTATTAAATGTAACAAAGCTCATAATAAAACATGTATTTTAACTTAGCTATCAGTTGAAAAAGTCAACGTAATATAGAGATTCGTAGTTTGGTTGACATTTTAAAGCAGAGTGGGCAAACAACCAAAACATTTCGCAAACGTTACAACAAAGTCATACACTTTTTAAAATTTTTTTAATGGTATTGTACATGAGCAAAACCAAAACAAATACTTTCGAAATGAGAAAGAGCGCAAATAAAGCAATTAGCTTTTCGCTCTTGTGCTTGCTTTGTTATTCCGTTACATTCGTCTAATTTGCTCTTTTTTCTCTTCTTTTTTTCTTTTTCTTCTCATTCATTTTTTGTTGTACCTACGCACATTTGAGTTAGTGTATTTGTAGTACTCAAAACAAAAACAATATACAAATTAAAATGGGACAATCGTTCTCACTGTTTCTGTTTTATTTTTGTTTTACTCGATTTACACAACAAAATGAGATCAAACGTTCAGTTTTGTTTATTTTCGTACTCTGTTTTAAAGTACACAGTAGTGGTGCTTTTTTCGAACCGAATATAAATATTCCATACAAATTATTGTTTATATCCGATACCCGTGAAGATAACAAGGTTTTTAATATTGTTTTTTTCATTTCTGCAAAAACTAACAACGTTTTCTGCAAATTCATTGTTATTCTCTTTTGCAGAAATTTTGCAGACAAATATGAGGGTTTTTAGCATGTCAAGAAGAAGCTATGGGCTCAAAATTGAATAGTTAACAAAGTTTTCAGTGCTGCCAAGACGAACAATTTCAACAAGGTTTTTTTATTCAATATTTAAAAAATCTTTTAGAATGATTCGAATTTTTAAGATTATAATTCATTAATATTTATTATTTATTTAAAAAATTTAAAGAACATAAGTAAATATATATTTTATAAATTATAAATAAATAAATAAAAATTTACTGACACATTACGATCTTAACGAGTTTTAGGAAACAATACTTTTCGCCCATTTAGGCCCATTGCGTAAGTTGTGCCAAAAATCGGAAAGTGGTGGGGGAAGGTGGACCTAATGGACTAAAACGTGACATACCTAGTTTATTCAGAAATAGTTTTTTGTCCATACAATCGATTCAAAAGAAGATTTCTAAGGCATTTCACTCATATACATGTTGCCCATTTTAGCCCACTGTGTGAGTTGTGCCAAAAATCGGAAAGTGGTGGAAGATAGTGGACCTAATGGACTACAACCTGTCAGTTCAGTTTATTCAGATTTAGTTTTTGGTCCGGAAAACTCTCAGTAAACAAAAAATTCGTTTAAACAAACAATGTTTCAGAAACTTATGAGTGAAACCGCCTTAAGCGGCTATAGGTATCGAAAAAAACACCACTAGTGTTACAAAAAGGTTTTGATGTTTTCAAATGTTGACGAATTCTAGTGTTGATGTTAACCAAAGCCAGAGCGATAGACGTTGTTATCTCAGGACACAATGTTACATTCAAAGTTTACAAATTCAAAATCCGTATGGACTCGATCAATTACAGCTAATTACGCTACTGTTTATATTGATAAGAATTATCTGTCCTAAGTTGAACGGAAATAAATTTGGTTACAATATTGCACTTAGTCTTTCTTATTTGCAATCAGGATATAATAGGATAGGAGGAAGTGGCAGCCTCGCAATGACAAGGCACGCTTTAGCACGCATAGCGGCCAGTTGTGATACCACATTATGCAGGGAGCCCTGATAGCCAGAGGCTCCACATAAGAAGCACTACTTCCCCAGAAAATCATGCTGGAAACCAACCAGAGAGCCTAATGAACTTGGAAATTGAACCAATGTCCCGGGTGGACAGGTCAGTCAATCCATCTAGGAAAGGAGATCCTAATGTAAGAAATCTTCGTCGGGCCAGAGAAGGCCACTGGCAAGTATAGTGAACCACAATTTCCCCTTCCTCGATCGACCCGCAGCAACGACAGAAGTCGTCCGCAGGCAAGCGCAGCCTCTCTGCATGCCTGCCCATCACGCAGGGACCCGTGAGGACAGATACAACGGAAGAGATGTCCCTGCGGTTCAGTTTAAAGAGTTGATTGGTACGCCTCAAGTCCATCCTTGGCCAGGTGAGTCTAGAAATTTGACAGGACTCCTCCCGCGACCAGGACAGGTGCGCGTCCAATAAATGTTTCCTCCTAATAAGGAGTCTAACGGAGGAAAGAGTTATACCCACTTCAACATGAGGATGAACGTTCGGCAGAGACGTGCCCGCCCCAGCCAATTCATCCGCAATACAATTACCCGTGATGTTCCTGTGACCAGGAACCCAGATCAGACTAACGACGCACTGCCTCGAGACTGCCACAAGGGTATCGCGACAGTCGCCGACAATTCTAGAGTTTGTGTTCAAACTCGACAGGGATCAGATAATATGGTGATACTGGCAGTGGGAGTGCCACCCTGAAGTATCACCTTTGCAGCGTGACATATAGCCATTATTTGGGCCTGAAAAACGCTACAATAATCAGGGAGGCGAAGGGATATGGAGTGGGTGAGCATCTCTAAATAGATTCCACACCCCACTTTATCCCCAATCCTGGAACCATCAGTGTAGACTTCAACCGATCCACTGGGGATGATCCCGCCAGAGGCCCAGTCATCCCTACTTGGGATCACCGCGCGGAAGTCTCTGTGTATTTCCAGTCTCGGTGAGGTGTAATCAATATTGTCCCGTATCCGAGGTTCCTCTAAAAGAATAGCGGAGTGCCCCGAGGGAACAATATTCCACCGTGTTAGTGCATTGAGTCTTACCACCCCAGCATAACAAAGAGTGCCTTCGTGGGGGTGGTCCGTAATGCACCAGTATTCTGCACTGCTGCCGACCTCCTGACCTTATCAAGGAGTCTGACATTGCAGAACTTGTCGAGAGTGGTCCACCAAAAGACCACTCCGTACAAAAGATTCGGTTCTATGATCGCCGAATAAATCCCGCGAACCACGCGAGAACGTAGTCCCCATCTTGCCCCTACTGCCCTGCGGCAGCAGTAGATAGCACAGGCAGCTTTACGCGCCCTTTCAGCTAGATTAGGCCCCCAGTTAAACTTGGGGTCCAGAATGAGGCCAAGGTACTTGACCGAAGTACTCAAATGCAGTCCAACCCCGTTCAGGCTCGGCAGAGCGAAATTAGGTACCTTGTACCGTCTCGTAAAGAGCATCAAGTCTATCTTGCCAGGATTAGCACGTAGTCAAAATTCCCGGCACCACCTAGATACAACGTCCAGAGCGAGGTTGAGCTTGTCAGACAATGTCTGCGGGCATATCCCAGACGCCGCGATGGCGATATCATCGCCATAAGCAACAACTCTGTTACCAGAGATTTCCAGCTCGATGAGGAGAGTGTTAACAGCAAGGTTCCAGAGAAGTAGAGAGAGGACACCAACGTATATTCCCTAAAATGCAATGACCTATCCACCTGAGTGATCAGTGAGTGCAGAGCAGTATCGACCGATCTCCCTTTGATGTAGGCATGCTGGAAGGTAGATAGTAGTGAAGGGTGGATCGAGTTCCTGATATGGAGGTCAAGAACTCTCTCCAACGTCTTCAATAGAAAGGAACATAGACTGATTGGTCGAAATTCCCCGGGGAGAACGTGTGATATTTTTCCGACTTTGGGACTGAACACCACATTTGCGATCCTCCAGCGCAGAGGAATATAGATCAGATCCAAACAGGCATTATAGACCGACAGAAGCCAGGGGAAATTGAGATCCTCACCATTCTGCAGATCAGCCGGAATAATGCTATCTGGACCAGGGGATTTGTATGGTTCGAAGGAGCCTATAGCCCAGTGCAATTTCTCAGAGGTTATGCGAATTAAGGAGGGGTGCTTTGGAATGGGCGCGACCGCACGAAAGACGGTCTGACCTGCAGCGTCGACACTCTCCGGAAAGTGAGTGTCTAGGAGCAGGTTCAGCGTCTCACCAGTTGAGGTAGTCTAGCTACCATCAGATCTCCGAATGCTTCCGAGAGATCCCTTGGAGGAGCTCAAAACCTTGCGAAGACAGCTGACCTCCGCTAAGGATTCAACGCTATCGCAGAACTCCCTCCACGAAGCTCTTTTCGCCAGTCTAATCGCATATTTCAGCTCCCGTTTCTTTGCCTTGTAGAGATCCCATTCGCTCGTTGGCTTAGCTCTGTTAAAGAGCCTACCGCACACACTACGAAGATCCTCAATATCCTGATTCCACCAGTTAGGACTAGGCCTACCCCTGTACACAGGAGTCTTAGTGGAGGATAAGGCAGCATTCTCAAGGGCAGTGGATAATAAGTCCACTGCCCTGTCAATCTCAGGGCAGTCACGGATGGTGGGAAGAGACTCCGGAAGACCCTGCCGAAGCTTAACCCTAAAAAGAGACCAATCCGTACTCCTCCTATTAAAACAAAGAATCTCCCTGCAGGGGGAGAGAGCTAGGTCAAGACAGAAGACAATGTATCTGTGATCCGAGAAGGAGCATTTGCAGATACATGCCAGTCCAAGACCCTTTCAGAGAAATGATCACTAACCAAGGTGATATCAAGAACCTCCCTTCTAGTCGAAGTCAAGAAAGTTGGTTCATCACCGTGATTGGCAATATTGAGATTATGCATCAAAATGAATTCAAAAAGACACTCACCTCTTTCACTGGATACCTTGTCTATTTGCCTCTGCAACCAGCTGACCAACGGGTTCCTGCGGGGGATTAGGCCCGTAGTCTTGGGCGAAGTACGAGGACACTGTCATTAGGGATGAGTTGCCCAAGGTAACCACCATAGCCACGGTGTCCTTGTCGCTGAACCTGTGAAGTAGACAAGTATCAATTGAGGATTTAACCAAGATGCAAGCCCTAGGCCTACCTGTATTCTGAAATTACACCGTCCTGTAACCGACGGCGTTGAGTCCACAAACCTTCCCATCATGGGTCCAAGGTTCCTGGACTAGCACGAGCTCTCAGTCTTCCTTCGCAAGAAGTAGGAGCAGGGCCGCAGACGCGCCTTTGGATTTATGAAGATTTACCTGGATGACCCTGATCATTAGGGACAACCAGAGTGCCGTTGGCATCGTCCTCCTCCGATAAAGGAGACACAGCACCCGCATTAATCTCTAATCTGTTGAACATGTCCCCAACCAACTCGAAATTGGAAGCATAGCTCAATTTGGAGCTCTGAGAGGATTGGCTACCCACGTCCTTATCTAAATCGGTTACCCTGGAGCTACTAGGCTGAACCTGCGGAGTCGGCAACCCAGCTGGGGGAAGCCGAGCCAACTGGGCATCAGCCTTATAGACATTTAGTGTAATAGCCCCAAATCCGTAATTAATCACGCCTTCTCGGGCGTTGATAAAGTAAAGCGACTTCTCATCCAGTATGATAATGGCTTCGCGCAAATTACCCCTAGCCTCACCAACTTTAGCTACCCTCCAGTTATCGGTGAGTAGATCGGTATTGCTGTACTTCAGGATCAGAAGTATTTCCTTTGGGTTAGAGGGCTCTGCTGGAATACGAGCCCTTGAACGAGGTCGTTGAGGGATCTTGTCCAGACGATTGGCCTCGAGCTTAGCTCCCGGCTACACCTCTCCGACCTAGCTTATAGCCATCTTATACAGCTCCATGGAGCGGAATCTGCACAGGCTATGACTTTGATGTGCCCTTGGAACCACCCTGCATCGCCGGCAACTGGGTGAAGGGCCGGGGTTAGACGATATAACGTCTAAGAAAAGTTTGAGGAGGGCCAGTTCCACCAACTTCCACTTAGCGGGAGTGATGGTGCCCTCCGGATGACTGTGGTCGATCACCACCGAAGTCAGGCTCTCCTTTACAACCTCGCTAAGAGGTTTAGAGGGTCTGGGCTTGGGTGGTAGAGTTTTAGGCCTCTTGGACGACTGCATAGGAGCCCGAGCAGTTTGCTCGTCGGATCTCTGCCGCTTCACCGCAGCCTCGGGTTTCACCCGCGAGGCAGAAGTTCTAACACCGACGTGAGCTCTTGCCCACGTCAATCTGCCTTTTTCCTCCTCCGACAGAAGAGCGGGATCATTAGCACCTAGTCTGGAGATGATGCGTGTACCAGATCTCCGCGTTCTATACGCCCTAGTGCTAGCGCTTATATGGCGTTTCCGCCCTTAGAGAGATCTGTACCAGAAGAAGAAGGTTTGGTACCTAGGACTGACGTTCCCGATCTGTTAATCAGTGTCTTTGCGTCAGTCGACAAGCGCTGGGTCTTACTGCCATCCCTAAATAAAAGCCGCAAGCGTTTTCTAGCTGGCAAAATTTCTCATGCACATACAATTTGTATGGAGCATCCCAAAATAACGCGGCGGCAACGCTTTGCAATTGGAAAATCCAATTTTGAAAGAGCGTTTAATAGTAAAGTTGGTCGCAAAAAGCAACTAAAATGTAAACAAATAGGAAAAGAACAGGGTTGTGATATAAAGATATGTTATTTGCATAACCATGTTGTTTAAATTCATTTTTTTTATCATGTATAAAATATATAATGAAATATGATATGAATTAAATTTGTATTATTAATACTTCCTTTTTTTGAATTAAATATTTGAATTGTATTTAAATTGTGCTAAATTTTGTCATTTGACTGTAAAATATCATTGTGAATTAATGGATAAAAAAAAATTGGTAGTTTGCTTCCAATAGAAAGGAAAAAATAGATTGTTGTAAACTGTTTTTTTCTATATATATTTTATTATTATTATTATTAATCGAACCTTGAAAGGGAAAACAACCCAGTGTACAATATTTTCTCAAAAGTTATTATTAACTATTATAATATTCTTTAATTGTGTAAAATAAATTGTAATAATACACAACCCTCAAGTTATTCTCAATTTATTGGCTGAACAACATACATAGTTACATACATAAGTACATACTATATATGTGAGTATACATCTGATAAGAAATCTAAATTTATTTAAATATGCAAATTAATTTCTAATGGTGTTAATTATGCATTTTTAAACATGGTCCTTCGAGTATTTTAGACAACGACCTATAGATTAACATACGATCCTTTCCACCCTCAAATATTTATTTATTTGTATTATTATATCCACCCCCAAATATATTGATTTTCTTAGCTAATTATTCACATAATTACACACATAATTATTATTATTCACATATTACACACATGCATATACATAAATACATATATGTATGTACTTAAAGAAGAAAATAAAATATTTATACGGTCCACTAACAATAACAACACAAAAATTAAAATACAGAAATAAGTATTTGTCTAAAAAAAATTCATTAAACGTGGCAACAGCGAAAAAATTATCACTCCTTATATTTAAAAATCAAAAACAAATCATCAAAAAAAAAAAAAAAAAAACGAAAAAGGAGAAAAAATATTCAAAATAGGAACAACTGGAAAAGGTATTACATTTGGCACTTAAATATTGTTGGGAGAGCGTAAAAGGAACATTTGAAAAAGAAGTACAAAGCAATTGTAACATCAAAGACGACAGAAGTTATCAGTTTATTTAGTGCGGTTCGTTAAAGAGGATATCGGATTCTTATTAAAAAGTTATCAAAGAAAAAATAGTAAAAGAAAACTTCTAAATAAATACTGTGAAAAATAGAAAAGAAAACCCTAAGAAAAATAGAAACTGTGCCTTATAAATAAATACTTATAAAATCAACTTTGGAAAATCATAAAAAATTTGTGTTCTAAATTCAAAACAATAACAAAAAAGCCAATTAGTAGACCTGGAATTAGAAAATCAAAATAAAGTGAACTAAATAAAAAATAGAAAGAAAAGAGACTTTCACAATTCAAACACTCACCCAAGATCAATTGAAATTGCCATAGGATAAGTTGTTCAACTGGATAAATCCCTGTAGAAAATACGAAGCAAAGATTCGAGTTGGAAAGTATATGGACTTTTTAGAAGAAGACACAAACAGCAAGAAGAGTAAGAATAGAAAATCAATTCCTACATATAAAACTAATCTATTGGGAGAAAGCGATAAAAAGGAAAAAATGTAAGTTAAATACATATTTTCTTTTTTAAAAAAAAAAATCGAAAATCTAATAAGAAACAGTAGCTACCAGACACACACACACATTCACATACCTTCATAAACAAAAATAAAAAAGAAAAAATTTTTTCTAAACAATTTTGAACACAATTTTGAATAATACAACATACACACCATATTTCTCACATACATAAAATCAAATATTTTAAAACATTTTCAAAAACTCTAAAAGGTTATCATACAACACTAGCAAACTTTGCGTGTAATAAATGCCGCAAATCAGTTCTTTTTTGTTTTTGTGAAAAACAGAAAATAAATAAAAGTATATTAATAAATATATTTACAAATACATCCCAATATTTTAAAACATCTAAAAACCCAAAATTGTCGTACTAAAACAGCAACAAAATCAGTGTAAAATAAATTCCGCAATTTATGTACTTTTGTTTTTGCAAAACAGAAAAAAAAACAACAACCACCGGTTGAGTGCAATAAGAAAACGCATATTACAATTTAAAGAGATTTATATTTGAATAATTAAGAGAAGGACAACTCGTACTCTTTTATCTTCTATTTGTTTAATTATATCAAGAATTTTATTGCACATTATGAAAAGGATGCCGGATGGTAATTTTAATATATTATATTAAGCAGTACGACGATCGCCAATAAGAATTTTTGATGAAAATTTGGTGTTTTAAAAATTATTTGTATTACCTAAAAGAATTGAATGATATAACTATTGCTGTCTTAATTGAGAAAGTTATTTGTGTTAATTTTGCTTGAAAAATCTCAGTGGAATTATTCAATCGAAAATTTTAATTTTGCTTGTTGATAACATAACAAAATTATAGAATATATTACTAATGATATAATAAACTTATAAAAAAAAAAAAAAAAAAAAAAAAAAACTTAATATATTACTAATGATATTTTAATCAAAATTAAATATTTATTACCCGTTCACGTTACCCAGTGAACATAAATTTTTTAATTTATTTTTAATCAAAACTAAATATTTATTACCCGTTCACGTTACCCAGTGAACATAAATTTTTTAATTTAATTTTAATCATAATTCAATATTTATTACCCGTTCACGTTACCCAGTGAACATAAAATTTTTAATTTATTTTTAATCAAAATTAAATATTTATTACCCGTTCACGTTACCCAGTGAACATACATTTTTTAATTTACTTGTCTCAGAAATTTTTGTTTGTTTTGAGTTGTACACTGGTTCATTACTCAAACGAAATTTTTTTTATAAACATATAACCAGTTCACAACCCCAGTGAACAATTTTATCTCATTTTCACTAATCCCTGTGAAATCTTCCCCATCAGTTTACTAACCCCAGTAAACAATTTTAATTTTATTTAGAATTAGTTCACAACCCCAGTGAACATTTTTATCACATTTTCACTAACCCCTGTGAAAACTTCCCCATCAGTTTACTATCCCCAGTAAACAATTTTAATTTTATTTAGAATTAGTTCACAACCCCAGTGAACATTTTTTATCACATTTTCACTAACCCCTGTGAAAACTTCCCCATCAGTTTACTATCCCCAGTAAACAATTTTAATTCTATTTGGATCTAGTTCACAACCCCAGTGAACATTTTTGTCTCATTTTCACTAACCCCTGTCAAAATTTTCATTTTAGCTTACTATCCCCAGTAAACATTTTTAAATTTATTTGGATTCAGTTCACAACCCCAGGTGAACATTTATATCACTTTTTCACTAACCTCCGCGAATATTTCTTACCAGTTTACTATCACCAGTAAACAATTTTGATTTTTTATTGACAAATTGACTCACTACCCCAGTGAACATTTTATTTGCATTCAGTTCACAACATTTTGTGTTTTGCTTATTTCACCCAGCAAACATTTATATTGCTATTGTAGTTTACGAACACCAGTGAACATTTATATTTCTCAATTACACTTTCCCAGTGTACCCCTCTGAAATTTAATTTTGTATTTGGCCAATTTCTTTGAGCTCGTTTCACATTAGCATTTGGAAAGATGGCGGATGAATTTATATTCGATTCCGACAATCTGATAACATTTTGTCACGAATGCGACAACCTGCAGATTGACGATGTGACAGACACGTTATTGGAGGTTAAAGTGCAGGACCTCAATGATCGGTGGTCAACTCTCCAGTTGTCATTTAGAAAGCTTTGCTTAGACATAGACATAAAGAAGGAAAAAGAATTTTTGGAATCGGTAAAAAAGAAGCACTCCGCATGCACCGATGCATATCATAAGTCTAAGGCAAAGATTATTGATATGCGAAAATCTCTTATAGCAAGCGTTTCAACTCAGGGCTCTCAGCCATCATATATTGAGGATGATTATGCTCATGTTAACGTCCCCCCTTGTGATACTGACATATTTTACGGTGGATATGAAGATTGGCCATCTTTTAGGGATATGTTCACTGCAGTTTATATTGATAACCCGAGAATACCGCCGGTACAAAAGCTGTATCACTTAAGATTGAAAGTACAGGGCCAGGCTGGTAGTATAATTCGAAAATATAAGTTGTGTGCTCAGAACTTTTCGCTTGCATGGGACGCCTTGAAAGACAGGTATGAGAACCAGAGGATTCTAGTTGAGAATCAAATTAAAACTTTGCTCAATCTACAACCAATAACCGTCGAATGCAGTAAATCTCTCCAACATATTCAATGCACAATTAACGATTGTCTTTCTGCAATAAGGGCGCCGGATGTTCCCACTGGTGATTGGGACCCTTTCATCGTCATTTTATGTTCCAGCAAATTACCGAAAGAAACTTTAGCGTTATGGGAACAATCCCTTGAGTCCCATAGGAAGTTGGTGAAATGGGAACAAATGGATAAGTTTCTCTCCCATCGGTTTGAAGTTGTTGAACGTTTGGAGTGTTGTAACAAAGAAACGAGACCAAATAATCAGGACCGGGATAATAACCGGAAACCAAAAGAATATCATTCGTCCAATATTCAATATGTTTGCAGGCTTTGTAACTCCAAACACGCGCTGAAACTCTGTCCCAAATTTCTAGATCTCGATCCACATGCTCGTAACCAATTTGTCGCTAACAATAAGCTTTGTCTTAATTGTTTATCATATTCTCACCAACGGAAGGATTGCCCAAGCAAATTCTCTTGCTCTTATTGCAAAATGAACCACCATTCTCTGCTTCATTTTTCAAGACCCTCAGGATCTAATACAGAAGTGACTAATGTGGCTAATATTAGATCTCACAATTCCATTCCAGCCAGAGAAACACATCCTGCACGAACTGCAAGTAATGTCACACTTACACAACATGATATTTCTTGTGAAAATACCTTACTCCCCACGGCAATGGTTCAAATTTTGCATCGAAATGAATATTTTAGTGCTCGTGCATTTCTCGATCAAGGATCAGAAAAAACATTTATTTCAAAGGGGCTACAACAGCGCCTTATGTTACCAACCGAACCACGACCATTTCAAATCTATGGAATGGGAGGTCAAGTTATAGGCCAGTCTAACTCAGTATGTAATTTCACACTTGTCTCAGAAGTGGGAAATCGACATATTGCGGTCACTGCAATAGTTGTACCCAAAATAACACGCGTGTTGCCAAGTTTTGAGCCCGTGAGGACATGTATACCTCCATCAGCTATTACGGGTATCAAACTGGCCGACCCTAAATTTTATTTGCCAGGTCATATAGATCTCCTCATTGGTAGCAATATTCTTCCCCAAATCCTTCTTGAGGGCGTAAAGAGTATATCTCAGACTCTTATAGCACAGAACTCGATCTTCGGTTGGTTTATAAGTGGTCCTATTAGAAGAGAACAAACTGCTACTTTCTCAATTGCTGCTCAGGAGATCTCATCAGATAACATTGGCGATCAGCTGAAAAGGTTTTGGGAACAGGAGGAAATCCTGGAGAGTCGTCCTGTTTCCAAGGAGGATGAATATTGCGAAACTTTATACCGAACAACTACTTTTCGGAACACGGACGGACGGTATGTAGTGAAACTCCCCTTCAAAACAGAATTCCCCAGGGAAATATCCTTAGGATCATCTAGATCAAATGCGAAAGCTCAATATTTACAATTGGAGCATTCCCTAAGTAAGAAACCCGAACTAGCAGAGGCATATAATAAAGGATTAGAAGAATACCTAACGCTAAACCATATGGAGCCGACATCGGACATAGAGAGAATTTCTAGCCATGGGTATGACTCATTTTACTTACCCCATCACGCTGTGATAAAACCCGAAAGTCGTAGTACGAAAGTACGAGTAGTGTTTAACGCTTCAAAAGGATCAAGCTCTTCATTTTCTCTTAACGACACTCTATGCACAGGTCCAGCACTCCAGGCTGACCTGATGCAGATGATCCTAAAGTGGCGTCTTTATAAATATGTATTTAATGGCGATATCGAGAAGATGTATCGTCAAATCCTTGTGCACAACGAGGATATTCAATTTCAGCGAATTCTATTTCGCAGGCAATCAAACGGTCCCATTCAAGATTTTGCGCTAAAAACGGTTACTTTTGGTGTAAATTGTGCTCCCTATTTAGCCATCAGAACCCTTATACAATTAGCTCGAGACTCAAAAGACCAATTCCCCCATGCAGCTCATATTTTGACAAACGATACTTATGTGGATGATATATTATCAGGCTCTCATGATATATCATCCGCCATTGAAAATCTAACTCAAGTAGTAGCTGTACTTAAATCCGCTGGTTTCACTTTAAAGAAGATCACTTCTAATTGCTCTGATATCCTGATTTCTGTCCCAAAAGAGAATCTGTTGGACTCAGACTTCCTGAAATTTGACGAAACCAGTGCCACGAAAATGCTCGGAATTCAGTGGAATGCTTTGTCCGACTGTTTTTCATACACGATAAAACCCGTTCAACCCGCTGATTCAGCAACCAAGAGACAAATTTTATCACAGGTCGCAAAACTGTTTGATCCCGCTGGTTGGATTTCTCCAATCTGCATTCAGGCCAAAATTTTGCTTCAGCATCTTTGGTTGGAAGGCACTTCTTGGGATGAGAAAGTCAAATCAGAAACTCTAGCATCATGGAACATATTTTTGGAAAATCTCCCTGTAATAACTCAATTCAAAATACCACGTTGGATTAATTTCGAACCCTCCTGCGGTTTACATATTCACGGCTTCTGCGACGCCTCAGAAAAGGCCTACTGCGCCGCCATATATCTGCGAATTCAGAATGAAACTAGTGTTTACTCTCACCTTTCTGTTTCGAAGACAAAAGTTGCCCCGATCACCCCTGTAAGTTTGCCCAGACTTGAACTCTGTGGAGCAGTTTTGCTGTCGAAACTCATCAAGCAACTTAACAACCATTTACCAACCAACAAGTATGAAGTATATCTCTGGACCGACTCCTCAATCGTTCTTGGTTGGCTAGCAAAACCCCCGAATTCGTGGAAGACTTACGTCGCAAACCGCACAGCCCAAATTATGAAAAATGTCGGAAATGTATCTTGGCGTCACGTTAGATCTGCGGATAACCCGGCAGATCTAGGCTCACGAGGTTGTGATGCTAATCAGCTACTGCATAACTCGTTGTGGTGGACCGGGCCAATTTGGCTTCAAAAAAGCCCGGAAGAATGGCCAAAGGCCATAATAATCCCAAATACTTCGATTGAACTAAAGAAAGTCAGATCATTTCACTTACAAGCTAGTGATAACACTGCAGAGGAAGTTCTCGATGATAATAATAACGGCGATGTTTTAAATCGGTTTTCAAAATGGGACAAAGCTATTCGTGTCATGACCTATGTCTTCAGATTTCTCAATTTTACCAGGGCAAAATGTAAAAACTCAGTGAACGCACACCCTAACACTCGTTCTCGAAAAAAAGAGAATACCTCGACTCCCGGATTATCTTTATTGATTGTTTACACTCCGAAAATTGACCATGCGGAGTTCATGTCAACGAAAACCAAATTAATAATTCTGACTCAAAGAAGATACTACAATGAAGAATATAATTCCCTATTGAAGCTCAAAATGCTAGAAAGAAAGAGCCCCCTACTTGCATTGAATCCCTACTTGGATGAGAAAGGTATCCTCCGGGTGAATGGAAGGATATCCAATTCTGAATTGCCATTTAGGGAAAGACACCCCATAATTTTGCCGGTCAAATCCGCATATTGCAAATTGTTCATACGTTATACCCATAATCTTTTGCTACATGCTGAAATCAGCCTATTAACGAGAACAATTAGAGGTGAATATTTTGTCCCCCGCTTAAAATCGGCAGTACGATATTGCATTCGAAATTGTGTCATATGCTGTCGATATAAGCAAAAGATAAGATCACAAATCATGGGATCTCTTCCTAAAGAGAGGAGTACATTTTCCTTACCTTTCACTGTCACCGGATTAGATTTCGCTGGACCCTTTATGATAAAAACATCGTTACTTAGAAATGCCCCATGCCACAAGAGTTATGTCTGTATATTTGTGTGTTTTTCTACAAGAGCTATACATTTGGAGCCATGCACAGATTTGTCCGCTAACTCATTTCTAGCGGCCTTTGCAAGATTTGTGGGTCGTCGAGGTCTTCCCAAGAAGATAATGTCCGACAACGGAACAAATTTCGTTGGCGCAGAAAAGGCTCTTCGTTCTGAATATGAAGAATTCATAAAATCTGCTTCTAGAGAAACGATTGACAAATACGCGGCTCAAAATTTCCATTGGACCTTTATACCTCCTAACGCCCCTCACATGGGAGGATTGTGGGAGGCAGGAGTTAAGTCATTCAAGACTCACTTCAAAAAAGTTGCTCAAGGCATTAAATATACTTTCGAAGAGTTCTCCACTCTTCTAGTACGCATCGAAGCAACTCTTAATTCAAGACCAATGTCTCCGATATCTGACGACCCAAATGAATTACTTGCTCTAACTCCCGGCCACTTTCTTCGTGGTGCACCCTTATTGTCCATACCCGAAACTCCCACCGAAGACATCACTGTTCGTGATCGTTGGGAACGAGTTAAGTCCCTTCATCATCGCTTTGCTCAGCGTTGGAAAACGGAATATCTCTCAGAACTCCAAAAACGCTACAAATGGCAACATATAGAAGAAAATATAAAGGTCGGACAACTCGTTGTCATCAAAGAAGATACTCTTCCCCCCAATGAATGGAAATTGGCTCGTATAACAAGAATATATCTTGGTGACGATGGTAACGTTCGTGTTGCTGACTTGAGAACACAAAACGGTGTTATTACAAGGGCTATTACAAAGTTGTGTATACTTCCTGTTAATCCTGATGGAAGTGAGAGTAATTAATTGAATAATCCCAAATTACTTTATCTGTTTTACACTTCACCCACAGCTCATTTTATCAACACCCACAAATTTTTTGTTAATTATATATTTCTTTCTACCTATCTAACACTAATAGCATTTTTCATTAACAGGGCTCCTAAAAACAAAAATATATATATTTGCCTTATTTGCCACAATTATCACCCATTAAAATTCTGCAAGAGGTTTCAAGGTATGTCGATAGAAGAACGCCGACGTCGGGTTAGGCAGCACGGCTACTGTGGAAATTGCCTAGCCAGATCCCACTGTACCGATGATTGCACCTCCTCCACAGTGTGTCACCGTTGTGGCTGGTTCCATCATACACTTCTCCATGAGCCAAGAGGCGAAGTAAACTATTCCCGCAAATGTTCACGACCAAGCAGATCTATGGGAAAACCATCACAAAGGCCAGGAAAGGTGGTTAAGCGCCAACCTAAGAAAGACCTTGCGGATGTCACACCTCCAACTGACCGTAAGAGAAACTTATCGAGATCGCGGAATAACGAACAGAGGAAAATACTCCAGAAGGCTATCAATGCTTTGGAAAGGTTACAAAAGGCCCTTTAATATGTTGTCCATTCTGGCCAAGGGCCCCAGGATGTTTAAATTCATTTTTTTTATCATGTATAAAATATATAATGAAATATGATATGAATTAAATTTGTATTATTAATACTTCCTTTTTTTGAATTAAATATTTGAATTGTATTTAAATTGTGCTAAATTTTGTCATTTGACTGTAAAATATCATTGTGAATTAATGGATAAAAAAAAATTGGTAGTTTGCTTCCAATAGAAAGGAAAAAATAGATTGTTGTAAACTGTTTTTTTTTTTCTATATATATTTTATTATTATTATTATTAATCGAACCTTGAAAGGGAAAACAACCCAGTGTACAATATTTTCTCAAAAGTTATTATTAACTATTATAATATTCTTTAATTGTGTAAAATAAATTGTAATAATACACAACCCTCAAGTTATTCTCAATTTATTGGCTGAACAACATACATAGTTACATACATAAGTACATACTATATGTGTGAGTATACATCTGATAAGAAATCTAAATTTATTTAAATATGCAAATTAATTTCTAATGGTGTTAATTATGCATTTTTAAACACATGTTTTATTCGAAAATGCAAAAAATAAACAAAATAGAAGATAATAAATATTAATATTAAATAAATAAATAAAATATAATAAAAATAAATAAAATAACACTATAAAGTTTAGTTTATGTTACAAATACCAATAGAGTAATGCAGTTTATTATTAAAATAGTCAGAATTGTTATATAACCATATGTTTTTGTATTACCCTGTTTTTAATGTTTTGACAAAACGTTGCCGCTCTTATTTAGGGATGGCGGTTATTTGCAACCGCCGTTGTGGACGGTGAGCAAGTCACCGTACTCGGCGTGCGAACTGCAGTTGCGGGTTTAGCCGCAAATCTTGAGGATGGACCTCTGTTGCCAAAGGTTGGGCAGACAGCTGTCTGTCTGAAAAGCGTCTTACGCTCACCAGCCCGAGTGTGCGAAGGTTTTGGGTTTTTTTTCGAATTCATCGAGTCTTGTGGGTCCCCACTCCAAGCCGCTATCCTTGCCCGAGTGTGTAGTCACTTTTGGTGGTCCCATGGTTATCTATGAAATCAGGGAGGCCATGCAAGGGTTGGCACCTATCTTCATGGGGTGAGGTGCTCAGAGCCAGACCAGTGCTAATCGGGAGTCAGTCTCAACCGAACCTACACCGCCAACTCAACGGCGACGGACAAGGAACGTACTCAGAGGCCTGCCAGGGTTTTAACGGGACGGAGACAACTGCAGCCCCAGACTGGAGCCGTTCACGCCGGGTTTCACCCCGTTGCTACTTGGTCCAGAAGACTGCAACCGCCAGCCCAAGACAACAAGACCAGATTAGTTAGTTAAGAGAGTCCATGGACAGAGCGAGGGTCGTGCCAGAGAGAGTTATAGACCATTTAGCTTTATCCAGGGTGCACCACGAGGAGGCGGTCTATCTACACCCCAATTTTCAATCAGTTATTTAAAAATATTTTGAAATGTTGTTTATTACATATCTAAGTAAAATAAATAAATTAAAAGTTTTTTTTCTTACTGTGGTGTGTTCTGTGTGAGTACGATCTGGTTTACACATACTACTTTTATACGTCCGACTTATTTGCAAATAAGAGTAAAAAATGTTGCGATATAAATGATTAAACAGAATACGACCGCAACTTCAGGCAAAAACGTCTGTATAAAATCGTAATTTTATGCGATTTATATACAAAAATACGATTTTATAAATTTATTATTAATGAATTGTTTATATATATTTGAATTGAATTAACGGTTTTGAATTGTAATTTTTTAATTAAAAAGAATTTGGTAATGTAACGAACAAGTTACATGTTATTGTGAATTATTCATACTTAGATAAAATTTGTAGACTATGTTAAAAGTCATGTAAGTCATACTAAAATGGATTGATGTTTAAAAAATTAAAATTGTAATTTTACTTATCAACTTACCGCCAATTGAGTACAATCTCAACCTTCTATTAAACTAAAATTTAATATTTTTATTAATCGATTAAAACAACAATTAAAATTGAATAATAAAACTTGTCTTAAACTATAAATAAACCATTATTGAATCCTTCAATAAATCTGAATCTATATTATATTGAAATCTCATCCTGTTGCGAACTTAATTTATTGAAACACACAACCAATCGAATAAAAGGTGAGCTCATCTACTTTAATCCCAAAAACAAATAAGTAACCCTAACACTAATCTCCTAATTTATTTGTTTTTCACACATAACCAAATCCTACTTCTATATATATATTTCTCATGTTCATGAGAAATTATATATGATAACAAAATTGGTATATTCTAAAATATACAGTCCACTCCAACGAATTTAACACAATACCCAATTTTGTACATGGTCCTATCGAGCACCGGTAAACACCAAGCATAATTCCTGTTTATAATAAATTCCTGCTAAAAAAGGACATAAAAAACATAAACGCTAGATTTACATCACTGGTAATCAACCACCAAAATATGAGGTAATTATAATACTCAAAATATTCGCTCTTTAGTTTATATAGAATAAATAATGAGATCGCGTCGCGACGGGTAAAAAAGAAAAAAGCAAAAAGAATATTAAAGCTAAAAACAAAAGTTCGACGAACAAAAAAGAAAAAATATAAAAACTAAAAACAAAAAAGTTCAAATAACAAAAATTCAATACCTATGTATATTTCTGGCATATTTAAAAAATTAATAATAGTGAGAAAAACAGTGACAAAGTGACAAAATATCATTCCATATGAAATACAAAAACAACAACAAAATTTAAAAGAAAAAGAAATCATTGGCCAAAGTTGTTTATGATAGTTAAAATTTAATGAAACAAAAAGAAAATTAAAGAAAATTGAAGATTAAAAGTGGGAAAAAAGAAAGGAAAATATTAAAAATCAGAATAAGTATATTTTCATGGAAAAAAAAACCCAAAAAGTTACTAGGATAAAGTTACGTACAGTTAATAAACAGTAAATGTAAAACAAAAAAAAAAAGCATAGCAAACCGTTTTCAAAATTGTAAAAAAAAGAGGCAAAATCTATAAATATTAATACATACTACATAAGTATATACAAATTGGAAAACTGGTGTAATGCACGTGCCTCCATATGCGAAAAATCCCGTTTTAAAATACCGTTCATGCATACATTTTTATAGCTTTTCTTTTTACATAAATATTTGAACAAACAGTCTAAATTTAAAGTTCCATAGTTTAAAATTTAAAAAGTGCCGTTAGTGATCTTCTCTTTTCCAACATCATTTATTTTACAAGTAATACATATTTACATACAGTGTACATAAAAAGAAAAACAAAAAAAAAAAAAAAACAAAAAAAAAATATACAAAAAATAAAGAGAACTTAACAAAAAAGAAAATACATAAGAGAAAATAAGAAAGTAATAACATAATCAAAAGCAATTAAAAAAGAAAGAAACGAAAGAAACAAGTTAAGATAAATATCAAAAGAAAAAGAATAGTAAAAAAAAAAATAAAGATCTCCGAGGAAAGAAAATATTTGTATGTTTATAGTGTAATAATATATAATTTATTATACTACATGCCCAAACACTGAATTAAAAAATAAAATAAGATCAAACAAAAAGGAAAAATATACGAATAAAAGCTAATTTATACCAGAGTATTTACAAAATATAAAGAGTGTACTAATTATAACTGTCACTGTAAAAGCAAAACAAAAAAAAGATAAATAGAAAATAAAAAAGAAGAAAATTATATTAAAATAAACAATTATATTCATATTTTCATACACATATACACACACACATATATATATATATGCAATAGAAGCACAATAAATTTGTAAAAGTAAAACCATAAATTTAAATAATTTTAAAAAAGAGTTAAAAAGAAAATATATATATCAAATTAAATATATGTATATGAATATACATATTAAATATTAAATACATACAACTTCACATAAATAAAAGCAAAAATAAATTTATATAAAAACAAAATTTTTTGTATATACATGAAAATATATAAATATACTTACATGTACGTGTGTGTATATCTTCAGTTAACATTTTAACAACAACAATTTAAGGAAAAATAAAAGTAATAACAACAGAAACAATTAATTAATTAATTTACAACTTAAATCATTATAAAAATCAAAAACTTTTCAAAAAGAAAAATATATACAAATAAAACGAAAATTCGCTACCGTTAAAATCAAACAATAAAAATATTAATTATTACCCAACGAGCCCTGAAATTATAAGGTAACATTATTTACATTTATACATATTATAATTTTCATACATACATATATTCATACCCATATATACAATATTAACAATTAAACTCTTGCATTGCGTCCGGGACCTAGTTTGGATTAATTGCATTCGTTTTATAAACTATTTCTCACTCCTTATTAACTCAATTTCACACTATAGTGGAGAAATTTGAGTTGTAATTTTCGTTAACTATCGCGTTTAGTATATGATCTAAAATATTTGTGATAAATTGAAGTTTCCTATTCACCATTGATTCGTGTATTTAACTGACCCTTAGAGTGCACCCTAACCCAGTAGATTTGTTGCTTACAAATAGATAAATATCCCCATATTTCCCCATATATTTCTTATTAGTATTTATCACCCCCTACCCTTAACGTAAACATTACGAAGGGCCAAATCTACATCTCATTACTGAACAAACTCACCCTTTTACTTATTTACCAACATGATTCCATCTAAGGAAAACTCATCCGACAGCGGATCATACCCTAAACAAGAAAAGTTCCTATTCGATTGCGAACACATAGTACATTTCTGCTCGAACTACGAGAAAGCAGATATACAAGACCAAACAGACTCGGTATTAGAAACAAAAGTAAGGGATCTGGACAACAGATGGCAAAAATTACAAGATTCCTACGAAGCACTAATGATTTCACCAGCAAAAGAAAATCCTGCGGATTATAAAGAAAACGCGAGGATCAATTTTAATGCCTGCTCCGAGGCATACTACACTTGTAGGTCACACATTATTTACCTGCTTAAACTTTCCAGAGCATGCGATATGCAAAATGTTACAACTAGAACAAGCATAATTCCCCCACCGTGCCCTCAAACAAATAGAACATCATTCATAAAACTACCGCAATGTGATATAGATACATTCAGCGGTAGCTATGAAGATTGGCCAAGTTTTCGAGACTTGTTCACTACTGTCTGCATAGAAAACGACGATATCCCGAGAGCTCAGAAACTATTTTATCTCCGCCTTAAGACAAAAGGTAGCGCAGGAGCCATTGTAAAACGTTACACATTATGCGATGAAAATTTTGAGCACGCTTGGAATGCTCTAACATCTCGATTTGACAATAAGCGTGTTCTAATTGATAGTAAGCTCAAACTCTTATTTAATATCCCTGCAGCTAAAACAGAATCTTGTGAATCAATTCAAAGAATTCATTCATCAGTTACTGACTGCCTAACAGCCCTACGAGCTCTAGATGTTAAGGTAGATGGTTGGGACCCAATAATTATATATTTAGTATCAACAAAGTTGCCCGACGAAACACTAGCTCTGTGGGAGCAGTCATTTAAAACTCGACGAGAAATGCCCACGTGGCCGCAAATGGATGAATTTCTCTTGAATAGATGCGAAATCGTTGAGAGAATTTCATCAATAAAAACTACTAAAGAACGCTTTAGTCTTCCCCCCATTTATCGACCCAACATACAATTATATTCCTCACAAGAGAGACTTAACACTAATTGCCCATTATGTAGTAAAGATCATAATCTCAGAGTATGTGACAAATTTAGAAAATACACTGTGCAACAAAGAATCGATTACATTTTTCATAATAAAATTTGTAATAATTGTCTTTCATCGGCTCACACGAAAGCAAAATGTCCCAGCAAAAACGTCTGCATGGTCTGCAAAGCGGATCACCACACTTTGTTGCACTTATCGAAACAGCGAGAAACAAATAGATTTTTCCCAAAAATCGAAAACTCTAAAAATTCTGATGAAAAACAGAATTACAGAAAAAGCGAAACTCAAATTGATCGGAGATCCTCATTCAAAGATGAAAAGCCTTCTACTTCAAGAAATTCTCAAATACAGGCGAATTTCTCCACAAACAAGGATCACATATTACTGCGAACAGCTTTAGTACAAATAGAACTCGAAGGTGAACTATTTACAGTTAGAGCATTAATAGACCCCGGTTCTCAAAGAACATTCTTGTCAGAAAGGATTAGAAGCCTACTCAAACTGCCATACAGAAAATCTCTTGTCGAAATTGTGGGCATTGGTGGCCAAACTCAATCGGCCAACAAAGAATGCACTTTTACTATAGTCGCAAAGCGCCACAATACAAAATTCAGCGTAAATGCTATTGTCCTACCAAAAGTCACGCAACAGATTCCCTCAGTTTCCTTTGACCTGCCCCAATCTGCTCAACTTTGTGATCTTGATCTAGCTGACCCAAATTTCAACAACTCATCCCCTATAGATCTAATCCTTGGTAACGATTCGGAGCAATTTATCAATATTGAAGGCATCAGGAAAAACATATGCGGAAATGCAACAGCATATAATACCATATTTGGCTGGGTTTTAAGCGGCCCGATTCGCAGCAGCTCAGTCAACACTTTCACCACAACTGTTGCGTATGCCGAAACAACTTCACTCAACGACAGGTTAAGAAAATTTTGGGAGCAAGAAGAGATTCCAACACAACAAGTTATTTCAGATGAACATCGCTATTGTGAAGAATTTTACAAAAATACAACCACCAGAGATGAAACTGGAAGATTTATAGTCCGACTTCCATTTAAAAAGGAATTTCCCAACTCTAAATTCCTTGGACCTTCTCGTGTTTTAGCATGGGTTCAAAATACTCGCTTGAATAAATCACTTTCCAAAACACCTGAATTAGAATCGGAATATAATAAGGTACTCGAGGAATATCTCACACTCGGTCACATGGAGCCAAGCTCATTCCGTGAAATTGTTTCAAATGACAAATATTTCTCTTTTTATTTACCCCATCATGCGGTAGTCAGACCCGAACACAAAACCACCAAAGTTAGAGTAGTTTTCAACGCATCCCGTAAGACGAAATCTGGCTTCTCTCTCAATGATGTTTTACATACTGGCCCTACTTTGCAATCCGATTTGATAACTATTCTTCTGAATTGGAGAATATACAGATTTGTCTTTAATGGCGATATTCAAAAGATGTATAGACAAATCTGGATCCACCCAGAGGACAGACCCTATCAACGTATTATTTTTTGTAATAATGGGTCCACACAGCTCAAGGATTACCAACTCAAAACGGTAACATTTGGAGTAAACTGCGCACCATTTCTGGCAATCCGTACTCTGCATCAACTGGCAGAGGAATGCGAAAACGAGAGCCCCAAAGCTGCAGAAATTTTGTGCACCGAAACTTATGTGGACGACATTCTGTCCGGCGGCCACACTATTCAGCAAGCTAAAGAATCCCAAACTCAACTATTGCAAGCACTTACATCAGCTGGATTTCCCTTAAAAAAGATCACCGCAAACGATACTCAATTACTCTCTGACTTTAATCCTGAGGACTTGTATGACTCCAATTTTTTACGATTTCACGAAACTAGTACTACGAAAACTTTAGGCATCAGATGGAATGCACTCACGGACAGCTTTTCTTACTCGTTTTCTCAAATAGCTCAAAAAGAAAACATCACAAAGAGAAAAATGTTATCGGGCATAGCCTCAATTTTTGATCCTGCCGGCTGGATAGCTCCTATAGTTATAAGAGCTAAAATGCTCATGCAGGAATTATGGTTACAAGGGCTACAATGGGATGACATAGTCAGCCCAGAACTCCTGAAAAAATGGAATGATCTCTTAAAAGACCTCTCTAATGTAGACGAAATTAGAATTCCAAGATGGCTACAGTACAGTCCTGAACACAATATCCAGATTCACGGATTTGCAGACGCTTCAAAGGGTGCATACTGTGCTACAGTTTATTTACGATGCCAAACCTCTTCCCAAGTGGTATTTAGCAACCTTATCGCAGCTAAGAGCAAAGTAGCTCCCATCCAACCTATATCACTTCCAAGATTAGAACTCAGTGGTGCAGTTCTATTAGTAAAATTGATAAACCATCTAACAACAACCCTAAAATTGCCTCCCTGCAAAATATATTTATGGACAGATTCTCTCATAGTCATTGGTTGGCTATCAAAACCACCATGGACTTGGGAGACTTATGTTGCAAACCGTACAGCTCAAATTTATAAATCCCTACCCAACGCTAATTGGAGCCATGTTCGCACGCACGATAACCCAGCAGATTTAGGTACTCGTGGTTGTAAACCCCAAGAACTTATTAACAACACATTGTGGTGGCAAGGGCCATCGTGGCTGATAAAACCACAATCAGAATGGCCAAAAAGGCAAAATGTCGATACACCCGAAAACGACAAGAAAGTCAATTGCTCACATGTCGCCGTTCAAGAAACTGACGTATTGAATAGATTTTCATCGTATCCCAGAGCTCTAAGAGTGTTATCATATGCATTTCGATTCTTACATAATACTCTCACAAAATATAAAACACAATATAACTATTCTCAAATTGATCTCACTTACCAAGAAATTAAATTCACTAAAACCAGATTAATATTGCTTGCTCAGAGTTCTCATTACCCTACAGAATATGGGGAAATCTCAAAATCCCTACCAATATCTCATAAAAGCCCATTAAAGGTATTAAATCCATTCCTGGATACCGACAGCATCTTACGAGTAAACGGTCGATTATCAGATTCATCACTACCTTACAATGAACGCTTTCCAATCATACTACCCGGTAGTTCAAGGCTATGCCAATTGTATCTAGAAAATTTACACTCATTTTTAGCCCATGCTGAATGCAATCAAATGTGCCGAATGGTACAAACAGAATTTTATATATCTCGTTTGAAACCCCGTATAAAGAAAATCATACGTCAATGCAAAACATGCATTATATATAACCGAAAACCATGTTTCCAGATCATGGCACCATTACCCCCAGACAGATGTACGCTTACTATACCTTTTCAAGTTTGTGGAATAGATTATGCTGGGCCATTTGAACTAAAAAGTTCCTCTCTAAGAAAATCACCCATAATAAAAGGATATGTTTGTGTATTTATTTGCTTCAGCACGAAAGCAATTCATTTGGAAGCTTGCTCGGACTTATCCACATCAGCCTTTAGAGCAACATTCTCTAGATTTGTCGGCCGGAGGGGACTACCTTGCAGGTTATACTCTGACAATGGCCGAAATTTCGTTGGTGCAAACAGGCAACTCAAACGCGAGTTTCAGAGTTTTATAAAATCCACATCCCAAGACATAGCTCATAAATATAACACCCAGGGATTCGAATGGATATTTATTGCACCACATGCTCCACATATGGGTGGGTTCTGGGAAGCCGCCGTCAAAAGTTTTAAGTTTCACTTAAAGCGAGTATCAGGCTCATACCGATACACATATGAAGAATTCTCTACAATTCTTACCCAAATAGAGGGTGTACTAAATTCTCGACCCATGTCTGCCTTATCAGAAGACCCTAATGACATAACTGCTTTGACACCTGGACATTTCCTTCGAGGAGCCCCCATTATGAGTTTTCCTGAACAGCATAATAGTAAATTAGGACTAGTCAATCGCTGGGAAAGGCTTAAAGTCATTCACCATCAGTTTGCTAAACGATGGAAGGAGGATTACCTCAAGTCCCTACATAAACGATACAAATGGAAAGAATCTCAACCCAATCTCAAAATAGGTGATCTTGTGGTCATAATGAATGACTTATATCCACCCTCTGAATGGCGCCTCGGAAGGATCGCAAAGACCCACATGAGTAATGACGGTAAAGTACGTGTAGCAGACGTGAAAACTACTACAGGCATAAAAACTCGACCTATAGTAAAACTCTGTTATTTACCCTTACTTGACGTAGATGACGTACCTACTTCTAGCTCGTAATCACCTTCTATAGCCCAAAATTACTTATCTCCATTCTTTCCATTTTCATTTCTTTATAAGTCCCTTTAAATTACTAATAATTTGTTCTCTTACTCTTTTTTTAAGCCCTAGATACCAAAACAATTTCCGGACAAAGGGCCGCGATCCCGACATCTACCAGTGCCAGCTCTGTAAAATGTTCCACTCAATTAGATTTTGCAAACGTTTCATCAATATGGACGTTGCCACCAGATGGAAAATTGTTGACAAACATAGGTACTGCGAAAATTGCCTGGCCAAAAGCCACGATATGCGGGCGTGTCCGTGTATAGATGCATGCAAAATTTGCGGCGAATATCACCACACACTTTTACATCGTGGTGTGAAAAGCAGGTTAAACCTCAACATACGCAGGCACCATCATCAACGAACTATTAGAACATCAACAAAGCCAAAGTATTCTACCACCAACGGCACTAAACGTCTTGCAATACCTTCATCAGTAACGAAGACTCGTTCACCTACCAATCCACCGTCATCAGCAGTCCACACAGAGCAGAAAGTTATAACATCAGGAGCACATCAACGAGTTATATCAGAAGCAATAAGGTCATTAGCAGAATTTCTATGTGTGCAAGCTGAATGAATCAACAAAAAACTGTTCTTCTATTTCTTTTTTTTTTGGCGGTGGGAATGTATAAAATCGTAATTTTATGCGATTTATATATAAAAATACGATTTTATAAATTTATTATTAATGAATTGTTTATATATATTTGAATTGAATTAACGGTTTTGAATTGTAATTTTTTAATTAAAAAGAATTTGGTAATGTAACGAACAAGTTACATGTTATTGTGAATTATTCATACTTAGATAAAATTTGTAGACTATGTTAAAAGTCATGTAAGTCATACTAAAATGGATTGATGTTTAAAAAATTAAAATTGTAATTTTACTTATCAACTTACCGCCAATTGAGTACAATCTCAACCTTCTATTAAACTAAAATTTAATATTTTTATTAATCGATTAAAACAACAATTAAAATTGAATAATAAAACTTGTCTTAAATTATAAATAAACCATTATTGAATCCTTCAATAAATCTGAATCTATATTATATTGAAATCTCATCCTGTTGCGAACTTAATTTATTGAAACACACAACCAATCGAATAAAAGGTGAGCTCATCTACTTTAATCCCAAAAACAAATAAGTAACCCTAACACTAATCTCCTAATTTATTTGTTTTTCACACATAACCAAATCCTACTTCTATATATATATTTCTCATGTTCATGAGAAATTATATATGATAACAAAATTGGTATATTCTAAAATATACAGTCCACTCCAACGAATTTAACCCAATACCCAATTTTGTACAACGTCTCTCAGACAAAACGTGCCCAAAATTAAAACGACGACCGCAACTTCACGAACCAAACTGTCTTTTATTGTTTTTACATTTCTTGCATGTAAAGCTATTAAAAATTAAGTTTATGAGAGTTTTTGCAAAGAATTGAACTTATATTTTATAATTTAATCATCTTTACACACTTTTCCAATTATTTTTTCTAAAATGTCACTCATTTTATTTTAAAAATTCCAAAATTTATTAATTTATTTTAACTTTCAAATGTTTTTCGATTTTCTTTTGTTCATATATTCTTTGTGCCAACAACAAAAAACCAATGGGTTTGTTTACAAATTGTATGAAATTTAATAAAAGTGTGGTAACATTGTTGAGAGAATTTGTTTCTAAAAATGAGAGCATAAGAAAAATCGCTGTCAAAATAAAATGGATTCTATTTCACGACTGCATTCTCCAGCGTTTTTATCTATCAATCTGTATAAAAAAAATGTCATGCCCCAGTTCTGTTTAATCATTAACTGACTAACAAATTTGAGTGTTTTTGTTGTTGTTTCATGTATAAAAAGACGAATGTCAAAAACCATTCGTGTTCTAAAAACAGGCTGTTACTAACTCACAATAACAAGTCGTGAATAACGATATTATTTGCAAATGAAGGTGTAAAATGTTGCCACTAGTTTACATTTTAAATGTTTTTATTGTTTTCAAAAGTTTAGTAGGCTTAAATAAATGTGGCGGAAAAAAACATTAAATATTGAACTTAAGCAACAATTAAAAAAAGTTGTATAAAATAGTTGTATAAAAATTGTAGTCGCCGTGGTCTAGTGGTTAGTGTGTTGGCTTACTAAGACATGCGCCCTGGGTTCGACACCCAGCTCCGACATCTTAAAAAAAATATATGAAAAAATATTTATTTCGGCGACCATCTCTTAGCAGTCTTCTGGCAAAAGCTCTGAGAGTAATTAATTGCCATGAACAAGCTTCTCAAGTCTGTCGTTCGGAGTCGACATTGAACTGTAGGTCCCGGTACTCATGGATAAAAAATTTACACACACAACATGAGTGCTGCGAGAAGCTAGGCCGTAATCCTGACACAGGGTTGTGAAGACCAGTTATGTAAGTATGTGGGATTGGGACATTGTCTAACAATGTGGTAACCCCACACTTTATCATGGTAAAAGGGATATTTAGTGACATGGTGGCAACTCTATGTTGTCGTTGAAATGAGAATAGAATGCAAGAGGAAAATAGATAAAACATAAAGATAGAGTTAGAGTTAGAAGATCGGTGGTGTTGTGCGGTCACGAAAGTTAATAAAGAGTTAGATTATCGGTGGTGTTGTGCGGTCATGAAAGTTAGTAAAAGAGTGTGAATAGCGTATTAAGTGATGTTAAACTAATAAATAAATCAACTTTAAATAAAATATATTAAATTACATGTTAACTACATTAAATTACCTATCTTATATTTGTTTTCCTATGTTAACCAAATAAAAATATTAATAAATGAAATCAAACTAAATAAATAAAAATAAGTGTTTTATTATTCTGGAGCCTAAAAGGGGTAATAAAACCACAACTTGGGGGCTCAACCGATCCAAAATTAAGAAATAAAAGTGTCAAGTGCGTGCGCAATAACTAAATCGTGTACTACAAAACTAATTAAAACACAAGTTTAGGGTTAAAAAGTGCACGTGAAAAATACGAATTATTGAGATCTAGTGAAAAGAAAAGCAGTGCGGTTTAAGAAAAGGAAATTAAAATAACTAAAAATTTTAATTATAAAGAAATTCTTGCATAAAAAGAAAAAAAAGTGCGAACAATTGTCTGTAAAAGGAAATATAACCACAAAATACGTCTTTAACGTTTGCGAAAAAAAAAACCGTTAAAACAGACAAAAGTCACCATATAACTTACAAGTGCAAGCATGAGAACAGTGCATAAGAAAAAGTTGCAGAAATTTCTAGAAAACATAAGTGAGGTTATGGCAGAATAGCATAGCAACCTTGAAAGTCATTGAATTGCATTATCAATTTATGACAGTTAAGAAAAAAAAACAAAAACCGTTATTAAAATTTGGGCATAGTAACAGAGTTATGCAGATAACTGCAAAAGAGAAAAACATTTTATTAGCAACCAAGCAATAAAGAAAAGAAAAAGAGAAAAGAGAGAGCGCAAGCACTGTGAAAGGAAAGAATTAAAATAAGGGTTGAAACCAGGCCTGCCATATTTGCCGATTTATCGGCATTTTGCCGATTTTTTACTTTAAATTTACCAATATGCCGATTTGCCGATTTTTGCTTCAAAAATGCCGATTTTTTCAAAAAAGCTTAAAATACTATATTTGTTCTAGTATATTTACAATTTTGAACAATACTGAAATATTTGCTACAATTATGTATCAAATAGTCCGAAAAGATTGGATCAATTTCAGAACATTTAGAACAGGGATGGCGAACGCTGACACATTTTTAAATGGGATTTTTGTTGCTGAATATTTCTCGATAATGCATCAATATCCGGATTATAGTTTGACAATTTTAATGAAATACAAGCTTTCCCACAATCATCGATAAGTCTGTTTCGCACATCAGATTTTATATTATTCATAATCGAAAATAGACTTTCACAGCTATACGTTGATGAAAATATTGTTAGAATAGCTTAAAACAATTTTTTCATCGCATTAAATGTTTCTGGGAGCGAACACAGTGTCTTCAACGACAT
Source organism: Metopia argyrocephala (assembly GCA_963576795.1). NCBI lineage: Eukaryota > Metazoa > Arthropoda > Insecta > Diptera > Sarcophagidae > Metopia > Metopia argyrocephala. The sequence continues at coordinate 84,494,806 of OY756210.1, read as the reverse complement.
ATTATTCATGTTTTCGTATTCTTCTTCATTTAATATTTTTTTTTTTTCATTTTCATTTTCTATTTCTTGCCTCAACTCTAATAATTTTTGCTTCCAAGTAAAACTTGATTGAATCTCTGCCAACTGCATTTCTAAATTCACCAACTTTAACCATTGTAATTGATCTATTTTAGCAGTTTCCAAATCAAACTTGTCTGGATATTTAATAAAGTTATTTAATGGTTGAAATTTTTTGAAATCTTGAAATCTCGTAACAAAATTGTCTTGTATGTCACTTATAACTTGGCTATAAAAATTTATATTAATTTCATAAACTCCATGAATAGAAAATTTTTGAAGGTGATCTTTCAACAAGGAAAATACTTAAAATTATTGTTGTCAATATCGCGTTTAAATATTACTAATTTTGACTCAAGACCTTCAATAATATCGAACATTACATCAATTGATTTTTCCGGGACCTTGCAATTTAATATTTAATTCATTTATGGTTGGAAATATCCGTTAAAAACATTAATTTTAATAAAATTAAACCTATCTTTTGTACTATTGTGCGTTGATTTAATATACTCATGAGCTTGATTAATGTGAATGCGAATAGAAGTTTTATATATTTTGCCATTTCTCCCATATAACCAGAAAGTAAAATTATCTTGACAAATTAATCAAAGTATATATATTACATCAAAGTCTCTGATTGGGGTCAACCTGGCGGCCTCCAGAACGATCCTTGTTCCCGTTGTATTCAAGTCGACATACAGCCTCCACGCGGCCCTCCTGGATGACATTCTAGCACCCGCTAGCTTGTTAACTAATGTATGCGGCGATTGTCCAATCCCCTGGACTTTAAATTTGGGTTGTGCGTAGGGATTGAAACCCACCACGTAAAAACATTTTTTCAATGAAAACCGATACAATAGCCTCTAAACGGACCCCCTTTTATGTTGACGAACTTGGCAAACGTTTTAAGGACTATGATTTACGGATATGCACCTGGAATGTGAGAACCCTTTATAGGGAAGGTGCCTCTATCCAATTGGCGGATGCTCTCACGAAATGTAGGGCTGACATCACCGCCATCCAGGAAATGCGATGGATAGGACAAGGTTGTACGAGGCAAGCAACATGTGACATCTACTACAGCTGCCATGAGAAGAGACGCGAATTTGGCTGCGGATTCGTAGTAAGTAAGAGACTGCGCCATCTTGTCTCGGAGTTCACCCCCGTGAACGAAAGAATTGCTACGATCCGAATAAAGGCAAAGTTTTATAATATCAGCCTTATTTGCGTGCACGCCCCGACGGAAGAGAAGGATGATGCGGTCAAAGATGCTTTCTACGCAAAGCTCGAGAACGTATACGATAGGTGTCCGGCACATGACGCCAAAATTGTCCTCGGCGATTTCAATGCGAAAGTTGGACGTGAAGGTATCTTTGGCCCCACTGTCGGACAGTTCAGTCTTCATAATTCCACCTCACTGAACGGCATGAGACTGATCGATTTCGCCGCGGCGCGAAACATGGTAGTTTGTAGCACCAGGTTCCAGCATCTCGATATCCATAAGGCCACCTGGTTCTCTCCTGATCGATCTACCAACAACCAGATCGATCACATTGTGATTGATGGAAGGCATGTATCCAGCATACTAGACGTGCGCACATTTAGAGGTCCAAATGTCGACTCGGACCATTATCTTGTCGCAGCCAAGATGCGACTGCGTATATGCGCGTCGAATGCGACACGTTCTAGTGTGCAAGAGAAACTGGACATCAAAAAGCTGCGATCACAAGAGACAGCCAGGTCGTTTTCCGATCGTCTTTCTAACGAGCTCAATTACATCCCATCCTCTCTCGAAAGTATTGGTGGACAGTGGTCTCACATCGCTCACTCCCTGCGCAGCGCTAAGATTCTCAAATTCCGCCTCTAGAGATGCTGTGCCGGACCCAATCATTAACGACGACGTCGAGATCCCGTCCCCCAGCCATGAAGAGGTCAAGGTTGCCATATGGCGACTGAAGAACAACAAAGCAGCTGGACCTGATGGTTTGCCAGCTGAACTCTTCAAGTATGGAGGCGATGAGTTGGTTAGGTGCATGCACCAGCTCATTTGCAGAGTATGGCTGGAGGAAAGTATGCCCAACGATTGGAATCTTAGTGCTCTCTGTCCCATCCTGAAAAAGGGAGATCCCACGATATGCACCAACTACAGGGGTATAAGCCTCCTCCCTATCGCATATAAGGTTCTTACGAGCGTATTGTGTGAACGACTGAAGCCATTCGCCATCTCACTGATTGGACCTTATCAGTGCGGCTTCAGACCTGGTAAGTCCACCATTGACCAGATATTCACACTGCGCCAAATCCTGGAGAAGACCCATGAAAGTCAAGTCGACACACACCATCTTTTTGTCGACTATAAGGCAGCCTTCGATAGCCCAGTAAGGGATCGCGTTTATGCCGCAATGTCTGAGCTCGGTATTCCTGCTAAGCTGATAAGGCTATGCAGAATGACGCTGAGCAACTCCTGCAGCTCCGTCAAGGTAGGAAGAGACCTCTCCGAGCCTTTTAATACCGTGCGAGGTTTCAGACAAGGCGATCCCTTATCCTGCGACCTCTTCAACTTCGTCATGGAGAGTGTTCTGCGAAAGGCGGGTGTACATCGTAATGGCACTATTTTTAATAAAAGTGTCCAGCTCCTTGCGTATGCCGACGACATAGACATCATTGGGCATACCAAGCGAGATGTCACCGCAGCCTTTAATGCTATTGAACGAGAGTCTGCTAAAATGGGTCTGGCGGTAAATGAGAGCAAGACGAAGTACATGTTGTCGACGAGTAGGGATGCTGATCGCATCGGCTCCCAGGTTACAGCCGGCAACTATACATTCGATGTGGTCAAGGAGTTCATCTACCTTGGCACCGCCATTACCAGCAAGAATGATGTCAGTCTGGAGATCAAGCGAAGAATTACACTGGCCAACAGGTGCTACTACGGTCTCGGTAGGCAGTTTAGTAACAGAGACCTCTCTCGTGCGACGAAGTTAACACTCTACAAGTCGCTTATTCTTCCGGTGCTTCTCTATGGTGCGGAAGCATGGACGCTGTCTTGTGCCGATGCAGCGGTCCTGGGAGTGTTTGAGAGAAAAATTCTTCGCAAGATCTTTGGTCCACTGAAGCAAGGCGATGAGTTTCGCATAAGGACCAACTATGCGCTGTATGAGCTCCTCGGCGACGTAGATGTTGTCCAGCGCATTAACATCCAGCGGCTGCGCTGGCTCGGCCATGTTGTTCGGATGGAAGAATCTGCTCCAGCGAAAAAGGTTTTCGATGCGAAGGTCACTGGACGTCGGGGTAGAGGACGTCCATGTTTACGTTGGAAAGACCAGGTAGATGGAGCCCTGTCATCAATTGGTGTGACCAACTGGAGAAGGCGTGCGCTTAGCAGAGACGCCTGGAGACTAGTGTTGAGGCAGGCCGAAACCCGTTAACGGGTTGTTATGGCCAGCTAAGTAAGTAAGTAAGTAAGTAATATATATTACATTATATTGCAAAAAACCAAATAGTTATAATTGATTTAACATAATTTTCCTAATTATTTCCATTAGAATTAGGACTTAAAAATTTGGTAAGATTTTTGCTGAAATTTGGTTACAAAATTTAAAAGTCGTGGCAACACTATTTTCCATTAACTTACTTTTCCATTAACTACTAAAAAGAAATGCAGTTGTCACACTATGAAGAGTACAATATTTTTATTTTACTCTGAACCAACTGTATATTAACATGTTGTACAATGGCTTTTGTGTGCTGTTGTTCTTTGTTGTCTGTTTTTGCATTATGCATTATTTATATTTGCACCTACAATCAGTGTTTGCTCATGAGAAATACAGTACTGTACAATTTTAGCGTCTTGTGCTCACCTCTACTACATACGCAAATAATATAATTATATTTTAACGTTATGAAAAAAGGCGCCAGAAATCTGGAAGTTTGTTTTTAAATATCAAAATTTATGCATTAAATTTGAATTGAGTTCACAATTTTTTCAATATCAAAAATGCATTTACATTACTCAGTACATATGTATGAAAATGAAAAATATTATACGTGCCAGCGAAAATTTATCTGCGTGCCACTTTGGGCACGCGTGCCATAGGTTCGCACATCCCTGATTTAGAAGATGCTAGAAATAAAACCAAAAAATTACTATATCCAAGTCAATCCAGATAGCTATCTAGAATACTATATTTACATGAAGCCTTAAAAATTTACTTTTCGTTGTCTGTCAATGTGGATCAAATTGATGCAACTAAGAAAAAATTATTAAAAGTTTAAACAAATCAAATTGAATATATTTCTTTTTTAAAATATATTCTTAAAATAGTAAATAATATCAACAGAATTTTTCAAAGTGAATTAACAGAAATACATATCCTGTACAAAAAACGGTATTCTAAAAAATAAAAACATTTATTTATTGGCTAAAGAGTTAATATCTGAATCAAAACTTCACAAAAACAAAATTAACAAAATTATTAAAAATAAGATTAGTTTTCTTACGGAAATTCTGAGAGAATTTCCTAGCTTTATTGCTAGAAAAGAAAAACAAATTTTAGATTCCGAATTCAGAAAGTTAAAATCTTTGAATTTTGAAGAAATTTTTGAAGGACTTGAAATAAATTTGTAGACTTTTTAGCAAAAAAAATTTCTGAAAACGAGGGGATGTAACAGTTGTATTTCCAGTGCTGTCATAGTTTGAACAACAAATTATGATCCTTCCACGATCTTCAGCAAATGTGGATAGAATTTTCAGTAAACTCAATCTAAATGAAAAAAAAAATTTCGATGTTCGCTGGTAAATGAATCACTACAAGGAATTGTTTTTTCCAATAACACTATGCGACAAATGAAGACTTTTGGAAAAATGAACGAACACCACAGTAGAGGTTCGATTGTATTACCAAAAGTTGGTAAATAAAGTTAGATCTTGAAAATCTTTCGCGGTCCATAAAAAAAATTGGTGGTCAATCTGACCAAACCGAGTACAGGGTTTTACTAACCGTTGGTAGTATAATCGAACCCATACTGTGGATTCCGTGCATTTTTTTCACTGTCGCACTGTGTAATTATTTAAAATTTAATAATTTAAACTGTTTTGATACTTATGTTAAAATAGGTTTAATTGTTAAATTGTTCTGTTTTTGTTAATAAAAATAGGTGTATGGTACTTAAAACGGGAAGTTTTAATTTGCCGATTTTTAGCCGACTTTTTTACCTTGAAGTGCCGATAATGCCGATTTTTTTTTCGAAATTTGCCGATTTTCAATTAAAAGCATCTGGCACCCCTGGTTGAAACTTATGAAATGAGAGACTGAGTGCTTTAGTGCTAGAGAAAAAAAATATAATAAACTTAAAACTGAGTGTTTTATTTTATTTCGACTGAGTGTCGATAGAGAGAAAGAGTTAAGAAAATCATAAAACTGAGTGTCTATTAAGTCAACTGAGTGTTGAAAAAGGAACAATACGATAAAAAATAAAAAACTTTAAACTGTGTTTTGTTTTAATTCGACTGAGTGTCGAAGGAGATAGAGAATAAAGAGAATTTAGAACTGAGTGTTCATTAAGTCAACTGAGTATTGAAAAAGGTACAATATAAAAACAAAACAAAAAAGATAGAAAAAAAAAGTGACAATTGGAAAAATCATAAATCGTTATAGACAGAGAGAAATTAAAAATAAAAAATAAAAAAAAAAAAAAAATAAAAAAAAAAATTGTAAACACTTTCCTTAATCAAAACCAAATTGAGAAACAAACTCGAAATAAATACAATTAATAATATAATGCTCTGTAAAGAGCTTGTAAAAGCTAATGATGGTCACTATGTGTGGTCAGCAAAAATTTAAATTTCTATACCTACATATCCATCTAGATTATTTTTTAAAAATCGAATTGTTTTTTTTTTAATTTCTTGTATTTATAAATGTATTTTCGATTTTATTGTTTAAAAATTAAATTGTTTTTGTTATATGTGTATTTTTTGTTATATGTATTTTCGAAAAACTGAACTCTTTTCATTATATTTTTTACTTTTGGTTATTTATATGTACATGTAAAGGTGTTAATAAAAATTGTTTTTCAGCTCAACAATGTGTTTTTAAATGATTTTTAAATAAAAATGGTTTTTGGTAGATTTTGATCACTTTTGGTAGATTTTAGAAGAAATTTTTGGTAGAATAAAAACTTTTTCAGTGGCAACACTGTGTACGTGTTTGACTCGACGTAAGCAGAATTTGTTTTCCTATCACGCGAGTTACATATACAAATTCACATACACACACTTATATAAAAAATGACACTATTGATGAATTTATAAAAAACATAATTGACACAAAATAAAATAAAAATTGTAACAGCTCAACTCACTTCCGTTTAAGTTCATAAAACAAAATTATTTTTCGGTCGCAATTCCAGGAATTGCAACCGTCCAATATTAATATAAAATAATTAACAAAAACTGTTAATATTTAGCATAAGTAAACAAAAATTGTAAAATGCATTTTTAAGCTGAATTAACAAAAAATTATGTTAACAAATAAGTTGAATTAAAATTAAAGAAATAAAATAAAGCAGTTGTTAGATATCCACGGTTGAGTTAAGTATTTTTATTTTTTTTTAAAAAACGTTCCCCAGCTTTCACGCTACAAAATTCGCGTTACAGGGAAAGAGAATTTTGGAAATCACTGATATAGAACAACTTACTGAAAAAAAAAACAGAAAAGCATATAGAACAGTGATGTCCACTACTACATAAACACACTTGAGCTTGTGTATGAAGCAGAGAAAAGACTCTGCTTACTTCTACCAGAAACGGGAATGTTCGAATTTCTTTCTGTTTATAACTTCATAATTATTTCTTCATAATTCTGAGTAAAGTATGAAATCGATTACCCGATAGACATGTGACCGATCTATTAAGAATAAAGGAGTACCGAGGGTCATATAGATTTGGAGGAAATAATGAATAATTATTTCAGTTAAATAAAAATGATACAAAAATATGCACTATCCATCCCTGCACTATGTTGGAGAGAAGCTAAAATCTAAAATGAGCAAGAGTAACAATATTTCTTTTTACTATGTAAGTGTTTGACTTCGACGTAAGCAGAATTTGTTTTCCTATCACGCGTTATAGGGAAAGGGATTTTTGGACATCACTGCTTTAGATACATAGTATGATTTTTATGTGAATAATTAAAATTTGTATGTGAATATAAAGTTTGTTTTTAATTTTTTTTAATTTAAAGTCCCATGTTTTACTTAACATATCTTCGACAGACGAGTTATATACATACCAAATGAAAAATTTTTCGATTATCTAAAAAGAAGCATATGGGATGCATGATTGATTTACGTGCTAGCTAGTTACCGAGATAATTACAAATTTTTTTAATAAGTTCTACTTAAAAATTTACTTTTGTCGTTTCCGGTCGACAATGGACCAATGGATCCGATTCAATAAATAATGACTTTAAACCAAGAATTGAATATTCGGTATAGTATAAGAATAAATTTTTAGGAAGCAGAAAATATAAGAAGTAATTATAATATGCTCTTATTTTGGTACTTCTGGTACCTTTTTTAACTATGTGTTAATTTAACAACATTCATCACTGCTCTAAAAAGCTGGCTTCATATTGCCATTTAAAAATTAAAATTTTTTATTTGTGCTGTGTTTTGTGAAAAATAAGTAAAAAAAATATAATAAATTATATAATCAATATTAATAAAATAAAAAATTATTATATTTTGTTTTTAGTGGACGACGAAAAATTAATATTACTAGTACAGGCAAATGAATGCCTTTATAATTTTTTGGTTTGTTTTTACATTTTCTGTTGATAGATGACACGTTTGTATAACTGCACATACGTACGTACGTAAACGTACGTACTGTTTTTACGACATCAACGTTTGTCTAACCAGGCCTTGAAGGTCAAAATATAAATTTTCTATGCCATCGTTGAAAACTCTGAGATTTCGGGAAATGTAAAACGGTCGGAGTTGGTCAAGTGATCGGAATTGCCGAAAAATATGGGAACCTTAAGTAAAAATCCAAGAGGATAACAAACAAAAGGTGTGTTCATTTACTTTACTTGCAAAATCTAGTAACGAGAGAGTAAAAAGAAATTTTGCTTAACTGGTCTCAAAAATTCTAAAAAGTAAATAAACACTTTACCAGTAAAAATTTGCAGGCAAAAATAGTGTTGTTATATGTACATATGGGATATTCCAAGTCAAATCAACCAATGGTTTTAACCTACCCCCTCCGAATTTTATGATTTTTTGTAGAAATATAGTATATCATAGAACTAAATTAAATACAAAGTTTGGAAGCACTGATACATCTGGCTAGCTTATTTTATAAGCTTTGTACTGGAGCCCCCTTAGGGAGTGGAGATAGGAGGTAGGTATTTTCGGAAAAAAATTGGGGGGTAATATATTAGTAAGGGTCGGTCATAAATTTTATCCTTCTAGGAGTTACTCCAGGGCAGTTGTGGAGCTTTTTGTGGACTTTTACTCCTTCAATATATTACCTAATATATTACCCCCCAATTTTTTTCCGAACATACCTATCTCCACTCCCTAAGGGGGCTCCAGTACAAAGCTTATAAAATAAGCTTATAAAATAAGCTTTGTACTGGAGCCCCCTTAGGGAGTGGAGATAGGAGGTAGGTATGTTCGGAAAAAAATTGGGGGGTAATATATTAGTAAGGGTCGGTCATAAATTTTATCCTTCTAGGAGTTACTCCAGGGCAGTTGTGGAGCTTTTTGTGGACTTTTACTCCTTCAACCCAACCTTTGACCCCGATGATGAGCCATTTGCCCCCATCCCACATCCCTTCTTTTTGACTTATGTTTTTGTTGAAACTTAAAAAATAAGCGATTCTAGTTAATAGAAATCGAAAATTCGTATACTATTCCACCCCTATCAGAATAGTTTTAATCACATTCTTTTGCGATTTGATTTTTATTTCTTGATCCAAAAATACCTCCACTCTGAAATTTTTCACAACTGTAGAGAACGAAACTATCTTTGGCATAATATTTTTTTAAATTTTTAAAAAGGTCGCTTTCGGAGATATAGGCTTCCGACTTATAGATAAAGAAAATTGACGTTTGACTTTTAGAAAAAAAAAATCATATTATATGTTAAATCAAAGATAATTTAATACCCTTTCAAATGCGACTTTTACGAGATGGGTAGCTATAACACTTTTCAAGAAAATTACAATTAAGTAAGTGTAACTTTGTGCATTTTTGTACTGTTTTCCGATTTTCAAGACCTCATATTTCCGGGACCAGAAGTGTCAGTGCCCTTAAATTTTAGATTTGTCTTAGTGTTATGATATACTTTATTCATACCAAAAATTAGCAAATTCGGAGACAGTCATTTCAAAAACGGCATATTTTAAGTTGAGTTGATATGGTTTAAGCCATATATATGAGTACTTAATAACTACTGCTAGGAAAATTATATACATAATATAAAAATAATGCGATTTTACGCTTTTAAAATTTTTAAATTTTAATAAAGTTAATGAAGAATTTGAGAAGAAACAGAAAAGCTTTTGGATATATATTAAAAGTATAAATTCCTTAAGATAAAAGTTCATACCACCACTTTCAACGTTAGAGGTTTCATAATTCTGTTAAAAAAATTTGGAACAGTATACTATTTTCGTAAAGCGGGTTACACAAATAAAGTTGGCAACGCCTCTAACTCGCAAAAACAAAATTTATTGAAAAGGTTAAAAAGATAAAGACATAAAATGTTAGATATTAATTATTAAGAATTTCCTTGGAAAAATTCTCTAATTTTAGACATAAATGTTTATAAGTATATACATATATATATATATCTTTCGAAATCCTAAAGTGCCTCTTAAACCTCTCATCATAATACTCTTTTCATTTTTTCTTTCTTAAGTTTTTTTTTAAAGAATTTTTATATTCTTCCATTATATTTAACTGTATACTCAGAGCTTTTCGAACTAGCACCAAACACTCAACTGTTTCAACATCGTTATCACAGTCCGCATCACTTGATGAAAATTCTACTCTTGCAAAAATTATCTGGTAAACATATTAAAAACAATTCATTCTAAAATTGGAAGTCACTTCCATTGATTTTCTATAGAATACATAAATACATTATATCCGTTTCTTAAATTTCATAAAATATTTCCTTATTTTCAGATTTTTTTTAATTGATTCTTACAAGTAAAAATTTTACTAGTAACAATTTGCAAAAATTTTTTTCTCTCTCAATTTCTCTCTCTTTCGACGCTCTCTCGTTGCAAATTCTTGGTGTTAATGAACACTTTCCAGTATCAATTGTTACAAATTTGTAACAATTTTAACTTCTTGAACAGACCTAAAGATAATTATTTCTTAGCCAACTTATAACGTGTTTATAGAAGATGACATGAATATTTTTAAGGCTTTATTGAAACGAATACCTTATGAGCTCAGTAATACATACATACATAACTGGCCTTTAGAACCCTGTGTCAGGATTACGGCCTAGCTTCTCGCAGCACTCATGTTGGCTGACTTCTAAAATGTTAATTGCTTTGTATACTGTTTCATAAAGTCGCTATACAAAATATTTACAATGTATACGATTTCAAAATGTCGCCAATAAGTATTTTTAACGCAGTAAAAAAGCAATCAAGCATCAGTTTTATAACTGATGCTTTGTTTGCTATTGGTTTGTTTACAAACATTAAAATGTTTGTGTTATAAAAAAAATATATAAAAACAAAAATGACAAATAATGACTGAATTACAAAAGTAAATTAATTTGTTTTTAATAAAAAATATATTAAAAAAACAGCAAATGATTATTTTTTAACATATTTCAGCGAAAAGAACCCGACTTTTGCGCAAAACGCAAGAAGCGCATCATTTTGTGGGAAAAGGCTTGAGAGAAATTAAGGAGGTGGATGACACCTTTCCTTTCTCTCCAGATGATATCATGATAATCATTTCTGATAATTTAAAATAATTATCAAATAAAATTTTTACAACCGCCGTTTCCATTTTCTTATTTGTCAGTAATAAAAATGGTGCATTGCAACATTTCTGTTTCATAATGAAAATGTAAACAAAGCAAATAGTTACATTGTTTCGGAACTTTGCATATGTAAAAAGTTTAAATACCGCAGCAGAACTGTATACAAACTTTGTATTCATACATTTTGGAAGTCAGCCGTTGTGTGTGCCAAATTTTTATCCATGAGTACCGGGACCTACAGTTTAATGTCAACTCGAACGACAGACTTGAGAAGCTTGTTCATGGCAATTAGTTACTCTCAGAGCTTTTGCCAGAAGACTGCTGAAAGGTAGTCGACGAAAAAAATATTTTTTTCATATTTCTTTTTTTGAAGATGTCAGAGCTTGGTGTCGAACCCAGGGCTCATGTCTTAGTAAGCCAACACACTAACCACTAGACCACGCCGACTACGAGCACAGTAATAAAAATCATAAATGGTTAAAAAACAGTTATGCAATTGTTTCTTCCAATCTATACTTAAAAAAAAACAAAAAATTAAAATCAAAATCTACAAATTGTATGGGCATATATATAACAACAATTGACATAATCCATTTCATATACAACTTTACACTTGTTATCTTAAATTTTCTACTTATACGATTATCGTTGTTTCTGATTATCATCAACTAATCATTAATAATTGTGGGAGGGCAAGAAAAAGCTTATTTTGTTTCTTGTAGTGGTTGTAAACTCATAAATTACATTTAACAAATCTTTACTAAATCACAAAATGGCATGAATAAAACCAACCATCTTAACTATAGCAACAGCTACAGAAAAAGTACAACATATACTAGCACAGTATAAAGAATAGAGGATATTTAACCACAAACACCCACTATAGTATAATCAAACAGCAAAAACTAAAATTTAAAAAAGTAGTAAAAAATGAAAAAAAATCTACTGAAAATAAACAAATCCAATTCAATTCATTCAAAATGCAAATGCAATCAGTGGCAATAATTGTACTCAAGTCTGTCTTTATAAGTTTATGTATAAGTGAAGGATATTGTGTAATATTACATACAACCCTGCTGCAAAGGCAACTACTTGGAAGAGTGGCTGACTGACAGAGTGACTGCCTGTATGACTGTCAGACTGGTTGCTAGAAGGCAGGCCATGTCATTGAATTTCATGGAAAATCAAAACATAACCTCAGTGTGCAGCAATGAGGCCAGAAATGGAAATAACAACAGCAGCAGCTGCTATTAAGCAACGAAGAACAATAACAATTGAAATCAAACATTCAGAACTCAAGAGTGGTATTTTTTCAACTTTTTTTTTGTTATTATTCTTCGATTTTACTATTCATCTAACATATACTTGAACTTTTATTTATATTCAAGCTTTTAGCTTCAAGCATCATTTTGTTGTTTTTGAATTGGAAATCATTGAGCAAATCTTTCGTTAGCAATGAACACAAAAACAAAAAACTCTTTTACAACGATAATACAAACAACAGCAATAATAGTCAAATGGAACAAAATGCATCACATATATTGAAAAAATGCACCTCAAATATGTAGACATACATATGTATGTATGTATAAACACATTCACAAAGAGATAGTATTTTCACACCAACATTAAGTTTGAAAATATAGGTTAACAGAAGGGTTTAATGCAAATACCGGAAATGAAACTTTACCAATGTCACTTTCCTTTTACATAACTTTTATTTCATTTGAACATAAACATTTTAATAGTTGTTCTGTATGTAAAAGGGATGCTAATCGTTATTGATTTTGGAAAATTCGGAATTCGGGATTTCTGAATCCTGATCCACAAATAAAATTTTAAATTTTTTATTTATGTTTAATTTCATCAAAATAATATATAATTATATAAAATTATATATAACTATATAAAAACATTATTGTAATATATAAGAATATTTTCATTTCATTTTATGATTAAACAAAACAATATAACAATAAAAAATATACAAATGACGTGCAGGATCGAGATATAAGGATTAGCATCTCTATATTCAACAAATGAGTTTGTATGTAAGGTTTTCATATAAATGCGTATGAAGTTATATCTTCTGGTATTTAGAAGCACATGAAGCGTTGGAATTTCGTTAATAGAATCGCCATTTCTGATCGCAGGAATCTAAAATTTTACATGGACATTTATTTTGATAAAACGAGCCATAATTTATAAAAAACTCAATTTCGAAATTTTGTGTAGTTACGTCAGTTTGCGTTTGACATGAGGATATGTATCTTGACAACTACATGACTTTTAAAAGCATTACGGTGATACTTAATAGAGGTTACAAAAAAATAAAATTAATTTAAATTTCTCAAGTATTTCGGACAAAGCAAAGTCTCTGATTGGGTTAACCTGGAGGCCTCCAGAACAATCCTTTTACCGCTGTATTCAAGTCGGCATACAGCCGAACGAAAGAATTGCTACGATCCGAATGAAGGCAAGGCTTTATAATACTAGCCTTATTTGCATGCATGCCCCGATGGAAGAGAAGGATGATGCGATCAAAGATGCTTTCTACGCAAAACTCGAGGATGTATATAATAGGTATCCAGCACATGACGCCAGGATTGCATTGCGAGTAGGGACGTTGAACGTATCGGCTCCCAGGTTATAGCCGGCAACTATACATACGGTGTGGTCAAGGAATTTATCTACCTTGGCACCGACATTACCAGCAAGAATGAGTCTGGAGATCAAGCGAAGAATTACACTGGTCAACAGGTACTACTACGGCCACGGTAGGCAGTTTCGTAACAGAGACCTCTCTCGTGCGACGAAGTTAACACTCTACAAGTCGCTTATTCTTCCGGTGCTTTTTTAAGGTGCAGAAGCATGGACGCTGTCTTGTGCCGATGCAATGGTTCTGGGAGTGTTTGAGAGAATAGTACTTTGCAAGATCTTTGTTCCACTAAAGCAAGGCGATGAGTTTAGAACCAAATATGAGCTGTATGAGGACCTCGACGACGTAGACCAACAGATTAACATCCAGCGGATGCGGTGGTTCGGCCATTTTGTTCTGATGGAAGAATCTGCTTCAGCGAAAAAGCTTTTCGATGCTAAGGTCACTGGACGTCGGCGTAGAGGACTTCCATGTTTACATTGGAAAGACCATGTAGATGAAGCCCTGTCTTCAATTAGTGTAACCAACTGGAGAAGGCGCGCTTAGCAGAGACGCCTGGAGACTAGTGTTGCGGCAGGCCGAATCCTGTTAACGGGTTGCTATGGTTAGCTAAGTAAGTAAGTAAGTATAATTGGATTAGAAGCAGTTTTATGCCGGTATTCATATTTTAGTTTTGACTTAAAAAATAAGTCAGATTTTAACTTTTATTTCTGACCGAAAAAATAAAAGTCAAAAAATAACTATTATAAAGTGACTTTTTTGAAAAAAGTCGTAACTGTTACGGTCCCTGATTTCGTTACCTGAGTAATATGGGTGAAGACCACTGAGGTAGACATTGGTTTGTTTGGCTTTAGGAATACTGAGACGGTTTCGACTGTATTATATTTATTGTGGTGTTTTTTTTTTTTTTTTTTTTGTTGGGTGAGGCGAATAATAGATTCACTTAAGGGTGACCGGCTTCTTAATAAAGCCACTGGTCCAAAAACTTAGTCGGCTGTTTTATAAGCCAGACTTTTAAATAAAAAGAATTTGCTTTTTCATTAGGAAGCCAATTAAAGCTCGGCTAGATTAATAATAATTTATTTTATTTTTTCGCATCTATTTACATATCGTCGTCCCGAAGTTATCTGGACGTATATCACAAAATCAAAAAAAATGAGTTACGACCATTTTTGAATCTTAAATTATTAGATCTTTCGATGTGTTCAATCACCAGGACTTTATCTCTTAAATTTTCTGAGATATTTAAGAGCCATTTTGCCGTATATCCACGTTTGGTAAAAAAATTTTATGTTATGATGACGTACGCGCCACTTTCGTGGATATACGGCAAAAAATGTATGGAATTTTTCAAATAAAAAAATTTTGCGTTATCTTGACGTACGTACATAAATGAATATATTTAAAAGATTTTTCATAAGAAAAAAAGATAAAACGTAATAAGAAATCATAAAGAATAGATTTCTTTAACTTCAGTTTATTGCTGTTACATTAAAATTAAAGGAATAAATTAATAGAAAACTAATTTTCATTTTTTAGAGGTACATATGTATGTATACAAAATAAATTTTAAATCAAAATTTATTTCATAAAACTTTTATGAATCAAAAGTATGTTTTTTAAGTACGTTATAGATAATTCTAATTCAGTATCTTAATAATATCTTAATATGTTATAACTTATGTAAATAGTTTTGAATAAAACTGAACATCATTGTATAGAAGATATGGGAAAAGGCTTTTAATATCATTTCTTTTATATTCAGAAATATTTATTTTTGGACATATACTGAGTTCCTTTTCAAACATTTCATCTGATTTTGAAAAAACTCCTTTTCTCGCTTGTTTTTTTAAATTTGATGACTGAAATTCATCTTTACTTACAGATGCTTTATAGGATAAAGAAAATAAATTAAATTTATTATACTTAATTGCTTTAATTTTAGTAAATGGAACGTTCTGAAAATTTAGTTAATGCGCAATAACTGAATAAATTTTGAAATCTGTAGGTAACATTTCAATAATATTCAATTTAAACTTTTTGGAGTGGTAATTTTTTAATTTTATTATTAAATCTAAAGGACTGTGAATTTCTTTTAACTTTAGAAATCGATCTATTGCATTGTGGACAGAGTCAATTTCTTGAATTTGGGAATGTTCCGGCTCTGAAAATTTTTGAGTAATTGTTTTTAGATTATTATTTTTATATAAAATGCCAAAACTAGCAGACAAAAATATTTTATTTTTATTTTTTGGCACACAAGAGTCGCTCCAAAGAATGATATTCTCAATATGATTAAAATCCTTCAATATATTTCCCAAAATTTTTATTATAGAACTATCGATATCATTACCAGAGCGACCATTCTGTGCTTCGTTCCAAATGGCGCAGTAAGTAACATCTTTTTCGTTTGGATTCTGAGTACATACTCGTACTGTTGCTGTTATATTAAACACTGAAAGCTTTCTTTTATAATAAAAGATGGACGAAATTCCTTTAGGCAGATTAAAAGTGCTTTGTAAATCCTAATTTATTTATTTAGTACTGTAGTAATAAATACTAAATGTAAGAATTTTGCTTACTTAAGTATGTCTCATATACGTCAAGATAATATCAGACAAAAAACAATCCAAAATTTCTATCGGTGTTATTTGGACGTATGTGCCAAAAATAAAGAAAATGTTCCCAAAAAGTGGCTTATACGGCAAACTGTTATTCTTTGTTTGGAGTTAAAAATGTTTAAAACTTAAAAAATTTTCTCCATGACTTAAGAATTTTTTGTACTATTCGATAAAGAATTATTAGCACTACATCTGATAAAAATTTTGAGTCACCTTTTTCGACTAAATTTTTTTCTATAAACTGATAAAACTTTAAATTCAATTTCCCAAAAAAATATTTTTTGGAGTTACGTCAAGATAACTTCGGGACGACGATATGTATATGTTACAAAATTAACTGTACATAGGTACTTATTAAAATACGTTTTTGTTAGTGTACAATTTGTTTACTTAAATTTGTACATTATTGTTGTTGTATAATGTATCCGTCAGAATTTGTACATTGATTTTATAACTTGTGAAGTGGAGGGACTAGGGTTACCGTTGTGCAATCAGTACATTATTTTGCCGGAAAAACTTCAAAAAGATTTTGAAACGTCTCCAAACACCAGCATAATAAAGCGTGCAAGATAAGATATTGTGGTTTATGCTTAGACAAACTATTAAATTTAAAAAATATGTATGATTGTGAATATTTGGCTTTTAGAGCATCCAATTTTACCTCACAGAAGGAAGACATATTGAAATCCTTGGAGGAAAAGAATGCAAAAATATTGGAAAATAAGGAAACAAATGCAGTGACCTGGCAAGATAAATAAAGGTGATTTCGACGTTCAAGTACTTTTTTAGCTTTTTTTTTTTTCTTGTAAATATTTAAAAATAATAAGTGCTGATTGCAATTTCTACTCATTTTGTTTTATTTTTTATGTTACAATTAATATATTAGCCACAACAATTAGTTCGGTTAAATTTAATCGCAACTTCTGTCAATTAAAATTAAATCGAAAATTGTGGAATACAGTTTTAGCAAACTACCGGTTAAAGTGTCAATTAACCTTTAATCATACATTGTGAAATCGGCCGTAAGTCTTATACTTTTAAAACTAACAATTAGTTTGTAAGATGTACAAATTAAAAAAAAAAAATTAACATATTGAAAGGGGTACAGAGGCCTTATTCTGTAACTCTTCTAAGCTAAAACTCTATCGCTAATAATTTATAAACTTGATTTACTACTTTTTGGCTACGAAAGGAATTCTTGAACGCTTATTGTAATTTAAAAACTTCATGCCTATTACTTCTAAACTTATTAATTTTATATACTCTAACGCCAAGCTTGTTTCAAAAACCCAAAACTTTAGCATTTTAGCTTAAGAGAATTACAGAATAAGTCCCCTGGTAAATTTTACACCAAATCTCTTTAAGTATTATAGCTTGCTTGTATGTATATTTAATATTTGAATTTTCAATAGAGTCATCAAAAAATCGCGACCAGTACCGAAACATCGTATTGTCTGTTGCGGTTGCTCAGATTACCATTAAAACGATTTTTTCCATAATAAAAACTAGGCTCAGAGCTGGAGTTGTTATTTATTTCAGTTGTTATTTACCTTGTCGTGGTGTAGAGGCTTAGACTGCAAGGACTCAATTTACTAAGCAAACGGAGATCAATAGCTCTCTGGCAGGGTCTCCCATGTCAGAAAAACAATTGAAGAGCAGTTACTATAAATTATCACGTATCACGGTTGGATAACGGAGAACAACAACAATATCATCTCCAATATCATTATAATCTTTTACTCCGCCCTAAGTTAAACTTCACTGTGCGGGCTTCTTGAGATTGATAATCGATCAACAGCAACCGATTTTTTTCCAGTTCGCATTTTTAAAGTATTACAGTATAATTCGCTTATAATCCAAGGTCAAATTTGCACACAAATTTTGGACTATAGCGCCATTTGGCCTATAAGTGCAATTTTTTCTTATCCCTTTCAGACCCATCACAAAAATATACTTTCATTTTCACAAAAGTAAAGATTTAAAATTTTTCTTTTTACAGACGTTTAAAATTTAATTTTTAAAATTTTGTCACAATCATGAATTTTTGAAAAAGAACCTGATACGTTTGTGTATTTTGGCTATTTACATGTTAAATACATATATATTATTTTTCGAAAAAAAAACCAACCAAGACCAATCCAGATCGCACATTTGTGTATGCTGGCTCCGAAAGGGTTATAGGTGAATTCGTATAAAATTTTTCTTTTTGACTATATAAAAATATAACAAAATGCCAATATTTATAACAAAAACAAAAAAAAGAAAAAACGTTTCTTCATTTGATAATAGAATTTTATTTACTGAAATCTGTCAGAAAGCATTTATTTAGATACATACATATCTTCGTACTTATTGCATGTATACATTTACACAAACATACATACTTATTGTGTGTATGTAAGTTTTCTTATATTACACAGGTTTAAAAATTATTAATTTGGAAAAATACCAAGAACGCCACATGCCTAGATAAGTTAATTGGGACCTCCTCCACACCACAAGGGTTTGAGTGGGGCCATACACCGAAAAACACAAAAGTACCGTTATCTAAAAAACGGTACTTAGGAAAAAATAATAACTGCGTTTTTCGTGCTCAGGAGGTCCCAATTAACTTATCTAGGTATGTGGCGTTCTTGGTATTTTTTGGCTGTAAACCAGTGTTATTTAGAGAAATTTGTTATTTTTGATTGATTTAATTTTACTGAATTTTTAAGAACTTTGTCCTCTATCTTTCCAAATATATTGTTAAATCTTACATCATTTTCTAAACAAAAAGCTCTTAAAATATTTGCCTATTTTAATACTTCAGCATTTGAAGGGAGAAATTGTATTTGCTTCTTCGAATTTTTCCTCATTTGAGGAAATTTTCTTTGTTAACTGTTTTTAAAATTTCTTCTTCACTAAGTGCTCCAAAACAATCGAGGTCATCATCACAGTGTAAATACTCAGTAGGTAGCGAAATAGTTATCATTGTTTTCATTCTCACATTGGTAATCACAGCTCGTAAAGCTGGCCTCATATACAAAAACACATTCATAAAATTTAAAGATTTTTTATCTTGTTTAAATCTAATCCTTAACAAAATACGTTTGAACAAAATGAAATTTTTTCTAGACATAAAAAATCTAATTAAATACCTTTTTAAAGCAATTTGCAATTGTTTCTGGCCTAACCAGCTACCACGCTCTTTTAACGAAATGCAATGCGTCCAATATAGTAATGGATAGAGCTGTGTCGGTCGCGAACGAACGGGTTAAATTGAACGAATCAGTCAATTGAACGAAGTGGATCAGTCGTTCGTTTGTTCGTTCGGTCGTTCAGTCGTTCAATCTAAATCTTTTTTCTTTGTTTTGGTCGTTCGTTCGGTCGTTCAATCTTAATTTGTTTTTTTTTTGTTTTGGTCGTTCATTCGCGCAATCTAAACTTGTTTTTTCTTTGACTTCGTCGTTTTTTCTTTGTTTTGGTCGTTCATTCGTCCAAACTAAATTTGTTTTTTCTTTGACGTGGTCGTTCTGCCGTTTAATCTAAATTTGTTTTTTCTTTGTTTTGGTCGTTCGTTAACATTTATTTTGTCGCATTTTTTATATGCATATTGTCAGTATTGCCATTTTGTTAATTTTTAACTAAAATTGGCCATTGTTTCTTAAATGTGGAAATACGTACTTTTATTAAATTGTTTTTACTTTTTTTTAAATGTACAGGAACATTTGTTCTAAATATAAAGTGACAATAAACATTATTATTTTGATTATAGAATTACTTAAAACATTTTTTAAATAATATATAATAATAAAAAATAATATATCGTATTTTTCACACTATTTTTTATTATTTTTGGAATACATTACATAAAAATTTTCCGTATAAATTGGAATATCATAACATCCCATTGAAATAATAATAATTTATACTAATGACATGTAGTATAATTTAGAAAATAATATTCTAAATATAAATATGTATGTATGTTTATTTTGAAGTATAATTTGTTACAATTTTTATTTATACACATAAAATTAAAAAAGTAAAAACAATTTATGTAATAAAAGTACGTATTTACACATTTAAGAAACGATGGCCAATTTTGATTAAAAATAAACAAAACAGCAACACTGATAACATGCATATCAGAAAATAAGCAACAAAACAAATATTGAACGAATGACCAAGCAAAGAAAACACAAATTTAGATTGAACGACTGAACGACCAGAACAAATGAACGAAGTGAACGATTGAACGAAGTGAACGAAGTGAACGATCCGGATCACTTTTAATGACCGAACGAAAATGACCGATCATTTAAGTGAACGATTTGGCACAGCTCTAGTAATGGATTTGATGTATTCTGGTACTGCCTTCCCTATTTCTATCGCACAAAGTTGTTTCTTTGATGATTCCTTGATGGTTGTATTATAGCAGTTGTGTTAGGTGGAAGAAACTCAACTTTTACATTTGCCAAAGTAATGGTCACTTTATGGCAAGACGCATTATCAATGAAAAGTACGATTTTTTTGTTTCTTTTGATCATTTCATTATCAAGTATGGCAAGTATTTCATTCCAGGTAAAAACTGTCATCCAGCTTTTTGTATTTGAAAAATAGATCACCGGTATGTTTTTATTTTTGAACCATCTGGGTTTTTGCGGTTTTCCTATACAAAAAACCTTTTTGTAGGAACTGTCGGAGTTAAATACAAATAATAAAGTTAAGCGAGCTTTTTGAGATATCCAACCTTTCGGCTGATCTCCGTTACTTAAAAAAGGTGTATTAAGTAGTGCTTTGTAGTACAAGCCACTTTCATCCGCGTTAAAAATGCAATCGGGAGTGCATTTTTCGATAAGGTGTGGTAAAATCATATTTTTAAAATCTATAGCGGTCATCTCGTCATTTTCTTTGGATTCTTCCTGAATTTTTCCAAAACGTATGTTATTTCTTTTGCGCCATCGATATAACCAACTGGTGTTTGGTTCAAACTCTTCATTCAATTTTATAGCAAACTCTTTTGCTTTGTTTAAAAGAATAAGACTGGTTATGACAGCGTTTTGGCTAAGCATTTCGTTAAACCAAATTGTCAAAGCTCTTTCAATATTGTGGTGGACTCCTTCATCTTTAAATTCTATGACTTGCCAAACTCACGGATTTTTGTTTCATTCTTTATGTGTTAATGAATTGCACTTAAAATCATTTAATAAATTTAGTTTTTCTTTCACTGTTAAATTAATTCTCTCTTTACCCATTTTGAAAACAACTTGTATGTACATACAATTTTACTCAAATAAGTCAGTTTGTTTAATTGAACAACATTAAAAGGGAAATCACTTGATTTTATATTAAAGTGTCAGAATAATACTGGGTTGCATATTATGTGCTAAAATTTGTCAATTGGACAATATATGAGAAACTTCGTACTTATTTAATTTTTTTTTGCCTCACATATAGATGGCGTATAACGAAAAATGGATTATATTGGTAATGGATTGAATAACGAATATTTTGTATGAACTTCACTAGTAGATGGCAGAAGGTGAACCTTTTTTGGAATATATTGCTAATTCCACTATCAGCGGTGTGGCTCATAAACGAAATATACTGTACCTTTATTTTGCTCTGACTAATATGATATACACTGCCGATCACTTGAATAGGTTTATTATTTTCATTAAATTCAAATTAATTTTTTTCCAGAAGTAATTAAGTTTATAGTAATATTATTTTCTAAAATGGTAAAATATTGGATTATGTGTGTTTATAATAAAAAAATTGTTTCAATAATTAATAACTGAACTTTAGTAATTTTTTTTCCAAAACTAATATGTTTCTCAACACAATTTTTTGGGTCATTTGAATAGGTTCACTATCATTCATTTAAAAAACTAAAAAAGAAAATGATTTTTTTGTAAAACTTTTTTTATTTTTTAAGATTTCTTACAATGTTTTGATAATTTAATAATGAGTATATCCTTTTTTATTCGATATAACTGCAAGAATGCCATGTGGGAGGGAGTTGTAAAGATTTTCAATTAATGATAATAAAATTTTGGTCCAAGCTTCTTTAATTCCTCCAATGAAAGCTTATTTGGTTTAGTATTGTCTGCCGGACTAGTAGACTTTGCGAGAAAGAAGCCGCATACATTTTCTATAATATTTAAGTTAGGGGAATATGGTGGCCACTCCAACATATTGACATTTTGGCTTAGAATCCACACTTTTACAACCCTGGCATTATGTATCGAGGCATTATTGTGTTGAGATATCCAGAGAATTGGTCTAAAAATAGTAGAGAAATATGGAAACGCCTTTATCTCTTTAAATGCTTATGTGGTACACCCAAAAAATCGCGCGATTTTTAACCTAATTTTAATATATTTTATATAGAAAATGAATAAATATAAATTTATTTTTTACTATCTCTTCAAAAAAATGTGGGGATTTTTTATTTGGGGAAAAAACATTATTGTGTTGAAAAAAATTGCGTTTAACTTGTAAAAAATTTAATTTGTATCGAAAAATCGTTAATTTGAATGTAAAAGCCTTTATATAAAAATAGTCAAATTTAGTTTCTTTCCTTTGGTTTTTTTTTACTTTTTCTTCCAATAATAAATTTTATAAATTAACTCACTGAAATAAAAGTTAAGTAAAATCAAAAACAACTCAACTAAAAAATTTTCGTTTTTCGAAGGCTCGCTTCCTAAAATTTTCAAACTATCCATTGCTGGCCAAAAATTTCAATTTACACTATTCCGGGTTCTTCTTCTTCTTCAGGTTAATCAAAGGAATTGAAAGTTTTGGGAACTTTTTGCTTAATAATATTATTGTCCAGTGGGATATGTTTTTCAATAGCATGTTCAACCAAAATTATTAACGATTTTTCCCCTTTCTCCATTAAGTTGTTTCTGTTTAGGGTACGCGTTTTGCAGTGTGAGCAGCATTCACACAAATACTTTTACGAATTCTGTTTTAATTTTTTTAAATTTTTGTAATGGAAGCATAGCTGCCAGATTTGACGATTTATCGTCATTTTGACGATTTTACGACACAAAAATAGCATCTTGACGATTTGACGATTTTTGCCCTTAATTTGACGATTTTTATTTATTTTGACGATTTTTGGAAATTCAAAATTTGCAACGTTTATTTCTTTGAATTCTTTAATATTGTTATAATTATTATCACACTATTTGTAACTATTGCTTTTGGAAATCAAATATAGAATATTACTCTATTTCTGAATAGATTTTTGTATTTTTTACATAAATAAAATCCAAAATTGGCTTTTGGAAATTCAAATGAATAAATTTAAATGTAGAATATTATTCTATTTCTGAAAGGAATTTTATACTGTTTTTATACAGTAAAATCCAAAATTGGCAACTGTTGCATCCACCAATTTAATGCATTTAATTTTAAAAGATGTTATTATTAGAAATAAAGCCAAGATCAAACATTTTGATTTGGTAGATTATAAAGATAAACAAATTTTTAAACTTCAAAGAAAAGATATTTTTTTAAGGAAATATAAAAACGTACTATTATTATTTGTTTCAAACATTTTTTACAACAGTGTGGCCAAATAAGATTTGATTTTCAAAACGAATATTAAGCTTTAAGTACTTAATATATATTAAACAAAGAAAATCGTTCGTTTTGTGAATGAACTTAACCATTTTATTGAAGAATGTGAAAGACAAGAGCTAAAGGCTGAATTAAGAGAACTAAAGTTATTCAATTTTGAGAACAATTTCGCCCAAAAGAACCTTAAACTGTTAGATTAAAAAAAAAATATCAGAAATGGAAATGAAAAACTTCACTTGTTTTTCCTAACTCTACCTAAATTTATTTGAAAAAAAAAATTAGATTTACTACATTATTTTGCAAACGGTAATTAATATTTAGACAAATAAATCTAAAAAAAGAAGTCGTCTTTGGCGGCCATTACGTTTACAAAAAACCATTCTAATATAAGGAATTGAGAATAATTAAATTAAAATTGTAATTAGTTTAAAATTGTACCTAAACTGATTAAAATGTGTAATAGTAATGCATGTGTATAATAAATATAATATATTTTTGATGTTTTTTTTTTTTTCATTTAGGTTTCGAAATTTTATATACTGTACTATCAATCCTATTTTCAGTTTTACTTAAATAAAAACAAAAGTTTTTTTAAGAAGGTTATATTTTCTAATTTATATTTTGTTGACGATTTTTTGACGATTTTATGGAATCAATTTGACGATTTTGACGATTTTTTTGTCGATCTTTGACGATTTCATGGTCATTTTATCTGGCAGCTATGAATGGAAGACACAATTAAGCTAAGAGATTTTGCAATTTAGCTAAGGCTGTTGCAGTTTCTCTATTTTATAAACGATCTAATATCTTTTTCTAGCAACGATACTGTGTTTTTTTTTATTTTTAGTTTTACTGCTATTTATTGCTGCTAATAACACTATGCTATAAAAGTGAAGAACAAAAAATATGCAGGGGTTCTGACATAGTATTTCTGTTTTGTGGAAGCCCATAGAATAGTGAATAGTTTGTTTTTTTTCGATCACTTCGTTAAGTGTCTTTTTTAATAGCAAATATAGAGAAATACCCATATTCACGAAATTACAACTATAAAATATAAAGTATTTTATTTTGAAACCGATTTTCAAAAAATCTTTTTTAATTCGAAGATATGTTTTTTGTTACCGTGTTATACAAAAATGGCATTAAAAAAAGCGCGTTAATAAAAAACTGGTTTGAGTTCGCGTTATATCGACATCGCGTAAATAAAGTACCGCGCAAGTGGAGATTTATCTGAATATAGGTATACGTATATAAGATATTATTAAATAAATTAATATCAAAAGAAATTTTTTAGTTCCCACTTACCATATAGTACCTTTTTTGTGTACCACAAGCTTGCGTAAAATAAATTAACTTATGCTTAGCTGAAACTTGTTGTAATGAAAAAATTATTTCTATTTACTATCAGGAACAGTTTCCATAAAAAATCTGATTCTCGTATTGGTAGAGGTGGTTCTGAAGAGAAAAAGAGAACGAACGGGAGCCATCTTGTTCTTGATAATCTTTGCTACCAATAGATTTCTCATTATCATAAATAATTATTATAGACTCCCTGAATCTATAATCTTCTTCCTTAGAAGAAAACAAATTAAAGCTGGAAAATAAAACCCCATTTGAAGGATTAACATAAATACTGCATAAAACAAAAAAACCTGGATCAATCAATATTTGAACCGTATTTGTATTCCTTTTCCTAAGATGACATTGGAAAGGAAAGCGCATCATTACCCACCCTTCCGTTTTCCGTTAAGATCCCTGAAAGCTCTAACCAAATCTCCTCACATCAATAAGAAAACTTAAATTTTAAATATATCTCTCCATATTAAAATAATACATATTTATTCAAATGAAATATTTCTTAAACACATTTTTTAAAAAAAAATTAAAACTTAAAAATTTTATATTAAGTTGCCATAATGAAAACTTAATGAAACAATTGAATATATGTATACTCAAAAGCATCTAATTAAATTTTAGTTGATTTTAATACATATTATTATAGGTTAACTGATATGCTTAAAGATTAATTAACGATTTTGTTGTAAACAGACAAAAAAATATGATAGAAGAAAAAAAAAATACAAATATTAGTAATAAATTTCAAATATCTTTGCTTTCAATATTATACATAACATATAGTTATGAGAAACCGGCATAACTCTTACTGTAGGGTACAAAGAAAAAACACAAAATTTAAAGAAAAAGATGAATTTGTAAAAAGTATCTAAACTCTATAACTCATCATATCTCTATTATTAAATATGTTGATAGCAATCGTGTTTGTTCTTTGTTCCGTTAATTTATTTCTTTAAGAGAATAGGTTACAAAAATTCCCTACTTTAATTTAAGTTAATTTAATTTTAAGAGAGAGTTATGCATTTATGTAGTCGCCGTGGTCTAGTGGTTAGTGTGTTGGCTTACTAAGACATGAGCCCTGGGTTCGACACCCAGCTTCGACATCTTAAAAAAAATATGAAAAAATATTTATTTCGGCGACCACCTCTCATCAGTCTTCTGGCAAAAGCTCTGGGGGTAATTAATTGCCATGAACAAGCTTCTCAAGTCTGTTGTTCGGAGTCGACATTAAACTGTAGGTCCCGGTACTCATAGATAAAAAATTTAGACATACAACATGAGTGCTGCGAGAATCTAGGCCGTAATCTTGACACAGGGTTGTAAAGGCCAGTTATGTATGTATGTATATACTTATGTATGTTATGCATTTAACATTTTTAGTATTTGTTCTTATTAATATTTCAAAAGCAAGGTTTATTATAAAAATAAGAGATATGTGTACAATGATATAAAACACTCACCAATAAACATATTGACACAGCTTGCTGCAGAGGCCTCTCCAAACGCTGGCAGATGAGATGGTTGATGAGAATTTCTTTCGTTTATATGTACGGTGACCATCCGTTCTGTATTATACAGAACAGTTCTGTATTTGAAACCCGTGTTCTGTATAAATTATTCATTAGGGAAAAACATAAAAATGTTCTGTATTTTATTTAATGTTCTGTATTTGTTCTGTATTTTCATGCCTCAGAGTAGTATTTGTAGTTTTGATTAACACATTTGGGTTAAGAGAAGTCTCTTAAGCAGAGACATTCTTCTTCTCATAAGCAGTACATTTCATATTTTAGAGAAAGAAACATAAATTTTAAAAATATTTTGGCGGTTGTCAAGTTCAGTTTGTGTTTACCTGATTTAAATGCTCCAACAGAAACCATCGAAGCCATTTTGGTCACTAAATCAAACTAGAATATGAATTGCATAGAGCAGAGGTGGGGAACCTTTTTACCGTTAGAGGCCACATTTAAATTAGTCAACAATACGAGAGGCCGCATAAGCTGATTGACCTAAGAAAGTGACTTCTTGTGAAATTATTATAGTTTTTCTATAGATTTAACAATTTATTTAGAAAAAATAAATAATAATACTACAAAATTTTAAATAGAATATATGAGCAATTTCAAAAATTTTCAACATTTGTTGAAACTGAGTTCTGACGCTTATTATTTCTCCAGTTTTTCGATTTGACCAAAACGGTCAAAAGGGAATGGTAGGCCACACTAGAAAACTGGGAAATTCAAAATTTCAGACCATCAGTTCTTTATTTTTAAAAGTTATGGGCACTCAAACATCGAAAAACTCAAAAAATGGCTTGAAATTTACAAGAGTTTTTTCATATTTCATCACTTTTCTACTTTTAGTTTTAAGCTTCCGATGCTCACTGATAAAAAATAAAGTCACTAAACTTTGTAGATATTCACACTATAAAAGTTATGCCCATACTACTATTTGGGAAAAAGTTGTACAGCGGTTCATTTTTGAAACAAAAATTTTCCGATTTTTTAATTTTCCCAGTTTTTCCTATAGCGTTTTTGCGCCGTTCAAGAAAATTGCATTTCGTCAACAGTATTTATTAGATGGTGTAATTTGCTAAAATTTGCGCCATATCACGTCGATGTCAGGCTGCTAGTTGCTGAGAACGATGACCTCAAACTTTTATAGAATTGGCGTAAATTTGTCAAAAATGACAGTTTTTCGCGCCTGACATTTGCAATCATATTTAAAACTGGTTTATGTATTGCGTGATCTAAACTTCTTAATAAATGGCACCTCAACGTCAAGAAGGCGTTAAAATATTTTGAAACGCAAAAATTTTATAAAGAAAATAAAACTTTTGCGAAACTTCATGATTTTGTTTCGCGTTTTTTTAGTTAATCAGTGGTTTAAAATCAATGTAGAGTATTGGAAATGAAGTGCGGCGGTGAACTAAAGATCATATATAAATACGGTTAAATTCGGTCCATATTTAGCGGGTACAGCGGCATTTTTCTTCAAACACATTTTGCTTTGTGACATCTGCAGTTATGTATAGATTCCGCCGCGATTGACACCAAATGAAAGGTTTTTTTAAGCTTGATAATAAAATCGAATAGGCATTAAAAAATTTTCATGATTTTAAATTTTACAGATCAAAAAAAAAAATCCTAACCTCAAAAATAATTCTTATATAATTTTTTTATTTTTTAAATTTGCAAGTTAAAACATTGTTTTTCTGTAAATTAGTTATGCGTTATATAAACACCTATTATAATAATCGGTGAAACATTCATAGTTTTGCAAAAATTTGCGTTTTTAATGTTAAGGAATTTTATATATAATTGATATTTTTTATGTATTTTATCAGTGCATTGATGAATTTGGACTGCACTGATGCATTTGAAATGAGTTTCATGCATCCATACAACATTTATTAAAATAAACCAGTATATTTAACTTTAAATTTTTTTAAGAGATTTTAACTTAAAACCTCCATAACTTTCGCGCCGTTTGCAATACATGATTAACGCGAACTGTTTTGGTATGCTAAAACGTGACCAAAGCGTCATTCGTGTCATCCAAAAAAAAAAAATTTTGGAAAAAAAAAATATCAAAATGTCGAAAATTTTTGAAATTGCCCATATATTTAGAATAATATAAGAATATTATAAAAAAAATACAATAAAAAATAGTTCGTTATTTACTAAGTTCGTGACTTATTTGGCTTTGATTTTGTTTGACAGTAATTGTATATTTGGATCAAGCTTCGTAACACACAGCTTTAATTTGTTTTTATTTTTGACATGGGAAAAAATATTCAGGGCAATTCGGGAATACTTTCTTTATATTGTCGAATGCGACCATTCACTTTCGACAACCAAAATTCTATACATTCTTAAATACGTGTGATGAATTATTGATAACAACTGTCATATTTTTATCACCACTGCTTAAAATTTTATTTTTATTATTTGATTAAATAAAAATACATGTAAAAGACATAAAATCTAATACAAAAATATTTAGAAAATCTTCGTACTGCCCTCAAAATATTCCCGAATGGCTTTTTCAAATTTCATTAGCTGAAGTCCTATAACTACAATAGTAAGAAGTGTTTTTTACTAGAAAATACAAAAATAAGAAATAATTCAAAGAATACTTCCCAGTTATTTTTTTAAGATATCCAAATTCTTTCTTTAAAGTAACGTACAGCCTGTTTTTAGAACACGAATGGTTTTTGACATTCGTCTTTTTATATGTGAAACAACAACAAAAATACTAAAATTTTTTAGTGTTTCTCATATAAAAAGACGAATGTCAAAAACCATTCGTGTTCTAAAAAAAGGCTGGTAATTTTCATAAAACTCTTCTAATTGTTGCTGCAAAAAATTTGGTTGTTAAAATTTTTTCTTTTTTTTTTAGGTACTGGCTCTTTAGCAGGACTGTTATTGTTATTTAAACTAACTCCTTCTTCTAATGCTTCCGGTTTTTCCAAATGAATTTAAATTTGAAACACCTTTCACGGATGTTTTATAATTTAATAGTAAACACTGCCTCTTCCAAATCATTTAACGCAATGGTTTTGTTTAGAACTTCACCTGTGGCCTCCATTTGCTGTTTATTTATTACCAGTTTGCTTTTTATATTGGTCTCGCCAGACCTTAGGAATTAAATATTTTAAATTAAGGATGTGTGCGGATATTGCTATCACCCAGTTTGGAGATAATGAAAAGTTATTTCCAAATGGGATTTTACAGAAATTTCACAACTCATAATCACATGTAGTCGATAATTGGAAGTAGAATTTAAATTTGAGCCTTTGATTAGATCCACTTACCTTTGTCCATCCTGCTACATCTCTAGCAGGAGGGACATTTATATTAACATTTTGTGTAATTTCTTTCCGTAAAGCATTTTGATCTTCTGGTCGTAATGGGGTGACTCATCTTCCAATGCCCTTATGTTCCATCATAAAATCAACCATCAATTTAAATTGACCTGACGTTGTTTGTCTTTTAGCCCTAAATATTGCAAAAACAATTTTCCAATAATTTAACCAAATACTTTTTTTAGAAAACAAATTTTTATATATTAATTTTTCATACTTTCTTCTTAATAGATTTACTTCTAGCAAAATTCGGTAAAAAAAATCCTTCTCTTTAATTATGCATGATATATTTTTTCCGATTGTTTATGTAAAGCGCAGCAAAATTTTTGACGAAAAAAACGACTGGTTGTGATGGTGAAAACGTTTTTTAGAATACTTATATGTATAGAAAATGAAAAAACGTATGTTTTCAAGTTGTTCATCCCTAACGTATTAAGTATATAATTAAAAAATAAACTCTATGAGCGTATTTGAGGTGAAAGCGAGAATAGGAATTGCCCTGATTGTCTCGCAACAGTAGGTACTTCCGAAGCAGGAAAGTAAACGGCGAGATCCTTGGGATCCTGGGATCCTTTTTAGCGTTAAAAAGGGATTTAATGATACTATCTTCCCCTAATTCAATAACTTTATTTGTGGTTCTGAAGGAGCCTCGGATCGATCTATTAAATGTGGTTCAAATGCCAGTTTCATAGCAGGAGTGTGCTCATAAAAATCAGAAAATCTGTTAGTATACTCTTCTATTAAACAATCCAAAACATCTACATATTCATCGAATATTTTATTTTCACAAGCAATGTTTTGAAAAATGATAAATTACTCAACAGGGAAGCGTTGAGAGATGCGAGTCAGAGAAGCTAAAGCAAGGTGTGACACTCAAATGGGAGATCTCAAACCGAGATATGTTTACTTCTTAGACAAGGTAGTTGGCGCTGCTAGCGCTAATTTAAATTTTTTTTGCAAACACAATCAGCTGACTATGTATGACAAATTTTGTAAATAGTGTTTTATAATTTAATTTATTTTCAAATAAATAGTACATAGAACATTATTCGTTTTTTTAGATATGTAAATTACATAAACTTTGTGGAATTTTCAGTAAAGTGAAAAATTGTGTATTTGGATATAAAACCAACATTTCGGCAATACTCTGAAAAAATCATAATTGATTTCTAAAATTCTGAAATCTCCGAATAAATAATTTTTCACTTACCTGAAAATTCTACAATTTTGTAATTCCCAATATTCCTTCTAAATAATTTTTTCGCACAACTGTCATGGCGTTAATATACAATAGTTGTTTAAAACAAACTCTACTATTTTGTAGATAGCAAAGGGCCGCACTAGAACCTCGCGGAGGCCGCAGGTTCCCCACCTATGGCATAGAGTTTAAAAAAATATTTTAAAAATTATGTACATACATAGTATGTATGCAAGCTATGTACTTATTTAATGATCTCACGAAACTTTAGTTATTTTAGAATTTTTGGTTAACCCTTCTGTTAGGTCAAGAAAAACTTATGAATCTTAGGTATAGGACCATTTAGGTCCATAATATTCTTTTCTTGTAATAGTTGCCTGTTATAATGTCGAAATATATACATATGTGCTGCACCCAGTTTGACTTTGAAGTGTTTTAATAAATTACCTTTATTTCTGGGATTCCTCTTTGTAAATTTATAGTATATCATTTGCGGTAGTTAACTTCAGTGTCTGATTTGTTGGCTTTGCTAAAACAATGGAAAATCGACGATTAGACTGCATTGATATGAGATGTAAAACTTTGAGAATTTCCTTCTCAAGAGATGTTGATACCGTCGATCAAATGATTGGATACTACAGTGTAAAACGGAAAACAAATCGATGGCCAAATATTGTGTTTTCCAATATGATTGACATATTGTTTTCTGAAATTGATGGTTCCTGGGCGCCAATGGACAAAAATAGTAAGAGGGCAGAATTCTTGCGGCAGTTAGCTTTATCTTTAACTCAAGACTACATGACAGAAAGATCTAAGCTCCCTACAAATAAATTTTCAGCTGAACTTTTTACCGAAATAGGAACATTAGCTTTTAATTGTACAGTATCTACAAGCGGTTTACCAAAATTACAACAACTAGAAACCGTGAAATCTGCAGCTGTTGCAAAATTAACCCTTTCAGACCCATCACAAAAATATACTCTCATTTTCACGAAAGTAAAGATTTAAAATTTTTCTTTTTACAGACGTTTAAAATTTAATTTTTAAAATTTTGTCATAATCATGAATTTTTAAAAAAGGACCTGATACGTTTGTGTATTTATGCTATTTACATGTAAAATAATTATTATTTTTCGGAAAAGACCAACCAAGACCAATGAACAATTGTGTATGTTGGGTCCGAAAGGGCCCAGTAAATTGCAACGGAAGATCATTTGCTCATCATATAGTGAGAAGATTTAATAAAAAAACAATAACGGACCAAAATGGTCTTAAACCCAAGATACGTAATTTTTTATTTTTCTAACTTCCATTTTATTATTTTTGGTTGAAAGTTTTCCAGGAGTAATAATATATAAAAATACCCCAATAGCAAACGTTTTATGTTGGTATGTTGCACCATTTCTTAGTCAAGGCAAAAACAAAACAAAAATTTACCAAAATGGTCC
The DNA here is from genome assembly GCA_963576795.1 of Metopia argyrocephala. NCBI lineage: Eukaryota > Metazoa > Arthropoda > Insecta > Diptera > Sarcophagidae > Metopia > Metopia argyrocephala. Next base: position 84,462,011 of record OY756210.1, on the reverse strand, counting down.
AAACCTAACAGCAGGATTAATTTAATTTATTTTGTTTTTTTTTTAATTTTGTATACAAATAAATACAATAAATACATGCCTATGTAGGTTGCTTGTTTGCATTTGATAGTTGTTATTGGTCAAATATTTCCTTGTTCTGTATTTTGGTTTAAAAAATATGGTCACCGTATTTATATGTAACTTGATATGTAAATTTAATTGATCGTATAGCTAGATATGTATACAGGTATGGTTATAATAAAGTATTCTAGCTATATGGGCATTTTCATGCATATAGGATATACTAATAATTTAATCTAAATTTAAAAAGACAATATTCATAACAAAATAAATTTACAATTTTCACTAAAATTAAACTTCATAATGACAATATATTTTATCTTAAGTTTTGGAAGAACTTAAAGAAGTTTTTAACACCTTTCTAACAAATTTAAAATTTTCATTGTAAGTTTAATTTTAGCTCTAAATTACACTTTACCACATTAAATACCACATATAACTTTTCTATTAACTCAGACTTTAAATATTATTCCTTATAATCCTTAGGACTTAAGTCTATCCAATAGTTGGTTTTAAATTTTTTAAGACGGTCTTATGAGTATTTCTTCTTTCTGGGAACCTTCTTGCCGTAATGGCCGGGAATTTTTCTTCTCGTTTGGACTACCCAAAAATATTCTTTCTTGCACAGATTGATTACTTTGTAATGAATTTTAATATATATTTCTATTTCTTAAAAGTTCTTCTTCTGCACTTCACTTTTTAATTATGTCGCCGATCGGCAGTTTTATTAGTTATATTAAAATATTACGCTGTAAATTATATTGGCATGCGGTCAATATACAAGACCCGTTTTTTCTTAACGATTGAGCTGGCTGCGCAGCCGCTTGATTAAAAACGCTCTCTATATTTCTGGTACGTGTTTATATCAGAGTGGGCAAACAAACAAAACATTTCGCAAAAGTTTCAACAAAGTCATACACTTTTCAAAATTTTTTTAATAGTATTGTACATTAGCAAAACAAACACAAATACTTTCTAAATGAGAAAGAGCGCAAATGAAACAATTAGCTTTTCGCTCTTGTGCTTGCTTTGTTTTTTGTTGTTTTTTTTTCTCTTCTTCTTCTCTTTTACTCTTCTATCCTTTTTCTTCTCATTCATTTTTTGTTGTACCTACGCACATTTGAGTTAGTGTATTTGTAGTACTCAAAACAAAAATAATATACACAATTAAATGGGACAATCTTTCTCACTGTTTCTGTTTTATTTTTGTTTTACTTATTGTAAAGAATACAACAAAATGAGATCAAAACGTTCAGTTTTGTTTATTTTCCTACTCTGGTTTATATGATGTTTTATGTCTTTCTGTTCTTTTAATTTGTTTAAAAGAATATTTTAATAAACATATAATTATATATTGTCGGTATGTGTGTATACATACATATATAAACTCTTTCACATGCAGTGCAATGGTGGCAAAATTTATAAGATTTATATACTTATGTATATTATGTAGTCTATTAAAAGAATAATAAATTCCTAAGAAAAGTACATTTTCTTGAAAAATTATGACTTTCCCAATGATTTTGTCTAGTGTTTTTATATTTACCTTAGAATAAATAATTTTCGATAGAAATATTTGATTTTCGAAACTATTTTATTGTATCGCCAATGCACTTATAATAAAAAAAAACACGTTTCTATTAACCAAACTTTCACAATTTATTTACTAACGAAAGTAATGTATCAGTAAATATAATTTTAAAATTTTTACCTCGATGTGAAGGCTTCAGATGCAAAATAGAAAAGAATTTAACATTAATCATTTAGCTACTACAAAACCTCGCATGACGCATTATTTGCCGTTAACTATTGGAAAATATTCGGCTTAAATGTGCGTGATATTGCATTAGAATCCGTCTGCAGTATGTGTTAAATTATTCATGTAAAAAGTGATGTCTAAACACTGTACAGTAGACCGTTAAAATTTGAAATCAATAATTAAATAAAAGTATCCAATTTCAATCATTTTAACAAATGTAGTCAATCCCTAAGTGTAAAATAACGTAATGACCAATTTACGATATTAATATATATTAGATACACGTAAAAATTCAAATGTTACATTGACGTGGCAAGGTATTAAAAAAAGTGAAAATTTAAAAAAGTGTCGTGGCAAAAGTAACTTTTAGAGTAAAAATTTTTTATATGACAAAGTCCCACCACATTGTGCAGAGTGAGTTTTTTCTTTCTACGGCCAATACTCTGGGGATTAAGCCCTACTCATGCTCTGTTGATAATAAATTGAGTACTTTTTCTATTAAGCGCCTTTTTTTACGTTACACAGTATAGCGATGAGACAAGTTTCTTTTAGTGAGATCATTTCAAAAGCCAGTGTTATATCTTTAAACTTGAATAATCATGCCCCAGTCCTTAAATAGACGACGCCTCGATGTTGACTGCATATTGTGAAGCTTTTGACAGAAGACTGCCGAGAGGTAGTCGCCGAAAGACATATTTTTTAATTAAAACCTTGTACCTTCAAGTTAACTCAAGTCGTTATAGAGGCAGTACGCATATATTTAGTGAAAAAATGTGCTCGTGTAGGTACGTTGTTTTTTGTATATCGTTTGTTTTTTGTTTGATAAGTCGTTGTAATTTGTATTACAGTGTGAAAATGACTTTATCGTGTCAAGCTATACAGAAATACGACTCACATTCTATAGGTTAGAATACATTTTGAAGTTTAAAATATTTTGCAGATTTCGGTGTGGTAGTTTACAAGTTTGTTTCATTTATTTATTTGTTTCTTTTATTTTTTGGGTGTATTTTTAGGTTTGTGATTAGATTTTACAAACTATTTGTCCAATACAAAAATTTTTTTCTCATAAAAACTATCCTTAAACCATAAGAAATTAAAAAAAAATCGAATGTATTTCAGCAGTTTTTTATTTTTGCTTTTAGCAATCTTCCACTACCATAATTTTTTCCATGATTTATGCCGAATTTAGATCAAGTTTGACCACCCTCAACAAAAAGCACAAAACAAAAAACTAAGATGTACAGATAAATATAAAATACGAGTAATATGTTAAAAAATATTTTTTACACAACCTTGAGTAGTTGCAACTTTTGGTGTATTTAATATCAGCTCAAGTTTAATATTATGCTGTTTTATTTCTTTTATATTCATATTTTAATATTTTTCATAAGAAATATCTGCCAGCGTATTATTATTTATATATGAAGTTCTTAATTGTCACATACATGCATACATACATATGTAGATACGTATCTAAGTATACAAAAATCGATGACACAGTTAATGCTGCTAATGTCGTTGTAATTTTTTTTGGTTTCCATTTGATAAATATAAATGGTCCTCAGCCGTTCAGTTTTTAATAGTTTCTTCTCTTAGGTCGGTTACTGTGTGAACAAAATATTGGCATCAGTAAATACATCAACATCATCAGCTGCAACTTGTAAAAGAAGCACTGGTAGCAAAATTATCTTGAGGCAAATACATACAATAAATAGAAACGAGTACATATTCATAAGGCAGTAAAATCCCTTAAAAATTGACATTCATGTAATGTTTTCATTAAGAATGAAATTGGATATAAAATGTATTTTAAAAATTTAAATTAATTATACGTATATGTTTATAAAATGTCGATTTACTCGTAGCTTTCTTTTAGTGACTCAACAAAGTAATGCTATAAACACAACAAAGGCTATCGAACACCGAACACACGACTACAAAAATCGCTGGCTACGAAAGTAGCCAGCTACTTACTTATAATAACGACTACAGCTACAAAATAAACATCTGTTTTGACACGCTGGACATAACCTAAACAAAATATAACAAACTTATTTTTTGTAAGTGAAATTGTGAGGAAACAAAACCCTACAAATGTCTAAAGAAAACTTAGAAAAATTAAATTAATTAAATAATAAATTAAAAATTAAATAAAAACTGATGTAAGTAAATGAAAACTAAACAAAAAATTTAAACAAATGATTATTTTTTTCAGTGGTGCAACTTGAATTTTTGTCGCATTTTTTATGTACATATTTCATGTATTGCGTTTTTTAAACACCTTTTTCATGCATCTTATTGTATTGGCAGCAGTAAACTGTTTATTGTCGCCAAGAAAAATAGAAATGAGCCTAAGTTGGCTACGGGCTACAAAAGTAGTCGTGTGGTCGGTAGTCGTGTATTCTATTTTTGACAGCTTGTAGTCGTGTTTATAGCATCAGCAATTAAATATGTTACACTCTTAAGGTATAATTAGCCGAACGTTCATGTAACGTAACGCAACGTACGTTGGTTTCTAGCATATGAAAACAATGCAAATGGTTATCCAAAATAAATGTCACGTAGACGGAACGGAACAATCTGTATAAAATAGAATTTCTAAACGTTTTTACGTGACATTTCAATGCGAGTGATGTGACTATTGTATGTTAAATGGCAATGTGGCCCAAATGCCCTTTTTGGTACTTTCATGCTTATTTGCAAATCATTTTCTTTTATATGTGTACAAAAAGACTTTTTAATTTTTGAAGTCTTTAGATACATAGTATGATAATTATGTGAATAATTTAAATTTGTATGTGAATATAAAGTTTATTTTTAATTTTTTTTTAATATAAAAGTCCCATGTTTTCTTAACATATCTTCGACAGACGAATTATATACATACCAAATGAAAAATTATTCGATTATCTAAAAAGGAGCATATGCGATGCATGATTGATTTACGTGCTAGCTAGTTACCGAGATAATTAAAATTTTTTTTAAAAAGTTCTACTTAAAAATAAACTTTTTTCGTTTCCGAACTACAATGGACCAATGGATCCGATTCAATAAACTCTAAACCAAAAATTGAATATTCAGTAGTAGTATAAGAATAAATTTTAAGAAGCATATAATATAATAATTATAATATGCTCTTATTTTGGTACTTCTGGTACCTTTTTTAACTTTGTGTTAATTTAACAACATTCATCACTGCTCTAAACAGCTGACTTCATATTGCAATTCAAAATTTTTAATTTGTGCTGTGTTTTGTGAAAAATTAGTAAAATAAATAATAAATTATATAATCAATATTAATAAAATAAAAAATCATTATATTTTGTTTTTAGTGGAGGACGAAAAATTAATATTACTGGTACAGGCAAATGAATACATACATACATACATAACTGGCCTTTACAACCCTGTGTCAGGATTACGGCCTAGCTTCTCGCAGCACTCATGTTGTGTGTGTCAATTTTTATCCATGAGTACCGGGACCTACACGTTTGTATAACTGCACATACGTACGTACTTTAACGTACGTACCGTTTTTACGACATCAACGTTTGGCTAACCAGGCCTTTAGGCTTACTCATATGTTAGTATGTAGTATGTTAGTTGTATGTTTTGGGGATATTGTTAACAGCTACGCCAAAAGTTTACAAAGACTTAAATGTATTTACTTTGTTGACAACTCAACTTAAAGTAGACTATGTTTTATTAATTGAGCTAAAACAAATGTAACATCAACAACAACAACACAGAGTATGCGTTTATAAGCTGGTTTATACAGGTAAACCTCTTACAACGTGGTTTCCTATAACGCGGTTCCCAAAATGCGGGCATTTTCTTACAACGCAATTTTTACGAAAATTTTTTCAACTATTTACTAGTTTAATTTGAAAAAAGTTTTCTTACCCAAATAAAATTCTTTTTGTTTCGTCAGAAACGCTTTATTTAAGATCAAAGTTAACGGCAATGAATATTTTTGGTAATGCGCATGCTTCTAGCGCTGCACTCTAACCACCACGGCTACAGTCGTGCATGTCGTCGATGCCGACTAATGTGGATAAAATGGAATAAGAGGGCAAAAACAAAATAAAAATTGTAATTCTGTTTCATCCAAATAAGATGACAATTACAAGAACAGCAATGATGGTAAGAAAAGGAGAATATGATAAAAACTGTTGTGTGACTTTACTTCGACTAACTCATACAAGTGTATGTACATACATGTGAAAGAATATAATTTCAGTATGCGATTTCCAAAAAAGTGTGAGTTAAATAGTTGATGTTTGGTCTTGAATATAATAAAGTTAAAAATTAAACTGTATCGTTTCGTTGATAATTTAAAACTGTTCTTTATTGGATTAAAAATGAACTTAAGCTAAAATAGAGTTTTGCTTATGATGCAAAAAAAATAAAATAAAAAACAGACAAAATAATTTATTAAAAAAACAGTGTGTGAATTGCCTGTCTAAGCGAATTCACACACAACATTTTGATACAATATTAAACATAATATTATATTACATTAGGGTGGTACTATTTACTTCATATATGACTATATGACTCCTCCACCCTCAGTTTCAGCAGTCACTGCTGAAATTTATTTTTATATATTTTTCTCTTAAATATAAGTACAATACTATTTCTAAGAACTATAATATTATTTTTCTTATAATTAAAGGATACAATTCATTTTGCATTCCATATAGGATTTTTGCCCTCGGCTTCAACAGTTGTTATTGAATGTGTGCTTGAAGGCTTTAATGCGATATTTACATTTACATTTTTATTTCTGTTACAATATTTTTTACAAATCAAATATACTAAAATTATAGCTGTTATTAACACAACTAAGATTATGTTAATCCCATAAGACACGTTCTTATGATACTCTAGTTCTTCGATCTTCTTAATGTTCTCAAATTGGTTCAATTTAATTTTTTCAAAATCGATTTTTTCTTCAAAAACAACTTTTGTAAAATCATTATTTGGGTAGATAAATTTTTCATCTACAGTAATCTTCTTATTTTTATAGGTTGTATTTAATATTTTCAAATCACAATTGTAAAAATTTATCAAGTGGTTTTTATAAAGAACAATATTTCTGTTATCACAATTCTGTGTTATTATCGTACTGTTAGCATTCTTAACTAAAATTAAATCATCGCCGATATTTTCGACACTAGTTACATTATTATATCTCAATTTACAGTGGTTTTTCACAATACAATTTTTACTTATTTTTAATTCACTAAGATATGGATTTCCTTCATAAGTGTAAGTTTTATTTTTAATAGCAACTATCAATTCACTATTCTCGTCAATTTCTAGGTATCTATCGTTTGGTAAGGGTGTGATTAACTTTAGATCTGTTGTAAGAAAATCAGTCGGAATTTTTATTGCAATAACCAGTGAATCATTAACGTAGTTCATTACGCCCATTTTAATTAGTTTAAGCCTAAAATAGTCGATATTAAAGTTTTCTATTTCTTCCGGTGTTAGCACGTCCGGCTGAATAAAGTTATGTCTAGCTGATGCTATATTTGCTTGTATTTGAGAAATTTTACTCTCTAGACTTTTCAATTTAAGTATCTGGTCCATGTACAAAAGTTTCCTCACTATTTCGTTGTTCCGTTTTTTTACCTCTTCAAATGTTCGATTAATTTTGTCTCTGTCGCTTTCTACTGCTTTTCTAATTGTTTGAATTTCCTCGTCGAAATGTGTATTAATTTTCATTTGTTTATTCAAAGTCCCTATAGCGTTATGGGTGTTGGTTTCTGTAATCTTTAGGTGTTCTAAAATTTCCTCTCTGTCGTTGTCGTCCATAAGTCCGAAAAGCCATTTGTAAACGCTTCCAACTCCGTCCATTAAACCCCTCTTTGACCTACCGGATTGAAAGGGCATGATGGATCTAACCTTTGCCGTAATAATCCTAATTTCTTTTCTTAAAATATCCTTACCGTCAACGTCTATCTCTTCTATGTTTACTTCTATTTGTTTTATTATGTTCAAAATTTCCAAAGGACGTATTATATGTAGCACCGTGGTTGCTGCATTAGGCACTTCGATCTTTCCCATTTGGACCACTGCAAAACCAAGGTTTTCTTCAATTCTGCTGACTTGCAGAAGTGCCTGAGCCATCACCACCAACAATGATAGAAGTGCGATCTTCATCATGGGTTTCCTGAAAACGGTATTTACGTTTAACCTGTGTTTTATACTTCCTCTTAAATTTATTGTTATTGGACACTAAGTAATTCCCTTCCGTCCTATAATTATCTACTTTTTTATACTTAGGTTGTGCCTTGCTAACTCTGTAATTTTCTACATATTTGTTTCCAAAATTGCAGTTACTTTCTTTTCCCTGATTTCTGTTTATTGCGTTAGTTCTCGCTATTTTTTCTTGATGAAGTTGTTCTGAAAACTCTTTTAAATCTTCACGGGTTATTAGACTAGTAATGAAGTGTATCGGTTTTGTTTTTGTTGTAGTATGAATTGTGTTATTATATGCTATTATTGCCTTGTGAACTTTGTCTTCCAGATCGCTTTCGTTGTCTGGATCTGCATTAAAAAGGCGTATGTGTTCATTGAGTGTCGAGTGTAGTCTCTCAACGTCCGAGTTCCCAGTTTTCAGGTACGTAGTTGTCAAATGAAAATCTATTCCATTTTCTTTGAGAAATTGTTTAACATTTATTGTGTCGAATTCATTGTCCATCACGATGAGTCTTGGTTTACCTAGGTATTGAAATCGCTTCTTCAATCCATCGATAACAGAAATCCAAGTTCTGTCTTTTAATTTTTCAGCTGTAGCATATTTCGTAAGTTTATCTATGCTTGTAAGGTACATTTCGCTTCTTTGGGGATACCACAGGTCTATGTGCACTATGTCGTTTTGTTTCTCAGGGCTGTCAGTCACATTAAACGCGTGTTTAATGGGGTGTCTGTCAAATTTTGCCGTGTTGCATATTTCACAATTGTTGATATATTTTTGAATTTCCCTTTGTAAATTGGGGTAATAGCAAGTTTCCTTTAAGTTATTGAATACTTCATTTATTCCGCGATGATTATTTCTAAGGTGTTCGGTTTCAATCCTTTTAAGTATAATTTCCTTGTCCGTAATGTCTTCTAACCATATATTGGATCTTAAAATTATCAGCTTCTTGTTATTTGCAAAATACATTCTATAACAATCCTGAAATTTCAAAAAAAGTCTGTCATTTGCACAAAAAATTGCGACAAGTCCCTTTTCTGGGAGGCATTCCCGCATTGTATTCTTTAAATCAGTTTCCTTTGTTACCATTATCGTGTTTCTTATTTTGTTTTTATGAATAATTTTTAATTTTCTTGATTCTCTAGTTGCATAGCCCAGAATAATCTGATTCTTGAACAGATTAATGGGTTTCTCCGTAATCGATATAAAATTCGCATCATCAGTATCTGCACTGTGAATCGTTTCCATATCATTACTTGCATTGGCCTCATCAGAGTTAAACAATTCATTAAGGTTAATAAAAAGTGTTGACTCCGCTTCACTCGGTGTCATATTCCCTTTAGAGTCATATATCATTCTGCTTAAACCATCTGCCACTAAATTTTCTTTTCCTTTTATATATTCGACCACAAAATCAAACTCATTTAATTTTATCTTCCACCGTTGTAATTTTGAATTTGGTTCTTTCATATTATTTAGCCAAACTAGTGGTCTGTGGTCAGTTCTAATTGTAAACCTACGACCATATAAATACGGGCGAAAATATTTTGTTGCCCAGACCATTGCAAGGAGCTCCTTTTCGATCGTGCTATAACGTTGCTCGTGACCGTTCAAAGAGCGACTTGCGTAAGCAATGGGCTTATTGTTTTGCGTAAGTACTGCACCTAGTGCAAAATTGCTCGCATCGGTTGTTAATGTGAAATGTTTTTGGAAATCTGGGTGGGCAAGTATGGGGTCATTTTTTAATAATGTCTTAAGTTTGTTAAATGCTTCTATGTACTCAGGATCGTTTATATTTATTTTGGAATTCTTTTTTAGGTATTTTATAAGATGATGAGCTATTTTGGAGTAGTCTTTGATAAATCGCCTATAGTACCCAGTTATCCCCAGAAATGATTTAATTTGCTTCTGACTCTTAGGTAGTTGAATTTCATCAATGGCTTGGATTTTCTTTGGGTTAGTTTTGATTCCATTTGGTGTAATTATATGACCCAAGAACTCTGTTTCCCTGGATAAAAATTTACATTTATCTGGCTGAATTCTAAGGTTAGCATTCTTTAAACATTTTAGCACTTTTTCCAACGACTCCATATGTTCTTCTAAACTTGTAGAAAAAACCAGGATATCGTCTAAGTAAACTAGGCATATTTTCCCTATGAACTCTCCCAAAATACCATTTATGAGACGTTGAAATGTGGCAGGTGCATTCCGAAGTCCAAATGGCATTCTTAAAAACTCGTAATGACCACTGGCCGTTGAGAAAGCCGTCTTGTGAATATCATGAGGATGCATTTCAATTTGGTGGAAACCTTTTGCCAAATCAATTGTCGAAAAATATTGACAATTTCCCAGCTTGTCAAAAATGTCGTCTATGTTAGGTATAGGGAAGCGATCCTCTACTGTAATGTCGTTTAGTTTTCTATAGTCAATGACTATCCTCCACTTCTGTACCTTATCAGCACCCATCTTTTTGGGTACGACCCAAATCGGGCTATTGTATGGACTGTTCGATTCCTTGATAATGCCATCTTTAAGCATTTCTCGGATCTGTCGATCGACCTCTTCTCTATGAACTTCCGGATAACGGTACATTTTAGAATATATTGGAATGTCATGTTTAGTTTTTATGCTATGTTTAACGTCGTTCGTAAACGGTAGCTTTTCTTTTGATTGGTAAAACACTTCTTTGTATTTTAGGAGGATTGGTCTTAATTTAGATATCTCCTGCTCATTCAAGTGGCTAGTTTCAATAAAGGTAAGAAAATTGTCTCCAACTATTTCGTTGTTTCCTACGTCAATAAAATTTTCCTTATATGAAATGTTGGAGTATAATTCTTCGTGGTTACCCATGTATAGCGGCAATGTCGCGTTCTTAGTGATCAGCTGCCGATTCGGGTAATCAATTACAGTACATAATTTTTGTAGGATATTGTTACCTATTAACCCATCATAACCATTATCCAATTTGCACTCCAAAAATTCGCAATAAACATTTTCAGTTTCAAATTCCTTAAAAAGTGGAAATCTACAAAGATATTCCATTAAAAATATTTTTCCTAAGGCTCTAGCATATAAAGATACTTTCGTCTTCCATTTTGGTGAACATACTCCTCTATTTACAACACTAAATTCCGCTCCGCTGTCAATGATAAAATATAATTTTCTAATTGGGGTTTCTATAACTATATAGGGTAGTTGTTTAGGGCTTCTGTCGAAAAATTTACATTGGAAGAGCCGACTTCCATAGGAACCACACCATCAGTCCTGTTAGTATTTCTACTCTGTCCAGATCTGTAATAGTTTCCAGATTGGTCATTATTGTACCTGTGATAGTTTCCAGATTGGTTATTGTTTCTATAAAAATTCCTAGGTTGGTCATCGGAAACCACACCTTGAAAACCGTTGAAATTCACACTTTGTCCGAATCTCGTACTATTCCCTGTATAATTTCTTGGTTGTCTATTGTTATTATTATACTGTCTGTTATTGTAAGACGAAATGTTATTGTCCCTATAATTTCTGTTCACAGTACTTTGGCTTTGACTATTATTCCTAGGGTTTGTTCTAAATTGAGCATTAGATTTTTCTCTTCGGTATCCAGATGCAGTGTAATTCTGGTGCTTGGCTTCCAGAATAATTTTATACGCTTCTTGTAATGTTTTTGGATCCCTAGCAAATATCATTGTCCTTGTAGGTTCCGGTAGATGATCTCTAAATACCTGCAATGAAATTCTATTAATTTCCCTTGTAGAAAACCCTTCTTCCGAATGAGTCAAGCGCCTATTATGTAGTTGGTTTGTAATTTTAGTAATGTCAAGGTAATATTTCTCAATTGTGGAGTCCATCCTCCACGTTTTTAGTCTGTCCATTAAATCGTTGCTAGCTTGTTTTTCCCCAAAATTGCTAAGAAGTACGTTTTTAATTTCCGACCAAGTATTTACCGTTCCATAACTATGGAGTGTTTCTCTTGTGGACCCGATGCATTTATTTTTTATATAGCCCAAAAGTATTTTCTTGTTATTTTCCTGAAAAACTTCGATTGACGGCAACAAGACTTCTACCTGTGCCAGAAAGTCCGGTAATTGACTGGGGTCTGTACCGTCGAATGTCGGAATTTCCCTGATACAATTCAAAACAAGATTAAATTGATGTATAACATTAATCTCCATTTTATTTCACTCCTATTATTTCACTCCTAAACAAACAAAAAACTTTTAAATTCGGTCCTTTCTTTAACTCAAAACTAAATAAAGTATTTCAAAATTTATTGAAATAGCACATTTCATAGATCTATATATTTTTTTTTTTTTTGATACTTAAATCTATTATTAATTTATATTCGTTTATTAATTATTATTTTTTGTCCTTATGTTGATTTTTACCTTGTTGTTTTCTATATGAAACAATCTTCCTTATGACTGATGATGCTATGCTGCTACTTATGCTGGCGTTGGCGCTGTTATAGTTGTTGTTGCTGCTGATGATAATGGCTTTTAAGAGAGATGTTGTATGCACGTTTCAGTCTGGACGTATGTTCTTCTTTTAAATGATGATGGAACTGTTTTATCTCCGCTTTATTTTCTAGCACTGTTTTTGTTCTTTCTTTTGTATTTGTTGATATCAGTGTCGTTGTATGTAAAAATTAAATTCATTTGGGTTTTGTTAAAATGTTCTGTTTAAGTTTTTCATGTAAATATTTGTTAAAATAATTAACAATATATTGTAATTGCAATTTATGTGTAGTTTTTTTTCTTTAATTTTAATTAATTTCCTTTTATTTCACCATATTCTTAAACAATTTTCTTTTTGTGCTTTTTGGTCTTACACTTCACTTTACTTTGTTTCTGTTGTTTTGTTCTTTTATTTTTTTTTTATTAATTAATTTGTTGTTATTTGATGATTTTTGTTTATAATTTATTCAATAGAAGATGAAGATGTTGTTGCGGATACTTTCGTTAGGATTTGCATAAAGTACACTGTTAGAAGGGGTGACTTTCTAAGATTGTATTTTTTGGTTTGTTTACTTTGATTTTAATTCGATTTTATCGTGTTTGGTTTTGTTTTGCTTTTATTTTGGTTGTTGTTGGTTTTTTTTTTATACTTTACTTTTATATTGAGAGTTATTCTTATTAACATAAAAATACACAGACATCAGAATAAAATAAATTATACACTTGCGATATTTTATTTTATTTTATTTTATTTAAATTTTTTTTATTCTTTTTTTTCCTCGTCGCCAATAAAGTTAAAAATTAAACTGTATCGTTTCGTTGATAATTTAAAACTGTTCTTTATTGGATTAAAAATGAACTTAAGCTAAAATAGAGTTTTGCTTATGATGCAAAAAAAATAAAATAAAAAACAGACAAAATAATTTATTAAAAAAACAGTGTGTGAATTGCCTGTCTAAGCGAATTCACACACAACATTTTGATACAATATTAAACATAATATTATATTACATTAGGGTGGTACTATTTACTTCATATATGACTATATGACTATATGCACAGGACACAAAGAACTCTGATGAGACTACCGTAGCTGGAGTCGAAAACAATTGTTCAGTTTGGCTAGTGTACTATTCCTTCACGGACATCATTTCTTCTTTAATTACCAAAAATATTCATTGCCGTTAACTTTGATCTTAAATAAAGCGTTTCTGACGAAACAAAAATTAAATTATAAAAATATTGATCAGAACTTTCCCGGGGCTCGAACCTAGAGCCTCAAACACCTTAAGTTATAATGCGCATGCTTCTAGCGCTGCACTCTAACCACCACGGCTACAGTCATGCATGTCGTCGATGCCGACTAATGTGGATAAAATGGAATAAGAGGGCAAAAACAAAATAAAAATTGTAATTCTGTTTCATCCAAATAAGATGACAATTACAAGAACAGCAATGATGGTAAGAAAAGGAGAATATGATAAAAACTGTTGTGTGACTTTACTTCGACTAACTCATACAAGTGTATGTACATACATGTGAAAGAATATAATTTCAGTATGCGATTTCCAAAAAAGTGTGAGTTAAATAGTTGATGTTTGGTCTTGAATATGCACAGGACACAAAGAACTCTGATGAGACTACCGTAGCTGGAGTCGAAAACAATTGTTCAGTTTGGCTAGTGTACTATTCCTTCACGGACATCATTTCTTCTTTAATTACCAAAAATATTCATTGCCGTTAACTTTGATCTTAAATAAAGCGTTTCTGACGAAACAAAAATTAAATTATAAAAATATTGATCAGAACTTTCCCGGGGCTCGAACCTAGAGCCTCAAACACCTTAAAATTCTTTGTATTTTGTCCATACTTCGATACCTATCTTTTTATAGCATTGCCGCCCTACACTTGAACATGTGTTTACAAAGTGACAAACAAGAACAGAAATATTTAAACGAAATCTTCAAAACAATTTAGTTCCCTATCAAAAAATGTATAAAGATTTGCGACATAAAAGCAAACAAACTTCAATGCACGATTTCTTCAAACCAATAATCGTCGAAAGAATGCCCGAATCTGATAGTGGATCAAGCTCAGATTTTGAACTAGTACGAACAAAACGTTCGAAACAAATCATACTAAGTGATGAGGAGGAATAGAAGGTTATCGTTCTATTTTGGCTTTAATTTGTTTTGTTTTTGTTTAAATAAATGAAGTGTTATTCAATTACATACAGTATGCCCCACGCTTAATTGCCTTTCACGCTTATTTACCTCAATTTCTAAATCCCCATATTTTTTCTTACCATTTTCTAATAAAATTTCACGGTTAATTAACTTACGCTTAACTGCGTTATTCGCTTAATTACCTCAAATATATTTCCCCAAAGAGAAATTTCACTTAAAATTTCCCGCTTAATTACCCAACATAATTGTCTTCTAAAAAGTGCAGCTTAACTCGATTATATTTATATATTTATGCAATTGTCCGTTGAATTTACTTTCAAACTACTTTTTTGATACAACCTTCCAATTAAAGTCTACCAAATTTATGTATATGTATAATTATAAAATTACTTGCTTTTTATGTGTATTGATGGCAGTGTATATAGACAATTAAGCATATTCGTTTAACTGCCTCAAAGAAGCACTTAGCCGTATTCGTTTAAATGCCTTACACGCATAATTGCCCAAAAATGTTGACATTTTTGTCGAGGCAATTATCCGGGGAATACTGTAATATGTATTATGTTCTTATGACTCAACAAATAAATACACAAAATTATATTATGCACATATTTTTACTATACAAATTCCAATATTTTATTGAAAATTTTTTTACTTTGAAACCAAACTCTGATTTTTGTATGGAGTTAGAGTCACCTACAACGCGATTTCCTATAACGCGGAGTTTTTCAGGAACCTATTCACCGCGTTGTAAGAGGTTTACCTGTACACATTGTCCCCTATTCATAGTCATACACAAAAGTTCTTTAAATAAAAAGCTCGTCCTAAGGTTTTGGTATTTATAATCAAAATAAAAGTATACTCTAATGCTATGTTCACACGACAATATGAAACACTTGGTTCGTTCTCTGAACCACGATTGCGAAACTCACCGTTCAGACGACAGTTTTTTTTGGCATTTCTCTTTTATGTATACCCTAATGTATAATTTACATACCATACACATGCATACATACCTACATATTTAGGATGGTATTTTGGTTTTTATGTTTTCGTTTATTGCTTTTCTGATTTTTATATAACATATTTACGTAAATTAATTTCCTAGTTCTTTATTTCTAAAAAATTTTCATTTTTAATAAATTATTATTTTGCTTTTTGCTGTTTTGTTAGTTAGTTCCAGAGTAGGAAAATAAACAAAACTGAACGTTTGATCTTATTTTGTTGTATTCTTTACAATGAGTCAAACAAAAATAAAACAGAAACAGTGAGAAAGATTGTCCGATCTAATTTTGTATACATATTGCTTTTGTTTTGAGTACTACAAATACACTAACTCAAATGTGAGTAGGTACAACAAGAAATTAATGAGAAGAAAAAGGAAAGAAGAAGAGAAAAAGAGCAAATTATACGAATGTGACGGAATAACAAAGCAAGCACAAGAGCGAAAAGCTAATTGTTTCATTTGCGCTCTTTCTCATTTAGAAAGTATTTGTTTTGGTTTTGCTCATGTACAATACCGTTAAAAAAATTTTGAAAAGTATATGACTTTGTTGTAACTTTTGCGAAATGTTTTTTTTTGTTTGCCCACTCTGGTTAGTTCAGATCAGAGTGGCAAACATTGTTTAGAATTATTAGTTTTGTTTATTTATTACTTATATATTAAGGGTACTCACGATTGAATCTGTGCAAACTAAACTAAGCAAATTTGCTGTGCAAATGGCTATAGATCGTGAGCGTCCTTTTATAATTAATTGTATTTTTTGAAGTATTTGTTTGACTTAGTGCTGCCGGATTTATAGACTCAAAAACATCTGGCATCTTCCTCTAAAAATGCCAAAAACAACGCTTATTCTTTGAAAAGAAAAATAAGTTTATTACAAATAAAAATGCCTAAATGCTGCGAAAAGGAAAAAATTATTATTTTTTTAATAAATAAAGGCAATAACTAAAAAAGAAAGCACGTGTTTTGTATGTATGAAGTAATATCATTTTTTGGTTTCAGTTGTTATCTTCACATTCGTAAATACATGGCTGTAAAAATGTTAAAAGTTTTTGAGCAAAAATACACAGCCAATTTACTTAAGGTTTTTTCAGTGCAATTAATGCAAATTTCAATGCGTATATTTTGTTGTTGCAGAGAAAAAATTTTATGTATTTTTACACACTTTGCATCGTTTGCACAGTTTGCAAGGCCATTCGTGAGTACCCTTATTATTTAATAATGTTTTATATTTTTGTAATGTAATATATATATTGTACCGTTCTTTTATATCCCTTTGGCTGTTATTTTATGCTGTTTAAAAACAAACGTTTATTAGTCATTAACTGTAAGTTATATAATAAAAGTGACCAAAGTTTATATATTCTTATTTTTGCTCTTTAATTTAAATACATATGTATATATATATACATGCATTTACACTACCTTATATTTTCATTATTGATGGAAATATAAGAAAAATAGTATTCAAACATTGTCTAGTTACCTTTTTTATTTCTATGTAATATATATAGGGTGTTTTTTATTGAGGTATAGAACTTTAAGTTGGCATCACTTTTAACTGGCGGCCATTTTGTCAGCTGTCAAGTGATTAATATTTAGTTTGGTTTGCCATTTCATCATGAACAGGTTGACAAAAGAACAACGCTTGCAAATCGTGCAAATTTATTTCGAAAATAATGGTTCAGTTCGCGAAGTTTACCGCAAGCTCCGTCCATTTTATGGTCGACATAATCGTTCATCAGAGCAATTAATTCGGTTAACCATGGATCGTTTTCGCACTACGTTTACTCTATGTGATAATACGCATCCGCAGAGACGTCGAACAGTGCGCACCGAAGAAACAATTGCCGCTGTAGAGCAAAGTGTTGAAGAGAACCCGAATGAATCGATTCGCCACCGTGCACAGCAATTGGAGCTTTGTCCATCAACTTTATGGAAGATTTTGCGCAAAGATCTTGGCTTGCGACCTTATAAGATCCAGCTTGTGCAAGAATTAAAGCCGCGAGACCATGCAATGCGTCGTGATTTTGGTGTATGGGTCGAAAATGAGATTGATCTCGATGCTGATTTTCATCGCAAAATTTTGTTCAGTGATGAGGCTCATTTTTGGTTGAATGGCTACGTCAACAAGCAAAATTGCCGCATTTGGAGTGAAGAGAATCCACATGAGACCCTTGAGACGCCATTACATCCACAAAAAGTGACTGTTTGGTGTGCTCTATGGGCTGGTGGAGTCATTGGGCCATACTTCTTCCGAAATAATGCTGGAGAGTCAGTTACCGTTAATGGAGACCGGTATAGAGCCATGATAACCGACTATTTTGTTCCCGAATTGGATGGCATGAATGTGGATGAGTTGTGGTTCCAACAAGACGGCGCTACATGCCACACAGCGCACGTCACAATCGATTTATTGAAGGAAACATTCGATGAGCGCATAATTTCGCGGAATGGACCTGTCAATTGGCCACCAAGATCGTGTGATTTGACACCATTGGATTATTTTCTTTGGGGATATGTGAAGTCGCTCGTCTACGCCAACAAACCAGAAACGTTAGGGGACTTGGAAGCCAACATTCGTGGCGTTATTGCCAACATACGGCCCCATATGCTCGAAAAAGTGGTTGAAAATTGGACCTGTAGAATTGGCTTTATTCGAGCTAGCCGCGGCGGCCACATGCCCGAAATAATATTTAAACATTAATGGCATAAAATTATCCTTCCAATAAAGCCAAATTGATGGACATTAAAACGATTTTCTTGCGTTTTATTTCAATTCGGAGCTCTATACCTCTAAAAAAACACCCTGTATATTTTATTTTTTACTTAAATAATTTTATAATTTAAATTTTTTTTGTAGAGAATTTTCATATAATATTGTATTAACATTGTTTCCAACGTTTATTTATTATATGTATGTACATATATTTTTTATTTCTATGAATTGCAATTTTTTTTTATATGTTCTCCAATAAATAACATCAATTTATACGTTTAGGTTCTGTAAAGTTTACTTTAAGTATTTTCAAAAGTTGCTTTTTAATGAAATTCAAAAATTTATTAAGTGAATAATATACATATGTAAAGTAAATTTTGTAATGAGAGTTAATAATATGTTTTTTTTTCTTGTAAATCAATAATTTTTATTGTTCTTTAACGTTTTCTTTTTTTTTTTTTTTAATGTGCGATTTATAATATTTGTGTCCCGTTTGGGTTTTAACATGATCATTGTCAATTTTGTCAACATAGATTTTTCTAAATTTTGCATGATTTTTTCCGCCTCTTTCAGTTCTCAAATAGACTTCTCCTGTTTGTATTTCACAATCTTCTCGGTTTGCATTCAGTTTTGTAATATAAGTTTTTTTAGCCTTTAAAATTTTCTCTTTTATGATTGTGTAATCTCCCGCTTTCACTACATTATTCTGAAAATCTATAGGTCTATATCCAGTAGTGGTGTGAATAGTGTTATTAAAGAACATGATCACTTTATAAATTTTTTCCTCTACGCTGTTAGTTTCCCTGTCAGGATCATGTCTCAATAACCGAATATGTTCATTCATTGTATTGTGGAGGCGTTCCACATCAGAGTTTGAAGAATGGTTGTTGTTTGAACAAAAATGAATTTCTATGTTTCTTTGTCTCAAAAATTCCATTAATGGCATTGCTTTAAAACCAAGCTCATTGTCAGTTATAATTTTTCTTATATTTCCTACTATGCTCAAATATTGGATAAGGGCCTTCTTAAATTCTACCCAAGATCTTTTCTGGATTTTTATTACCTGGGCAAATTTAGAGAACTTATCGATAAATGTTAAAAATAGGCTTTTCCCTAAACTATAAAAAACGTCTATATGGACTATTTCCCCAGGTCTATCAGGGATTTCAGTAATCCTAAATATCTGTTTAATTGGGTGTCGTTCATATTTCTCTGTATTATAGATGTGACAATTGTTCACAAATTGTCCAATTTTTAATTTCAATTTTGGGTGATATATTCTTACTTTCAGTTGCTTAAAGTTTTCGTTTATGCCCCGTTGGTTATTTCGTAAATGTTCAGTTTCAATGTATGCATTTATAAAGTTCATTTTCATCTTCAATATCTTGAAGTAAACTTTTACATCTAATTCTATTAAGTAAATCACGCTTCTGGTCATTAGCCCGTGGTAATCCATCATCTACTAAATAATAATTTTCCATTGTTACTGGCCACGAATTCTCCTCCGTTAGGTACATAATATCCCTACAATACGCATTTGTCTTTACGTCCACTTTAAAATTCTATGCATTAAAAATACCTTCGTTTATAATAGTTTTACCGAATTTATCATGAAGTTCTGCAATGTGTACTAGTCCATTTTCAACAGAAGTAAATAATTTGACGTAATTTGATTTTGAAAATAACAAAGGTACAATTTTACCATTTAATTTCAAATGTCTCTTTTCATAATCTATAATTGCATTATAAGTTTCGAAAATATCATTGCCTATAATCCCATCATAACTATAATGAAATTTATATTCTATTAGTAGCATTGTATTATCTGTATTCCCAAGTTCAGGGAACAACGGAATTTGATACATAGTATCAGTAAGTATTTCGCCCTGTAATGTCTTCAGAGCCATCGTTTTGGAACCAATCTTCCATTTCGGATCACATACGCCCGGGTTGACAATGGAATGGGTGGCATACATGGGCATACTGCATTACTTTTTTACTGCAATACGTAAACCAGTATTCAGTAAAAAGTACTGATTATTGAAAAGAAAAATCAGTATTCAGTAAATTTTACTGATTACTGGAAAGAAAAATCAGTATTCAGTAAATTTTACTGTTTACTGAAAAGAGAAATCAGTATTCAGTAAAAAGTACTGATTACTGAAAAAAGAAATCAGTATTCAGTAAATTTTACTGATTACTGAAAAGAGAAATCAGTATTCAGTAAAAAGTACTGATTACTGAAAAGAAAAATCAGTATTCAGTAAAAAGTACTGATTACTGAAAAGTGAAATCAGTATTCAGTAAAAAGTACTGATTTGTGTAAAAAAATTCAGTAAACATTAAGTGAAATCAGTATTCAGTAAATATGCTAATATAGTTTTCATAGGTTCAGGAATTTTCTGTTTAAATATATTGAGAACAGTTTTCGTATTGTTGCGAGCAATTTGATCACTTCCCATACTTATTCCTAGATCCCAAATAGTTTTGTTATAGAGGCTCCTTAATCTGTTTTGATATCATTATAAAAATCGGTAACGGTTGTGCTAAAAACAGTAGATCTAAGCCTACCATACAATTCTTCGGTACTCTGATATTCACCGAAATAATTAAATAAGATTGTTCTGACTTCATTCCAGGTTTGGGCTTGAAAATTAATTTCAATGGCCTTCTTAGCACTACCTTTTAATTTGCTTTTAGTGAAATCTAAAAAAAGTTGTTGAGTAGATTGATTATATTGAAAGAAGAGTGGGTTGATTCTATCAACTAAAGAAATAAAATTATACAAATCTTTCCTATTGCCTGAAAATTCAGGTAATCTTTCAATAAATATTAACGGATCTAAAGAAATTGTGAGAGAGGGTAGACTTTCCTGTTCCAGCGACATATTGTACAAAAGAAGGTATCTAAATTTATGCAATTAAATACAAAGCTATGTAGACAACGTGTTTAAAGAAAACGTAATAAAAAAATTAAATTTTTAATATGTACCATGGTGGAATTACTTACAAGGTGGTGTTGCCAACCCAGCTGGGTTTTTTTTGGTCATACCGCTCCTGTCAAAAGTTTTGTTTATATTTATGTTTTGTTTACATTTTGCTTTGTGTGTATTCGTGTTTTTGTTTTGGTGTAGAGACATGTATGTTGTTAAAAATACACACACACACTTGTGACATGTGCTTTTTTAATTCACCATACCTGCTTTTGACATTAAAGAGCTGAAATTGTAATTTTGTTGATGGTGGTTTTCTTTTAGAGCTGCCAAAATTTCTTCGTCTGCTGTTGTAGGAATATCCAGAACTTCTTCTCTTTCAAGCTTTTAGGTTTTTTTTTTGCCAATTTGTAGAATTTGTGTACCCTTTTTTTTGTGTTATTTCAATTTTTTAGATTTTAATTTAGTTCAATATACTAAGTTACTTATGTTGAAAAAAAATTTTTTTTTGTTAGTTTTGTTTTATTTTATATATATACATATATTATTTTTCTTTAGTGTTTGTTTCATAAATAAATTTTTTTTTTGTCTTTTTATTTTAATTATAACTTTCTTGTTATTTGTTTCATTAAGAACACACGTCTTTTAGTTTAATTAATATTCTTTTCTTTCGAGGAATCTGTTTCATAAATTTTTTTTTTATTAATCTATATATTTATATATATTTAGTGTCTAAGGAATCTCTGTGCTTTAGTTTTTAAGCAGTATCCTTTCTATTTAATTTTCCCTTAAATATTCTGTCGAAGAATACTTGGCTGTTTTTTTTTTTTTTTTTTGTATAGTTATTTTAATTATTTTCTGTTAGGGTTATATACACCTATTTTTAACATTTAATAATATTTTATATAACTACACACTGTTCAAAGATTCACTTTTATTTTTTTATGAAATTTATTTATTCATATTCACTGTCCAAGGATTTACTTCCTTTTCTTTGTTTTTCGATTGCCCATTAAAACATTAAAATGTTGAGTGTCCTTTATATTTAATATTCCCTTAAATATTTCTTCGAAGGATACTTGGGCAATCCTACCGACTGCGCCAGTTTTATTCTTGTTTAATTAAAAAACAAAACATTTTTTAGTTTTAAGTTTAAATTACAAGTTTATTTGTATAGGAGTTCACTTTTTATGAAACATTTACTTAACACTTTAAAATCTAAATTAATAATAATATGTATCGTCTTTAAAATCTAAATAATGTCTTTCTCTTAAAAGACTTCCTCTTTTATATCATGATCATTCATGATATTTTTAGCGTACAAGACAAGCTGTAAATTAAATACATACGTACGTACGAGTACATATTACAAAATAAATATCGAATGATATTTGGGCATACAGAAATAATAATCGCCCTTAGAAACAGAAAAAAATGTAACAAATGATATTGAAGCATACACAATCAATGTTACTTCTTACATTTATAGTTCGTAAACAAGAGAAAACATGATTGTGCATGATCAATCATGTTTACTAACGAACAATAAATTAATATGTAATTATGTTTACTTAACTTGCATATATATTTATGTATGTAAGAAAGCAACATGTTTGATCGAACTTGTAAAATACAACGGACCGATAATAAAAAAACAAACAACAATAATAACTACAAATATTATCTTTGTTGCTGCAATTATTTATACTGTAGTAATAATTATCCAGTAGGGGCATTCATACATAAATATACATAACTGTTAACCTCATCAACATTCGAGGCATTAGATTTTTCGCTACTTGAATCCTTAGGTATGTTAATTCTTCTACTTTTTGGTTTAATTTTTTTTTACTTATGTATTTAAAATTTTATTTAAATTATTTTTTATTTATATATTTATTACAATTTTTGTTGTATTAGTTACTTTTCTTCAAATTATACGTCGAAGGCTTTTAATTTGAGTTAAAAACTTTAAATTAAGGGAAAAAGGTAAATAAAAATTAACAGTACTTTTAAACTTGGTAGTTTAAGAGGAACAGCTGGTGTGTTTTTATGCTTGTTGTAGAAATATATTCTTTCTTTTATATAAATATTTTCTAAATACCTTTTACTTTGGTTTTACTTTCGATATTGAGATTGTTTTCATTGTTATTGCTATGTTTTATTGTTGTTAATTGTGTTTTTCATATTTGCAGTTTGTTCTGAATTCAATGTCTTTATCCAAAAGAATAGAAAGAGTCTTACAAGTTATATAAAAGTATCAGTAAGCTTAAAACTAAAATTAACAGGGTACTTTTTAAAGTATAATGAATGACTGACATTGTGTATTGTTTATTGGTATGGCTATGTTAAGACTTATTATTGTTCTATTATGTTGTTGATGCAGTGAGAAATGTTCGTTATAAATGTACTTTGTTCACAATTGTTATTACGTAGCTAGATAGCCCAGTTTTTAATATTTGTTGGATTTGTTTTCAATTTATATTTCATTTTATAATGTATATATGAATATCATGTGTATGTTTACTTTTTAATTGATTTTTATTTTCTATTATATACTTATATGAATATTTATTTATTTTTTTATTTACTTAATAGATAATAATAATATGTTTATACAAATTTCAAAATATATAACTATGTATTATCAAGGGTGTGCAGTAGAGGTGAGCACAAGACGTCTTGTTGCTTACTCTTCATAAAGTGCAGTACTGAAGTGTTCTCTTTTCTGTTGTTCCTGATTTTAAGAGAACACTGAAATATGTATTTTATTTTTATTCAAAGTGTACAACTGCAGTCATTGTCAGAGCATATTTCACTAGTGTCACTAAATTTACAGTAGTGTCAGATGATTTTCAGTAGTGTCGACATTGAAGAATTTGTGCACACATAAACCCATGGCGTATTAATTATAAGGTGCATTTGACATGGCAGCTGAGCTACTTTTTTTTCAGCCAATTTGTGAATATAGTTGTCAATTTTTGCTTTGTTTTATGTACATTGTTTTTGTTTTCATACTTTTTGTTTTGGTTTTTTTGACAGTTAACTACCCTAACAAGCATCAAAATGCTGTGTTGTTTTTGTTACTGTTTTACTTGTTGTAATCTCAAAGGCACCTTATAATAATATAATAAAAACCAGACAAGTAGATATCAGTGTTGCCACGACTTTTAATTTTTTACAACCAAATTTCAGCAAAAATTTAACCAAAATGGAAATAAAATAATCAAATTATTTACTCCAAATTCTGATAGAAAAAATTGTGAAAATTGTCTTAAATCAAGTATAACTTTTAAATTTTTTGCAATAATTCAATTAATAAATAAATAATAAACAAATAAAATAAATAAATAAATAAAATTGCTTTAAAAAAAAATAAACATGTCATCTTTCGTTAACTACCATAATATAACGCATTCCGGTTGTAAAATAATTTTTTTCTGCGCATCTAAGTCACACCAATCATAAACAAAAAACACAATCACACAGCCACTCGTATTTGATATGGGAGAATGATGATGATGACATCACAAAGAGAGAGCATTTATAACGGACCTGCTCAAAGCACTATCCACGGAGCAATTATCATAAGGTGCCTTTGAGATGACAACAAGTAAAACAGTAACAAAAACAACACAGCATTTTAATGCTGGCTAGGGTAGATAACTGTCAAAAAAAAATAAAACAAAAAGTAAGAAAACAAAAACAAAGTACATAAAACAAAGCAAAAATTGACAACTATATTCACAAATTGGCTGAAAAAAGTAGCTCAGCTGCCATGTCAAATGCACCTTATAATCAATACGTCATGGCACTATCTTTATTTCTTTGTTTCATGACTCAGCGTTGCCTTTTTTAGTTATTTCTAACCAAAATTGGTTACTTTTTTCTGCAGTGTGTACATGTGGAGTTTTTTTCGCCTTGGTTACTTTTTACTTTGAGGCTAAAGAAAGCCACATTTATTTGAACGGTTTGAATTTAAAATAATAACTTTATTATTTGTAAATAATAATAATATGACACACGTGTGTTGTTTACTATTTTTCGAATTTCTATCTTAAGTATAGAAAAAAAACCTTTATTAAGGAACATTTCAATTCAATAAAGCTCTGTAGTCTAGGATGGCGCTTTTGTTGCTTTTAATTCCAATTTTGGCATTTTTCTAAAAGTCAATATTTCCAATATTTCCAAAATGAGTGTATCTACTAAAATAGGTGACTGATGCTATTTGAAAATAAAACAGATAGAAAGAGAATTTATTATCGGCTTAAAATTAAACCTACCTTTTGTACTATTGTGCGTTGATTTAATATACTCATGAGCTTTATTAATGTGAATGCGAATAGAGGTTTTATATATTTCGTCATTTCTTCCATATAACCAGAAAGTAAAATTATCTTGACAGATTAATCAAAGTATATATATTACATTATATGTCGCCGTGGTCTAGTGGTTAGTGTGTTGGCTTACTAAGACTTGGGCCCTGGGTTCGACTCCAGGCTCCGACATCTTCAAAAAAAGAAAGATGAAAAAATATTTCTTTCGGCGACTACCTCTCAGCAGTCTTCTGGCAAAAGCTCTGAGAGTAACTAATTGCCATGAACAAGCTTCTCAAGTCTGTCGTTCGGAGTCGACATTAAACTGTAGGTCCCGGTACTCATGGATAAAAATTGACACACACAACATGAGTGCTGCGAGAAGCTAGGCCGTAATCCTGACACAGGGTTGTAAAGGCCAGTTATGTATGTATGTATGTATATATATTACATTATATTGCAAGAAACCAAATAGTTATAATTGATTTAACATAATTTTCTTAATTATTTCTATTAGAATTAGGGCTTAAAAATTTGGTAAGATTTTTGCTGAAATGTGGTTACAAAAATTTAAAAGTCGTGGCAACACTGTTTTCCATTAACTACTAAAAAGAAATGCAGTTGTCACACTATGAAGAGTACAATATTTTTATTGTACCCTGAACCAGCTGTATATTAAAATGTTGTACCAAAGACTATATAATGTAAGATGTACTATCTTATTTAACTTTAATCTTATGAACGTCCCTAATGTTGTTTTCTTTATTCTAAACTAACTGTATAATCGTATGGTATTTTTATTAAGTATTCAATTATAACTGTGATCAAAGACTATATAATATAAAGATTGTGCACTCAGTACATTGTTTTTTCCATTGCAAAAACCTGCATGGGATTTATCAAAAATCCCATATAAAAGAGAAAATCATTTATAGTCTCTCTGAAAGATAAAAAGGGAGACTAATTTTGCGAAAAAGAGAGTAAGCTATAACAAGCAGATGTACACATGCATATCGCACACCCAGTTCGTAAGTGACACAACTCAAAATTTGTATTTTTCGAGTTTATGAATTAATACATGTAGTTTTAATTTTTGAGTTGTGCCACTTTTGAACTGGGTGTGCGATATGTTTGTATGCATATTGTGTAGTCTACTCATAAGTTCTTTTTGTGTTTTGTTTCTTTTTAATACTTTTTAAACCACATAATATTTGTAGTAAACAAGAAAATGAGTTTTATAAAAGTTTATATTTATGTAGGGTAAAGAATATGTGCTTTATTGGTGTACAAAATAAAAATTATTCGACTCGCACCGAAGTGCTGATTTCTTATAAGTAACATAAAAATTTTAACAAGTATTTATTATAATATAGAAATTTTTACAAAGAAATAAAGATAAAATGTTTTTACATTTGGACAGGTTATTTAAATTAATTTTTAATGAGTTAAAATTTTGACTTTCTCAGCACTCGATGATTTATAGCAGGGACTGAAACCCTGAAAAAATTGGGTTCGGGTTCATACATACATAATTACATACATACATAATTGGCCTTTACAACCCTGTGTCAGGATTATGGCCTAGCCTCTCGCAGCACTCATGTTGTGTGTGTCAATTTTTATCCATGAGTACCGGGATCTACAGTTTTAATGTCGACTCCGAACGACAGACTTGAGAAGCTTGTTCATGCAATTAGTTACTCTCAGAGCTTTTGCCAGAAGACTGCTGAGAGGTTCGGGTTAATCAAAATAAAAAGTTTGGGTTCAGGTTCGGGTTCAAAATTTAGAAAAAAAGTACAATATCATTTTTCAAAAAATGTTTATTTATTTTTCAAAAAAATTTTAATTTAATAATTAAAATATTTTTTAAATTTTCTTCTTCTAAATTTGATCTTTGTGGCAGGGACCGCAAATAACAGTTATTGCTTAAAAATTAAACTAAAAAAATCATCGTATTAGGGTCGACAGACATATATGATGTTATATACCAAATTAATCGTCTTGGAGAGCTCTCACAGAATCTGTGGTGATCTCGCATAAGTGATCATTAATCAGATTTTAACCGTTACTTTTTGACGGAAAAATAAAAGTTTAGATGAAACCTTCAAAAAGAGAGTTTTATTTTTCCGTCATAAAATAAAACTCATTTTGTGAGTTTTATTTTTTCGTCATAATATAAAACTTATTTTTGAGTTTTATTTTTCAGTCGGAAAATAACCGTTATTTTTCGAGTTTTATTTTTCAGTTAAAAAATAAAACTCTTTTTCAGTTAAAAAATAAAACTCTTTTTCAGTTAAAAAATAAAACTCTAGTTAGGGTTCGGGTTCCGTTTCAGTCCCTGATTTATAGTTTTGAGTCTGCCGTGAAGAATGCTTACGAAGTTATGTTAGCACAAGAAGATTCAGCATCTCTAATCTATGTCTATAGCATACGTCATTCTCCTCATACCAAAAGGAATATGTTGTATTTTTTCTTAACCTTTAACTACTGAGGTGGTTGTAAATTTTACCCCCTCCTTAGATTCTTTAATTTATTTTCTTCGGTTGAGCGCTGTTGAGTACCTGTTTTGTTATACTAAATCTCTGATTTTTTTTATTTTTATAATCATATTTATATTTTCTTGTTCTTTTAAAAATAAATTATTAAAAAAAAATTTTTTTTTTTGATTAATTTTTTTGGTAAAACAAAAGGTGGTAAAATTTACCCCATGTCAATAACTATGAAAAAATATTTCACCTCCATAGTTAAAGCTTAATATTTCGTATGCTTTTGTCTTCTGTGAATATTTTTTCAAATACTTTTATTTGTATCTTGCATATTTCAAAAAACAAATCGGATGGTTCACACAAACTTTCAAAATCTGATTCTTCATTGTAATTTTACGCATGTATATACATTTCGGAGGGGTATGTCAATATTTGGGTGGGTTTAATTATATCCAATCGACATTTTTGGCAAGATATTCGTTGCGCTATGTACCCGGCTTGACGTTAATTCAATTGGTACAGTAACGGTATTAAAACTATCGCTGTTTTCGTCAAAACATTATTCATTACCTTCATAGAAATTAAGAGCGTTCTCTGCGGAGGTTTCTTGACATCGGGATATGCTGTCATCTTTTGAAAGATCCTCTGAAATTGTTTGAAAATTTATAGGCAACATAACCGCATCATCTTTTTCACAATTAGGTAAACTGAGTTATTTTTAAAGATAACAGCTTGGCCATGGTAATGTTGAATTCATGAACTGAAGGGTTTTTACAGTGTCCACCTTTTTATAAAATAAAAAGCATGTCATCTTCTTGAAACATTTCTTCTGATAGAGACATTATACCCTTTGGGGGTTTGAATAAGTCCATTAATGGAAAAAATTTTGCTGCCCAAATACGAAACTTGACTTATGTAGCTTAATAAATCCTACCTATTAAATAAATCTATAACATCTGTAACCTAAATCTATAACATCTGCAGAGTTATTATATGTAAAATTACGCCGGATAGATACTTCATCAAAAATTAGGCTAAATTGTTTTTCTGCATGCTGCATTTTACGAACTGCTGCTTCCAGTACAATATATATGCATAAATTATTGCCAGGCTGCAAATTCTTAATATCGCTCCATCTGCTTTGGGAAGAAAGGGTTGGAAGAGGGGGATCTATAATAAATACTTTCAGCCAAGTTTCTCTCCTGATCTTCCCATCGAGGATTTGATTTTCTGTTTTGCTTTATGAGCATTTTACAAAGCGTTTTTTCATGTAGATTAATATGCAACTCATCAATTTCGCTTTCAATGGATTTCTTTAATTGTAACTTTTTTTCCATTACCGTAACTAAGACTAATTTTTTTACCTTAAATCACGAATAGTTAGCATTTTTGTATTAAGCTATTTAATTATATTGTAGTATTTTTTTCGGTAAAGTGCTTTAAAATTCATTAGCAAAAATAAAACGGCAAATAATAATACAAATAATAAGATCGTAATTATTGTTTACAACAAAGTAATAACCCAAAATTATTCGGATTTTTATTTTTAAATTCTAGTCTATACTATTCAACTTTTCAAATGTAAAATAATTTGGTATAAATTTAAAAATAAATTTTATGCCCGTATTCATAAAAAATATTTTAGGTTTATTGAGAATTTATTTGACAAGTATTGCATAGAAATATGTATTGTATATTTTATATATTCATTCATGTATTTGTAAAAACTTTTACAAATACATACATACTTACTAGTTTTTTTGAACTTGGTTTACAATGCCATTTTTGCCAATGTAAGAAAATTGTAAAACTTGGCACAAGTGTGTTAAAATTAGTTTCAAATATCAATTCACATTACAAACTTTCTATTAAAAGTTTGTTTGTTCATTTCCTCCTTCCATTTGAATGCGGTATAGCCAATATAAACATACAAATTCTTTTCAAAATTTTGAAACAATCTATTATTTAACAATTCTATACATTTGCTTTTAATACTTTTTCAGTAAATAATTTTAATTAAATGAGAGTTGGGCTTATTGCATTGAAATTATAATGCCGTTTCCACTACCCCTAAAGGCGGGTTTAGACGGTAATACATACATGTCAAATTTTTGTGTAGAAGAGAATGAATAGTATCATGTAAACTTTATATGTAATAAGAACGTACGACATTGACAGAAAATACGGATGAAAATTTGACAGTAGTAAGGCTCGCTTTGTTCTTTTTTTTTTAATTTTTGAAAAAACAATCACTTTCATTAGATCAGAGATGCACTTTTATATTATTTTTTATTTATGTTAAATTAGTTCACAATGTATTTAAAGTTTGTGTGGACGTATATGTGCATTTTATTCTTTCATTTGACTTTGATTTTTAAGCAACCGTGTAAACGTAAAAAAATCTGCCATAAGACTTTTATTTTTAAAATACGGATGGAATGTCATAATATTCTTTCTATGATTTTACGTACGTAAAGTAAATTCAGACGGAAATTATTAACCACTAAATTAGACCATTTTAGTGGTAGTGGAAATTTAGTGCATTAAATTAGAGGCGATAATGCAATAATTTTCCACTACCACTAAATTTAGTGGAAAATTAAATCTATTGCAAAAACCCCAATTCTGAAATAAATAAATTCATAAAACAGTAGATCCATGTCAATGTTATTGACAAAAAATTATTCAATAACTTCTGTAGAATTAGAAAATGAAATTTTTGAATTGAGACTTAAAACATAGACCTTTCAAAATTATAGTACTTTGGTGACAAATGTTCTTTAATATTATTTATGTTAGTTTCAAGTGTTCAGAACAAAAAAGATATACAAAAGATTAAAAGAAGTTCATTAGCGTACTTTTTTAGGTGTTATGCAGGAATAAGTACATTGAACTAAAAAAAATTACCCTCACTGCTTAAAAAGTACGTTTGGCAAGCCTAAACAAACCAGCTGTTTGCAAATGTTCCGTAAAAACGTAGAGAATTTTTATTTTCTACAGATTGATACGCGCCGTTACGTTACATTTTTTATTCGGTAAGCGCTGCCATTACTATGCATGTAAAATAAATGATCAGCTGACTCGTCAACGTTAAGATACATTACATTACGTGTGGCTAATTCTACCTTTACTCTTATTTATATTTGCAATTACAATCAGTATTTGTTCATGAGAAAAATACAATACTGTTCAAGCGTCTTGTGTTCACCTCTAGTGTGAAGATAAATTCTAAAGTTAAATACGTCCCACACGCAGGTTAAATGCATTCCACACAAATATAAAAATTTCTTAAATTTCTTATTTTTTCGCTAAAAATTAAAAATAAATTATTGTTTTAAACAAATCTTGGAAAAAACAAAATGTTTTTTCATATTTCATTAAAGAAAAAGATAAAAGGTACTTTAATTTCCTTGTATAACAATATCTATACCGAAGTATTTATAGACTCTAAGCGGCATTTCCAAAGGACATGAATAAGGTCTCGATATATCACTGGATAGGCCTTAGGGAGTAGATTCCAAACATATATAGCCCATATCCAGTTGTTTTTCAGGGAAAAAGTTATAGGCAAAAAAGTACCCGGGGTAGTGTAATTTTACATCACTGGTAATGTTAGACTGGGTATTTGAAGTATTTTCAAAAGACATGAATGAAGTACGTATATATCGCTAAAGAGGTCTGGGGGAGTAGATTCTAGCCATATATAGCCCATATCCAGTTATTTTCAGGGAAAAAGTTATAGACAAAAAAGTACCCGGGGTAGTGTAATTTTACATCACGGGTAATGTTAGACTGGGTATTTGAAGTATTTCAAAAAGACATAAATGAGGTTGCCATATATCGCTAAAGGGGTCTGGGGGAGTAGATTCCAATCAAAAATTGTAATTTTTGTTATCTTCCATGTTTTTTTTAGATTTAATTTTATACATTACCTTCATCTTTTTAAATACTTTTGGCATATGAAGAAATATCTGTCAATAATATTATTGCCAGAAACATACAGTCTTATTCATAATGATATAAAACGTGCTTATAAGAGCCTTATAAGCAAGATCTGTTAGTTTTGTATTCATAAACAACAAACAGTGGCATAACTCTCTCATAAACCATTTATAAATAAGAAATTTTTATGATGAGTTTCTACCTACTTTAACTG
Source organism: Metopia argyrocephala (assembly GCA_963576795.1). NCBI lineage: Eukaryota > Metazoa > Arthropoda > Insecta > Diptera > Sarcophagidae > Metopia > Metopia argyrocephala. Next base: position 84,429,738 of record OY756210.1, on the reverse strand, counting down.
TACAATAAAACGACATTTGTGAGTTGGATTGGATATTGTATAAATAAAAGTTTAATAATATACTATTACAATGAATACAACTCACATAATTGCAAGTATAGGTACATATGTACATATTTAAATTCACATAATTAAAAATTTTCGTATAATAGCAAATGATTGCAGTCTCTGTACAAAATTAAATTTCTAAATGGTTTTATTTTGTATTACATATGCCATCTCATTCCTTAACAGGCTCTGTCAGATAACGTCTCATAACTAATGTATGGATTAAACCTAAATTAAGGAGTTATTATGAATTAGACTGATAAATTTTATACAACAGCAGGCAATAAAAATGAACTGACAATTTCTGGCAATGATCTGACAACGGTTTCGAACACTGTTTACACGATTCTCAGATGTGTGGCAATATGCTGACAGATGGTTGTCTGGTAATTCATTCTTCTGGCAACTTTGTCTAACAAAAATTGTAAAGCACGATGGCCACGGTCAAACAAACGTATCAAACTAAAACCATCAAATTTCATTTCAAAGCTCTTTTTAAAAGGTAAGAACGTGTGGTTTATTTGGTCGCAAAATATTTTTAATATTTACTTACTTATGCTATAAACACAACAGAGGCTACCGACCATCGACTACAAGCTGTCAAAAATAGAATACATGTGTGCATATGAGAATAATTATTTTAACGGCAACACGACTACCGAACAACGACTACTTTTGTAGCCCGTAGCCAACTTAGGCTAATTTCTATTTTTCTTGGCGACAATAAACAGTTTAGTGTTGCCAATACAATAAGATGCATGAAAAAGGTGTTTAAAAAACGCAATATATGAAATATATGCATTAAAAATGCGAAAAAAATTTAAGTTGCACCACTGAAAATAAATAATCATTTGTTTACATTTTTTGTTTAGTTTTCATTTACTTATTTCATTTATTTACATCAGTTTTTATTTCATTTTTAATTTATTATTTAATTGCCTTTTTAGTTTCTTAAATTTTTATAAGTTTTCTTCAGACATTTGTTGTTTTTTATTTCCTCACAATTTCACTTACAAAAAATAAGTTTGTTATATTTTGTTTAGGTTATGTTCAACGTGTCCAAACAGATGTTTTTTTTTTTTGTAGCTGTAGTCGTTATTATAATTAAGTAGCTGGCTACTTGGCTACTTTTGTAGCCAGCGATTTTTGTAGTCGTGTGTTCGGTGTTCGATAGCCTTTGTTGTGTTTATAGCATTACTTAGCTGGCCATAACAACCCGTTAACGGGTTTCGGCCTGCCTCAACACTAGTCTCCAGGCGTCTCTGCTAAGCGCACGCCTTCTCCAGTTGGTCACACCAATCCAGTGACCTTCGCATCGAAAACCTTTTTCGCTGGAGCAGATTCTTCCATCCGAACAACATGGCCGAGCCAGCGCAGCCGCTGGATGTTAATGCGCTGGACAACATCTACGTCGCCGAGGAGCTCATACAGCTCATAGTTGGTCCTAATGCGAAACTCATCGCCTTGCTTCAGTGGACCAAAGATCTTGCGAAGAATTTTTCTCTCAAACACTCCCAGGACCGCTGCATCGGCACAAGACAGCGTCCATGCTTCCGCACCATAGAGAAGCACTGGAAGAATAAGCGACTTGTAGAGTGTTAACTTCGTCGCGCGAGAGAGGTCTCTGTTACTAAACTGCCTACCGAGACCGTAGTAGCACCTGTTGGCCAGTGTAAATCTTCGCTTGATCTCCAGACTGACATCATTCTTGCTGGTAATGGCGGTGCCAAGGTAAATAAATTCCTTGACCACATCGAATGTATAGTTGCCGGCTGTAACCTGGGAGCCGATACGTTCAACATCCTTACTCGTCGACAACATGTACTTCGTCTTGCTCTCATTTACGCCAGACCCATTTTAGCAGACTCTCGTTCAATAGCATTAAAAGCTGCGGTGACATCTCCCTCCAATCCCATGGACTTTAAATTTGGGTTGTGCGTAGGGCTTGAAACCCACCACGTAAAAACGTTCTTCAATGAAAGCAAAAACAATAGCCTCTAAACGGACACCCTTTTTTATTTTTAATATTTACAATAAATTTTTTTTAGAAATATGAATGACACAGAAAATTGTTGCATAGCTATTGCTCTGGCATGTGCAGGAAAAAAGAAAGAAGAAGAAAAAAGGCGTAAAACGACTTTGGATGAAAAACTGAAATTAATTTACTCACGAAAATTTACTTAATGAGCTTAAATTGAGTTCTCCAAGTGATTTTCGAAATTTTTTGCGCATGAGTGAAGACACGTATGAAGAACTTTTAACTTTGGTTGGCCCGAAAATTAAAAAGCAGGATACTGCAATGCGTGAATCAATTTCTCCGAATCAACGCCTTTCCACAACCTTGCGTTTTCTGGCTACGGGTAATTCATTGGCTGATTTAAAATTTACCAGCGCTATTTCGGAACGAGCACTTGGTTGCATTGTTATGGAAACTTGTATACAAATAAATAAGGCATTAAAAAATTACATGAAGGTGAATAAAATGCAATTTTTGTTTTATTTATTAATTAATTTATTTAAATACTAAAAAAGAAAAAAGTATAACTCAAGTAAATTATTGCAAAGACGAAAAATATCGTGTCAGTGACCCTTCCGACGTCTCACTTTGTAGGGTATAGTTAAGTTCCGGGTTTATTTGTGGCGATACGAGTGGTACTGGAACTTTCATAATAGGTGTGCTACTTCGAGTTAAAGTGACATTGCTGTAATTAGAAATTGGAGTTTGGGGCGAACTGCAGTCACTGAAATAAGCGGGTGGTGAAGGAGTTGCAATGTTTATATGCATAGCATGTCTATGCAATGTGCCTGTTACGGCGCAAATTAAAAACAGCTACATTAGCACACACTTATTTAGTACTAAAGTTTGCAACTTTGTAATTTATTCTTTAAATATCCCTTTGATATTCTCTCATTTTTAATAACTTATTCCGAACTTCATTTTTTATCATTACTTCTTTCGTATAAGAACCACGTATTGGTAAAGATCACAAATTTGTTAAGCAAACGGGTAAAACATAATTTATTCAGGCACAAGTGTATGTATTTAATTTAAGTAATTATATTTGATAAATGTAACTATTCTTTTTTCTAAATAAAATACAGATTTTAGCAGTGTAATTAATAGCTGAAAGTACGCCCTTTATTTTACCCGACGATTTAACAGTGCCCATTTGGTCTTCAAAAAGAAATTCGTTAATAAATTTTTCAGCGTATGCTCTTTGTGTGACAGTCATTTTTTTAACTTCAATGCCCAACCCTCGGCAACTTTGTCGCATTCGTCCGGAGCCTGGTTGAGGCGTTTAGCTGCTAAAATCATTAATTCTTCCGCCGCATCTGACTTCTTTTCGCAAATCTGCAAACAAAAATTAAAAAATTGATTGATATACATATGTATGTATTTTTATTCACAGATCCCTTCAAACGAAGACGAGTGGAAAAAATGCAACAGACTTCTATCGCCGTTGGAATTTTCCTAATTGCTTAGGAGCCATCGATGGCAAACACATTGCAATAAAAAACCACCGAACTCTGGGTCGTTCCACTATAATTATAAAAAGTTTTTAGCATTGTTTTATTGGCAGTAGTAGATGCGAACTACGAGTTTATTATGGTGGATGTTGGCACAAACGGAAGAGTATCGGATGGCGGAGTACTAAACAACACCAAATTTGGAGAAGCATTTTGTGAAGGTGCATTGAATCTGCCGAAACCATGCACATTGCCATCAACAAATACTAAATTGCGTTTTTGTGGAAGATGATGCGTTTCAGCTGTCACCTAATTTAATGAAACCGTATTCCCAAACAGGGCTTACCGAACAACGCATTTTTAATTACGCTTGAGCCGCGCCCGACGCATCGTAGAAAATGCTTTTGGTATATTAGTATATCGATTTAGGATATTGCAAGGAGCAATTGGGCTTTCGCCAGAAAAAGTTGAAACAATTGTATTGACGTGCTGCTATTTGCACAATTTTTGAGAAAAAAGGCGAATGAATACATATCTGAAGGCGCTGTTGATAGTAAGAATCTGCTGGTTGGAAGAATAGTTGATGGTTTATGGAGGGAAGATTCCCATTTAACACCATTACAAAGCAGTCACTCAAGAAATTCATTAAACGGTTCTAAATTATTTAGGGACCAATTTTGTAGTTATTTTAATAACGAAGGTCAAGTTTCTTGGCAAAAAAAATTTGTAAGCACCAAACTAAATAAATAAATAATTTATATCTAAAAAGCACTTACCATTGTATCATTTTCATCTATCATGGACGTTTGCGATGCACACGGTTTCTCATTGTCTTTGAGAAAATCTATAGCTTTAAAATAGTACAAGCTAGGTTCGCACTCCTCTTCTACTCCGGCACCACTTTTCTCCAGCTTCTCAATTCTTCTTAGTTCTTTTCTATAAGCGGTTCTTAATATATTAATTTTTTGTGTTACATCTTTTTTTCTGCATTCGAATACTTTTATTTGTATTTTTGAAGAAGAACTTCATACTAAGAATTTTTCTCATCTCTGTTGCCTTATTCCTTGGATATAACCCTCCATAAAGCAGGCAAACCACGGTATACTTCAATAAATTCGAGTATAAAATTTTTTTCGTCCATTTTTTAATCATCCACAAAATTTGTATTGTACGGTGTTGTTGCTGCGAAAACTGAATAAAAATGCTATTTGACGTTTTTCGCAGCAACACATCAAATTTGCTTCAAATCTAGTAGCGGCGGCAGTGAAAATCTAAATTGTTTGGATTTTCGTCAAACTCACAATAACATATACGTGTGAGATTTTTTTCACTAAAGCTACCCATACATTAGTGATTAGTGACTATGATTTGTTCGGTTGTCATTTCTCCACACACTATAAAAAATCACAATAAGTTTAAATGTCAACAAGAAGACATCACTTTTACTTTTCCAAATGGCATTTTCATTTTGTAAAATTTCAATGAATTCTAACAAAAATTGGTTGGTAGCCATCTCCGCAACCACAAAAAATATTTTCACTTTTCGTATTTTTATTTTAATTCTACCCAAATGAATATTTTGGCGTTTTATTGTGAACTATTTTAAAAATTTTTTCAAATGTTCGCGCACAACCCCATACATTTTGTTACAAATCACAATAAATTGAAAAATTTCAAATTTTTGTGATTTGTTGTCATACAGCCCCATTAGCAAGTAAAAAGACGTCGAACACAACAAATCATAGTCACAAATCACTAGTGTGTGGGCACCTTAACACAATCAAAAAAAAAAACAGAGTTTGACAAATCAATTTGATACGTGGCCATCGTGCTTAAGAGTTATGTGTATTATACATACATACCCTTTTATGTAGATGTTCGGAGAAGTAGTAACATGCGAATACCCTTATTATTATAATTTGAATAGTAAGTATGTATTCATATCGAACATCTGCATGTTACCACAATTAATTAACATCGAACATTCCAAATCATATTTAATTTTCTACACACATACTTATGTATATAGTATGTGTATGTTAGATGAGCGACATGATCGTGCATGTTCAATGTTAATGTTCGATCATACATATTTGTCGCTATAAGTTAAATTATACATTTTGCTATTGCAAGTTGGATCGAACATGTTTTATACGATCACTTGCTTGTAGATTTATATTTTCTTTATTTTGTATAAAAGTATTGTTGCTAAGTTATATTTCTGTAATCCCAATTTGGAAACTGTTATAAGAAATAATAACAAAAACAAAACATGATTTTGCATGTCCATCTTTATACTATTAAATGTAATATAAAGAATAATAACAAGTTTTGTTGTTGGTTGTAAAATAAAGAAGAGCATGCACAATCATGTTTAATAATTAGCGGTTTATATGTACACATATTTATATTAATGTATATAAATCTATATACACATTTATTTTAAAGTATAAAAAGCATTTCTTATTAATTGTAAAGAAGAGTACTATTTCGAAAGTCAAGGTGGAAGCTTGACTTATACATTTCTAAATAAATAATCAAATTTTATTATTCAAATAAAATAGAAACAGTATTTTTATTTAGTTGAAATAACCTACGACAAAATTCTTAAGCTCACACAGTTTTAAGATTTTGAGCAAATTTTACTGGCAATATTGTTAGATCTGGCAATCGTGTAAACAAAGCTTTACACGTATTTCCCCTTTATGAATATGCTGACAAAATGTATTTAAAATTTTGATTACATCATCTAACCTAAAAATTCAACTAATGCCATCAATGAGTAAACATTTAAAATAATTTTGTCAGTTACCCGAATATTGACTCAATAAAAATTCATGTCTGCACATAGTATTAAACATCTATTATTAATTTGATACCAGAAAAATTTAGAATTTTTATATTTTTTCATTTTTTTTTATTACATCAATTATAACCCTGCAGTTTTATTCTGTCAATTGACCCATTTTTCGGTTATTTTTCTGACTCAACGTTGTCTTTCGCGATGTCAATTCACACTTTTCTGTCCCTTTGTTATCGAAGAGGTTTCAATTCACACTTTTCTGCCCCTGTGTTATCGAAGAGGTTTCAATTCACACTTTTCTGTCCCTTTGTTATCGAAGAGGTTTCAATTCACATTTTTCTGTCCCTTTGTTATCGAAGAGGTTTCAATTCACACTTTTCTGTCCCTTTGTTATCGAAGCGGTTTTAATTTGAAGTTATGCCTGTACTCAGAATCATTGTCAATGAAAGTTGAATTTTGTTGCTATGTGAGGTAAATGTGAGTTGTGCACATAATATATGCTTCAGTTATTATCCTGTTTATAAGTAATTACATGTTTATAAGTAATCACTGGCTTATCAGGGAAAATAAGATGTAAAGTACTTTGGAACTATTTATTTAACCTGACCGTATTCACCAGTTAATTAACTGGTACGACGGCATCAACCACGGGATTGATTTCGGTGCACTATTTATTTCACCAGACCGAATTAATAAGTTAATTTACTGGTACGACGGCATCAAACACGGGATTGATACTGTGGCACCGGTAAACAGACTGTCCCATAGTTATCGACAGGGGGGTCAATTGACTGTTTCTACGACTACCACATGTTAAAATCTCCGGTCGTTTTACCGGTAAAAAGACTAACAGTGTCCCTTAGTGATAGGTGAAAGTACCAATTTGGGACCGGTCCAGCGCACTGCAGGGAAGTTTTTAAAATACATGCATAAAATCAGTTATACATACATATATATTTATTTGAAAAAATTTGAATATGATACATATAAGAAATACATCAGAGTTGTAAACGAATCATTCATTTTTGAATTAATTCGTGAATCATTTATGCAATGAATTGGTAAAATTTTGAATTAATTCTTTTCTCCAAAAAACGAATTGAATTAAATTTGAATCAATTCATTTGAATTTAGCGAACATGAATTGCAATTCATTTTCAATTCAAATGAATTGGTAAAAAGAATTACAATTTATATGAATTGAGTTGATTTTGAATTACATAATATAAATGAATTAAAATATGAATTGCAATTCATTTTACCAATTCATTTGAATTAACTCGAAAAGTGAATTTGTTATACATTTCCAAGTTATTTGTTTTCGTACGCGTCTATTTTAAATATCCCTAAACGTGGAAATTTATTAGATAATAATTTTGAAAAATTATTATTGCTGAAAGTGAACGCTGCATTCTGATTTAATCTAATTAGCATTTATTTTATAATTAAAATAATAGAAAAATTAGTTGATGCCAATAATTTTTCCTAATTTCATCTTTATTTGTAAAATATAATTACATTTTGTTAAATAAATATTACTTAAATATTAAAGAAATATTACATACATACATAAGTATTACTAAAGTGTTTGTCCTTTAATGTTCGTGGGTTACAAAATTTCATAAATTATTAATAGGTTTTAAATACTGAATGTCTTGTTATTCAGCGTATATCAAAAGCGACATAAGTAGTACTTGAAAAACCAAACTCCAAACACCAAGTTTAATTCAATTGAATGCAATTCATTTTTGATTTGATAAATTTGAATTGCAAGTTACTTTTCTAATTCATTTGAATTAATTCCAAATTATATCAATTCAAATGAATTAGAAATGAATTGCGATTCTTTTTACCAATTCTTTTGAATTAAAAAAATAATTGCAATTCATTTTGCCTAATTCAAATGAATTGCAACTCATTTTGCCCAATTCATTTGAATTGGAAATGAATTGCAATTTATGTTCGTTAAATTCAAATGAATTGATTCAAATTTAATTCAATTCGTTTTTTGGAGAAAAGAATTAATTCAAAATTTAGCTAATTCATAATGAATTGAAATCAAAAAAGAATGATTCATTTACAACTCTGAAATACATACACAGAAAAAACAAAATGAGTTAAACGTCATATTCAGAAAAGTTAAAGCTGAATTCTTGTAGGCAGATTTACTACGCTCCTTTAGAAATGCGTTCAAAACTTTATGGACCGAACGCGTATTTTGCTTTTTAATACACAGCGTTCAACTCTTAAATATGAATTTTTTGTCAATTGAATGAAAAAAGTATGCATCCCCATATCTGAATTAAACGTTTAGTTCAGACTTTTTTAAGGTTTTACTTAATTTTTTTTAAACTAATGATTTATTAAAAAAATACAAAAAATCCTGAACGTTTCGTTTAAAAATCCTGAACGCATAATCGTAAAAATATTTTTCAGCAATTTTTTTTATCACGATTACATTTTTGAAGCAAAAAACTAACTAGACTACTGATATTACCCCACAACAAAAAAAATAAGATTTTATTCAAAAATTCTGAACGCAATATCGAAAAATATTTTTCATCAAATTTTGTATTTTTTTAACTCATCACATTTTTAAAACATAAAACTAACGGGACAATTGAAGTTACCCAACAAATAATTTCATACATTTGCTGTAATCAAAAGTAATAATGTACATTCATAACACTTTTTTACTCCAAACAAACACCATTTAAAGTTTCTGCTCTATTCGAAAAAAAAGTAATAATAATAAATTGAATATACATACATACATTGCCGATCACTTGAATAGGTTTATTAATTTTTGCTCTTATATTTTAATTTTTTTCATATAAACTTTAGGAGAATAATATTTTTTTCACTTAAATTAAGAGATATTATAAATAATCATATTTTAGGAAGAAAAGAATAACGGTACAATAAATAAAAAGTTGTTATTTTTTGATTTTACTTCAAAATGCTGCGAAAACAGGTGTAGATTTTGGGTCACTTGAATAGGTTAACTAGGAATAAAATTAGTTTGCTTTTGATCATCGACAGTATAATTAAAATTTTAAATATTTTTGAGTTACTGCAATAATTTGTTACATTTTTTATGTAAAATAAGGAGCAGCAAGCGATTAACTGAAGAAAGAAGAGATAAAATTAAACCATTCAATGAAACTGTCTTAAGCCATAGGAATATCGACAAAAAAATTGGTCGCAGACAGATTGTTGTAAGTAATTTTTTAAGAAATCTGTCCGATTAGTATAGAAACATGAAAGGGCTGACGAAAAAAGCCACAACAGAAGCGGACAGAAGAGTTATTGTAAGAGCTGCCTCAAATTTAAGCGATTCTGCTGCAAAAATTGGACAAAAATTGGGTATCACAGCTATCATAAGCACTGTAAGATGTGTTATTCGACGTTTTAAACATTTAAGGAGATTAAAAATTAAAAAAAAAAACATCTCTTATTGCTGCTCGTAAAGCGACACGGTTTCATTTTGCACGAGAACACATGAACGATAAAAATGAGTTGTATCGTGTTGCCTTCTCAGACGAAAAAAATGTTTAATTTGGAAGGTCCGGATGGATACAACTACTATTTCCACGACCTACATAAGGAGGAACGCTACCTTTGTCATCTCGTCTCTGTGAGGGAAGTGTAATGGTGTGGGGGGCGATTTCATATTATGGTACATTTGAGCTTCAATTCCTCACATCAAAAATGAACGCGAATAACTACAAAACAGTACTTGAAAAGGTGTTTCCATATTTTTCTACTATTTTTAGACCAATTCTCTAGATATTTAAACAAAATAATGCCCCGATACCTAATGCCAGGGTTGTAAAAGTGTGGATTCAAAGATAAAATGTCAATAAGTTGGAGTGGCTACCATATTCCCCTGACTTAAATGTTATAGAAAATGTATGGGGCTTGCTTTCTCGCAAAGTCTACGAGTCCGGCAGACAATACGAAGCCAAATAGGCTTTTATTGGAGGAATTAAAAAAGCTTGGTCCGAAAATTTCATTATCATTAATTGAAAACCTTTATAGCTCCCTCCTAAATGGTATTCTTGAAGTTATATCGAATAAAAAAGGATATACTCATTAATAAATCATCAAAACATTGTAAGAAATCTTAAAAAATAAAAAAAGTTTTACAAAAAAATCATTTTCTTCTTTAATTTTTTAAATTAATGAGAGTGAACCTATTCAAATGACCCAAAAAATTGTGCTGAAAATCATATTCGTTTTGGGAAAAAAATTACTAAAATTCAGTTATTAATTATTGAAACAATTTTTTTTGTTATAAACACACATAATCCAATATTTTACCATTTTAGAAAATAATATAATTAAAAACTTAATTACTTTTAGAAAAAAATTAATTTGAATGTAATGAAAATAGTAAACCTATTCAAGTGAGCGGCAGTGTATATGTATATGTGCATATTTATATTGGCAATTAAAAATCTCAATTTCCAACTGAATGAAAACTGTTTTTGTTTCAAAAATGATTATTGGGTTATTCATAGTTTACTGTCTTGTTTGAATAAATGTCATACATATGTATATCTGTTGTTGAACAGAGAGGCAAGTCGTCTACATGGAAACTTTGTTGGAAGAATTTAGTCTGCAATTTTTTTTGCCAGAGTTGAAAGGTAAGTTGGTTTAAAATTATTAAATAAAACAAGAAATGATTTAATATGTTATATTTATTTTAGAAGCAGGAATCGAATACAGACACTTGGAGTACTTAAATGATCGTGATATTGCTGATGTAATAAAAAAAGTTGGTCCAAGAGCAGAATTCCGTGAACAACTTGGAGAAGCAAAACGGCAAAACCCTTTTGTAAAAGAAATAAAACTTACTCCAGCCGATTTTAGTTAAATAGTAGAAGAAATATGCAGAGTTTCCTAAGGAAGAACAAGTTTCTGTAAGTATTCAAACAAAAAAAAATTATAGAAAAATAATAATTTTTTTTAGGATTATTATTATTATCCCCGCAAAGGAAAAAAAGCTCCAGGAGGAAGATTAATTCATCGTTATCATAACTATAAGGCAAAAAATAGAAAACTTGAACGGACATCTTTGGATAAATCAATATCTGACGACACAGAGGAATTCGATGAGCACATTAAGCAACTGAGGCAAGAATTGCTGTGGCCGTTACAGAGTTGGGACCCTATATGTGATCGGTGGGCACGGACGTATAAAAAAATTAAATAACTATTCTTTTTTAAAAGAATGGCCAGCTTTAAAAGACGCAAGAGCAATAGATTTGGTAAGTTTTAATATTTTTACGATTTATTATCTACGAGTATAAATTCAAGTTTGTTGTTTTATATAGATAAATATTGATTTTGAAATAGCATTTTTGGGTAAAAAAAATAAATTAATGGATAAATGGCGTCAATTTAAAGAAGACATTATTAAATATTACTCAGCTAAGCAGTTAAATCAACATTGCAGAGAATTATTAAAAAATGCTTTAGAGTCTAATAACCAAGGTATAATTGAATTGATATATTGTATATAAGCTACCAAATCTATTAATTATCGATTTCTTATTTCAGATTTTCAAAACAGTGTTTTGTTTAATTTGCTTAATGCAGTATTGTTATCTATTGGATTTGGAGGAAAGGCATTTACGATTTTGGATGCTCAACAATTCTTTATTCTTACTGTTCACAACATAAGCGATATTCAACTAAAAATCGAAAAACTGGAAGATAAGTAAATGCAAATCGATGGAAAATACTTTACAGCCATTTGTAATTATTGAAGGTTTGCAATCAGTTCAAAATTTTTACACCTTTTTCTATGGTACGTTTTTAAAATATTTATCATTTTTGAAAGCTGTTGATTTTTTAAACTCTTCTTTGTGTTAAATTTAAAATATCTAGACCCATGCATTAAAGCGTGAACATTTGTACAAAAGTATTTTTATGAAATTGATACTCCACAAGATATACGTTCGGCTTCTTTAGCAAGTTTTTTGAATCATATGTCAAAGAGCAATAATTCGCAATGCTAAAGTGCTTTAAGTTACGAAAGTGTTTCGCCCAAGTCGACGAATATCTACGTCATCTTAAAATTTTTAATTTTTTAAGAAACTCCGATCTAAAAACTTGTACCTTTAATAACTGTAATTCAAATTTTTCTAGATTTTCTTCTCTGAAACGCCACTTGTTACAACATGAAAAAATTTATTGTGAACCCCAAAAAAAAAACTCCTAAAATTCCACAATCTATTGACATAGAACAAAACACAATAGAGACAGATTCTACCGACAGTAAAAATATGAATGAGCATCTTGTTAATAACAGCAAAGAATACAACGAAGTATTAGTAAAAAATTTAGAGTTCAATATGTTAGACTTCGCTTCATGTTTATTCTCAAAAAATTCCTTTGCTCGAAAAGATGCCAAAGATATTTTAAATAAATACCAAAATATATGGGAATCTACATTAAATAATTTGCAAAAACCTAAACTATTAACACTTGAGCTTACAAATTTACTGAAACTTCCATTTTCAAACTACACAAGTGAATTTAAATTCAGAAAATTATTAGAAAATTCAGATTTATTTAAAGAATCTCATACAGTTATTGTGAGTAATGAGATCACCGAAATCGTTTCAACTGGTAATCCCACATTGGGTCCTAAACCAAAGTGTTTGCATATTATGCCTTTAGAATTTCAGATCAAAAAATTTTTAGAGTTGCCAAATGTATTCAACACAATGGAGAAGAATTTTAGGATTTTAAAAGAAAATAAAGTTATAGGCAATCTTATAAACGCAGAAGTCATGCAAAAATACTCAAATGAGTTTGATTTAGTATTTACTTATAACTTGTACTTTGATGATTTTCAAGTTAATAATGCTTTAAGAACACACACCCACTCAATATGCGCTTGTTATTATAGTTTTCCAACCCTTCCACAATATTTACAATCAAAATTAGAATTCATATTTCCAGTTTTGTTTTGCTCTAGTGACTATTTGAAAACTTTCGCCCCTGAAATATGTTTTAAACCACTGGTGAAAGGTTTAAAACAATTGGAAGATGGAATTGTTATTGGTTCGAAAAGAGTTAGTTTCGTTTTAGGGTTAATATTAGGGGATAATTTTACAGTAAATGCTGTTTTAGGTCTAACACAATCATTTAATTCAATCAGATTCTGTAGATACTGTCGAGAAGAAAGAAATGACACAAGAAAAGGGGTTTGTGAAACTAATTTTAGAAGACTTAATAATTACAAGTCAGATGTACTAGAAAATGATATGACGACTAGTGTAAGAACAGAATGCATTTTTAATGAGTTGTCATCTTTTCATTTAGTTGAAAATATGTCGTTCGATAATGCATGACATTTTTTAAGGAGTGTGCTTTTACGACCTTTCTCGAGTCCTCTTGTTTTTAGTTACTGTAAATATTTTAACTTTGCGTTCTTTAAATACCAGAAAGCGTCTTTTTCCATGTGGAGAATTTCAGATAGCTAACAGATCTCCAGATATAACAATGAACAATTTAAAAAACGAACGTTTCAAGATGACTGCAAGTGAAATGTTATGCTTTGTAACATATCTTCCGTTAATGGTTGGAGATTTAATTCCAATTAATAATAATCATTGGAGTCTAGTAATAATTCTCTCCAAGATAATAGACCTTTTGATGCAAAACGAGTTTAGTGAAAAAAATCTAGAAAAATTAGATCAACTTATAACAGAACATCACACACTTTACCTTCATTTATATGATAATTTAAAACCTAAACATCCTTTTATGACTCATTACAAAAGAGCGATTCTGAAATGCGGACCTTTGAAATACATATATGTGGGCAATGCGCTTCGAATCTAAGCACAAAGAAATGAAAATTTATGCCCATAGTAAAAACATAGAAAAAACAATTTCCACAATGTGTTCATTTAAATTTTCAAATACTCTTCTAAAATATAAAAAAGGGTTTCCAAAACCATATAGCAATTGCTCTTTTAAATTAAAAGATATAAGCGCAGAAAATATTAGAAACGACTAATATAATAATGATTTTAAAAACGTATTAACTACTGATTGCATAACATACAAAAATATAGTTTATAAGAAAAATTGTATTTTAGATATATGAAAAGACGATCAAATTAATATATATACATATATATGTATATATATGTATAAATAATAATTAAAAAATTCTTGCAGTATGTAGTCAGTTGAAAGTGGCCGAATTTTGCGACCACTTTTTTTCTTATGAAATATTAAAAATTGAAGATAATATACTTTATTTTATTGATATTGAATTATTTTCTTCAAAGGCAATGAATATTACATTTGCTAACAATGGAAAAATGTATTTGCGTTACCAAAATTTGTAATCAATATGTATAATGTAATTTTTATACTATATAATTTTAAATTATAATATATAGGCAAAGTGTGAATAGTAACAATGATAGATGTGATAATACTAATATTAGTAGTAGTAATAATTACAATAATGACACTAATAATAGGAACATTATTAATAGAGATGAGCATGTAACATACAGGTCTATGACTTATATACCAGGTTTATCTGAACGTTTCGAAAGATTGGGGATATTAGATTCGAAGAAAATTAGAATAGCTTTTACAACGTATAATACTTTAGGTAGATTATTTAGTAAGACAAAAGATAAAATAGAAAAATCGGATATGTCAAATATAATTTATAAAATACCTTGTAGAGGAAATGATGAAGAACCATGTGACAGAGTATATATAGGGACGACTAAGAATAAGCTAAAAACTAGATTAGCCGGACACAAATCAGACCAGAAATATAGGGACATTAATACACAAAAAACTGCTTTATCTCATCATTGCTCTGAATCAAATCATTATCCGAATTTTGAAAATGCTTCAGTTTTAAATATTGAGAAAAATTATAAACGTCGTTTATTATTAGAAATGTTACAAATTATTAGTGTACTTTCAACACAAAGAATTAATTTTAAAACAGACACTGAAAAATTAGCTCAAACTTACAGACATTTAATACACAAAACTAAAAACATATAGATATAGACAAATTTGCCAATATTATTATTTAATTATTTGAGGATTTGTTTCGTTGTTGTTAATATGTATTACAAAAATTGTTTGATGTTATATACAAATATTTTGTATCTATGTACTAATACTATTGTTGTTATTAATATTATTTCTATTGTTGTTGATATTATTATCCTTTCTGTTTTATTATTTATTATTATTATCTGTAAATATGTATATGTAAGTTAACACAACCCCTTTACCCCAAGCTAAGCTGGTATAAGTGCTGACGCTGTACAACGTGATCAAATAATTTGCGCAATATAAAAAGGGTTTCAAATAACATCATGGGAACGCAAATTGTTGTGTGTTCGCACCATCGTCGCTCGATTCCGCTGACGCTGCACACGCGTCATATATCAACACCAACTCCAACCAAGGCAGCGCTGCTCATCATACCGCCATCGTTTAGGGTAATAAAATTAGTTTTTAGTTAGTCTAAGTTGGACAGTGAAAATAAACGGTAGTATATTTTTTAATCAAAAAAGTGTTTTAATTTTAAGACGCGCCGCTGTTGGTGCGGGGCTTAACTTTTTTAGCCGAAGTCCTTATGACTTCGATAACTGGCGCCCGAGCAGGGACCGGCATGCATTTGAAAAAAGGATGTGCCGGTTCCCGTTGAACATGGTTCGAAAGAAAGTGCATATAAAAAAAAAAAGCTCCCAAAATTGAGAAAATTTTTTTGTTGTTTAAATAAAATTTATCTTAAAAAATATATAAATTAAGAAGCTTATAAAAACGTGCTAAAAGATCAAGTGGAGTAATGATAAATTAAAATAAAGAAAATTATTGTCCTTTGATCAAAATACCTTCAAAATGAAGATGTGAAAATTGAGTGTTAAAACGCAAATAATTCAACCCACGAAATATTTTCTAAAAGTGGAAAAATATTTTAATCGAATATTGTACAAAAATAAGGAAAAATTTTTTTTTTTTTTTGAAAAATGAATTTTTAACAAGAAGAATGGTTTTCAATAAAATATTAAAGTTAACTTAAAGATACAAATAACGAAAAAGAAGTGACCAATATGGAGCCTATGGCTTCAGCATGCTGCGATCTCGAATTCCGAGCACTCCAGTGTGTAAAAAAGTTTCTAGTCACAAAATAAATAATAAGCAAGTCTTGCGAGGAAATGTGCAAGCCTGCTTCGTAGTATCCTCTTCACAGATAGTGAGATTACGAAAGGTAAGGTCTGGCTTCCTCTACAAGT
The DNA here is from genome assembly GCA_963576795.1 of Metopia argyrocephala. NCBI lineage: Eukaryota > Metazoa > Arthropoda > Insecta > Diptera > Sarcophagidae > Metopia > Metopia argyrocephala. The sequence continues at coordinate 84,413,115 of OY756210.1, read as the reverse complement.
TGTGGTAAACGTAAGAACCCGCACTACTAAGTAGAATTCTCGTTAGTTGTAGTTAACATAAGAACCTACATTTAATGGGAACCAAGCCTTAAATTTTGCCTAGTAATTGAGGGTAACGGTCGGAGGCTGCACGGGGTGAGACAAATCGTCCCTTAGTACGTCGGAATTTTCCGTCGAAAACGGATAATACGATCCTCCGCTTAAAAGACTATAAAATAATAAGGTTAATAAAAAATAACACAGAACAAATGTAACTCAAATTATCAACTTAAAAGAAAAGTAGGAAAACCAATGAAAAATAAAAGTCTTTGTATACCATATATACTATAAGAATTGAGAAATAGAAAGTTCTTTGATAAATTGAGCCATGTTCAACGTGAAATAAGTGAAAAGAAAAATGTCACTTACTTCAAATAAAAAGAAATAGAACAACACTTTTCAATTTCAACCAAAAGACTTGTAAAATTCTTTTGAACTAATATACTCATTTTCTTTTCTTCCGTTTGTCATAAACGAAGCTCTCGTACAACAAGGAAGCAAGGACAAGGAAGCAACAATAGAAGAAAATATTTTCTCGTGCAGGATGAAAATTATTTTTATGTGAGTCATTATATTACACTAAGAAATTGAATCGTTATAAAATATTATATAAAGAATTTTATATTTTGAAATATTGTGAATTGTTATAAAATATTATATTAAAAATTTTGAATGATAGTAAAATTGTGTAAAATATTATATAAAAACAAAAAAAAACAAACAAAATTTTTACATAATAGTACCGTTATAAAATATTATATAAAGAATTTTATATTTTGAAATATTGTGAATTGTTATAAAATATTATATTAAAAATTTTGAATGATAGTAAAATTGTGTAAAATATTATATAAAAACAAAAAAAAAACAAACAAAATTTTTATTTTTGAATACATAATAGGACCGTTATAAAATATTATATAAAAAATTTTATATTTTGAAATATTGCGAATTGTTATAAAATATTATATTAAAAATTTTGAAAGATAGTAAAATTGTTTAAAATATTATATAAAAACAAAAAAAAAAGAATAAAAACAAAATTTTTATTTTTTTTTGAATACATAATAGGACCGTTATAAAATATTATATAATAAAATTTTTTTCTTATATTGGAAATTTTGTGAAATATTTTAAACATATAAAAGAACTTTTTTTTACGAATCTAAACATGGACGCATTGAACCAAAAATTGATCGAGCTCACTGGCACGGTCAATCTTCTGCTGCAGCAATTAAGAGCTGCAGAGGGCCTCATACGGGAGCTGGAGAAACCAGGTCTCTCTGAAAATATTATTGAGGAACCATTGCGCGGTCCTGTCACTGAGGAGGACCTCAGGGAGATTGGAAAACTCCCTGACTCGGTCAAAGAATTGCAAACCTTCGAGGGAAATCCCTCTCAGTATGTATCATGGGTGCATGCTGTAGAGGGTATCCTTAGGGACTATGAAATAGTCAGGGGGAAACCACTCTATAGGGCAATCCTAAAAAGCATTAGAGGTAAAATTAGGGGAAAGGCGGATTCGGCCCTGATATCGTATAATATATTCGACGATGATTGGCCCGAAGTGAAAGGGTGTTTGTCGCTGCATTATGCGGACAAGGGGGACATTCGGACCCTAGAGCACCAGTTGGGTCAAATGACTCAAAGGGGCCTGAAGTTAGATGTTTTCTACGCGAACGTTAACCACCAGTTTGCTTTAATAATTAATAAGATCAGAACAGAAGACTATTCGCAGGAAACGGTTAATGCTCTCATCGAGACATATAGGAATAGGGCGTTTGATGTGTTTATTAGGGGGTTAGATGGAGAACTGTCGCGAATGTTAATAGTGCAGAAACCAAGAACACTGCCGGAAGCCTACACGGCATGTTTGGACATACAGAATTTAAACTTTAGAAATCGTCCAATTCATGCAGCAAGCAACAGAGACACAGTGACTGTACCAGTGAACCAGTTGGAACGCCGTGAACGCCCCCCCATGCCGTCTCAAGGTAGCCCAAACGGCTATAATCTCGGATTCTCACCAAGGCCTAGGGGAACTTTTGGATTTAGGCAACAATATCAGGCTAGAAGGGAACCGCTTAATCAAGTGGAAAAAATGGAAGTAGATCCTACTGTTCAGAGTCGCAGGTCAAACAATTTCAATACGAATAACAATGCCGGAAATTTTAAAAGAAAGTTCAACTCAGAAAATTACCCCAGGAAGCAGCAGCGGCTGTTTAATATTGAAACATTGGATGAATCCAACAACAAAGAAATTCTTCACTCAACGGAGGTTGTAGCGCCGACTGAAGCCGAATACGAAGAGCTCGTGGACCACAACACAGAAGATGAAGTGAATTTTATGGAAGGGGCCTATCCAGCGTACCTTACATAGAATACGTTGGGAGAGAAGGCACGGTGTGGAAATTCCTTGTTGACACCGGCGCAAATAAAAACTTCATCAGTCCATCATTATCTAAAAACAGTACACCACTCACTAAGTCCTTTTTCGTACAATCTGCAGGAGGTCGCATTAAAATTTGTAGGGAAGTTAAGGGAAAATTCTTTCAGCGTCTTGGGAACAACTCTATTACGACTTTTTATGTGTTGCCGGGGCTTGATTCCTTTGATGGAATTATAGGGGATGACACGCTTAAGGAAGTGGAGGCGATTATCGACAGGAAACAGAATTTGCTAATAATCAAGCCCAATGCAAAAATTCCTTTACTGGAGAAAATATCGAACCAAATAAACCCAGTTTTGCATGATGGTCTTTTGGTACAAACACGAAGAAAATTTGAGGAAATTTTAAACAAGCACAAACCCCTTTTTGGTCCAATTAATGATAGGGAAGTCGCAAATACTGTAGTTAGGGCGGACATACGAACCAGCACTAACGAACCCATATACACAAAAAGTTACCCCTATCCATCTTGCATGCGAGAAGAAGTCGACAGACAAATTACTGAATTACTCGAGGGAGGCATTATTCGTCCGTCAAGAAGCCCCTACAACTCCCCGGTATGGATAGTTCCAAAAAAACCAAAGCCTAACGGCGAGAAGCAGTATAGGATGGTTATCGACTTCAAGCGACTAAATGCGGTGACGATTCCTGACTCATACCCAATACCCGACATCAACTCCACTCTTGCGAGCCTGGGAGCTGCCAAATATTTTACCACCATAGATCTCACGTCTGGATTTCACCAAATACGAATGAAGGCTGCTGACATTCCTAAGACAGCTTTTTCAACAATGAATGGGAAGTACGAATTTTTGAGACTTCCATTTGGCCTCAAAAATGCACCGGCAATATTTCAGCGCATGATTGACGACGTGCTTAAGGAGTATATCGGAAGGATATGCTACGTTTATATCGACGACATAATAGTATTTGGAAGGAATGAGGAGGAGCATCTTGGGAATGTGGATACTATCTTTTGCAGGCTTAGAGAAGCTAATTTAAAAGTGAATTTGGAGAAAACACAATTTATGAAAACCAGCGTGGAATTCCTTGGGTACGTAGTTACACCGGAAGGTATCAAGCCAGATACGAAAAAAGTTGGTGCCATTACGGAAATGATGCCACCAGAGAACTTGAAAGAGCTAAAACGCTTCCTCGGAATGACTTCATACTACCGCAAATTTATACGGGATTATGCTCAGGTCGCTAAACCTCTAACGAACCTCACGAGAGGCGAAAACGCTCAGGTAAGAGCGAATCAGTCTAAAAAGGTAAAGATCGAACTTGACGACTCTGCCTTGAGAGCCTTTGCCCATTTGAAGGAACTTTTAGTCTCAGCAGATGTTTTAGCCTTCCCCGATTTCGATAAGCCATTTAATCTCACAACCGATGCATCGGACTTCGCCATAGGTGCTGTCTTATCTCAGGGCGAGAACGGCAAGGACAGACCCATATCTTTTATTTCTCGATCCCTTAGCAAAACCGAGGAAAACTACGCAACCAATGAAAAGGAAATGCTCGCGATTGTGTGGGCATTGGACAATTTGAGGTCCTACCTTTACGGTGCGAAAAAGATTCGTATATACACTGACCATCAACCACTAACCTTTGCCTTAGGATCGAGAAACTACAATGCGAAACTTAAAAGATGGAAAGCAAGAATTGAGGAGTACAACCATGAACTGATTTACAAACCAGGCAAGTCTAATGTCGTGGCGGATGCATTATCAAGAATGAGAACTGAGGTCAACATCCTCTCAAATGCTGAGACCGATGATCCGACCTTAGAAAACTCCACCACCGATACGGCTAGTGAGGGCAATTCTGGAACAGAAACTGCCAGTGAGGGTAATTCTGAAACAGCAACCGCCAGTGAGGCAGGCTCCACAAGCGCTACGATGCATAGCGCTGAACAGGACGCCTCCGACCTCATTCATCATGTTGAAGCACCGTTAAATGTTTTCAAGAATCAAGTTGTGCTACGGATTGGCAAGGATATGTATTGCTCAGAGGCTCCACACCCAGGCTATTGTCGGCATTATGTGACAATGAGTAGCATTAACGGAAGAAATCTGACTGATACTCTTAAGAGGCTCCTTAATCCAAGTGTCATCAATGGAATTAAAATTCCTGAAACTAGCATCCAGCTTCTTCAGGATTTGTATACGAGACATTTCTCCAAGTATAAGATGAGGTTAACGCAGCGCATCGTGGAGGATGTGGCCAATGAAGATAGGAAGCTCGAAATTATAGCCACCGAACACCGAAGGGCCCACAGGAATCCTCATGAAAACACAAAACAGATTCTGGAACGGTACTACTTTCCAAGAATGACAAGCCTAATCAAGCAATACACCACCAGCTGTCAGACGTGTAAGCTACAGAAGTATGACCGGCATCCAGCAAAACCTAAGCTTTTGCCTACACCTATACCTTCATACCCTTGTGAAATTCTCCATCTTGATTTGTTCGAGTTAGAAAAGGAAAAGTTTATAAGTTGCTTAGATAAATTTTCAAAATTTGTAAAACTTTTTCACATTAGGAATAAGTCCGCCACGCATCTGCGTGGAAAATTGGCCAAGGTACTGCATTTTTTTACGGTTCCGAAAATGTTGGTTATAGACAATGAAAGAGGATTAGTATCTCCAACCGTTTCTGATTTTATTGACTCTTTAGGCATCGAGGTATACAAGACGCCAACGCAAAGAAGTGAGGTAAATGGACAGGTGGAAAGAGTGCATTCTACACTTTTGGAAATCTACAGATGTATGAAGGGGGAGCACCCTGAACTGAGGGTAAAGGAACTGCTCTACCTATCTGTAGACCGCTATAACAACTCAATCCACTCCGTGACTAATATGAAACCGGTGGATATATTCCTGAATCGGACGTCTAGGTTGAACTATCGACAGCTGACAAACTTTCGGGAAGCTGTCATGAATGATGTGAGGGATCGATTGGAAGAGAGCCAGCGAGCTAGAAATGATAGGTTAAACAAGAACAGAAGGGAACCTAGGGTATATGAAGCAGGCGAAGTAGTATTTGTTGCTAATAGGCAAATCAAGGGTAAGCACAGAAAGAGGTTTAAAAAGGAAAAGGTTGCATGTGATGGTAGGGTGACCCTGACTACCGAGACAGGAAAGAGGTTCCACAAGGCCGATGTGAGAAGGATATAATGATGGTTGTCAATGCGCCCATAAAATATGAAAAATTTAGAAATTAGATATATATAAGGTAAATGATTTGTACAAAAATTTTTTTTTTATTGTAAAATGGGAAATGGCATGATGAATTGTATGAATATTTATATTTCTTTTTTTTTCCTCTCTTTTTGTAAAGTAATATAGTGACCTGCACGAGAATAGGTAGGGAATTACATTATATAAACTTTTATCATTATCATTATAGTTTAACTGCTCTTTCAACAACGCGATGCGCGGAAATATTTAAATATGACGCTGCGATTATTTCTGTGAAGGACGGAACTGGCAGGATTGTCAACGGGCATTTTAATTTGGTTCATGTGATAGACCTTCGCCAGTACAAAATGCTGGTGCGGACAATAGCGTCGACCGTCAACTCAACGGTGCGCAACGCCGAAAAAAGCAATATTATCAATTTTCGTTTGAAACAAATTGATGATCGCATAGACAGCCTTACTAGAAAACACCTCCGAAAAACACGTTCAATAGACTGGATCGGGTCGGCATGGAAATGGTTGGCAGGTTCCCCAGATGCTGCCGACTGGAATAAAATCCTCCAAAGCCAGAACGATATAGTGGAGAATAACAATCAACAGTATAAAGTGAATAATGTGTTATTTGTCAAAATGCAAATGGTATTACAAAAGATTAATCACGTCATAGACGAATTCAATAATCGGGTAGAACCCTTGAAGGCAGAATGGCTCCAGCAGGACACACTTAACCAAATTTCAATAATAAGCGAGGATGTAAACGAGATCATTAGAGCTTGCCAGCTGGCCAAGAACAAAATTGTTAATACAAATATAATCGACAAAGAAGAAATCAATAGAATCATATCCGAAATGGAAACGCTCCCGTATGAAAATGTAATCGAAGCAGGGGAATACGGTACACCGTCGATTTACGTCAACGGGTCTATGCTTTTGTATGTATTGGCTATGCCGAAGGTGAGGAATGAAGAATTTAATCTCCTACATACAAGACCTTCGATATCACAGGGGAAACAGGTGGATCTAAATTATAAGAAGATGCTAGTGAGTCAAAGGGAAACTTATGGAATCACGGGTAATTGCATGTCAATTAATAACTCCTCTGTATGTGATTTGGCACAATTAGAAAAATTGAAGGAAGATGACTGTGTGTCTAGATTATTAAAAGGTGGCGACGCGAAATGTCAGTATCAAACGGGTAATCGAACCTTCGTTGAACTGATAAAGGAAGGTACAGTCTTCGTCACAAACTTTAAGGGTAATCTCAAAGCCTCTGACAATATTATGTACCTAAATGGAACATACGTTATACAATTTTTCAATGAAACCATCGAACTCAATGGGAAAATGTACACCAACACTCTAGCTACCAAGTTGCAGGCTCTTCCGCCAGTATATACCAATATAACTAGTCAAGGTAATAAGATCGACGTCGAGTATGTCCACGGTCTCAGCATAGAGAACATAAGACAATTAAAGCAGCTGACGCAACAGCTACGAGTTGGCGGAATACCTAGCCTTTTCGTCCTTGTTTTAACTGTACTTTTTGTCGGATGTGTTTGGCGAAAGGTAAACGGTGGACTATTCTCATCAGGCTCAGCCTCACCGGGGAATACGCCCACTAATAATTAAGATCTACGAGACGTAGATTTTTGAAGGGGGAGGAGTTAACACAACCCCTTTACCCCATGCTAAGCTGGTATAAGTGCTGACGCTGTACAACGTGATCAAATAATTTGCGCAATATAAAAAGGGTTTCAAATAACATCATGGGAACGCAAATTGTTGTGTGTTCGCACCATCGTCGCTCGATTCCGCTGACGCTGCACACGCGTCATATATCAACACCAACTCCAACCAAGGCAGCGCTGCTCATCATACCGCCATCGTTTAGGGTAATAAAATTAGTTTTTAGTTAGTCTGAGTTGGACAGTGAAAATAAACGGTAGTATATTTTTTAATCAAAAAAGTGTTTTAATTTTAAGACGCGCCGCTGTTGGTGCGGCGCTTAACTTTTTTAGCCGAAGTCCTTATGACTTCGATAACTTGTATGTATGTATATGTATATATGTATGCATGTGTGTATATTATATATATATATATTTATTTATATTTTATATATATATATATATATATATATATATATATATATATATATTTTTATGACAAATATTTTTGGAGGGAAAATTTTTATATGTCTTAAAAATTTTTTCATTTTGTTATTATTTGTTAAAATAATAATTCCTGAAGACGCTACACGAAGGGGCAGCGAAATATTGAAAAAAAAATTAATATTTAATATTAATATAAAAAGACCTTAAGCTCGAAAAAGAGATTTATTATTAAATTATATTATTTTATATTAATTTTTTTAATAAAAGAAATACAAATAAACAAAAAGATCTTTTATTTAAATCACCAACGACATTGAATGGGCACAGAGTATTTCTAACTACACGTTTAGCTTACAAAAACTGAATGCTCATTTTTATTTATTGAACATTCATTTAGTAGTACTAAAATTAAACGACTGTAGTATATTTCTAAATACGCGTTTAATTTTAGGCAAAGAGGGGTCGTGGCATAGTGGTAGAGCGCTCGCACAGAAACCCACACGACCAAGGTTCAATCCCAGCGAAGGACGAAATTATAAAAATAAAAATTTGCTACTTTCTAAAAATTACGATTTAAATTAAAAATTACATTTAAGAATAATAAGAGGTTCCCCCCCCCCCCCCCCCCCTCCAGCAAGACCATCTGCAAGAAATCGCCCCCTGACCTTCCTAATCCGTTCCACCAGAAACCAATGATCAGGAGTACAGCGCCACCTTCTGGGAAGACAACAGCTAATCTACTGTAGACGCTAACCATTCACATTAAACATCCAACGACAGATGAGGCAATTGCTGTTTGATCATTCGAGGATGAAAGTATAACACTGGCATTTTAAATAATTTATAACTGAATGCACGTTTAATACATAACTGAACGTCTTATTTAATTTTCTATTATAACCGTTTACGTTGCAGAATACTTAAGAAATGTTCAGAAAAACTGCATATTTGTTCGATATTCTATTACGTAATTTTTTCTGTGGAGATATACATATGTACATAATACAATAACTTAATTGTACTTGCAATTATTCGTGACATTTTAGCTTGTTAGATGGGTAGTAAAAACACAAACTTCAAACTTTGTCGCAATAATTAGAAAATTTATGTTAAGTGCCGAAGAATCGGGTTCGAGCCTCAGGAGAGGTGTGATCAATTTAATTTTGTTTTTATCAGAAAACGCTTTAATTAGATCAAAGTTAACTGCAATGTTATTTTTTGGTAATTAAAGACATCATTTCTTCTTTAATTACCAAAAAAAAAAAATAACATTGCAGTTAACTTTGATCTAATTAAAGCGTTTTCTGATAAAAACAAAATTAAATTGATCACACCTATCCTGAGGCTCGAACCCGAGTCTTCGGCACTTAAAATAAAATTGCGCCCGACTATGGTGCTGCGCTCTAACCACCTCGACCACCGTCGTACATATCATTCATGTCGACTAATGTGGATAAGGTGGAATAAAGGGCAAAAACAAAATAAATTTGTAATTCTGTTTCATCCAAATAAGATGACGATTACAAGAACAGCAATGATGGTAAGAAAAGGAGAATATGATATAAACTGTTGTGTGACTTTACTTCGACTAACTCATACAAATGTATGTACATACGGTAATAATTTCAGTATGCGATTTCCAAAAAAGTGTGAGTTAAATAGTTGATGTTTGGTCTTGAATATGCACAGGACACAAAGAACTCTGATGAGACTACCGTAGCTGGAGTCGAAAACAATTGTTCAGTTTGGCTAGTGTACTATTCCTTCACGGACATCATTTCTTCTTTAATTACCAAAAAATAACATTGCAGTTAACTTTGATCTAATTAAAGCGTTTTCTGATAAAAATAGAAAATTTAATTGAACTTAACAAAAAAAAAAAAACAAAAAAAAAAAAAAAAAAAAAAAAAAAGCAATAAACAAAAAACAAGAAGTTTTTGAAAGTTTTAAACATAAAAATAACGTTCTTTAATAAAAAAAAAAACAATTCACATCGCAGTCGCTTATGGCAATTATTATATAATTGTAATTATAATAGTATTATGCACTTAAATGTTTGATTTTGATCGATATTTATTTTGAAATAATCAGCCTGGCCAAACGATTTCGAAAGAAAACTTAAGCGAAAGAAACTCAGTCACTCACTGTGAATCTAAACTGCGGGCCACTAATTGTCACTTTATCGTTCGCTTTGCTTTACGTTACCAACGTAATGCAAATAAACAACAAAGCTGCCATATCAACATATCAAAAAATAATCGCGAATATACACGAAAAAAGCGCTGAAATGCTTAAATTGTACAGTAAAAAATGCAACCGTGGTCTAGTTTAACTTGACAGAAATGTAGCAAACAAACTTATTCCGATTTTGTTTATTTATGTATATGTGTGTAAAAAAATTTTGTGTTACCAATTGCATTTATTTTTGGCGACACAAAAATTAGTGTGCCGCAAATCAGCTGTTAGTCGCTTAAAACTACACGATTCGATATCGTGGGCCTGGCTGAATATCTCAAACTTAAAAGGTTTACAAATCGGCCGCAATCCGTGCAGGTTGCAGAAGGTACGTTACTGTTTTTTAAGTCTTTTCCTCCTTCACAATGTAAGCACTTGTTTCCTCTATCTTTAGTAAATTGTAAAAATTTATTTTTCATATGCTTTCTATAGATATTTCGGCATTCAATTTTAATTAAACTTGTATTTTTAGCAGCACCTCTAAAAATTGACAGCATAGAACTCCGCGGTTATATGAATCACTTTGGAGTGAATGCTCTAAAGATCAAGAACCGTAACGTTTATAAGTTATATCGAAAAACTTATTTTTTATGGTTATTTTGAGAGTTTTTCCACGAAAGGTCACAAGAAAAAGTTATTTTTCAACGGAAAAATAAAAGTTAAAAAAAACTCTCAGAAAGAGAGTTTTATTTTTTCTTCATAAAATAAAACTCCTTTTGTGAGTTTTATTTTTTCGTCATAAAATAAAACTTATTTTCGAGTTTTATATTTCAGTCAGAAAATAATAGCTATTTTTCGAGTTTTATTTTTCGGTCATAAAATAAAACTCGTTTTTAATACATTGTAATTGAATGTGTTTGAAAAGGCTTTATTGTGCCGTGTACTGTCTGAAATATATGTTTATACTATCCGACTACTATTTTTATATCTTTTAGCTTTCGAGTAAATTTGTCGGAACTGTAGCAAGTGTTTATTTGATTCTTTTCCCCTTGCACATTAATTGTTTATAGGTTTGCTTTTTTTTGTCCCTTTTTCCATGTTTCTTCCTCTAATTTGATTTTTTTCTTTGAAAATTTTTTTTTTTTTTTTGAAAATTATATTTACCCTGTATTTCTTTCACTTTAGCAAGCAAAATATTTTTTAATATTGAAAAATACCCCTCTTTTGGGCTGTTGGATATTCGAGTTTTTGAGTTGTCATTTTTATAATTATTTTTAATATCATCTTTTTTTACTGTACTGTTTATATCAGCTTTTACTCGTAAAAGTATTCCTAAAGCTTTTTTGTAAAAAGGACTTTTGGAGTAATTAGGCGGCTTAATTTTTTGTTGTGAATTATGAGAATCTCCAGGAACGTCTTCTTTGATATTTGTGTTAAAAATATTTATGTCATTCAAACTATTGAACGCAATACTAAAACTCTCATCTTTAGTTTCGCTTATTAAGATAACTGATATTGCTTTGAACCATTTCCATATAACATTTATATCAGAATTGCCAATGGCCAAGACTGATTTAAAAACATATCTGAACAACTACAAAGTTCAGTTTATCTTTCTTTCTTTACAAGGTGAAGCACTTAGAAAGATATGTATTACATATATGTATATTATATCTGAATTAAAAAACCTTTATTATTGAATTTATTAAGACCCAGCTCCAGTCAATGACCACGCGCTGATATAATATCCAATTTATATTTTTTACAATGCAAAACACCTTCAGGTCCATAAGAAGTTTTTTGCAGTCCTCCTTATAATTGCGGCATAATAAAGCTTCAGCTAAGGGCAAAAGTATGCCTTTTCCTTGTTCATTTCTATTTGTAATATTAAGCTGTACAAGAACACTCTTTTCGATTGTTTGTTTAATTTTTTTTTTGTTAATGTGTTGCAACTTGATTTCATTATTTTTTGTTTTTGAAGCTGTGTCATTTTTAATGGCTCTTCTGAATACAAATAAATTTCCAATTTACTAGATATTCTCTGAATAAATGCATCCCACCTTTTCTCCTTTTGCATTAAATAAACATCAATCAGCATGTCAGTGTGTCTGTCGAAGCATCTAAGAACTTCTGATTTAATTTTTCGGAAAACGTCGTTACTCAATATGTCACCCATGTTACCTACGCTGACCAAACAGTTTGACACTTATGAATTGTTTATTCCTATACGTTGAAGCGAAACCATGTTTTAGCTCTTCTTTAGCTAATCTTCGACGTACAGATCGAATTTGCTGTAGCTTTTTAACGTTTAAGGGATGAATAATTAGACCATTGTTAGAAAATACTTTCGTTAGTATTGGATTTTCTTTCAAAAATATTTTAAACAAGTACCTCCTGCAACCGAATTTGTTATAAATACAGCTCCCATAAAGCCTTACAATTGTATGACCTTTATTTGAGCCGATACTTGTAAAATTTATAGCAAACACATTATTAATTTTTTTGTAGTGTTGTGTTATCAAGTCTTCTAAATATTAAATTAATTCTTTGTTATGGCTTTCTAAAAATAACTGTTCTTGACTACTGAGAAAAAAATGGCCTATTTGATTTTTATAAATTGTTCCACTTTTTATTTTTGTTGATTGGAGTTTTCTATTAAATGATCTATTGGACTTATTTGATAAAATAACTACTTGAGTGGGCTCTTTTGGTATACATATTTTATTGCGTATGATTCCGTATTCTTTAATATTAATACTCTCATTTGTTACATCTATATCAGACAACTTTGTCGAAGTAAATATCTTAGATTCACTTTCGCTAAATAAAAACTTTGAAAGGTCAGAAATATTGCAGTCTTTTCTAATACTATCTAAAATGCCGGAATCTTTGGATTTATCTATTAAGTTATTGCTATCATTTAAAATTATTTGTGTTTTAGTATCTGTATATTTTAACAGTTTATTTTCTTCTTTTTCTTGTGGTTTGTAGATATTAAGTTCTGAAACTATGCTGTGTTTTATCTTGCTATGTAATTCATTTGTTCCCTCTTTTTGCTTAACAGTTACATATATGTATATATGAACGTATGTAAAACGTGTACTTAATATGCATATAATCAAAGAATATAAATCATATAGAATGTGCATCACGTACAAGTAAAATTTCTTATGGCGGGTCGTAATGTTGGAACCCGCAAAAAGAATTGTTACTCTCTTACTTAGCAAAGAGAATTCGTTTATTCTCTTACTTTGCACACACAACATCACAGTGTATAAGACGATAGCCACAACAAAATTTTTACTTCGTGTCTGTTTTTTTACTTAAGTACAGAAACGATTTCTTGCTAACAACAATATTCACATACAATACAATTTATGTGTGTGTGTGTCTTATTCATTGTGAGCTGTTTTCGTTTTTTAAATTTTAAAACTTAGAGAATAATGCTGCTGGTTCAAATATTTTTGTGTATTAAAGAATACAGTGCTCGAATACGACTATGTAAGCTAGTGTAGGGCAAAGCATATGTAATTTGTAGTTGCGCGACGGAAAATATATTAATCTACATCGAATATATAGCGCCCTATTTAATATCGTTATAAAAGTGTAGTTAAGAATATGTTTTGTTATTATTATTATTTATTTAAGATCAACAAGTATTCTTATGTTTATTTGAAATAAAAGGTTAACTAAACCAAAAAATGTAATTCCAAAAATATTAAAAAAAACAAATATATATTCATTAATGACAAATTTTCGAATGATAAATTGATGATTTTTCAATTATAAGAAAATTGAAAAAATTTTATTTTTAATTTATGTATGTTTAAAATATATAACTGTATGTATATATTCATTTTTAGAAGAAAAGATACTTCAATTTTTTATGTTAAGAATAAATAATAAATAAATAATAATCAAAATTAAAATTATTTCTTAGTTTTTACTTTGAAGCATCAAAAAGAATATTTTGAGGATTTTCATCTCCATAAATAGGCTAATAAGGTTACTTTTTTAAAAATTATTTATTGGATAGAATATCTATTTTTGGAACTTCCTTTTTCTGTAGTCCAAGAGCAATGCTTTCGAAGGAGCAGCAAATCCAATACCTCTATTCTGTGTTGAGAACAAGTGTTGGCAAACCACTCTGGGGTGATTCGTTTACATGACTCAATAATAAAAGATTTTATACCAATTTTTTGAGGTTCAGATTTAAAGACATTATGAAATATAAAAATATGTTTTTTGCTTGCATCCATTTAGCTATCATTCTAAATTATTTTACTTCCCAAAATGGTTTATCTGCAGATTCTTTAAGTGAAATTGTTACAGTAAATGTAAATATTTTAAAAAGCATTGGTATTAATGTTTATGCCCTTATATGTGATGAAGGCTCGACTAACCGAAAATGATTTTCCAATCTTAAAGTATCTGCTAAAAAACCGTTTTTTGAATTAAGCGATCAAAATGTTTTTTGCCTTTATGATTTCCCACACTCAATTAAATCTTTGCGGAATGGGTGGCTGAAATGTGACATAAAAACCCCGGATGGGACGGCAAGCTTTCAGGTAATTAGGGAATTATAAGAAATGGAAGCAAATGCAAAAACAAAAATGTGCCCAAAACTAACACGGCAACATATTTTTCCTAACACTTTTGAAAAATGCTTGTAGTATTTGCCACACAAATTTTCAGCAGGCTTGTTTCTGCTGCTATTAAAACAACGTCTGAAACCACAAAATTTAAGACATGTTCCGCAGAATTGGCTTTATCAACAGCTCAGTTTATGGAAAAAATGGCTAAATTTTTGATTGTCTTAATAGTGGCTCCCTTTATCGAGATAATTGCTACAGATCTGCAATTCATATTAACAATGAAGTATATTAATATATTCAGTTCTTTTTAGAATATTTAAAAAAGGTGGAGTTTGTAGATCAAAACAAGCGTATTTTCTTTTCAAATAAAATGAAACTCACCCTAAATTCAATTCTTATGTTAACAAATGAAATTTTAAGGGAAGGTGGTGATTTATATTTCTTAATGACAAGGTCCCTCAATCAAGACAAATTAGAACACTTTTTCTGTCTTTAAATCTGAACCGCGAAAAATTGGTACAAAATCTTTTATTATTGAGTCATGTAAACGAATGACCCCAGAGTGGTTTGCCGACACTTGTTCTCAACACAGAATAGAGGTATTGGACTTTCTATTATTGATTCTCATTGCTCTTGGACTACAGAAAAAGGAAGTTCCAAAAAAAGAAAATTAGATATTTTATCCAATAAATAATCTTTAAAAAAAAATTAACTTTATTAGCCTTTTTATGGAGATGAAAATCCTCAAAATATACATACTTTTTGATGCTTTGAAGTATAAAGTAAGAAATAATTTTAATCTTGATTATTATTTAGTTATTATTTATTTTTAACATAAAAAAATTAAAGTGTCTTTTCTTTTAAAAATGTATATACACCAATACCCCGGTTTGCGTCACTAATTGGGACTGAAAAAATGAGACGCAAACCGAAACGACGCAAACTGAAGCAGAATTTTCAATTGCTTACGTATTTGATTTTCGCAGGGACTGTAACGGTTATAAGTTATATCGAAAAACTTAATTTTTAATAGTTATTTTGAGAGTTTTTCCAAAAAAGGTCAGCAGAAACAGTTATTTTTCAACGGAAAAATAAAAGTTAAAAAAAAAACTCTCACAAATAGAGTTTTATTTTTTCGTCATAAAATAAAAGTTATTTTGTGAGTGTTTATTATTCCGTCATAAAATAAAACTCATTTTGTGAGTTTTGTTTTTCAGTCAGAAAATAACAGTTATTTTTTGAGTTTTATTTTTCCGTCATAAAATAAAACTCTATTTAGGAGTTTTATTTTTTCGGTCATAAAATAAAACTCGTTTTTATGAAAAAAATTTTTTACACCTAATCCTGATTTGACACATTGGCGTCTGCAAACTATTACAGATGTCATTTCTATCATATTTTGTTCCGTGCAGAACGTCGTAATAGATGCACACATCGAACCCGCTTTCATCCTCCTAGTCAAATATTTGTAACATTTTTAGCAAGTTAGTTGTGTAAATTTGCTCTTTTATTAATATTAAAGCACCCTAAAAATCGTTTAGCTTGAGATTTTAGGTATTCAGCTATAAAAAACAATAAAATAAAGATACCACAAGCAACGGGATTAGATTAAAAATAAAATCTTTCATAAAAACGAGTTTTATTTTATGACGGAAAAAATAAAACTCCTAAATAGAGTTTTATTTTTTAACTGAAAAATAAAACTCGAAAAATAACGGTTATTTTCCGACTGAAAAATAAAACTCAAAAATAAGTTTTATTTTATGACGAAAAAATAAAACTCACAAAATGAGTTTTATTTTATGACGGAAAAATAAAACTCTCTTTTTAAAGGTTTAATTTAAACTTTTATTTTTCCGTCAAAAAGTAACAGTTAAAATCTGATTAATGATCACTTATGCGAGATCACCACAGATTCTGTAAGAGCTCTCCAAGACGATTCATTTGGTATATAACATCATATATGTCTGTCGACTCTAATACGATGATTTTTTTAGTTTAATTTGTAAGCAATAACTGTTATTTGCGGTCCCTGGATTTTCGTTTAGTCAAGACAGGTTTTAAACATTTTAGCTTAGAAAAATTGTTTTTAAATCAATATATTTTCTTATTATTTTTTGAATAACAGATTTTATTAAAATACAAATATAACAATTGTGAAGACCACTGATATAATTGGAAACTAATAACTACGCTTAACATATAAACAACGCACACCTTCAACTTTGCTTTCTACTAAACGGAAAATCCCCTTTTTTTGCTTTAACTTTGTAAAACCATTTTCATATCAACCACGCAAATCGAAGCATTTACGACGCAACTTCGAAGCCATGCGACGCAAACTGAAACAAAAACGACGCAACATTGAAATTCCAGAAACCTAAAAAAAGACGCAACTTCGAAGCGACGCAACTTCGAAGCGACGCAAACTGAAGCGACGCAAATCGGGGTATTGGTGTATATATAATTCATATATACATATATATAATTCATACATACATATATAAATTAAAAATAAAAATAGAATTTTCTTATAAATAATTGAAAAATCATCAATTTATCATTCGAAAATTTGTCATTAATGAATATATACTTGTTTTTTTATATTTTTGGTTTATTTAACCTTTTATTTCAAATAAATATAAAATCAATTGTTGAGCTTAAATATATAATAATAATAAAATATATTTCTAACTACACTTTTATTACGATATTAAATAGGGCGCTATATATTCGATGTAGATTAATGTATTTTCCTTCGCGCAACTACAAATTAAATATGCTTTGCCCTACACTAGCTTACATAGTCGTATCGGAGCACTGTATTCTTTAATACACAAAAATATTTGAACCAACAACATTATTCTCTAAGTTTTAAAATTTAAAAAGCGAAAACAGCTCACAATGAATAAGAAACACAAACACATAAATTGTATTGTATGTGAATATTGTTGTTAGCATGATACCGTTTCTGTACTTAAGCAAAAAAAAAAAAAAAAACACGAAGTAAAAAATTTGTTGTGGCTATCGTCTTATACACTGTGATGTTGTGTGTGCAAAAATTTTGTTGTGGCTATCTTGCTGTGTGATGTTCTTGTTATAGTTGTTGGAATTTCGTCACTGTATGTACTGTGGCTGAACGAAAAAACCTAAACAACAATGCAAAAGAAATAAAACACACATTAGCACAGTGCATACACTGTGACATTAGTTTCTCTTTGGTTTCTCTTGTTTTGTTACGCTCTTTTCTTTTGTTTTGCCTTTTGCCCTTCCTTCCCGCGTCTGTAAAAATGTTGACAAAATATTTGGATAAGTGTTGAGATGCGCATTCTATATGATTTATATTCTTTGATATAATGTACAGTTCTATTTTACTTTTAATACTTCTTTAATAAGTTGTAAAACAGCTTTATATATGCGTTCATATGTACATACATACATAACATACATACATACCTTGCCTCTACAACCCTGTGTCAGGATTACGGCCTAGCTTCTCGCAGCACTCATGTTGTGTGTGTAAATTTTTATCCATGAGTACCGGGACCTACAGTTTAATGTCGACTCCGAACGACAGACTTGAGAAGCTTTTTCATGGCAATTAATTACTCTCAGAGCTTTTGCCAGAAGACTGCTGAGAGGTAGTCGCCGAAAGAAATATTTTTTTCATATTTCTTTTTTTAAGATGTCGGAGCTGGGTGTCGAACCCAGGGCTCATGTCTTAGTAAGCCAACACACTAACCACTAGACCACGGCGACTATGTACATACATACATAAATTGTATAAATCAAATAAACTCGGTTTATTTTATGCTCTTGTTACTGAGCAAATAATACATGATTGAAGATGCACAGTATTGTTACTTGCTAATGTAAAATTAAGTTTTACATTAGTAAAGTGATAATTCCGCATTCCCATCATAAATATTTTTATTATTGTTACTGTACGTAAATCTTCTTTCGCCTATACAGTGTATATATATGTATGTATGATTGTAAGATAAGTAGGTAGTAATTGCGTTTTAATTATTATAGCACTCTAAACTTTTGCTTTGCTTTGTGATTGCGTTGCTATGTGATCATGATTATGCATGTCCAAGCTTATTGTTGTTATTGGACATGCACAAACACGATCATTTACAATAATAATAATTTAAGTATACATATAATAATGTACACTTGTTTATATATTTAATGTATTACAATATAATATAAATAATTGTAATTTACGATTTGACGACAATTATTCATTCTGAGTTTGAAGGTGAAAGCTCTGATATAAAAGAAAACTTAAAACGCAAATTTAAGTTAAAGATAAATATAAAAAATTAAAAGTTAAAATAAAACTTATGTTAAATTGAAGTAAAATATTTTATAGTGATATAAACTAATAAATATACAATTAACTAAAATATAAATAATATATATTTAGTTAATAAATAAAACAAAAAATGATTTGTGTTTCATTTAAAGACTAAAAAGAGAAACTATTTGAAAACAAAACTGGCGCAGCCGGTAGGATGCCCGGGTATCCTTTTTAATAAACAGTGATACTGGACATTTTTATGACCTAGCGGGTATCAAAAAATTAATATAAAAAAAAAAGAAAAACATTTTTAAACATACATAACATACAATAAACTGTTCAACAAAATAAAAAGATATATATTTATAAAAAGAAGATTGAATACAAGAAGACAAAATCCAAGTGTAATACTTATGCATTCCTTCAACAACAAATTTTCAAACATATAAATAAACTGTTTAACAAAAATAAAAAAATAATAAAAAGAATATTCAATACAAGAAGACAAAATTCAAGAGTAATATTTATTCATCCTTAAAACAACAACATATGGAAAACTACTGGTACATCATTGGAGCAGCTACAATAAGTATATAATTTTATAAATTTAAATTTTTTTTTTTTTTATAACAAAAATTTTGTAATTTCAATAATTAAAGTCCTTACTAGTACACGAAAAGAAAAAGCTAAAATTTTTTTTATTATTTTGAAACTGTATAACACAAATTTGTGCGTAAAAAAAAAAGAAAAAAATTTTGTTGTAAAAATATTTGTATATATTTTCTCGATTAATATTATTATAAATTAAACTATAAAAATCAATAATATTCTAAAATTATTTTTCTTATATGAAAAAATTAAACCATACCCAAAAGTTTTATGAAACATTTCTTTTTGTGATTTATTAACACTTAATATTTTTTTTATTTGTTTATATTTATTCATTAAATTATTTGAAAAAAAAGAGGAAATTAAAATGGCGCACGGGGAAAATTCGCCACGTTCTTTGGATCCCTTTAGATCAGTGGTCTTCACCCATATTACTCAGGTAACGAAATTGTTCGGATATTTTTTTAGTTTTTCTTACTCTACTCGTGAATATTACAACCAGGGTTGCTTAATTGAACAAAAATTCTGCCTAACAGCTTCTTGAAATGTACCAAAACTACCTGTATCGTTAATTCTTATTATATTAATGTTTTTATTAATTTATCATACTGTATTAACAGATATCACTCTTGAAATTCCTGGAAACCTGTTTTTGTTTTATTTTCCTAACAAAACCTTAATTAATTATAAAAAAATTTGCAATATTAAAAATCTTTCATGAAAAGAAATCCATTCGGTTTGTTTCCATTATGCTAAACGACAACCACAATTATTACAAAAACATGTGTATGAGACAAAAATTGCGTATGTGTTTATGTTTTATTAGTTTTCAAGAGAGCTAAATTTGTTTATCAGACACTGAGAAGTTGTGATAGTAAGCCAAATAAACTTATTAATGTTTATATTTCTTATAACTACATTTCAATTTGTTTATAGCATTTACAAACAATTTATTTTAGGAATAATTTTAATAAATTAGTTTAAATTTTAAAATTAAAGGTTTTTAAAAGGAAAATTTTCACTAATTTCATTCAAGTTGCGAAAAACAACACCAATAAAAAAAACTCAATCTCATCTTTCAGTGTATTTTTGTATGACTCTTTGTGAAGACCACTGCTTTAGATTCCTTGAGAGATTACCAGAATTTTCTGGAGACAAAAATGAGTTGTATTCATTCGTTTCACTCGTTGATAGAGCTAACCCTCTTCTTAGTCAGTATGACGAAATCTCACAACTTTTATTTTTTGACCTTATTAAGAGCAAACTTAACCCTAGCCCTGGCACTATTTACATATATAAATATATCAATTTTAAATAGGCTATAGCTTGTGTATTTATTTTCCGATTTGGATATGGGATAGACTCAGTGACTAAGTTTTTATATTCTATACCTATGCTGTTGTTAAAAAAATTTTCGAATACATTTTTTTACCGTTATTTTTTGGGACTTTGTAATTTTTTCTTCGTTATATGGCACTATTTACATTTGTAAATATATTACTACTATATGTTATTTGCATCAAATTCATTTCAGTTTATTAAATTTTTACAGAATTTATAATAAAAAAGAAGAGTTCAAAAATTTACACATTGATTGCACTTCGTTTGCACTTTGCTGTGTTCAATACAATACAATACGTTTTCTTTTATTTTCATCAAGTTAACATAGATAGCAATCATCTTTTTCTTTTGAATGTCTTCGGTCATCTTCATCTGGGGCGAAATTCTCTGTGGTGCATTCTTTTAGTGCTTCGATTGGAACGCCCATTATACATTCGAATTCACTTTTCGTCGAAAAATATGCTATTACCCCAGGAATTTGTGCTCTTTTTATAATTATTGGCTTGAACAATTACTATCACAGTTGCTGAAAGAACAAATGGTGACCACCTGTTTATGTTCAAAAAAACTAAATTTTTTTGACGAGATGTGATTTGTTTTGCTCTTCTTTGAGTATTGTGTTTACATATGGTCCATCACATCAATCCTCCTTGTGTGCTATTTTAAAACAATATTATGTTCCGTATTCCTTTAATGTATGAACCGACCTGTTCTTTTTAGGAATATAGGAACAAATTTTTCTGTACTCCCTATAGCCAAATATGGCCGAATGTTCTGCTTTTTGAGGGAGGCAAATATGGTTTATTTTCATTAAGTGTTCCAACCATAGACAATTTCCAACTTGTCAGTATATCGGATAATGAAATACTTGTAAAAATATTGTCACCTGTGACATTCCGTCGTGTGTTTTTGTATTGATTCACCAAGTCTTTTACTAGTCTTTCTCCTTGATATGTCTCTCTAACGTTTCCCGATTTGACGGTATATATTTGTCCAGTAAGCGAATAGTACTCCTGATCATTCGTTTCTGATGGAATAGACTGGATATGTCAGGGAGCGGTTTTTCTTTCAGATGGACATTTCGCATCGCACTCTCACCACAACTCAACATATTTACACAAAGCTCAACATATTTATGGAGGCATGTGTCTTTTAAAGCATACTAGAATATCAAAACCAAAACAAATTGCAAAATCACAAACGAAAAACATATGAAAGTCAACGTATTTACAAATGTAAATAGTGCCAGGATTTGTAGAAAAAAATTGGTGCCAGAGCTAGGGTTAAGCAAACTTTTCATATCGAATCTTGGGAAGAGATGAAGACAATTCTGATGAATAATTTTGGAGAAAAATATAGTGTAGAAGAGTTATACG
The DNA here is from genome assembly GCA_963576795.1 of Metopia argyrocephala. Taxonomy (NCBI): domain Eukaryota; kingdom Metazoa; phylum Arthropoda; class Insecta; order Diptera; family Sarcophagidae; genus Metopia; species Metopia argyrocephala. Next base: position 84,390,915 of record OY756210.1, on the reverse strand, counting down.
ATAGACTTAGAGCAGTGGACAAATGTCATTGATTTTTATAATGAAATTAAGGGAAAGCTTCGAAGTTTAAATAATAAGACTTGCACAGATTTAGGAATTAATTTTGACAGTGAGCACATGGCCACAAATAATAAGAGAACTGCATTGAATATTTTTAAGTCCAAAATACCGGAACCAATGAAGACGGTTTTAGCATGCAGGAATCCCGATACTATTGAGGAAGCAATGGATATACTTTTTTCTTCTGGGTATGCCCACTATGGTAGTGAAAATAGAATTAATAATTTTAAGAAAGTTGATAATTTGAGCACTAGAAGTAATCGTAGAATACATGCAAATGCCGATAGTAATAATCGAGGAAGTAATAATAACATTCGCTTTAATTTGAATAGATATAGCCGTAATAATTATAGGACACAGAATATTCGCAGTAATTTTGATAAGGCAGACAATAACAATAATTACCGATATGATAATGGTCAATCTAATAGTAGGAATCGAAATACATACCACTCACTACAATAACAATAACGGACGAAGATTTGTGAACAGTCCTTTAAGTTCTCAGAATTACCCAACCTTTTCAGAACCCATGGATATACTAAATATAGTACAAAACTCGAATAAACTTTCTAAACCCCCATTGGCACAAAGAATTTCAAGTTCTGACAACTTCATTAGAACTGGAGATAATGATTACGATTTGTCAAATCAGAATAATACGATACAAAATTTTCATTTTCAAGCCTCTACGGACGACTTCCTTATATAGTAATTAATAATAATCTTAGATTTATAGTGGACACTGGAGCCACGCATTCGATAGTTAATCCAGGAATATGTAACCTAAAATTTAGAGTTGGATCACATACTCTGACCTTAAGAACATTACAGAGTAGTATTTAGACTAATATTGTTTATCAAATCCCCATGTTTAATGAATTAGGAGAAAATAGCGAAAAGTTGTTATTAATTGAATGTAGATTTCACAGTGACTATGACGGAATCATAGGGAATGATATTTTACAAAAGCATAAGGCAGTTATAGATTACAATAAAAACCTACTGAAAATTAACAATAGAAGCGTTCCTATATTGTATCAGCAAAGATATCGAACAGTTAAATTTATTTCAAATATAGAATGTGGCTTAATACACGTTAAGGAACAAAGAAATTCTGCGGGTGAACTTATTATTAATGAAAGTATTTACAATTTGGACAGTTTTAAATTTGAGGTCGAAACTGCCACTGATTGTTCGGATGTTGTATATTTAACTGAAGTCAATTCATGGCCAGTTTCTGGCGAGAACTATTACTTAGTAGATAATGAAAGTTTACAGGACGAAGAGAAAAATCTAACGTATTTGGACCAAATTAGAATAGATCATTTGAATGCTGAAGAAAAACATAATTTATTAAAGACTTTGGAGAATTATAGTCAACTATTTTATAATAAAAACTCAAACCTTACCTTCACAAGTGCAGTCAAACATCGAATAATTACCAAGGACGATATACCAGTATTTGCTAAGACATATAGGTGCCCCTATATCCATAGAGAGGAAGTTAAAAGACAAATACAGGAGATGTTAGATAACAAAATAATAAAACCTTCTAATTCCCCCTATTCTGCTCCGATATGGATCGTACCTAAAAAAGAAGACGTGAGTGGAATAAAAAAGTGGCGAATAGTTGTAGGTTATAGGAAGTTAAATGCGAAGACTGTGGACGATCGTTTCCCAATCCCAAACATAGAAGAAATCTTGGACAAACATGGTAGATGTATGTACTTCACAACTTTGGATTTGGCAAAAGGGTTTCACCAAGTTGAAATCGACGAGAGGTAATTTTGTGGTTAAAATTTTTAAAAGAAACAATTGTTGATAAAAAAGCTTAGTGAATCGCACTACTGATAGGCCAAGACAAATTGTACATGTTGACGTTTTTTATAGTTTACAAAAAACCCTGATTCTTACCTTTATTGATAAGTTTTCTAAGTTTGCGCAAGCTATCAAGATTGAGAATAGATCATGGATTGAAATGAAAAGAGCTCTCACACATTATTTAAGCATAGTAGGTGACATCGAGAAAATTGTGACTGATAATGAATTAGGTTTTAAGGCACTTCCTTTAATCGAGTTTTTAAGAGAAAGGAACATTGAAATTCATTTTATATCCAATAACAATCATAGTTCAAATGCAGACGTGGAATGCTTACATAATACCATGAATGAACATATTCGTCTCCCTTGTCATGATCCGGAAAAAGATACAGACACGGTAGAAGCAAAAATTTGTAAAGTTATCATGTTTTACAATAATTCAATTCATGCGACCACAGGCTACAAACCTGTAGATTTCAATTATGGTCAGATAGCTGCTGAAGATTATCCAAAAATAAGGGAACAAATTATTAGATTAAAACAGAAATTTATATCAAAGTTGAATCAGAATCGGGAAAATTGTGAAATTCAGACTGGTGAGGTTTATTTGAAAAATGAAAGAGGTGGTAAAAACCATGCAAAGTTTAGGAAAGTAAAGGTAGATAAATTGGTATATGATCATGTTATAACGCAGACAAAACATAAGTACTATAAATCACATATTAAAAGAAGAAAGCATTTACAGGTTAATGAATAGGCTTGCTTTTATTAATGAGACTGAATGATGTCAACTGGTTTTTGTTTATATATTAAATTTGAATACTGTATTTACTTTTTTTTAAACCTCTATTTCTCTCTTTATCAAATACCAAATTAATAAGAAAAAAAAATATTATAAATAAATAAAATGCAATTAAGTAATTTGTTTAAATAACTTCTAATATAGAGAGAAATTATTGTTCTTTTAAAAAGATTTTGTTATTATCATGAAAATATTTAGTTTATAATCAAAATTATAAAATAACTAAATGTTCTTTTAAAAAAAAGATATAAAACAAATTTTATACATGATACCTATATAAAATTTATACCCCAAAAATAGTTTGTATGTACAGTTTGTCAAATAATTGTTTTCAAAAGTATAAAAAACTGAAAAATATTAAAATAAACACTTACAGCTTGTCCACATATCGAAAAAGCTGAACTTTTTTTTGCCTATGGTATTTTTGAATATGTTTATATATGTATTTCTTAAATGAAAAAACATTAATATCTTATAAAAGATCATTTATTGTAACATAAAGAAAATTATTTAAGTTTTGGAGTGTCAAATAAATGTTTTCAAAACTAAAAAAATTCTATAACATTATTATAAAATCTATTCTTGGTAATATTTTTTTTAGTATTTCGTGTGTCCCCCTTGTGCATCAATTACTGACTGCAATTGCCTACGCATTGAATGAGGCATTTTTTCCCATTCCTCTTTAATAAATTTTATCAAATCGTTTTTATTTTTTGGAGATCTTTTCCCAACTATTTTCTTTAAGTGGACTCATAAATTCTCTATTGGGTTAAGATCTGGACTTTGAGCTGGAGTATCGATCACTTTTTTACAGTTATATAACAACCAGGACTTACAAATGTACAATTTGTGTTTAGGGTTGTTATCTTGATAAAATTTAAAGCTTAACTTTTGCTGATTTTCTGGGTCAAAAAACCCGAAGTTACAGGCACTGCTGCACAAATCATTCTTCAAAATATCAAGATACACCTCTTTGGTCATAACATCATTCAACATTTTTATTTCGCCAACTCCTTTGTTAGATATACAAGCCCACGCCATAACAGACAACTTTCCAAACATTACAGTTGGTATTATATTTTTGTTATCAAAGGCTGTCAAAGGTTTGCGCCAATCTTTTTGAGGGCCGTCGTGATAGTAAAGCATAAGCTTCGGCTCGTCGCAAAAGATTACTTCATCCCAGTACTCCTGGTCACTTGTTACATTAACAACATTAGTTTGAAGAATAAATGCAATCCACTAATCTACTAATACAGAAGCTAACATTACTTTAACACATAATCAACAAATACGCAAAAAAATGGTTCTTCCCCTTTTTAGTTTGTTTTTGAAAACATTTATTTGACACCACACTTAAGAAGGTCGTTTGAATTTTTGTTGTTGTTTTTGTACTGTGTAACTTTTTTTTCAAAACTTTGGTGTTGTTATGTTTTTGAGAAATAAGACAACAGAATAGAGTTGTGTAGCTCATGAACGAACTAGTTCAACTGAGCTATTCACTCAAGTGAGTTAAAAGAGCCGTTCATTACAATATGCTCTTTTAGCTCAGTAGTTCATGTTTCTTTCTTTCTTTCTTGTGAGTCCACGTTTCTTTTCGCTCATCTTTCTTATTAGTATGTTCTCTTTCTTTCTTGAATCTTTTTTATTCTATGGCCTTTCTTGTTGAAGATACATACTAATTGGTAATTCCAGCTGCAAATAATATACGTAGCTGCCAGAAACTTTATAGGACGTTACATTTTTGGAAATTTAACGATTTTTATGATAATTGTAGAAGCAATATAAAAGGGAATTGAATTTGAATAAAAATTAGCATTTTTAATAAAATATTTTAAATAATTAGATAATAACCAAACTTGCAATTAGAATAATAATAAATTCGTGCATGTGTGTGCATACATGAGCAATTTTTGTGATCGAAAATAAAATTGTATATTAATTACAAAATTCTTTAAATTTTTCTGTAAGGCAAAAATTAATTTGTATACCTGAATTTCACTAGAGTATGATAATTGATATCCGATTACTGTAAAACAAAATCGATTGAGTTTGAATTTAAAGATAAACTACGTATACAAAAGCTACGAATACAATTGATGCCCACAACATGAGCAGTACCAGTGGAAAAAAAGTTTAATAGGATTCAAATGAAAATATTGAACTAAATGAGCTATTGAACTAAGTGAGCTATTGAACTAAATGAGCGACATAGTTCATTAAAGTGAGCTGAACTAAGAGGAGCGCTCACTCAAAAGAGCTAAAAACCCCAAGACTACAACAGAATGTTGAACAAAGAAAACTATTTTACAATTTACTAACGTGACGTATTTCTTACTAAATGTTTATTTTCCATATTTTTTTTGAATTGAAAAGAATTATTTGACAAACTGTATACAGTATTCCCCGGATAATTGCCTCGACAAAAATGTCAACGTTTTTGGGCAGTTATGCGTGCAAGGCATTTAAACGAATACGGTTAACTGCCTCTTTAATACTATGTTCACACTTGTGTTTTTGAACGCGTTTAAGCAAAATGTTTTAGTAACTAAACATAACCGTTCACATTATATTTGAGATGTTTAAGAATGACGTTTTATCAGCTGATATTGGTGCTTGTACAAAATTGTAAACAAGTTTGAGAAAATTAAAAATATGTCTACGAAAAATTGGAAGAATACAATTATGGAATTCTCAATATTAATGATTTATTTAAGGGTGAGCAAAGACTGTATAAAAAAAAAGCACCCGTCATACGAAAAAATATAAATAATGTGAAAAAACAACAAATTCTGTTGTTATTATTGTTGGTGCTTTTTTAGGTTTTTGTAAGTGTGCCGCCATTTTACACTACGGTAATGTGTTTAATAACCATAAAAAGTGACAGTTTCATCAATTACATACTAAACACATCACAAAATAAAATGCAACCCTTCCATTTACGTGTTTAACGAAGTGTTTAAATTTAAAACATCTCATTTGAGATGTTTAACAAAACAAGTCAATGTATGGTAAAACATCTCAAAATCGACGTTTTTAAGGCTTAAACACGATTGAGATGTTAAACACGTTAGGTATGAACATAGTATAAGGCAGTGGTCTTCACCAGTATTACTCAGGTAAATAAATTGTTCGGATATTTTTTTAGTTTTTCTTACTCTCTTCGTGAATATTACAACCAGGGTTGCTTAATTCCACAAAAATTCTGGCAAACAGCTTCTTAAAATATACCAAAACTACCCGTATCGTTAATTCTTAAGTATTATATTATTTTAAAATTTAATTTATCGTACTGTATTAACAGATATCACTTTTAGAATTCCTGGAAACCAGTTTTTGTTTTATTTTCCTATGAAAAACTTAATTAATTATAAAAAAATTTGCAATGTTAAAAATCTTTCATAAAAAGAAATCCATAAGCTTTGTTATCATATGTTAAACGACAACCACAATTATTACAAAAACATGTGTGTGAGACAAAAATTGCGTATGTGTTTATGTTTTATTAGTTTTCAAGAGAGCTAACTTTGTTTGTCAGACACTGAGAAGTTATGATAATAAGCAACATAAACTTATTAATGTTTATATTTCTTTTAACTACATTTCAATTTGTTTATAGTATTTACAATCAATTTATTTTATGAATAATTTTAATAAATTAGTTTAAATTTTAAAATTAAAGGTTTTTAAAACGAAAATTTTCACAAATTTCATTCAAGTTGTTAAAAACAATACAAATGAAGAAACCAATCTCATCTCTCAGTGTATTTTTGTGTGACTCTCTTTGTGAAGACCACTGGTATAAGGTAATTAAACGAATATGCTTAATTGCCTGTATACCAGTGATGTCCACAATTCTCTTTCCCTATCACGAGTGATAGGAAAACAAATTCTGCTTGCGTCGAAGTCAAACACGTACAGAATAAAAAGAAATATTGTTACTCTTGCTCTTTTAATATTTTAGCCTCTCTCCAACATAGTGCAGGGTTGGATAGTGCTTATTTTTTGTATCATTTTTATTTAACTGAAATAATTATTCATTATTTCCTCCAAATTTATGAGACCTCGGCACTCCTTTATTCTTAATAGATCGGTCACATGTCTATCGGACAATCGATTACGTTCTTTACTTAGAATTATGAAGAAATATTTATGAAGTTATAAACAGAAAGTAATTCGAACATTCCCATTTCTGGTAGAAGTAAGCCAGTGATGTCCACAATTCTCTTTCCCTATCACGCGTGATAGGAAAACAAATTCTGCTTGCGTCGAAGTCAAACACGTACACAATAAAAAGAAATATTGTTACTCTTGCTCTTTTAATATTTTAGCTTCTCTCCAACATAGTGCAGGGTTGGATAGTGCATATTTTTTGTATCATTTTTATTTAACTGAAATAATTATTCATTATTTCGTCCAAATTTATGTGACCTCGGTACTCCTTTATTCTTAATAGATCGGTCACATATCTATCTGACAATCGATCACGTACTTAACTCAGAATTATGAAGAAATATTTATGAAGTTATTAACAGAAAGTAATTCGAACATTCCCATTTCTGGTAGAAGTAAGCAGAGTCTTTTCTCTGCTTCATACACAAGCGCAAGTGTGTTTATGTAGTAGTGGACATCACTGAAGTAAGCAGAGTCTTTTCTCTGCTTCATACACAAGCTCTAGTGTGTTTATGTAGTAGTGGACATCACTTCTGTATACCCTGTCAGCAATTGGAAGATTGCTTGCTCAGAAATCACCAAAATGAGTCATTTACGACTCCCTTAGGTGATCAAAAACTGATTAAATGTGCGGAATCATAAATTAATCGTGCAGACGTTCGAAATACGACTGCTTTTATAATTATATATATATTATAATAGTGGTTAGACGCTCGCACAGAAATTCAAACGACCGAGGTTCAATCCCAGCAAAGGGCAAAAATTATAAAATAAAATTTAAGGTATTTCTAAATTATAATTTAAAAAAATAAGAAGAAGTCCATCTTTAAGAAACCGCTTATTACATTCCAGTCTATTCCTCCAGAAACTTGTCTCATCAATAAAAAGGCGCATAATATACATATTAGAAAAAGAATTCCTTCAGTTGAGCTTGATGAATTTATTTTTTTTGTTTTTTTACATTTTTAAACAAAATACAATATTTTTATTATTGTAAACATAATAAAAATATAAGTAAAACTCGTTTAGTGTGCGGAGTCTCAAATGACTCGTTCAGGGGAGTCATAAATGACTCGTTCAGGGGAGTCGCGGCAAGGGTACATTTTTCTCCCGACAAAACATTCATTTTCGACTCATAAATGAGCTCATAAGTGACTATTTTAATCGCCCAGAGGAGTCAAAAAAGACTCATAATTGACCAAAAATGCTGACTGGGTACACACGCCAATACATATGAAAAACAAGTAACTTTATATTTATACCTATACTTGGTAGACTAGGGATGGCGAACCTTTTTTGACTACGTGCCAATAAATATTATTTTTGTAAAATGAAAATACATGTGTGCCAATAAAAAATGTTTTTATAAAATGAAAATGCATGCATTTTAAAAATTATATATAGATTCATTCCTATAATATGCTGACAAATTTTTTAATAGGATTTTTGTTGCTGAATATTTCTCGACAATGCATCAATATCCGGATCATAATTTGATCATTTTAATGAAATACAAGCCTCCCCACATTCATCGGTAAGTCTGTTTCGTACATCAGATTTTATGTTATTAATAATAGAAAATAGACTTTCACAGCTATTCGTTGATGAAAATATTGTTACATACATACATAACTGGCCTTTACAACCCTGTGTCAGGATTACGGCCTAACTTCTCGCAGCACTCATGTTGTGTGTGTAAGTTTTTATCCATGAGTACCGGGACCTACAGTTTAATGTCGACTCCGAACGACAGACTTGAGAAGCTTGTTCATGGCAATTAATTACTCTCAGAGCCTTTGCCAGAAGACTGCTGAGAGGTAGTCGCCGAAAGAAATATTTTTTTCATATTTTTTTTTTTTATTTTTTTTTTTTAAATGTCGGAGCTGGGTGTCGAACCCAGGGCTCATGTCTTAGTAAGCCAACACACTAACCACTAGACCACGGCGACTACATATATTGTTAGAATAGCTAAATATTTCATCGCATTAAATGCTTCTGGGAGCGAACACCATGTCTTCAACCACACTCAAAAAAAATTTTAACTAAAATTTTGGAAATTTTCCTAAAATTAAATAAATTAAGGTTGTCGTATGGCGCCAAAGCCGTTTTGAATAATTTTCCAACAAATATTTCCTTAATTTTAGGAAACAAAATGTACTAAATATATAGAAATTATTACTTTATTTCAGTAAAAGACTACTTAATTTTTCTAAAATTCCTTCTAAAAGAAAGAAAAAATTTACTAAAATGTAGTTATTTATTTCTGAAACCTTTGTAAAAAATTTCCTACGCAAAAATTAAATTTTAACTAAAATTTAGGACATTTTCCTTCATAAAAAATAAAAATTTACGTCAATTTTATTAATTTATTATATAAAATTAGAAAAAAATTACCATAATATTCCTGATTTCTTTTTAAAAATAAGTAAAACGTTTCTTAAAGTTCAAATAATTTTCAACCAAAAATTAAAAAAATTTTCCTTGACTTGAGCAAACAAATAAGACAATATTTTCGTATAAAATTCCTTTATTTATATGAAAACTTAACTATTATATGTACAATTTTTATAAAAGAGTGAAATAAATTTACAACCATCCAGTTTATAGTTCATTTAAGTTTTTAGACAAAAATTTTGTATTTATTCTATTTAGTTTAACATAAATAATTAGAAAGAAGAAATTGTAAAAATATGAATCCTTATTTTCTAGTTTTCTTATTTCATAGTTTCTTAGCTATGTGGAAATTAATAATATAGAATTGTGTTTAAAATGTATGAAGTGTTATACAAATCGTTTATAATTATTTATAATTCATAAATATATGTATATTTACCACACTGTTTTAGGTCTTAAATAAAATTTATCTTTTAATTGATGAATGTGAATAGGTGGTGATTTTATAGATGTTGCAGGTAGAATTACAAAATCTAAGTGGTCTAATTTTATTGAATATGACAAGTATTCCTTAATATAAGATAAAACAAGTATTTTTTGACATAGAATATATATATTATCACTTAAAACATAAATTTCTTGAATTTTAAGTGGACTAAAACTAGGATCATAACTGTAAATTACAAATTGATCTTTATAAGATGTACCATATAATTCAAAGCTTTTAATGCATGTGCCTTGCTCAATATTGTCTTTTTGCGACAGTTTTTTTAAAACTGTATAAAATGGCGAATTAATAACATTGTACTTCTTTGAACCTATAACAAATATTTTTTTTCAAAATTCAATATAAAGTCGGAAAACGAAATACAAAATTTTATAGCTATTGATAATGAAACGTTCTTTCTTGAAGTAATATTTTTTACGTACGATTTAAGTTGTCGGTGCTTAGACTCAAAATGGAAAGTCCATAAGTAACGAAATGGTCCAGAATGTTCTAAAATTCTACACTAATGGGACAAAATATGGTGTTTGGGTTTTAAACTATCAGAGAAAAGTTTTATATAGTGTATGTTATGATATTCAATACAATTTCTTAAATTCAATATATCTAAATTTGTGAATTCCATTAACTGCAACATATCCAAAAGATTAATTAAATTTATAACAAATTTCCATACTTCACAATTTATATCAATCAAATCTCCAATAATCAGTGGGAAAAAGTGTGCAAAAAATAGCATTTCACTGCCAGACATTTTTAAGCTAAAAGATTTAAGATTTCTCACTTCTATTTTGGGCGACTTGTTCCCAAAATCAATTTCACCGTAATTAAAACACTGTTTTCTAATATTTAATAAATCAATGTCGAATGATTTGTTTTTTAAAAAATATAAAAGTACATGGCAAAAATCATACTTAAGAACCCCCTCTAACACATCATGTAATAAGTCTCCATAGATATGTTCAATTACATGAAAGTTATTAATTCTATTGAAAATACTATTTTCTCTTATACCTGTTACTTCCGGATTTTTAAGGTTCAAATCATAGGAATAGTTTTCTAAATTTCTTAACTTATTTAAATCTTCCATCCCGTTCACTCTTGATTCCGCTTTACTCATTTTACACAGTCTACAAAAATATGAAGCAGAAAAAGATCTTGAAAAACCTAAAATATTATTTAAGGCTAAATTGTCACCAACAATTAAACCTAAACATAAGTAAATTATTTTTTTGCTCTTATTAACAAAAATTTCGATGCCATTACTTTCTATGTCATTAAGAATTTCAATTAACTTAAAAAAACATTTATTATTGCCCAAATTTTTAATATCTTTAGATTTAAATAGTGCTGCTACAAAAATATTTTTAAGAGTAAATTGTAGAAACTTTGGAGCTGATGGAAGTGAAATATATACTCCTAAAAGGCTTGAAGAATGAGACCCGAGGGGGTTATTTACTTCAAAATCGTCAAAATATAGGAAATATGGAATCACGAATTTTGTTTTGTAATGAATAAGTTTATGCTTCCAAATTATTCCATTGCAGAAATTTTTAATTGAACTACTTTCATATATATCATTCAATGTTTTTTCAAAATCCTCATAAATACCAGGAATTTCAAAAAATTTTTGCATATGAAATTTTATTGGGAATAAAACACATCCAATGTATTCTCATTACTTACGACCAAACTGCTGATTGTATTATCTAGTTTAATTACATAAGGACTCTCATACAAATTTATTTTCTTCAATGTACTTATGAATTTATATTCCGTATCAAAACCTTCAAATGGTTTTTCACAAAAAGAAACAAGATTTTCAAGACGACTTTCTATTTTTGAAGTATCCCTTGTATCTCTAAATTCTTGTATAATATTTTTTAACTCTGTCCCAATAGGTTGAGTTATTTTTTTTGTAATTTTGTCCTGTAGTCTTGTGGCATCTTTTCTAGAAAAATTATGCAATGAATAATTTGATAAAGCAAGTTGAAATGAATGAGTTAATATGGGCGACATCTGTGTTATTGCCTGTTTTGAACTCTGAGCAAGAATTTCTTTAGTTTCTAATAGGTTATGATATTTTTCAGAAAATATATTATTTATCTCTAAATTTGTGGTTTCCAAAAATTTATTTTTTATTCTTATAGAACTGTTTTCGATATTAAGTGACTTATTTTTTTTTTGCTTGAAATTTTATTTTGGACCATTTGATGTACGTTTTCTATCAAATTTTCTTCACAGTTTTCTATTTTATTTCTTACATGCTTAGAAAAAGCTTTGAAGTTACTAAATTTTTGTTTGCAATTTAGGAAAACACATTCATATACATTATTTGGAGGCAGGTTGTGATAATATTTTAAATGACATGAGATTTTTTTAAAGTCTTTAAAATGTTCCTTACAAAGAAAACAATATAAATCCATTTTTAAATAATAAGATACGTAAAATTATAAATATACATACATTAATTTAAAAAGTGAATATTGAATTGTACGTAGGTGAATTAGTTTAATAAAACACTAATTTAAATTGCTTCAATATCTGTTAAAATTGTAGAAAGAAGAGTGCATTTATCGTTATTGCTTACTTTAATTTCAAAAAAGTATTCTTGAATAAAAAGCCAAACTAAATTGCAGTGATCAGGATATTTGAGGTTAAAAACAGTGAATATTTTAAATGTTAAGTCAACACATGTTTTCAAGTTTTGCAGTTTATAAAAAACATTTCCAAAGTAAACATACAGTTCATTTAAATCAAAAAGTGATGGCCCAATTGCACATATAAATGGTTGAACAGTTTGATTTTTCGAAAAACGATCATCCACTAGAAGCTTGATTTGCGTATTTAATTCGGAACTATTTATTGCATGCAATAAAAACGATTTTCTGGAATCTTCTATTGATGATTTTTCGTATCTTCTTTTATTTTTCTCAATTAAAATGCATTTTCTTGATACAGGCTTTAGAACAGAATGCATGAGTTCCAAAATAATGCGATCTCTTACATCTATCAAAACATACGTGGAAAGAATTAAAATATATAGTACATAATAGAATTAAATAATATATTTTAATGAATGCTGAAAAATAATAAAATTTTACCAGAATTATATTCAGATTTAGTAAATTTTGATAATATATCTAATCCCGCTTTATCTTTAACATCACGTTTTATGATTTTCAACATCTTATTGGAAAAAGTCTCCCACTTATTTTTAAGCAGATGTTCTTTTTCTGGAAACATTCTGCAAAAGTCCTCGAGTATCTATATATGTATATATGAACAATATGATTATCCACTAAAATATCGGTTAATATACTAACTAATGTGTGTCCAAATGATTGTTTATATATTGGCCAATCATTAAAAATCTGAGGTAAGGTATTGGTAGGTGATTGAAGAAAATCCTTTCTTATTCTAAAAGTGTTTTCCCACTTTTTTAAAACTTCTGGCATTGGTTCAATGTTATACATTAACCATTCTTTATCATTTACCATATTATTTTCATCTTTAAATTAAAGGAGAATAATAAATAATAATTTTTAATTTTCTTTTTTTGTCAACTAATTTATAAAATTGTCATTTAAACAAAACAAATAAATTAAAAAAATGTACTACAGAAAATTCTGAAGCGCAATAATTTGTGAAAAATCAAATCCTTAAATAAAGGTGAAAATTGATCCTCCTAGAAAGAATTACTTGGAAGAGACACCCTTCGTGACGCACAGCTACTATGGCTAAGGAACACTAGAGGTCATTTAGGCTTCCATTTCAACTTTTTTAAGGAAGTCATTGCAAAAATGCATAATATAGAAATATATCACTATAGTTGTGTAGTAGTAATTACTTAGTAAACATAATAATCAATGCTGGGTTATTTTATTTTTATTTTAAAAGCTGAATATTAATTATATTACTTGCAGGTTTACTAATTGGTTAGGATTGCAAATAATCAAAACCAACGTAATTAGTTTTATTACTTATCTTATGTATGACGTGACAAAATACATTCTATATTAAGCATTTTTGACAATAAACAAATATTGCACCAAAGCTCAAATTTAAAATTTTTTTAGTTTGTTTTTAGAAATTTTAAAATCTCAGTTTAAAAAGAATACCTTCAATCTCTAATTCAGTGCTACTTGGGGCACTTGTATTATATTCAAAAAAGCCTTCATTAAGTCCTTCTTTACTGAGATTAAAAATCGAGTTATGGTACTTGCTGTATAAGCAGCCACCTGGCTTCCTGCCCTTCTTCTTTATAAAATACAAATCCTGAATATTATTATTATTATTAAAAAATGCAATCGAAACCTTCACATAGAAGACATACTTTGTTTTCTGTTGTAAATATTTGCATAATTATTTCAGAAATATATTCAAAATATCTTGGAGTGGGCTTAATATTATTTTCAATAAGATAAGTTGAAACGCAACTTGCAATTATTCGACGAAACTTCGGAATTAATTTTCTATTTTTCTGATAGTAATTTAAAACGGATTTTCCAGGAAGTGTTAAATTTAAAACATCTTCAATATTTAACTGAGCAAAGTTTTAAAGCAAATTAAAAATAAAAACAAATTTGGAGATTTTTAACTTACTAGTTCTTGATTTATCTGTAAGGTTGAGGAAGGTGAAATATTTGATGATGTTGCAGAATCGTTTTGCCACTTTTTTAAATGATGTTCAAATATAATTCTTGAGCCAAATAAGTGTTTGGGGATAATCGCATCTAAATGAGCTGAGGTCATATATGTCAATGCATTGAAATCGATGTTATGCTCTGGAAATATATGTATATGCACATTGCATAACAAGTACATTGTTAAAATAGGGATAATATTTTATAAAGCCAGCCTTTGGCATGACATAAAAAATATGGACATTTTAAATCCAAAACATATAACTGAAATTCAATTTAGAACTAGAATAAAATCAAATGGTTTATAGAACCAAATATTATTTACCTGAAAATATTAAAGATATCTCTAATTTTTACCTTTAAAAATGTCCAAAAAATCTTCACCTTTTAGAACGCTTAATATATCCCTAAACTTATTCTCTGCTTCCATTATGTATAATTATTGTACATAAAAAACACAATTTTTTTTAAAACCACGAAACAATTCCTTTATGCGATTTACATTAAAATATGTACATATGTATGAATATATATGCATACAAATAATTAAAATATAATTTAAAAATTCACCAGTCGCGACACAATATATTTATAACAGTTCTACTGATAGTTATTACACATCACTATATACAATATAACTTTTTATATTTATTTCACAAATTCAATTTTTTTCAATTATTTTAGATTGAAAAAAAAAAATAAAACACTAAAAACAAAGTGAACGTTGTTAAGAAAGAAAAAATTTTTTTTTGAAAAAAAAAATTTTTTGAAAAAAAAAATAAATAATATTTTTAATCAAGTAAAAATTTTTAAAAGATTAATAATTATTTTATAACTTTTAATGAAAAATTTCCTTTTTAAACTCCAATATATGTAAACTTAATTTAGGGAAAATTTTCCTAAAAATGCAAAAATTTTTACAAAATATTTGTTCAGTTAATTTTTCCTCAAAATAAGTAAACGTGTCCGAAATTTGCGATAAATATATATTCGAATAAGGGAAAACTTTTTATTTGTTTTTAACAAGCCAAATTTTGGGAAGTATTTTTAAGGAAATTATTAACTGAAAACACTTTTGTAAACTAAAAAACAATTTACTAATTTGTATCAAAAAATTTTCATAAAGCAAAAAAGTGTTTCCCAACTTATAGTTAATTTTTATTCAAAGGGAAGCTTTTTTTCCTAGGAAATTGAAAATGCTTTCAAGTAATTTCATTTATAATTTTTTAGTTTGTTAACTATTTTCTTTTTACTCAGAACTAATAAACTTAGAACCTTTTTTAAAAAATTACTTAATTTGAGGAAAAGTTTACTGAAAACAATACAAATTTTGTACTAAATATAAGTATTTTTTTTTCCTAGAATAAGTTAATAAAAATTTTTTTGAGTGCAGTGAAAATTTACTACCCCTAGTGAAAATTTCTCATTTAGTATACATTTCCCAGTATACATTTATATGCAGTTCACTACTCCCAGTGAACATTTCCATATATTATAAACGTATCCCATCACATATTTATAAACAGTTCACTACTCCCAGTGAACATTTCAATACACGTTTCCCAGTATATATTTTATATACAGTTCACTACCTCCAGTGAACATTTCCATACTTTATATACGTACCCCAGTACATTTTACATACAGCTCACTACCTCCAGTGAACTTTTCATATTTTATATACGTATACTGGAATATATTTACAGGCAGCTCACGACCCCAGTGGACAATTCCTACTCTAATCGCAGTAAACATTTATAGTAAGTTTATAACCTCAGTAAACATTGCTTACCCTTATACACATTTAATAGTCCATTCACTACTCCAATAAACATTTCTAATTTACTATACGATTAAATACTTTGCAGCGACCTCACTTCCTACAGTGAGCACTGTCATTTTTAATTTGGAGTAAACCCAGCGGACATTCAAGCTTATCAGTCCGTTTTTTTCCCAGTAATCATTTTTATCTGAAATTAACTAAAATTTGGTTTTATTTGCTATCTCTGGTGAATACAATAATCTCTAATTTGATTTTTTCTTCGATTTATTATCGCCAGTAGGCAGGTTTGTTTTATATATACGAGTAACATGGCAGACGAGTTCATTTTTGAATCAGACGACTTAATCACATTTTGTAGTGACTTTGACAGTATTCCAATGGATGATTTCACAGACACGCTGTTGGAAGTTCACCTTCAGGATCTTAACGATCGATGGAAAACTGTGAAACAATCCTACAGGGTTGCATGCTTAGACCAAGGCACGAAAAAGGGGAAGGAAATATTCTTGGAATCTGCCCGGGGTAAATATGCAGCATGTACACGGGCATATCACATTTGTAAGGCCAAGATGTTAGACGTACAAAAGTCATTGATATCCAATACTCCCCCTCAGGGCTCTCAAATGCCACAAATCGAGGATGACTTCTCTCATGTCAATGTCCCGCCATGCGACACACATGTATTTTACGGTGGTTATGAGGAGTGGCCATCCTTTAGGGACATGTTTACCGCCGTGTACATCGATAACCCCAGAATACCCCCTGTACAAAAGTTATACCACTTGCGATTGAAGGTTCAAGGCCAAGCGGGTAGTATTATTAGAAAATACAAATTGTGCGCTCAAAATTTTTCTCTCGCGTGGGATGGAGAGATACGAGAATCAAAGAATTCTCGTAGAAAATCAAATAAAAACATTGCTAAATCTCCAATCAGTAACAGTTGAATGTAGTAAGTCTCTTCAGAACCTTCAATGTACCATTAACGACTGTCTCTCAGCGATAAATGCTCAAAATGTCCCTACCGACCAATGGGATCCATTCATTGTTACACTATGTTCAAGCAAACTCCCAAAAGAAACTCTGGCTCTATGGGAACAATCCCTTGAATCTCATAGAACATTGGTTAAGTGGGAAGAAATGAATAAATTTCTTTCACATAGATCCGAAGTGGTTGAACGATTAGAATTCCGTACCCAGGAATCGAGAAATAATATCGAAAAGGGAAATCAATTGAGGGCGAATAGTTTTAGCTCAGAGAATACCCAACATGCTTGCAAGTTTTGCAACTCAAAACACGCGTTGAAAAACTGTTCTCGATTTCTAAGTCTCAGTCAGCAGGAGCGAAATCAATTTGTGTCTAATAACAGGATATGCATTAACTGCTTATCATACACCCATCTCAGAAAAGACTGCCCCAGCAAGTTCTCTTGTGCTTATTGCAAGATGAACCATCATTCGTTGTTACACTTTTCAAAACCCTCAAGCTCTAGTGTCCCCTCAAATGTTGAAAATAATAACGTAGCGCCCCCAAAAGTTGGAAAACCCTCACAAACATCTAATCATGCTACCTTTACTCAGAATACAACTTATAGGGAAACAACGTTGCTCCCAACTGCCATAGTCAAAATTATGCATCAAGGAGAACAGTTTTGTGCACGTGCCTTTCTGGATCAGGGATCAGAAAAGACCTTTATATCCAGAAGGCTTCAGCAACGCTTAATGTTACCCACTAAGTCCAAATCCTTTCAAATATACGGCATGGGAGGAAAGATTGTGGCTCAGTCTAGTGCGTTATGCAAATTTACACTTTTTTCTGAGGAGTATGATCGTCAGGTTAAAGTTACTGCAATTGTTGTCCCTAAAATCAGTCAGATGTTACCTAGTTTTATACTCTCGAAAACTGACATATCTCTTCAGGCACTCGAAAATATTAAGTTAGCTGATCCAAAATTCTATGTCCCAGGTCAGGTTGACCTATTGATTGGTAGCAATATTCTTCCTCAATTACTTCTCGAGGGAGTAAGATATGTAGAGACTTTAATGGCTCAGGATTCTATCTTTGGTTGGGTTTTAAGTGGCCCCATCGATACAAAACCAGTCTCTACTTTTTCAATCGGTGCACGCGAAACCGCTACAGATGATATTAGTATTCACTTAAGAAAGTTTTGGGAACAGAAGGAGATCTCTGACCAACGCCCTCTCTCCAAAGAGGATGAGTACTGTGAAAATCTTTACAGAAGAACCACGCTTCGTAATGCTGAAGGACGTTACATTGTGAAATTACCGTTCAAACCTGAATTCCCAAGAGAAATATCCCTAGGCTCTTCTAGAACGGCGGCAAAAGCGCAATATTTACACCTAGAGCACACCTTAAGTCGAAAACCAGACTTATCTGACGCCTACAGAAACGTTTTGGAAGAATATTTAACCCTGAATCACATGGTGCCCACATCCTCGGGGGAAAAGCTTTCTAATTACGGATACAACTCCTTTTACTTGCCACACCACGCGGTTATTAAACCTGATAGTAGAGGTACTAAAGTAAAGGTTGTTTTCAATGCCTCCAAACAATCAAGTTCTAAATTATCCCTTAATGATACCCTTTACACTGGCCCTGCTCTACAGATGGATTTGATGCAAATAATCCTAAAATGGCGCTTGTATAAATACGTGTTTAATGGCGATATAGAAAAAATGTATCGTCAAATCCTCGTACATAATGAAGACTCACAATTTCAGAGAATTCTCTTTCGCCGTCATCTGAATGGTCCAATTCAAGATTTTGCTCTAAAAACTGTAACATTTGGAGTAAATTGCGCTCCATATCTGGCAATACGAACCCTGATTCAATTGGCTCATGACTCTGAAGAGCAATACCCCAAGGCAGCACATATTCTTACAAGAGAAACGTATGTTGACGATATTTTATCAGGATCCCACGATAAAGAAACTGCTATTGAGTGCTTATCTCAAGTAGTCCGGGTGCTCAATTCCGCAGGATTTCCCTTAAAAAAGATTACATCAAACAGTTCTGAAATCCTAGCTTCAGTACCCAAGGAAAATCTTCTGGACTCAGATTTTCTTAAATTTGATGAGACCAGTTCCACTAAAACTCTGGGAATTCAGTGGAATGCTTTATCGGATTGTTTCTCTTATACAATCCAAAGCTTACCCCCCTCTAACTCTATCACGAAAAGAAAGATTTTATCTCATGTCGCAAAGCTCTTCGACCCCGCTGGTTGGATATCACCTATCATAATCCAAGCGAAAATATTACTTCAACAGCTTTGGTTAGAAGGGACCCCCTGGGATGAAGATGTTAACCCAAAAACGTTAGCAAGTTGGAACGGATTTTTGGAAAACTTACCTACACTAGCGCAGTTTAGAATACCCAGATGGATTAATTTTGATCCTTCTTGTAATATACAGATTCATGGGTTTTGCGATGCCTCGGAGAGAGCATACTGTGCGGCAGTCTACTTTCGGATCCAGAGTAAAACGAACGTCTTTTGCAATCTCTTCGTGTCAAAGACTAAAGTTGCCCCCATAGACCCGGTTAGCCTTCCGAGACTTGAGCTCTGTGGAGCTGTTCTGTTATCGAGACTTATAAAGCAAATTAAAGGCTATCTCCCATGTAGCAATTATGACTTATATCTGTGGACCGATTCTTCAATCGTGTTAGGATGGCTTGGAAAACCCCCAAATATGTGGAAAACGTATATTGCTAATCGAGCAGCACAGATAATTAGGAACGTCGGGAATATCTCATGGCGTCACGTTGGATCTGCAGACAACCCCGCGGATTTAGGCTCCCGAGGTTGTGACGCTCATCATCTCCTACATAACTCCTTGTGGTTTAATGGGCCAATTTGGCTAAAGAAAAGTCCCGAAGAATGGCCAAAGGCCATAGAAATCCCTACTGTTTGTGAAGAACAAAAAAAGGTTAAGTCTTTCCACCTATGCACTACTGATAGTATCCAATATGAGGATGATAATGGTGAAAAAGGATTTGATTTCTTGAGTCGATTTTCAGAGTGGGATAAGGCTGTCAGGGTAATGGCATACGTAATTCGATTTCTTAATATGATCAATGAAAGATGTAAATCAACAGGAAGAACCCACTGCTTTTCCGGCTCATCTCAAATAAAGGAGATACGCCACATCAATCACTTAGAATTCGTGGAGACCAAAAATAGATTAATACGCCTTACCCAACTTAAGTTCTACCAAAACGAATATGATTCCCTCCTTAAGGATAACAGAGTTGGTAAGAAAAGTTCTCTATTTTCATTGAATCCCTTTTTGGATGAAAAGGGCATATTAAGAGTGAATGGTAGAGTATCCAATTCAGACTTGCCATTTAGAGCCCGGCACCCTATCATTCTACCTGCTGCCTCGGTGTACTGCAAATTGTTTATTAATTTCACCCACAATCTCCTATTACATGCCGAAGTAAGCTTAATGCTACGAACCATAAGAGAAGAGTATTTTGTGCCACGTTTAAAATCTGCTATACGATACTGCGTCAGAAATTGTGTAGTATGTTGCCGCTACAAACAGAAAATACGCTCCTAAATGATGGGCAATCTCCCTAAAGAAAGAAGCTCGTTTTTCCTCCCCTTTACTTTTACAGGTCTAGACTTTGCTGGACCTTTTCAAATAAAATCATCCCTGATGATGATTTGTCTGTTTCTCAACACGGGCAATTCATCTGGAGTTATGTTCAGACTTAACTACCAACTCCTTTTTAGCAGCCTTCGCCAGGTTTGTTGGTCGTCGAGGGTTACCAAAAAAGATAATGTCCGATAACGGAACTAATTTTGTTGGAGCCGAGCGAACTCTTCGCCTTGAATATGAAGAATTTATAAAATCTGTTGCTAGGGAAATTGCCGATAAATACTCATCCCACAATTTCCACTGGGCTTTCATTCCCCCAAATGCTCCACATATGGGAGGACTATGGGAAGCTGGAGTGAAATCATTTAAAACACATTTTAAGAAAGTTGCTCAGGGCACAAAGTATACGTATGAAGAATTCTCAACCCTCTTGACGCGTATAGAAGCGGATCTCAACTCAAGACCATTGTCGCCCATGTCAGATGATCCCAATGAAATATTGGCTCTCACTCCAGGACATTTCTTACGTGGAGCTCCGTTACTGGCAATACCTGAGGCTCACACCGAAGGTATTACTTTCCGTGACCGGTGGGAAAGAGTAAAGGCTCTACATCACCAATTTGCCCAAAGATGGAAAACTGAGTATCTCACTGAGCTTCAAAAAAGATATAAATGGCAACATAAGGAAGAGAATATATGTGTGGGGCAACTTGTCGTCATAAAGGAGGACTCTCTTCCACCTAATGAGTGGAAATTAGGCCGCATCATCAAAACCTATTTTGGAGACGACGGACTAGTCCGAGTAGCAGATTTGATGACGCAGAATGGTCTCGTTACGAGAGCAATAACGAAACTTTGTATTTTTCCTGTAAACTCAGTTGAAAGTATCGAAAAATGATTTTATGAATCCTTTTGTTTTTGTCCTTTTTTCAATCCCAATTTTGAATATTTTCTCATACCATGAATTTATTTTCTTACACTTATATAAAGGTCCTCGTAGTGTTCACAAGCACTCTCGTCGTTCCATTCAATTTTGAAATGATTAACTTTACTAATAAACCTCTTTCCTTGACAGGGCCCCCCGAAATCCCAGGTTACATTTATGCCTAATCTGTCATCTATACCATCCGCTAAAGTATTGCAAACGGTTCCTCAATATGTCAGTGGAAGAGCGCCAGCGAAGGGTGAGGCAACATGGGTATTGCAAAAATTGTTTGGCACGGTCGCATAGTACAGACGATTGTACGTCTTCCGTGGTTTGCCGAAGATGCGGGTGGCTACACCATACTTTATTGCATTCGCCCAGAGGTAAATCTAATTACTTTTTGAAAGAACTGAGGAACGCTCGTAACCAAGCAGACAGAGTACGTTCAACAGCAGTAAGAGCTAATGGCAGACGATTAAAACCCAAAAGGAAGACTCAGGATGATCTAAGCCAGCCGGAATCCGTGTTATTGAAACAGCAAGAGGTAAAGCGAAAAATGATTCTGCAAAGGGCGATAGAAGCCTTAGAAAGCCTTAAAAGACAACTCTAAAATATTGGCCATGCTGGCCAAGGGGGCCCAGTATGTTAAACGTAGTTTAAACTTATAAGAAGAGAAACTTATTTTGTATTTCAATTTGAATTTACCGATGAATTAGATCTGTTGAATTATTTATGTGGATTATTGTGAATTATAATTGAATTTAGATAATGTATTTTGACTATTGTGAATTATTATAAAATTAACTTATCGAAGGAATTTTGGTTAAAGGGAAAATAACTTGTTTTTGCTTTATATAATTAAATTTTTAGACACTTGCTTTTATCACTACAACGAGTAACATTGGATCTCGACTGCTGCGGCCCCCCAATTTGTATCAATTATCAATAATCAACCGTTATTCAATAAATACCTACATATGTAAGTTGAAAATTCTAAAATTGTATTTTATTTCCCAATAAAATCACACATTTGATAATGATAATTACATATAAGGTAATTAGAAATACGTTTCTTATAAATTTGTGGTAAAACCCGTTTAGAGAATTATACAGGTAAATCTCCCAATAACTATTAGCGTAATACCTCAAATTTATACAGATATCGAGATGCTGGAACCTGGTGCTACAAACTACCATGTTTCGCGCCGCGGCGAAATCGATCAGTCTCATGCCATTCGGCGAGGTGGAAGAATGGAGACTGAACTGCCCGACAGTGGGGCCAAAGATACCTTCACGTCCAACTTTCGCATTGAAATCGCCGAGGACAATTTTGGCGTCATGCGCCGGACACTTATCGTAAACATCCTCGAGCTTTGCGTAGAAAGCATCTTTGACCGCATCATCCTTCTCTTCCGTCGGGGCGTGAGCGCAAATGAGGCTGATGTTATAAAATTTCGCCTTCATCCGGATCGTAGCTATTCTTTCGTTCACGGGGGTGAACTCTGAGAGAAGATGGCGAAGTCTCTTGCTAACTACGAATCCGCAGCCAAATTCACGTCTGTTATCATGGCAGCTGTAGTAGATGTCACATGTTGCTTGCCTTGTACAACCCTGTCCTATCCATCGGTGATGTCAGCCCTACATTTCTTGAGAGCATCCGCCAATTGGATAGAGGCACCTTCCCTATAAAGGGTTCTCACGTTCCAGGTGCATATCCTTAAATCATAGTCCTTAAAACGTTTGCCATGGTCGTCAACATAAGCTAAATATAAAAAATTAAAATTTAAAATAAAACTTATGTTAAATTGAAGTAAAATATTTTATAGTGATATAAACTAATAAATATACAATTAACTAAAATATAAATAAAATTTTAATAAAAATGATTTGTGTTTCATTTAAAAACTAAAAAGAGAAACTATTTGAAAACAAAACTCTTAACGTCTTCTTCATGAATATTAAGTTGTACTATTTCATCGTCGTTGTCTAAAAGATTTACAACATCTCTATATAAAGAGAAGTAACCTTTCAAATCACACCAATTTTGAAAATGTTCTAAAATATTTTTTAAATTTTCGTTGATTTTAACCCAAGAATGAAAAATATTTAATGTTAATACAAATATAAAAATAAATAAAACTATTTGTCTTTAATTAAGTGAAAAAATCAGATAATTGCAAACCAAATGCATTCAATTTTGTCTTCTATTATATTCAAACGTATTTACCTCTGTTTAAAAGAAAAACCGTTTAAAGAAACAGATTTTGCGTTAAAAAGCACAAAATTGTATAAAAAGAACTCCGCTTAATTGCAAATACGAGTATTAGGAATTTATCGGCGACAAAAAAATTTTAGCACCCGCTCATTTATTTTATATTTTCTGCATACCTACATTTTCAAAAGTATTTTTTATTTCAAGAATGTTCATACCAAATTAATCGGCTTGGAGAGCTGTAACAGAATCTGGGGTGATCTTGCAAAAATGATGATTAATCGGATTTTAACTGTTACTTTTTGACGGAAAGATAAAAGGTTAGATGAAACTTTTAAAAAGAGTTTTGTGAGTTTTATTTTTCAGTCATAAAATAACCGTTATTTTTCGAGTTTTAGTTTTCCGTCAAAAAAGAGAGTTTTTTTTAACTTTTATTTTTCCATTAAAAAATAACTTTTTCTTGTGACCTTTTTTGGAAAAACTCTCAAAATAACCATAAAAAATAAGTTTTTCGATATAACATATAACCGTTACGGTCCCTGTCAAATATGTTTATAAAATTAATAATCATTACAAAAACAAATATACATGTAGGGATAAAATGTATATAAAACTCACAAACACAAAAATATGTAGGTTTAAAATGCATATACAAATTTGTTATTTTGATTAATTACTAATTTTACGAATGTAAAAGTTTTATTATAAGTTGGCATCACTGTCGAAAATTTCGTTGTATATCGAATTTTTGAATGAACACAATTTTGCTTTCGACGCTGTAAATAAAATTAAAAAAATTTTTGAAAATGGAAGTATTGTATTTGTATATTTTTTTTTTTTTTTTTGTTTGGTGACCAAAATACCACTAACTGAATTATTTTCGTCAATTTTATGCAGATCTAAAGTTGTAAGCAATAAGCAACAATTAAAAAATACGTTTCCCTTATGGAAAAATATCCTTTATCGGCAAAAGAAATTTTCACAAAACTACAAGCAGAAAAACAGAGGGATGAAATATCACGGGAACTAAATTGCTTGGGACCACCAGTTAGAACGTCAACAAAGTGGACTATATATGCAATATCAGAGAAGTAAACTTAAAGTACTTGCTTTTGCAGGTACGGGCTGATATGATATCAAAAACAAAAAAGAAATTCAGCCAAAACAGTATGTAGTCGCCGTGGTCTAGTGGTTAGTGTATTGGCTTACTCAGACGTTAGTGCCGGGTTCAAATCTCAGCTCTGGCATCTTGAAAAAAAAATATGAAAAAATTATTTCTTTCGGCGACTACCTCTCAGCAGTCTTCTGGCAAAAGCTCTGGGAGTAACTAATTGCCATGAACAAGCTTCTCAAGTCTGTCGTTCGGAGTCGACATTAAACTGTAGGTCCCGGTACTCATGGATAAAAATTGACACACAACATGAGTGCTGCGAGAAGCTAGGCCGCAATCCTGACACAGGGTTGTAAAGGCCAGTTATGTATGTATATACAATTTTTTACATATATTTTTGTTGTAAGGATTAGGATCTATATTAAAATATAATGATATACATATATGAATATAGATTTTTTTTATAATAGTAAGAACATGATACTAAAATATTTGTAATAAATTTATACTATAATTATGAATTTCTAAATTATTTTTTTTTCTGTTTCGTCAGAAACGCTTTAATTAGATCAAAGTTAACGGCAATGAATATTTTTGGTAATTAAAGAAGAAATGATGTCCGCGAAGGAATAGTACACTAGCCAAACTGAACAATTGTTTTCGACTCCAGCTACGGTAGTCTCATCAGAGTTCTTTGTGTCCTTTGCATATTCAAGACCAAACATCAACTATTTAACTCACACTTTTCTGGAAATCGCATATTTTTTTTCGTTTCTGGCCAACTATTGAAAAGGAGTAAAATTTTTATTCTCACATATGACCCCCACCGTTGACCTGTCCGTTTTGTAGGTGTGCTGTCCAGAAATCAATGGCACTCGATTCAAAATTTTACAAGTGTTTTCAAGATAGGAGATGTCGAAATAAACGGCCTGAAGGACTTTTACATATTTACTATCTTCGCACAGTGGCCAATTTGGCTTCGGTAGCGGTATTATATTCAAATTTGAAAAACCGTTAATTTTTTTTTAACAATCGATAACAAATACATTCACTAGATTTGTATCGATTTTTAAAAGCTCAGCTTACAGGTGATGAGCAGCTGTGAGCTGTCAAAATCAGCATATGTTTCTGCAAGTGTTGTGCAAAATATTTCCGCCTTTTTGATCATCGTTTTGCTATTCGTGTTAAACTTGCAAATTTTATTATTTTCATTAAAAGTTTTGTTATATACTAACGCCAAGGTATGTATTATATAAAAAACTTGTGGTTGTGGTCTCTGTTTTGTTATTTATAAAACGTTATCGTGTTTAAGTGTATTAGCAACTCGCCCATTGTAACGTACACCTGTCTTTCGTGGAGTAGAGCTTACAAAATTCACCTGCATTCAGTGTAATTGTAAATTTTCCTATATGTGTAAACCATTGTGTGTCTAAAATGTCCAAAATTTACTGAGAGTACCTGCGAGCCTTCAATTTATTGTACTTTTTAGGCAAAATGTCAGTGACAAAACGCATCCTTTTTTTAATATGGCATGAAGAAGCGATCCCCACCAGGAAGTTTCTCGCCGTGGAAAATTATGTTCTTGGTACCGTTTTGAGCAAAATTACCTATACTGAGAAGGAGTATGATGTCCGAGGAAGCGCTTGAAGCCAGAAATAAAGATTATCGGAACATCCGTGAAAATAATACCAGAAAAAATTACAGGAAAAATACAATGGAAGATATAATTAACGCTTTTTTTGTTCTTCTGATCCCTTAATATCTTCATTGTCCAACCGCTCATCAATTTCCTATTCCAGAAATATTAGTTTCGATAAGGAAGTTAAAAGCTTGCTTATAATGCATCATTTTTAAGATGATTTCTCTGAATCTGATTTATTTATTTATTTAATTAATTTAAGTCAATGGAAAAATCCTTATTGACCATTACGTATAAAATTAACATTAAATTACAATAATTTGACTTAAAAATACAAATAATTTTAACGATACAAATGATACAATTACGTATTAAGAAACACAATAATTTCCGTTTTATAGCACAAGAATTTAACACATTCGGCTTAACTGCGGGAATTCCCGTTATTCTTTTGTCTTCACATAAACTAATGACGGGAAATGCCGCTTATGTTCAAATAAAATTTATTAACCGTCAAACCTATATATTTTTACCATTGTACAGCAATAGAGTTGCTGGATTGTTAAACTAACAACCAAACTCTAATTTAAACAATTTTTTTAATTCAATGATAAAAAGCGGCAATTCCCGCTTATTATTTTTATATGAAAAATTTAATTGATTCTCTGGCAGGCACCAGCTAAATTTAATTGCAGCCGAATGTGTTAAAGAAAAATCAACAAGATGTGAGAAATAATTATATTGTCGGCAAAGCCTAGTTAAAGGATCAGCAAGAGTGTAATTAGATCTACATAAATGAGTATAAATAGGGTTATAATAACGTGAATTACGACAAGGAATATTGAATTTAACAGAATTTAAAAGAAATTCACAGCATATATCCCCACTGATCAGATTAATCATAAATGATATATTTAACATAGTACGTCGACTCTGAAGGGTAGGAAGTTTTATTAATGCCAGTCTGCTCGCACATGAAGGCAAATCAATGTAGTTCCATCCCAGTCCACGCAAACAGAACAACAGGAATTGTTTTTGCACAGATTCGATAAAGTCACTATGAACGTTGTAATAGGGATCCCAAATGATTGAACCATACTCCAAAATAGGTCTGACGAGTGAAACAAACCGCTGTTTAGTAATATACGGATCAGAAAACTCTTTTGCCCACCGCTTAATGAAGCCAAGAGCACATCTAGCCTTATTTACAGCCATAGTAATATGGTCATTAAAGTTTAATTTTCTATCCAGTAATATACCAAGGTCAATAAATGAATCCACCAACTCCAATTGATGACCACCAATTGAATAATTAATACCAATAAAATTACCTCTTGAAAATCGCATGCATTTACACTTTTTAATATTCAGCTCCATCATGTTATACTTGCACCATAAAAAGAAGTTGTCGAGATCACTCTGAAGATAAGCATGCTCATTTGAATTTTTATAGGAGAGAAAAATTTTTACGTCGTCAGCATAATATTAATAATAAATTAATAACGTTAGGAAGATCATTAATAAATAGCGAAAATAGAAGGGGGCCAAGATGGCTACCTTGAGGAACACCAGATGGAACATAAAAGTATTTAGATATACAATTATTCACCCGTACAGACTGCATTCTACCACTCAAATAAGAACTTAGCCAGCTTATGCTTCTTTGGGTTACTCCCAACAGATTCAATTTTTTAAAAGAAGTCTGTGATTCACTTTATCAAATGCTTTGCTAAAATCTGTATAAATTACATCTGTTTGCTTTCCCTGAGTAAAAGCAGCATTAATCATGGATGTTAATTGAATAACATTAGTTAACGTTGAACAGCCCTTTCTAAAACCATGTTGATAAGGTGTTAATAACGATGAAGAATGATGAACAAAAAAATCAGCTATTAATTTCTCAAATATTTTTGGGATAGCACTCAGCTTAGTAATACCTCTATAATTTGTAACATCAGACTTATTACCAGATTTATAAAGGGGTATAATGTAAGAATTTTTCCAATCCTTCGGAAAATATCCATGCTTAATCGAAGCATTAAACAAGATACCTAAAGGTATGACGAATGATTCCGCACAACGATTTAAAATACCACTTGGAATGCTATCAGGACCAGAACTAAAAGACATCTTAAGTTTCTTCAAGTACACCAAAATATCAACATCATTAAGAGTAGGAAAAGATATTAAATGACTGGAAGCAGGACAATAAGGATACATATTTTTATCATTGTAAACAGCATCAGAATAAGTGCTGGCAAAGAAATCTGCAAACATATCACATATAGCATTATCATTACATGATTCTTGATTACAAAATTTCATAACTGATGGAAATCCCGTAGAGTTTCTTTTTGAATTAACAAAGTTGTAAAATGACCTTGGGTTTTTAAAGAAATTATTCTTCATTTTGACTAAATAATTTTTATATAATTCATGATTCAGTATGTTATATTCAGAACGGCTGACAGAATATCTTCCATAATCAATAATCGAACCAGATCGTTTATATTTTTTATAATATTTGTTCTTAAGATTTTTCGGTCTTGATAATTGCTTTGAATTCCATGGTGGACCAACCAATGGATAAGTAGACTTTCTCGGAACACAAATTTCGAAAAACGAGTAGAAAATCTTGTAAAAATTTTTAATTATTATATCAATGTCGGAATTATTGTTAATGGGAGTGGATAATATTTCATTCCAACGCGTATTAAACATCAATTCATTAAGTAAATGAAATTGGTACGATTGAAACAAAAAACTTTGCTAATACTAGAAGGTTTGAGTTCAGATTCAGTCTGAAATGAAAAGCCAATTTTTAACGTTGGATGATAGCGATCCTCAGGCAAAGTAGCAGGTTCAGAACGTACTGTAGTGCAATTATTAACATCGTTAACGAATACCAAATCAAGTATTTTTCCAAAGTCATTAAACAGACAATTGATTTGATACAGGGATAATCCAAACAAGTCATTCAAAAATTCATCCTGGCTATTTTTATTTTTTATCGGAATTAAATACGGTATATCGACTGTATGTTTCCATGTAATAGATGATAGATTAAAATCGCCAACAACAAAAATAGTATCATTTACCTCTGCAAGTGATGAGACCGACTTGATAGCATTAACATGATTAGAGTATACAGAAGAGTCAGAATCAGGAGGAATATAAGAGCAAGTAAGGTAAATTTTTGACCTTCTTAATTTAACAACAACAGCAACAAATTCAATATCAGAAGAATAAGTTTCAATAATTTCAGATGTATATAACGAAGAAACAGCAATAAGAACGATTATATCTATATACTTATTTGATATTTGTTGCAAAGAATTTCCGCATTAAAAATTCCATCAGAAAGCCAGGTTTCAGTAAACATAATAACATCGTATATAAAGTCATAACTATCAACTAAGAGTGTAGACAACTTAGTATTTAGACCACGAACATTCTGATATAACATATTTAAGCAATTGTTAGAGGTTGTAAGTTTTTTGAAGCAGATAAATTTCCGGATGGCAAGCGTGCAATATTCATGTTATAGTTGTTACTAGTTTTCTCACGATAAATGTATTCACGAACAAAGGTATTCACAGGCCAGAAACTCGGGTCGATAATATGGTGATAATCGTCAGCATTAATTGAAATTTTAAAAGAGGAAATTGACCTGGGGACAGAAGATTTAAATTTATGTACAAAAAATTTTACTTTGTGCCCCAATTTAGATTTAATATAATAGCCAATATCATCCGTCGATGTAGCACTAGCTAACCGTGAAATAAATACAGCTTTATTCGGCGGAACAGCTTGAAGCGGTTTAGGAGTAATTTGAGTATTTATCTTTATAATACTATCTGCTATATTTTCCGATCCACTGCCAATACGATTTGATGGAAAAGCAGATTGACCAGAAGAAATTTCATTTGATGACGTAGATGGCGTAATTAAAGAATCGTTAACAGTTACGGATTTCATAAGATTAGGTGAAGATTCATTATTCAAAGAAGGAACTTCTAGTAATTTATTTGATTTTACCATCCTTTTAGGCGAGATTTTATCATTAGTTTCTACAAATTTATCCAAGTTAGAAAATTTTCCAAATAATTCACCAAAACTGGCCAATCTAGATTGCAATGACGCAAAATCAGTATTAAGTTTTTCAAATTCACCTTTATAACTTTTAAAGAATTTGTAGAAATCAACATTAATCTTTTTACATGAGGAACAAGTCCATTGCAGGGACTTTACGGGATCTAAAAGTGCAGCCGCATCACGTGCCCTCAGTGCAGTACATTTCAAATGGTAGTTACCCAAACATAGCCAACAGGAAATCATCCTTTCATTTCCCGTAATTGTACATTTTTCATTTAAGCAATCCATGATAATATAAATTAATATTCCAGTATTCACTTTTAAACCTTTATTATCGTTATAATTTATAAACTACGTTACTTTTATCTTTAACTCCCTAAGGTATGCAGTGATAAAATTGTAAGATGAAGATACAAGAGCTTTAAGTTTCACAGGAGTACAAATAAATTCAAGTTTAAAGCTTTATTCTTTATATTTAGACAAGAACTGTAACAGCTGTTTTATGTATTATTGTATTTCATATAAAGCTTTTATTATTATTATCAATATCTCTTTTTCAATTTTGTTTTGTTCACTTTTCAAAATTATTGTTTATTTCATGGCGTATTGATTATAAGGTGCATTTGACATGACAGCTGAGCTACTTTTTTTTCAGCCAATTTGTGAATATAGTTGTCAATTTTTGATTTGATTTATGTACATTGTTTTTGTTTTCATACTTTTTGTTTTGGTTTTTTTGACAGTTAACTACCCTAACAAGCATCAAAATGCTGTGTTGTTTTTGTTACTGTTTTACTTGTTGTAATCTCAAAGGCACCTTATGATAATTGCGCCATGGTTTATTTATTTATCATTCGATACATGTAGATATTGTTTTTGTAATGTTTTGATTTTATATGTTACTGTTTGTTCAGATATTATATTGATTTTGTTGTTGTCACTTTGTATTTTCTGTGTATTTTAATTATAAAATTTATACTTTTGTCCAATAATTGTTTCTTGTCCTAATACTTTATTTCTAAAACTTTATTTGTAAATACACATGCATATAAATATTATAGTTTTATAGATTTCAATATTCAACAGATTTCCAGGCACAAATAATCACAAAAAATCAGGATTTACAGAAATCAGATAGAGCGAGCAAAAAAACACGTCCGATCTATATCACAACAATTGCAGAAAAAAAAATTATACTGAAGAATCTGATTATAATATTTCTTTTATAATATGGTTTCTCTTTGAGTTGACAATTTTTTTTTTTATTTTATATATGAATATATGGTGGAAAATGTTTATTGAATTAAAAACAAAATAAAAAATTAAAAAAAAATAAAAAATTTAAAATTAAAAAAAAAAATAAAAAAAAATTTAATTTTGTTTTCCAAAAATTGTTTCATTTTTTTCTGAATTGAGAAAAAAAAATTTTTGAATTTTTTACTTTGGAAGCTATGAATAAAATGCCGCTGACGAAGCCAAATTGGCCAATGTGCTTCGGTAAGAAAACCACATTCGTCCTTCTCCAGATTGTTGGTATGTACACAAGAGTTATTATACTGTGAACAAAGCAATGCCACACAATCTTTGTTGATACTTGTTCTACGAAATTCTGCGACATTATTTGTTTTTATTGTACTTTGGTTCATTTCACGTTTTTTCATACAAATATGGTTTTCTCAGCCTATTTCAACGTAACAATAAATGTGATTTTCATCTCTAAGTTTCTGGCAACACTGTATATAAAAGCAATTTCGAACAGCGACGTATATAACTTTTTAAACAAAACGATGACTGAATGTGATCGTAATTGTTTTAATAGTCCTCGACATAGTCGCCATAGTTTGGTGGTTACTGTGTTTGCTTACTAGACATGAGCTCTAGGTTCAAACCCTAGCTCTGACGTGTTAAAAAAAGGAGCAGTATTCTGACAAAAGCTCTGAGAGTAAATGATTGCCATGAACAAGTTTTTCAGGTCTGTCGTTCGGAGTCGACATTAAACTGCAGGTCTTGTTACATGTTACACAGGGATAAAAATTGACACACACAACATGGGTGCTGCGAGAAACTAGGTCATAGCACCGAAACAGGGTTGAAATGGCCAATTATGTATGTGTGTATCTACATAGAATATAACTATGTATATTGATCCATTGTATATGTTGTCTAATTATTAATGGGTTAATCACTAATGCCAAAAATATTATTACGATTGTTTCGAAAGGTTGTATGCAATAAAGGTTCATAATTTTAATTTTTTTTTTAAGAAAACATTTGTAAACTGAGAAAATATTGATTTCTATTACTTTACAAAAATAGTCATTGTTGTTGGTCTCGTAAGAGAAATCATTGCATCGCATTGATTTAAAAGACGAAAATTCATAAATATTTTTGTACTCGTAACTCAATGAAATAAGAAAAATAATACGAAATTAATTAAATATTATTAATTTATCTTTTTCTAAACGTACTTAACTTTTCCGCTTTGCTGAATTTATTTTCAAATTTTCTTTCATATATCATAATTTAATGACTCAATTTTAAGATTTGCAATCATTTATTTGTCAGTGTGTAGTCATTTCTATGCGCGTTATTAATGATGTTGTTGGTTTCTTTTCTTTATTTTTTTGTCTAATCATGTCTTAAAATAAACGAAATTATGTCTAAATACTCGTACATAAATACGTATTTTATCTCTATATTTGTATTACGAGGAGGGAGTTTATTTACGACATAGACCCTGTTATTAACTTTTTCATTTATCATAAGATATGATTACAACGCATACAGGCAGTAATTTAAAATAATATTATAAAAAAACAGTTGTGGAAACCTAATTCGAAGTTATAGAAGAAAATTTAATTCTCAACACTGTATATCTGGTTTAAAGTGAATTTTGTAGAAAATAGTGTGAAAATTTAATTTTAAGAAATTGTCAGAAAAGCAATAATTTTTAGATAAAAGTCTTTCGTTTATATAGTAATACAAGCTCCTCTTGAAATTTAAACCTAATTTAAAGCATATATTCGATATGAGTAGACGTGAGAAAGTTGCGTTAATTTCTACAGTAAACATACATTTTCCTATTTTGTTTTTCGTAATAGTTCCAGCAAATGAATACGTTTTTAATTTTTGCAGCTAACGTCGGTATTTGAGCTAACCAATTGTAAATTCGATAATATTACAGATTAAATCCAATTCCTAAAACCAATCCTTGTTTTGTTGGTGCGAAACTGAAAAGTTGTCGTGTAAAGTGAGAAAACCAATAAGAATGGAAATCCTCAATAATTTCTTATAAAGGGTTATCCATTTTGCCGTTTCAAAAGTAAACGTAAATAAAACATTATTATAAAGTTTGAACTTTGACATTATGTGTGAAACACTACATCATTTAAATGACCTCCACCGAAGAATTGCAAGCATTGATTCTTTTGAGGTCATTTTCGACCACTTTTTGACATATATTGGGCGGTATCTCAGCCATAACTTGACGAATGTTGGTTTTTTAGTGCTCAAGAGTTCAAGGCTTATCTGCATAAACACGGTTTCAACGATGAAGAAAGTTTTGTTCAAAAATTTCCGTCCACCGCCTGTTGTTCATGTTTGTAAATGGTCAGCTGGCTTCAGCTGAGCTGGACTTTATATGGATGTAGGTGTAGATCTAAATGCAAAATACGCCATAGTGTGCCGTAAGACAGTCCTAACTTCTGAGAAAGACTAGGAATCGACGCATTCGGGTCTTCGGCAGCACTTTCACTCACAGCAGCGATATTTTCAGTGGAACGAGCGAAACGATGATGCACAGGTCTTACAATATTTATAACTGCTCCAGTTGCTTCTAATTTCTTCACAATTTTGCCAACTGCTTGTGTAGTTGGATGATTATGTAAACCATAATCTCCTATTAAAGCACGATATGTGGCTGTGGCAGAATCACCATTTTTGTAGTAAGTTTTGATAATTTTTATACATTGTGTGATAGTTAGGCGATCCATTTTCGTCAACGTCAGCCTTTCAACTGAAAAGAAAAAAAATTGTTTAACATCTTAGTTTGGCAGATGACGAATTCTAGTCCCATACTTTTAAAACCACGAAATGGATAACCCGGTACATTGATGCCATCGGAGCCATAGTTTCAGTGTTGTCAAGTTAGGGATTTTTACCCTAGATTTGGGGTATTTTTTGGGTTTTAGGAATTTTGGGGAATAAACATCTTTTGGGGAAAAACTTGGGGCGTAAACTTTCTTGTCAGTCTCCAAGTAAAACAGGACGAACTCTGCTGACTAAAGACAAAGCATTTTTGTTCCTACAAAAAATGACTACGAGCTCATAATCGTTCAAAAAATCGTATATTTTCTGTATCTTATGAAGACAACTTACAGATACCAGTTAATAAGTTTTTCACTTAAAGCAAAGATACAATGTTAACATATCGTCGTGCGGGAGTTTATGTGCTCTCATATTTTTTATATATCTCGAGTTAATGCTGCCACCTTAGGTTTTCGACCTGCAATCCATTTTCGAATATGTCGTCCAATTTCGACGATACATTTTTATTGGTGTAATCAGATCCAAAGTATTCCAATAACTAAAATTTTTTAATTTCTTCAAAAGGTATAGAAGCACACCAAATTCCTATCAATTTTTAGTATATTCAAATTTATTTATAGCACACATGCGATTTCAGATTTTAACAAAATTTAACACAACATACATAATATGTATATGCATACATAATACGTATGTATCAATGGTCAAAATCGCCTGATTTTTTATATAAGTATTTACGAATTTAAAATAACCAATTAATAGGGCAATAAATTTCACAAATATTGGTGCAAAAAAATTAACATAAATTTTAAGATAATGGATTGATTCAACTGGAATATATCACAAGAATGCAAGTTATTGAGTAACGCATTGGTAAACGTTTGAACTACGATTACCAAACGGAAATCCTGATTGTTTTTTATTTAAAAAGAGTAAAGGTCTTGTAACTCAAACGTAAACGTTGCGGAACAGCTGTTCAGTTTTGCTCATCAAGCCTATGTGTAAATGATTAGTCATACGTAAATGTAATGTTGCGTTGCAGGCGAATCCAATAAATTAAAAATTTTTCTTCGTTTTTACGTATCAGCCTTTTAAAAATTGTAAACCAATTCTAAACCAGTAACTACCATTCACTGAACTCGGCCGCAACGTTTACGTTTGAGTAACGTGGCCTTAAGAATTTTCCGAAAATTTCTGTTAATAAAATAAATTTTTTCACTTATATTTAAAGCAAGAAAAATTCAAAGAACTGAATTGAAAATGAATTATTCTGTAAAAGATTTGCAAGGGTTTTCCGAATTAGGAATATGTGCCTATGAAAAAAGCGTGCGACTGTTTTTCTGCTGACGAATTTGATAAAACAAAAATTATGTGAATAAATAATATTAAGTTTTTTTTTAAACTTCCAAATAATAAAATTGATTTTGATAATAATTTGAATAAAATAATTTTAATAAAATCCGAGTTAAAGGATATATTTGGGCCAAAAATATTCGGTTATCATTGAACGGTAGCAATTTCCATTCTCAGTAACGTGCCGGTCTTGATCATCACGGACGAAGTACGGCCCAATGACGCCGCCGGATCATAAACCGCACCAAACCGTAATATTTTCGGGATGCAATGATGACTCATGGACTACGTGTGGATTGCTGCCTGACCAATAACACATACCTTGTTTATTGATAAAGCCATTCAGCCAGAAATAACCCTCATCGCTGAAGATGATTTTTCGATGAAAATCCAAATCAGTTTCAACGACGAATATGACGACCATAAATAGGACGTAGCGCTCTTAACGTTGAGGCCACTGACTCCAAATTTCGGTAGTAAATTACTCGTTTTTGGCTCGGATATCTTTTCATTATGAAATTGCAAACCTAACTGAAGAAAAATGTCAAAAGAGCGGCAAGAAATATGGCGTCATTTGCTGTCCCTGTCGCCCTACTTTTGTAGCGTCCTTTTTGAAAAACCCTGTATATGAAAATCTAAATAAAACAAATAAAAATTTTTAATAGATAAAATTTATACAGGATAAAATTAATTTGCTGTTGAAAATAAAAACAAAAACTAAGAAATTTAAAGAAAATTTGTTCAAAAAGTATTTGTTTTTTTAAAAATTAATCGAATGTCGCCCTATTTTTGTAGCGTCCTTTTTGAAAAACCCTGTATATGAAAATCTAAATAAAACAAATAAAAATTTTTAATAGATAATATTTATACAGGATAAAATTAATTTGCTGTTGAAAATAAAAACAAAAACTAAGAAATTTAAAGAAAATTTGTTCAAAAAGTATTTGTTTTTCCAAAAATTAATCGAAAAATTTAGAAAAATTTTAAAAAAATTATTTAAGCCATACCACTGTCAAATTTATATACTTACACATATTTTGATGTTTCATAAAATATTATCGTAGGTATGTTGACACTATTAAACTTTCTATTTTGTCTTATTTTAAAGGTGGTTTTACACTATCCCACTGAGTATAACAGTTACATATATGTATGTATATATGAACGTATGTAAAGCGTGTATTTAATATGCATATAATGTACAGTTCTATTTTATTTTTAATACTTCTTTAATAAGTTGTAAAACGGCTTTATAATATACAGTGGCACAGTAAAGTCTGCATACCCCCTTAAAAAACGATGTTTTGAGCTATCTACGAACAATGCAACAGCAAAATACATTTTAAACAATTTCATACTAATAACAACAACGAAATTTTGAGAAAAAATTTGTTTTCCAAAAACATTTATTATTAAAATAAATAAATGTAATTTTTTAAACACAGAAAAGTCTACATACTTTGTACAGAAAATTAATTTTACATAAAAATAAAAGCAAAAGTAAACAAAATTCATACTTTGTGGGCTCGCCTTGGCTTTGTATGACAGCATTTAATCTATATTTCATAGAATTTACTAATATTTTTGTGTAATAATTTGAAATTAAATTCCATTCTTCAAGCAGAGCCTTTTTAAGGTCCTGTTGATTTTTAATGTTCCTTTTTCTAACCCGACGAACGAATGGGTTTAAATACGTTGACTGGGGATAAAATGAAGTTGATGAGACATGTTATAGAGTACTTACTTACTTACTTAGCTGGCCATAACAACCCGTTAACGGGTTTCGGCCTGCCTCAACACTAGTCTCCAGGCGTCTCTGCTAAGCGCACGCCTTCTCCAGTTGGTCACACCAATTGATGACAGGGCTCCATCTACCTGGTCTTTCCAACGTAAACATGGACGTCCTCTACGCCGACGTCCAGTGACCTTCGCATCGAAAACCTTTTTCGCTGGAGCAGATTCTTCCATCCGAACAACATGGCCGAGCCAGCGCAGCCGCTGGATGTTAATGCGCTGGACAACATCTACGTCGCCGAGGAGCTCATACAGCTCATAGTTGGTCCTAATGCGAAACTCATCGCCTTGCTTCAGTGGACCAAAGATCTTGCGAAGAATTTTTCTCTCAAACACTCCCAGTACCGCTGCATCGGCACAAGACAGCGTCCATGCTTCCGCACCATAGAGAAGCACCGGAAGAATAAGCGACTTGTAGAGTGTTAATTTCGTCGCACGAGAGAGGTCTCTGTTACTAAACTGCCTACCGAGACCGTAGTAGCACCTGTTGGCCAGTGTAATTCTTCGCTTGATCTCCAGACTGACATCATTCTTGCTGGTAATGGCGGTGCCAAGGTAGATGAACTCCTTGACCACATCGAATGTATAGTTGCCGGCTGTAACCTGGGAGCCGATACGATCAACGTCCCTACTCGTCGACAACATGTACTTCGTCTTGCTCTCATTTACCGCCAGACCCATTTTTGCAGACTCTCGTTCAATAGCATTAAAGGCTGCGGTGACATCTCGCTTGGTATGCCCAATGATGTCTATGTCGTCGGCATACGCAAGGAGCTGGACACTTTTATTAAAAATAGTGCCATTACGATGCACACCTGCCTTTCGCAAAACGCTCTCCATGACGAAGTTGAAGAGGTCGCAGGATAAGGGATCGCCTTGTCTGAAACCTCGCACGGTATTAAAAGGCTCGGAGAGGTCTCTTCCTACCTTGACGGAGCTGCAGGAGTTGCTCAGCGTCATTCTGCATAGCCTTATCAGCTTAGCAGGAATACCGAGCTCAGACATTGCGGCATAAACGCGATCCCTTATTGGGCTATCGAAGGCTGCCTTATAGTCGACAAAAAGATGGTGTGTGTCGACTTGACTTTCATGGGTCTTCTCCAGGATTTGGCGCAGTGTGAATATCTGGTCAATGGTGGACTTACCAGGTCTGAAGCCGCACTGATAAGGTCCAATCAGTGAGATGGCGAATGGCTTCAGTCGTTCACACAATACGCTCGTAAGAACCTTATATGCGATAGGGAGGAGGCTTATACCCCTGTTATAGAGTAGCGATTCTTTAACAACACCAGCGGTATGCTTTGGGTCATTGTCTTGTTGAAAGTACCAACCTTCTGTAAGACACAATTTATGCGTGGATTCCCTTGGATTATCTTTTAAAATATTCAAATATACCATGCGATCCATATTAATATCGATATATGCTAAATTGCCCACTCCAGTCGCCGTCATGCACACCCATACCATAACGGAGCC
The DNA here is from genome assembly GCA_963576795.1 of Metopia argyrocephala. Lineage (NCBI taxonomy): Eukaryota > Metazoa > Arthropoda > Insecta > Diptera > Sarcophagidae > Metopia > Metopia argyrocephala. Next base: position 84,351,462 of record OY756210.1, on the reverse strand, counting down.
TCCACCCACCGTGTTTCACTGTAGGAAGCAAATTTTTGCGTAATAGTGCTTCATTATTCCGACGCCATACTTTTTATTTTCAGCCTAAATCAAACAAGTTGAACTTGCTTTCGTCAGTAAATAAAACATTTGCCCAAAAACCTTCATCTTTATCAATGTATTTCTTATCAAATTCGACAAGTTTTTGCATATTTATTTTACTTATAAAGGGTTTCTTTCGAGATACACGGTTATGAAGTCTATTACTTCTCAATAGATGTCTCACCGTTTCTGGATGCACTGAAGCAATATCCTTGCTTTCCAAAGTATTTGCAATATCTATTGCCGTAATTTTAGGGTTTTCTTCAACATATAACAAAATTTGGCGCCTTGCTGGCGGAGTCAGTTTCGGTGGGCGACCACTTCTTGGTTTAGTTGCCTCACTTTTTGTTTGTTTATACTTTCGAATTATTGTATGAATGCTTGATTTTGGATGCCTTTATTATACTTTACAATAAGCTCACGTACTTGAACACAGATCTCTTTACCCATTTGGGTTAAATAAGAAATAGTACAATGTGTTTTCTGTGTTTAAAAAATGAATTTTTTTAAATTTTTGTTAATAAATGTTTTTGGCATTAAATTTTTTTCTCAAAATATTGTTGTTGTTGTTAGCTTGAATTTGTTTGGAATGTATTTTACTGCTGCCTTGTTCGCAGATAAATCAAAACATCGTTTTTCAAGGGGCTATGCAGACTTTACTGTGCAACAGTAGGTCGACATTTCATAGCTGAATTCAGCTGGGAGAGTTCACATATATTGGGTGTTTTTATTGAGGTATAGAACTTTAAGTTGGCATCACTTTTTTAACTGGCGGCCATTTTGTCAGCTGTCAAGTGATTAATATTTAGTTTGGTTTGCCATTTCATCATGACAAAAGAACAGGTTGACAAAAGAACAACGCTTGCAAATCGTGCAAATTTATTTCGAAAATAATGGTTCAGTTCGCAAAGTTTACCGCAAGCTCCGTCCATTTTATGGTCGACATAATCGTCCATCAGAGCAATTAATTCGGTTAACCATAGATCGTTTTCGCACTACGTTTACTCTATATGATAATACGCATCCGCAGAGACGTCGAACAGTGCGCACCGAAGAAACAATTGCCGCTGTAGAGCAAAGTGTTGAAGAGAACCCGAATGAATCGATTCGCCACCGTGCACAGCAATTGGAGCTTTGTCCATCAACTTTATGGAAGATTTTGCGCAAAGATCTTGGCTTGCGACCTTACAAGATCCAGCTTGTGCAAGAATTAAAGCCGCGAGACAATGCAATGCGTCGTGATTTTGGTGTATGGGCCGAAAATGAGATTGATCCCGATGTTGATTTTCATCGCAAAATTTTGTTAAGTGATGAGGCTCATTTTTGGTTGAATGGCTACGTCAACAAGCAAAATTGCCGAATTTGGAGTGAAGAGAATCCACATGAGACCCTTGAGACGCCATTACATTCACAAAAACTGACTGTTTGGTGTGCTCTATGGGCTGGTGGAGTCATTGGGCCATACTTCTTCCGAAATAATGCTGGAGAGTCAGTTACCGTTAATGGAGACCGGTATAGAGCCATGATAACCGACTATTTTGTTCCCGAATTGGATGGCATGAATGTGGATGAGTTGTGGTTCCAACAAGACGGCGCTACAGGCCACACAGCGCACGTCACAATCGATTTATTGAAGGAAACATTCGATGAGCGCATAATTTCGTGGAATGGACCTGTCAATTGGCCACCAAGATCGTGTGATTTGACACCATTGGATTATTTTCTTTGGGGATATGTGAAGTCGCTCGTCTACGCCAACAAACCAGAAACGTTAGGGGACTTGGAAGCCAACATTCGTGGCGTTATTTCCAACATACGGCCCCATATGCTCGAAAAAGTGGTTGAAAATTGGACCTGTAGAATTGGCTTTATTCGAGCTAGCCGCGGCGGCCACATGCCCGAAATCATATTTAAACATTAATGGCATAAAATTATCCTTCCAATAAAGCCAAATTGATGGACATTAAAACGATTTTCTTGTGTTTTATTTCAATTTGAAGTTCTATACCTCTCAAAAAAACACCCTGTATTCTTACGCTCTTTTATTTTGTCCTCTCTTTGCATTAGTTTTTTTTGCAAAAACATTTAAAGAAATATATCGTGTTACGAGACAAATGTTGTTTTATGTTTTAGTAGTCAATGAACTGCTGACGAGTGCAGATGTATACCAGGCGTTTTTTTTTTTTTTTTTTTTTGTGAAAATTAAAATAATTTTTAAGATTAACTGGAAAAAATTTATGAAACTCTAAATATAATAGATTTAATAATTTTTTTATTAATTAATTATTCAAACTCAAGGTCTATTTTTAAGTAAAAATTTTTTATTTAATTATCGATATTTCGCTACTCCTGCGTGTAGCGTCTTCACGAATTATTATTATTATTATAATGTAATAATATTATAATGTAATAATATCGAAATATCGATAATTAAATAAAAGATTTTTATTTAAATATAGACCCTGAGCTTAAATAATTCTTTATTATAGATTTAATTTAAGACATTTAGGTGCATTTTTTTTCTTTTTATTAATATCACACAAAATGTCTTAAATTATTATATTAAATGTAACTTACAGAGTAAAAAGTAAGATATTTAAATTTTAAATCTTATATAACTTTCTTTAAAATCTTCCTTCAAAAAAAGGTTAGCACTTCTGAATTTTGCATACCCGAATTAGATATACCCAATATGTTTCCTACAGCTATAAAAGAAAGTTCCTAGTTCATACACAGTGATATGTAATTTAATAACATACATATTTATAAATTCACAAATTTTTTTGTTCAGTGCAGTTCTTTTCCATGCTCACTAACACAATTGCAAATCAATTTTGCCTACCTATGCTTTATATATGCGTTCATATGTACATACTAGAGGTAAGCCACGGATGGAAATCATGGTACAATTGTACTTTTTTTGGTACATTTTGGACCTTGTTGGTACCGTGGTACTACCGCGGATTACATGGTACAATTTAAAAATATCAACGTTTCGCTGTATGGCAACATTATTTTTTGTTGTGCACTTTTTTTTTCTTTTTTTAATGGTCAGCTTTTGTGCTTTTGTTGCAACGCCACACAGGGACGAATTGAAAATTTAGGGCGAAAAATTATTTACTGCATATGGATTCAATAAATTTTAATAAAACTAGGTACGTTAAGGTTTTTAAGTTTGTTGATTACGAATCAATAAATAAATTTTTAAAAATTTAAAATAGCGGATCCAATATGGCGGACAATTTTTAAAGAATTGATCGAATTCAATTAAAACTTATTGCACGGGATTTTGTATGTCAATTTTTTATAAACTAAAAATCCAAATTCAAAACATTAGGCCTAATGAAAAACATAAAACGAAAAATACGAATAAAAGCGGAAATAATAATTATATTTTTTAAAAGTTTTTATTTAAATTTATAAACTGGTATGATACTACTTAAAATAGTAAGAATTACAATTAATTGTTTTACATTTTTTTAATTATCAATACGAAAATTTTTATTTTACTCTATATTTATATCTTCATAGTCTTGAATGTCATCAAGATTCTGTTCATAATTATCTTCTTCGTTGCCACAGAAAGTGGGTAGCCTTAGCATACTTAGTACAATTTCATTAAATTTTGCTTTGTTTTTTCAGACTTTTTTCTTTTGTCGGCCACAACAGGGTCCGAAGAAATCAGCATCCAGTTAAATATGTCACTGTAAGTATTGGCTCTTGAAGTTTTTCTGGAGTTGTATTGTCTTAAATTTTTATATCCTTTATGACTTGCTTCAATTACATCTTCTGATAGTTGGCCTACCGGTAAAGGTGAAGATTTTATAATATCAACTCCATGAAATAAAATTTTATGAACAGTGGCACTCATTTTATACCAGCCATAAAGTTTAATGGCCATCTCTGCTGTTTCAAAGCAATAGTTTTTAAATACTTCTTCCTTGATGTAATGTCCACAAGAAATTATTGATAATATATTTGCAAATCTTTCTATTAAGACTTTATCAATTCCAGTTATTTATGAAACAAGCGAAGGATTCTTAAAAAATTTTCGTGCTGTATTACCATCATTGCTATGGCCTCCACCTTGTTTCGGCTGGTTAACAACAAGACCCATTTGTTCATAAAATTTAGTGGCTATTTCATCCTTTTTTCCTTTTACTTCTTGCTTTGCACTGCCACGTCTTGCTTGCCATTTTTGTTGTTCCAATTTGTATGCTATATGCAGTAAATATTCATAACACCTAATATGTGCATGTAGAACCGAAATCCCGTACTTAAAGGTATCTTCATTACAGACTCTATTCTTTAATTTCGTTTAAAATTTTGGGAGTAGCTTTACAAACATTACACGCTTGTGAACTTGCAGTATCACTCAAAATGTTGACAGTCTTTCCATCCAGCATTGATTTTCAGAATTGGATGTACGACCTAAAGAAAATATGCTCTATTTATTGAAGGGGGAAACGGGGGAATCACAACTCGACTTTTTTACACTTATTAGTAGTTTTATTTTTTAATTTTTAAGGAAAAGTCGTGGAACTGTTTGGAACTTTTTTTATAGCTCTTGCTAAAGTAAATTTTTCAGCATATTTTATAATAAAAATATATATTATGATATATGTGCACTACATATAATTACTATTTTAATAATAACTGTAAATAAAATTAGATACCTGATGCATAAAAATATACTTCAAAAACGTTAACCGGTAAGTTTACAAGAAATTGTCAATTTGAGCAACAATAAACGTTACAGATGCAGCTGACAGGTATAAGTGAGTGTAACAGGTTATAATACTTCGCATGCATGTACAGGCTAATGTAATGTTTTAAAAAAATCAATATTTATAGGTTGATTGCCTACTGGTATATAGAACATATTAAGTGCAATAATGGTCACATTTAACAAAATAAAAAATTCCATTTTTGTCGTCGTAATTCGGTACAACGTTGTTGTACTAGGTATTTTTGTTAACTACATGTGTTGCTACTGCCGTCTTCATTAGACATGAAATGCTGTTAAAAGTTTTAACTTAAAACACGATCTTATGTAAGCGTTGTTCGAACAAATGCTATAACAACCATGTTAAAACATGAAGAAAATATTAACATGAGCAGTCTACATTTAACAATAACATGTATACGTAAAGTTATGTTGGTTAATTTTAAGATTCGTTAACACTTGTTGCCAATTTCACGTTTATTATGATTTTATTTGGCGTACAAGACTAAAGTTAATAAATTCTTAAAAATAAATTTTTTTTTAAATTAAAATACAAATTATTGGAAATTCAATAGTACGTCTTCTGGTGAAAATGTTTCCATATGAACAAAGTAAAAGGCAATTAATAGCCAATACAGAGCACTAGCCGATATTTTAAGCGTTGTAACAGGCATTCTATCTATTCCACATTCGTCGGCCAAGGTCCAAAGTGTTTTTCCTTTCCAAAACCTAATAAAAACAACGGAAAGAAATAGACTACATGTTTCCACTGTCTCCAATTTGATACATACTAAAGATTTAATAAAGTCAACAAATTCATGTTGCTTCGATTTTAAAATAACAGAAAATTTATTATCTAAAAATATTTTATAAATAATTTTTAATTCTGGTTTTTCGACCTTTATTATTAAGTCTCAAGCTCAAGGTCTTTTTTGAAATAAAAACTTTTATTTAATAATCAATATTTCGCTACTCCTGCGTGTAGCGTCTTCAGGATATATTTATTTATAAATTACAACACACAGAATTAACTTTAAGGCTGACACAGATAACATAGCACAAGTATACAGACATTTAATAAACAGAAAATAAATTGTTAATTTCTTGTTAATTTGATTTATTATTGATTACAAGAAAGTTTGAAATCGAATTTCATAGCAAACGGTTGAATTTTTGTTAACTCAAAAAATAATTAAAAATTAAAATAAAAAAAAATTTTTTTTCATTTTGAGAATTAATATTTTTCAACTTAAGAATCTTTTTTTAATTATTATATGTGTCTGGTGCCTTGCAAATAATTCCTTTCTTGGATTTATTGCAAGGAAATAATGATCTCATCAATTAATGGGTCTGTGAACCTGCCTCAAATCAATCTAAAAGTTCTTCCTGACAAAGTTGGCATTATTGTTAATGAAATGCTGGAGAAAAGTACTCATCTACATTCTGAAACTGAGGATATGGAGTCAATTTCTGACGATTCTTCTTATACTGATGACTTTCAAGAAGTCGTTTCTAAGCGACCTAAAAGAGACGCAAAAGGCAATAATATCACTTTTAAAAAGCATGGAGGTGAAATTTCTAACATTGACATTTCTAAGTTTGGAACAACTGAAATTTCTTCGAATCGATTCGAAATTCTTGGACAGCTTAACATCGAAATGAATGAAAGTGCTCAATCGAATAGCAAGCAGTGCAATATGTCTGCGAGTAACAATATAGCTAATGTTAAAAACACTGGTAGACCGGTAAGAAAATCGAAATTTTGTCCTCCAATCATTCTAAAAAATGTAAGTGTAAACAAATTAGATAACCAATTAAATGAAAAATACCCAAAAGTCGTTTACAAGATAGTTAACTCTAATCAAAATAAAAGTAAACTTTATTTTGAGGACTTAGGAGCACATTTGGAGATGATGGAAATTTTAAAAAAACAGAATATAACATCTCATTCTTTTACTCCGCCAGAACTTAAACAAGCTTCCATGATTTTGAGAGGCTTATATCATTTGACTGATGTTTCTGTAATTAAAGATGCCCTTGATAGATTATTTCCTAATACAGTTGAAAAAGTAACTAAATTAGTCACGTTGTTTTCTGCCAAAATGCAATTTGACACAGGTTTATTTGTTGTAACTTTATTACCTGGTAAAAATTTTAACGAAATAATTAGAGTTCGATATATTTTAAATCAATCTGTAAAATGGGAAAACCGAAAATCTAGAAATAGGGAGATTCAGTGTTTCAGATGCCAATTATGGGGCTCGTAATTGTAATTCAAAATTTAGGTGCGTCAAATGCAATTTGGAACATGAGCCTGGGTCTTGTAGTGTAATAAAAGGTGAATCAACTCCAGTATGCGTTAATTGTAATGAAACGGGTCATTCAGCCAATTACAAAGGCTGTCCAGTTTATAAATCTTATTTAAAGAATAAGAAAACTCTTTTAGCAAAAGCTAAAATCAGGAAAAATGAAATTAAGGAAAGTGTTTTCAATGCCGTACACGCCCAGTTTGGAAGTGGAAAACCTTCTTTTGCTGGTCTATTTCATCCGGAACCAATAAATACAAATACCAATAATCTTAAGACACCTCCCCTTATTGAAGAATTTCTTAAGTTAGGGAACTACTTTAGTATTCAAAATCCTCTTTCTTTAGAACAGAAAATTTTAAATTTTTTGAATTCATACAAATCTATGCCCCATGAAGAGGCAAAAAGAAGTTACGGAGTTTTGTTAAAAGAAGTATTGTCTAATTATGGCCCGAAATAATTTAATTTTTTTAACTTTTAATGTAAGATCACTGATTGATTTTAGTAGACGTTTGGAACTATCAAAATTACTTTCATATCATAAAGTTGATGTATGCTTCTTACAGGAAACACGGTTTCGCTGTAACTCAAATATTTCTTTTGAAAATTACAATGTAATAAGGGATATTTCTGATTTAGGAACTGCTATTCTTATAAATAAAAATTTTAAATTTTCACATGTAGAAATTGATAATTTTAGAAGTCCACATAAATTTGTTAGTATCGATATCTCGTTTTCTGGGGTAAAGAAGAAGTTTCTTCTAAAAAGTGTATATTTTTTCACTAACTGTGCTCGAGATAGTTTTTTGTCTGACCTTGATGTTTTAAACAATTTCTCAGGAAATTTTGATGGTTCATTTATTGGTGGAGACTTTAATGCCCGAAATTGCACTTGGGGCGATTCGCTTAATAATTTGAATGGAACTACCTTATTTGATTGGTTAAGTAGTTCTGATTTAAATTTCACCAGAATTTGTAGCTCTTCTCCTTCTTTTCCCGGAGGCCCCTCTTTTTTGGACAATTTTCTAATCAGCTCTGATTTAATTGATCAAATTAACACTAATTTTGTAATTACTTCTTTATCTAGTTTTTCTGATCATTTTCCTCTTAAGCTGTCAATTAAATTTCCCGAGTTTAATTTAATTATTGACCCCCCAAGATCCTTTAGGTCCTTTGAAAAAACGAACTGGGTTCGTTTCCGTGAAGATGTGCATCTTAATTTTGAGCAATTAAATCTTCCATCCGAAAGAAATCTTTTAAATGATGAAATTGATGAGAAAATCTCACGCTTCAATGACTGTATTAATTCAGAATTGGAAAGGAACTCAGAAGTTATAGTATTAAAGGAGAAACAATTTATAATTCCCGACAATATTAAAAAACTGTTCAAGATTAAATATAACTGGCAGAAGAAATTAAAAAAAATATTTCATAGAAACGGAAATAGAAGTTCAGATGAATATCGTTTGTTGAGTGCACAGATCCAGATTCTAAAGACAATTGTTAATGAGCAAGTGGAGTTGCACCAATGCGCAGTTTTTAATAAGAGATTAGAAAACCTTAAACCAGATCCCAAGACATTTAAAGAGGTTTTTAAGATCATAGGCAATAATAAGTCGAAGTCTTTTGAAAAAATTATAGTAGATAATAATACATTTTACGAAGTCACTGACAAAGTTAATCAGTTTCAAAAGTTTTATTCAAATATTTACTCATTTTCCTCTCCTCGTATAGCTGAAATTTCCTTAGTTCCAGAATTTGTAAGTTCTTATATCGAGAGCTGGACTGAAACTATTTGTTGTTTTTCTAATACTTATAGCTCGCTCCATACTTATGATCTCACCCATTTTACGAATTTTGGTGAAGTCACTAGTGGAATAGCAAATTTGAATTCAAAAAAATCATACGGTGTAGATAATCTTTCTAACTTCATTATTAAGAAGTTACCCATTATTGCTATTGAATTTTTAGTAATTATCTTTAACAACTGCCTAAATAACGGGTATTTTCCCAGGATCTGGAAACTAGCAAAAATATATCCGATAATGAAGAAATCTAATGATTTTCGGATTCAGAATTCTCGCCCTATTTCCAAGTTATCTAATATTGGCAAATTATTCGAGTTTATTATAAAAATAAAGCTAGAAAATTTCAATATTTTAAATACTCTGCCAATTTATCAGTTTGGTTTTAAAAAAGGTCACTCTTCCGTAGATGCTTTATTCTTTTTGCATAATGATATCATTTGTAATCTAAGGGAAAAAGAATGTACTGTGGCTGTTTCCTTAGACATTGAAAAAGCTTTCGATAGTGCTTATCATGACGGCATTATATTTAAGTTGATAAATCTTGGATTGGATTCTTTTATTATAAAACTACTTAATAACTATTTCAAGAACAGTGAATTTTTTGTGGAAATTGATCAAACAAGATCAAACTTCGGTAATATTTTCCGTGGCGTTCCTCAGGGTGCAGTTTTGGCGCCCTTTCTTTACAACATTCTTGTTTCTGATTTTCCCCATTTACATGACGAATCCAAAGCAATACTCTATGCAGATGATTCGCTAATTTATGCACACGATAAGAACCCTGAATCTGCCTTATTAAAAGTGAAGAATCATCTGTTTTTAATTGATAATTTTTATAAGGATTGGGGAATAAAAATCAATCCTACAAAATCTGAAGCAATTTGTTTTCGTAATGCATCGGGAAAAGGCCCCCGAAATGTAGGAAAAAAAAGTAAGAGATTGAATCTCTCTCTTCATGGTTCGGTTATACCTTTCAAAGAGGATATAAAATATCTTGGCGTAAGATTAAATAAATTATTTAAGTTTAATCAACATGGGAGGTTAGCTAAAAACAAAAGTATTCGAATTAAGGGTATGTTTATAAAATTGCTGATAAACAGACACCTCAGTCAAAAATCAAAATTACTACTTTACAAAGTTTGTATTCGATCTGCAATGCTTTATGGTTTTCCCATATGGTTTTCTATCTCTCCAACAGTAATGCTGGAGTTGGAGAGATTTGAACGTAGCTGTTTAAGACTTTGTGTAAATGCGCATTACGAAAATTTTGTTAAAAAATATTCTAACTCTGTAATATACAAAAAAGCAAATGTGATTCCTCTTTCCTCATATATTTTGTTCTTGCTAAAAAATATATTTTACGTTTGAAAAATCATGAAAACGAACTCCTGAGAAATATTTTTCTCTATCAATCTGTGTTAAATTGGTCTAACTGTTTGTATTTATCTCCGATTGGTGTGTTACATGAGGACATAGATTCTCTTATTAATTCTAATGATTACCGTCTACCAGAGTTTTACTCTAGATCTATACCTGGCTCTAATAGGGGCTAATGTTTAATTTTAGTTTCTTGTTTATTTTTTTTATTTTTTTTTTGTTGTTGTTTTTTATTATTTTAAGTTCTAGTTTTAAGCTTATAAACCTTTCCTGACAAACTAATTGTCACTGTTAACTTGCACTATACTTTATTTTGAGCAGTATAAATTTTTGTTAATTAACTGACTTACACAATCTAAAAACAATATTTTTAATCATCTAAGTGTGTAGCGTATATAAAGCATTTAAATATTTAATTAAAATAATACAATATAGTTTTAAGTTTTCTTCTTTCTTCACTTTTGTTAACTTTTTGTATAAAAAGTCTCAATAAATTTGAATTGAATTTGAATTGAATTGATTTATTATTTACTATTTCATTTAATATTTTTAATTAATTTGTTACATATTTACACTAATATTACATTATTTCATAATTTTGTGAACATGTTTATATTATTGATTTTATTACGTTTGTTGGGTAGAATATTTTTTGATTTTTAAAATTTTTTTTTTTTTTTCATTTGACAAAAAAAATTTTTTGAATTTATAAATACACATTTTCTGTATTTAAAATTTGAAAATAATTTATAAATAAATATATCCTGAAGACGCTACACGCAGGAGTAGCCAAATATTGATTATTAAATAAAAGTTTTTATTTAAAAAAAGACCTTGAGCTTGAGAATTTCATTACATTATTTTACAAATAATTATTTTAATATTTATTATTTTTATGTTATTTTTTATTATATGTATATTTCTGAATTTTTATACACACTTTTGTTAAGTTTCTGTTTTTAATAAATATTAAAAAATGGTACCGTCATGGTATGAAAAGTACATTTTGTTTTCATAGTTGGTACAAAATCATAAAAGCCATTTTCCATCCCTGAGGTAAGCACAAGACGTCTTGTTGCTTACTCTTCATAAAGTGCAGTACTGAAGTGTTCTCTTTTCTGTTGTTCCTAATTTTAAGAGAACACTGAAATACAGTAATCCCTCGATTTACGTCGTTTCGATTTACGTCGCCAATTTTTTTGTTCCTTCAAATTTCGATTTGCGTCGTCATTCGATTTACGTCGTCAAATTATTTATTCTTCCAAAATTTAATTTTGCGCCGTTATTAGATTTTTGCCGATATTTACAATTAAACATATGGGAATCCCAGTTTTATTTAAAGTGCATTTTTTATGTTTTGGTGTTTTTAAAATAAAATATAGTAAAATATGTGCTCAAGAAGTAAAATAAATAAAGTAAGTGCAATTCAAATTAAAAAGAAACGAAATGCAATTTCACTTAAAACTAAAATGGAAATCATTCGCCGGCAAGACCATGGTGAAAAAGCTTCTATTATTGCCAGTACTATAAAACTTCCACCGACCCCAATAAGAACAAGCTGAAATCCGTACAAGTATAAACGCGTCTGGAACTTGTTCTCTTAATAACATCACATCAGTAAAAGAAGGCCATCGTTAATAGAGAAAATGGAAAATGCATTAGTACTATGAATAAAAGATTTAAACAAGAAAAATATTCCAATAACAACGTTAGTTATTCAAAAAAAGTTAAAAGCTTGTTTAACGATTTAAAATGAAACTCTATTCAAAATAATGATCCAGCTGACTTTTGTTTTAACGCCAGTGGAGGATGGCTAGAAAAATTTAAAAAAAGAGCACAGCTTCATAACATAAAAGTTGTAGGAGAATCCGCAAGTGCCGACAGTGAAGAAGCTAAAAATTTTCCTAAAAAACTAAAAAAAAATAATTGATGATGGTGGATTCACACCTCAGCAATTTTTTAATACATTAAAAACAGACGAGACTGGATTATTTTGGAAACGAATGCCAGGAAGAACATTTATATACAAAGAGGAGAACTTAGCAGCCGGTTAAAAGGTTTCGAAGGATTAAGATTAAACCCTCGTTAGTTTATAAGTCCGAAACACCAAGGGCTATGAAAAACGTTTCCAAAGAAAAACTGCCTGTGATTTGCATGTATAACAAAAAAGCTTCGATTACTTCCAAGCTTTTCAACGATTGGTTTAAGACGCACTTCTGTCCTGAAGTTGAAAAATATTGTAAAACAAATAATTTGTCACATAAAGCACTGTTTGTAATCGACAATGCCCCGGGCCACTCCATCTGTTTATGCATGTTTATTAGTAATAAACATATCTTCCTACGTATGTACATATGTTTGTACATATTACTTAAGTATTCAATTAATTTTCGTTCCTTTCATTTTATTTTATTTTTTATCAGTTTTGTAATTTTTTAATGTACATGCCCAGGTATTAATTTCTTATGAATTGTTCTTTTTTGTTTTTTATTTATGTTACTATTATTATTTTTTTGTTAATAAATGTGAATTTTATTTTATAAGACTATAATGATTTTATTTTTATTTCCTTTGTGATTACTTGTCATTTTGTAGTATGAGTAATTTTAATTTCGATTTACGTCGTTTCGATTTATGTCGTCATTTTTTGGAACCAACCAAGACGTAAATCGAGGGATTACTGTATGTATTTTATTTTTATTCAAAGTGTACAACTGCAGTCATTGTCAGAGCATATTTCACTAGTGTCACTAAATTTACAGTAGTGTCAGATGATTTTCAATAGTGTCGACCATGGTGAAATTACTTACAAGGTGGTGGCAGGTGAATATAGTACAAAAACAACAGGGAATTTGTTTTTGTTTTTTCAGCTCTTTAATGTCAAAAGCAGGTATGGTGAATTAAAAAAGCACATGTGAGAAGTGTGTGTGTGTTTTGTTAACAACATACATGTGTCTACACCAAAACAAAAACACGAATACACACAAAGCAAAATGTAAACAAAACATAAATGCAAACAAAACTTTTGACAGGAGCGGTATGACCAAAAAAAAAACCCAGCTGGGTTGGCAACACCACCTTGTAGGTAATTCCACCATGGTGTCGACATTGAAGAACTTGTGCACACAAAAGCCAGATAAGTAGATATCAGTGTTGCCACGACTTTTAATTTTTTACAACCAAATTTCAGCAAAAATTTAACCAAAATGGAAATAAAATAATCAAATTATTTACATCAAATTCTAATAGAAAAATTGAGAAAATTGTCTTATATCAAGTATAACTTTTAAATTTCTTGCAATAATTCAATTAATAAACTAATTAAATAAATAAATAAATAAAATTGCTTTTAAAAAAATTAAACATGTTTTCTTTCGTTAACTACCATGATATAACGCGTTCCGGTTATAAAATAATTTTTTTCTGCGCATCTACGTCACACCAACCATAAACAAAAAACACAATCACACAGCCACTCGTATTTGATATGGGAGAATTTTGTTTACATTTTAGATTTTGGTTACGATGACATCACAAAGAGAGAGCATTTATAACGGACCTGCTCAAAGCACTATCTTTATTTCTTTGTTTCATGACTCAGCGTTGCCGTTTTTAGTTATTTCTAACCGAAATTGGTTACTTTTTTCTGCAGTGTGTACATGTGGAGTTTTTTTTCGCCTTGGTTACTTTTTACTTTGAGGCTAAAGAAAGCCACACTTATTTGAACGGTTTGAATTTAAAATAATAACTTTATAATTTGTTAATAATAATATGACATACGTGTATTGTTTACTATTTTTGCGAATTTCTACCTTAAGTATAGAAAAAAAAACCTTAATTAACGAACATTTTAATTAAATAAAGCTCTGTAGTCTAGGATGGCGCTTTTGTTGCTTTTAATTCCAATTTTGACATTTTTCTAAAAGTCATAGCAATATTTCCAAAATGAGTGTATCTGCCAAAATAGGTGACTGATGCTATTTGAAAATCAAACAGATAGAAAAAGACTTTATTATCGGTTTAAATTAAACCTATCTTTTGTACTATTGTGCGTTGATTTAATATACTCATGAGCTTTATTATTGTGAATGCGAATAGAGGTTTTATATAATTTGTCAATTCTTCCATATAACCAGAAAGTAAAAGTATCTTGACAGACTAATCAAAGTATATATATTACATTATATTGCAAGAAACCAAATAGTTATAATTGATTTAACATAATTTTCTTAATTATTTCTATTAGAATTAGGGCTTAAAAATTTGGTAAGATTTTTGCTGAAATTTGGTTGCAAAAATTTAAAAGTCGTGGCAACACTCTTTTCCATTAACTACTAAAAAGAAATGCAGTTGTCACCAGTGTTGCCACTGAAAAATTTTAATTCTACCAAAATTTCCTTCAAAACCTACCAAAATTAATCAAAATCTACCAAAAACCATAAAAGAATACATTTTTGGGATGGAATTTTTATTAACACCTTTACATGTATTGGTACGTATAAATAACCAAAAATATAAAATATAACGAAAAGAATTCAGTTCTTCGAAAATACATATAACAAAAAATAAACGTATAACAAAAACAATTCAATTTCTTAACAATACATAATTAAATAATTAATACACATAAGTAAAAAAGAATTTGAAACCTTGTCAGATTTGCAAATTTTAGTTGTTTGAAATTTCAGTCGATTTCGAATTTGTTTCTCAATTTGGTTTTGATTAAGGAAAGGTTTTAAAAATTTTCGTTCAGCTGCTGCAGAACTATTAAATACAAACTTTTCTCTTTGAAACCGTTTCTAATTGAACTAACTTTAGCCCAATATAATTAAATGTACAATTTCGTTGAAAGATTTGTTTCTGTTAATCGCAACAGATTCCACTGTGTGATAATAATATCAGGATCACAGTCTATAAGATTAGAACATTTTAAAACGAGAGACAATTTATATAGGCAAGTCTTCTTTTCACAATACTTACTCAGCAGTAATTATTTGTAAAAATTTAATATCTTCTCGATTAAATTCAAATCAAGCATAGATTTGGTTTCGTAATTAAATGTAAAATTGCAAAATCTCATGTTTAACATCAAAAACTTCTTACGGGTTAAGATTTTGAGTAGTATACATTTCGGCTTTTGTACCTATACAAAATTTTGAAACATCAGTGTGGTTATTAGTATTTTTAAAATCAGTTTCAGTGTTGTGTATTAAATCTTTTTTGATAAAGTTGCATAATATGAGCAAACAATTAGATTTTATGCTTAAATATAAATACGGCAATCTTGAACTTTCCGACTGAAATTCCTTATTAAGATTGTTTATAATAGGCAATACAGTTCTTTTTAGCTTCTGCTAAAATCTACCAAAATCATATTCAGCCTACCATCCTACCAAACGGAAAATTTTATACCAGTTTTGGTAGAATTCTACCAATTGTGGCAACGCTGGTTGTCACACTATGAAGAGTACAATATTTTTATTGTACTCTGAACCAACTGTATATTAAAATGTTGTACAATGGCTTTTGTGTGCTGTTGTTTTTTATTCTCTGTTTTTGCTTTACTCTTAAGAGTGTGTATTCCCACATCTATGAAGAAAGAAGTTATTGTTATGTGTTGGTTTTTGTCTTTTTCGTATATTTTGTTAAAAAAAAAACTGTAATTTGGTTTTTTTCTATTTTACATATCGATTACCATGTATTTTTTTTATTTTTTTTCATAGTTAAAGAATCCGTAATTCTTTACGCAAAAAAATGTATTTTATTAAAAAATGCAGTTTATGTTTAAATGCGCAGAAGTGCAGACACAAAATTAATGTATAAGATTAATTAATATGTATATTAGTAGCTATTCGGGAATACTTGTTTTACAGTTTACCATTTTTGTCACCTATAGCTTTTCGTATCCTTTTTATATTTATTTTAAAACTTAAATGCTTGCAAAATGTTTTTAATATGAACGTGATAAAATTTGGATAATACAGGTGAAATAAAATAGTAAATAGTGAAACGAGTATTACCAATTAGCTACTATTATTTTATTTCTAGTGGGGGAAATTAATTTAAATTTATTATTAATAATGTAATTATAATATATACATTAATAATATAATACATTACAAATAATGCATCATAGAATTTATTCCTTCAAATTATTAAAAAATAATAATTTTATGCATTACCAATAATGAATTCTAATACTTATTACGGGGGGACAGTAAAAGAATTTATTACTTTCGTAGGACATGATCTGTGTTGAGCGTAATGCTTTCCGTAAACAATAGATTATACATTCCTTGTATTACCTCCTCGATTCTTATTGATTACCATTTCCCGCTGGGTACGTACATACATAAATTGCATAAATCAAATAAACTCGGTTTATTTTATGCTCTTGTTACTGAGCAAATTATAACATGATTGAAAATGCAGTTTTGTTACTTGCTAATGTAAAAACAAGTTTTAAGGCCTATTTAGCCAAACGTAGAATTCGTAAATGTTGCGTAAATGTAAATGTAGCGTAAACGTAAATGTAGTTGCACTTATACAAACGTAAAATCGTGACAGCTGTTTTGGTCATACATAAACATTGAGATGGCAATTCAGTTTGATACTTTTTTTTGATTGTTTGAAAAAGTACGAAAATATGTGCACATTACGCGAAAAAAGTACGAAAATTATTTAAATGGTAATGGTTTAAACTTTTATACTTAAATTTTAATAATATTTGAAGCTTAAGGTAGCTTAAATAAAAATTCTTTTTGTTTATATACATATACACATATAAATGTGTATGTACACTATATACATGTATGTAATGTACGAGTATTATAAAATTAATATAAATAAAATCAATTTCTTGCCGAAGCTACACAAAGAAGTAGCGAAATATCGATAAAAAATAAAGATACTCGTATCCTTGGCTTGGATAGTTATTAATATGTAATTAAAAAAGTCGAAAAACCAGAATAATAATAATAACTTTTATATGCAATTAAATTATAATTCTGGTTTTCCACTTACATACATATATTACTACAATGTTTTGTGGTTATAGGTCAGTGATTACCATTTCATAGCACAATTGTGCAGAGAGCATTCACACGTATTGCTTACGCTCTTTAATTTTTTTCAGGTTTACTCAAAAAAACTGATCGATTACACTCAAAAAATATTTTATATTAAAAAATTCAATTTTTTAGAAATATTAAAAGCTTAGTTAGTAGGTTATGAACCAAAATTAGATCCTAAATTGAAAACTGCGATTACAAGCTTAATAAGCTTAAAAATTGTTAGAAAGGGTAGATCATTTAGTGATGATGTTTTTATTAAGCAATTGTTGAAAAAAATTTGGAAAAGGCCTAATTATTGTATAATACAAATATTTTCCGACTTAAAATATATTTGTTCAAGCAACGCAACAAATTACTTCTACAATTACGAAACTGTCAAATAAAAATAAATGTAGAAGATTTTATCTTCTAAAAGTCTTATTTTATCCCAGTTATATACATATATACTTGTACTTTTAAAGAATTTTTTTTAAGAAGAATAAATATAGTCAAACATTTATAACTTTATGTATGCATATTGATGAAATGAATGTCAAAATAGCGTATATTACTAAAATTTTTCTATGACTGTAAACAAATAAATTCTCTCAACTTTTTTTTCTCTCTTACTCACTCAACCAAAAAAATTTTGGTAACCCCTGTTATAGGTACATATATATTATGTATATTATATACATATATTTTACGTATATGTTATATATATGTTGAAACACTATATTTATTTAATATACAAAATATGTAAGTACCAAAAAAATAAAGAGTAAAATTATCCCCATATTATTCCAATTACAAACAGCCCAACACTGCTTGGCAAATGTCACGTAAAGTAACGTAGAATTCTATTTTCAATAGGTTGCTACGATACGTTTACATTACTCTACACTTGAGTAACCACTTGTATAGCTTTTCATATAACAGAAACGATCAGCTGACACGACTACATTTACGGGTTTACGTTTACGTTTGGCTAAATAGGCCTTTACATTAGTAAAGTGATAATTCTGCATTCCCATCATAAATATTTTTATTGTTGTTACTGTACGTAAATCTTCTTTCGCCTATACAGTGTATATAAATACATACATATATGTATGAATGTAAGATAAGTAGGTAGTAATTGCGTTTTAATTATTTTAGCTCTCTAAACTTTTGTTTTTGGTTTGCAATGTGATTGCGTTACTATGTGATCATGATTATGCATGTTCAAACTTGTTGTTTTTATTGGACATGCACAAACACGATCTTTTACAATAATAATAATTTAAGTATATAATTATGTACACTTGTGTATATAATAATGTTCTAAACGAAAACAACCGTCCTCGTTGATGTTTGAACAAAGAAGAAAGATTTTTATTTTCTTTAATTGCCTTAAACCTAATTTAACATAATCTTAATCCTAATTTCTCTTTTATTATAATTCTACTTACTCTAATTTCTCTTATAACTAAGCTTTACAATAGCAATACTTAAGTAATATTATTCTTACGTCTACTTTCTATGTATAATATATATGTAAATAATGTACATATGTATACTTATGAGGACAATTATATCACTATATACAATTTAATGTATTACAATATAATATAAATAATTGTAATTCACGATTTGACGATAATTATTCATTCTGAGTTTGAAGGTGAAAGTTCTGATATAAAAGAAAACTTAAAACGCAAATTTAAGTTAAAGCTATTTCTAATAAATTAAAAGTTAAAATAAAACTTATGTTAAATTGAAATAAAATAAATTATAGTGATATATGTATGTATTTGAAACATAAACTAATAAATATACAATTAACTAAAATATAAATAAAATTTTAATGAAATATATTTGTGTTTCATTTAAAAACTAAAAAGAGAAACTATTTGAAAACAAAACTTATCACATGTCAAAAACTCAAATAAAATGAAAAAGTATAATAGTGTGAAAAGAATATGTAATGATTTTTAAAAAAATACGGATAGAAATTTGACAGTCGTATGGCTCTCATCATTTTTAGAAATTTTTCTAAACCATTAGATTTTGCATTTTATCAGAGTTGCTTTTTTACACAAATATAAGAAAAAATCAGGGTTGGAAAACTGGATAATTATTCACCATAATTTTGCTTATTCCTTTTTTTTATTAAATAACTACAAAAAATACAAAATATAGTTAACATTTCAAGTTCTTTCCCTTTAACATAAAACAAATTACAAATATTTGTTGTAAAAAATAATTAAATGTGGCTTTTATTATGAAATATTAATAAAACAAATATTGCCGTATCAACATGTCCATCCATGTAATACAAAACATTTTACGTTTGATTTTTTGACAATCACACCAAAAACCATTAGATTTTGTTTCGACAAAATCCAATGAGAATCTTAAGACTTGTAGAATAGTGTAAAAGCACCTTAAGTAACATACAGATTTTAAAACGGTAAAATAAAAATACATATGTATACATGTACACATATGTATGTATGTATCATATTCGAAACAATATCTAATTAAAGAACTGCAGCTATTTTAAAATAAATTATTGACATACATATATACATATGTATGTATTTCTACAGAGTATATAAGAATGTGTTATTAGTCTATATTTATGCATCTTTAATTCCTGCTGTTTAAGAGTTTATGTAGTGGCACTAATTTTTGTACTTTTAGAACATTCAACTACATACGAGTATAATTCTTTCTACACAGTCAGTTAGTCAACTATCCTACTAACCGTCCGTCTCCACATCAGCAAAAAATGCAAATAATCATTAGCTTTAGTGTGGTTGTTCTCGTGTATCTTTGTACTTCTATGCACTCATACCAAGATCATAATTTAAGGCAAAAGGATGTCTATGTATGTATAAGTATACATATTTACTGATTTTATTTTGGTTTCTTATTTCATCACATGGTTGTTACAAATTGTTAATGTATTTGTGAACTATGAAAGGAAACCATGTTCATATTCTTTTAAACACACATTTATCATACATGTTATACATACATATGTTAACAGAACAATTAGTTTATTTTGTTGTTCGTCCTGATCGCACGTTGTGCTTAGTAATCTGTGTTAAATTACTGGAAATTACTACCAGCACTCAGTGCGTGACATGTAAGCACAAACATATACATACATGCGTATGTATGACTGCATACATATATTTATAAACACTTACGGACGCAGACACACATCTCTGCAGAAAATATTAGAGTACGTAATCCATTTAAATGCATATATGGACCATGTCATTTTAATATAAGAAGTTATTGCTTGGGCGAAGACCGTTCGTTTTTTTACGAACGTTGATTTTATGCAAAAACCTAACTTACTTGACAAGTCAAAAAACAATTGAACAATTTAAATAAAATATCTGTTGACAGGTAACTTTTACATTTCTTTTTTTTTTAATTAGTCTGTATACCATAAAAGGAAAAGGACTATGTACAACACTATGTAGCAGAACTGAAAAAATATGATCTTATAGTTCTGCTAGTGTTGTACATATACTCGAATTCGGTTATAAGAATATATAAAAAAACAGTTTAGTGCTGCCAATACAATAAGATGCATGAAAAAGGTGTTTAAAAAACGCAATACATGAAATATGTACATAAAAAATGCGACGAAAATTCAAGTTGCAAAAAAAAAAAAATCATTTGTTTAGATTTTTGTTTAGTTTTTATTTACTTATTTCATTTATTTGCATCAGTTTTTATTTCATTTTTAATTTAGTTTTCTTAAATTTTTTTAGTTTTCTTAAATTTTTATAAGTTTTCTTCAGACATTTGTTGTTTTTGTTTCCTCATAATTTGTTATATTTTATTTAGGTTATGTTCAACGTGCCAAAACATATGTTTATTTTGTAGCTGTAGTCGTTGTTATAATAAAGTAGCTGGCTACTTGGCTACTTTCGTAGCCAGCGATTTTTGTAGTCGTGTGTTCGGTGTTCGATAGCCTTTGTTGTGTTTATAGCATTAATTTTTTTTTAAGACTAATACTCAGGGGTAAACTCTACTCATGCCGTGCATTGTATTGGAATGTGAAGGTGTTTGATAGAAGGTTTTTTTTCATAGTGTAACGAAGTTTTTCGTTACATAATATAATTTTATTATTATATTATTTGTATTACTTATTTTGTATTATTTAATTCTATATTTTATTATCGAAATTATTTTAATTTAACATACTATACTCAAATTATTACCATAATTATGTTATCAATTATCTTTTGCTGTAATTATCATTAACTCTTGCTCTAATCATTACATATTATTTAATTCAATTTGATATGGTATTAATTATATCGCTTTTGATAATTTATATTGTAATTAATATTCTTCTCATTTCATTATTATCCCAGCGGGAAATGGTAATCAATGAGAATCGAGAAGGTAATACAAGGAATGTATAATCTATTGATTACGGAAAGCATTACGCTTAACACAGATCATGTCCTACGAAAGTAATAAATTCTTTTACTGTCCCCTCGTAATAAATATTAGAATGCATTATTTGTAATGCATAAATTAATTATTTATTAATTATATGAAGGAATAAATTCTATGATGCGTTATTTTTAAGGCATTATATTATTAATGTATTTATAATATATTATATTATCCATAAAATTAATAATAATAAATTATTTTCCCCCATTATAAATAAAATAATAGTAGCTATTCGGGAATATTTGTTTTACTATTTTCCATGTTCATGTTAAAAACATTTTGCAAACATCCCGAATAGCTACTAATATATATACTTATTAATTAATCTTAAACATTAATTTCGTGTCTGCACTTCTGCGCATTCAAACATAAACTGCAGTTATTAATAAAATAATTTTTTTTTGTAAAAAATAACGGATTTTTTAACTATGAAAAAAAAATAAAAAACAAAAAATTCACAAACAAATATACACAGAAACAATAACTTCTTTCTTCTGTAGATGTGGGAATGTACATGGTAATCGATATGTAAAATAGAAAAAAAAAATTACAGTTTTTTTCAAAAAAATATACAAAAAAGACAACAAGCAATAACTGCTTTCTTCATAGATGTGGGAATGCATATGGTAATCAATATTTACTTGTGTGCCACGTGAAATTACCTTCTGGATTCCATAAGTAATATATTCTGAAGTAATATATTATATAATTGATTATAAAATAAGGTAATCAATCTTTTCCCGCTGGGATCATGGTGTGTTCGGCATTCTCAGTTAATAAGAGTGTGGAACTTATTTCATTTATTGCTCTTAACACACTCTTTAATTTTTCAATACGACTCATATGACTCTTGATATCACTTTTATTTACCACTCCTTTTGTATGTAAATAAATGGTTCTCTTGTGTGGTAATTCTGGCTCTCTGAGTTTACCGACACAACTACGCTTTGGATTTCTCGTGGTAGTGATAGTACCTCACTACAGTTGAACTTCTCTGTGCACGACTACACTGTTGTGAAGTATTAGTAGTGACAAGCTTTACTACATATTCAGTTGGGCTTTGGCTGTCGTAGTGATCGGACAGCCGGTACGAGTTTCTACAGCTCTGCTCGCAGCCGGTCACGAAAACAGTCAAGCTCAGCTCAATGTAGTAGTGCAGAGGGTCCCTACTGATACAAACGGTCATAGGGCCCAGGCAATAGTAGTAGTGCACAGAAGGTACTTACTGCCATTTATCCCAGGCGTAGTAGTGTAGTTAGTAGTACCGGTACTAATACTAATACACTAACACCCACTAAGAAAAACAATGAAAATGTCTGGCTTTGAGACTGAAAGCTCTCTTCTGGACTGGCCGCCTAACGCTACACACGGTGCACGGGTAACCTGCGTCACTTGTTTTTTTTAATATACTTTCCTTTTTTTTCATTTTTTTAATGCCGATCTAATTACGCCTCTATTTTTTTTTAATAATATATTTTAAATTAAAATAAATATTGTGAAATATTCGAATCTATATTTTGAATTTAAAATAAATTAATACTATAAATTATACTGTTTGCTGAAATCTGGTGTACTTATTTTTATTTAATCTGGTGGACTAAATAAATTCTCGTCGACCCTGGACAACTACTGTACCTACCACGGAAATACTGTTTGTATATTTTGCGCCTTTTTTTTTTTTTGACAAATTGTTGACTCAAGAGCTAGTGTTATACCTTCAACCTGTTATGATCATCTGTCGGTGGATGTTTGAATGTGAATGGTGAGCGTCTTCAGTAGATTAGCTGTTATCTTTCCGGAAAGTGGCGCTGTCCTCCTGATCATTGGTTTCTGGTGGAATAGATTAGAAATGTCAGGGAGCGAAGGGGGGGGGGGGTGAACCTCTTTTTTTTAAATTGAATTTTTAATTTAAATTGTACGTAATTTTATAAAACAGCAAATTTATAATTTTATAATTTTGCTTTTCGCTGGGATTGAACCTTGGTCGTGTGAGTTTCTGTGCGAGCGCTCCACCACTATGCCACGACCCCCCAATGTTACTTTTTATCTTATGTATTGCCCATTATAAACAATCTTATTAAAGTGGGCTTTAGACCAATGTAATCCAAAACTTCATTTTCTGTACACAATTGTACCACAAAAGAAAAAAAATTTTGAGTTTTGGTTAACTATTGTTTAAACTGTAATACGAGTCGTACGTAAAAGAGAAAATACTGTGAAATTCCATCCTTTTTCAAAAAATTGAGACGACAGATATTTTTTGGCAAAATACCAAAACAAAGTAAAATGAAAACATAAAATGCACATGCACACAAAATTTATATGCGTTTTGAATACATTTAACATAAAAATACATCCCTGATCTAATGAAATGTGATGGTTTTTTAAAAAATTTCAAAAAGCAAAGAGACTGTCAAATTTTCATCCATATTTTTTCTCAATTTCGTACAATCTCACACTCTAAAAAAAATTAGCTAGAAATGAGAAAATTTAACCCAAATCAAGGAAATTATGGCTGTCGTATGGCGCCAAAGACATAAATTATTACAATTTAATAAAAAATTTCCTTAAACTTAAGACAGAAGTTTTACTTAATATTATAGTCAGTTTCTCGAGTTTTAACAAAATTTTACTTATATAAAATAAAATTTTCGCTAAAAGACATAAAAATGTATAATAATTCCAGTTCAAAATTATGTGCAACCTTCCTTTAAATCAGTTAATATTTACTTGAATTTAGTTCAGATAAATTTTAGATAATACTAAATTTTAGAAAATTTTTCCTGTATTTTAGTTAAAAAGATAAATTTTTTTTACATATGAGTACGACAATATTTTATAAAAAACAGTAAATTTTTACTTTAATTCAATAAATAATTTCCTAAAATTAGGATAAAAGTGTACTTATACTTATGTATGGTCATTTAAACTGGAAAATGTGAATTTATGTACTCTAAATTAGTTTACACAAGAACCAATATTAAGCAAAACTTCCACCTCAATAGGAATATGTTTCCTCAACAGTAGTAAATATTTCTTAAATTGTAACAAAATCGTACTGAATATTAGTAATTTATTTCCCTGAAATAGAGAAAAATTCTTATAAATAAGTACATATTTTTCTGTTTATTTAGTATATATGTATATACCTTGATAGAAGGAATACATATACAAAATAGTAGTACATTCCAGTGTAATGAGAAATATGTATTATATGCTTATATTTCAGAGAAATATAATTACTTAAATTATTAATTTTTTCAAGGGTTTGAGAAATATGTACTGCTAATTTGTGCAAATTAGTCCATCAATAAATAAAAGTCTTTTAAAGTTACTTTTTTTATTTTTAAATTTATGTTATATGTACATTTATATTATACATATTTATATTAACAATGAAAAAATAAAAGAAAAACATAAACAGCCCAATTCTAAATAAAAATTACCCGGGAGTTTTTTTTCCTCTCCCATTTTGCCCATATAAATTCAATTGTAATTAACTACTGACTTTTGAATTATTAAATTAGTAGTTCTTTTCAGACCAGACCATACACTTTTATTAAATATTTTATTTGTTTATTTAAATTCGTAAGAATATTAAAGTTAGAGGCGCAACTTCTTTAAGGCTGTCTAAACTTTCAGGTACAAATTATAATGCATATAAAGTTTTTTCTTCAAGGCTGGCTAAACCTTGTACATTTGTATGTATTTGTATCGATATATCATCTGGGAATTAAAAATATAGGGATTATTAAACAAAAAGTTCAAATGTACTACATATTCATTTGAACGAAATGACGGCTTTACATTCTTTGCAATACATATTGCCAAACTTTACAAAAAATTAGTTGTCTTGTTTTCGGTGTTGCCACAACTTATATTTTTTGTAATAAAAAATTTAAATTTTTTTAATAGCTATTTGATACTTCTTTATAGTATCCATTGTTAAAACATTCTCATCAGCATTACAATACTAATCTCTCTTATGACTTATAGAACTTTACTATTTTGTTTTGTGAGGTTTCCAAACTTCTAACCTACTTTTTAAAAAATATAAAATTTAAAAAAGGAAGTGTGTAGAACTGTTGACAAAGTATTGACGTTACTACCTAATTAGGCGACAAGTATGGTGACTTTGGGACATTTGACACCATTCTTCCTATAGGGTAATTTCCATTTACATTTTGCACCAACATGTATTTGTGTTTGTGAGTTTTATATACATTTTACCCCTACATGTATATTTGTTTTTGTAATGATTTATAATTTTATGAACATATTTCAGAATGTTCCTAATATATTTGTGTTTGTAATAATAACAGCAAAACCTACTTTAAAAGACTGTAATGATGATTTTGTTTTATAAAAGTATGTATTCGTAACACTGTTCGATATCAAATGCCGTAATTTGCTACCAAGGGGTTGGTAAAGTCTTAAAATGTCAATTAATCCTTAAGTTTTTCTTCTTTTTTTTTATCAAAAATTCTAAATATATCTATATATATGTGGCATTTTGACAAAACACCTTAAGTCGAGATAAGATAGCAAAAAAGTTTTGAATAAAAAACTCGGGGAAAAAATAATTTTTATTAAAAAATAAAATAAACCGAAATTAAAGAAAAAGTTCTTCTATAATACAAAATTTTAAAAACATACACTAAAATGTTTTTTGAATAAAAATTCGTGCCATTAACAAAATTTTTTTCAACTTTTTAAATTTGACTTAGTATGTTTGCGAAAATAACTTGTTGCTCTCGTTGTTTGTCTTCAACTGTGTTATTAAAAAACATTAAAAAAAAAAAATTCTTGTGTTTAAAATAACAAAAACAATAATCACAGCAAAGACTATATAATATAAAGATGTTGTACTCGGTACATTTTGGTTTAAGACAAATTTTGTACAGCTTAATGATGCGTGGGACAAGTGGCAAGGGAAGCAGCGGTGCCAATTTAGCGCGTTTCGCGCTAGATTTAGCGGGATTTAGCCATACAAAACGCGTTTTTTTTTTTTGCCTTAGCGCGCTTAGTAAAAAAGGCGCTAAATTGGCGCGTTTTTAATAATTTTAATAAAGCCAACATTTTCTTTTTTTCATAAATTTTCTAGTACTATATTTTACAACTATAGAAACAATTTTGTATAATTTTATTTAAGTATCAAAAAATCAAAACGCAAGTCACTCAGTATACGCATACATTATTTTTATACTATCAAAAAGTTCCTTATTAATAATTCTAATCAGCAAAATATTAATGCCCTTATTCATAAAAAATATTTTAGGTTTATTGAGGGTTTACTTGACAAGTATTGCATAGAAATTTGTCAAATAAACCCTCAATAAACCTAAAATATTTTTTATGAACACGTGGATTAAAGTTTTTAAATTTTATTATTTGACTGATTATTTGTAATGCTTAAAACATTTAAATTTTTATTGATATACCAAAAAAAATATTTTAACAGCCTTATGTATAATAAAAAATTAGCAGGTCTTTGTACACAGTGGCTATAAGTTTGTCATTCCAATACGTGGAAGTTCTTACTCAAAGGTACAAGGTATTTAATTTTTTGGATTATCTGACTAGTTATCA
Source organism: Metopia argyrocephala (assembly GCA_963576795.1). Classification (NCBI taxonomy): domain Eukaryota; kingdom Metazoa; phylum Arthropoda; class Insecta; order Diptera; family Sarcophagidae; genus Metopia; species Metopia argyrocephala. The sequence goes on along the minus strand of OY756210.1, from coordinate 84,324,053 downwards.
AATAGAGTGTATGGAAAGGTTTAATAATATCAGTATATAGCGGGTGATAAACCTGCCAGTTTTTTGTCCCAAATACTAACGAGTTGCTAATTTTTCATTATACATACGGCCGTAAATGTTTGTTAGTTAGTTTGTAAGAATCTACTTTTTGTAGCTGAATTAAATTTAAAAAAAAATATGCGCGTTTTGGTTACAAAAAGTTGGCACCACTGAAGGGAAGGGAAAAAAATTTGCTCTTTTTCTCATTTTTTGCAAAGATAAATTTTTTGTAGATAACAAATAACGGGGGAGAGCGAAAGCACTTTTATTTTGCTCTCTTGCAAGATAAAGTATTTGATATTATTGTTGTTGTTATTCTTACTGTTTATGTTATTTTTTTTTTTAATGGTTTATTTTCGTTTATTTATTTGGTTTATTTTTTAAAAAGAGAGATTGTTCTTTCTATCAAATGTGAGATTGAAAAATAGAAAGAAACAAGATGACTTTGTAGGTGAGTGTTGGGAAAATCACATTTGTTTTGTTTTTGTAAAAACGAAATTAAATTGATTCGTACCGAGTTTATGATGCCCATGTATGAAATATATATGCCAAATTTTGAAAAACTTAGAAATCTTCTTTCTCTTGTAGTAGAAAATTAGGTTTACAGGTAATGTTAAAAATGAATAATCTTTTACATTTTACTTATTTGTATACTGCAAAACAGAAAAGAAGTTCTTACTAAAATAAAAAATTCAAATTAACTTATGTCCGTATTCATAAAAAATAAAATTGGTTTATAGAGTGCTTATTTGACATATGGAGTAATTGTCAAATAAGTAGTCGCCGTGGTCTAGTGGTTAGTGTGTTGGCTTACAAAGACATGAGCCCTGGGTTCGACACCCAGCTCTGACATCTAAAAAAAAAAAGAAATATGAAAAAAATATTTCTTTCGGCGACTACCTCTCAGCAGTCTTCTGGCAAAAGCTCTGAGAGTAATTAATTGCCATGAAAAAGCTTCTCAAGTCTGTCGTTCGGAGTCGACATTAAACTGTAGGTCCCGGTACTCATGGATAAAAATTTATACACACAACATGAGTGCTGCGAGAAGCTAGGCGATAATCCTGACACAGGGCCGTAAAGGCCAAATATGTATGTATGTGTTGTCAAATTAGCAATTAATAAAACTGTTTAATTTTTTATGAATACGGGCATTAGTTTTTAATAAAACTGTATTATTTAAAGTGTTAAGTTAAAAAAAACGGTAAGAAAATTATTTTTAATTACATGTGCACATTAAACGTTTCGTATACATATATTGTTTGTACTTTAGGATTCAAATTCATCGGTCTCACGAAAAGCTGGCAACAAATGCAGTCTGCCCCATTGCCGCAGACCTAAAAGAAGTTCTCCTAACGTAAAGCAATTTCGTTTTCCAAATATGGACTCACCGTTGTTTAAAAAGTGGGCAGAAAAATGCAACTTTGACGTGCAATTTATTGCAAATTCTTCTTTATTGTTTTTGTGTGATAAGCACTTCTAATTAAAGCTTATTAGGAAGACATTTTTGAGGCGAGGTGCCGTGGCAAGTTTATACTTAACTGAAAATAACGGGGACATGAGAGTAAAAGGAATCAAAGTCTATTCTGAAAATAATTTGCAATTTTTCAGATCTCCGCCTTAATAGCGTAGAGGATCAAAATCGCCTTCACTTTTATATACAAATTGTGAAAAAAATGTAAAAAATGAAGCACTTTACCGAAAAAAATACTACAATATAATTAAATAGCTTAATACAAAAATGCTAACTATTCGTGATTTAAGGTAAAAACATTAGTCTTAGTTACGGTAATGGAAAAAAAGTTACAATTAAAAAAATCCATTGAAAGCGAAATTGATGAGTTGCATATTAATCTACATGAAAAAACGCTTTGTAAAATGCTCATAAAGCAAAACAGAAAATCAAATCCTCGATGGGAAGATCAGGAGAGAAACTTGGCTGAAAGTATTTATTATAGATCCCCCTCTACGTATTTATTTTTAAGAAATACTTTAAAACTGAACCTTCCAACCCTTTCTTCCCAAAGCAGATGGAACGATATTAAGAATTTGCAGCCTGGCAATAATTTATGCATATATATTGTACTGGAAGCAGCAGTTCGTAAAATGCAGCATGCAGAAAAACAATTTAGCCTAATTTTTGATGAAGTATCTATCCGGCGTAATTTTACATATAATAACTCTGCAGATATTATAGACTTAGGTTATAGATGTTATAGATTTATTTAATAGGTAGGATTTATTAAGCTACATAAGTCAAGTTTCGTATTTGGGCAGCAAAATTTTTTCCATTAATGGACTTATTCAAACCACCAAAGGGTATAATGTCTCTATCAGAAGAAATGTTTCAAGATGACATGCTTTTTATTTTATAAAAAGGTGGACACTGTAAAAACCCTTCAGTTCATGAATTCAACATTACCATGGCCAAGCTGTTATCTTTAAAAATAACTCAGTTTACCTAATTGTGAAAAAGATGATGCGGTTATGTTGCCTATAAATTTTCAAAAAATTTCAGAGGATCTTTCAAAAGATGACAGCATATCCCGATGTCAACAAACCTCCGCAGAGAACGCTCTTAATTTCTATGAAGGTAATGAATAATATTTTGACGAAAACAGCGAAAGTTTTAATACCGTTACTGTACCAATTAAATTAACGTCAAGCCGGGTACATAGCGCAACGAATATCTTGCCAAAAATGTCGATTGGATATAATTAAACCCACCCAAATATTGACATACCCCTCCGAAATGTATATAATAAAGTTAAAAATTAAACTGTATCGTTTCGTTGATAATTTAAAACTGTTCTTTATTGGATTAAAAATGAACTTAAGCTAAAATAGAGTTTTGCTTATGATGCAAAAAAAATAAAATAAAAAACAGACAAAATAATTTATTAAAAAAACAGTGTGTGAATTGCCTGTCTAAGCGAATTCACACACAACATTTTGATACAATATTAAACATAATATTATATTACATTAGGGTGGTACTATTTACTTCATATATGACTATATGACTCCTCCACCCTCAGTTTCAGCAGTCACTGCTGAAATTTATTTTTATATATTTTTCTCTTAAATATAAGTACAATACTATTTCTAAGAACTATAATATTATTTTTCTTATAATTAAAGGATACAATTCATTTTGCATTCCATATAGGATTTTTGCCCTCGGCTTCAACAGTTGTTATTGAATGTGTGCTTGAAGGCTTAAATGCGATATTTACATTTACATTTTTATTTCTGTTACAATATTTTTTACAAATCAAATATACTAAAATTATAGCTGTTATTAACACAACTAAGATTATGTTAATCCCATAAGACACGTTCTTATGATACTCTAGTTCTTCGATCTTCTTAATGTTCTCAAATTGGTTCAATTTAATTTTTTCAAAATCGATTTTTTCTTCAAAAACAACTTTTGTAAAATCATTATTTGGGTAGATAAATTTTTCATCTACAGTAATCTTCTTATTTTTACAGGTTGTATTTAATATTTTCAAATCACAATTGTAAAAATTTATCAAGTGGTTTTTATTAAGAACAATATTTCTGTTATCACAATTCTGTGTTATTATCGTACTGTTAGCATTCTTAACTAAAATTAAATCATCGCCGATATTTTCGACACTAGTTACATTATTATATCTCAATTTACAGTGGTTTTTCACAATACAATTTTTACTTATTTTTAATTCACTAAGATATGGATTTCCTTCATAAGTGTAAGTTTTATTTTTAATAGCAACTATCAATTCACTATTCTCGTCAATTTCTAGGTATCTATCGTTTGGTAAGGGTGTGATTAACTTTAGATCTGTTGTAAGAAAATCAGTCGGAATTTTTATTGCAATAACCAGTGAATCATTAACGTAGTTCATTACGCCCATTTTAATTAGTTTAAGCCTAAAATAGTCGATATTAAAGTTTTCTATTTCTTCCGGTGTTAGCACGTCCGGCTGAATAAAGTTATGTCTAGCTGATGCTATATTTGCTTGTATTTGAGAAATTTTACTCTCTAGACTTTTCAATTTAAGTATCTGGTCCATGTACAAAAGTTTCCTCACTATTTCGTTGTTCCGTTTTTTTACCTCTTCAAATGTTCGATTAATTTTGTCTCTGTCGCTTTCTACTGCTTTTCTAATTGTTTGAATTTCCTCGTCGAAATGTGTATTAATTTTCATTTGTTTATTCAAAGTCCCTATAGCGTTATGGGTGTTGGTTTCTGTAATCTTTAGGTGTTCTAAAATTTCCTCTCTGTCGTTGTCGTCCATAAGTCCGAAAAGCCATTTGTAAACGCTTCCAACTCCGTCTATTAAACCCCTCTTTGACCTACCGGATTGAAAGGGCATGATGGATCTAACCTTTGCCGTAATAATCCTAATTTCTTTTCTTAAAATATCCTTACCGTCAACGTCTATCTCTTCTATGTTTACTTCTATTTGTTTTATTATGTTCAAAATTTCCAAAGGACGTATTATATGTAGCACCGTGGTTGCTGCATTAGGCACTTCGATCTTTCCCATTTGGACCACTGCAAAACCAAGGTTTTCTTCAATTCTGCTGACTTGCAGAAGTGCCTGAGCCATCACCACCAACAATGATAGAAGTGCGATCTTCATCATGGGTTTCCTGAAAACGGTATTTACGTTTAACCTGTGTTTTATACTTCCTCTTAAATTTATTGTTATTGGACACTAAGTAATTCCCTTCCGTCCTATAATTATCTACTTTTTTATACTTAGGTTGTGCCTTGCTAACTCTGTAATTTTCTACATATTTGTTTCCAAAATTGCAGTTACTTTCTTTTCCCTGATTTCTGTTTATTGCGTTAGTTCTCGCTATTTTTTCTTGATGAAGTTGTTCTGAAAACTCTTTTAAATCTTCACGGGTTATTAGACTAGTAATGAAGTGTATCGGTTTTGTTTTTGTTGTAGTATGAATTGTGTTATTATATGCTATTATTGCCTTGTGAACTTTGTCTTCCAGATCGCTTTCGTTGTCTGGATCTGCATTAAAAAGGCGTATGTGTTCATTGAGTGTCGAGTGTAGTCTCTCAACGTCCGAGTTCCCAGTTTTCAGGTACGTAGTTGTCAAATGAAAATCTATTCCATTTTCTTTGAGAAATTGTTTAACATTTATTGTGTCGAATTCATTGTCCATCACGATGAGTCTTGGTTTACCTAGGTATTGAAATCGCTTCTTCAATCCATCGATAACAGAAATCCAAGTTCTGTCTTTTAATTTTTCAGCTGTAGCATATTTCGTAAGTTTATCTATGCTTGTAAGGTACATTTCGCTTCTTTGGGGATACCACAGGTCTATGTGCACTATGTCGTTTTGTTTCTCAGGGCTGTCAGTCACATTAAACGCGTGTTTAATGGGGTGTCTGTCAAATTTTGCCGTGTTGCATATTTCACAATTGTTGATATATTTTTGAATTTCCTTTTGTAAATTGGGGTAATAGCAAGTTTCCTTTAAGTTATTGAATACTTCATTTATTCCGCGATGATTATTTCTAAGGTGTTCGGTTTCAATCCTTTTAAGTATAATTTCCTTGTCCGTAATGTCTTCTAACCATATATTGGATCTTAAAATTATCAGCTTCTTGTTATTTGCAAAATACATTCTATAACAATCCTGAAATTTCAAAAAAAGTCTGTCATTTGCACAAAAAATTGCGACAAGTCCCTTTTCTGGGAGGCATTCCCGCATTGTATTCTTTAAATCAGTTTCCTTTGTTACCATTATCGTGTTTCTTATTTTGTTTTTATGAATAATTTTTAATTTTCTTGATTCTCTAGTTGCATAGCCCAGAATAATCTGATTCTTGAACAGATTAATGGGTTTCTCCGTAATCGATATAAAATTCGCATCATCAGTATCTGCACTGTGAATCGTTTCCATATCATTACTTGCATTGGCCTCATCAGAGTTAAACAATTCATTAAGGTTAATAAAAAGTGTTGACTCCGCTTCACTCGGTGTCATATTCCCTTTAGAGTCATATATCATTCTGCTTAAACCATCTGCCACTAAATTTTCTTTTCCTTTTATATATTCGACCACAAAATCAAACTCATTTAATTTTATCTTCCACCGTTGTAATTTTGAATTTGGTTCTTTCATATTATTTAGCCAAACTAGTGGTCTGTGGTCAGTTCTAATTGTAAACCTACGACCATATAAATACGGGCGAAAATATTTTGTTGCCCAGACCATTGCAAGGAGCTCCTTTTCGATCGTGCTATAACGTTGCTCGTGACCGTTCAAAGAGCGACTTGCGTAAGCAATGGGCTTATTGTTTTGCGTAAGTACTGCACCTAGTGCAAAATTGCTCGCATCGGTTGTTAATGTGAAATGTTTTTGGAAATCTGGGTGGGCAAGTATGGGGTCATTTTTTAATAATGTCTTAAGTTTGTTAAATGCTTCTATGTACTCAGGATCGTTTATATTTATTTTGGAATTCTTTTTTAGGTATTTTATAAGATGATGAGCTATTTTGGAGTAGTCTTTGATAAATCGCCTATAGTACCCAGTTATCCCCAGAAATGATTTAATTTGCTTCTGACTCTTAGGTAGTTGAATTTCATCAATGGCTTGGATTTTCTTTGGGTTAGTTTTGATTCCATTTGGTGTAATTATATGACCCAAGAACTCTGTTTCCCTGGATAAAAATTTACATTCATCTGGCTGAATTCTAAGGTTAGCATTCTTTAAACATTTTAGCACTTTTTCCAACGACTCCATATGTTCTTCTAAACTTGTAGAAAAAACCAGGATATCGTCTAAGTAAACTAGGCATATTTTCCCTATGAACTCTCCCAAAATACCATTTATGAGACGTTGAAATGTGGCAGGTGCATTCCGAAGTCCAAATGGCATTCTTAAAAACTCGTAATGACCACTGGCCGTTGAGAAAGCCGTCTTGTGAATATCATGAGGATGCATTTCAATTTGGTGGAAACCTTTTGCCAAATCAATTGTCGAAAAATATTGACAATTTCCCAGCTTGTCAAAAATGTCGTCTATGTTAGGTATAGGGAAGCGATCCTCTACTGTAATGTCGTTTAGTTTTCTATAGTCAATGACTATCCTCCACTTCTGTACCTTATCAGCACCTATCTTTTTGGGTACGACCCAAATCGGGCTATTGTATGGACTGTTCGATTCCTTGATAATGCCATCTTTAAGCATTTCTCGGATCTGTCGATCGACCTCTTCTCTATGAACTTCCGGATAACGGTACATTTTAGAATATATTGGAATGTCATGTTTAGTTTTTATGCTATGTTTAACGTCGTTCGTAAACGGTAGCTTTTCTTTTGATTGGTAAAACACTTCTTTGTATTTTAGGAGGATTGGTCTTAATTTAGATATCTCCTGCTCATTCAAGTGGCTAGTTTCAATAAAGGTAAGAAAATTGTCTCTAACTATTTCGTTGTTTCCTACGTCAATAAAATTTTCCTTATATGAAATGTTGGAGTATAATTCTTCGTGGTTACCCATGTATAGCGGCAATGTCGCGTTCTTAGTGATCAGCTGCCGATTCGGGTAATCAATTACAGTACATAATTTTTGTAGGATATTGTTACCTATTAACCCATCATAACCATTATCCAATTTGCACTCCAAAAATTCGCAATAAACATTTTCAGTTTCAAATTCCTTAAAAAGTGGAAATCTACAAAGATATTCCATTAAAAATATTTTTCCTAAGGCTCTAGCATATAAAGATACTTTCGTCTTCCATTTTGGTGAACATACTCCTCTATTTACAACACTAAATTCCGCTCCGCTGTCAATGATAAAATATAATTTTCTAATTGGGGTTTCTATAACTATATAGGGTAGTTGTTTAGGGCTTCTGTCGAAAAATTTACATTGGAAGAGCCGACTTCCATAGGAACCACACCATCAGTCCTGTTAGTATTTCTACTCTGTCCAGATCTGTAATAGTTTCCAGATTGGTCATTATTGTACCTGTGATAGTTTCCAGATTGGTTATTGTTTCTATAAAAATTCCTAGGTTGGTCATCGGAAACCACACCTTGAAAACCGTTGAAATTCACACTTTGTCCGAATCTCGTACTATTCCCTGTATAATTTCTTGGTTGTCTATTGTTATTATTATACTGTCTGTTATTGTAAGACGAAATGTTATTGTCCCTATAATTTCTGTTCACAGTACTTTGGCTTTGACTATTATTCCTAGGGTTTGTTCTAAATTGAGCATTAGATTTTTCTCTTCGGTATCCAGATGCAGTGTAATTCTGGTGCTTGGCTTCCAGAATAATTTTATACGCTTCTTGTAATGTTTTTGGATCCCTAGCAAATATCATTGTCCTTGTAGGTTCCGGTAGATGATCTCTAAATACCTGCAATGAAATTCTATTAATTTCCCTTGTAGAAAACCCTTCTTCCGAATGAGTCAAGCGCCTATTATGTAGTTGGTTTGTAATTTTAGTAATGTCAAGGTAATATTTCTCAATTGTGGAGTCCATCCTCCACGTTTTTAGTCTGTCCATTAAATCGTTGCTAGCTTGTTTTTCCCCAAAATTGCTAAGAAGTACGTTTTTAATTTCCGACCAAGTATTTACCGTTCCATAACTATGGAGTGTTTCTCTTGTGGACCCGATGCATTTATTTTTTATATAGCCCAAAAGTATTTTCTTGTTATTTTCCTGAAAAACTTCGATTGACGGCAACAAGACTTCTACCTGTGCCAGAAAGTCCGGTAATTGACTGGGGTCTGTACCGTCGAATGTCGGAATTTCCCTGATACAATTCAAAACAAGATTAAATTGATGTATAACATTAATCTCCATTTTATTTCACTCCTATTATTTCACTCCTAAACAAACAAAAAACTTTTAAATTCGGTCCTTTCTTTAACTCAAAACTAAATAAAGTATTTCAAAATTTATTGAAATAGCACATTTCATAGATCTATATATTTTTTTTTTTTTTGATACTTAAATCTATTATTAATTTATATTCGTTTATTAATTATTATTTTTTGTCCTTATGTTGATTTTTACCTTGTTGTTTTCTATATGAAACAATCTTCCTTATGACTGATGATGCTATGCTGCTACTTATGCTGGCGTTGGCGCTGTTATAGTTGTTGTTGCTGCTGATGATAATGGCTTTTAAGAGAGATGTTGTATGCACGTTTCAGTCTGGACGTATGTTCTTCTTTTAAATGATGATGGAACTGTTTTATCTCCGCTTTATTTTCTAGCACTGTTTTTGTTCTTTCTTTTGTATTTGTTGATATCAGTGTCGTTGTATGTAAAAATTAAATTCATTTGGGTTTTGTTAAAATGTTCTGTTTAAGTTTTTCATGTAAATATTTGTTAAAATAATTAACAATATATTGTAATTGCAATTTATGTGTAGTTTTTTTTTCTTTAATTTTAATTAATTTCCTTTTATTTCACCATATTCTTAAACAATTTTCTTTTTGTGCTTTTTGGTCTTACACTTCACTTTACTTTGTTTCTGTTGTTTTGTTCTTTTATTTTTTTTTATTAATTAATTTGTTGTTATTTGATGATTTTTGTTTATAATTTATTCAATAGAAGATGAAGATGTTGTTGCGGATACTTTCGTTAGGATTTGCATAAAGTACACTGTTAGAAGGGGTGACTTTCTAAGATTGTATTTTTTGGTTTGTTTACTTTGATTTTAATTCGATTTTATCGTGTTTGGTTTTGTTTTGCTTTTATTTTGGTTGTTGTTGGTTTTTTTTTATACTTTACTTTTATATTGAGAGTTATTCTTATTAACATAAAAATACACAGACATCAGAATAAAATAAATTATACACTTGCGATATTTTATTTTATTTTATTTTATTTTATTTAAATTTTTTTTATTCTTTTTTTCCTCGTCGCCAATAAAGTTAAAAATTAAACTGTATCGTTTCGTTGATAATTTAAAACTGTTCTTTATTGGATTAAAAATGAACTTAAGCTAAAATAGAGTTTTGCTTATGATGCAAAAAAAATAAAATAAAAAACAGACAAAATAATTTATTAAAAAAACAGTGTGTGAATTGCCTGTCTAAGCGAATTCACACACAACATTTTGATACAATATTAAACATAATATTATATTACATTAGGGTGGTACTATTTACTTCATATATGACTATATGACTATATACATGCGTAAAATTACAATGAAGAATCAGATTTTGAAAGTTTGTGTGGACCATCCGATTTGTTTTTTGAAATATGCAAGATACAAATAAAAGTATTTGAAAAAATATTCACAGAAGACAAAAGCATACGAAATATTAAGCTTTAACTATGGAGGTGAAATATTTTTTCATAGTTATTGACATGGGGTAAATTTTACCACCTTTTGTTTTACCAAAAAAATTAGTCAAAAAAAAATTTTTTTTTTAATAATTTATTTTTAAAAGAACAAGAAAATATAAATATATATATAAATATGATTATTAAAATAAAAAAAATCAGAGATTTAGTATAACAAAACAGGGACTCAACAGCGCTCAACCGAAGAAAATAAATTAAAGAATCTAAGGAGGGGGTAAAATTTACCACCACCTCAGTAGTCAAAGGTTAAGAAAACTATTGTCAAACAGTGCATACAATGCACCAAAAATACAACATATTCCTTTTGGTATGAGGAGAATGACGTATGCTATAAACATAGATTAGAGATGCTGAATCTTCTTGTGCTAACATTACTTCGTAAGCATTCTTCATGACAGACTGAAAACTATAAATCATCGAGTGGTGAGAAAGTCAAAATGTTAACTCATTAAAAATTAATTTAAATAACCTGTCCAAATGTAAAAACATTTTATCTTTATTTCTTTGTAAAAATTTGTATATTATAATAAATGCTTGTTAAAATTTTTATGTTATTTATAAGAAATCAGCATTTCGGTGCGGGTCGATTAATTATTATTTTGTACACCAATAAAACACATATTCTTTACCCTATATAAATATCAACTTTTATAAAATTCATTTTCTTGTTTACTACAAATATTATGTGGTTTAAAAAGTATTAAAAAGAAACAAAACACAAAAAGAACTTAAGAGTGGACTACATATATATGCATACAAACATATCGCACACCCAATTCAAAAGTGGCACAACTCAAAAATTAAAACTACGCATATTAATACATAAACTCGAAAAATACAAATTTTGAGTTGTGTCACTTACCCTGCCATTACACATGAAAGTACTTTCATGAAAGTTCCGTATACGTATTATAAATAAAAAATAAAAAAACAAAAATTAAAAAAAATTTTTATGTATTAGTAAAAAATTAAAAGTGTTTTAAAATTTTCATGAAAGTACTTTCATGTGTAATGTAGGGTTATGAACTGGGTGTGCGATATGCATGTGTACGTCTGCTTGTTATAGCTTATTCTCTTTTTAGCAAAATTTGTCTCCCTTTTTATCTTTCAGAGAGACTATAAATGATTTTATCTTTTATATGGGATTTTTGATAAATCCCATGCAGGTTTTTGCAATGGAAAAAACAATATACTGAGTGCACAATCTTTATATTATATAGTCTTTGATCACAGTTATAATTGAATACTTAATAAAAATACCATACGATTATACAGTTAGTTTAGAATAAAGAAAACAACATTAGGGACGTTCATAAAATTAAAGTTAAATAAGATAGTACATTTTCGATATTAATTAGTAGAAATATAATTATTTGCGGTAGCAGCAGTAGAAACAAAATTTATTACAATAAATATCCTTAACATTACCGCCAGCCTTAAACGGAAGTATTGAAGTTCAATCATCTTTCGGTAGGGGATAAAGTTTGGTTATCAGTCTCTTAAACGTGGACGTCTGCGTCTTCACTGTAGCCACTCTAACAAGTCTATCAGAACCAGCATGGATTTCTATAACACGCCCAAGTTTCCAATAAGTAGGAGGAAAATTTTCTTCTCGTAGTAAAACGATATCATCTTTTTGCAGGTTCATTTTCTTTGTTTGCCATCTCGTTCTAGGCTGAAGGGATAGAAGATAGTCATTAGACCAACGGGACCAAAAATACTGCGTTAATTGGTGTATTTGTCGCCATTTAGTTAGAGCAGATATTTTCATGTGGGTTACATCAACTTCAGGCAAAGCATTCAGTTGTCTGCCAAATAAGAAATGACCAGGGCTAAGATAGGGCAAATCATCGGAGTCAGCTTGTACCAATGGCCTAGAGTTAAGAAGAGCCTCAATTCTGGTTAACAGTGTAGTTAATTCCTCATAGTTAAGTACAGCTTGACCAATTGTTCTTCATACTTTTCACAGTGGATTCTCATGCTCCTCCAAAGTGTGGTGCAGCAGGCGAGATAAAATGCCATTGTACACCCTTAGAAGATAAAAAATTTGAAACATTAGTGTTAAATTCGAAACTTTTTACCGCTTTATAGATTTCGCTGAGTTTCTTAGCAGCCCCTTGAAAATTAGCTCCATTGTCACTATGGATGTGACCACACACTCCTCTTCTTGCCATAAACCTGTCTAGTGCCGCTAGAAAGGCATCAGAACTTAAGTCAGTAACAAGTTCTAGGTGTACCGCTTTTGTAACTAGACAAATAAACACCGCTACATAGGTCTTTACAATCGGTGATTTTTGTCCTTTATGTTGTTTATACATAATAGGTCCAGCGTAGACACAGCCAACCTCATAGAATGGATAAGCAGCATTTACACGATATTTTGGTAAGTCATCCATTAATTGCTCATTATTCTTTACACTGTAGCGATGACAGACTTTACATTGACGATAGACTCGTTTGACTAATTCTCTTATACCAATAATCCAATATTTTTGGCGGAGAGTAGCAATCATCAAGGTTATTCCTGCATGAAGATTGCTTAAGTGACAAGCATGAACAATTTTAGAAGTATTAGGACATTCTTTAGAAAGAATGATTTGATGTAACGGTAAATCTGCTTTGGAAAGTTTGCCTCCCACACGTAATACACTACGCTCATCTAAAAATGGTGATAATTTTCCCAACTTGTTGCTAGCTATAGGAGCATTTTTCTTTATATTATTTATGGCTTCAGAAAAATCCAAATTTTGATAGCATCTATATAAACTATACTCTGCTAAGAGCAATTCATCAACATGCAGTGGTAAATTATGTTTAGGCTTAGATTTAAAGAATTGTATTGCCCTATAACAGTATGCTAGGACTCGAATCATTCGTCGAAAATTAGATATTCGCTCATTTAAATTAGTAAATACGTGTGGAAACATCGTTTTTTTCAATATGTAAAGCAAATGATTTACTCACTTGTAACTCCTCGTCAGTGTGAATATCTTTAAGTGAATATGGCCAGTCATTGCAATTTTTCATTATGAAAGGGGGGCCTATAAACCATAGGTGACTAGAACTAACACCTCTGCTAACGCAATCATCTGGATTGATTTTAGTAGGTACATACCTCCATCTGATATCAGGAAGTATTTCTAGTATAAACCCAGTTCGATGAGCTCCATTTACTAGGGTGGGATGACAGCCAGGCCAATACAGTTTTACTATTTGACTAACAAGTAATATCTTTCGTCTTTATATTCAGCACAGATATTAAATACTCAAAAAGTTGGGCCAGAAGATAGGCATTACACAATTCCAGCCGTGGCACAGTTAAAGGTGCCACATTTGTTTTAGCCATCACGTTTGTAGAAACTATACCATCTGATGATATTTTGCGACAGTATACTACCGCGGCATATGCTGATTTGGAAGCGTCACAAAATCCATGATATGTTACCTCAGATTCTATAGAAAAGATAATTCGTGGAATATGAATATTATCATATGAATATTATCATATTCCACGAATTAGCAAATGAAATTCGGAAAACAATTGTTCATATACAGATCTAATATCATTAAGGAGTTGGTCGTCCCAATTTAATTTTAATAATCAAAGTTTTTGAATAATAATCTTAACTGTTATAATGACAGGTGAAATCCATCCAAGTGGGTCAAAGATTTTTGAAATTTCAGATAACAATTTCCTTTTAGTCTCAATGCTGTAGTTTTTATCTTTAACTTTAAATGAAAAGCAGTCAATAGTAGGATTCCAAACCACCCCGAGAAAGCAAATAGTAATATCAGTGGGGATTTTTACAATGCTCTCTAATTAATCACTCTCTGGTATTTTTACTAAAACTCGACTGTCATTAGAAGACCATTTTCTCAATAGAAAGCCGCCAGCCATAAGCAACTCATTTATTTGTTGTCCATTGAACAGCCACTACAAACCACCCAACCGAAGGCTGTATTTTGGGCAAGTAGATTGCCGCTTTTCCAAATACTACCTTGCCTCATTAGTAAGAAAAATTAATCAAACCCAATAATAATATCAATATTTTTTGGTAGATTAAATTTATTATCAGCCAAAGGAAGATTTTTTAATTCATTATAAGAATTAAATATTAATTTTGAACATGGCAACTTAGATGTCAAATTATTAAATTATCAATTAGAACTTTACCTCTCGTTACTTCAGCCTGGAAGTTACCTAGTCCACTTACATATATTTTAGATGGATTTCGAGTTAGATTTAAGCGTTGGGCACACTTTTCTGAAATTAAAGTATTTTGACAACCAGAATCTAATAATACATAACAACTTTGATAATGTCCCATATTACCCTTAAAAACAACCCTGGCAGTTGGCAACAGCATATTTAAAAAATTTACATCATTTGATGATGATCAAATTCATTGAAGAATCGGTTGACATAACAAACGTTTAATCGGCGATGTTTGACTTTTTACTTGAAACACTTTCTTGGCCTTTTACCTTAGTTATCGGTTACAACCCTCGAGGTGTGTTTCGTTTCGTTGTCGTGTAGAAATCTCCAAACTAGGGGCATATTTTCTTCAGCACATGGTTACATAACATGGTTTAATATGGTTCTGTATCCTATACCTGTCATTGTATCTTTTACAATATGAATTGGGCCCATACCTTGCCCTGAAAAACATCCCCATACCATAATATTGCCGCCGCCAAACTTTATAGTCTTATTTGTATACTTTGGATCGAATCTCTTTCCCTCTCTTTCTCTCTCCCATCACTGCCTCTTAAATTGTATTTGGATTCGTCGGAAAAGAGGACAGTATTCCATTTCTGTATCGACCAGTTTAAATGATCTCCTGCAAATTGTAGACGAGCAGAACGGTTCTTTTTAGAAATTAGTGGTTTTTTCACATGACGATATCAACCAAGACCAGCCTCATTTGCCTTGCGACTAACTTTTCAAGAACTAATTTCTAATTTTAGACTATTTAGACTCGAGGAGTTATTTTTGAAATTTCTTGAACTCTCTTGCTATTAAATTATCTTGTCTATGAGTGGTCTTACGAGGTCTTCCACCTAAATGTTGAACCGAACCGAACCGGTCCCACGAAATTTCTTTATAATTTTTGAAACTGCTGAATTATTTTTTGAGTATTTGTTACAGATACCTTTTTGTTTTAAACCAGCTTTAAAATCGGTAATTATTTTCTTCACAAATCTTAACTTTAGCCATTTTCGTTAACTTTGAAGAAAAGCAATTAT
This sequence comes from Metopia argyrocephala, assembly GCA_963576795.1. Lineage (NCBI taxonomy): Eukaryota > Metazoa > Arthropoda > Insecta > Diptera > Sarcophagidae > Metopia > Metopia argyrocephala. The sequence goes on along the minus strand of OY756210.1, from coordinate 84,308,412 downwards.
GCGAAAAACTTTGAAAAAGAAATTGTAAAAAATTACCAGAATTTAAAAACAAAATTAAATAACTGTAAACGGGATGTTTCTTACATCATTCTTTTAAATATTCTTTTCGTTTTACTCTTCTTTCTTGCTATCATTCCATTGTTTTGTCAGTAGCGAAATAATGAACATTTTTAATTTTGTTCTCTTTCTTCAGAATTTAATTAATTATGTTGTTTATTTTTAGTTAATTTATATAAAGAAAAGTATACAAGTAAAATACTAAAAAATTTTTTTTTTAATTTTTAAAAAATATTTTAAATTTTGCGCCACTTGCGGAATATTAGTAAAAGTTTCCATTGTTTTGTCAACCACTGTATATCAGATGTCAGGACAATATTGCAAGCACTTTTTCTAATTTGTTAGCAGCCAAAAGCAAGGTTGCTTCTATTCAAACCATATCTTTACCCCGATTGGAACTCAATGGAGCGTTATTATTGGCGAATCTGGTCAATCACATTATTTCTAATTTGAATCTTGAACCCGAACAAATATATCTCTGGACTGATTCGACAATAATTTTAAGTTGGCTATCGAAACCACCATCTTCATGGGAAATATATGTAGCGAACAGGATATCAAGAATCCATAGTTTGACACCGAACGCGATATGGCGACATATTCCAACGAAGGATAATCCAGCTGACCTTGGCACTCGTGGCTGTAAACCTATCGAGCTCGCCACTAACTACCTTTGGTGGCACGGACCTTCTTGGTAAATTAATAAACCCCCAGAAACTTGGCCCAAAAAATACCTCAATAATTTAATTGTAAAACCCGATGAAAACATCTCGCTACACGCGCAAATCGAAACCATAGATGTATTGGACAATTTCTCATCATATAATAGGGCGCAGCGTGTAATATGCTACATATTCAGATTTTTCCACAATTGTAAACTGAATAATAAAGAGGATAACGACAAATGTTCTGATCACAATTTATCCCAGCAAGAAATAAAATTTGTTAAATGTCGCTTAATTTCGTTGGCTCAAAGAACGTTTTACCGTGAAGAATATGAGAACCTAATAAACTCGAAACCAATTTCAAATAAAAGTATTTTGAAACCCCTAAACCCCTTTATAGACTCATCCCTAATTTTACGTGTCAGTGGCAGATTAGCCCATTCATGTCTCTCTTATAATTAACGGTATCCCATAATACTACCAGGGAACTCTAGATTCTGCCACTTATATCTTAATCACCTCCACAACTTTCTCGTCCACGCTGATTGCAATCTAATGTGTAGAATGGCACAGACAGAGTTTTATATCTCAAGATTAAAACCCAGAATTAGAAAAATAATACATCAGTGTAAAAAATGTCTGATATATAGACAACAATGGAGTCATCAGATAATGGCTCCTTTACCTCCGGAGAGATGTATTTTATCCCTACCATTTCAAATAACAGGCATTGACTTCGCTGGCCCATTTGAAGTAAAATCATCACCATTACGAAAAGCACCCATTACAAAAGGTTATGTAAGTGTATTTGTATGTTTCAGTACAAAGGCAATACATCTTGAACTAACCTCCGCATCATTTCAAGCTGCATTTACTCGTTTCGTCGGGAGGCGAGGTCTACCCAAAAGGGTAGTAACCGATAACGGAAGACATTTTCTCGGTGCCAGCAGAGCACTCGAAAAAGAGTTTTGTGCCTTTGTAAAACAAACATCCCAAGATATAGCTAAAAAATACATTACCTACGGATTTGAATGGAAATTTATACCACCCCACGCTTCTCACATGGGAGGTTTATGGGAAGCAGCCGTGAAAAGCTTCAAGTACCATTTTAAAAGAGTTATCGGAGCTCAGAGACTGACATTCGAGGAATTCACTACTATCCTTGCAAGAATTAAGGGAGTATTAAACTAACTCCCAATATCTGCATTATCAGAAAACCCTATGGACCTAACAGCTCTAATTCCAGGCCATTTTTTCAAAGGCGCCCCTATGCTTGCCTTCCCTGAGCAAAATTGCGAAAATTTATCTATAGTTAACCAATGGGAAAAATTAAAGGCTATGCATCATCAGTTCTCGCAACGCTGGAAGTCAGATTACCTCATGTCGTTGCATATACGATACAAATGGAAGAACACTGTTCCCAACTTGAAAAAAGAAGACCTCGTAGTAGTAATGGATGATTCACTTCCTCCCCATGATTGGCGCTTAGGAAGAATTGAAACAACTTTCCCTGGCCCAGACGGAAATATACGTAGCGCCGAAATTTGCTTAGCTACTAGAATTGTAACCCGACCGATAGTAAAATTATGTAAATTACCCTTTCTAAAGGATTGAATCGACTCGCATTATTTTCCTTTGATTTATTTTCTTGCTAAACCCTATTTCACTCTTTTATTTTCAGAACACAAGATAAGTTGAATTCGACATTTAAATTCACAAACATCCCCTTTTTCACATTCATTTACACCTTTAACACTCAAATGTCCCAATCATTTCTCCTTTTCTATTTATTATTGTTTTTTATATCTCCAGGAGTCCGCAAAATTGCAAAATCTGCTTGAAGAAGAAGCGTAAACTGTATAACTTTGTATGCGCACTCTGTAAAATTCCGCATCCTCTTCGCGTATGTCATAAATTTTTAAGGATGACGGTTGAGAAGAGAGAGGAGGTGATCGACAAGTTCGGCTATTGTAGCAATTGCCTTGCCAGCAGCCATGATTTAAGATCACGTCACTCCATGGACACATGCAGTAAATGTGGTAGGTTTCATCATACTCTGCTACACCCCAGTCCAAGGCGTTCGAAAGGCATTCGAACAGAAGATTTGCGTCAACGCCGACGTCAACATCATCAACGTTATCATCCGAAAAAACAATCTGAAAAAAAGAAAGCACCCGAAGCCGCAGCACCATCTTCAAGTTCCAACCATGACCAGCCATCAATATCTAAATCAGCTGAGAACCAGAAGGCCATCATCGATGCTATCCGATCGCTGGCCACCACCCCTAGTTCTGGCCATGAAAAATCGTCCTCTTGCTGAGGCGGCGGCATGTCCAATTTACATTGACCAATATCTTTTATATTTGCTTTTTCTTTTATATTGAATTGTATTGAATTTATTTCATTTATATACATGTATACATTGTAGTCGCCGTGGTCTAGTGGTTAGTGTGTTGGCTTACTAAGACGATAGTGCCGGGTTCAAATCTCAGCACCAACATCTTGAAAAAAGAAATATGAAAAAAATATTTCTTTCGGCGACTACCTCTCAGCAGTCTTCTGGCAAAAGCTCTAAAAGTAATTAATTGCCATGAAAGAGCTTCTCAAGTCTGTCGTTCGGAGTCGACATTAAACTGTAGGTCCCGGTACTCATGGATAGAAATTTACACACACAACATGAGTGCTGCGAGAAGCTAGGCCGTAATCCTGACACAGGGTTGTAAAGGCCAGTTATGTATGTATGTACATGTATACATTTATGAATTACAAACCTATATATTATATATAAATGAATTTTGAAATCGAATATTGCAAACTGTTGCTAATTGTTTAGACTATACTCGCATTATTAAATGACATTGTTTATTAAACTGCATTGTACATTTACTATAAATATAAGTGCCTAAATTATCTTCCCTATGCGCTGTTTGTGTGTGTGTTCGTTATTTTGTCGTTAATTTTGGGACAAATAAATTTTCATATATTTCTATTTCCATAACAGAAAGATTTTTAACATTCACTTGTCAACCACCAAACCATCACAATCATCAGAAGGAAGACAATTTGGCAATTTGGAGCCTTTACTAGAAATTTAAGGTTTTTTTGGAATCATAATATGTATGTATTTTTAATATAATTATATAATATGTAACACAACTACATATATATAAAAAAATACTTACCTCATACATATTTCATATTAATGTTATAATTTAATATACATACATATACATGCATACCTATGTATGTATGTATATGCAAATATAAATTTCTTTATTTGAAAAGAATATTCCTCAATTTAATTTTTTATTTTTTCCTTAAACCATAAATCCTTACAGACTAAAGATTTATTACAATTAGGAATTCAAAAATAAAATTAATTTCTTTTTCATGAGTTTATTACTCTCAGATAAATAAATGGCAATACGGCGAAAAGGATCATTATTTGCATAAACAGATCTATGATAGTTTAACTTTAGTAGTTGAAAGTTTCGTGTAGGTTTTGTTGGAACGGAGAAGTTTATTTTACTCAGCAGAAATTCAGAATCAACGTCACCGCGAATTAGTCCAAGAAGGAAAGAAGCGCTTAGCATGACTCGACGACTTTTTAAAGTAGGTAGTTTAATAACATCAAGTCTACTAGTATATAAAGGCAGTGCGAAAGAATTTCATCCTAAACCTCGTAAACAAAATAACAGGAACTGCTTCTGAACAGATTCAATACTGTCAATGTAGATGGTATAGCAAGGATATAAGCAAGCATATAATCGATCCATACTCAAGTATTGGACGAACTAAAGATGTATATAATTGTTTCGTTATATAAGGGTCGGAAAACTCTTTGGACCAGCGTGTCATAAAACCAAGCACACCGTTAGCTTTATTAACAGTTAAAGCTATATGATCACAAAAATTCAAAATACGAAGATCCATAATGTTATTCACTTCTTCAAGCATTGTACCGTTGATATAGTAAGTAGTGGCCAATTTATTTGTTCTGAAGAATGACATGTATTTACATTTTTTAATATTCAATTCCATTAAATTAATTTGATGCCAGTGGAAAAGTTGATCAATATCCGATTGCAGCAAAATCTGATCACTAGAGCTGTTCAGAGTCTTAATAATTTTTACATCATCGGCATACATAAGAATTTTACAATTCAAGATGACAGAGGGCAAATCAGCAGTTCCTCTATAATTTTATACATCTGTTCTACTACCACTTTTAAATAAAGTAGTGATAAATGACTTTTCCATATAGATGGTAAGTAACCCAACTCTATAGATTTATTAAAGATTGCAGTAAGTGGATAGGCTAATAATTCAGCACAGTTCTTTAAAATACAACTTGGTACTCCATCCGGGCCAGGAAGAATTAATATATGGTATATGTATGCCAGCTGAATGGGACATCTCGAAGGGATAAGGAAAATTATTATTGTACATTTTAGTAGAATATGTTGAGGAGAAGAATTTAGCAAACATATTGCAAATCTGCAAGTCATCCTCCGCATTGGTACTTCCAAATTTTAGATACTTGGGGTAGGTAGGAACTCGATGTTCAGAATTTATGAAATTATAAAATGATTTAGGATCAGTTTTCAGATTTGATTTAATGCGAGTAATATAGTAATTATAAGCCAATCTATTAATTAATTTATACTTAGATCCAGCGTTTAAAAACTTCAAAAACTTACCATTGTTTTGACTGCTGCTTCGACTTTGACTTTTAAAAAATTAAACAGTCGCAGTTAAAGTAGAAGTTAAAAACGAATATTAATAAACAATGAAAAACTTCAAACGCCGACAAGTTCGCAAGTTTTTTGTTTGATTGACTTTAACTGTACGTTAATGCCGAAGTTAAAGGCAAAGACAAGTTTGAAAGTTTTTCGTTTGATTGACTTCAACTGTAGAAGAAGAAAAAACAAAAACTGCAATAAAACCAAAAACTGTCGACACATATATGTAATACATACATACATATTATGTATATGTGTGTATACGTACGTATGTTTATTATCTGCATTGCCAAACATAAGCATTACATTGTTTATTTTTTTGCCTTTAACTTCGGCATTAACGTACAGTTGAAGTCAAACGAAAAACTTCCGAACTTGTCGGCGTTTGAAGTTATGCGTTTTGTTACAGTTTTAGTTTTTGTATTTTGTCTTTGCCTCTAACTTCGGCATTAACGTGCAGTTAAAGTCAATTGAACAAAAAACTTGCGAACTTGTCGGTGTTTGAAGTTTTTCATTGTTTATTAATATTCGTTTTTACTTCTACTTTAACTGCGACTGTTTAATTTTTAAGAAGCGCAAGCTTAAATAACTTCAAAAACTGTAAGTTTAAACACTAAAAACTCGCAGTAATTGAAAAACTTCACGACTTTTGCTACTTTGACTGCAGCTTTTTCAAACACTGCTTAGATCGTGCAATAGAATTGAGTTTAAAATCAACAGATGAGCCAGTACGTTTACATACCCTGTAGAATTTATTCTTCCTATTTTTTGCAGTAATTAACCAATTATTATTCCATGGCGGACCTTTATTATAACGGCAAGTAATTCTTGGAACAGTTTCCGAGATGCAGCATTGTAAAACAGCATAAAAGTTCAATACCATTTCATCAAGATTAGTATCAAATCTGATCCAATTCCAGTTAACAGCAGATAACAAATTTTATAAGTTTAGTATAATTTACTCTAGAAAAATAGTAGGCTTTCCTGCTTTTAAATAAATTTCCTTCTGTAGTAGAATTTTTGAAGTGAGAATAAATTTCAATATTCAAAGTAGGATGATGGTGAAAATCAGGATATGTAATAGGAAGTGTTTTCTGTATAGAAACATCAATCGGCTGATTAGTAAATACCAGGTCTAAAAATTTGCAAAAGGTGTTGTGTATGAAGTTGACTTGAAAAAGTCCATAGATATAGAGCGATTGCGTAAATTGATTTGATACAGTTGGAATTAAATAACTAAGTTCCTCAGCTTTATTCCACACAATATTTAGAAGATTAAAGTTTCCAAGAACTACAAATATATCTGACGATTTCGATAGTTGTAATACAGAATTAATGGCAGAAATATGCAAATCGTAAATTCCAGAAGAAGAATTTGGTGGGATGTATGAGCAAGATATGAATAAAAATGTATTAAGGAGCTTAATTTTGACAGCAACAAATTCAATGTTGTCACTTTGTGACAGCACAATACGTTCCCAAGGAAATAAGTTTAAAATTCCACTAAGAACACCACCACCTCGCCTTTGCTGTCTATCGCATCTAAATATCTGGAACTACATACATACATAATTGGCCATTACAACCCTGTGTCAGGATTACGGCCTAGCTTCTCGCAGCACTCATGTTGTGTGTGTTAATTTTTTCCCATGAGTACCGGGACCTACAGTTTAAAGTCGACTCCGAACGACAGATTTGAGAAGCTTTTTCATGGCAATTAATTACTCCCAGAGCTTTTGCCAGAAGACTGCTGAGAGGTAGTCGCCGAAAGAAATAATTGTTTCATATTTCCTTTTTTAAAGATGTCGGAGCTGAGATTTGAACCCAGCACTATCGTCTTCGAAGCCAACACACTAACCACTAGACCACGGCGACTACAAATATCTGGTACTTTGGACATAAAATTTCAGCATTATTGAGCGGGACATTTTTCACAGCAAAGTGAATAAATTTAATAATAATAAATAATATAATAATAAATGTATTTTATTTATAATGTACACAATCAAGATTATTTCTTTAAAAAATTAACATTTTAAAATAATGTAGGCGATAATGCACATGTTTTTTCAATTAAATAGGCACACCTCTAAATTATACCACTTATTTGAAAGAAAACGACTGAATAACTGGAACAACTAAAATAATACTTCTTAGATGATAAAAATAAGCAAAACGAGTTATATAAAAATATACATAGCTGTAGTATTCTAGATAATGAAGACAGGGATTCCCACAATATATTCGTGGTCGGTAAAGGTATCATCTGGGAACCGATTTTTGACAAAGCGAGATTGTGAAAAATTTTGAGTTGTGACTCTTTATGATTTCGTGTACTATTTCGTTCTTTTGCGAGAAGGGTGGCAGAATTAAAAAAAGCGATTCTGAGATAAATGTACTTAAATATTTTAATTTAGCCAAACTGATAGGAAAAGCACAAGACACTTCTGGGGGTCAATTCTGGTTCTGTGAAACAGAGAAACGAAAAGTTTTTTATCATTTTCTTTTTCATGAGTATTTTTCGTATTATCATATCACAATTACACTATTTGCGATTCTGGTGCATGTTATGAAAAAATTGTTTCATTCCAAACGTAGTCGTGAAACTTTTGCTTGTATATTATTGAAATTTTATGTCAAAATGTCAAAGCAAGAGTACGAAGTCAACCGATTGAAGGAAGCGTCTTACCCGCCATATCTTTTTTTTTAACTGCTTCGAATTTTACTGATACTGTTTTTAGATATTAATAAAATAATAATAATATAACAAACAAATATGTATTTCATTGATACCACTTTCAGTTTAACACGTTCGCAAATACATGCGTTTACGTATATACTTTCAAATCGTAAAATAAATTAAATCAACGCCGACTTGTAATGTGGACTTTTTTGCCTGCACTAATTTATTATCGTACATGAAATGATGATAAATTAAGGGACGATTGTTATGTACCTAAAAGTATAGTCGCACACTAAGAACTTGTTCATAAAAAAGTTGCGATAATTGTTGCTATTCGCTCGTGGTACTCAGGTATTTACAAATTATCTAAATGTATAAATATATGTACATACAAAAAAAATTTAAATGACTTTGTGTTGCATATATGTATATATGGGCAATTTCAAAAATTTTCGACATTTAGATATTTTTTTTCCAATTTTTTTTTTTTTTGGATGACACGAATGACGCTTTGGTCAAAACAGTTCGCGTTAATCATTTATTGCAAACGGCGCGAAAGTTATGGAGGTTTTAAGTTAAAATTTCTTTAAAAAAATTTAAAGTTAAATTTATTGGTTTATTTTAATAAATGTTATATGGGTGCATGAAACTCATTTCAAATTCATCAGTGCACTCCAAATTCATCAATGCACTGATAAAATACATAAAAAATATCAATTATAATTAAAATTCCTTAACATTAAAAAACGCAAATTTTTGCAAAAATATGAATGTTTCACCGATTGTTATAATGTGTTTATATAACGCATAACTAATTTACAGAAAAACAATGTTTTGACTTGCAAATTATATAAGAATTATTTTTGAGGTTAGGATTTTTTATTTGATCTGTAAAATTTAAAATCATGAAAATTTTTTAATGCCTATTCGGTTTTATTATCAAGCTTAAAAAAACCTTTCATTTGGTGTCAATCACGGCGGAATCTATACACAACTGCAGATGTCACAAAGCAAAATGTGTTTTTTTTTTTTTCAAAGATGTTTGTATATTTTGCGCCTTTTTATTGTTGATGAAACAAGTTGCTGTAAATTTGTCCAAATTTGAAGAAAAATGCCGCTGTACCCGGTAAATATGGACTGAATTCTACCGTATTAATATATGATCTTTAGTTCACCCCCGCACTTCATTTCCAATACTTTACATTGATTTTAAACCACTGATTAACTAAAAAAAACGCGAAACAAAATCATGAAATTTCGCAAAAGTTTTATTTTCTTTATAAAATTTTTGCGTATCCAAATATTTTAACAACTTCTTGACGTTGAGGTGCCATTTACTAAGAAGTTTAGATCACGCAATACATAAACCAGTTTTAAATAAGATTGCAAATGCCTGGCGAGAAAAACTGTCATTTTTGACAAATTTACACCAATTCTATAAAAGTTTGAGGTCATCGTTCTCAGCAACTAGCAGCCTGACTGAAATACTGTTGACGAAATGCAATTTTCTTGAACGGCGCAAAAACGCTATAAAAAAAACTGCGAAAATTAAAAAATTGGAAAATTTTGGTTTCAAAAATGAACCGCTGTACAACTTTTTCCCAAATAGTAGTATGGGCATAACTTTTATAGTCTAGTGACTCTATTTTATATCAGTGAGTATCGGAAGTTTAAAACTAAACCTAGAAAAGTGATGAAATATGAAGAAACTCTTGTAAATTTCAAGCCTTTTTTTGAGTTTTTCGATATTTGAGTGCCCATAACTTTTAAAAATAAAGAACTGATGGTCTGAAATTTTGAATTTCCCAGTTTTCTAGTGTGGCCTACCATTCCCTATTGACCGTTTTGGTCAGTTCGAAAAACTGGAGAAATAATAAGCATCTGAACTCAGTTTCAACAAATGTTGAAAATTTTTGAAATTGCCCATATATATGTATATATATATATATACATATATATATATATGTACACAGGGCGTCCGCCGGGAAGGTATACGACTTTGTTTTGTCGCCATTTTAGTAAAGATTAATCTTGACGGTTCATATTTGGCAATCGTGAAGTAGAGACGTGGCAAATTTATTATGGAGAAATATGAACTGGCGGACACCCTCTACATATGTATGTACATACTTAATTTCGTTTTGAAACTATTTTTTTTTTTTTTTTTTTGATAAAGTTTTTAGTTGTAGGTATGTAAATCTTTTTCAATATGAAATGTGTATGTATGTATGTTAATGTTTATTTTAACAACCGCAATTGCATACATAGCATTTGTATATTTGTTCAACTAAGTAATTGCTATCATAAATATAAATTGATATTATGTTTTGTGCTGTTTTTTCTGTTAAAAAAATTAATCAGATTTTTGCTGGATACAAAATTGCAACTATCGCCGATTGATTTTTGTGCTGCCGGTTTCACCGCTACCGCCGTCACTATATTTGTTTGGCTCTGTGTTCTAGTACAAACAAAACACCAATGTGACGCCATACTTGTTTTGGTTTTTGAAATAAATACACGAGTATTAAATATTATATTAAAATAAGAATATGACGGATGCAATTATTTTATTCGATTTTATTAAATATTCTTTTTTATTTTTGCTAGCACGCTTTCCTTTTGTTGGTTTTTTAATGTTTTTAAATCTCTATGTTATTTTTTCACATAAACATTTTCTGTACAAACTTGTTACACATATGAAACAATTTAGACAGTTAGTTTCATAGTTACACAAAACACGAATCAGCACTCTTGTGAAACTGTGAAAGTATTTTGTTTCATTCCACTTGTTGTTACATGAAAAAATGATGTGTATCTTTTAAGTTTTGCACAAAACAAGAATCAATAACGCTGTGTAACAGTGAAAAAACTTTTCATTTCACCGTTTCACAGAACAAGAATTGACCCCCTGGTCACCACTCAGTAAAAAAAGTTATAAAAATAAAATTTTTAGAAATCGCTCTTTTGCGAGAAGAAAATGTATTTTTGTCTCTTTTTTCATTGAGTGGCGACCAAAAATGTCTTGTACTTTTCGTATACGATAGGCTAAGTTAAAATCTTTAAATGCATTTATCTCAGAATCGCTTTGTTTGAGTTATGCCACTCTTCTCGCAAATGAGCGATATCATTTAAATTACAGTTCGCCTCATATTTCTGCATTTTTAACTTAAAAAGTTTGTTTTTTGAGTTATGTCAAGTATATACTTAGTTATTTTTTAACTGAATTTGTTATTTAAGATATGTATTTCTACTTTTTTTCAATTCAACTGGATTTCCCCTTTTTTTTAAATTTTACTAAAATAAACAAGGACGGACAGCACAAAACACAAGTTTACACGACCGGCGATAAACTATTACTGATATTCTCGTAGAGATAGTCTGTAAGAATTGTTACTCGTAGTTCATAGTCTTTATATAAATAAAATGAATTCAATAGGCTAAATTTATTAATAACAAATTTAAAAAAAAAAAATATTTTTATTGTTCAAACAACTTTTTGACAAACTGTATATACACTGGTGCATATTCCTATAAACGCACATGAGTTTTTTAAAGAATTTTGAAAAAATTGGACAAGAACATATTTAGTGGGAAAATAATATTTTTATTAAATCAACTAAGACTTCATTTAAAACATTGTTAACTAAAAACTTTATTTGTACATATTTCATTTTATATTTTTTAACTTAATTTTAGAGTTTAGTTGCCATTTTTAAGGGTATTTTTCTATAAACGCACTTAAATTTATCAGTCTCTATAGTAATATTAGTAATGGGTGGATGATCCTTTGTTTTGGATTACCTCAAAAATACGGTCTGGCATCGATTCCACTAATTTTTTAAGGAGATCGGAATCAATTTCCTCCCAGGCTTGCTTTATTTTAAGTTTAAGTTCTGCTAATGTCATTATGGTTTCGTTTTGGGCATTATTGGAATAAACTCTACGGGCCATGTATCCCCACAAGTTCTCCATTGGGTTTAGGTCCGGACTGCAAGCCGGCCAGTCCAACAGAGGTATGCTGTGTTCGTTAAACCATGATCTAGACTGTTTTGAAACGTGTATTGCAGCATTATCTTGCTGGAATATGCAATCTTTATCCATTTTTTCATCCATAAAAGAGAGAAGAGCATCTTCCAACAATTCATTATAAATTGTGGTGTTCATTTTCGTTGGAACAAAACAAATTTTAGATTTGCCAACTGCAGAAAATGCGGCCCAAACCATAACACTGCCACCGCCGAAATTACGTTTCGACAACCGCACATCATTTGATCACAAATCGTGCCAATAACATGAGTATGAGTCAGGACCGTCTAAATTAAATTTTTTTTCGTCCGAGAAAATTACCTTTTTCCACTCCTCTGCCCATTTCATGTATTTTCGGGCGAATTTTAAACGATTTTCTTTATGGTGCTTTTTGAGCATTGGCTTACACTTGAGCTTTTTCCATTTTATGTTTTCATCTTTTCGTAAAATGTGAGCAACGTGTTTGGAAGTCACAGGAAGATTTAGTTTGTTCTTTATATATTTGTCTAGAATTCAATTTGTTACGGGTTGCTTCTTGTTTTATAAGATTAATCTGTCCTTTTGTTAATTTTATATTTCCCTTTGTAGGCTTCCGAACACCATAATTCTGTCCACTCCTAAAGAAATTACGCACCCCACTCTCGGAACGTTTAATTTTACGACCAATTTCTCTATTGGAGCATCCTTGGTCATGAAAAAATTTAATTTGGATATTTTCTTGATCGGACAAAAAAGTTCCTTTATAACTGTTAAATTTATCAATTAAATGAGAAAATTTTGTCGTAAAATGGAGATATTGTCATTTAAAACATACCTTTATTTAAAAGAATAAAAAATTTATAATATTTTATTTTTGGTATTTTTTTTAAAGCAATTTTCACGTCTGCGTTTATAGAAATATTCCACCTAAAATAGCACCAAGAACATTTGTTCGCATAAATAAAGCAAACAACAAGACTAAGAAAAAAATTTTGTTAACATTAAAAAAAGTGCCGTTAAATTGCCTCTCATTTAATAAGTTCAGATTTACTTTTGGATGAGAACAACAAAGATAAAACAAAAATTGAGAAAAAAATTAAATGCGTTTATAGGAATATGCATCAGTGTATTATCAATTATTCAAAAACAAACCATAACTTCTAAGTCATGCATTGACTTATTTAATATTCTATTACGAGTGATCAACTTAAATATTCACTTTTGCAAAATAACATTCATACGTATGTTAGACAGACACTCCCAAACAAACTAATAATTTGCATTTGTGTGTAATAGAAAAAGAAAATAAAATTTAGACTTTTTTTTATTTTCTTTGGTATAGGAATACGAGAAAATAAAACATATTACAACAAAAAACGCTATACCTCTTACTACTATACGTTACTATAACTTAGATAAAGATTCTCATTACCTTAATAAAATCCATTATTAAATTACTACAGAATATAAGGCAATCACAAAAAAAAAAGAAACAACAACAATAATTGCAATTTATTTTGTTCATTTTTTCTGTATATTTTTGTCATTTATTTTGTTTTCTTTACCTTTTATACTTAATTTCGTACTTTTACACAGAAATCATAAAATCAACAAGACTAAAAACATTTCCGTGTTCGTGTTGTTATTATTGCTGCCATTGTTCTACTTACTTAACCTATTCTTAACATTTTCTGAAAACTAGTTGTTAGAAAAGAATAAAAACAACCTGTACGTATACACATACACTCATTCATTTTTATATTCAGAATAAATACAGTACATGTGGGAAGGTACGGTTGGGTAGTATCCCAATTGGTTGCATCTTAAAAGCATCCAGAAGGATTGGTGCATGATAATAGACTATCATTTATAAATAAATGTCGCAAAATAACCGTTAGTGACATATCTTAAAGACATCCTTGATGACAATATTGTTATGAAGATTGTGCCAGATGGGATAAGAAGTATGCTGGCAAATCCTAATACTTGTTACTATTATTTCATTTTGGAACTCAATACTACTCCATATTTATAAATAATTTTTTTATTTCCCGGGTCATGTGAGTATGCAAGGAAATTTAATGGCGGACAAATTTGACAGGATCTACCTGGAAAGTATGAACGAAGGATATATGAGTTGTGCATTAGATTCTCTATGATCAACCTAACGAATTTAATTGAACTTCTGACCGGGCACTGAAGGCATAAAAAATATGAATCATTTCGAGTAGTTTGTGCAGATTCTATAATGACGCAATCGAGTCATCATTGATGCAAAGTAGAATAAAGCACCTTGGTAATTATGAAATATCGGATATGGAACTATCAAAATTGGCACCCAAGATAAGTTGAAAACAGTAAGTAGATCTTCAGGTCAAACTTCTTTAGCACGTCGGGTATGAAAGAATAAACTCTAAATAAAAATTTTATTAATAAAACAATTATATTAAAAGAAGTGTGAGCATTTCATTTAAATACACTTGGCAAAGGAGCTACCTTCACTAGAATATTCGTAATTCTTTTATTCGTAATTGTAATCGATATCATTAGTTGGAATATACTTACATATGTAAATGCTTGCGATTATTTAAAGTTTCTTTATCTAAACGTTGTATACATACATATGTACAAACATGTAAATGTATGACCAGCCCCAACTAACCTTGGCGGGTTGACCCACTCATGCTAGGGGCAAAACTCTAGGAAACCTCCTAGGGAAGGCGGGGTCCCCATACAAAAGTTTAAAAAAAAAATCTTCATTTTTGGCACTTTACATAAAGCAATCATAGTAAACAAATTTACTAGATCAAGTAAATTTACTAGCATTATAATTTACCAGCAAAATAGTTTTCTCTTATATTTTGGCAAAAAAATGCAAGAAAAAAACCTTTTTTGTACATGAAATGTTTTTAAATTTTGTTCAGTAGACTCTTTACTACATTATTGCTAAATATAGTTAGGCATATTTTTAAGTTAGCTGTTGGCGAAAAACTGAGGACACCTTTTATTGAATAGTACATTGATGTTCAAAATCTTTCGACGTCCATAACAAAAAGTTGGAAGTCAATCTGGACAAACCGAGTACAGGGTTTTACTAACCTTTAGTGTAATATCGAATCGATACTGTCAAGTGTGTGCATTTTTCCAAAAGCCTTATTTGTCGCCAGTGTTATTTTCTTTCATATTGTTATTTTTAATTCTCGATTATATTTGTGTCTGAAAAATTATAGTTGTTGATGTAAATTTATAATATTAGTGTAAAAGGCGGATGTGTAGGTACAGATGGAGTTGGACCCAGTGGGGGTAGGATGGAGGAAATTGTAGGTGATCATGGCGATGATGTCATAACCTCGGGAGCGGCTTTTGAGAAAAGCAGCTTGATAGCGAGGTTCAAACCGCTTGTGCGATCTTCAGTTTCGAAAGAGACCGACGGTGGAGTGTCCCATTCTCTATTGGGAGCTGCCAGGAAAGGATCCGGTTGTTATGGGCAGGTAGATACTGCGGGTGCTTGTGCGGGAGGCACTCTAAAGGAGGGAGCAGGAGCGGCACGGTCGTTACGCGGACCGCCGCAGAATTCGCATGAGTCACAGAAGGGGGACATCACTTCGGGGGCGACGGACGGTGCGTTAGTTACGGGGACCGCTACCCCAGTAGAGTCCCTGGCGGCCATGCCCGCAGAGGGTTCGCCCAGACGTATTATTGTTTTGGCAACGCTTGACGTACGAAACGCTTGCAATAGCTTGCGATGGTCTGATATTATGGGTTCACTACGGGGAAGATTTCGTACCCCTGGATACCTGCTGGGTATTCTCCGGAACTATCTGGAGGTTCTTGAGCTTCGTTACGACACTCCGGAGGGCCGGTGGGCTATTAAGATCATCTCTGGTGCAGCCCAGAGATTTATACTGGTCCCTGACTTCTGGAACCTGACTTAAGATGATATTTTGAGAATTAAGATGCCTGAAGAGACACACCTCGTAGGATATGCCGATGATATAGTGGCGGTCATATCGATACTGGACGTAGATGACGGTGGGAGGAAGCTCAATCAGGTAATTATAATGACCCGCATATGGCTTGAGGACCACGGGCTAACGCTTGCGGGGGAAAAGACCGAGGTTATCTTGATGAGCGAAAAAGCGCTTGGCATACAAGAAGGGCGAACGTCATCATTAGTCCCGAAGAGCTGAGAAGCCAATCGATGCAGCAATGGCAAAACAGGTGGAAAACCGGGACGACCGGCAGATGGACGGCAAAACTCATCCCCTGTATAGAGAGATGGACCCGAATACTTCTTGACTCAGTTCTTCTCGGGCCATGATTATTTCCGGAAGTACTTTTATAGAATGGGCAAGGTGGCTAACCCCTCCTGCATCTACTGCGGGACGTTTGATAACAATGCTGAACATACCTTTTTCCACTGCATTGAATGACAGGATGAAAAAGACGCGCTGAGGGAGCAAGTCGGGGATTTCAATCCTGGCAACATAGTATATAAGATGCTTGAATGCGAGAATCTATGGAACTACGCCGAGCACATACTCCAGAGAAAGAAGAGAGATCTGGATATTTTCCAGCAAAATGAGATGAGAGGACGAGCCGGTAGCTCGATTCTAGCGTCCCCAGACATGGGAGAGTAGAAAATGGTTCTTATAAGGACGTCACTCTGGGCTTTCCCAAAGTAATGCGGAAGGCGGTTCCAGGAAGGTACCGAAGTCGCTGGTAATGATCAGCTGTAAGTGCGAAGGCATTTTAAACGCTACCTCACACGCCAAAAAAAAAAATTAAATTTATCACAAAAAACATCAGTGTCTTATTCGTCGTTTGAGAAATGATTGATTTAAAAGTTAGATGGTCATACTCAGCATTAGCTTGATTTATATTTATCTATTTACATATTAGAGTATGTGGAGCATAATAGCAACTTGCAGTACAGCAACTCTGTCTCCAAACACAAAATTTCTACTTAAGCCATTATTATTTATTGACACAGATGTGGAATAATGGAATATTTCATTACGAATATTATAGGAGTAGAACATATAAGTGTTCCATTTGAAAGTGAAAGTTTAATCAAAAAAAGAAAAAAAAAAATACTAAAATTGAGAAAATTATTCTCATACAATTTCACAGCATAATTCTGATAATAAAAATTCTCTTAGACATTAAGGCCTGGTTAGCCAAACGTTGATGTCGTAAAAACGGTACGTACGTTAACGTACGTACGTATGTGCAGTTATACAAACGTGTCATATGTCAACAGAAAATGTAAATAAGAACAAAACAAACAAAAAAATTATAAAGGCCTGTACCAATAATATTAATTTTTCGTCGTCCACTAAAAACAAAATATAATAATTTTTTATTTTATTAATATTGATTATATAATTTATTATATTTATTTATTTATTTATTAATACAATATTATATTTTTTTACTTATTTTTCACAAAACACAGCACAAATAAAAAATTTTAATTTTTAAATGGCAATATGAAGCCAGCTGTTTAGAGCAGTGATGAATGTTGTTAAATTAATACAAAGTTAAAAAAGGTACCAGAAGTACCAAAATAAGAGCATATTATAATTACTTCTTATATTTTATGGTTCCTAAAAATTTATTCTTATACTACTACTGAATATTAAATTTTTGGTTTAAAGTAATTATTTATTGAATCGGATCCATTGGTCCATTGTGGACCGGAAACGAAAAAAGTTAATTTTTAAGTAGAACTTTAAAAAAAAAATTGTTATTATCTCAGTAACTAGCTAGCACGTAAATCAATCATGCATCCCATATGCTTCTTTTTAGATAATCGAATAATTTTTCACTTGGTATGTATATAGTTATTCGTCTGTCGAAGATATGTTAAGTAAAACATGGGACTTTTAATTTAAAAAAAAAAATAAAAACAAACTTTATATTCACATAAAAATTTAAATTATTCACATAAATATCATAATATGTATCTAAAGACTTTAAAAATTAAAAAAATTAAAGAATTTAAAAATTAAAGTCTTTTTGTAGGCATAAAAAAGAAAAAGATTTGCTTATAAGCATAAAAGTACAAAAAGGGCATTTGGGCCACATTGCCATTTATCATACAATAGTCCCATCACTCTCATTGAAATATCACGTAAAAACGTTTAAGGCCGTGTCAGATAAAACTTTTGCTTCGCGTTGCGTTACAGATGTGCTTTGACATTTAAGTTAAATGTACATGTTTATATGCCACTTGTCACATAAAGTGCTTTTAACGCAACGCAAAGTGAAAAGTTGGCCAACTTTTAACTTTTTGCGCGCTTTGACAATCTGCTGGTAATTTTTCTTTAAATAGTTTTGAAAATTTGCAGTTTTAAGTGTTCTTTATTTAGTTTTGTGTTCAAATTTTGTTTAAAACTATAAAAATCAGTTTATATTGGGAGTTATTGAGAGTTTTAAAAAAAGAGATAAACAAACAACGCTACTGTTAAAGTTTTTATTGTGTCATACACCTTTTGCTTTACGCTTTTTTGTCAAAGTTTAAAATGTCACGCAAAGCAACAAAGTTTTATCTGACACGGCCTTTAGAAATTCTATTTTATACAGATTCTTCCGTCCCGTCAACGTGACATTTATTTTGGATAATCATTTGCATTGTTTTCATATGCTAGAAACCAACGTACGTTGCGTTACGTTACATCAACGTTCGGCTAATTCTACCTTTAACCTCTAATGGCACCCGTCGAAAAATGAAAATTATAAACACATTAAAAAAATTAGAGCAGCTCAACCATAAGTTTATTCTACAATAGTGATCTACTCCATATCCCCTTTTAGAATTATAATGTACTTAGGTTGGAATCAAAGATGCTTAATTTGTTGCCTAAAGCTTACATCAGAAAGGCGATGACCATATTCTCGGTGTAGTGTAAAAGAATAAAGTTTTGGTAAAAACGAACCTGCAATCCGACACTAACAGTCTACCACTACACTTGTTAATTGTAATTATACGACCCTTACCAATAAGTTTTTTTTTAACTTTTTACTTGTAAAGTTATGGCAATCAAAAATGGAATGTTTTTATATTGTTCAAATTAAAATACCATTTGTGCCGGCAAAGATTTGATATGAAAATATTTATTTTATTTTTATTCATTATCTTGCTTTTCCCTTTTAATAATTTTTAAATTAATGCAAATTAACTAATTTTCCATATTTCATATATGGGGAAGTATGCGTTTTTATATAAAATCCAGCAAATAAAACAATGAAGTTAATGTTTTTTGGCTGTCTTACGTTGCTTTGAAAAATATTTTCTCAGTTCCGGAGTGCTTTTTAAGTGAGCCTTTTTATTCTCTTTAATTTTTATGTTAATTTTTTAGATTTTATTTCATACTTTTTTTAAATTTTTTGTATTGTTTGGTGAAATTGGCTGAAGATTAGGGCTGCAGAACGGGATTGATTTAAAAAAATATCCGGGGACTAATGGGGATTTCGGGATTTTATGTTAATTAGTAATGTCTACAAATTTTTATTTTTTTATATTTTTTCATTTATTGTATGATTTTTAAGAGTCTTCAGATCCTTATAATGGTGTTCTTATGAGAAAAAACATTCGTTAAGGAATGTGTTCAACACTATCAGAACTGAACTAGTTTTTGCTCAGCTACGAAAGGTCTCATAAGAGTTCTCTGTGTTATACATATTTTTACTCATATATTCCTATTTAAAGCACAATCTATGAAATAGATTATGCGAATTATATTTGAATGCTATTTTCACCAGTCTTTATCTTTTTGAAGTGGGGGGTCGTGGTAGAGTGATTAGCGCGCTCGCACAGAAACTCAAACGATCGAGGTTCAATCCCAGCGAAGGACAAAAATTATAAAATAAAATTAGCGGTTTTTCTAAAAATTACAATTTTAAAATTTCAAATTCTTTTAATTTAATTGTAATGTAACTGTAATTTTATGACAGGATCGCCATGTAAGGTTGTTCTTTTGAAATAAAAGAAATGAATCAAATGTTGTTTGACAAATGATTACTTTATTTACAAATTGTTGAACTTATAATACTACTTATGAGAATAATTTCATTAATCTAGAATTGAGTTATTTACACATAGTTACAAAAGATCACTCAATATCCAAACATTGTATCAATTTTCTATGTGTCTTTCTTTCCTTTATTTAAATTACGTTTGACACACTTCTGAGAGAATTCGGGTAGTATATATTTTGCACAAAAACATTCTAAATAACCGGAATTACACATATTTTTTCTAATTACCCTTTTTACCAATTTTTTAATCAGTAATGGGCTTTGTGCTGGGACCAGCAAATTTATAATTATTATATATTTTTGAATTAACATCAAATATTTAATGGATCTGTATTATATTTATTGTATGATTTTTAGTAGTCTTAAGATCCTGATGCTAGTATTCTTATTCTGCTAGTGTTGTAAATATTCCTTAACGGATATTATTTCTCATAAGAATACTAGTATCAGGATCTTAAGACTATTCAAAATCACACAATAAATATAGTAAAGATCTATTATATATTCGAATTTAATTCGAAAATATATAATAGTTTTTTCCATTAATTTGAAACGAATATATAATAGTACAAACATTAGTATATATACTTATATACTTAGCGTGCCGCCTTACAATGAAAAAATATGCTTCCTCGTACCGCCCTAAATAGAAAATATTTTTGCAAGGAAGTTCAAAAAAAATTTTTTTTTGCCGAATGTAGTTGTTGCCTCTTTAGTTTTTTCGTTACATCTTTGGCACTTACAGTCCGATCTTAAAGTTTGTTATATAATTGTGTTTGGTGTTCTCGAGACAAAAATATTGATATACATATATATATACATATATAATATGTTATTAAACTATGCTTGTGTGGTACACTAATAAGAAAAGGACGAATTTTGATTCGTATCAAATATTCTATTTGTATAAAATATGCTTTTAAGATTGTAGATGAAAATTCTAAAATATGTATGTTACTTTAAAGAAATATAAGTGCACATATGTATGTAAATTCATAAACCCGAAAATCCCGGGACAAGTTTTTTGAAATCCCGGTATTTTGGATTTACAAAATCCCGAAAGACTCTGGATTTGGGATATTTCGATCGTCATCCCTACTGAGGACGTTAGAAGATGAACAGTTGAATGTGTGTGTGTGTGTGTGTGTGTGTGTAACGAATGCTTAATTTTATATTATGAAATAAAATATTGTGTATATGAATACATTCGTTTTATGACTATGTATATAAGAATATATGTATGTATGTATGTACGTACATTCTTAGAAAAAATCTTCATATTCAGATATTTTTTCAATTATGAATTGAATTATTGCGTTTATTTGTTGTCAAAATTTAATCAACAAGAGCAGCATAATTGTTTAGTCATTAAGTTGGACTGAATGTAAGAATTTTTTATGCTGTATGTCAACATTTAACCAAGATTTAAATAAATAAAAAAAAATCGGTTTAACTAAAAAAAAAACAAATTAAGCTGAGTTTTTGAATTATATATACATTCAGAGGTAGAGATGAGTGCTTATTGAATTTTTTAAATCGACACGACACAACACGTTAAGAAAGTAACATTTAAAAACATGTACTTTTATTTTAATGCAAGCCACATATAAATCCGCATCTATATAATATATATAAAAATGAATGTCTGACTGTCTGTTTGTATTTGAAAAATTCAAAAACCATACATTCATTGTAAAAAATGGGCGGATTGGATAGCGGGCGTAGTACCTCCCATACAGAGTAAATACTGATTCTTGTATATACATACTTATGTATTGAGAACGGCTAAAAATGAAGTTATCAAATTTTGTGTAAATGTTTTTATATTCAAGGCTAATCAGCAATACGAAAATAGACGGAATTGGATAAGTAAGAAGTAGTACCTCCCACATACGGTTAAAGTTAGATACTAAGCTTGGTCTGCATAGCTTCATGATTAAGGCAAATCATTCATAAAAACTGGGAGGAATTCGAAAAGTGGACGAATACATACAAAATAAATATTGAATTCAGAAGGTTAGAGCTAAATTTTCAGAACTTGAGGTATTTCAATACATACATACATAACTGGCCTTTACAACCCTATGTCAGGATTACGGCCTAGCTTCTCGCAGCACTCATGTTGTGTGTGTCAATTTTTATCCATGAGTACCGGCACCTACAGTTTAATGTCGACTCCGAACGAAAGATTTGAGAAGCTTTTTCATGGCAATCAGTTACTCTCAGAGCTCTTGCCAGAAGACTGCTGAGAGGTAGTCGCCGAAAGAAGAAAGAAGTATTTTTTTCATATTTCTATTTTTTGAAGATGTCAGAGCCTGGTGTCGAACCCAGGGCTCATGTCTTAGTAAGCCAACACACTAACCACTAGACCACGGCGACTACAATAAATTAAATATAATATTTCATTAAATAAAATTAAAATTATAAAAAGCAAATATTTGTACATATTGTACTGTTTGTTCGAAAGTGATGTACAGATCCCGGGCAACGCCTTTTATGAAATTAAATTAAATTACATACTTAAAAAATTAATGGTAATGAAATTTTGGACCAAGTTTTTTAATTCCTCCAATTGAAGCTTATTTGGTTTCGTATTGTCGTATTCTCGAATTTGAGACAGTTCTTGTAATAGCTCTTCCGTTCGCTTCTTTTGTGGCTTTTCTGGTCCGCCCTTTCATGTTTTTTTCGTAATCGGACTGATTTCTTAAAAAATTGCTTAAGCTGCTGTTGTGACCAGTTTTTTTGTCGATGTTCCTATGGTTTAAGCCAGTATCATTGAATGCTTTAATTTTACCTTTTCCTTCTTCAGTTAATCGCTTGCTGCGTACCATTTTATATAAAAAACGTAAAAAAGTATTGTAATAAATCACAAGTATTTAAAATTTTAATTATACTGTCGATGGTCAAAAGTAACGAATTTTATTCCTGGTGAACCTATTCAAGTGACCCAGAATCTACACCTGTTTTCGCAGCATTTTGAAGTAAAATAAAAAAATAACAAATTTTTATTTATTGTACCGTTATTCTTTTTTTCTTAAAATATGATCATTCATAATATCTCTTAATTTAAGTGAAAAAATTGATCTCCTAACGTTTATATGAAGATAAATTAAAATACAAGACCAAAAATTAATGAACCTATTCAAATGATCGGCAGTGTATTTAAAAAAACCAATTTTAGAAGTAAAACGTAATGAAATGAGCAAAGTTATGGATTGCATCGCCACCTTTTGTTATACCATAAAAGACTTTTAATAAAAGGACCACTGGGAACGAAGGCACGTTTTAAAAAACTCGTACATATGTAGTACATAAGTATGTATATATTATGTACATACTATACATATTATGTACATACTTATGAAACTGAAAACAAATCTGTGTACACGAGTTTAATATTTGCAAAATTAATGTGTGTATATAAAAATGGAGGCACCCCATTACTCGTGGGCCGATTTTGGTTAGTTTTAATGTTTGCTAAAAATCAAAAATCACGTGTGGGCGATAAATAAGACCCAAATCGTCTTTAAGACAGTGATTACCATTTCATAGCACAATCGTGCAGAGAGCATTCACACGTATTGCTTACGCTCTTTAATTTTTTATAGGTTTTATAGGTTACACTCAAAAAATATTTTATGTTAAAAAATTAAATTTTTTTAGAAACAATAAAAGCTTGGTTCGCGATTTCAAGCTTAATAAGCTTAAAAATTGTTAGAAAGGGTAGATCATTTAGTGATGGTGTTTTTATTAAGCAATCGTTGAAACAATTTTGAAAAGGCCTAATTATAATACAAATACTTTCCGAGTTAAAATATATTTGTTCAAGCAACTCAACAAATTACATTCTACCAGAGTAAGAAAATAAACAAAATTAAACGTTTGATCTCATTTTGTTGTATTCTTTACAATGAGTAAAACAAAAATAAAACAGAAACAGTGAGAAAGATTGTCCCATTTAATTTTGTATATTGTTTTTGTTTTGAGTACTACAAATACACTAACTCAAATGTGCGTAGGCACAACAAAAAATGAATGAGAAGAAAAAGGAAAGAAGATGAGAAAAAGAAAAGAAGAAGAGAAAAAAGAGCAAATTATAAGAATGTGACGGAATAACAAAGCAAGCGCAAGAGCAAAATGCTAATTGTCTCATTTGCGCTCTCTCTCATTTAGAAAGTATTTGTTTTGGTTTTGCTCCTGTACAATACCATTAAAAAAATTTTAAAAAGTGTATGACTTTGTTGTAACTTTTGCGAAATGTTTTGTTTGTTTGCCCACTCTGCATTCTACAAATACGAAACTGTCATATAAGTATAAATGCAGAAGATTTTATCTTAAAGCCCAGTTATATATGTACATATGTATATACTTGCACTTTTAAAGAATATTTTTTTAAGAAGAAGAAATAGATTTTTTATTTCCCAGCAAATATATAAAAAAACAAGCCCTAAATATAGTCAAACATTTATAACTTTATGTATGTATGTAATGAAATTAATGTCAGAATAGCGTATGTTACTAAAAATTTTCTATGACTGTAAACAAATAAATTCTCCCAACTTCTTTTTTCTCTCTTAAGGCCCAACTATAATGTACTTTCGTAGACGTATGCTAATGTCAAAAATCAACGAAACGTCTGTCAAAAGTCTAACGAAGCTTTCAAGTGGCTATAATGTACTTATTGAACTTAAATGCAAAAACTTTATTTGTGTCTATATTTCATAAATTTATAGATTTTTATAACAAAATGTTATTTAATATCTACAACGGTTAAATATTTTATCGAAAACAAGTCAATTATATTTATTTTTGTTAATTAAAAAAAAAAATAAATCATAAATAAAAAATAGTACTAAAAAATACAACCGTGCGTTCATTCCAATTGTACACACAGGCACATTTGTTTAAATTTTGTTATTAATGTGCTACAAAATGAACAGAGAAGAAAAATATTTAAATGGTTGAAAATGAATAAGATACACATTTGTCACAGAGAAATCGTTTTTTTTATATATTTTCAACCAAATTTTCAATAAAGTTATTTTCGGTTTCCATTGCACACTGCGGTCTTTTGTTTATTATTGTTTATACAAATACAAAAACAGCTGTTTACGTACGTTTGGTGCAATCGGCTTCGCTCCAAACGTAAACAAATGAAATTGAACGAAACTCAAGGAAACGTTGGTTAAGTACATTATGGTTATACACATTTAATTGCATGCATTCGCATAGTTGTTTAAGCTAGCCTAAGCACATTATGGTTGGGACTTTACTCACTAGTACACAACCAAAAAATTTTTGGTAACCCCTGCTCTAAGATGCTTTTATTTTTTGTATCTTGAGAATGGTAATGGTAAGGTTTCTAAATTCAGTTCGTATAACTCCATGACAAATGCAAAACATCGCTTAGATATTGCAGAATTTGATAAGTGAGCACGGAATTTCCCATACAAACCAAATATTCGTTTTTGCATACCTTGAGAACGGTTATAGTTCATACTCTCTTTTTATTTAGTGTCCGCTAGTATAATGTAAATTAAATATGATTTGAGCATGCTTATATTGCTGAAAAATTTTAGCACTTATTTCCCCATCAATCTCTGCAATACCAGTCAGTGTTTGTATGCGGTAGAGGGATTTATATGGTTGGTTTTTGCCTACTTAAGGTAAATTTTTTTTAAAGTGTGTACCATACATATGTATGTGATTGTATTTATATTAAAAGAACATACCCAACATACCAAATGGCTTGAGAATAATATTATAAGCTTACCAACACAAGCCTTAAGTTTGAAAAACATTTTACAATAAAAAGATTATTGTAACAATTGTAGAAAAATCAAAACGGAACCCTTATGGTAATGTTAAATGTTCAAGCTTACTAAAAGCTTAACTTTGCAATTGTAGAATAAGCTTACAAAATAAATATTATATTAATTATTGTATAAAAAACCTTATTCATCTCAATATTATCATACAACTTTTAGCATAATAGTATAATAAACACTAATATATGTATTGTTTTGTGGGATTGATGGGATACTTCGGACAAGGCAAAGTCTCTGATTGGGGTCAACCTGGCGGCCTCCAGAACAATCCTTGTCCCCGTTGTATTCAAGTCGACATACAGCCTCTACGTGGCCCTCCTGGATAACATTCTAGCACCCGCTAGCTTGTTAACTAATGTATGCGGCGATTGTCCAATCCCCTGGACTTTAAATTTGGGTTGTGCGTAGGGCTTGAAACCCACAACGCAAAAATATTCTTCAATGAAAACTTCAGCAAAAGCCTCTAAAGCCCCTTTTATGTTGACGACCAAGGCAAACGTTTTAAGGACTATGATTTAAGGATATGCACCTGGAACGTGAGAACCCTTTATAGGGAAGGTGCCTCTATCCAATTGGCGGATGATCTCAAAAACTGTAGGGCTGACATCACCGCCATCCAGGAAATGCGATGGATAGGACAGGGTTGTACAAGGCAAGCAACATGTGACATCTACTACAGCTGCCATAATAAAAGACGTGAATTTGGCTGCGGATTCTAGTTAGCAAGAGACTTCGCAATCTTGTCTCAGAGTTCACCCCCGTGAACGAAAGAATAGCTACGATCCGGATGAAGGCGAAATTTTATAACATCAGCCTCATTTGCGCTCACGCCCCGACGGAAGAGAAGGATGATGCGGTCAAAGATGCTTTCTACGCAAAACTCGAGGATGTATACGATAAGTGTCCGGCACATGACCCCTAGAGCTGCAAAACAATCGATAGTACTATCGATAGTATCGATAGTTTTATTTTTGGCTGACTATCGATGGTTGCACTATCGGTAGCGATACTATCGGAAAATTTTAAAAGTAAACTTTTTCAACGCAGGTTTTTTGCCGCCGGTAAATTTTTGTATGTATGTTCTAATTTTTCAATAAAAATAATATATGTATTTGCATTTATTTAATGTGAAATAAAATAGAGTCAATATTTCAAAAAAGTGTTATCCTAGTAAACTCCTTAGGGTAATTAATTTTATTTAAACTTAATTATTTTTATTCAGCGGCAATGGGTACCTTAATAGCGACAACGGCGAATTATTGACGGCAACGTAACTGCATAACGTAAGTGCATAAACACAAAAATAATACAAAGAAGTTTTAAAGTAGAAGTTTCTGGTATTATTAATAGTATTTCTGAAAGAATAAGGAATATTTAAATAAAAAACAGTTTTAAAAAATGGAGAGGTTCCTACAATTAGCAGAAAGTAAGTATTATTACAATACTATTTAAATGTATGTACATATGTGTCCATTGGACACATCCATAGGAGTGTGTATGTCTGTCTGTGTTTAAAAGAAAATGGCAACGAAAACATTGAGGTAGACAACGATGATGAATAGGGTATTCCAAAAAAGATACGTAGGACGTATTTAAATGTTTGAACTTATTTTGAAATAACCAAAGAAAAAATTGTGCTAAATGCCGTTTATGTGGCAAATATTATAAAACTAGCGGCAATACTACAAATTTATTAGATCACCTTAAACGTTCGCACCCTAGTTTCAGAGAAGCGGAAATGTCAATTAAGATCATCGACCAAAAACGGTCGATAAACTCTTGTTCATTAACAAAAATTATTGGGTCAACCTGGTATAACTTATAAATACCTAAATTTAACGCTTCTGTACCTAACTTTATTAATGAATTGTTTTTTATGTTTTACGTTTTGAACGTTAAAGCCTTTTACGGTTAACGTTAATTTAACAAAATTATCTTAAATTAACAGCTTTAATTAATTTTTTTTTGTTTGGCAAATAGTTTGCGTTTTTATGTTATTTTGTAATAAAATTGAAATTTATGTTACAATAGTACATATACATACATATGTATGTATGTCTTTTATTTAAATTAATACATTTATTATGAAAGACAGTTAAAAGCGAATAATAACCCATATACATACATGGTACTTGCTATATTTTAATAGAGTTTTACTTACTGGACTTCCGATACAAATTTAATTCTACTTCTCCACTAGATTTTAGAAAAACTTAGTAAAAATATATAAAAAAATTCGTATTGCGACTCTAATTTTCTCAGAAAAATAGAAAACCGATAGTATCGATAGTTTTTTTTAAACTATCGAAACTATCGATGGGGCGGACTATAGATAGTTTTGCAGCTCTAATGACCCCAAAATTGTCCTCAGCGATTTCAATGCGAAAGTTGGACGTGAAGGTATCTTTGGCCCCACTGTCGGGCAGTTAAGTCTCCATTCTTCCACCTCGCCGAACGGCATGAGACTGATCGATTTCGCCGCGGCGCGAAACATGGTAGTTTGTAGCACCAGATTCCAGCATCTCGATATCCATAAGGCCACCTGGCTCTCTCCCGATCGATCAACTACCAACCAGATCGATCACATTGTGATTGATGGAAGGCATGTATCCAGTATACTAGACGTGCGCACATTTAGAGGTCCAAATGTCGACTCGAACCATTATCTTGTCGCAGCCAAGATGCGACTGCGCATATGTGCAGCGAATATGGCACCTTCTAGTGTTCGAGGGAAGCTGGACATCAAAAAGCTGCGATCACAAGAGACAGCCAGGTCGTTCTCCGATCGTCTTTCTAATGAGCTCCATTGCATCTCGTCCTCTCTCGAAAGTACTGGTGGACAGTAGTCTCACATTGCTCACTCTCTGCGCAACGCTGCCGAAACAGTCCTTGGTTTTGAGCGTCCTCCCCGCAGAAACCAATGGTACAATGAAGAGTGTCGTGAGGCCACTGCGGCAAAGAATGCTGCCTACGGAAGAACGTTGCAGTCCACCACTACAAGAGCAACTGTGGTGGTGTACAGAGAGAAGAGGAGGAAAGAGAAACGCCTATTTAGAATAAAGAAAAGGGAGCAAGAAAGGCGTGAATGTGAGGAAATCGAGATGTGCAGGAGTAGACATGATGCTCGAAATTTTTATAAGAAGATAAGGCGTCTTACTACTGGTTTTAATCCCGGAGCAACCTCCTGCAGAGACGAACATGGTAATCTGGTTACAGATGCACATGGTGCACAGAGATTATGGAGACAGCATTTCTGTAATCTATTGCAAAGCGATGATACAAATTCCGCTGCTAGAGATGCTGTGCCGGACCCAATCAATGATATCGTTGTGATTACGTCCCCCAGCCATAAAGAGGTCAAGGTTGCCATATGGCGACTGAAGAACAACCAAGCAGCCGGACCTGACGGTGTGTTCGCTGAACTCTTCAATTATGGAGGCGATGAGTTGGTTAGGTTCATGCACCAGCTCATTTGCAGAATATGGCTGGAGGAAAGTATGCCGATGATTGGAATCTCAGTGCCCTCTGTCCGACCCTGAAAAAGGGAGACCCCACAATATGCACCAACTACAGGGGTATAAACCTTCTCCCTATTGCATATAAGGTTCTTACGAGCGTATTGTGTCAACGACTGAAGCCATTCGCCATCTCACTGATTGGACCTTATCAGTGCGGCTTCAGACCTAGTAAGTCCACCATTGACCAGATATTCACACTGCGCCAAATCCTGGAGAAGACCCATGAAAGTCAAGTCGACACACACCACCTCTTTGTCGACTATAAGGCAGCATTCGATAGCCCGATAAGGAATCGCGTATATGCAGCAATGTCTGAGCTCGGTATTCCTGCAAAATTGATAAGACTATGCAGAATGACGTTGAGTAATTCCCGCAGCTCCGTCAAGGTAGCAAGAGACCTCTCCGAGCCTTTTAATACCGTGCGAGGTTTCAGGCGATCCCTTATCCTGCGACCTCTTCAATTTCGTCATGGAGACTGTTTTGCGAAAGGCAGGTGTGCATCGTAATGGCACTATTTTTAACAAAAGTGTTCAGCTCCACTTGGGCATACCAAGCGAGATGTCACCGCAGCCTTTAATGCTATTGAACGGGAGTCTACTAAAATGGGTCTGGCAGTAAAAGAGAGCAAGACTAAGTACATGTTGTCGACGAGTAGGGACGTTGATCGTATCGGCTTCCAGGTTACAGCCGGCAACTATACATTCGATGTGGTCAAGGAGTTCATCTATCTTGGCACCGCCATTACCAGCAAGAATGATGTCAGTCTAGAGATCAAACGAAGAATCACACTGGCCAACAGGTGCTACTACGGTCTCGGTAGGCAGTTTAGTAATAGAGACCTCTCTCGTGCGACGAAATTAACACTCTACAAGTCGTTTATTCTTCCGGTGCTTCCTATGGTGCGGAAGCATGGACTCTGTCTTGTGCCGATGCAGCGGTCCTGGGGGTGTTCGAGAGAAAAGTTCTTTCATAAGATCTTTGGTCCTCTCAGGCATGGCGATGAGTTTCGCATTAGAACCAACCATGAGCTATATGAGCTCATGGTTGGTACGCTGGCTCGGCCATATTGTTCGGATGGAAGAATCTGCTCCAGCGAAGAAAGTTTTCGATGCGAAGGTCACTGGACGTCGGCGTAGAGGACGACCCTGTTTACGTTGGAAGGACCAGGTTGATGAAGCCCTGTCATCGATTGGTGTGACAAACTGGAGAAGGCGCGCGCTAAGCAGAAGCGCCTGGAGACTAGTGCTGAACAAGCCGAAACCCGTTAACGGGTTGTTATGGCCAGCTAAGTAAGTAAGTAATATGTATTGTTTTATTACAATAAAAGAAAAATTCTTTAATATTATTTATTACACAAAAAATACAATAAATATTTATTACCTTTTAATGTATTTTTTACGTACTTCACTCACAAATTTCAAACTAAATGAAAATACAAAACATTTTGACATTTAATGCATAGCACATTCGATTTATTTGTGGAAATCCCCTAAATTAAATTGTGGATGGGTAAAAAACGTTTGTAAATTCAAATTTTGTATGTAATATTATAAATTAATTTAAGAAATGATTGCATTTTACTGTTTTTGTAAGCTTATTCTCAAGTTGCATTGTAGAAGGATTGCTTTATGGTATGTTGGGTATAGATATGTACCTATATTCACATTTTTTTAAGTAATTACTCTTATATACATACATATATATGCGTGTATGTAATTACATGCTAATTTAGGGTTTGAAATTTTTAATTTTTTTTATTATAATTATTTTTTAAATTAATGAATATTTTATACGTCAGTATACATATATGTATGTACATGTACTTATGTATGTCAGAATGTGTATTTTCTCAAGGAACATTGCCCTTTATTTTAATCAGTAATGAGTATGTATCTGTGATATAATTTAATTACATTTCGCTTTTGAATAACAGTTCTAATCAAGTAATTTTATATGTTTTATCCCTATTGGGATATTTTACTTTATGGGTCATATAATATACATAATATGTATGTACATACTTATGTAGTATATGACCCTAAAAAACTATATGTATCTAAATAATTGATTATCTTTTTGTACTATTTAAATATGTAAATATTTCTTTTAATGTAATTTAAATGTATGGCAATTTGCCAAAATATATATGTAATTTCTCTTACGACAGTACAAAGGACCGTAACGGTTATAAGTTATATCGAAAAACTTATTTTTATGGTTATTTTGCGAGTTTTTCCATAAAAGATCAGCAGAAAAAGTTATTTTTCAACGCAAAAAAAAGGAAAAAAAACTCTCAAAAAGCGAGTTTATTTTTTCTTCATAAAATAAAACTCATTCTGTGAGTTTTGTGAGTTTTATTTTTCAGTCAGAAAATAACAGTTACTTTTAATATGATGTGTCAAATCAGGATTAGGTGTAAACAAAATATTTCATAAAAACGAGTTTTATTTTATGACAGAAAAAATAAAACTCCTAAAGGCCTCGTTACTCAAACGTAAATGTTGCGGAACAGCTGTTCAGTTTTGCTTATCAAGCCTATGTGTAAATGATTACTCATACGTAAACGTAACGTTGCGTTGCGGGCGAATCCAATAAATTTAAAAATTTTACGTATCCTTTTTACGTATCAGCTGTTTAAAAATTGTAAACCAATTCTAAGCCATTCGCTGAACTCGGCCGCAACGTTTATGTATTCTCAACGCTTACGTTTAAGTAACGAGGCCTTAAATAGAGCTTTATTTATTAACGGAAAAATAAAACTCGAAAAATAACGGTTATAAAACGTGTGCGTTTTATTTTATGACGAGAAAGTAAAACTCTCTTTTTAAAAGATTCATCTAACCTTTTATTTTTCCGTCAAAAGTCACAGTTAAAATCCGATTAATGATCATTTTTGCAAGATCACAACAGATTCTGTGAGAGTTCTCCAAGACGATTAATTTGGTATAATACATCATATATGCCTGTCGGCTCTAATACGATGATTTTTTTAGTTTAATTTTTAAGCAATAACTGTTATTTGCGGTTCCTGGACAGTATGTACATCAATGGTATGCTTTATGTTACATATTCGTCCAATTACAAATTGACATCAACAAATTATCATCAAACGAGACCAAAAACAGTTGCAAGCCACTGCCTCTCCTTCGCGACTTATGTACATTCGTAAACCCAATCATCTAAATCTACGAAGAACTCCACATTCAATATGTGCTTAGTTCCCTGTAGTCAGCCTAGAACCATTTGTCTCTTTGTTAGTACATTTTCTCTAGCAACAATTGCACTAGTTAAAATGTCACCAGCTTCCCTTTCGGACTTTTAAAGGACAATTAAAGGACAACATATGTAAGTTTTCAACGAGTTGGTTTAACACCCCATACAGCCGCTTGTCACGATTGAAGGATTCAATTTAGAAAATGTATTTCGTATAGGGTTATAAAACCTATTTTAGAGATGCAGGTGATATATCTACTGTAAAGAAATATCCTCTAGAACTCTTTTCAAGGCATGGCCTTAACACATTGAGTACCAAGGAGTTTTGACGAAAACCTTCCCAGGGTGCCAAGCACATTTTTTGCTATAAACTTGTGTCAAAGTAGAAAATATTCAGTTCTGCGCCAATCCCGGATGATTTTGTGGTTTATTTTGGATTTTATTACGGTTTTTTTATGTCGCACGTTTCCGTACGACGTGGCACTGCACGGCGGAATTGCAATCGTAAAAATCACTGTCGTACGAAAATGTGCGACGCGATTATTTTGCTATTTCTTAATTTTTTTTTTCTTTTTACGCATTTTTCTTTACATTTATTTAAATTTTTTATTATATCTGTTTTTATTTTTATTTTGTGCTATATTTTATTTTTATATGTCTGCTTTTTTTAATCGAAAGGAAGCAAGAAAGAATATCAAAAGGACAACCACGTACTGTCCTCAATGCCACAACACTCCCCAATATTGCATTGATTGCTTCCAAAAAAAAAATTTAAATTGAAATTATCATATCCTAATTTTAATATTTTTGTATCTTTTTTATACTTTTTTTCCGAAATATCGAATGAATTCCAATAAATTTTCAAAATTAAGAACAACCTTTGAGTTTTTATCATAAAAACCGCTAAAATGAAGATATCTCTATGAAACTTGGACCAAAATTTAGGGCAAACATTAGGGTACTAGAAACACATTAAAAAAACCCTGTAGATTCAAGCAGAAACGCACGACAATATCTAAGGCCAGACAATGCCTGTCGCACGTTTTCGTACGACGTGGCACCCCAAGAAGGATTAGGTGTCGCACGAAAACGTGTAGCCATGGCACTCAATGTGTTAATATGTAAAACTGTGTTTCATCGTTTCCAGAATATTAATAACATTTGCATTTTAATCGTGAACTTTTTGTGAATTAAGAAACCTATATTTTCAAATTTTCATTGAGTTTTAGAGTTTAGATTTGGCAGTTTAATTGTGTTTGTGTGCTTTTATTATTATTATTTTTCTACCAAAAATTTGGTTTGAACCTATCAAATTTGTGTTTTTGCTAGATAATTTTTTATTTGTATTTAATGATTTCAATAAAACTAAATTCATTGTGCTTAAAAAATATTCATTTCAACTGATTTAAATAGAAACCTCAAACAATTTCTTAATTAAAAAACGAAAACAAGAAATGCAGAGAAACAAAACAAAAACATATAAAAACATGTCCTGGGATCTATCTTTACTGTTGTTGTTTTTTATTTTGTTACAAAAAGCTCAAAAGATGTATAGTCGCCCCGAAGTTATTTTGACGTAAAGCGCAAAAATAATAATTTAGAAAATTTATGTTAAAATTTTATCTATTTATGTATATGTATATTTATAAAATAAGCAAGTGTCTTCGGTCATGTTAATCAGGTTATAAATTCAATATTGGTACAAAGTAGTGGTATTTATTTTCTATTCGATTTCTAAACAACCATGTTCAGAAATGTTTCTCATTCGTATTCATGCTCATTTTCTTCTTTTTTATGCAATAACCCCGCTAGAAAAAAGGCGTTTGCTTAAAAGAAGAAATGAAACAAAGCCTTAGATTACACAGATGTTAAACGAAAGAAATTTCAAATTGATACACAGAATAGGTACATGTGAGTGATCTGAGTTATTATCCCAATTTATCACTAGAAGGTTATTGCAGTAATGGAATGTATCTATATGCAGAAGATTTTTATTTATTACTATCATTAATTGTAGAATATTACATCAATATGTCATTGCGACAACGTTTCTTCGTTGCTTAGCTTACAAAAATCTAAAGCTAACCGCAAAAAAAAAGGAAAATGTCAACCAATGGAAATAAAAATCAACCAAAAGAAAAAAACGGTATACCAAAAGCGGCAAAACCGTTAAGACTCCGTTTGATCTTCTTAGTACTGGTAATAGTTCGATTTCATGGTTAAAAGAAATTCATAGCCCTTTAGACTTATATAAAAAAAAAAAAAAAAAAATCACATTCCAAAAATTTTATATAAAATATAAAAGAAATTTTTCCAAAATATATTCGTTTGGCAGATCAAGCTAGACCTATGAACATTCCATTCTAAAGCTATTAAATATAACAAATTAAATTTGTATTTTACAAAACATCTCTTAATGAAGATTAATTTCCATCATCAAGTTTAAGAAACATAAGCCAGAAAGTCAGTTTTACCTAAATTAGACACAATTGTCTGTTTAGCAGACCAACTGCCTTCCTTATGAACGCCAGCAGGTCCGCCTCCTCTGTATAAATCTATCAAGAGCCACGCATTCACATAATATGAGCTATGCTGTTTCTGATGCCTGTGAACATAGTCCTTAAGAATATTCAACATTTGTGATCGCCATTCTTACGAGTCAATATAGAGACCCGCTTGAGCGTATCAATGTCCCAATCATTTGCCAATTTCCCATTCTCTAATCAGATTGAGAATAGTAGCAAGGAGAGCTCGACCAATATAAGGTTTCGCAGATCCCTTCCTACCCAATGCATCTTCTTCCTCGTTTTCCGCTTATTTCACAGTGTCCAGGTACCCAAAACAATTGAATCCTGTTTTGAACAGACAATCTTTGCAACGTGTCGTAACAAAATTTCACACGATGAGAGCTATGCCCCCTTAAGGCAGCCTGGCTGTCTGATTTTTTAAGTTAGTATTTGTCTTGCCCTTGAGCCCAATATCTAGGTTAATCTCAGCACATTCTGTTATGGTTAAGACATCAGCCTTAAAAACACTCAGCGACCTTCCCTAGTGGAATTGACAAGTTCACATATGTACATACATATCTATCGTCTAGATAATAATTTTCTATTTTATTCGAAACTTTCACATCCTTCTATATATTATTTTCAGTTCAAAAGGAAAAATACTGGTGAGAATAACATTCAAATATAATTCACATAATCTATTTCCACTAGATTGTGCTTTAAATAGAATATAAAAATATGAATATGTATAACACAAAGAACTCTGATGAGACAAAATGAACAGAGAAGAAAAATATTTAAATGGTTGAAAATGAATAAGATACACATTTGTCACAGAGAAATCGTTTTTTTTATATATTTTCAACCAAATTTTCAATAAAGTTATTTTCGGTTTCCATTGCACACTGCGGTCTTTTGTTTATTATTGTTTATACAAATACAAAAACAGCTGTTTACGTACGTTTGGTGCAATCGGCTTCGCTCCAAACGTAAACAAATGAAATTGAACGAAACTCAAGGAAACGTTGGTAAAGTACATTATGGTTATACACATTTAATTGCATGCATTCGCATAGTTGTTTAAGCTAGCCTAAGCACATTATGGTTGGGACTTTACTCACTAGTACACAACCAAAAAATTTTTGGTAACCCCTGCTCTAAGATGCTTTTATTTTTTGTATCTTGAGAATGGTAATGGTAAGGTTTCTAAATTCAGTTCGTATAACTCCATGACAAATGCAAAACATCGCTTAGATATTGCAGAATTTGATAAGTGAGCACGGAATTTCCCATACAAACCAAATATTCGTTTTTGCATACCTTGAGAACGGTTATAGTTCATACTCTCTTTTTATTTAGTGTCCGCTAGTATAATGTAAATTAAATATGATTTGAGCATGCTTATATTGCTGAAAAATTTTAGCACTTATTTCCCCATCAATCTCTGCAATACCAGTCAGTGTTTGTATGCGGTAGAGGGATTTATATGGTTGGTTTTTGCCTACTTAAGGTAAATTTTTTTTAAAGTGTGTACCATACATATGTATGTGATTGTATTTATATTAAAAGAACATACCCAACATACCAAATGGCTTGAGAATAATATTATAAGCTTACCAACACAAGCCTTAAGTTTGAAAAACATTTTACAATAAAAAGATTATTGTAACAATTGTAGAAAAATCAAAACGGAACCCTTATGGTAATGTTAAATGTTCAAGCTTACTAAAAGCTTAACTTTGCAATTGTAGAATAAGCTTACAAAATAAATATTATATTAATTATTGTATAAAAAACCTTATTCATCTCAATATTATCATACAACTTTTAGCATAATAGTATAATAAACACTAATATATGTATTGTTTTGTGGGATTGATGGGATACTTCGGACAAGGCAAAGTCTCTGATTGGGGTCAACCTGGCGGCCTCCAGAACAATCCTTGTCCCCGTTGTATTCAAGTCGACATACAGCCTCTACGTGGCCCTCCTGGATAACATTCTAGCACCCGCTAGCTTGTTAACTAATGTATGCGGCGATTGTCCAATCCCCTGGACTTTAAATTTGGGTTGTGCGTAGGGCTTGAAACCCACAACGCAAAAATATTCTTCAATGAAAACTTCAGCAAAAGCCTCTAAAGCCCCTTTTATGTTGACGACCAAGGCAAACGTTTTAAGGACTATGATTTAAGGATATGCACCTGGAACGTGAGAACCCTTTATAGGGAAGGTGCCTCTATCCAATTGGCGGATGATCTCAAAAACTGTAGGGCTGACATCACCGCCATCCAGGAAATGCGATGGATAGGACAGGGTTGTACAAGGCAAGCAACATGTGACATCTACTACAGCTGCCATAATAAAAGACGTGAATTTGGCTGCGGATTCTAGTTAGCAAGAGACTTCGCAATCTTGTCTCAGAGTTCACCCCCGTGAACGAAAGAATAGCTACGATCCGGATGAAGGCGAAATTTTATAACATCAGCCTCATTTGCGCTCACGCCCCGACGGAAGAGAAGGATGATGCGGTCAAAGATGCTTTCTACGCAAAACTCGAGGATGTATACGATAAGTGTCCGGCACATGACCCCTAGAGCTGCAAAACAATCGATAGTACTATCGATAGTATCGATAGTTTTATTTTTGGCTGACTATCGATGGTTGCACTATCGGTAGCGATACTATCGGAAAATTTTAAAAGTAAACTTTTTCAACGCAGGTTTTTTGCCGCCGGTAAATTTTTGTATGTATGTTCTAATTTTTCAATAAAAATAATATATGTATTTGCATTTATTTAATGTGAAATAAAATAGAGTCAATATTTCAAAAAAGTGTTATCCTAGTAAACTCCTTAGGGTAATTAATTTTATTTAAACTTAATTATTTTTATTCAGCGGCAATGGGTACCTTAATAGCGACAACGGCGAATTATTGACGGCAACGTAACTGCATAACGTAAGTGCATAAACACAAAAATAATACAAAGAAGTTTTAAAGTAGAAGTTTCTGGTATTATTAATAGTATTTCTGAAAGAATAAGGAATATTTAAATAAAAAACAGTTTTAAAAAATGGAGAGGTTCCTACAATTAGCAGAAAGTAAGTATTATTACAATACTATTTAAATGTATGTACATATGTGTCCATTGGACACATCCATAGGAGTGTGTATGTCTGTCTGTGTTTAAAAGAAAATGGCAACGAAAACATTGAGGTAGACAACGATGATGAATAGGGTATTCCAAAAAAGATACGTAGGACGTATTTAAATGTTTGAACTTATTTTGAAATAACCAAAGAAAAAATTGTGCTAAATGCCGTTTATGTGGCAAATATTATAAAACTAGCGGCAATACTACAAATTTATTAGATCACCTTAAACGTTCGCACCCTAGTTTCAGAGAAGCGGAAATGTCAATTAAGATCATCGACCAAAAACGGTCGATAAACTCTTGTTCATTAACAAAAATTATTGGGTCAACCTGGTATAACTTATAAATACCTAAATTTAACGCTTCTGTACCTAACTTTATTAATGAATTGTTTTTTATGTTTTACGTTTTGAACGTTAAAGCCTTTTACGGTTAACGTTAATTTAACAAAATTATCTTAAATTAACAGCTTTAATTAATTTTTTTTTGTTTGGCAAATAGTTTGCGTTTTTATGTTATTTTGTAATAAAATTGAAATTTATGTTACAATAGTACATATACATACATATGTATGTATGTCTTTTATTTAAATTAATACATTTATTATGAAAGACAGTTAAAAGCGAATAATAACCCATATACATACATGGTACTTGCTATATTTTAATAGAGTTTTACTTACTGGACTTCCGATACAAATT
Organism: Metopia argyrocephala; assembly: GCA_963576795.1. NCBI lineage: Eukaryota > Metazoa > Arthropoda > Insecta > Diptera > Sarcophagidae > Metopia > Metopia argyrocephala. The sequence goes on along the minus strand of OY756210.1, from coordinate 84,269,299 downwards.
TAATTCTACTTCTCCACTAGATTTTAGAAAAACTTAGTAAAAATATATAAAAAAATTCGTATTGCGACTCTAATTTTCTCAGAAAAATAGAAAACCGATAGTATCGATAGTTTTTTTTAAACTATCGAAACTATCGATGGGGCGGACTATAGATAGTTTTGCAGCTCTAATGACCCCAAAATTGTCCTCAGCGATTTCAATGCGAAAGTTGGACGTGAAGGTATCTTTGGCCCCACTGTCGGGCAGTTAAGTCTCCATTCTTCCACCTCGCCGAACGGCATGAGACTGATCGATTTCGCCGCGGCGCGAAACATGGTAGTTTGTAGCACCAGATTCCAGCATCTCGATATCCATAAGGCCACCTGGCTCTCTCCCGATCGATCAACTACCAACCAGATCGATCACATTGTGATTGATGGAAGGCATGTATCCAGTATACTAGACGTGCGCACATTTAGAGGTCCAAATGTCGACTCGAACCATTATCTTGTCGCAGCCAAGATGCGACTGCGCATATGTGCAGCGAATATGGCACCTTCTAGTGTTCGAGGGAAGCTGGACATCAAAAAGCTGCGATCACAAGAGACAGCCAGGTCGTTCTCCGATCGTCTTTCTAATGAGCTCCATTGCATCTCGTCCTCTCTCGAAAGTACTGGTGGACAGTAGTCTCACATTGCTCACTCTCTGCGCAACGCTGCCGAAACAGTCCTTGGTTTTGAGCGTCCTCCCCGCAGAAACCAATGGTACAATGAAGAGTGTCGTGAGGCCACTGCGGCAAAGAATGCTGCCTACGGAAGAACGTTGCAGTCCACCACTACAAGAGCAACTGTGGTGGTGTACAGAGAGAAGAGGAGGAAAGAGAAACGCCTATTTAGAATAAAGAAAAGGGAGCAAGAAAGGCGTGAATGTGAGGAAATCGAGATGTGCAGGAGTAGACATGATGCTCGAAATTTTTATAAGAAGATAAGGCGTCTTACTACTGGTTTTAATCCCGGAGCAACCTCCTGCAGAGACGAACATGGTAATCTGGTTACAGATGCACATGGTGCACAGAGATTATGGAGACAGCATTTCTGTAATCTATTGCAAAGCGATGATACAAATTCCGCTGCTAGAGATGCTGTGCCGGACCCAATCAATGATATCGTTGTGATTACGTCCCCCAGCCATAAAGAGGTCAAGGTTGCCATATGGCGACTGAAGAACAACCAAGCAGCCGGACCTGACGGTGTGTTCGCTGAACTCTTCAATTATGGAGGCGATGAGTTGGTTAGGTTCATGCACCAGCTCATTTGCAGAATATGGCTGGAGGAAAGTATGCCGATGATTGGAATCTCAGTGCCCTCTGTCCGACCCTGAAAAAGGGAGACCCCACAATATGCACCAACTACAGGGGTATAAACCTTCTCCCTATTGCATATAAGGTTCTTACGAGCGTATTGTGTCAACGACTGAAGCCATTCGCCATCTCACTGATTGGACCTTATCAGTGCGGCTTCAGACCTAGTAAGTCCACCATTGACCAGATATTCACACTGCGCCAAATCCTGGAGAAGACCCATGAAAGTCAAGTCGACACACACCACCTCTTTGTCGACTATAAGGCAGCATTCGATAGCCCGATAAGGAATCGCGTATATGCAGCAATGTCTGAGCTCGGTATTCCTGCAAAATTGATAAGACTATGCAGAATGACGTTGAGTAATTCCCGCAGCTCCGTCAAGGTAGCAAGAGACCTCTCCGAGCCTTTTAATACCGTGCGAGGTTTCAGACAGGGCGATCCCTTATCCTGCGACCTCTTCAATTTCGTCATGGAGACTGTTTTGCGAAAGGCAGGTGTGCATCGTAATGGCACTATTTTTAACAAAAGTGTTCAGCTCCACTTGGGCATACCAAGCGAGATGTCACCGCAGCCTTTAATGCTATTGAACGGGAGTCTACTAAAATGGGTCTGGCAGTAAAAGAGAGCAAGACTAAGTACATGTTGTCGACGAGTAGGGACGTTGATCGTATCGGCTTCCAGGTTACAGCCGGCAACTATACATTCGATGTGGTCAAGGAGTTCATCTATCTTGGCACCGCCATTACCAGCAAGAATGATGTCAGTCTAGAGATCAAACGAAGAATCACACTGGCCAACAGGTGCTACTACGGTCTCGGTAGGCAGTTTAGTAATAGAGACCTCTCTCGTGCGACGAAATTAACACTCTACAAGTCGTTTATTCTTCCGGTGCTTCCTATGGTGCGGAAGCATGGACTCTGTCTTGTGCCGATGCAGCGGTCCTGGGGGTGTTCGAGAGAAAAGTTCTTTCATAAGATCTTTGGTCCTCTCAGGCATGGCGATGAGTTTCGCATTAGAACCAACCATGAGCTATATGAGCTCATGGTTGGTACGCTGGCTCGGCCATATTGTTCGGATGGAAGAATCTGCTCCAGCGAAGAAAGTTTTCGATGCGAAGGTCACTGGACGTCGGCGTAGAGGACGACCCTGTTTACGTTGGAAGGACCAGGTTGATGAAGCCCTGTCATCGATTGGTGTGACAAACTGGAGAAGGCGCGCGCTAAGCAGAAGCGCCTGGAGACTAGTGCTGAACAAGCCGAAACCCGTTAACGGGTTGTTATGGCCAGCTAAGTAAGTAAGTAATATGTATTGTTTTATTACAATAAAAGAAAAATTCTTTAATATTATTTATTACACAAAAAATACAATAAATATTTATTACCTTTTAATGTATTTTTTACGTACTTCACTCACAAATTTCAAACTAAATGAAAATACAAAACATTTTGACATTTAATGCATAGCACATTCGATTTATTTGTGGAAATCCCCTAAATTAAATTGTGGATGGGTAAAAAACGTTTGTAAATTCAAATTTTGTATGTAATATTATAAATTAATTTAAGAAATGATTGCATTTTACTGTTTTTGTAAGCTTATTCTCAAGTTGCATTGTAGAAGGATTGCTTTATGGTATGTTGGGTATAGATATGTACCTATATTCACATTTTTTTAAGTAATTACTCTTATATACATACATATATATGCGTGTATGTAATTACATGCTAATTTAGGGTTTGAAATTTTTAATTTTTTTTATTATAATTATTTTTTAAATTAATGAATATTTTATACGTCAGTATACATATATGTATGTACATGTACTTATGTATGTCAGAATGTGTATTTTCTCAAGGAACATTGCCCTTTATTTTAATCAGTAATGAGTATGTATCTGTGATATAATTTAATTACATTTCGCTTTTGAATAACAGTTCTAATCAAGTAATTTTATATGTTTTATCCCTATTGGGATATTTTACTTTATGGGTCATATAATATACATAATATGTATGTACATACTTATGTAGTATATGACCCTAAAAAACTATATGTATCTAAATAATTGATTATCTTTTTGTACTATTTAAATATGTAAATATTTCTTTTAATGTAATTTAAATGTATGGCAATTTGCCAAAATATATATGTAATTTCTCTTACGACAGTACAAAGGACCGTAACGGTTATAAGTTATATCGAAAAACTTATTTTTATGGTTATTTTGCGAGTTTTTCCATAAAAGATCAGCAGAAAAAGTTATTTTTCAACGCAAAAAAAAGGAAAAAAAACTCTCAAAAAGCGAGTTTATTTTTTCTTCATAAAATAAAACTCATTCTGTGAGTTTTGTGAGTTTTATTTTTCAGTCAGAAAATAACAGTTACTTTTAATATGATGTGTCAAATCAGGATTAGGTGTAAACAAAATATTTCATAAAAACGAGTTTTATTTTATGACAGAAAAAATAAAACTCCTAAAGGCCTCGTTACTCAAACGTAAATGTTGCGGAACAGCTGTTCAGTTTTGCTTATCAAGCCTATGTGTAAATGATTACTCATACGTAAACGTAACGTTGCGTTGCGGGCGAATCCAATAAATTTAAAAATTTTACGTATCCTTTTTACGTATCAGCTGTTTAAAAATTGTAAACCAATTCTAAGCCATTCGCTGAACTCGGCCGCAACGTTTATGTATTCTCAACGCTTACGTTTAAGTAACGAGGCCTTAAATAGAGCTTTATTTATTAACGGAAAAATAAAACTCGAAAAATAACGGTTATAAAACGTGTGCGTTTTATTTTATGACGAGAAAGTAAAACTCTCTTTTTAAAAGATTCATCTAACCTTTTATTTTTCCGTCAAAAGTCACAGTTAAAATCCGATTAATGATCATTTTTGCAAGATCACAACAGATTCTGTGAGAGTTCTCCAAGACGATTAATTTGGTATAATACATCATATATGCCTGTCGGCTCTAATACGATGATTTTTTTAGTTTAATTTTTAAGCAATAACTGTTATTTGCGGTTCCTGGACAGTATGTACATCAATGGTATGCTTTATGTTACATATTCGTCCAATTACAAATTGACATCAACAAATTATCATCAAACGAGACCAAAAACAGTTGCAAGCCACTGCCTCTCCTTCGCGACTTATGTACATTCGTAAACCCAATCATCTAAATCTACGAAGAACTCCACATTCAATATGTGCTTAGTTCCCTGTAGTCAGCCTAGAACCATTTGTCTCTTTGTTAGTACATTTTCTCTAGCAACAATTGCACTAGTTAAAATGTCACCAGCTTCCCTTTCGGACTTTTAAAGGACAATTAAAGGACAACATATGTAAGTTTTCAACGAGTTGGTTTAACACCCCATACAGCCGCTTGTCACGATTGAAGGATTCAATTTAGAAAATGTATTTCGTATAGGGTTATAAAACCTATTTTAGAGATGCAGGTGATATATCCTCTACTGTAAAGAAATATCCTCTAGAACTCTTTTCAAGGCATGGCCTTAACACATTGAGTACCAAGGAGTTTTGACGAAAACCTTCCCAGGGTGCCAAGCACATTTTTTGCTATAAACTTGTGTCAAAGTAGAAAATATTCAGTTCTGCGCCAATCCCGGATGATTTTGTGGTTTATTTTGGATTTTATTACGGTTTTTTTATGTCGCACGTTTCCGTACGACGTGGCACTGCACGGCGGAATTGCAATCGTAAAAATCACTGTCGTACGAAAATGTGCGACGCGATTATTTTGCTATTTCTTAATTTTTTTTTTCTTTTTACGCATTTTTCTTTACATTTATTTAAATTTTTTATTATATCTGTTTTTATTTTTATTTTGTGCTATATTTTATTTTTATATGTCTGCTTTTTTTAATCGAAAGGAAGCAAGAAAGAATATCAAAAGGACAACCACGTACTGTCCTCAATGCCACAACACTCCCCAATATTGCATTGATTGCTTCCAAAAAAAAAATTTAAATTGAAATTATCATATCCTAATTTTAATATTTTTGTATCTTTTTTATACTTTTTTTCCGAAATATCGAATGAATTCCAATAAATTTTCAAAATTAAGAACAACCTTTGAGTTTTTATCATAAAAACCGCTAAAATGAAGATATCTCTATGAAACTTGGACCAAAATTTAGGGCAAACATTAGGGTACTAGAAACACATTAAAAAAACCCTGTAGATTCAAGCAGAAACGCACGACAATATCTAAGGCCAGACAATGCCTGTCGCACGTTTTCGTACGACGTGGCACCCCAAGAAGGATTAGGTGTCGCACGAAAACGTGTAGCCATGGCACTCAATGTGTTAATATGTAAAACTGTGTTTCATCGTTTCCAGAATATTAATAACATTTGCATTTTAATCGTGAACTTTTTGTGAATTAAGAAACCTATATTTTCAAATTTTCATTGAGTTTTAGAGTTTAGATTTGGCAGTTTAATTGTGTTTGTGTGCTTTTATTATTATTATTTTTCTACCAAAAATTTGGTTTGAACCTATCAAATTTGTGTTTTTGCTAGATAATTTTTTATTTGTATTTAATGATTTCAATAAAACTAAATTCATTGTGCTTAAAAAATATTCATTTCAACTGATTTAAATAGAAACCTCAAACAATTTCTTAATTAAAAAACGAAAACAAGAAATGCAGAGAAACAAAACAAAAACATATAAAAACATGTCCTGGGATCTATCTTTACTGTTGTTGTTTTTTATTTTGTTACAAAAAGCTCAAAAGATGTATAGTCGCCCCGAAGTTATTTTGACGTAAAGCGCAAAAATAATAATTTAGAAAATTTATGTTAAAATTTTATCTATTTATGTATATGTATATTTATAAAATAAGCAAGTGTCTTCGGTCATGTTAATCAGGTTATAAATTCAATATTGGTACAAAGTAGTGGTATTTATTTTCTATTCGATTTCTAAACAACCATGTTCAGAAATGTTTCTCATTCGTATTCATGCTCATTTTCTTCTTTTTTATGCAATAACCCCGCTAGAAAAAAGGCGTTTGCTTAAAAGAAGAAATGAAACAAAGCCTTAGATTACACAGATGTTAAACGAAAGAAATTTCAAATTGATACACAGAATAGGTACATGTGAGTGATCTGAGTTATTATCCCAATTTATCACTAGAAGGTTATTGCAGTAATGGAATGTATCTATATGCAGAAGATTTTTATTTATTACTATCATTAATTGTAGAATATTACATCAATATGTCATTGCGACAACGTTTCTTCGTTGCTTAGCTTACAAAAATCTAAAGCTAACCGCAAAAAAAAAGGAAAATGTCAACCAATGGAAATAAAAATCAACCAAAAGAAAAAAACGGTATACCAAAAGCGGCAAAACCGTTAAGACTCCGTTTGATCTTCTTAGTACTGGTAATAGTTCGATTTCATGGTTAAAAGAAATTCATAGCCCTTTAGACTTATATAAAAAAAAAAAAAAAAAAATCACATTCCAAAAATTTTATATAAAATATAAAAGAAATTTTTCCAAAATATATTCGTTTGGCAGATCAAGCTAGACCTATGAACATTCCATTCTAAAGCTATTAAATATAACAAATTAAATTTGTATTTTACAAAACATCTCTTAATGAAGATTAATTTCCATCATCAAGTTTAAGAAACATAAGCCAGAAAGTCAGTTTTACCTAAATTAGACACAATTGTCTGTTTAGCAGACCAACTGCCTTCCTTATGAACGCCAGCAGGTCCGCCTCCTCTGTATAAATCTATCAAGAGCCACGCATTCACATAATATGAGCTATGCTGTTTCTGATGCCTGTGAACATAGTCCTTAAGAATATTCAACATTTGTGATCGCCATTCTTACGAGTCAATATAGAGACCCGCTTGAGCGTATCAATGTCCCAATCATTTGCCAATTTCCCATTCTCTAATCAGATTGAGAATAGTAGCAAGGAGAGCTCGACCAATATAAGGTTTCGCAGATCCCTTCCTACCCAATGCATCTTCTTCCTCGTTTCCGCTTATTTCACAGTGTCCAGGTACCCAAAACAATTGAATCCTGTTTTGAACAGACAATCTTTGCAACGTGTCGTAACAAAATTTCACACGATGAGAGCTATGCCCCCTTAAGGCAGCCTGGCTGTCTGATTTTTTAAGTTAGTATTTGTCTTGCCCTTGAGCCCAATATCTAGGTTAATCTCAGCACATTCTGTTATGGTTAAGACATCAGCCTTAAAAACACTCAGCGACCTTCCCTAGTGGAATTGACAAGTTCACATATGTACATACATATCTATCGTCTAGATAATAATTTTCTATTTTATTCGAAACTTTCACATCCTTCTATATATTTTTATTGTATGAAATTTAATAGCCTAAGATTCTAATACTGGTATTCTTATGAGAATTAACATCCGTTAAGGAATATATACAAACACTAGCAGAACTGAACTAGTTTTCGACCCAGCTACGAAAGGTCTCATCGGAATACCAGTATTAGGATCTTAGGCTATTAAATTTCATACAATAAGTATAATAAAGATCCATTAAAATATTCGAATTTAATTCTAAAATGTATAATAATTATAAATTTGCTGGCCACAGCACATAACCCATTACTGATTAAAAATTGGTAATAAAGGGTAAATTGGAAAATAAATGAGTAATTCAGTTACTTAGAATATGGTAACAATTATGTTGAAAAATATGTTGAATTTGAATAAATTTAAACAAATAGTTGAATTTGAAAAATTTTCAGTTCAAAAGGAAAAATACTGGTGAGAATAACATTCAAATATAATTCACATAATCTATTTCCACTAGATTGTGCTTTAAATAGAAATATAAAAATATGAATATGTATAACACAAAGAACTCTGATGAGACCTTCCGTAGCTGGGTCGAAAACTAGTTCAGTTCTGCTAGTGTTTGTACATATTCCTTAAAGGATGTTAATTCTCATAAGAATACCAGTATTAGGATCTTAGGCTATTAAATTTCATACAATAAGTATAATAAAGATCCATTAAAATATTCGAATTTTATTCGAAAATGTATAATACTTAATTAAAAATTTTTTTTTTATTTTCTATATAATATTAATATTTTTTTTTGATATTTAAATTTGTTTTTACATACTGTTAAAATTAAATTAAGTATAGTCACCGTGGTCTAGTGGTTAGGGTGTCGCTTGCGCCCTTATAATAAAATAATTTACAGCAAAAGATGACAAACATATATATGACAAAATAGTTCTCTAATATCTCAGAAACTTTACGAAATAAAGTCCTGGAGATTGATCAAATCGATAGATCTAAGAATTTAACCCCAAAATGTAGTCGTATCTCATTTCTTTCTATTTTATTTTTGTGATATATGCCAAAATAACTTCAAGGTGACTATACTTATATGTATGTCGTCCTAGAACTAACAAGAAAACTATGTCGATGTTATAATACGAACAGAACAAAAAAAAAAAAAGAAAACACAGTATCAACCAAATACCCTTGAAATGTCAAACGACCTTCTGTGGATTGTATATGGCACACACTAACGGCTAAAATTAGGCGCCAACATAATTAATTTTAAATATTTAAATTTAACAGACTGCTGAATTAAATATACCGGAGAGCCTATTCAAGCGAATATACTGCAACAATATTATGCTCTCTGACACAAACTTTTTACTGTAAAATTTTGCTCTTTGGGAACAGTCTTTTTTTCTGAATAGACTCAAGAGAGTAAAACTCTCTGTTCAGCAAATAAAACTCCTACAATATGCGCAAAAACTTGGAGCAAATTCTTTCACTGCTTAGAAGTTATTCTTGAAAGTTTTGCTGTTTTTGCCTTCTTGAGTGGGTATACGGATTTAGTATAAATTTAAGTATTCAAGGCGTTAAACGGCGTATTTAATGTCATGTAATATTTATACAGATATGTACATACATACGTATTATTTTACGTAAAAGTGAAGAAAATATCAAAAACAAGAACAATACAATTTTTACTTTCTTTAAATATCCCATGAAGTTAGAAGAAGAAAACAAAAAATAAAAAACAAAATGAAAAATAGTCATTAATTTTGAATTGCCTAATGTTTTTCTTTTTGTTTTTATTTTACTTTTGTTTTGCCACTGTCTAACATTTTTAAGTGCTTGTTTTTCTTTTCCTTTTTCAAAATGGGTCTTTAAAGGACAAAGGTTTTATTATAAAATTTTTTTTTGTATCCATTTATAAATTTTTAATGGAAACAAATTAAAAAAAGTGAAAGAAAAACAAAAGCTTAAACAAAAATAAAGTAACAGAATGAAAATATTTTTTCTAGGGATTTTCGTGCACAAAAAACTAGTAACACAGTTTTATTTGCAGGCTTCAAAACAAAATTGACAGTAACTTAACTAGAAATAGAAAAGAAAAAGTGAATAAGACTGGTAACTGGTACCATATAATACCATAGTATTATAAGTATATAAATATTATACATACATACATACATATTATAATATGTATGAGCTGTTTTAATATGCCTATCTAATATTATTGATTATACCAATTTCAATTCTATGTATGTATGTTTACGAATTTGAATTGTAATCAGCCTTTTATGGTTCTCAAATACATATGTTCGTTTATGAATACCTAGATGCTAGGAATACTTAGATGATTATTTTAATTCTAAAATTATATCTTTTATAAACTATTAATTAAATTTTTACTCACTTGATGCTTCCACAATTATAAATTCTCTGTTTTTTTCTTTTTTTGTAGAATTAAAAAAAGTGGACGATTATATTTCCATCTTTTCACATTTGATTTCAACAATCGTGGTACAAAAAATTGTAAGGGTCACATACATACATACATAATTGGCCATTACAACCCTGTGTCAGGCTTGCGGCCTATTTTCTTGCAGTACTCATGTTATGTGTGTTAATTTTTATCCATGAATACCGGAACCTACAGTTTAAAGTCGACTTCGATTGACAGATTTGAGAACCTTTTTCATGGCAATTAATTACTTTCAGAGCTTTTGCCAGAAGACTGCTGAGAGGTAGTCGCCGAAAGAAGTAATTTGTTCATATTTCTTTTTTTCTCAGATGTCAGAGCTGGGGTTTTAACCGACCGGCATATTAGAGTTTGTCAGAGCGAAAAAACTGGGGGAGATATTGTATGAATCCTGGTCAAGTTTAGAGCTGTACACTAGATCTACCGGTCGAAATACTCTAGTACCTCATATATGAATGAATGAACACAGAGTGATGTAGCGAATATTTTTACAATAGTATTAACAACATTACGCACAAAAAATCTTCATGGACATGGTGTACAACATACGAGGTACAACAGCTTAGCCGATTTGCAATAGCATTTTAATGCATTTTAATACACAGTTTTTACCTCTCAATAAAAAACAAAAACAAAAAAATAGCAGTATGTATACATATTTGGCAAAGAGATGTATTAATTAATAAGAGCACAAATTTTATAGTGCCTTATCATTATTGTTGTCACAATATCAAAAATGCAAAATGGTATTCTACATTAACCGAACTTATCCTAATACAAAGAGTTCTGAAATTAAAAATTAAATTATGTTAGAGTTAGAAGAGAAATGTCATGGCTGATCAACATCCTGAATTGGACAGGGTATAGCGGTAAAAATATCCTCCTACACGTCGCTGCGAGACGAAAGCTGACTATTTGTATATATATCTTATATGTATATATGTATATAATTGTATTAATAAGTTTAGTTGACCTTATTATTGATTAATATATAAGCGTTTAATTAAACTTTAGGTCTATTTTTTCGATATTTCGCTACTTCTCTGCGTAGCTTCTTCAGGAAATATTTTTTATTTAAAAAATTTTTTTAAAAAAATACATACATACATACATATTAAAAAATTGTGTCACATGAAAAAATATTCTATCAAGAAAATTTGTCATATAAAAAATTTTTTTTTAAAAATAAAAACCAACAAACATATTTAATTAAATATTACAACCAACAAAAATTTTTTAGAAAAAATAATTACAAAAGAATTAAATTAAATAACTAAAACATAAAAAAACATATTAAAAAAGAATCATAATGAAAAAACAAAAATTATTTGTTAAGTGGTATTATATTAAAAAATTGAAACAAAAAAAGAAAAAAACAAATAATTGTAGCATAACAACTTTTTAAAAGAATAAAGATTCTTTGTAAATTTTTAAGATTTTCGAACTTTTTAATATGAATTCTCTTTACCTTTTTATTTAAAGATGATCCTAAAAAATTTTGAAGACCTATATGTTCATTTATTCATTCTCCGTCATACGAATTATGTAAATATATATCTAAAATTCTGAAGAAAATTACCGAGAAGTCTATTTATAACTTCAAGAACTCCATACAATATGCCCTATGGAGTTGGGCAAACAGCTTCATAGATAATATTAGGCTGATGAGAGCATTCACCGACTTATGATATTTCTTTATTGCGCGAACTGGTTAGAGTTGTGTGGTGCATGACCACTTTCTTTTCTTTTAACAAGTTGGTAACGATTATGTAGCATCAAAATGGCGCGAAAGTGCGAATTAGATCTTTGGATCACCACAGAAATAAACCAACCAAGAGGTAAATTAAAAAGAATACGAATAAAGGAAGTATTGCAGCTTTATGAACAGCAACTAACAATGAAAAATTTAACTCAGAGAACAAGTTTAAAGTTAATATATAAATATTTAATTGAATTTTAACTCTTAAAACTGTCGTACATATGTATGTATGTACGTATTTATTTCCCAAATAAAGTGTTTCTTTATTTCATAATAATTTGTTTTAAAATTTGTGAACGTGTATTGTTAGATTTAATTTTTTAGAGCTTTAAAAGTATGCCACATTTGTATGTACTCGTTCATAAACCGTAAATAAAGTTTTAAGTATCACGTATGGAAATTTATTTCTCGGTCTGTATGAATTGAATGAGTATAAATTATACATTTTTATAAAATATTGTTTTTTTTTGGGTTCTTACTTTTCGCTCTATGTAAATACACACATATTTTTTGTTGTTATTTTTAGTGTTTTGGTAAAGTTGCGGGAAAAATGGTTTTTATACAGAAGTTTGTTGTTTTATTATATGTACGAGTATACATATAAGAAGGGTAAAACATAGGACTGTGTTCTCTAGAAAAACTTTTTAAAACATCAATGCGAAACTGCAAACAATTATAGTTTTTTTGTAAACGAGTTCTGTTTCTGTTCATGTTTAGTTTTTTAGAACAACAATTTTGTTTAATATTTCTTTAACGTCTATTTGCATACGCCAACGTGCATACTTTTACACTTGTATGCTTTACTATTTTAGAAATTGTGCATTTAGATGTGTAGAGTACAAGGATATGTATATCAATAAATATATACATACATATAAGAAGTATGTGAGTTTTGTAACACTCCATTGATATCAGTTTTAGTTTTGTGTGGTACCACATAAGAAAAGAAAAATGTTGCTGCTAATTGTAGCAAAAAATTGCTGTATTTAAAAACTAATTTATAATTTTTTTTCCTATTTTTTTTGTAGTCGTTGTTATGGTTTTTATTCCTGCCAAATAGTTGGCTTTGGCTTATTAAAATTACCACAAATAAATATAGCCAATAGCAACCGGATGTTGGTAATAATTTTTTATTTTTGTATTTGAGCTCTTTGGAGAACTAATTGCCCATGCAATCGGAATGTTTTATGCAGGAAAGAGAAACATCAAAATAAAAAAATATTTTCCTTTCAAAAACATTTCATTACAATATTTAGTGAAATATACTTATATAAGATTTGTTGTGTTTAATTACGAAAATACTTAAGCAAACATGACATTTTTATTTAATACCCAAGAAGAATATAACATTTACAATAAATGTTATACACTTTGTTTTATGAGTATGATATTTTTTTTGTGTGAATATATATGTATTCACTTTTATGATATGGGCAGAGTATGGTACGTTTTAGAAAAATAATTGTGGTAAATAACGATTCATAGGATAAGTGTATACATAAGGGTGGGTCAATTTGTTCGGGACCGAAAAACCTGACAAAGCGTATAGCAAAATCGTAATCTACGGGAAATTCTAAAAACTTTTCCCAAAGAAACCATGGTTCTAAAATCAAAATCGAGCTTCCGGTTTTTTAAGAGAAAATTTGGTGCTCAGGTCATCCGAAAATAATACCATTTTTTTGGAAATATTCATTGCAATTGGTGAATGGAAGAGGATCTGTAACGCTGAAAGAGGGCTTATTTTAAAGGAAATTTTCTCAGCTTTCTATATCTGTCCTCATTGATAGAAAATTATTTACCCAAATTTTTTTTTTTTTTATTTTTAAGGCCAGCACTCAGGGGACGGCCCCTACTCATGCAATACATTGTGCTGGTCTAGGAAAATATGTTGTGGGAAGGGGGAAAGGTTTTAGAGGTTTATGTCAAAATAATAATAGTCAAACCGTTAAAAAACCCAAAACTCTTATTATTTTGACATAAATAATGATGAGAACAGATATAGAAAGCTGAGAAAATTTCCTTTAAAATAAGCCCTCTTTCAGCGTTACAGATCAACCATTCACCAACTGATTGATGAATTTATCGTTAGAGAGTTGCTGCAGTGAATATTTTAAATAGCAAGTATAATTTTATAGTAAAAAAAAATAGTAATAAAAAATAATTTAATTCGAAATATAAAAATTTACTTTGTATTGAAAAATCGTTAATTTAAACGAAAAAAACCCACATGTATGTACATATATACTTTATATTTATTTTATATAAAAACAAATATAGCTCGTAAGCATTGGTGTAATTTTGGAAATTTGATATATGGAACAATTTCTTATGTTCGTAGGCTAACATATTATTAGTTAAATTATTTGAGCTTAAGGTCGAATAAATATTTATGTTATTTATTTATATTACTATATTTCGCTACTTCCTTGCGTAGCATCATCAGAAATATATGTATATTTTGTTATTGTTTTGTCACATACATCCATCCCATATAACATAATTAGTGTTTTTTTTTTTTTTTTTGAAAAAAAAACAGTATACATAACTACATTGGGTTTTCTAAATTCCTTTTTGGGGGAATTTAATTATTTTGAATAGTTAATTTTTTCCCACCTAAAACCCATATGAAAAGTGTCCTTAAAATACTAGCTGAAGACTAATGTTTACGTATATAATAAAGGGTTATCCATTTTGCGGTTTCAAAATTAAACGTAAACAAAACACATATAAAATATTTTTTTCATAATATTTCTTTTTTATTATAAAGTTTGAACGTTGACATCTTTAAATGACTTCCACGCGAAGTGTTGCAAGCATTAATTCTTTTGAGGTAATTTTCGACCACATATTGGGTGGTATCTCAGCCATAACTTGACAAAAGTTGGTTTTTAAGTGCTCAAGAGTTGAAGGTTTATCTACATAAACACGGTCTTTCGTGTAGCCCCACAAAAAAAGTATAATGGTGTCAAAAAGCATGATTTTGGTAGCCAGTTGATATCCCACGACGAGAAATTACGCGGCCAGGAAATGTCTCCTACAATCAAGCCATGTTCGCTCGAGTTGTGTAGCATGTGGCACCGTCTTGTTGGAACTACATATTCTCCAAGTCGTATTCTTCAATAACAGGCAAATAAAGTCGGTTATCATATGACCATAACGCTAGGAATTGACTGTGACAGCTGTTCCATCGTCGTTTACGAAGATGTAAGGTCCAATCACACGTTCGGACCAAAGATCGCACCAAACAGTGACTTTTTTGGGTGTCGTGACCTCTCTTCAATTACTTAAGGATTCTCAGAACCCCAAATACGACAATTTTGTTTATTAACATACCCACCGAGTGAGAAATGTGCTTCATCGCTGAAGAAAATTTTATTCGAAAAATTGCCGTCCACCGCCTGTTGTTCAAGAACCCATTCCGCGTATCTACGACGTTGTGAATGCTCAGATGGCTTCAGTGGATGAGTGAGCTGGACTTTATATGGATGTAGGTGTAGATCTAAATGCAAAATACGCCATAATGTGCAGTAAGACAGTCTAATGCCTTAGAACGACGAGCAATCGACACATTCGTGTCTTCGGCAACACTTTCACTTACAGCAGCGATATTTTCAGCGGAACAAGCGAAATGATAATGCACAGGCCTTACAATATTTCCAACTGCTTCAGTTTCTTCAAATTTCCTCACAATTTTGCCAATTGCTGGTGTAGTTCGACCATTATGTAAACCATAATTACGGTGACCATCCGTTCTGTATTATACAGAACAGTTCTGTATTTAAAACCCGTGTTCTGTATAAATTATTAATTAGGGAAAAACATGAAAATGTTCTGTATTTCATTTAATTTTCAGTATTTGTTCTGTATTTTCAGGCCTCAGAGTAGTATTTTAGTTTAGTTTTTGATTAACAAATTTGGGTTAAGAAAAGTCTCTTAAGCAGAGACAATCTTCTTCTCATAAGCAGTACATTTCATATTTGTATGTATGTACATTTTAGAGAAAGAAACATACATTTTAAAATTATTTTGACGGTTGTCAAGTTCAGTTTGTGTTTACCTGATTTCAATGCTCCAAAAGAAATATATGGACCAATGAAAAAACTCAAATGAAAATGGAAACCATCGAAGCCATTTTGGTCACTAAATTAAACTATAATATGAATTGCATAGAGTTTAAAAAAATATTTTAAACATTATGTACATACATAGTATGTATGCAGGCTATGTACTTATTTAATGATCTCACGAAACTTTAGTTATTTTTGAATTTTTGGTTAACCCTTCTGTTAGGTGAAGAAAAACTTACGAATCCTAAGTATAGGACCATTTTTAATATGTTAATTTTATTTCTGGGATTCCTCTTTGGAAATTTACATATCATTTGCGGTAGTTAACTTCAGTGTCTGACTTGTTGGCTTAGTTTTTTTAACGTTTATTTAAAGAAAATTTCTAATATAACTACTACAAATAAACAAAACAGTATAATAAACAGCTTAAATCTATACACTGTCCCATAAGCGAGCTCTCTAGTATAATACATACAATATATACAGTTGTGTTCAAAATAATAGGAGTGCAATTCATTCAAAGCCGAAGTTTAAAATTAAATAGAAAAAAAAAAGAAAATATTAATTTCTTTTGAGATAAAATTTATTTTTAATTCAGCTTCTAATTATTTACCAATTACTTATTTAATTAAAATTATTAAAACATAAAATATTTAATTTAAACAAAGTTTTCTTTCAAAATTCCCTGTTCAAAATAATAGGAGTGTTTATACACAACCTAGTAGTATTAAAGCTAAAGTCACAAAAGTTAAATATTATTTAAAAATAGTTTCCCCGATTTAATATTTTGTTGAATAACCTTTGTTTTTAATGACTTCAGCACATCTTCGAGGCATTGAGTCAATAAGATCCTTTAAAGGAATTTGATGCCACGCTTCGCGCACTGTGCTCCATAATTCTTCCGCATTTGATGGCTGTTTCTCTGCAACATATTTTTTAACGTCTGCCCACAGATGTTCTATGGGATTCAGGTCAGGAGACTGAGCAGACTACGACATAAGCTGAACTCCACTTACCCGAAACCACTCATTTGCCAATTTACTGGTATGTTTTGGGTCGTTATCTTGTTGGAATATCCATTTAAGAGGCATATTCCACTCTGCATAAGGTATAGCATTACCTCTTTCAAAATTCCAACATAAACGTTTCTATCCATTATGCCTCTAATTTCGTAAATTGGACCTACACCATTATACGAAAAGCTTCCCCATATCATTACTTTTGCACCACAATGCTTAACTGTTTTTTGTGTATTTTGGGCTTTATATTCTGTATTGAGCGGACGTTTAATATATTGTCTAGACCTAGTGCCACCAAATAAAACAATTTTGCTTTCGTCGGTCCAGAGTATGTTTCTCCATTTATCTTTCGGCCAATTGATGTGTTCTTGTGCAAACTTTAAGAGTGCTACTGCCTGTTTTTTTGTCAGTAGTGGCACTTTCCGTGGAGTTCTTGCAAATAAATAATTTTCCATCAAGCGTCTACGAATAGTACGACCACTTACGGCAAGATTTAGATCCTTTTGAATTTTTTTGGAAGACGCCCAAGGATTAATTTTGCTGTATCGTACAATACGACGGTCTTCAACAGTTGATATTTTGTGTTTGCGCCCACGTGTTTAAGGCTTTTTTTATATTTTAGAGCATTTGCAATCATTTGATCGGAGCATCCTAAGGTTTCCTTAATTTCTTTATAAGTTTTGCCTTTTTTTCAAAGATTTTTAATTGGTTCTCTTTTTTCCTCAGAACAGTGCTTTCCTCTTCCCACTATTACAAAATTTTATGTGAAATATAATATAATCACTGTAAATAAGGTTTTCACATAATTTTTTTAAACTTACTTTTCTTCATTTATATGCCCTTTTAGTTTTATTTTTAAAACGTCACACGCACTCCTATTATTTTGAACAACTCAAACCAAGGGCAAACACAGAAATGAACGAATTTTATTATGAATTTAAAGTTATTATGAGTTTCTCTTCTGTATTCGATTTCTTACATACCGTTGTAACTT
Organism: Metopia argyrocephala; assembly: GCA_963576795.1. Lineage (NCBI taxonomy): Eukaryota > Metazoa > Arthropoda > Insecta > Diptera > Sarcophagidae > Metopia > Metopia argyrocephala. The sequence goes on along the minus strand of OY756210.1, from coordinate 84,251,324 downwards.
CCGTTAGAATATCACTTGTTTTGCAAATTGGTACACTAACAAATTTCAACTGTAGAAATATTACATTGGTGCACTCCTATTATTTTGAACACAGCTGTAAATACAATATATACATTTTTTAAAACTAATTATGTTCCTTCTACAAAATTTATACAATATATCTGATCTTAATAACAATTATTTCGTAATGAAAATTTATTTAAAAAACATTACAATAACAACTATTATAATAAAAAAAAATGTCAGGGTTTAAAAGAAAAAATTACGGTATTTAACTAAGCAACCAGTATTTACTAATATTTATATTTGGAAATATGTTCTTATCCTCACGAAAAAAGTTCGTATCGAATCTTCTGTTCTCAGCTGTCAGTTGATTGCTAGAGATAGCTTTAACATTTGCTCTTCTATATATATGAAAAAATATAGGGACGCCTGTGTAGTTCTGTATGAAACCGTTTTTATCAAGATACACGAATGCTTCAGGAGGAACATAACCACTTTGTAATGTTCTATATATATATTCGTCGTTGACATAATATGGAGCCATTATTAGGTTATTTTCATAATGGTCACAACAAGATCTGATATGATTTCTAATAAGGTGTATGATGAAATTATCAATTCGGCTAATTTTGGCAACATTGTAAAGTCTCGAATTACTTATATAATTCGTAAATTGACTATTTGGGGATCTATATAACGAAGTACATGTCCTTAAGCATCTTCTTTCAAATTTACGTATTTTTTCCATATAGGAGGGAGAAATGTTAAACCAAATTTGACAACCGCATGTTAAAACTGGGCGTATTAAGGTTTGATATATGAGAAGCTTAATATCACGTTTAATGTATTTAGACAAAAATAATTTTCTGTACATAAAATAAGCATTTCTAGCTCTTTTAATTTGTATGTTAACATATTCATTAAAATAGAGTAATTTATCCAAATGGATTTCTAGGTACTTTACCGTTTGTTTATTAGGTATGGTTATATTGTTGCTAGATTTTATGCCAAAAGATTTCCAGTTGCACCTTATATTATAGTTGCACTTTCCAACAGGAGGACGGAAAAGTATAGTTTCACATTTGTCTACGTTTAATTTCATTTTCCAATCATTAGCATACTTTTCTACAATATTAAAATTAATCTGCAATTTCCTATTTATCTCCTCTATTCTGTTATCGGCATGATATACTATAATATCATCCGCTACCTATAATATTATCAACGCTATTTAAAAGACCATGAATGAATATATCAAAGGGTATGGGACCATTAACTGTCCCCTGTTGTAAGCCATTAACTATATTAAATTTTCTACTACTAACTTCATTCCCGTTGGAGACGACATACGATTTATTGAAAAGCATGTTATGAATTAAAATCACCGAGTGAAGTGGAAATTTGTATTTCAAAAGTTTATATATAAGTCCAGGAATCCAAATGCTATCGAACGCTTTCTCAAAATCGACAAGACATGCGCCTGTACAGAGAGATCTATTTAAATTCCAATTAATATCAGATGTCAAAAGGTGTATTCCATGTATCGTAGAGTGTCTATACTTAAAACCGAATTGTCTATCATTAATTAGATGATTATTTTGACAAAAATTTAAAATATTATTATATATGCAAATTTTAAAGATTTTACTTGTGTTTGGGAGCAAACTTATGACTCTCAGGTTCTTCGGATTGCTGGTGTCCCTATCTTTTTTGGGCAATACCACAACTTTAGCCAATTTCCATGCTCGGGGGAAATAAGCGTTGTTAAGCATATTGTTAAATAACGTGCAGTAATCAAGAATTAATACATCAGGGATATTCTTTAATACTATATTCGGAATGTTATCAATACCAGACGATAATTTATTTCTCAAATTTTTAAAAATGTAAAAAATTTTTTCCTGTGTAATAAATAAATTCTCCGATTGTGAAGCACTTATTTGATTTGCCCTTTTATCTAAATTAAAGGTCGTAAAACATGACTGATTACATTCATAACTAGATTTTTCTGTTAAAAATCTGTTGAAACAATTGTCAACATCAACCTGTAAGTTATTACTCCGATCTATCTCTTTAAATGAGTGGGTGTTTTCGAGAGATGCTCCTATTACATCAAAAATTTGCTGTTGTTCCCTTATAATGAAATTCTCACTATCGCTCTCTGTCATGATGGGATTTACGCCAACATAACTTAATAGGTCTTCTTCTTCGTTTGTTGGCTTTGTTAAAACAATGGAAAATCGACGATTAGTTTGTATTTATATGAGATGTAAAACTTTGATAATTTCCTTTTCAAGAGGTGTTGATACCGTCGATCAAATGATTGGATACTACAGTGTAAAACGGAAAACAAATCGATGGCCAAATATTGTGTTTTCCAATATGATTGACATATTGTGTGCTAAAATTTATGGTTCCTGAGCGCCAATGGACAAAATTCGTAAGAGGGCAGAATTTTTGCGACAGTTAAGGTAGAATTAGCCAAACGTTCATGTAACGTAACGCAACGTACGTTGGTTTCTAGCATATGAAAACAATGCAAATGGTTATCCAAAATAAATGTCACGTTGACGGAACGGAACAATCTGCATAAAATAGAATTTCTAAACGTTTTTACGTGACATTTCATTGCGATTGATGGTACTATTGTATGGTAAATGGCAATGTGGCCCAAATGCCCTTTTTGGTACTTTCATGCTTATTTGCAAATTATTTTCTTTTATATGTGTACAAAAAGACTTTTTAATTTTTGAAGTCTTTAGTACGTATTATGTGAATAATTTAAATTTTTATGTTAATATAAAGTTTGTTTTTAATTTAAAAGTCCCATGTTTTACTTAACATATCTTCGACAGACGAGTTATATACATACCAAATGAAAAATTATTCGATTATCTAAAAAGAAGCATATGGGATACATGATTTATTTAGGTGCTATCTAGTTACCGAGATAATTACAATTTTTTTTTAAGTTCTACTTAAAAATTAACTTTTTTCGTTTCCGGTCCACAATGGACCAATGTTTCCGATTCAATAAATAATGATGTTAAACCAAAAATTGAATATTCAGTAGTAGTATAAGAATAAATTTTTAGGAAGGATAAAATATAAGAAGTAATTACTTATAATATGCTCTTATTTTAGTACTTCTGGTACCTTTTTTAACTTTGTGTTAATTTAACAACATTCATCACTGCTCTAAACAGCTGGCTTCATATTGCCATTTAAAAATTAAAATTTTTTATTTGTGCTGTGTTTTGTGAAAAATATGTAAAAAAATATAATAAATTATATAATCAATATTAATAAAATAAAAAATTATTATATTTTGTTTTCTGTTGACATATGACACGTTTGTATAACTGCACATACTGTGAGCGTCAAAATAAAGTGTACAAAAACATTTTCTCTAAATTCGTTTTTATTTCAGTCTTTAAAAATACGATTTTATTTAACATTTTATGTTTTTTTAATTGTGATTCAATTCTCTACTTAAACCAGTGGTCTTCACCAGTATTACTCAGGTAAATAAAATGTTCGGATATTTTTTTAGTTTTTCTTACTCTCTTCGTGAATATTACAACCAGGGTTGCTTAATTCCACAAAAATTCTGGCAAACAGCTTCTTAAAATATACCAAAACTACCCGTATCGTTAATTCTTATTATATTAGTTTAAAATTAAATGTATTGTACTTTATTAACAGATATCACTTTTAGAATTCCTGGAAACCAGTTTTTGTTTTATTTTCCTATGAAAAACTTAATTAATTATAAAAAAATTTGCATTGTTAAAAATCTTTCATAAAAAGAAATCCATACGCTTTGTTTTCATCATGCTAAACGACAACCACAATTATTACAAAAACATGTATGTGAGACAGAAATTGCGTATGTGTTTATGTTTTATTAGTTTTCAAGAGAGCTAAATTTGTTTTTCAGACACTGAGAAGTTATGATAATAAGCAACATAAACTTATTAATGTTTATATTTCTTTTAACTACATTTCAATTTGTTAATAGCATTTGCAAACAATTTATTTCATGAATAATTTTAATAAATTAGTTAAAATTTTGAAATTAAAGGTTTTTAAAACGAAAATTTTCACAAATTTCATTCAAGTTGTTAAAAACAATACAAATGAAGAAACCAATCTCATCTCTCAGTGTATTTTTGTGTGACTCTCTTTGTGAAGACCACTGGTATAAGGTAATTAAACGAATATGCTTAATTGCCTGTATACCAGTGATGTCCACAATTCTCTTTCCCTATCACGAGTGATAGGAAAACAAATTCTTCTTAAAAAGAAATATTGTTACTCTTGCTCTCTTAAGATTTTAGCTTCTCTCCAACATAGTGCAGGGATGGATAGAGCATATTTTTTGTATCATTTTTATTTAACTGAAATAATTATTCATTATTTCCTCCAAATTTATTTGACTTCGGTACTCCATTATTCTTAATAGATCGGTCACATGTCTATCGGACAATCGATTACGCACTTTACTCAGAATTATGAAGAAATATTTATGAAGTTATAAACAGAAAGTAATTCGAACATTCCCATTTCTGGTAGAAGTAAGCAGAGTCTTTTCACTGCTTCATACACAAGCGCAAGTGTGTTTATGTAGTAGTGGACATCACTGACTTAAACATAAAAAAAAACAACAAAAAAAAAAAAACTTACAACAACAAAAGTTATAAAACAAAAACAAAATCTATTCCATATTTTACGCGGCAAAAAAAAAGTGTACAAATATTATTCATTATAAAAATTAGTATGATTTAAGGTGTGCGTCACTATAAAGTGTAACACCCATTTTTCTTAATAACTTTTTTCACCTTTAATCAAAATTATTTTTCTTAATCACAATATCTTTGAAAAATGTGTCAGATTTTAAAATGTATCAGTTTGTCAAATTTGACCTGTTAGTTAGTTCACAATGGATAATCAAAGACAAGTGCATACAAAAATTATTCAAATAATTCAAAAAAACCATATTAGAGTTATACAAAAGTTGCTAGGGAAGTCCATGTGACCAGGCAATGTGTTTCCAGAGTGGTCAAAAAGTTCAACAAAGACCTAAAAATTGAAAGAAAGCCTGGAACAGGTAACGCAAAACTGGTAACGAACGACGCGAAAGCCAAAAAGGTTGAGAAGCTTTTGCTGGCTCTTCCAAACATTTCTGGTCGCGAAGTGGCCCGGCGCGTGCAATGTTCGGAAAGTTTTGTGCACCGAGTTAAAGCTAAAGCTGGCCTTAAAACATTTAAAGTCCAAAAAGTTCCGGATAGAAATGCTAAGAAGAATATTGAAGCAAAAAAAAAGAGCAAAACTCCTCAAAAAAGAATTTTTTCAAAAGTTCGAATGTTGTGTAATGGATGATGAAACTTACGTTTTTGCAGACTTTGCGCAGCTTCCTGGCCAAGAGTTTTATATAGCGGATAGTAGAGGCAATGTTTCTGAAGAGTTCGGAACTAAAAAACTATCAAAATTTCCCAAAAAGTTCCTAGTTTGGCAGGCTATTTGTAGCTGCGGCAACAGAAGTGCATCGTTTGTTACATTGGGATCAATAAGCTCAGATATTTATATCAAAGAGTGTCTTCAAAAGAGGTTGCTTCCATTTCTAAGACAGCACAACATATCAATATTCTTCTGGCCAGATTTGGCAACATGTCACTACAGTAAAAGCGCAATAGACTGGTATAATAAAAATAATGTTATTTTTGTTCCAAAAGAGGCTAACCCACCAAACTGCCCAGAGCTGCGGCCTATTGAAAGATATTGGGCTCTGGTCAAAAGAGAACTAAAGAAGAGTACATCTGTTCCCAAAACCATTACTAGTTTTCGATATAAATGGACAGCTGGTACTAAAAAAATTACCGAAAACACTATAACATTGCTTATGGATGGCATAATGAATAAAATAAAAAATTTTATAAAATTAAATTAATTTTTAAATAAAATAATACAGAATATAAATCTGTAATAAAAATGCAAAATAAAACTGTTTTATTTTTAACTCTAACTTACTCCAGTTAGTTTTTATTTGACTTTTGATGTGTTACAGTTTATAGTGACGCACACCTTAGTATTTGGTTGCTTTTCCTTTAGCTTTAATAACGGCACTTAGTCTTCGGGGCATCGATTCCACTAGTTTTTTGGTTATGTCAGATGAAATTTTCTGCCACTCCTCCATTATAACGGATTTTAGCGTATCCTTGTTAGTGATTCTCCTCTTTCGTATTTGCCGGTCGAGATGCTCCCACAAATGCTCAATCGGATTAAGGTCCGGTGATTGGGGAGGATGATCTAATGTTTTAGGAGTATGATAAAGCAGCTATTCTGGGATCATTGTCTTGTTGAAAGATCCAAGGTCCCTGTAAGCCCAATTTCTCTACACTAGATGGCAAATTGTTTTTCAAAATGTTTAGGTAGTCCATTTTATTCATGGTATGTTCAATAAAAACCAAGCTTCCCACTCCACTAGCCGCCATACATCCCCACACCATCAGCGAACCTCCTCCATGCTTAACCGTGGATATTAGATTTAGTTCAGCATACTCTGTATTTTTTGTACACCATACTTTTACAGGTTTTTTCTGGCCTAATATCTCAAATTTACTCTCATCGCTAAACAAAACGTTATTCCAGAAAGAACCATCTTTAGTTTCGTACTTTTTTGCATACTCAATACGTTTTTTCTGATTCAATAACGATATTAGTGGCTTCTTTCGCGGCAGTCGACCATGTAGACCATTTGCGTGTAGAGCTCTTCGTACTGTGCTGGCGCTTACGTCGATATTTTTTGTTGCTGAAATTTCCTCCTATATTTTAACAGCACTTTTAAATGGATTCTTCTTCACATCACGCACAATAGTCGGCCTGCACCAGGACGATTTTCTACTTTGCCGAATTTTTCGTGCTTATCAACTATTTTCTTTACTGTATTATGGCTTCTGTTTATAATAGACCCGATTTCACGAAAAGTTTTACCCTCTTTTCGAAGTTTTATCACAAGTTCTCTGATATCTGTGGATGTTTGTCTACCCATTTTTAATAAAATAAATAATTTCTTTCTACAAAGAAGTTATAGTCCGAAAATTGCGTCTGTCTGATATAAAACATTAATAGTGATTTAAAAGAATGTGAAGAAAGTAAATAAACAACCAAACATAACGGTATTTTATACGGTTCTACTTCGCTAAAATGCTACAAAAAAGATGTACACTTTATTTTGACGCGTAAAATATGCAATAGATTTTGTTTTTGTTTTATAACTTTTGTTGTTGTTAGTTTTTGTTGTTGTTTTTTTAGGTTTAAGTAGAGAACTCAATAACAATTAAAAAAAACATAAAACGTTAAATAAAATCGTATTTTTAAAGACTGAAATAAAAACTAATTTAGAGAAAATGTTTTTGTACACTTTATTTTGACGCTCACAGTACGTACGTACGTTAACGTACGTACCGTTTTTACGATATCAACGTCTGGCTAACCAGGCCTTTAGCTTTATCTTTAACTCAAGACTACATGACAGAAAGATCTAAGCTCCCTACATATAAATTTGCAGCTGAACTTTTTACCGAAATAAGACCATTAGCTTTTGATTGTACAGTATCTACAAACGGTTTACCAAAATTACAACAACTAGAAACCGTAAAATATGCAGCTGTTGCAAAATTAACCCTTTCAGACCCATCACAAAAATATACTCTCATTTTCACGAAAGTAAAGATTTAAAATTTTTCTTTTTACAGACGTTTAAAATTTAATTTTTAAAATTTTGTCACTGTCGGATAAGATCGCTTTAACATACCATCAATGTTTAAAGTGTCGTCACTCTCATTATACCGTTTATTTTATTTTAGTAGTCAGTCTCATTCCCTTAATGTGTTTGTTGTTACATACATATGTACATATGTATGTATATTTAATAAATATTTACAACAAATTGTTTTGCAATATTTCCTTATTCCCTTTTGTGTCGTGTCCGTAGTTGAAGGAATTTTTTTACAGTTTAAAAAAAAACCTATACCTTAATTGTATATAATAATTTCTTCTCAAATTTTAATGATAATTGTTGTTCTTTTATAACGGGTCACATTTTTGTGTTTTACATATTTTTGAATTATTTTGTGGTCCAATAAATATTGTAAACTTTTCTTAGTTCAGTTGTAATATAGACACAATAAAGAATACACCAAAATAAATTTTTTTTTTTTGCGTTTTTAATTAAATTAATAACTTTGTTTAATTTCTCACGCGACATTTTGGCGACCGTGACAAGACGGTAGTTCTAAAGTTTAATTTAAATAAAAATTTAATCGGTTTTCTTGGACTTTTTGGCCCGTAGAGCCATATCAAAAATATTTTGTTCGTTTGATTTGTGATAGAGCTCTTGCAAATAATTTGTAGTCTACGCGTGACCTATTACCAATCTCTTTTTGTGTCACCTACTGCAAATATTTCAAGGTTGTGCATTAGGGTGGGTCAATTTTTTTGCCTACTAAGCGTATAGCAAAATCGTAATCTACGGGAAATTCTAAGAACTTTTCCCAAAGAAACCATGGTTCTAAAATCAAAATCGAGCTTCCGGTTTTTTACGAGAAAATTTGGTGTTCAGGTCATCCGAAAATAATGCTATTTTTTTGGAAGTATTCATTGCAATTGGTGAATAGTTGACCTGTAACGCTGGAAGAGGGTTTATTTTAAAGGAAATTTTCTCACCTTTCTATATCTGTGCTCATTTATAGAAAATTATTTACCCAAATAATAGTTTTGGAGGTTTATGTCACAATAATAATAGTTTTAGGTTTTTAACGGTTTGACTATAATTATTTTGAAATAAACCTCCAAAACTATTATTTGGGTAAATAATTTTCTATAAATGAGCACAGATATAGAAAGGTGAGAAAATTTCCTTTAAAATAAACCCTCTTCCAGCATTACAGGTCAACTATTTACCAATTGCAATGAATACTGCCAAAAAATAGCATTATTTTCGGATGACCTGAACACCGAATTTTCTCGTAAAAAACCGGAAGCTCGATTTTGATTTTATAACCATGGTTTCTTTGGGAAAAGTTCTTAGAATTTCTCGTAGATTACGACCTTGCTATACGCTTTGTCATGTTTTTCGGTCCCGAACAAATTGACCCACCCTATTGTGCATACTTTCGTGTCACCTATCACAAAATTTCGTTGTTTGTGTGCATTTTGCCTATAGTGGTGCAAGTGCATTTTCGAAAAAGTCTTGAAACCAGCTTTAAGTGCTACCTCCCTTTCGAAGATAAAAAATATCGGTTCGTGGTTTGAACATATACAAACTTAAAAATTTAAAATAAAATGGCAACCAACGATGAAGTAGTTCCTGAGCCACAAAACGCCAGTGGCCCAGAATTAGCAGCATTGAAACATCAAAGAAGTACAATGAAGCGCAACCTCTCATATATGCAGAAAAAGATGGCGAAAATATCGATGACGCCATTTTGGAATGCAGACTCGAAATTTTAGAATCGTATTTCAAGCAATTGAGCCACGTGCAAGGTAAAATTGAACAGCTTTGTTCCTCTGATAATGGCCGAAGTGATTACGAGGACTTATTTATCGCTACAAAGGTAAAAATATTAGGTATTCTAAAACGTCGTCGTGGTTCTGTATCAATGGATGTTACTCAATTTAATGCTTCTGTTGCTGGTGTAGTGCATTCATCTCGCCTCCCTTCATTGAAGTTACCCAAATTTGATGGCAAGTATGCTGAGTACGAAAGGTTTATTACTGCCTTCAATAATTTAGTGCACGAAAATCATTCAATTACGGATTTCGATAAATTTAATTATTTGCTAAACTGTTTATCAAGCCCAGCTTTGGCAGTTGTGGAACCATTTCAGGTAACCGCACAGAATTATACTAAGGCACTAGAGAGATTAAAAGAACGCTACGACAATAAAGTGTTAATTTTTCTGGAACATGTTAATGATTTATTTAGTGTTCCAAATATGATAAAGGGCGACAGTGCTTCGTTACGAAAAATTATTGATACTATTTCGGCTATTCGTGGTTCTTTGTTGTCTCTTGGTTCAGAAATGGAGGTGTTAAATGGTATTTTGGTTCACATCGTATTATCGAAAGTCGACTCTGAAACAAAATTTAATTACGATGAGAAACAAGACTTTAAATCATTGCCGACTTGGGATGCATTTTATGACGTTTTAAGCAATCGTTGTCAATTTTTAGAAAGCCATGGAAAAAAGATTGAAATTTCTGAAAAATTTAATTCTGCAAAGGCAAAGCCAAATTTTAAACGTCCATCTCACACTTTTGTTAAGTCAAACCAAAGAATATAAATCATATAGAATGTGCATCACGTACAAGTAAAATTTCTTATGGCGGGTCGTAATGTTGGAACCCTCAAAAAGAATTGTTACTCTCTTACTTAGCAAAGAGAATTCGTTTACTCTCTTACTTTGCACACACAACATCACAGTGTATAAGACGATAGCCACAACAAAATTTTTACTTCGTGTCTTTTTTTTTCGCTTAAGTACAGAAACGGTTTCATGCTAACAACAATATTCACATACAATACAATTTATGTGTTTGTGTGTATTATTCATTCGTTTTTAAATTTTAAAACTTAGAGAATAATGTTGTTGGTTCAAATATTTTTGTGTAATAAAGAATACAGTGCTCCAATACGACTATATATGCTAGTGTAGGGCAAAGCATATTTAATTTGTAGTTGCGCGAAGGAAAATACATTAATCTACATCGAATATATGGCGCCCTATTTAATATCGTAATAAGAGTGTAGTTAGAAATATATTTTATTATTATTATTTATTTAAGCTCAACAATTGATTTTATATTTATTTGAAATAAAAGGTTAACTAGACCAAAGAATGTAATTCCAAAAATATTAAAAAAACACAAGTATATATTCATTAATGAAACATTTTTGAATGATAAATTGATGATTTTTCAATTATATGAAAATTCTATTTTTATTTATATATGTATGTATGAATTATATAAATGTACGTATATATACATTTTTAAAAGAAAAGACACTTTAATTTTTTTATGTTAAAAATAAATAATAAATAAATAATAATCAAGATTAAAATTATTTCTTATTTTATACTTCAAAGCATCAAAAAGTATGTATATTTTGGGGATTTTCATCTCCATAAAAAGGCTAATAAAGCTACTCTTTTTAAAGATTATTTATTGAATAAAATATCTAAATTCAATGTTTTCGAAGGAGTACCAATAATAGAAAATCATACATGGGCACACTGCATTATATTTTTAATGCAGTATTTGAAGCAGTAAGCAGTAAAATTTTACTCGTTACTGAAAAAAATAGCAGTAAGCAGTAAAATTTTACTCGTTACTGAAAAAAATAGCAGTAAGCAGTAAAATTTTACTCGTTACTGAAAAAAATTGCAGTAACCAGTAAATGTTTACTCATTACTGAAAACAATTGCAGTAACCAGTAAAATTTTACTCTTTACTGAAAAAATTGCAGTAACCAGTAAAATTTTAATCATTACTGCATTTTTTTCAGTAACAGTAAAATTTTACTGATTACTGCAATATTTTAGAAACGAGTAAAAATCCACTAGCAAATGGAAACGATTTTGTTGTTGTTGTAAAAAAAAATCTTTTATTATGGGATATATTTTGTTGTAACAGAAAAATGTTTAAATTTCAATGATTAATGCAATACACATAATTCTGGTTTTACAAAATATATCCCATACAACAAAATATATCCAATAATAAAAGATTTCTTTTACAACAACAACAAAATCGTTTCCATTTGCTAGTGGATTTTTACTCGTTTCTAAAATATTGCAGTAATCAGTAAAATTTTACTGTTACTGAAAAAAATGCAGTAATGATTAAAATTTTACTGGTTACTGCAAATTTTTCAGTAACGAGTAAAATTTTACTGGCTACTGCAATTGTTTTCAGTAATGAGTAAACATTTACTGGTTACTGCAATTTTTTTCAGTAACGAGTAAAATTTTACTGCTTACTGCTATTTTTTTCAGTAACGAGTAAAATTTTACTGCTTACTGCTATTTTTTTCAGTAAGCAGTAAATTTTAAATTTTTAATGCAGTATTTATTTAATGCAGTATGCCCATGTATGTAGAAAATCCAATACCTCTATTCTGTGTTGAGAACAAGTGTCGGCAAACCACTCTGGGGTCATTCGTTTACATGACTCAATAATAAAAGATTTTGTACCAATTTTTTGCATTTCAGATTTAAAGATATTATGAAACATTAAAATGTGTTTTTCGCTTGCATCCATTAGTTTATCTGATGGGGTAGCTAAATTTCCAAAATCTGTTAGCGATTGATAATTTTTATAATATATGAAAAGCTCGCTTGGGGCTGTTAGAACTTCATAATTTTTCTCAATTCCGCACTACACTTTTCGCACTGTAATTTTGGAGTGACTTTAAATGCTACGTATCCAACAAAGTATCTCATCGACACAAGTTCGAAATTTATAGCTGCAGAATTATGGATAACATCTTCCAAAAAATAATCTGCATATATATTGCTGTCGAAATCAACGTCATCAATTTTATTGTAACTTGGTTCTCTATGTTCAATATATAAATCTGCTTCAAAGTTGGCATCAACTTGCGTTATCTCGTCTTGTAAATGCAGACAATTGCTGGACGAACTTGACTGAATTATTTAAGTTACCATTAATTTTGCCAAAATGTTATTCAATTCGGCTACGGAAGGGTTGTTATTGTTGCCACCTTTTTGCCGTAATACAGAAAAAGTGTTTTCTAGTTTGTCTTGATTGAGGGACTTTGTCATTAAGAAATATAAATCACCACCTTCCCTTAAAATTTCATTTGTTAACATAAGAATTGAATTTAGGGTGAGTTTCATTTTATTTGAAAAGAAAATACGCTTGTTTTAATCTACAAACTCCACATTTTGTAAATATTCTAAAAAGAACTGAATATATTTATATACTTCATTGTTAATCTGAATTGCAGATCTGTAGCAATTATCTCGATAAAGGGAGCCACTATTAAGACAATCAAAAATTTAGCCATTTTTTCCATAAACTGAGCTGTTGATAAAGCCAATTCTGCGAAACATGTCTTAAATTTTGTGGTTTCAGACGTTGTTTTAATAGCAGCAGAAACAGGCCTGCTGAAAATTTGTGTGGCAAATATCACACGCATTTTTCAAAAGTGTTAGAAAAAATATGTTGCCGTGTTAGTTTTGGGCACATTTTTGTTTTTGCATTTGCTTCCATTTCTTACAATTCCCTAATTACCTGAAAGCTTGCCGTCCCATCCGGGGTTTTTATGTCACATTTTAGCCGCCCCTTCCGCAAAGGTTTAATTGAGTGTGGAAAATTATAAAGTCAAAAAACTTTTTGATCGCTTAATTCAAAAAACGGTTTTTTAGCAGATACTTTAAGATTGGAAAAGCATTTTCGGTTAGTCGAGCACATATAAGGGCACAAATATTAATACCAATGCTTTTTAAAATATTAATATTTTCTTTAACAATTTTACTCAAAGAATCTGCAGATAAATCATTTTGGGAAGTAAAATAATTTAGAATGATAGCAAAATGAATGGAAGCAAAAAACACATTTCAATATTTCATAATGTCTTTAATTCGGAATCTAAAAAATTGGTATAAAATCTTTTATTATTGAGTCATGTAAACCACTGATCCCAGAGTGGTTTGCCGACTCTTGTTCTTAACACAGAATAGAGGTGTTGGATTTTCTATTATAGGTACTCCTTCAAAAACATTGATCTTGAAGTACAGAAAAAGGAAGTTCCAAAAAAAGAAAATTAGATATTTTATCCAATAAATAATCTTTAAAAAAAAGTAACTTTATTAGCCTTTTTATAAAGAAGTAAGAAATAATTTTAATCTTGATTATTATTTATTAATATTTATTTTAAACATACAAAAATTGAAGTGTCTTTTCTTTTAAAAATGTATATATATATATATACATATATGTACATATATATAATACATACATACATATATAAATTAAAAATAAAAATTGAATTTTCTTATAATTGAAAGATCATCAATTTATCATTCGAAAATTTGTCATTAATGAATATATACTTGTTTTTTTATATTTTTGGAATTACATTTTCTGGTTTAGTTAACCTTTTATTTCAAATAAATATAAAATCAATTGTTGAGCTTAAATAAATAATAATAATAAAATATATTTTTAACTACACTCTTATTACGATATTAAATAGGGCGGTATATATTCGATGTAGATTAATGTATTTTCCTTCGCGCAACTACAAATTAAATATGCTTTGCCCTACACTAGCTTACATAGTCGTATCGGAGCACTGTATTCTTTAATACACAAAAATATTTGAACCAACAATATTCTTTAAGTTTTAAAATTTAAAAAACGAAAACAGCTCACAATGAATAAGAAACACAAACACATAAATTGTATTGTATGTGAATATTGTTGTTAGCATGAAACCGTTTCTTCACTTAAGCAAAAAAAAAAGACACGAAGTAAAAATTTTGTTGTGGCTATCGTCTTATACACTGTGATGTTGTGTGTGCAAAAATTTTGTTGTGGCTATCTTGCTGTGTGATGTTCTTGTTATAGTTGTTGGAGTTTAAAACACACATTAACACAGTGCATACACTGTGACATTAGTTTCTCTTATTTTGCCACGCTCTTTTCTTTTGTTTTGCCTTTTGCCCTTCCTTCTCGCGTCAGAAAAAATTTTGACAAAATATTTGGATAAATGTTGAGATGCGCATTCTATATGATTTATATTCTTTGGTTACGCTCTTTTCTTTTGCTTTGCCTTTTGCCCTTCCTTCCCGCGTCAGAAAAAATTTTGACAAAATATTTGGATAAGTGTTGAGATGCGCATTCTATATGATTTATATTCTTTGGTCAAACTCTAAGTGCTCGTATTGTAATTCATCGGAGCATGGTTTTAATTCTTGTGCATCCTTTTCATCCCGTTTCGGAACGCTTTAATTTCATAAAGCGCAATGGCCATTGCATCAATTGTTTGAACAAAGGTCATATGGTTTCGAATTGCCCATCTAAATCTCGCTGTAAGGTATGCAAATCAGCTCATCACACAGTGCTTCATTTCTACAAGGATCCTGAAAATTTAAACCCTCCAGTAACTCATGATATCATCCAAAATCAACCTAATAGTTCTTCGGTAAGCAATCCAGTTCAAGTTGAAAATAATCGTTCAACTACTTTCGTCACTCGGGCTCTCAAAAGATCACTCATCCCAACAGCTGTGGTTCTCATCAAAGATTCTTGTGGCATATTTCAACCGGTAAGAGCTCTTCTTGATTCTTGTTCAGAAATAAATTTCATTCTAGAGGAAACTGCAAAGAGGCTCAAATTGGGTTTTCATCCGTACACACAAGAAATTTCCGGCATTGGTGAAGTGCGCACAAGAATCAAATCTTACGTTGATGCTACATTAAAATCTCGTTTTAATTCGTTCGAGTGGTCTTCAACTTTTGCGGTAACTAAATCGATATCATCTCGTCAGCCCGGTGAATCCATCGAAACATCTCATTGGGAGATACTCAACACTCTTCAGCTAGCCGATCCATTATTTTACAAGCCCCAGCGGATAGAATTGTTAATAGGTACAGAAGTTTTTTTTAACTTGTTGGTAGACGGTCAAATATCATTAGGAGACAGTGGCCCAACATTGAAGAATACATTGTTCGGATGGATTGCCGGTGGTAAATTCACAACTAAATTTCCCGTAGCTCCAATGGTTTGCAATTTAGCTATTGAAACTACCGAAGAATCCATTGATACCACGCTAAAAAAGTTTTGGGAGATTGAGGACTATGTAAACACTCCATCAAAGTTAACAGAGGAAGAGGAAGCCTGTGAACAACATTACATTAAAAATGTCAGAGTTATAGAAAATGGTAAGATCCAAATTCGTTTACCCTTTAAAAAACCACCAGAGGTACTTGGTAACTCATTTGATATCGCTTACAAGCGCTTTTTGTCGCTCGAAAGATGCTTAGATCGCTATTCAACACTCAAATCTATGTACATTGAGTTCATGGATGAATATTTGTCGCTTGGACACATGTCGTTGTATACTCACTCGCTAGATGGTCCAAATTTCGTCATTCCACACCATTGTGTCCTTCGTCCAGAGAGCACTACAACAAAACTCCGTGTCGTATTTGATGGCTCAGCTTGCAGCTCCTCAAACATATCGTTGAACGATATTCTTATGGTTGGCCCTACAATTCAGCAGGACCGAATCACCACACTTTTTTTGTTTCGTTTGAACAAATTTGCGCTCACAGCTGACATCTCTAAAATGTATCGATAATTTGAAGTCGACAAACGGGACCGCAAATACCAGCATATTATATGGCGCAACAGCAGGGAGGAAAAATTGCAAGTGTTTCAACTTAACACTGTTACATATGGTTTGTCTTCAGCCCCATTTTTAGCAATTCGTAGTTTGTTTTTCATTGCAGATAAATATAGCTCATCATTTCCTGTTGGTTCTAAGACCCTGCGAGAAGATTTTTATGTAGACGACACCCTTACTGGTTCCAATAACGTCGAAACGTTGCTTAAAAAAAAGGCAGAGTTGGTTCACATACTTAAACTACATGGGCTCGAATTGGCAAAATGGAGCAGTAATAGTTTTGAAGTTACCTCGAATAATGAAGCTGAAGTCCCGATAAAAGGTCCAGAAGACGAAATTAGAAAAACCTTAGGCATGTCCTGGAAACCACAACAAGATATTTTTTGCTATCGTTTTGAATTGCCTGAATTAATCGAGCCAACAAAAAGGTCAGTTTTGTCTCTTGTTGCAAAAATTTATGACTTGCTGGGAATTTTGAGCCCGATCGTGATTCGCTGTAAAATCCTTCTTCAAGAAATATGGGTCCAGAATTACGACTGGGATGACAAGCTGAATGAAGATCTCAAATCTTTATGGCTCAAAATAAGAGATGACTTGCAGTATATAAAAAATATCGAGGTGCCCAGATATGTGCTTACATCGCCTGAAACACTTGGTGAAATCCATAGCTTTGCAGATGCTTCCCAACGTGCTTATGGGTGTTGCCTTTATTTTCGAGTTTTGATCGAAGGCAACTCTGCTGATTGCCAAGTCCAAAGTAGCTCCTATTAAAGCACAATCACTACCCCGACTTGAACTGTGTGCCGCTGTTCTGCTTAGTAAAACGTGGGAGAAAATAAAATCAAAAATGACTCATTTTGTATCGAAAACATATTTTTGGACTGACTCGAAAATTGTTCTTCAATGGCTTAAGCTACCCTCATCAACATTACATTGTTTCGTCGCTAATCGTATCTCCGAACTTCAAACCAACACAAGAGATATTATCTGGTGTCACGTTCCACCCAAAAGCAACCCTGCTGATATTGTATCCCGAGGATGTAGTGCACAGGAATTACCAACAACAATTTGGTTTAACGGTCCTAGTTTTCTTCTCGATCATTAATCAACTTGGCCCAAAACTGATGAAACAAAAATTAGCTCAGAAATTTTGGAAAGAAGAAAAGCGGCTGTTTTCAAGAGTACTGATGCCTCAAAATCAATAATCGAAGAGATAATCGATAAGCATTCATCATTTTATAAAGTAATTCGAATAATTTCATTTGTTTTGCGTATTTTTAATAGATACCCAGTAGACCACAACTTGAAGCCCGCAGATGCAGCTCATATAACCGTAGCAGAATTGGATTGTGTTTTCTGGCGCATAATTGGCCATATTCAAAATGCCAATTTCAAGGAGGACATTGTCGCACTTTCTAAAGGAAAATTTGTTCATCCTTCGCTACAGAAATTGACACCATTTCTACAAGAAATGAAATTAAAAAATGGCTCAGCTATCAAATTACTGAGTGTTGGTGGCCGTCTAGCAAAGGCACCCATACCATATGATGCTCGATTTCCTGCTTTGGTTCCCAAAAGTCATCCTTTTATATTATCGTACATCAAATATTTGCATCGCCTTCATTTACACGCTGGTCCAAAGGTTTTACTGGGTATCATTCGTCAAAAAATCTGGCTCATTAACGCCAGAGAAGTGGTTCGCAAGGTCGTTCGAAATTGCATCCATTGTTTCCACTACAAGCCAAAATTAATGAACCAAATCATGGGTAACTTACCAGCTGATCGACTTCGAGTTAATCGACCGTTTTTAGTGGCTGGAGTGGATTTTTGTGGCCCATTTCCAGTAACACATCGTAGCCGACGTAAAATGCCATACAAAACTTATATAGCTGTTTTTGTTTGTTTTAGCTCAAAAGCCGCCCATTTAAAAGTGGTGTCCGACCTCTCAACAAACACATTTCTTATGTTCTTGAAACGGTTCATCAGTCGAAGAGGCATTCCCCAAAAAATCTACTGCGGCAACGCCACAAATTTTGTCGGAGCACACAACAAACTCGTTGCAATAAAAAATTCGTTGTTCCATCAAGATGTCGTTCATGAGCTTAAAACGTATTCAGTCCAGAAAGGTTTTGAATTTTGTTTCATTCCTCCTCGTGCCCCACATTTCGGCGGTTTATGGGAGGCAGCTGTTAAATCAGCTAAAACATTGCTCGTAAAAAACATCGGCGTGCCGTATCTAACATTTGAAGAATTGCAGACACTTGTGACTGAAGTTGAAGCCATTTTAAACTCTCGCCCCATCGCTCCAATGTCTGACGATCCTAATGATGGTGAAGCCTTAACACCAGGCCATTTAATAATTGGTTCACCTTTAGTGGCTCTTCCTGAAGAAACCTTAAATCTTACCAAACCAGGGTCTCTTAGTCATTTCCAGCGAATTTCGTATTTGAAGAACCAGTTTTGGAAAGCATGGTCTAAGGATTACCTCTTGTCACTACAAGGACGAGCCAAATGGTCAAAGGTGGAGCCAAATGTCATCGAGGGCCAACTTGTTGTAGTTCATGAAGACAATACCCCACCACAACAATGGCAGTTAGCTCGAGTAACAAAAGCTATACTTGGTTCTGATGGACAAGTTCGAGTAGTAGAGCTTAAGTCAAAAAATGGTTCTTTTCGTCGTCCTATTCATAAAATAGCTCCTTTACCTCCTCTAAATTCATCTTGAAAGAGGGACCTTTCAACGGGGGTAGGATGTCGGATAAGATCGCTTTAACATACCATCAATGTTTAAAGTGTCGTCACTCTCATTATACCGTTTATTTTATTTTAGTAGTCAGTCTCATTCCCTTAATGTGTTTGTTGTTACATACATATGTATGTATATTTAATAAATATTTACAACAAATTGTTTTGCAATACTTCCTTATTCCCTTTTGTGTCGTGTCCGTAGTTGATGGAAATTATTTACAGTTTTCTTCTCAAATTTTAATGATAATTGTTGTTCTTTTATAACGGGTCACATTTTTGTGTTTTACATATTTTTGAATTATTTTGTGGTCCAATAAATATTGTAAACTTTTCTTAGTTCAGTTGTAATATAGACACAATAAAGAATACACCAAAATAATTTTTTTTTTTTGCGTTTTTAATTAAATTAATAAATTTGTTTACTTTCTCACGCGACAGTCACAATCATGAATTTTTGAAAAAAGACCTGATACGTTTATGTATTTTGGCTATTTACATATAAAATAATTATTATTTTTCGAAAAAGACCAACCAAGACCAATGCAAAAATTGTGTATGCTGGGTCCGAAAGGGACCAGTAAATTGCAACGGAAGATAATTTGCTCATCATTTAGTGAAAAAATTTAATAAAAAAACAATAACGGACCAAAAGGTTCGTAATTTTTTATTTTTCTAACTTCCGTTTTATTATTTTTGGTTGAGAGTTTTCCAGGAGTAATAAAATATAAAAATACCCCAACAGCAAATTTTTTATGTTGGTATGTTGCCGTGGTCTAGTGGTTAGTGTGTTGGCTTACTAAGACATGGGCCCTGGGTTCGACTCCAGGCTCTGACATCTTCAAAAAAAGAAGTATGAAAAAAATATTTCTTTCGGCGACTACCTCTCAGCGGTCTTCTGGCAAAAGCTCTGAGAGTAACTAATTGCCATGAACAAGCTTCTCAAGTCTGTCGTTCGGAGTCGACATTAAAACCGTAGGTCCCGGTACTCATGGATAAAAATTGACACACACAACATGAGTTCTGCGAGAAGCTAGGCCGTAATCCTGACACAGGGTTGTAAAGGCCAGTTATGTATGTATGTATGTATGTTGCACCATTTCTTAGTCAAGGCAAAAACAAAACAAAAATTGACCAAAATGGTCCAAATCTAACAGCAGGATTAATTTAATTTATTTTTTTTTTTAATTTTGTATACAAATAAATACATGCCTATGTAGGTTGCTTGTTTGCATTTTATAGTTGTTATTGGTTAAATATTTCCTTGTTCTGTATTTTGGTTTAAAAAATATGGTCACCGTAACCATAATCTCCTCGTAAAGCACGATATGTGGCTGTGGCAGAATCACCATTTTTTTTTATTAATTTTTGATCATTTTTATGCGTTGTGTGATAGTTAAGCGATCCATTTTCGTCAATGTCAGACTTTTAACTGTAAAGAAAAAAATTGGTTTAACAACTTAGTTTGACAGATGTCGAATTCCAGTCCCATACTTTTGAAACCAGGAAATGGATAACCCGGTACATGCTCTACTTTATAATGGCTAGTATAGTACTAGTACTAATGTTAAAATCGATATATATATATATTTCTCAAGGCTTTTAAAGTAGGTGCTTAGCCAAGCAGTACCCAGGGACTAAATCTGGAGAGTATAATAGCCGGTGATATCACTTCATGCTAAAATTGAGGCATGTGACTCTCTGATTGGTATAATTTTTTATTCTCACAACTTTAGGACATACTTTTCGACCTCTCTGTTTGACACATAAAGAGAATATAATTTTACCTGCTTACAAAAGGAATTTAAATTAAAAAATGTTTTTATTAAAAACAAAAAATATTTTTCGCCATATAGGCAATACATTTCATATATTATGTATATTAAAAAATGTTTCTTTTAATGAAATATTTATACTTAAGAATATAACGAAGTAGATGTATGTGAATTTTCAGATTATTTTTCATGATACTGCATGAAAGTAGATTTGCTTGAACGTAACCAAAGTGTTTCGGTAATTTGAAATTTTTTTAACAAAAAAAGAAAAGTTTGTGTACACTTCCATATAAATTCCATGTTTCGTAAATATGTATACTGGTTCGTTTTATATATATATATACATGTCAGTTGGGCTGACTGACTGGACACATAAGTTTCGTTTATTATTTTAAAAGATCTGACATCCAACAAATTGTTTTACGGTCAGATTGCCAAACGTTTTATCTCTCATACCCTTTTTTGCATAAGGCTGATGCTTAAATTGAAAATGTTTGCTTTAAAGAGTAAAAAATATTTAAAATATTGTCTGAAAAATGCGTATGTGTTTTATGTTTATGTATGTATGTATTTAGAAGTATATATGTAAGTAAGAAAATATTGGCCACACATAAAACATAAACATATGCATATGAACATATATGTATATATAGTAATCATTTTAGGCTAAAGTTAATGCAAAAAAAAAGTCTTATGTGTTATATAATAAATCATTTCTCGAGGAATGAATTAAATAAGATAATTATTTCACTTGCATTGAAAGCTTTCCTACTAAAATTTTCTAAGTAATTGAAATTGATTTTTAGAATAATAAATGAAAATTTTCAAAGGAAAAATATTTTTTGTATTTTTGATTATCTATATATGGGTTGAACCATCTCAACTCAACTTAAAAAATGCTGTTTTTGAAATGACTGTTTCCGAATTTGCTGATTTTTAGTATTAATAAAGTATATCATAACACTAAGCCCAACATAAAATTAAAGGGCACTGACACTTCTGGTTCCGGAAATATGAGGTCTTGAAAATCGGAAAAAAGTACAAAAATGCTCAAAGTTATACTTACTTAATTGTAATTTTCTCGTAAATCTCGTTCCTTCAACCCAGCTTTTGACCCCGTTGAAGAGCCATTTGCCCTCAGCCCACATCAATTCTTTTTGATTTAAATAATTTTTAGTTAAACTCACAAAATAAGCGGTTCTAGCTAATCGAAAAATTGTATACTATCCCACCCCTATCAGAATAGTTTTAACCTCATTCTTTTCCGATTTAATTTTTATTTCTTGATCCAAAAAGACTTCCACTCTGAAATTTTTTAAAATTTCTATGGTATACTTTATTTCTACAAAAAAAAAAATCATTAAATTCCTCGGAGGGGGGGGGGGGGGGGGGGGGGAAGGGGTGGGGTGGTTTACACCCATTGTTTGATTTGACTTTGAATGTCCCATATACATATATTATTAGAAATTATGTTTTGAGGACAGAGCTATAAATTATTTGGACTTAATTGAAAATTGATAATGAAAAATAATAAATATATTTACGTACATACGAGTATATTAAAATTTAATGGAATTGCACAATTTTTTTTTGGTATGAACACAACATAAACGGCTGATTAGAGCCCGACTAAATGATTTCTTTAATAATAATGCGTGAGAAAAAGCCTAACACTGTATCCTGCTACCATATAACCTGAATGAATGTGCATCTCTTACAATGTAATAAATATATAAAATTGTACTCCTCAGTATCTATGTGATCATGATGACAAAATTTATATAAATGGTCAAGATATTTTTAGCCGGTATTATGGAAAATCTATAAAGTAGGTGTACTTCAGATTTGATTAATTTGCTTTCTTGTAGAACGTCGGGCAATCCTATATCTTAGATAAGAAAATGGAAGACACTTGTGTTTTCCGTCGTGTGCATATGCTTACTTCTCACTTCATAATTTGATGTGATGTGTTTCGTGGTAGTGGTATTCAACCATATTACTCAGGTAACGAAATTGTTCGGATATTTTTTTACAGCCTGTTTCTAGAATACGAATGGTATTTGACATTCGTCTTTTTATATGAGAAACACTAACAAATTTTAGTGTTTTTGTTGTTGTTTCACATATGAAAAGACGAATCTCAGAAACCATTCGTGTTCTAGAAACAGGCTGTTAGTTTTTCTACTCTCTTTGTGAATGTAACAACCAGGGTTGTTTAATTAAACAAAAATCCTGCCTCACAGCTTTTTGAAATGTACCACAACTACCTGTATGGTTAATTCTTATTATATTAGTGTTAATTTTAATTTATCGTACTGTATTAACAGATATCACTCTTAGGCCCAGTTTTTAACTTCTAATTTAAATGTGAAATTAGTTAATTTTAATTTAAACTTAAATGGCATTTAAATACAGTTTGAGTTTTTCAGTCATAAATTTAAGTTTTTATTTAATTGCGATAAAAGTACGGTAGCATCACCAAATGTAAATAAACTTTGCAGAATTTTTCGCAGAAACAGCTGTGATTGGCTGCAACAAAATAAAACACCAGAAATAAAATAAAAATACTATTGATAAACATCAATTAATAACAAGAAACGTAATTAATATATATTAATTTTATTATTTAAAAACGAGTTTTGTTCATAATATGCCCATTTTTTATAAAAAAATTAAAAACCTTGTTGATTGTTTCATTTTTATTTGCAAAACGTAAAAACAAGATGGCGAGAACATGTGTTTATATGTAGAACTTAAATGGACAAGGTTGGTCATTTAAATGGCATCTAAGTTTCATTTAACTTTGCGCTGAAAAACTCAAAGTTGCATTTAAATGGCATTTAAATTTAAATAAATATATGAAGTTAAAAACTGGGCCTTAGACCTTTAATTTTAAATGCCATTTAAATATGAAGTTAAAAACTGGCCCTTAGAGTTCCTGGAAACCTGTTTTTGTTTTATTTTCCTAACAAAAACTTAATTAATTATAAAAAAATTTGCAATGCTAAAAATCTTTCAAAAAAGAAATCCATACGCTTTGTTTTCATCATGCTAAACGACAACCACAATTATTACAAAAAACATGTGTGTGAGACAAAATTGCGTATGTGTTTATGTTGTAACGACACGTTCACGCTGGTTGCTGGGGTAGTTCAGCGGCGTCCAGTGGTTACATAAAAAAAACACTTCTTTGAAGTCTGTTTAAATATTTATTCACAAAAATAGTTCTACTCACTAAATTATTATAGAACTTAAATTTACTAAAATAAAAAAAAATTAATTATAGGCCCTAAGCCGGCTAAATTAATAGTCGTCAAGTACGATTGTCCAATGAAGCAAACGGGTGTCAGAACAACAATCAAACGGCATACGCACAGAATGACCGTTGCTCCAACAGCCTGTTAGTATACGTCAGTCAAATTTGTCCAATCTATTGGGAGAATCAGAATAACAATCAAACGGCATACGCACAGGATGATTGTGATTCTAAATGTCCCAATAATGGACGTCAGATCAAATTTGTCCTGCCTTATTGAGAAGATCAGAAAAACAGTCAAACGGCATACGCACAGGATGACTGTGATTCTTGATGTCCCAATAACGGACGTCAGATCAAATTGTCTAATTAAACTAGTGGAGGTGCCAGAACAACAGCCAAACAGCATACGCACAGGATGACTACTGTTCCTTAGCCTCCACGATTTTCCCGAACAACAATTGTACGGCCTACGCACAGAACAATTGCTGTACAGGCTCTTCCAGTCAGTTGTCAATGCGCCACTGATAAATAAATTTTATGCTAGTGTGGTCTACCACGCCACTAGTATAATAATTTATTTTTCTCTAAGCGAAAGTCAATGTTATTTAAAATAAATAAAACCGACCTCACCTATCAGCAGCTTATCACCAACTAACCCTCTACTCAGTTGCGCTTGCTTATTAATGCCAAAAATATTAATAGACAAATGCAAACAAATGTGTGCACACATTCACACATCAAACATGTTGTATCATACTCTACACAATATCATTAAGAGAGTAAGCAACCACCACTGAGCAGAGAGGCTTTGTATGTACTCTGTATGTCAGAGTTTCTATTAACAACCGTTAATAGAAACAAACAAATAAAGTAAATAACCCTTCATAACAATTTTATATGAAATTCCTTTTGCACAGTGGGACTTATAAATTCAATAAACAAAACATTTTTATATCATTAATATATAAGAAAAAGTACTTGCAATAAGAAATAATAAAATAACTCTGTATAATTCAATACTATTGTATTGTAAAAATAATTCAATACCCTCTTAAGACCTGACCATGAATCCCTTTCTATTATTTATTTTTTATATGATTTATCCACACAATGAACAACAAATTAAACACCTGTTTTTTTATTTGTATATTTTTTTATTCTAACTATTAGGAATAGAGGGTACACATATGTGTACTTGAGGTCTTAACGACTTATAAATTGGAAGAAAAACTCTTAAAACTTCGGTAATTTTCAAGGCAGTTATTTTTCAAAATACATAATTAGATATTGCATTTGGAACATATTGTACTACAGTATGGGAAGAAATTTGGATGGCAACATTTAGATGCCGACTTGCTATCTACAAATAGTGTTTTCTACTAATAGATATGGTTTGGCCGATATGTATTGTCAATATTCACAACGTCCCGAAAATGGTATTATTTGTTCGCCAGTAGACATATGTTTTAAACGTGGTAAATTGTGACACTTCTTTAAAATAGGTCTTATTTTCCAAAGGTTACGTTTATTTGATTGCTATCTTCGAAATGTAAATAATTCTTGATTTGAAAAAAAAACCTATTGCGGATTATTGCTTCTCTTATAATCTGAAAGCAAAGTTCTTAATTCCAATAAAGGTTTATTTTTGGGTATTCAAGGGTTCATTTCAACAGTGTTTGTGTTAAAAGATTTTAAATACCGCTTTTACGCTGAATATATGTATATTGCTCTGTTCTGTAACCAGCTCACAAATTTTAAGGTCTAAGTATTCAATAAAAGAGCATAATATATTTATTGTCGAACTTCCTTGTGAAATAAGCATATCATCACTAATGTCTGGACCACAGTTTAGCATTTCTTTATTGCGCCAAGATAGATAGGATGGGTTCCTGCCTCCCTCATTGATATCAACTTCATCTTGTATAAGTTTTTAATCAACAATCCATTATTCAGGCATTTGAACAGCTCTTAGCAATTCTTGGAGCAAGTAGTCTTCATCGTCATCATTTCCAGAGAAATCTATGTCACTTTCTTTAAAAAAAATCAGCAATTTATTGTTCATCCATTTTCAAGCTAACTTCTTTGAAAACATGTTTTAAATCCTGAGGTACACATATGTGTACCAATAATATAACGAAGATTTTCTGCGTCAAAATATAAAATAAAATAAAAGCTTATCTTCTTAAACGTTTAACCTACTAGTGTGGTTCTCAAAACTACAAAAGAGTTTAACCCAAGTAATAAGGTAAATTGTAAAAGAACAAAAAACATTTTTTTCAATCATACCCCACTAAATAAAATGTTAGCGCTAAATTCAAATGCAAATATACCATTAGAAATTTGAGAACATTGCCATCTCTTGACACAGAGTAAATTTAAATATTTTATAAATTGCAATAAAAATTAAAAAAATTACCAAAAGGTTGCAACATGTTCTATACCTGCATCAAACTTAAGGAAAACGTCTTATTTTTTTAAATTATAATTTGGAAAACCGCAAATTTTATTTTATAATTTTTTTCCTTCGCTAGGATTGAACCTCGGTCGTTTGAATTTCTGTGCGAGCGTTCTAAGCACTATACCACGACCTCACAATAATTGCATAACTCTTTTTCTTTCAAATAAAATAAATCCCATTATAACGAAATGCAGGAGAAAACAATAAAATATGACGCAAAATAATTATAAAATCAGTCGTATTTCGAACATCTGCACGATTAATTTATGATTCCGCATATTTTATCAGTTTTTGATCACCTAAGGGAGTCTTAAAAGACTAATTTTGGTGATTTTGAAAAAACAATCTTCCAATTGCTGACAGGGCAAGAGAGCTATATTTGTTTGTAAGACACTGAGAAGTTATGATAATAAGGTAAATAAACTTATTAATGTTTATATTTCTTATAACTACGTTTAACAGAACAGGGGCATGACGTTTTTTCCATACAAATTGACATATAAACACGCTGGAGAATGCAGTCGTGAAATAAAATCTGTTTTATTTTGGCAGCAATTTTTCTTATGCTCTCATTTTTAGAAACAAATTCTCTCATCAATGTTACCACACTTAAAAAATTTCGTACATTTTCTTAATAAACCCATTTGTTTTTTGTTGTTGGCGCAAAGAAAAATAAGAACAAAAGGAAATCGAAAAAGCATTTAAAAGTTTAAGTAAATTAATAAATTTTAAAATTTGTTAAATAAAATGAGTGATATTATAGAAAAAATAATTGGAAAAATGCGTAAAGATAATTAAATTATAAAATGTAAATTCAATTCTTTGCAAGAACTCTCATAAACTTAAATTTTAATAGATTAAGGCCCATTATTACAACTTGCCTTTAGTTAAAGGTAGGATGTTATCGGACAGATAAATTGCTTTTGGTTATTACAAATAACCTTTAAAATAAAAGTGACCGATAAAGTTATTGGGAAGATTGCCTTGCCTTTAACTTTTAACATGATGCTTAAATTTTTGAGCTTACCATATTTTATTGAGACTGCCACATTGTTCAATTCGTTGAATTATTAACAAAAATATTTTGTTTATTTTGTCAACAAAGAAGTAAATTCAATAAAAATTTAAAATAAAACACATTTCTTTGTTGTTAAGTTTTTTTAGCGCACAATTTACAAAATTTTTTTATTTATTTATTCATGTAAACATGCGTGCTGTTGCCACTTGGTGTCTTTTAAACAAATTTAATTCAAAAAGTAATCGGTTCTTGTTCTGGTATTGCCGTATTTAAAAAAATATAACTTTTATTTTAAAGGTAAGTTGTAATAACGAAAAGCATTTAAAGGTCACTTTATTCCTCCCGTTAACGAAAGTTACCTTTAACTATCGGACACTTTATATGCAAGTTGTAATAATGGCCCGTAAGTTAGAATTAGACACACGTACCGTAACGTATCCTAACGTTGACGAATCATCTGATCATTTATTTTGCATGCAAAGTAATGGCAGCACTTACCGAATAAAAATGTAACGCAACGGCGCTTATCAATCTGCAGAAAATATAAATTCTCTACGTTTTTACGGGACATTTTTAAACAGTTGTGCCTCGTTTCTGTATTACTCGACTCGAGAAATTTCTCACATGTATGTTGAAACAAAAAATCCCATCGTTTTTCGAATCGTCGTTAAAAAAATGTTTCTGTATCTGCATGCGAAAACAATCATAATCTTTTCCAATATTTCCAGTTTAAATGTGTGAAACGAAGGCGAAACGTAAAAAAAAAACAAATTTAATTGTGAAAAACAGTCTGGTCAAATTAGAGAATTTATCACCAAAATGGGGATATTTTTTCTGCGGATAAAAAAATTCATTTGTGGATGGGGATTTTATTGTAGATAATCAACAAATGTTTGACGGTTTTTACAATTTGGTTGCTTATTTAATTATACTCGTATATTATAGATTTCTTTCATTCGGAACACACAGTGGAAGAATTTCCGATGAAAGTATGAATTTATAAGCATGAATATTAACAAAAACATCTCTATACTATCACATTTCCCCCAACGATTTTAATGGTTTTATTGCATAGGAATTTAGTATTAGAGGGTCTCCTTTTAGTTAAACTACTACTGAATGGTATGGAATTGTTTTTCATACTACACTGATAGAAAAGTGGTAGAAACCCTGATGTATTTTAACATTAATACAATGACAAATGACATCGACTTTGACCCCATGACACTTTACATCACCTTGATGTCAGCCTTTACATCACTTGGTCAAATTGTCATCAGGGTCAAACAATGACATTTTGTCATCAATGAGATGACACATCAGCATCACATAAGTGACTAATTGGTGTCATCAGTTGAATGACTCACTTACAATATTTAATGACAATGTGTCATCAATGCAATGTAAAACTGACATCAAAGAAATTAACAACCGTCTTCAATTTAATGACAAAATGTCATCAATGCAATAACAAATTCACATCAAAGAAATAAAAAACAATTTTCAATTTAATGACAAAATGTCATCAATGTAATGACAAATCGGCATCAAAGAAATAAATAACCACTTTTAATTTAATTTTTACCTTACTAAACATTCATGAATGTTTCCTATTAAATCAAAAAAGAAACATACATAAGTCTAGTAAAGTAAAAATGTATATTCCAATATTAAATCAGTATTTATATTTTAGTTTTTAAATTTTACTTTTTCTCTTTGTGTATGTCTTTAATGATATTTTGACATCAAATTGTTATTAAAACTTCCTCACATTGATGACAGCATTTCATAACGTAATACAGATTTGTAATTGCATTGATGACATTTTTTTAAATTAAATATGTGTTATTATTATTACTTGAAACTAAAATAATTATAATATCATATGTATATTATTAAGAAATAATTTTATTTATAAAATTACGAATTTTTAACATTAAAATAATTTTATTCATTACAATTTTAGCCTCAAGGATAAAAGAAATAATACAATAACATTGAATTCATTGTTTACTTAAAAACAAAAATTATATAAAATTTCTCTTTAAATATTTATTACAAACAATACAAAAATTAATTAAATAAATAAATAAACTCTTCCGGTGGCAGGTAATCATACTGGAGACTTTTTATTAGAATATGCTCTTTGCCTTAGGGTTTTAACCAGAAAAGACACAAGTCAATTAGATGATATTTGGTAAATTTATTAGTTATTCTTACCATATACTTCCTCCTGAGATTGACGCTTGTCGGGCTTTTGAAAAGATATTAACGATCTTTTTTTACTTATATATTTTATATATAATTTAATATATTTTGTATATAATTTCTATATGGGCATTTCCTCAAAATGGTAAACCAGGATCGAAAAAAAGTATGTTGATAATCATAGCATTTTATTGCTTATAATTATAAAAAAGAGTCTATATTTTTATAATAAATTGGATTCTTAGCATATCTCAGGTGTTTTACTTGAGAAAATTGGGCTAGAAACTGAAATACATATTTAAAATTTCATTTTTAAACTACTTCTAAAGATATTTTTATATTTATTTATTTTACATGCAAAAAATGTATTATGTATGCACTCTTTCTTCAAAATCTTTCTTTTACAAACAATTAAGAAGGGAAATGTATAGGGAGAAAAAAAGAAAGTTCGATTAACGGTTAATTTTTGCTTTGTTTCTTGTCTAGGCTTTAATCGTACGTTCGTGACCGAAAACATCATTTTGTTGTTATTACTTTACATAAAACGTCAATAGGTGCCAAGACATACCACATTTTAATTAATTTCGGTGTAAATAATTTATAAATAATTAAAAAAAACTTCTGGGTTACCATTAAATAGACTTTTTTGTTTGCAAAGTTTCGTACGTTCGCGGCCGTAAGAAAATTTTTTCTATAAGCAATGAGTTTATAATTGATAAGATGTCTCCAACTTTACTTTAAAAGTGAAATGATATACCGAATATTCCAGTATCAGAATGATGCATAGGATTTTCTGTGACGAGGACCTAAAATAAGCGCAATTTTAACGGCCTGTTGAATAAAAACAATAATATCATAAATATTGTTAAAATTTCATTGTTTCATATTGAATAACGTTATTAATAAAACAAATATTAAAAAAACACGGTAAGTGCTTTACTAAAATCTATTTATCAGAAGGTTTACATTCTCGAGAAGTTTTCTTATTCTTTTATCAGTATCTGTAAACGAATAGTGGCATGCGCTAACTTAATTATATTGCAAAAATATCATTTGTATGTGTCACCACTTAATAAAAGGAAGATATAATCTTAGTAAGTGAATTTTTGCAAAAATTTTTTATTTAGCTTGTTCATCATTACTTTACTGTAATAACATAATACCGTATTTTCCACAAAACTTTAATATAAAAGTACAAGTACCCAAAAATTAGTTAAAATACTCGATACTTGGTACTCATTACTCAATACTTTGCCAGTATTAGTTACCACACACTATAAATAGTGGATTAAGTTTTTGGTTAAGGAAATTTTACGATATTTATGGGATTAAGCATGGTGATAATACAAAAAAAAAACCTATGGAAATATCGTACATTTGCGACGGATACTTAAGCCAATTAAACGAAAACCAATAGAGATATTTTATTGTGTAAATACTGGATAGAGACCTACATTAGTATGCTTTAAAAATTATTTAATCGCTTTTGATTACTCCGTTGCATTTCGCAGAATTTTACATTTCACTCTGTTAGCTAAAGTTGACTTCTATTTTGCGTACATTTGTGACCACGTCTTTATAACAATTATTATGAAAACTTCAACTCGATGAAATCCATCTTTTGCACTACATATAGAGCTACTAAAATGCTATCAAATCGCAAAAAAAAAATACTAGAAAAAGTTTTTTTTTCTATCTTCTTTGTACATTAAATGCGTATGAACGTACGTTCGTTACCCCAGGAAATGCCCATATATACATAATTTAATTTAAAAATACACTACGAGTTTATTTTCACTATTGTCACACAAAAAAAGAATAAATT
Source organism: Metopia argyrocephala (assembly GCA_963576795.1). Lineage (NCBI taxonomy): Eukaryota > Metazoa > Arthropoda > Insecta > Diptera > Sarcophagidae > Metopia > Metopia argyrocephala. Next base: position 84,219,595 of record OY756210.1, on the reverse strand, counting down.
CACACGACCGCGAACAATTACACGACACAAAAGTCAATGACATTTAACACAGAACTGATCCGGAACAAATAAAAGCAAAACGCATTTCTTTTGAAAAATTAATATCAACGGTGTACGGTCAGTGTACAGTACAGTTACTTTGTACAAACGTACATTAATTCGAGTTTTTTTTATTTATATAGAAATGAATGTGTGTTTTACCATTTTCTTTTCGATCTTGATGAGAAATTTGAAGATTCAGTGTCATTAACATGATGTTTTTTGTGGCATAAAATTTTTTTTGCTTTTTTAAATTTTAAAAACTTACTTAAAAAACACAAATAATTATTAAAATGTAAAATTTTTACTAAAACACAATTCACAAACATATTAAATTGTTAAGATATTATTTTTATTTATAATTTACCTGCTAAATTAACACGCAAAATGTTTCATCATATTGATGACACTGCAGTCATAGCATTGATGACACACAAAGTATGACAAAATTTTGTGATGACGCACGTTATCATATTGATGTCGCTTTTGATCTCATTGATGTTATTTGTCATAACATTGATGTCAAAATTCTGATGTTAGGGTATCATCAACGGCATCAAGATGTCTTATGTCTATTTAACTCACAATTTTCTGGAAATCGCATACTGAAATCATATTCTTTCACATGTATGTACATACACTTGTATGAGTTAGTCGAAGTTAGTCTAAAAATATTCATTGCCGTTAACTTTGATCTAATTAAAGCGTTTCTGACGAAACAAAAATTAAATTATAAAAATATTGATCAGACCTTTCCTGGGGCTCGAACCTAGAGCCTCAAACACATTAAGTTATAATGCGCATGCTTCTGGCGCTGCACTCTAACCACCACGGCTACAGTCGTACATGTCGTCGATGCCGACTAATGTGGATTAAATGGAATAAGAGGGCAAAAACGAAATAAAAAATTGTAATTCTGTTTCATCCAAATAAGATGACAATTACAAGAACAGCAATGATGGTAAGAAAGGGAGAATATGATAGAAACTGTTGTGTGACTTTACTTCGACTAACTCATACAAGTGTATGTACATACATATGAAAGAATATGATTTCAGTATGCGATTTCCAGAAAAGTGTGAGTTAAATAGTTGATGTTTGGTCTTGAATATGCACAGGACACAAAGAACTCTGATGAGACTACCGTAGCTGGAGTCGAAAACAATTGTTCAGTTTGGCTAGTGTACTATTCCTTCACGGACATCATTTCTTCTTTAATTACCAAAAATATTCATTGCAGTTAACTTTGATCTAATTAAAGCGTTTCTGACGAAACTAAAATTGTTTACTTTTTGTTTTTTATTATTTACATATATTGTAAAATTAAATAAAACAATAACTAAAATTAAAAAAGAATATTAAAAGAATAATAAAACATAAAACACTTCTAAATATTACTTTTTTTGTTTTTTTTTTTTAGTTTTTGTTTTATGCGGCAATCAGCTGTGTGATTTAGAGTGATGCTAAGTTGGTTAAAAAGAACTTCAGCTTGTTTTAATTTTAAAACATGCTTTTGAGTTAAAAGTATACTTTTACTTGTCTATAGTTAACAAAATTGTTACTTTTAACAAAAGTAAACTTTTTATTTCTTAAAGTGTACTTTATTGTTGACTATGATCATGGGCCATAGTTTTTTAGGTTTTGACTTTTAATAGATATTTTATATAGAAACAAACAAAAATACTAATCACATTATTCTAAGGTTTTTTGGTAACAAAGATGCTAGAACATGGTCAATCTTTTTTATAGACCACCACTGTAAATAGACATACTTATCAAATAAAATACTATATATTGCATTCAGTTTTCACAACTAATATTGACCTTTGTAAAATAGTATATATGTAAAGAAGATATAACACAATATTTGTGAGATTTGTTATTTTTGTGTTATACCTTCTTTAGGGTTAATGTACTGCCCTATCGACATAGATTTGCCAGCTGGATGATAACACCGCGTTTTGGATGACATTTAATTCTAACATATGACTTGTAGTCGCCGTGGTCTAGTGGTTAGTATGCTGGCTTTCTAAGGCATAAGCCCTGGGTTCGACACCCAGCTCCAACATCCTAAAAAAAAGAAATATGAAAAAAATATTTCTTTCGGCGACTACCTCTCAGCAGTCTTCTGGCCATGAACAAGATTCTCAAGTCTGTTATTTGGAGTCGACATTAAACTGTAGGTCCCGGTACTCATGGATAAAAATTTACACACACAACATGAGTGCTGCGAGAAGCTAGGCCGTACTCCTGACACAGGGTTGTGAAGGCCAGTTATGTAAAGATAATTGGATAATAAAAGCATAAAATGTTATTTCTCAACATTATTTTGTGAAACGCAGTTTTGTTTTTATTCTAATAAGATTAAAGTGGGTAATTAAATATTATTACATATATTTATACCTACATCAAAGCATTGTATCTATGCAAAATTATTGATAGTTTCTGTGGGGATGTGAATTTTAAAATCGGGGATGAAAATTGAAAACTATATGACAACGCTGGTGAAAAATGTAAACAAACCAAAAAAAAAATTGTATAAAGAGAAATGCAAAACTATAAAATTGAAGAATATAATAATGTTCTTAACTAAAACAACCGTCCTCGTTGAAGTTTGAACAAAGAAAAAAGATTTTTATTTTCTTTAGTTGCCTTAAACCAAAGAATATAAATCATATAGAATGCGCATCTCAACACTTATCCAAATATTTTGTTAACATTTTTTCAGACGCGGGAAGGAAGGGCAAAAGGCAAAACAAAAGAAAAGAGCGTAACAAAACAAGAGAAACCAAAGAGAAACTAATGTCATAGTGTATGCACTGTGCTAATGTGTGTTTTATTTCTTTTGCATTGTTGTTTAGTTTTTTTTTGTTCAGCCACAGCACATACAGTGACGAAAATCCAACAACTATAACAAGAACATCACACAGCAAGATAGCCACAACAAAATTTTTGCACACACAACATCACAGTGTATAAGACGATAGCCACAACAAAATTTTTAGTTCGTGTTTTTTTTTTTTTTTTTGCTTAAGTACAGAAACGGTTTCATGCTAACAACAATATTCACATACAATACAATTTATGTGTTTGTGTTTCTTATTCATTGTGAGCTGTTTTCGTTTTTTAAATTTTAAAACTTAGAGAATAATATTGTTGGTTCAAATATTTTTGTGTAGTAAAAAATACAGTGCTCCGATACGACTACATAAGCTAGTGTAGGGCAAAGCATATTTAATTTGTAGTTGCGCGAAGGAAAATACATTAATCTACATCGAATATATAGCGCCCTATTTAATATCGTAATAAAAGTGTAGTTAGAAATATATTTTATTATTATTATTTATTTAAGCTCAACAATTGATTTTATATTTATTATATTAAACCAAAAAATGTAATTCCAAAAGTATAAAAAAACAAGTATATATTCATTAATGACAAATTTTCGAATGATAAATTGATGATTTTTCAATTATTTATAAGAAAATTCTATTATTATTTTTAATTTATATATGTATGTATGAATTATATATATCTTTCTTCTAATATATAAAATTCTCATGTCGCGGTGTTTGTTGCCAAACTCCTCCTAAGTTACTCGACCGATTTTCATGAAATTTTGTGTGCATATCGGGTAGGTCTGAGAATCGGCTAACATCTATTTTTCATACCCGTAAATGCTAAACTGACCCGCCCCAAGGGAAAATTTATGCCTCACCTAAATAACGTACTGACTTCGTTGAAATTTTAAGCTAGATAGATCATCTAGATAGATCAGCATATATGATTTACGTTTTTTTTTAAATACTCAGAGGGGGCGGTGCAAGGGCTACTTTTCCTATCCCCAACCAACAAACTAATTTTGATTAAATTTTATTTATTATTAAATTACAAAACTTTAGATTAAAAAATGTAAATTTTCACACCTATTTTTTATACCCCTAAATGTAAAGGTACCCGCCCCAAGGGGAAATTTATGCCTCACCTAAATAACGTACCGACGTTGATGAAATTTTTAGATAATATATATCTGTGTACCGTAGAACACATATGGTTGAGGTTTTTTTTTATTAAGTGGTACTCAGAGGGGACAATACAGGGGATATTTCTCCTTATAGCCAACTATCAAACTGAAGTACAGAAAATGGCGGATAATCATTTATTAAAATTATAAGTAACGCAGACATTGATTGCTCATATCAAGGTTGAATTTTGCAGTTCGGTGAAGATTATCAAATATATTTGAAATAAAAAAATGTTTCCTAGAGCAAATTTATATGGCAAAACAACGTTTGCCGGACAGCTAGTGTACGTACATATACATTTTTAAAAGAAAAGACACTTTAATTTTTTTATGTTAAAAATAAATAATAAATAAATAATAATCAAGATTAAAATTATTTCTTACTTTATACTTCAAAGCATCAAAAAGTATGTATATTTTGAGGATTTTCATCTCCATAAAAAGGCTAATAAAGTTAATTTTTTTAAAGATTATTTATTGGATAAAATATCTAATTTTCTTTTTTTGGAACTTCCTTTTTCTGTAGTCCAAGAGCAATGTTTCCGAAGGAGAACCAATAATAGAAAGTCCAATACCTCTATTCTGTGTTGAGAACAAGTGTCGGCAAACCACTCTGGGGTCATTCGTTTACATGACTCAATAATAAAAGATTTTGTACCAATTTTTCGCGGTTTAGATTTAAAGACAGAAAAAGTGTTCTAATTTGTCTTGATTGAGGAACTTTGTCATTAAGAAATATAAATCACCACCTTCCCTTAAAATTTCATTTGTTAACATAAGAATTGAATTTAGGGTGAGTTTCATTTTATTTGAAAAGAAAATACGCTTGTTTTGATCTACAAACTCCACCTTTTTTAAATATTCTAAAAAGAACTGAATATATTAATATACTTCATTGTTAATCTGAATTGCAGATCTGTAGCAATTATCTCGATAAAGGGAGCCACTATTAAGACAATCAAAAATTTTGCCATTTTTCCCATAAACTGAGCTGTTGATAAAGCCAATTCTGCGGAACATGTCTTAAATTTTGTGGTTTCAGACGTTGTTTTAATAGCAGCAGAAACAAGCCTGCTGAAAATTTGTGTGGCAAATACTACAAGCATTTTTCAAAAGTGTTAGGAAACATATGTTGTTAGTTTTGGGCACATTTTTGTTTTTGCATTTGCTTCCATTTCTTACAATTCCCTAATTACCTGAAAGCTTGCCGTCCCATCCGGGGTTTTTATGTCACATTTCAGCCACCCATTCCGCAAAGATTTAATTGAGTGTGGGAAATCATAAAGGCAAAAAACATTTTGATCGCTTAATTCAAAAAACGGTTTTTTAGCAGATACTTTAAGATTGGAAAATCATTTTCGGTTAGTCGAGCCTTCATCACATATAAGGGCATAAACATTAATACCAATGCTTTTTAAAATATTTACATTTACTGTAACAATTTCGCTTAAAGAATCTGCAGATAAACCATTTTGGGAAGTAAAATAATTTAGAATGATAGCTAAATGGATGCAAGCAAAAAACATATTTTAATATTTCATAATGTCTTTAAATCTGAACCTCAAAAAATTGGTATAAAATCTTTTATTATTGAGTCACGTAAACGAATCACCCCAGAGTGGTTTGCCAACACTTGTTCTCAACACAGAATAGAGGTATTGGATTTGCTGCTCCTTCGAAAGCATTGCTCTTGGAATACAGAAAAAGGAAGTTCCAAAAATAGATATTCTATCCAATAAATAATTTTTAAAAAAGTAACCTTATTAGCCTTTTTATGGAAATGAAAATCCTCAAAATATACTTTTTTATGCTTCAAAGTAAAAACTAAGAAATAATTTTAATTTTGATTATTATTTATTTATTATTTATTCTTAGCATAAAAAATTGAAGTATCTTTTCTTCTAAAAATGAATATATACATACAGTTATATATTTTAAACATACATAAATTAAAAATAAAATTTTTTCAATTTTCTTATAATTGAAAAATCATCAATTTATCATTCGAAAATTTGTCATTAATGAATATATATTTGTTTTTTTTTAATATTTTTGGAATTACATTTTTTGGTTTAGTTAACCTTTTATTTCAAATAAACATAAGAATACTTGTTGATCTTAAATAAATAATAATAATAATAAAACATATTCTTAACTACACTTTTATAACGATATTAAATAGGGCGCTATATATTCGATGTAGATTAATGTATTTTCCGTCGCGCAACTACAAATTACATATGCTTTGCCCTACACTAGCTTACATAGTCGTATCGGAGCACTGTATTCTTTAATACACAAAAATATTTGAACTAACAACATTATTCTCTAAGTTTTAAAATTTAAAAAACGAAAACAGCTCACAATGAATAAGACACACACACACATAAATTGTATTGTATGTGAATATTGTTGTTAGCATGAAACCGTTTCTGTTTTAAGCAAAAAAAAAAGACACGAAGTAAAAATTTTGTTGTGGCTATCGTCTTATACACTGTGATGTTGTGTGTGCAAAGTAAGAGAATAAACGAATTCTCTTTGCTAAGTAAGAGAGTAACAATTCTTTTTGCGGGTTCCAACATTACGACCCGCCATAAGAAATTTTACTTGTACGTGATGCACATTCTATATGATTTATATTCTTTGCTTAAACCTAACTTAACATAATCTTAATCCTAATTTCCCTTTCATCATAATTCTACTTACTCTATTTTCTCTTATAACTAAGCTTTACAATAACAATACCTAATATTATTCTTACGTCTAATCTCTATGTATAATTATATGTAAATCATGTACATATGTATGCATAGGAGGACATTTATATAACTATATACATTTACTAACAAAATTAAACTTAAAAGAAATCAAATTTAAAAAAATCAAGTTAAGAAAAATGTATAGTGTTGTGATAATTGCTGCTAAAATAAAAGTCCGGCGTACTATATTGCGAGTTCATCGTCGCCAACAAAGGGATACTACCGATCCGTTTAATATTCCGGACCAACGATTTAGGGAAATTCACTCTGAAATTCTTTCGATTTTCTAAAATAAAACTAATTCATATTTATATACAGTTTTTAACAGAAACTTAATGAACTACTTAAGGCCAAGACTGACTGTCAGATTTAGTCGTTCGATATGTCAGTTTCTGTGACTTTCTGTGAGATCAGAGTTGCTTTTGTGGAATAGTTGTACAGAAAAAATGCAAATCATTTATTTATTTATATTGTATACGCGGCAAACATAAATATACATTTTTTACTTTCGAAATTGAAAACAATATTAATTTTTCTATTTATTTGCATTGTTAAATATGTTTTTGTATGGCAGTGTGGCATCCAAACACACATTTTGTTGCGATTTTCTATTGTAGGACAGAAATTTATCAGATTTTTTTTTACATAATCGCACGACTTTGTAAGATAATCAGTCATGGCCTTTATGAGCCCTTGCCTTTTCCGTCGGTTTAGCTTCCATTATTTATGTATTTTTTGTTCTTTTTTGAATAAATAAAAGCCACAAAATATTACTCGTATTTTTAATAAAAAATCAGCCATACAATATTATTTTTATTAAAAAAGCAACGCAATATTATTTTTAATAAAAAAGCCACACAATGTTATTTAAAAAAGGCACAATATACAAAAATTTTTCTTTTTTTTTGTTTGCAAAACACTTTTCGCACCGTTTTAATATGCGGTTTATTTTGACACTTCATTCGGTTCAGTTTTCACAAAAAAAGATACAGAAGCACTTATACTCACATTTTTCCAATAATAATTGGAAAATGGCATAAATGACAGATAGTACTCGCATTATTTTACATACAGAAACACGTATGTGAGAAACAGCATTTTTTGTGTCAATTCACATAGTTTTTGTTTCAATATTTTCGTTTCATGTGAGATATTACTCGAGTCGAGTAATACAGAAACGAGGCACTGGTTTATTTAGGCTTGCCAAACGTACTTTAAGGAAAAGGTAAGGAAAGGAAAATAAGTAAATAAGGAAAATTTTTTTTTGTTCAATGTACTTATTTCTGCATAACACCTATAAAAGAACGGTAATGTACTTTTTTTATATTTTGTATTTAAATTTTGTTCTGAACACTTGAAATTAACATATGTAAATAATACTAAAGAACATTTGCCCTTAAGTAAAATAATTTTGAAAACTCTATGTTTTCAGTCTCAATACTAAAATTTCATTTCGTAATTCTACAGAAGTTATAGAATAATTTTTTATCAATAACATTGACATGGATTTACTCTTATTTAGTATTTTTGCAACTATAATCAATATTCGCTCATGGGAAAAATAATGCTGTACAATTTTAGCGTATTGTGCTCACCTCTAGTTTATGCTCGTAGAGTTATGACACATACAAACAATATACCGCAAATAACAGTTATTGCTTAAAAATTAAACTAAAAAAATCATCGTATTAGAGTCGACAGACATATATGATGTTATATACCAAATTAATCGTCTCGGAGAGCTCTCACAGAACCTGTAGTGATCTTGTAAAAATGATCATTAATCGGATTTTAACACATTCGGCTTAACTGCGGGAATTCCCGTCATTCTTTTGTCTTCACATAAGCTAATGACGGGAAATGCCGCTTATGTTCAAATAAAATTTATTAACCGTCAAAACTATATATTTTTACCATTGTACAGCAATAGAGTTGCTGGATTGTTAAACTAACAACCCACCTCTAATTTAAACATGAGAATTGCCATTTAAACTTAGTGTACACTTCCATCTTTCTTATGCCTTTGCTTTGTTTTTTTCGTGTAAACGTCTTCAATGAAACAAATTGCGGGAATTCCCGCACAATGTGTATAAGATATACATTGACGCCAAATTAATTGAGCTTTTGAGTGTGATCAGTTGCTGCAGGTAGATTACGGCTAAAAAAATTAAAACGGTTTTCAAGCAGTATTAAAACGTACTTTTGAATTAAATTGAATATGGCTAATAAAAAATTGCAAAAACTTTTAGATGAAATACTTGGAAGTTCTGAAGTGGAATATTCATCGGATGAAAACGACTTTGCAGGATATAACATTTCTGATAACAGCGAGGTTGTCAGTGAAGTAGATGAACATAGTCTTGAAGATAATGGGGATAGTGAATTTTATGAACTTGTAACAGAGGATGATGGTGCCTGTACTTCAGATGTAGAAATAAGTACTTTGGAGAATAATAACACCAAACCATCAACAAGAAAGCGACCCAAAATAGTTTTTGCTATCAAAATAATAAGTGCGGTAATTCCCGTCACAGCGGGACTTCCCGTCATTAGATCGACACTGTGAAAAATATGATTCAATGATAAAAAGCGGCAATTCCCGCTTATTATTTTTATATGAAAAATTTAATTGATTCTCTGGCAGGCACCAGCTAAATTTAATTGCAGCCGAATGTATTAACTGTTACTTTTTAACGGAAAAATAAACGGTTAGATAAACCCTTAAAAAGAGAGTTTTATTTTTTCGTCATAAAATAAAACTCGTTTTTAATACAGATTTTATTTTTAATCTAACCCCGTTTTATTGTTTTTTATAGCTGAATACCTAAAATCTCAAGTTGAACGAGTTTTAGGGTACTTTAATATTAATAAAAGGAAAATTTACACAATTACAACCGATAATGGCCGGAATTTGCCAAAAATGTTACAACGAATTGACTAGGAGGATGAAAGCGGCTTCGATGACTGCATCTATTACGACGTTCTGCACGGAACAAAATATGATAGAAATGACATTTGTAATAGTTTGCACACGTTAATGTGTCATATCAGGATTAGGTGTAAAAAAAATCTTTCATAAAAACGAGTTTTATTCTATAACCGAAAAAATAAAACTCCTAAATAGAGTTTTATTTTATGACGAAAAAGAAACTTAAAAAATAACTGTTATTTTCTGACTAAAAAATAAAACTCACAAAATGAGTTTTATTTTTTGATCTTTATGAACACATTGGTGATTTCAAATCTTATTTAAAATCTGTTCTTTCTAATATGGGTATTAAAAGCTACTGGATTTGTCAGCAGGAAAATCATCAAAAGTATATTATTTTCGCTGTAAAAGGGTAGAATATAAATCCTATTTAAACACATCGCAATATCACATTTGCAACAATAGGGTTTATCTAAATACATATATAAAATGGAATGTGTATTTGTTTATTGGTTTGGAGACCGAATCTCGGGACCGATTTTCCTGAAATTTTGGTTTTGATTTTTTTACCTTAACGAAGAGAGTAATAGTTAAAAAAAAATAGCATTAAAAGAAATTTTCAGATTCTAATAATAAGTTCTTACTATTTTTATAGCGAACAAGTTCAGCTTCAAAACAAAAAAAGAATCATTAAAAAATTCCACTCCAGTAAAAAGTTACACGCTTTTAAAAATGAGCAATTTCAAGTATGTGCTTTTGATGTTTTTAGTTCTCTCAAAAATATTCAAGTTCAAGGTGCCGTTATATTGTTATTATTGACAAGTTAGGCAAATTTTTTGCATCTTCTTATTTTATAACCAGTGCTCTTTCACATTTGACAAAAATATTTACTTAAATTGCACCTAAAAAAAAAGACTTTTGTCCAGCTAGATTAGCAAAATCCTGTGCAACGCTTGCAAATTATAAAATTTTATTATCAAAATGCGTGCTCTGTTAAGAAAGTTCATCGAGCGCTTCTTCCATTTTATGATCAGTTTAATCGACCCACTGACATGTGACATATGGTTCCAACAAGACGGTGCCACTTGGCACACAGAAAACGAAACAATGGCTCTTTTGCGAAACAAATTCAATGGCCGTGTTATCTCACGTTGTGGCGATGTCAATTGGCCGCCTAGATCGTGTGATTTAACGCCTTTAGACTATTCTTTGTGGAGCTATGTTAAAGCTCATGTCTATACAGCCAAGCCCGCTTTAGTTGACGCATTGGAAGACAACATTGAAGCATTTATTCGTGAGATACCGGCCGAAATGTTGGAAAGAGTATGCCAAAATTGGACTAAGCGGATGGACCATTTAAGGCGCAGTCACGGTCAACATTTGCGTGAAATAATCTTCAAACATTAAATTATATGGACCGTACTATCGATTCAAATAAAGTTTTCATTAATTTTTCTGAATTTTATATGTTTTTTTTTAAACTTTCCTATAACTCTTAAAAAATCACACTATACAACAAATGAGTTTGTATGTAAGTTTTCATATAAATATGTATGTAGTTATATTTTCTTGCAGTTAGAAATACACGCACTTATAGTTACGTCCGCTTAAATTTCGTTAATAAAATCGCTATTTTTGATCGTAGGAATTTAAAATTTTGCACAAACATCTATTTTGATAAAACGAACCATAATTAATAAAAAAACTCAATTTCGAAATTTTGTGCAGTTGCGTCCGTTTGCATTTAATATGACAATATATATGTATGTATGTTATGTACTCATTCAATGATATCACGAAGTTTTAGTTATTTTTGAATTTTTGGCTAATTTAATTTATTTTAGTTTTTTGTTTAATTTTGCATTTAAATAATTAATATAATAAATACATGCCTATGTACGTATGAAAGGCTGTTTGTTTGCATTTTATAGTTGTTATTAGTCAAATATTTCCTTGTTCTGTATTTTGGTTAAACAAATATGGTCACCGTATTCATGGTGCAACTCTAAAAGACAGTAAAAGACGATTCATTAAATGTTTCAAGAGGTTGAGTAAATATCAATTGCATGTAAATAAGAGCAATTCGAATATTTTAAGGATAAAATGTGAAGAAACGTTTAAGAATCTCAAGCAAGAAATTCTAAAAGATAGGGTGATAATGCCTTATCATTAATCTTTACCCATAACGTTAGCATGTGACGCAAGTCCAACAGGGATACCTGCAGTATGTGGAAGGTGGTGAATGCCCTGTCGCATTTATTTCAAGAGCTTTGACAAAGGCAGAACAAAATTACAGTCAACTCGACAGAGAGGCATTAGCCATAATTTTCTCTGTCGATAAATTTTATATGTATTTATATGGCGGACAAATTACATTGTTAACAGACAAACGACCGCTGTCTAGAATTTTCCATCAGAATGCAAAAGCTTCATTCCTGCAAGGATTCAATTACAAGATAGAGCATCGAAAGGCTAAAAATAATACAAATGCAGATTGCTTGTCTGTAGCACCAATATGCAACAACATATTTAAACATTTTATAGATGAAGAGGTACTGATGATTCAAGATCAAATAATTAACAAAATTTCTACACTTTCAATTACGGCTATTGCAACTGCTAAAGAAACAGTGCATGATAGTGAACTTTCAAAATTAAAAGAAAATTTACTTAAAGGAGAGAATTTTGATTCAGAATATTCCATTCAAGATGGCATCATATTTAAGGGTGACCGTGTAGTTATTCCAACAAATTTACGCAATCATATTTTAAAGGAATTACATCATACACATATTGGTATCGTTAAAATAAAGCGGTTGGCAAGGAAGTATTGCTTTTGGAAAGGCATCGACTCCGATATCGAAAATTTTGGTGAAATCATGTTCCAATTATGCAAAGGTGAAGAAAAATCCTCCTAAGGTAATAACACATCACTGGGAAGAGCCAAAAGAAAATTTTCAGAGGGTGCATATAGATTACGTGGATCATTTTCAAAACCATTATTTTCTTGTGTTGTGTTATCAATAATGCTCCTACATCCGAAAAGACTATAGAACTTCTTCAGGATATTTTCGTAACACATGGTTTGCCTCAAGTTATTGTTTCCGACAATGCATCAATTTTTCAAAGTTCTACATTTAAAGCCTATTGCATTTCTAACGGAATTATCCAAAAATTCATAGCTCCAGGACATCCAGCTACAAACGGTTTGGCTGAAAGATACGTGCAAATCCTAAATTAAAAGCGATGGAAGATGACAAATTACCATCGAATATATAAGTGCAGGAAATAATTTTTCGATATAGAGCGACACCTTTACCGAATGGACAAAGCCCTTCTCAATTATATCTTGGTCTTGAGTTTAGAATAAATCTGGATGCGATTCGTCCTATAAAACACTCGAAATCATGTTCAGTCAGTCCCAATATTCGCCAGATTAGCGTGGGAGATAGGGTGCAAGTCTGATGGTTCGAAGGTAATAAACCAATTTGGAAGTTTGGTATTGTAAAAGCAAAATTTAGTCTTCTTCATTATCTAGTCAAACTTGGCAATGGCTATCACCTGAAACGACATATAAATCAACTCTATATATCAGGTGTTCAAAGCTCGAAGAAGTGTGTAACATTTGCGGTTCCTCTAGTACAGCAAAAGCCTGGCATTGATGAGGTGCGCATTTATCCTAGAATTGGTTCATATATCAATGAACTGGAACCAGAGATAATTTTACAACCTCAGTCTACGGGAATCCACGGAAACACTATAAAAAGATCCAACAGAGTGATGTGACTAAGCAGATCGATATGATCACTCAATTATTTCAAGTGTTCAGTTTTTTTATTTTTTCCTTTCTTTTATTTTTGTTTTAAAGAGTTTTTTTTTTCTTTATTTTAAAACTCTGAAGATTGGTGCAGTAAGCCAGATATTACAGTTAAGATTTTTGTAAATTTAGTCTTAAGACCAATTTCAAATAATAAAGTTCTATTACAATTTTAAAACTGTAATTTTTGAAATTCTAGTCAGCATAACTCACACTATGCTTTCGAAACTACATAAGACGCGGTATATTATTTTGATAATTATTTATAAAAAATTAAATCAGTACTATTGTTATTAATAACAGTAGTACTTTATAAAAAATTAAATCAGTACTATTGTTATGAATAACAGCTTATACATATATTCTCAAAAATTAAATTATCATTAAAATTTTAGTAAAGACTACAATTTAAATCTATCTTGAAGTTTACAATAAAAAAATTCACGTTTTTTTCATTTCACGAGTTCGCTTGGCAATATTAATTGTTTTACCAAATCGAATATTAAAACTCTTTGCAACAGTTGTTACGAAATATAAAGAGAAATCAATAAAGGAACCATTTTAATATCAATTACAACACAGAATGCAAACGAGGATTGTATTAATGAACTATTAAAATAAAATGGTAAATTGGATTTTGTATCATTCATTCCATTCTTTCATAGCAATACTTTTAAATGTATAAATACGAGAAGAATAAAAGTGTAAAAAAAGGTATGGTTGTATTTTAATATGTGACTGTGCGCGATTATGCGTAAACGCATTTATATGTAAATGCCACAATTCTGTGGTTTGCCATCGTTGACTCTATAGCAAACTGACTGACTGGCTTTCAGACACAATGATAAAGTGAAAATAGTGGTTTTTAAAATATATCATAAAAATGAGAGTCGGATTCCATGCATTAATTTAAAATAAGAGCAAAAATTACAACAATGACAAAATTAATTTCATGAAGTGTTAAAGTGGATTTTGTGAGGATAAACAAAACAAATTTTAAACGATTTAAAATAATTATCATTAATGCTATGAAATTTATATTGCTCATTAATTCATTTATACAAGCATTATAACAGAAAATTATGATTATTTTTCCTTATTTCAAAGAATGAATTCCTATATAAAAACGTATAGAAGGTAAAAATATTGGAATATGAGAGGGTAAAAATTATTCAGATGTGATAAAAGTGAAAAGGCTGGCCGTTATAGCATGTAGGTTTCTTCGTACATATATTGCCGTAAATGATGTCGAGTATATCTTGATTGAGCTGTCATCACATATCGGAAAGTTGTTGCCTGAGTGCGTTTATAGACCAAATAATAGCACATCATTTAACTCCGTTATGTCTGAACTGAACCAAAGGCTTGAAATGGTGCTGTCCGGATTGTACTCAAATTGATGCTGAATTTTACCGATTTTACCAGAGCACTAAGAATACATTCATTAGCTTGCAGGATAAAATGTCAGTATTGTCTAATGAGATAGCGGCACATGGTAATTTATTTGACGATTTCAAGCAACTTAGGAACCTTCGTTTGCCTGAATCTTCTTCGAAACGTCGTAAATCGGCTAGAAATAAGAATAAATCCAGTAATGAGCCTACAATATCACATAATTCCTTACCTGATATGCCTACATCGCCATCTGTTTTATTCTGCAAAAATGTGGAAATTTCTAAGAGCTCCAACAACAATGAAATTTCGTCTCCTTATGTAGTAGGAATCAGCACAGCTGTAAAAAAAAAATACAAATTATTAAAATATTTAAGTTTTTTTTTTTAATAAAAATAAAATAATTTTTGAATGAAATACTCCAGAAATATATAAATTATACACACATTAACATATTTGTAGCTGAGAAAGTAAACCTGAAAATGAAGTGTTTTAAATCAGCATCGCTACTGTTAGTTACTATTGGTGTAACCTAAAGTAGTAAAGAAAAAAATTGGTTTAAACATAAAAAAAATTTTACTACATCCTGCATGTATTGGTCTTTCTAAAAAAGACTCCATAGCTGAGCGTGTACTAAATTGTTTGACTACATGAATAATATTCATTCCATGTCCAACATATTTAAAAAAAAAATTTTAATTTTTATAGATTTTTTGTTGTAAAATGCCAAACCAATTGATCCATACAATCGACTCAGCATATGTTTGTTTTGTAAAACAAAATCGCTTCAGATTTTATCGCTTCACCTGTTCAGTGTGTAGACTAATGGACGGTTGAAAGCAATTTGACACATTTGTTCTATAAATTGAAATCAAGTCTTTATGGAATCCAAACTATGACAAGAGAACACATCGTGGAGATTGGTTTTTCATTTCTTTAGGAATGGAAGCTTTATTTGAACGGATTAAACCAACGAATGCGAGTTCTAGTTTGGTAAGAAACTTTATACAGTCTAGGGTTGTGAAAAAATTATCTGCAACAATTGTGCGGCCACTATTATTGTACGGCTTTGAAAGTTGAAACGTAATATTTTCGTCTTGGTTTATAGAATGTTTCTGTCCTTTTTGTCGTCTAGTGTGTAATATTTCTTACAGGGGATATTTTGTTTTCGCATCATAAGCCCACCATATTTTTATGCTGTACTTAGCAGGTTTTGACGGTATATATTCAGTAAATTTAATTTATCTTCGATAATTAAACAACTGCTTGTCAATTGTTATGGTGTCTTGTAGCTATAGTTTTTTGAAAGTTTTTATTTAAAAAAATTCCATAATAACGTATTGTTGCAGCTTTATCTTCCTGAAGTCGCTATTCTCGTGTTCTGTCATCATCAATTCGAATATAACACTCTGCAGCTCAAAACATAGGTAAGTTGTCTGAACGGTACAAAACCTGCTCCTTTTGATCGTTGTTGTATGAAGCACTACCTGCCAGTAAAATTTCGATGAATTCATCTAATTCACTCGCAGTCAAGTTTTCCCAAACATTCCGATTTTTTCACTATTTGCGGTATTCCATTTTTCAAATTCTTTTTTTAATACCGATTTGTTTCAATTATGATTATAACTGTAGTACAATATTTGGTGTGAAAAAACTCCTGAATGTCTTAATTAGGATAGAGCCTTGTTCGGGCCAGATCGATAATGCATTACGGTATGTTGACGCAAGCGTACACGAGCATTTGTTTGGTTCTTTTTTATTCCAGTTTCCGTTCTTGCCATAGAAATATCTCCTATGATGTTCAGCTGGGGCAAGCAGTTCTTCCTCACTATCCTCAGAATCATACATGTCATTTGGTTCAATAATCATGTTGTTTTTAATGTCGGATGCATCCTTCGGAACGTAATCCACAGCTTCAGTCTCTTTATCTGCAAACGGTTCAACTTCATCGCCTTCCTCAGCAGCTCGTTCATGCTCTAAGTCATCAGCTACACTTTCAGCTTGCATATAAAAATCTTCATCTGGATGTCTAGAGCGTGGCGAACTCAAAAGCGATTAAAATTTATCATTCATTTTGTTTACTATACACCACCAGATAATAAAATAACTTGCCAAATAACATTGTTTTTTTTATGCTAACGTATACCTATGAAGATTTATTTTCTCTTTTGCTTGTTGAATAACCGCACTAGGATAGGATAGGAGGAAGTGGCAGCCTCGCAATGACAAGGCACACTTGAGCACGCATAGCGGCCCGTTGTGATACCACATGATGTAGGGAGCCCTGATAGCCAGAGGCCCCACATAAAAGCACTACTTCCCCAGAAAATCATGCTGGAAACCAGCCAGAGAGCCTAATGAATTTGGCAATTGAACCAATGTCCCGGGTGGACAGGTCAGTCAATCCATCGAGAAAAGGAGATCCCAATGTAAGAGATCTTCGTCGGGCCAGAGAAGGGCACTGGCAAGTATAGTGAACCACAGTTTCCTCTTCCTCGATCGACCCGCAGCCACGACAGAAGTCGTTCGCAGGCAAGCGCAGCCTCTCTGCATGCCTGCCCATCACGCAGTGACCCGTGAGAACAGATACAACGGAAGAGATGTCCCTGCGGTTCAGTTTAAAGAGTTGATTGGTACGCCTCAAGTCCATCCTCGGCCAGGTGAGTCTAGAAATCTGACAGGACTCCTCCCGCGACCAGGACAGGTCCGCGTCCAATAAATGTTTCCTTCTAATAAGGAGTCTGACGGAGGAAAGAGGTATACCCACCTCCACATGAGGATGAACGTTAGGCAGAGACGTGCCCGCCCTAGCCAATTCATCTGCAATACAATTACCCGTGATGTTCCTGTGACCAGGAACCCAGATCAGACTAACGACGCACTGCCTCGAGAGTGCCACAAGGGCATCGCGACAGTCGCCGACAATTCCAGAGTTTGTGTTCAAACTCGACAGGGATCTGACCGCCGCCTGGCTGTCAGATAGTATGGTGATACTGGCAGTGGGAGTGCCACCCTGAAGTATCACCTTTGCAGCGTGACATATAGCCATTATCTCGGCCTAAAAAACGCTACAATAATCAGGGAGGCGAAGTGATATGGAGAGGGTGAGCATCTCTGAATAGATCCCGCACCCCACTTTATCCCCAATCCTGGAACCATCAGTGTAGACTTCCACCGATCCACTGGGGATGACCCCTCCAGAGGCCCAGTCATCCCTACTTGGGATCACCGTGTGGAAGTCTCTGTGTAGTTCCAGTCTCGGTGAGGTGTAAAGAATAGCGGAGTGCCCCGAGGGAACAATATTCCACCGTGTTAGTGCATTCAGTCTTACCGCCACCAGTTTAGCCTGCTGCTTGGCAAGAATCCTAGATGGAAGCCACCCCAGCATAACAAAGAGTGCCCTCGTGGGGGTGGTCCGTAATGCACCAGTAATCTGCACTGCTACGGACCTCCTGACCTTATCAAGAAGTCTGACATTGCAGAACTTGTCGAGAGCGGTCCACCAAAAGACCACTCCGTATAAAAGATTCGGTTCTATGATCGCCGAATAAATCCAGCGAACCACGCGGGGACGTAGTCCCCATTTTACCCCTACTGCCCTGTGGCAGCAGTAGATAGCACAGGCAGCTTTACGCACCCTTTCAGCCAGATTAGGTCCCCAGTTCAACTTGGGGTCCAGAATGAGGCCAAGATACTTGACCGAAGTACTCAAATGCAGCCCAACCCCGTTCAGACTGGGCAGAGCGAAATGAGGTACCTTGTACCGTCTCGTAAAGAGCATCAACTCTGTCTTGCCAGGATTAGCACGTAGTCCAAATTCCCGGCACCACCTAGATACAACGTCCAGAGCGAGGTTGAGCTTGTCAGACAATGTCTGCGGGCATATCCCAGACGCCGCGATGGCGATATCATCGGCATAAGCAACAACTCTGTTACCAGAGCGTTCCAGCTCGATGAGAAGAGTGTTAACAGCAAGGTTCCAGAGAAGTAGAGAGAGGACACCGCCTTGCGGTGTACCCCTAGCAGTCACCCTCTGGCACCTTGTAGTTCCAATTGTGGCGGATATCAATCGCGACCTAAGAAGTAGCTCAATGAATTCAACTAGACCTGAATCCAGTCCAAGATTGAGCATAGCATTAACGATGCCTGTTAAGAACATACATATATACATTTGTTATTTTATTACATTTGTTAAGAACAGACATATATACATTTGTTATTTTATTACATTTATTTATTCAGAAAAACAAGAAAACATATATTCATACATACATTTATATAAAGTTAGTTTATTTGACACAATTAATAACAAATTGCTTACACAATATTTTCTTTATATAGTTGCTTATTGCACATTTCGTTTAGTTTATTTATTTTTTTTGTATTAATTTGTTAATTGCATACGTAGCATTTAAGTTCAATAACCACTGCTAATAATAAAAAACTGTTTGTAAACTTATTGTTTTAAAAGGTTCATTAACACCATTTGAAATTAGGTCATAATTTGTGTAAAGTTAAGCATTTTTATTTTCATTTAATTATTGTATGCTAAGCATTTTATCATATATTAATTTTATATAAAAGAAGGTAAAAAATAAAGAATCTTTTAGTCGTTTTTTAGTAATCAATTTTGTTTTACTATCTGACGGCCTCCTTCAAGTTACAAGTGCTTGTAAGGAATATCATTGGATTTTAGTGCCAGTTCAAATTTATGTGTTTGAATTGATCACCACTAAATCTTCCCAATTAACAATGCCCGTGGGGCAGATATTGTTGAAGGCGCCTTCTATATCAAGAAAGGAAACCAACGTATATTCCCTGAAATGCAATGACCTATCCACCTGAGAGATCAGTGAGTGCAGAGCAGTATCGACCGATCTCCCTTTAGTGTATGCATGCTGGGAGGTAGATAGTAGTGAAGGGTTGATCGTGTTCCTGATATGGAGATCAAGAACTCTCTCCAACGCCTTCAATAGAAAGGAACATAGACTGATTGGACTAAAGTCCCCGGGGAGCACGTGTGATGTTTTTCCGACTTTGGGAATGAACACCACATTTGCGATCCTCCAGCGTAGAGGAATATAGATGAGATCCAAACAGGCATTATAGACCGACAGAAGCCAGGGGAAAATGAGATCCTTACCATTCTGCAGATCAGACGGAATAATGCCATCTGGACCAGGGGATTTGTGCGGTTCGAAGGAACCTATAGCCCAGTGCAATTGCTCAGAGGTTATGCGAATTGAGGAGGGGTGCCTCGGAATGGGTACGACCCCACGAAAGACGGTCTGACCTGCAGCGTCGACACTCTCCGGAAAGTGAGTGTCTAGAAGCAGGTTCAGCGTCTCACCAGTTGAGGTAGTCCAGCTACCATCAGATCTCCGAATGCTTCCGAGAGATCACTTGGAGGAGCTCAAAACCTTGCGAAGACAGCTGACCTCCGCTGAGGATTCAACGCTATCGCAGAAGTCCCTCCACAAAGCTCTTTTCGCCCGTCTAATCGCATATTTCAGCTCCCGTTTCTTTGCCTTGTAGAGATCCCATTCGCCCGTTGACTTAGCTCTGTTAAAGGGCCTACCGCACAAACGACGAAGATCCTCAATATCCTGATTCCACCAGTTAGGCCTAGGCCTACCCCTGTACACAGGAGTCTTAGTGGAGGATAAGGCGGCATTCTCAAGGGCAGTGGATAATAAGTCCACTGCCCTGTCAATGTCAGGGCAGTCACGGATGGCGGGAGGAGACCCCGGAAGACCCTGCCGAAGCTTATCCCTAAAAAGAGGCCAATCCGTACGCCTCCTATTAATACAGAGAATCTCCCTGCAGGGGGAGACAGCTAGGTCAAGACAAAAGACAATGTATCTGTGATCCGAGAAGGAGCATTTGCCAGATACATGCCAGTCCAAAACCCTATCAGAGAAATGATCACTAACCAGGGTGACATCAAGAACCTCCCTTCTAGTCGAAGTCAAGAAAGTTGGTTCATCACCGCGATTGGCAATACTGAGGTTATGCATCAAAATGAATTCAAAAAGACACTCACCTCTTTCATTGGTATCCGAGCTGCCCCACACCACATGATGTGCGTTGGCGTCGCAGCCAATCAAAACCGGGATACCTTGTCTATTCGCCTCTGCAACCAGCTGACCAACGGGTTCCTGCGGGGGATTAAGCCCGTAGTCATGGGCGAAGTACGAGGACACTGTCCATAGGGATGAGTTGCCCAAGGTAACCACCATAGCCACGGTTTCCTTGTCGCTGAACCTGTGAAGTAGAAAATTATTAATTGAGGATTTAACCAAGATGCAAGCCCTAGGCCTACCTGTGTCCTGAATATACATCGTCCTGTAACCAACGGCGTTGAGTCCACAAACCTTCCCATCAACGGTCCAAGGTTCCTGGACTAGCACGAGCTCCCACTCTTCCTTCGCAAGAAGTAGGAGCAGGGCCGCAGACGCGGTTTTGGATTTATGAATATTTATCTGGATGACCCTCATCATTAGGGACAACCAGAGTGGCGGTGGCATCGTCCTCCTCAGATAAAGGAGAAACAACACCCGCATTAATCTCTAATCCTTTGAACATGTCCCCAACCAAATCGGAATTGGAAACATAGCTCAATTTGGAGCTCTGAGAGGATTGGCTACCCACGTCCTCATCTAAAGCGGTTGACCTGGAGCTGCCAGGCTGAACCTGCAGGGTCGGCAACCCAGCTGGGGGAAGCCGAGCCAACTGGGCATCAGCCTTATACACATTTAGTGTAATAGCCCCAAATCCGTAATTAATCACGCCTTCTCGAGCGTTGATTAATTGAAGCGACTTCTCATCCAGTATGATGATGGCGTCGCGCAAATTACCCCTAGCCTCACCAACCTTTGCTACCCTCCAGTTATCGGTGGGTAGATCGGTATTGCTGTACTTCAGGATCTGAAGTATTTCCTCGGGGTTAGAGGGCTCTGCTGGAATGCGAGCCCTTGAACGAGGTCGTTGAGGGATCTTGTCCAGAGGAGTGACCTCGAGCTTAGCTCCCGGCCACACCTCTCCAACCTTGCCAATAGCCGTCTTATACAGCTCCATGGAGCGGATATCTGCACAGGCTATGACTTTGATGTGCCCTTGGAACCACCCTGCATCGCGGCAACTGGGTGAAGGGCCGGGGTTAGACGATATAACGTCTAAGAAAACTTTGAGGAGGGCCAGTTCCACCAACTTCTACTTAGCGGGAGTGATGGTGCCCTCCGGATGACTGTGGTCGATCACCGCCCAAGTCAGACTCTCCTTTACAACCTCGCTAAGAGGTTTAGAGGGTCTGGGCTTGGGTGGTACAGTTTTAGGCCGCTTGGCCGACTGCAGAGGAGCACGAGCAGTTTGCTCGTCGGATCTCTGCCGCTTCACCGCAGCCTCGGGTTTCACCGGCGAGGCAGAAGGTCTAACACCGACATGAGCTCTTGCCCACGTCAATCTGCCTTTTTCCTCCTCCGACAGGAGAGCAGGATCTTTAGCACCTAGTCTGGAGATGATGCGAGTAGCAGATCTCCACGTTCTATACGCCCTAGTGCTAGCGCTTATATGGGCGTTTCCGCCCTTAGGGAGATCTGTACCAGAAGAAGAAGGTTTGGTACCTAGGACTGACGTTTCCGATCTGTTAATCAGTGTCTTTGCGTCAGTCGACGAGCGCATTGTCTTATTTGCTGCCGCCGATGTGGACGGTGAGCAAGTCACCGTACTCGGCGTGCGAACTGCAGTTGCGGGTTTAGCCGCAAATATTGAGGATGAACCTTTGTTGCCAGAGGTTGGGCAGACAGCTGTCTGTCTGAAAAGTGTCTTACGCTCACCAGCCTGAGTGCGCGAAGATTTTGGGTTTTTCTTCGAATTCATCGAGTCTTGTGGGTCCCCACTTCAAGCCGCTATCCTTGCCCGAGTGTGTAGTCACCTTTGGTGGTCCCATGGTTATCTATGAAATCAGGGAGGCCATGCAAGGGTTGGCACCTACCTTCATGGGGTGAGGTGCTCAGAGCCAGACCAGTGCTAATCGGGAGTCAGTCTCAACCGAACCTACACCGCCAACTCAACGGCGACGGACAAGGAACGTACTCAGAGGCCTGATCAATTAGTTAAGAGAGTCCATGGACAGAGCGAGGGTCGTGCCAGAGAGAGTTATAGACCATTTAGCGTTATCCAGGGTGCACCACGAGGAGGCGGTCTATCTACACCCCATAACCGCACTGTAAACATATAATGTGATATAACTTAAAAAAAAAAATTCAACCGCCATTACTGATATCTTTGAATATGTTAAAAAGATAATCATAAAACTTAAAAAATATATCACAATAAAAACATTCTGTACAAAAAGTTGTATTGGTCTGACCAGACCGTATGTGTTACGAATGTGATGTGAACACTTAAATATTAAAAAAATGTTCTTCTGTATCCTTTTAAGTCTCTCTTGTTTTTTGCTATTAAAGCCAACAAAATTTTAGAAGGGTACCTGAAATTTCAAGTTTCAACTACTTAACTTTTAAATATGTTAAAACATCATTTCAAATTGAAAAAGGTCTGGCCCGACCTATGCGTAAGACGAAGGGCTAATATATTTGTGTTTGTGATAATAACAGCAAAACCTACTTTAAAAGACTATAATGACGATTTTGTTTTATAAAATTATGTATTCGTAACACCGCCGCCCACTTAAGCCTGTTCGTCCCGAATAGGCCCTTTTGCACCTCTCCCATAGCTTGCTAGTCTCTCCAGATGTACAACCTTCATTTTCGATCTGGGACTGTTCTGCTTCTGTATTCTGTAGACCAAATCATTAATTCTTTTGATTATTTTGTAGGGTCCATCCCAGTGTGTCTGTAGTTTGGGAGACAGCCCTTTCTTCCTTTGCGGGTTGTAGAGTAGAACAATTGACCTTCATAGTAGCTCTGAGTATTCACAGTTCTATCATATCTGGCCTGCATTTTGTCGCTGACCATTTTAAATCGGTTACGCACTAACTCATGCACTTCCTTCGAATTCTCTTGGGCTTCATTGTTACTTGACTCCTCTTCGGTGACATGCGTTGGCTTGGTACTAAATTCCAAATCACCCGGTAACTTCAGCTCGGCTCCAAGAATTATCTTAGCGGGCGTTTTTGATGTTGAGTCATGTACAGCTGATCGGTACGCAAGTAGAAAATTAAGAATGTGCTCGTCCTAATCTTTTTGTTGATCACTGACCACTTTACGCAGGTGTTCTTCTAGTGTACGATTGAATCTCTCTACCATGCAATCTGATTGCGGGTGTAGGGGAGTTGTTCTAGTTTTCTTGATACCGTACATCTCGCACATTTCTTTAAACACCGTTGCACAGTGGTTCAATAGTAGGACATAGGATTCAAATCACGATGTTCGATTTTTTCACCGTTAGTTTGTTCTAATACTTATTATTAGTGGCACTACTAAAACATACAAAAAGATTTACAATTAGTTGTTTTTTACATTAAATTTCGTGCATTGGAAGTGAACATATCAAAAAAACTCTCCTTACCTATAATGTAATGTGCTAATGAAGTTAATCTATAGTACGTGTTTTTTAAAGAAAAAATTATTTGTGACCTATTGTTTTACAATAAATATTCAAGTTGAAGGTGTGTACCGTTATCATTATTTAATAATATTTTTTGCAAACATATTTTGCTGAAAGTGGTTTTACGCCAAGTCCATTTTCATATAGATTAAAAAAATTTTTTTTTTATGAAACTTTTAACTATGATGACGACGTATGCCACGTTTCAGTTATATATCAAAATGTTAGTCTATATCTCTACTTTCAATTTAAATACAAATTATCTGCGTTTGTGCAAGGTACAGAGGGTCTACGTTTCTACGACTAGATCGTAGTACATATTTTTCACATATCTTTTATCGTTCGGTTTCACAAATTTCTATGCAATACTTGCCAAATAAACCCTCAATAAATATAAAATATTTTTTACGGGCAATATAGTGCGTGTTTTTCAAAGAAAAAATTATTTGGGACCTATTGTTTTACAATGGATATTCAAGTTGAATGTACTTATGTACCATTATTATTATATTTTTTCTAATTTTTTGAAAAAAATATATTAAATACAATATATTTAAGGTGCTCTCATTAAGTGTTCTTTTGCAAGAATTTTTGTATTTGATAGATGGCTGTCGATTAAGGAAAGTTTGACCGAAAGCAAGCGGCGTAATTATGTGTTTCAAATCTTAACGCAGTTACTGCCAGCTGCGGAACATTTAAAAATTAGCAGTTTTGAAATTAAAATAACCAACCTTTGTAGAAGATTGGCAACCTACTGGAAACAAGTAAACCGATCAAGTTTGCGTATGGTGACTAAATATAGTGACTGGCTTGACGAAATCGAAGTTTGTGAACTACCTTCGAAAGTCAGCGAGCATACTCTGAAGCCTGCGGAAAGTAACCAGCCTTACACAAGTGTACTACATAGAAAGGAGTTCATGGACTGCAGTAAGAGAACAAAACGCCGAAGATTAGCTAAGTTAGCTGTTGTAGATGATTCCGCGATAAACCATTTGATGAGTGATTTTAGCCGATCTAACAGCACTTGTATGGAATTTACTACCAACAAAGTATTATCAGTAATGAACGAGGCGAAATTAACAAAACACCTGTATTTAGTAATAATGGAGTTTATCAATTCACAATTACCAAATGCATTGCCATCTTACCATAAAGTGTTGGAGGCAAAGAAACAGTGTTATCCACTAGAGGAACAGCAGCAGTTTAGGACACAATTAGGTTTAATTGTCGACAAAGCTCAAGGTGGCGGAAGTGTACAACAGAAACACTGCAAGAACTTTTTTTGAATTCTGCTATATCTGCTGAAATAACTGGCTTAGATCAACCAGTTATTGATCGATGTCGTCACCTTTTGCAGTGTCTTTCGTCGGGTTACAAAATTAATAGTCTAGCATTTAGAGATTACTCATTAGGTACCGCGCGTATGCTTGTTAGTACGTATCTATGGTATAATTTGCCTCATTCAGTTCATAAAGTGCTAATTCATGGATCGGAAGTAATTGATCATTCTTTAGTTTCTATAGGCGAGCTCTCTGAAGAAGCCGCTGAATCTTGTAATAAATTGTTTAAGCAATTCAGACGAAACAACACGCGAAAAATGTCTCGTGTTGCTACTAACACTGATCTTTTGCATAGACTTCCTCTAAATTCCAACCCGTTAATTTCTTCTTTGCATAAATTACCACAAAAGAAGAAGTCTATGCTATCACCTGAGGTCTTAAGTATGTTAAGTTTTTGAAAATAATGTAAAAATGTTGTGTTAAATTGGCGTTACAAAATTTACTATTTTCTATTATTTTTTCTTTAATTAATGACTTACATTTTTGATAAATAAATTATGATACTATTATCCTTGTTGATTTTTTTTTCTACCCTACTTGACCCTTAAATAGCGTAAACACAGACATTCATATTAATTTTGATGAGTATAGCTAAGCAAACTACGTATGACCGCCTTCCTTAGAGACTTGAACCACTGTGCGTTGACTCAAAATTTCTGCCTTGGTCAGAATGTAGTTCTGATGGTACTCCATAGCGACATACCCCGTTATTTACAAACGCTTGCACAATCGTTGTCACTTCCTAATTGGGCATGGCATACATCTCTGGCCATTTACTGAAGTAATCCATTACTACCAGGACGTACCGGTTACTACTGTTGCTGACAAGAAAAGGACCAGCTTCATCCATCGCTATTCGCTGGAACGGTGCTCCTGAGTTATATTGCTGCATTTGCACTCCGCTTCTTCTTACTAGACTTTTGCTGATATACATTGTCTGCAGTTACCTGTTCTGTTACCCACAAGCGGTTGTCCCCACAATCTCCCTCTCTGCGTGCCCATATCAAAGTTTCAGACTGTGGTGGCAGTTTTTGTCTTGCAACAGGAACTAATTTTCTAACTTCAGTTTTGACATCATAACCCATATCAAGAGGTATATCGACATTACGTCAACTAATTATTTGTTGCCCCATATCTAAGTTGATGCCATGGACTATAAAGTCTACTCCAATGATAACGTCATCGACAATATCGGCAACAATAAATATATGATTCACACATTGTCACCTTTGCTGTTATTTTACCGTAGACAGTAGCAAACTCACCAGTACCTGTCCGCACGCTGTGAGGTTGTTATTTCTTTGCTGCATCACTGATATGGAGACTGTGGGGCACTAGCTTGTGGGAGCTAGCTCTTACTCCTTAGCTATAGCTCGATTTAGTTTAGCGGGAACTCTTGAGATAATTGCTGTTGATTGACCCGTTTGCTGCTTCTTGGTGGTGAGACGGACCTTGTTCTCTTCTTTGGTGCCTTGCAGTTACGTTGAAAATGGCCGCTCTTACCACAGTTAAAACATTTAGCTTTATCTTTTGGCTGCATTCCAGCAAGAATTTGCTTAAACATTTTCTCAACGTTGCTGAGGACGTCTTCTTTTTCCGGCACGGTTTCTATCGCTCTCACTTTATGCACCTGTGACCTAGACATTATACGTGCTAAAGCAAAGGCTACTGTGTCTGCAAAACTCATTCTTTGGCTGGCACATACCGCAATCTTTACATCGGGGTCCCGGATGCCGTTTATAAATGCTTCTATCTTGAGATGATCCACAAGTTGGTTGTTTTCTCCAGGATAAGTTAGCTGCACCAACTTCTCTATCTCCATAGAGAAAGCCTGCAGTGATTCATTTGCTCGCTGTGTTCGGCATCTTAATTCTATGCGGTATAAATCTCTTTTATGTTCATCACCGAATTTACGCTGCAGTGTCATCATAAGTTCATCGTAATTGCTTCTGTAGTTAGGAGGCTAGGTTTCTAAAATATCTGCAGCTGCACCTTGTAAGGCCAAAACCAACTCCAAAGCTTTAACTTCGTTAGTCCATCCATTTATATTTGCCACTGTTTTAAACTGGAACTTGAAGACGGATAATGATATGCTGCCGTCAAAGGATGGAGCCTTTATTCCACTTAAAACTTCTGGTATAGCACACACAGGTATACATAGATCGTTGGCTCTGAAGACTATTGATTTTCTCCTCGAAATCATTAAATTTTTCATCAACGGCTTTTTCTATATCGACCACATTGTTCTCTATACCTACGGTGACCATATTTTTTAAACCAAAATACAGAACAAGGAAATATTTGACCAATAACAACTATAAAATGCAAACAAGCAACCTACATAGGTATTTATTTGTATACAAAATTAAAAAAAAAACAAAATAAATTAAATTAATCCTACTGTTAGGTTTGGACCATATTGGTCAATTTTTGTTTTGTTTTTGCCTTGACTAAGAAATCGTGTAACATACCAACATAAAACATTTGCTATTTGGGTATTTTTATATTTTATTACTCCTGGAAAACTTTCAACCAAAAATAATAAAACGGAAGTTAGAAAAATAAAAAATTTCGAACCTTTTGGTCTGTTATTGTTTTTTTTATTAAATCTTCTCACTATATGAGGAGCAAATTATCTTCCGTTGCAATTTACTGGTTCATTTCGGACCCACCATACACAATTTTTGCATTGGTCTTGGTTGGTCTTTTTCGAAAAATAATAATTATTTTATATGTAAATAGCCAAAATACACAAACGTATCAGGTCTTTTTTCAAAAATTCATGATTGTGACAAAATTTTAAAAATTAAATTTTAAATGTCTGTAAAAAGAAAAATTTTAAATCTTTACTTTCGTAAAATGAGATTATATTTTTGTGATGGGTCTGAAAGGGTTAATTTTGCAACAGCTGCAGATTTCACAGTTTCTAGTTGTTGTAATTTTGGTAAACTGCTTGTAGATACAGTACAATCAAAAGCTAATGGTCTTATTTCGGTAAAATTTATATGTATGTAGGGAGCTTAGATCTTTCTGTCATGTAGCCTTGAGTTAAAGATAAAATTTTTGTCCATTGGCGCCCAGGAACCATCAATTTCAGAACACAATATGTCAATCATATTGGAAAACACAATATTTGGCCATCGATTTGTTTTCCGTTTTACACTGTAGTATCCAATCATTTGATCGACGGTATCAACACCTCTTGAAAAAGAAATTATCAAAGTTTTACATCTCATATCAATGCAGTCTAATCGTTGATTTTCCATTGTTTTAACAAATCAGACACTGAAGTTAACTACCCCAAATTATATGTAAATTTACAAAGAGGAATCCCAGAAATAAAAGTAACTTATTAAAATACATACTTCAAAGTCAAACTGTGCTGCACATATATAAGTATTTCGACATTATAATAGGCAACTATTACAAAAAAAAGAATATTATGGACCAAAATGGTCCTATACTTAGGATTCAAAAATAACTAAAGTTTCGTGAGATCATTAAATAAGTACATAGCTTGCATACACACTACGTATGTACATAATGTTTAAAATATTTTTTTAAACTCTATGCAATTCATATTATAGTTTAATTTAGTGACCAAAATGGCTTCGATGGTTTCCATTTTCATTTGAGTTTTTTCATTGGTCCATATATTTCTTTTGGAGCATTGAAATCAGGTAAACACAAACTGAACTTGACAACCGTCAAAATAATTTTAAAATGTATGTTTCTTTCTCTAAAATGTACATACATACAAATATGAAATGTACTGCTTATGAGAAGAAGATTGTCTCTGCTTAAGAGACTTTTCTTAACCCAAATTTGTTAATCAATAACTAAACTAAAATACTACTCTGAGGCCTGAAAATACAGAACAAATACTGAACATTAAATGAAATACAGAACATTTTTATGTTTTTCCCTAATGAATAATTTAAATACAGAACTGTTCTGTATAATACAGAAAGGATGGTCACCGTATCTATACAAGTAAATTTTTCGTCCACATTTTTCTCTAAATCACATATTCTTGATTCGACATCCGTGACTCTCTTGTTTATGGCTTCGGATATTTCAGTAAATTTTTCTTCTACAGCCACCAATGTTTTATTTTGAGCTCTAGATACTTCTTGAACTTCAGCCAATAGTGCTTTGTATTGAGCTTTAGATGATTCTTGTACTTCAGCCAATGCCTTGTTTTGCGCTTTAGTTGTTTCTTGCACTTCAGCCAGTAGCGTTTTATTTTGGGCTTTACATGCTTCTTGTACTTCAGCTAACAGTGACTTGTTTTGCGATTTAGTTGTTTCTTGCACTTCAGCCACTAACAGCTTATTTTGGGCTTCAAACCTGGATTCCATTTTATTAAATTTATCCATCATTGCAGCCAGCATTGAATTAATGTCCACATTGCTGGTCTTGGCTTGTGTACATACTTCTGGTTCACTTCATCATCGAAGGCGCCATTATCAATGTCATGTGGACGGAATTCTTCTAATAGTCTTCTTTGTAGCTCCACCTTGTTGCCAGTTGTCGGCAGCTCCAGCTTGTTCAACTCTCTTTTGAGTCGGTCCACCTTAAGCCATGGAATTTCATTTTTCTGTTCTTACTATTTAGTTATCCTTTTTTCAATTATCGTTTGCGTTATCCGTTTTTATTTATCCTTGTGTTATCCTTTTTCAGTTTATAATTTCACTTCTGACACCAATTGTTACGTATTGTCTTTTATAATTCATCGTATTATTCAAGGGTTCGATATTTGTAAACCAAAACACCGATACTTTTCGATTTAAAGCTTGTAACGACAGAATAATTATTTCCCTTTTTGCGCACATTGAAAACTTTTTTATAATGAATGGTATTTATTTACAAGAAGGAAAAATTGAAAAAAACTACATTTATTAAGTACTTTATATTTTTTTTTATAGATCCTTCTTATTTTGTCTGGTCGTCAATGGTATAATCCAAGTACCGTCATTTTTGAATTAAAAGTCCCATCTCTGAATAATATATAATACTGGTTTTTGATTGCTTTTGTTTAATTCATTTTCTATTTCGTTTTCGATTATTGGAAATGTATGGTGCGTTTTATTGTTACTAATTTATATAAAGGGTTTGCGCTTCATGGCAGATGAGTGAGAAGTACCAACATATTTGTTTGATAATTGCCTTTTTGAAAGTGAGAGTGTGATTTGATTAAACTGCATAGAATACCTTCTTTTTCATTTGTGTTTGCTTGAGGAAAGAACTCAAGGTAGAGAAGATAAAGACAAGAAACATAAATTTTTTTTTTTTTTGGGAAAAGTAATATAATGTAAGGAAAAGGAAAATTTTACAAAAAAGGAGAAATTCTTGTGGACAATAGGAGGATAAATATATCCTCTTATTTTTGAACTTAAGCTCCACATTTTATCCTCCGGCTCTTGGGATCCAATTCGATTGGGCAATTTACATTTTTTTTGAAGGCGACGCACTAAAACTTTCGGTTGAAGGTAAGAAATTTTTTGCTGAATTTAAGTGAGGTAAAGTAAGAACTATCAATCGTATAAATTTTAGCGCAAAATTTTGTATTGAGGGAGAATCCTGCTCAACGTGCGGTTTTGCCGTTTAGACATCCTCGTGTGGAACGAAAATATCTTTCCACATACGTGTTTTTGTGCTTCGAAAGGCCTCATTGCTGGAGGATATAATTTTTAAAGAGGACGAAGAAAGTCCGCGAACATAATCTGTTTTTGTGTCACCAACGGGTCTAGATTGCCGAATAAATGATGACCACATGTTGTACTTATGTAACCTTTAAATTGTCAGCACATCAAACTTCACGTTTTTTTTTTTTTTGTTTGGTTAGGTCAACATGTGTATATATGCCTATGTAAATTCCCAACAACCTAAATAAGCAAAACAACATATAAAACCTATCACAAATAAAAATTTCTTAAATTATTAAAACACACTAACATCGAACCTTAATACTAACTGTTAAAAATTAAAATATTATAAAAAAAAGGGAGATTTACCTTAATAATCTAAAAAGATAAGGACTAATCAAAATTTAAATCTTTTTCTTGTTGTTTTATATATACTATTTATATATACAATTAATAATAATTTATACAATTAATAATAGTTTACTTAATTAATAATAATTTATATCATTGATAATTATTTCTGGAATTAATAACAAAATTAATATTTATGTAATTCAAAATTAACGTAAACTATAAATAGACAAAATAATTATCTCTAACCCTAATACAGTATTCCCCGGATAACTGCCTCACGCTTAATTGCCTTTCACGCTTATTTACCTCAATTTCTAAATCCCCATATTTTTTCTTACCATTTTCTAATAAAATTCCACGGTTAATTAACTTACGCTTAACTGCGTTATTCGCTTAATTACCTCAAATATATTTTCCGCAAAGAGAAATTTCACTTAAAATTCCCCGCTTAATTACCCAACATAATTGTTTTCTAAAAAGTGCAGCTTAACTCAATTATATTTATATATGGCATAAATTGTCCGTTGAATTTACTTTCAAACTACTTTCAATTAAAGTCTACCAAATTTATGTATAAGTATAATTATAAAATTACTTGCTTTTTATGTATATTGATGGCAGTGTTTACAGACAATTAAGAATATTCGTTTAACTGCCTCAAAGAAGCACTTAACCGTATTCGTTTAAATGCCTTACACGCATAATTGCCTAAAAATTTTTACATTTTTGTCGAGGCAATTATCCGGGAAATACTGTACTTAATTGTCATTAAAAACTTTTAATCAAACGACACTACGAAAAAAACTATTCATCCTCACCAATGTTTATGCTGAAGGCCTTCTGCAACGTTGGACGAATCAATGAATAAAATCGTAAGTTTTTTTTTTTGTTGTTTTATTAAGTACAAATTTTTTTTTCTTTAATTTTTTTTTTATGATTTTCTTACCATTTTATTACTAAATTTAATTTCATAAAGAATATGCAAAATTTCATTAATAAGTTTAAATTCGTAGAGAATATGCATAATTCCACTATTTCATTAATAGATTAAAATTTATTGGGAATATGCAAAATTCCATTGTTTTCATATAATTTCATTGATAAATTTTAAATTCATAAAGAATAAGTAAAATTCCATTACATACGATTTCTTGTGTTATCCCAATTTCTTCTTTCTTAGTTTTTTTT
Organism: Metopia argyrocephala; assembly: GCA_963576795.1. Classification (NCBI taxonomy): domain Eukaryota; kingdom Metazoa; phylum Arthropoda; class Insecta; order Diptera; family Sarcophagidae; genus Metopia; species Metopia argyrocephala. The sequence continues at coordinate 84,186,535 of OY756210.1, read as the reverse complement.
TTTTTTTGTTGTTACTTTAAGCCTTAAAAGTTTAAGGTAATTTAGAGCAGTGGTCTTCACAAAGAGACATACATACATACATAACTGGCCTTTACAACCCGGTGTCAGGATTACGGCCTAGCTTCTCGCAGCACTAATGTTGTGTGTGTAAATTTTTATCCATGAGTACCGGCACCTACAGTTTAATGTCGACTCCGAACGACAGACTTGAGAAGCTTGTTCATGGCAATTAGTTACTCTCAGAGCTTTTGCCAGAAGACTGCTGAGAGGTAGTCGCCGAAAGAAATATTTTTTTTCACATTTCTTTTTTTGAAGATGTCGGAGCCTGGAGTCGAACCCAGGGCCCATGTCTTAGTAAGCCAACACACTAACCACTAGACCACGGCGACTACACAAAGAGAGTCACACAAAAATACACTGACAGATGAGATTGGTTTCTTCATTTGTATTGTTTTTAACAACTTGAATGAAATTTGTGAAAATTTTCGTTTTAAAAACCTTTAATTTTAAAATTTAAACTAATTTATTAAAATTATTCATGAAATAAATTGTTTGTAAATGCTACTAACAAATTGAAATGTAGTTAAAAGAAATATAAACATTAATAAGTTAATGTTGCTTATTATCATAACTTCTCAGTGTCTGACAAACAAATTTAGCTCTCTTGAAAACTAATAAAAGATAAACACAATTTATCATATACGCAATTTTTGTCTCACACACATGTTTTTGTAATAATTGTGGTTGTCGTTTAACATGATGAAAACAAGGCGTATGGATTTCTTTTTATGAAAGATTTTTAACATTGCAAATTTTTTAATAATTAATTAAGTTTTTCATAGGAAAGTAAAACAAAAACTGGTTTCCAGGAATTCTAAAAGTGATATCTGTTAATAAAGTATAATACATTTAATTTTAAAATAATATAATAAGAATTAACGATACGGGTAGTTTTGGTATATTTTAAGAAGCTGTTTGCCAGAATTTTTGTGGAATTAAGCAACCCTGGTTGTAATATTCACGAAGAGAGTAAGAAAAACTAAAAAAATATCCGAACAATTTATTTACCTGAGTAATACTGGTGAAGACCACTGATTTAGAGCAGTGATGTCCACAATTCTCTTTCCCTATCACGCGTGATAGGAAAACAAATTCTGCTTGCGTCGAAGTCAAACACGTACATAATAAAAATAAATATTGTTACTCTTGCTCTTTTAAGATTTTAGCTTCTCTCCAACATAGTGCAGGGATGGATAGTGCATATTTTTTGTATCATTTTTATTTAACTGAAATAATTATTTATTATTGCCTCCAAATTTATGTGACCTCGGTACTCCTTTATTTTTAATAGATCGGTCACATGTCTATCGGACAATCGATTACGTACTTTACTCAGAATTATGAAGAAATATTTATGAAGTTATAAACAGAAAGTAATTCGAACATTCCCATTTCTGGTCGAAGTAAGCAGAGTCTTTTCTCTGCTTCATACACAAGCGCAAGTGTGTTTATGTAGTAGTGGACATCACTGATTTAGAGTAACAGTTTCAATGAGAGTAAACATCCTTACCCATTCAGTAAAATCAATGATATTAGTTTTTTTCTCATTTGTTTTATTATTCATTTTTATATATATATACATATATGTATATACATATTTACATATATATTCATCTTTTAATAAACATATTAATCATTAGCCCTTTTAGGTAAGACAATTTATTGTATTATATAGTAATGAAGTTACAATAAGGATTATAAAATTTTTTTTATTTTTTGTATTGAAAATTTTGTTACAATAAATTGTAATATATAGTTGTGTAAATATGAGATAATTTACTTTACTAAATAAAACTTCTGGGTCTGAAGTATGTTTTGTGATTAGGGGTTTTTTTATCTTCAAATTGATGGCCATTGAAAATAGAGTAAAGAAACCATAGGATGGGTGGGTGAAGAGGCCATGGGGCAGAACATCTTGCTTCCTATTGACTACGGTAGGGAACTTAGGTATTCATATTTCCTTGGTAGTTTATTTACATTAGGGCAGTTTAAAGCGTACGCGATTTTTTTGTTATTTGTATACGTCAAGGTTTTCGTGGGAGAAGAATCCAGCCGATACCTCCCGAACTAGCTAGCTAGCAAGCGCGTGCGTACCGTTCCATGAGAAGACCATTAACAAGGGATTAATCAGTTTTTTTGAGGGATGAAAATTCATCTACTGACGTTTTGTAAAGGCAAACAGCTGGCGAGTGACAACATTCATTACAAGCTTTATTTACACTCTTTAAAATACAACTAACTCTAAACCTTAATGTATAGCCCTATTTATAGTTCTAATGTTTTATTCTAATAATTTCAATTGTTTTTATGTACTAGTTTTACATAATTATACAACAACAACCTGCTAAAAGCGACAATGTAGCCGATAATTGCAGTTTTGGTGGCACTGCTGTTGACATATTATTTTTTAAGTCAAGTTGATCTAGTACAAAGTTGAATGCCTCCTTCGTTAACCTAAATCGTTTTCGAAACCTATCAACATAGATTTTTTATAAAAAACCATAGGTTGTGAGTTCATTTTCTACTTACGCTGTATCTGATAATGATAAAGGGTCGCTTTTAATTCGCATTTGTCTCCTAATACTCGTGGTAGGTTGTTCTTCTTCATCAGAGGAAAACAAATAAAATAAATATGAAGGATCCATTATCTATAGAAAATAAGTAGTTTAAATCAACTAAAATATTTAATTTAAATATATTTGCATTGACTTACCTCTATTGTTAAATCTTTTTTCTTTGTTGACATTTAATATAAACAGTAATGTAAACAAATACTCTATTACATTTTTTAATAAATTTCGATTCCTAAGCTATCGAATGCCGCAATACCGTTTTTATAGGTCACGAAATTTTATTCGATACGAAAACTTACTCAATCACGAATGTGACGATTTGGCCCCTGGATTCATATTTCTTTGCAAGTGACAAAAACTTAGATCTTTTAAACAATCTCAGTACATTAGATTTTATTTTGATGATTCTTCAGAACGGACTAAGAGGAGAAAAGTTATTGAAATTTTGTTATAAAATTAAAAGTATTTCGATCATGCGAAACTAGGCTACTGAATTTTGTAATTTTTGCTCTGAATTCATTCAAATTTGGTTAAAATATTAAAAATAATCCAGGAAATTATTGTACAACATTTAAGGAATTATGTTTTATTTAATTTTTTTTTTTGTATTTTTAATTTTTAGGACATATTTCAAGGACACGAATATTTGCTCCGAATTTTTTAAACCTTGGATTTACTGCTATAGTAAATTGAAGAAATCCTTATACTTATATTAGTAATTAGACAAGAATATGATTAACCAAATATGGAACTTTATGATGATATTGATGACTGTGATAGCGAAGATTTGTGTATGTATGTTATATGAGTCTTGTGTATGCAATTTTTTTAAAAAATTTTGCACTATTTTTTTAATTTTTGGGAGAAGGACACTTTTTACGATTTTGATAAAACGTAGCTAAGCCTTTTAGTGTATAAAATTCAATAAATATATAAAGTTTAATGAAGCTCGAACTTTTTTCTATACACCAATACCCCGATTTGCGTCGCTTCGAAGTTGCGTCTTTTTTTAAGTTTCTGGAATTTCAATGTTGCGACTTTTTTGTTTCAGTTTGCATCGTATGGCTTCGAAGTTGCGTCGTAAAGCTTCGATTTGCGTGGTTGATATGAACATGTTTTTACAAAGTTAAAGCAAAAAAGGGGATTTCCCGTTTAGTAGAAAGCAAATTTGCAGGTGTGCGTTGTTTACATGTTAAGCGTAGTTATTAGTTTCGAATTACTTATATCAGTGGTCTTCACAATTGTTATATTTTTAGTTTAATAAAATCTGTTATTCAAAAAATAATAACTATTTACCCAATTCACAAAGTGTTATAGTTGTTGTAGATCGGTAGAAACTATGACAAACTACAACTATTGTACATAATGTTTTTGGTAATTTCCATGTCAAAAACTACTACAACATGTACGATCAATACACCAGAGTTGGAAAACTTTTTTTTATTTTTTTTATTTATATATTTAACTACAGTGGCTCAAAGTAATAATGGGACACAACCAAAGCACTTTTTATTTAACATATTTTTTTCTCACAGTTACGATAATGTTTATGTTTTTTATGTTTTTATGTTACTTTTGTTCTTGATTTTGCTATGACATAATTTTATCGCTTTTTGTTTTGAACAAAAAAAGTTACAAGCGATAATTCACAATAACACATTCTTAGATCACAAAGTAATAATGGGACAGCTGGCAACTTCGTTTTGAATGCGCTTTATAACGGAACAATTTGTAAATATTTTTTATTTACATGGTCTAAGAGTTCTTTTACAAGTGTTTTTTAACCATTTTAAATACATTATTCATTATGGCGAATCGGGGTTTACAAACAACGCCTGAAATTAGAAAATTAATAATTGAACACTCAAAATCCGGAAAATCTGTTCGAAATATTGCAGAAATAGTCAATAAACCGAAATATACAGTGTTTAATATTATAAAACGTTATTCGGATGCAAAAAGTTTCGAAAATGCTTCAAAGCCAAGCAAAAGAAATATATTTTCCGATGCAGATGAACGGTGGTTATTAAGAGAAGTTAAGAAAAAACATCATATAAGCGCCCCTAAATTAACTGCTGAAGCAGAAAAATATCTAAAAAAGAAAGCTAACCCTGAAACTGTGTAAGAAATATTTTGAGAAAGCATGGTTATAATGCCCGGGTAGCTAGAAAAAAGCCCTATATAAATGATGTAAACAGATGTAAACGTGTTAGCTTTGCTGAAGAACATAAAAATAAGGACTCCTCATTCTGGAATAAAGTGATCTTTACCGACGAAAGTAAATTTAATGTTTTCCGGTCGGATGGACGTTCTTACGTGTGGAGAAAACCGAATACAAAGCTCGCCAAAGAAAATTTAAGACCATCGGTAAAACACGGTATGGGATCTGTCATGGTATGGGGCGCAATATCAGCAGCTGGACCGGGTAATCTCCACATTGTTGAAGGAATTATGGACCACAAATACTATTTAGATATTTTACGTGCAAATCTTGCAGAATCAGCGGAGAAATTGTTTCTTACAAATGATTATTACTTTCACCAAGACAATGACCCAAAGCACAAGGCATACAATGTCAGAAGCTGGCTGCTCTATAACTGCCCGCATGTGCTTGAAAAACCACCACAATCGCCGGATATTAATCCAATAGAGCACGTGTGGAGCCATTTGGAGGAAAAATTAAAAGTTCGTCACATAAATTCCAAAAACGACTTAATAATTGCTCTAAAGGAGGAATGGGAAAGGATATCACCTGAGTTCTGCCGTAAACTTGTTGGATCGATGCCAAATCGATTGAAGTCAGTAATACGACAAAAAGGGCTGCCAACAAAATATTAATCTTTATCCGTAATATTGGATTTAATACCTTATGAATTGTTCTTTTAATTTGTCCCATTATTACTTTCAGGTCTAATTAACGTATTATGAAGTCTATTTTGCATTATTTTGTTTTGCCAGCATTAATTGAATTCAAAGTTTCCGTTTTAAATAAAGTACCATATATGCTTTTCAATTCCATATAAAATTTTTTCCTGGAGTTGTTATATTGACTAAATTATTACAAGAACTGTCGACGTAAGCGTGTGTCCCATTATTACTTTGAGACACTGTATATCTAACAACATAACATTTAACTATAATCTACAACAATATAACATTTTGTGAATTGGGTAATTGATTAAAAAACCATTTTTCTAAGCTAAAATGTTTAACCTGTATTGACTAAACGAAAATCAAATACCTTAACAATTGAAAATTCTGCTTAGTTTGCGTCGTTTCAGTTTGCGTTTCATTTTTTCAGTCCCAATTAACGACGCAAACCGGGGTATTGGTGTACTTTATGAAATTTTTTCATTTGAGGATATATGAGAAGAATGTGAATTCTTTCACAAAAATTTTTGAAATTTTATATTTGGTTAGCTTTTATCAAATTAAACATGACCTTTTTCTATTTTTGGCCGCTCGTTATATGAAAAAACATCACTGTGCGTTGTGATGATGCTCAGGCCTAACTACATCTGTAAAGCACAGGTGAATGATAATGACGACTATAATTAATCTAGTAATGCTCGAAAAACAGAGATGTTTGAATTGCATCTTTTGAGTAAGTTTAACTATTCTTCGGTTAGTTTTTCGCTTAATAAACAATGGCAAACATTTCACTTGTTATATAATTTCTTTGTAGGACATTTCATTTCCAACTCTTTCTTCTTAAAGTACTCCACAAAAAAAAAAAAAAAAACAACAACTCACAAACACAATAGGACATCACTATCGAGAAAGCCAGTTGTTAAGCCCCAATTACCCTTTCCCATCCGTGTCTGCTCAGTACCCTGAAAATCCATTATAAAGCAGAACCCTCAAACCATCCTCTTCACCTTACCACTGAGTTCACCAATCCATATTAAAAACTTTACTCCCTATAGCATAAGATAAGTAAGACAATATTTTAACGGTCAAACATAACAACAAATATTATAACTATAATGAACGTTAATTGATTTTGTATCACCAGTTCTTTATTTATCAAAACTTATAAAATTTAATTTCTTTATTTTTACTTGCTTAACGCGTATAGATCTTCTAACTTTGCTTTCTTTCTTGGGAATGTTTTTTGTTAATTTTTTCATGTATATACATATGTATATTGATTACAACATAACAATATACATAATTATTATTATATTATTAGTGCCTTTAACTACATATGTAATAACGGCATCTAGCTCTTTATATTTCTTTAAATTTTAATTATAGATATGTATATGGGCAATTTCAAAAATTTTCGACATTTTGATATTTTTTTTTTCGAAATTTTTTTTTTGGATGACACGAATGACGCTTTGGTCACGTGAATGGTGATATTTTAGCATACAAAAACAGTTCGCGTTAATCATTTATTGCAAACGGCGCGAAAGTTATGGAGGTTTTAAGTTAAAATCTCTTAAAAAAAAATTTAAAGTTAAATTTATTGGTTTATTTTAATAAATGTTGTATGGATGCATGAAACTCATTTCAAATTCATCAGTGCAGTCAAAATTCATCAATGCACTGATAAAATACATAAAAAATATCAATTATAATTAAAATTTCTTAACATTAAAAAAGGCGAATTTTTGCAAAAATGTGAATGTTTCACCGATTGTTATAATATGCGTTTATATAACGCATAACTAATTTACAGAAAAACAATGTTTTGACTTGCAAATTTACAAAATAAAAAAATTTATATAAGAATTATTTTTGAGGTTAGGATTTTTTTTTTTGATCTGTAAAATTTAAAATCATTAAAATTTTTTAATGCCTATTCGGTTTTATTATCAAACTTAAAAAAACCTTTCATTTGGTGTCAATCGCGGCGGAATCTATACATAACTGCAGATGTCACAAAGCAAAATGTGTTTGAAGAAAAATGCCACTGTACCCTCTAAATATGGACCGAATTCAACCGTATTTATATATGATCTTTAGTTCACCGCCGCACTTCATTTCCAATACTTTACATTGATTTTAAACCACGGATTAATTAAAAAAAACGCGAAACAAAATTATAAAATTTCGCAAAATTTTTATTTTCTTTATAAAATTTTTGCGTTTCAAAATATTTTAACGCCTTCTTGACGTTGAGGTGCCGTTTACTAAGAAGTTTAGATCACGCAATACATAAACCAGTTTTAAATAAGATTGCAAATGTCAGGCGCGAAAAACTGTCATTTTTGAAAAATTTACGCCAATTCTATAAAAGTTTGAGGTCATCGTTCTCAGCAACTAGCAGCCTGACATCGACGTGATATGGCGCAAAGTTTAGCAAATTATACCATCTTTTAAATACTGTTGACGAAATGCAATTTTCTTGAACGGCGCAAAAACGCTATAGAAAAAACTGCGAAAATTAAAAAATCGAAAAATTTTGGTTTCAAAAATGAACCGCTGTACAACTTTTTCCCAAATAGTAGTATGGGCATAACTTTTATAGTATAAATATCTACTAAGTCTAGTGACTTTATTTTATATCAGTGGGCATCGGAAGTTTAAAACTAAAAGTAGAAAAGTGATGAAATATGAAAACACTCTTGTAAATTTCAAGCCTGTTTTTGAGTTTTTCAATATTTGAGTGCCCATAACTTTTAGAGATAAAGAACTGATGGTCTGAAGTTTTGAATTTCCCAGTTTTCTAGTGTGGCCTACCATTCCCTTTTGACCGTTTTGGTCAATTCGAAAAACTGGAGAAATAATAAGCATCTGAACTCAGTTTCAACAAATGTTGAAAATTTTTGAAATTGCCCATATGTAAGTATGAACTGAAACTTTTGTAATGTTATGGCAGGATCGCCATGTAATGTTGTTTCTTTGGAATAAAAAGAAATGAATCAATTGCTGTTTGACAAATGATTACTTTATTTAAAAATTGTTGAACTTATATACTACTCATGAGAATAATTTCATTAATCTAGAATTGAGTGATTTACACATAGTTACAAAAGATCACTCAATATCCAAACATTGTATCATATTTTCTATGTGTCTTTCTTTCCTTTATTTAAATTACGTTTGACACACTTCTGATAGAATTCTGGTAGTGTATATTTTGCAAACAAAGCATATTCTGCAATATCAGCAAAACAGTGCATTTCGTACATTGAACTGATTCATATACAAGTGAGTAAGCGATCAATGACCGACCGTATTTTTACAAAGTATCTAATTTCTTTAAACAACATTTCTTTTTAAATTACTAAAACGTGGAGTAATTAAATTTGGTACTGACCTACTCAACAACAATGATTAATTTTGTTTACATAGTTCGCATGTGTTTTAAAGTTTGTTTTCTTTTATTCTTTTGCTTTAGATTCTTTTTAAATATTGAAATGCAAATACACTACACTTTAACTGAGATCCAAAAGAAAAAGCAAAATATAAACGCCTATATTTAAAAGTATTAATTCTTAAACAACAATACTACAAATACCCCCTCCAAAAATTGGTTTCTCCATCCATGAAAAATTTTTTTTTTTATTCATTAAAGTACAAACAAAAAAATGTTCATGGATGAGAGAAAGAAAATAAAAAGTAAGTATAATCCATTATGTATGTAACTTATAATATAATAATTAAGTTTTCTTTTTTCTTTCTCTTAAATTATATTTTACATTTTTATGATTATTACTACTATCTTTGTTCAACATTTGCTTTTCGTCGCTTACAATTTCATTTTCATTATGACCATCATTATTATAATTATTAACAAAATTTTCATCAACTTTATCATCATTTAAAGTGTCTAATTCGCAATTATTTTGAATTTCTTTTTCATAAATAATATTATTTTCATTCTTATCTTCTGTTAAAATGTTTATGTTGACCTTTTGAAAGGGATCCGATACAATAGTTGGAACTTCCGATGACAAAGGTTTGTTACACAATATCAATTGATTTGCATGTCTCTTCCAGACTTTATCGGCCTCGGTTCTTACTAAATATGTTTGTTTGCCTCTAATCTTAATTATTCTGCCCTTCGTCCACGAGACTTTTCCCGGAACGGAATAATCTTTAATCATAACATTGTCATTTTCACTCAATACATTTTTCCTAGTACCTTTATAATATTTTCTCTGATTGTCCTGTTTGTTCCTTACAAAGTTTTCAACATACTTAACATTCCTATCTTCAACTTCCCTTCTAGGATTCAATAGATCTAATCTTGTTCTTAATTTCCTTTTATTAAACATTAAATAAGTTGGTGAAACTTCCGTACTCGAGTGTATGGTATTCCGGTAATCAAACAAAAATCTGCATAAAACACTATTAAACTCAGACACTTTAGCATTTCTGAGGCTACGTTTCAAGGCGTTTTTAAGTGTTTTAACGGAATTTTCCGCCTGGCCATTAGTGGATGGATGCCCCACGGGTATTGTAACCTCAACAGTAAACTGTTTTGGTACAATTACACGATATCCCCAAAATAAACAATTATCCTCCTCAGATAATTCATTTCTCCTTAAGAAATATGGAAGCAATTCGGAACTCGGACACTTTTCAGGCCAACCCGACTTACCTGCAATGACGTATCTTTTAATGTTTCCAGTCCAATCGTCTCAAAATTTAAAAACGTAATTCCTCCAAAGCCATATTATTATCCTTTGGATATCTAGAAAAATAGTCCGCAATATTACATTTAGATCCAATATGACAAATATCAAATTCAGGGGGGGTCGTGGCATACTGGTAGAGCGCTTGCACAGAAACTCATACGACCAAGGTTCAATTCCAGCGAAGGACAAAATTATAAAAAAAAATAAATATTTGCGGTTTTCTAAAATTACAATTTAAATTAAAAAAAATTAAATTTAAATAAAATAAGAGGTTCCCCCCCCCCTCCAGCAGGACCATCTGCAAGAAACCGCCCCCTGACATTTCTAATCTATTCCACCAGAAACCAATGATCAGGAGTACAGCGCCACCTTCTGGGAAGATAACAGCTTATCTACTGAAGACGCTCACCATTCACATTCCGCCGACAGATGAGGCCATTGCTGTTTGATCATTTGAGGGTAAAGGTATAACACTGGCTCTTGAGTGGACAAATTACCAGCAACTTGTTTCATCAACAAATAAAGGCGCAAAAACAAAAAAAAAAAAAAAAAAAAAAAAAAAAAAAAAAAAAAACTTCTATCAACCATCTTCACATTCCAATACAATGCACACTGTATGAGTAGGGGTTTACCCCTGAGTATTGGTCTTAAAAAAAAAAAAAAAAAAAAAAAAAATTGGTATCCAGACAAGGTTAAAGCAATACGTTAAAGACGACTAGACGCCATTAAGGGTATTCCCTTCTTTGGGTTAAAAATGTGGTGTAACGGTTTATTATCGGTAACTAATGTGAACTGACGTCCATACAAATAATGATGAAATTTTTTAACACCGAATAAAATAGCAACTGCCTCCCGGTCCAATTGCGAATACCTTTTCTCCGTTTCCGTTAAGGATCTTGATGCGAATTCTATCGGTTTTTCTAACGCAAATTCATCTATTTGTGATGAAACCGCACCTACACCTACTGGACTAGCATCCACTGTCAATTTAGTCCTAAATTTTGCATTATAATGAGCTAAACACTTATCAGCCCGCAGTAACGATTTTAATTGATCAACAGAGGCTGAGCAACTGTCATCACATGTAAATTTCGCCTCTGCCCTAAGTAAATTGTGCAACGGATGCAACAATGTTGATACGTGCGGTAGAAATCTCCTATAAAAATTTACAACTCCTAAAAAGGCCTGTAACTCTTTCACATTCTTAGGATATGGAATCCTATCGATCTCACGAATCTTATCAGGATCCATATACTGAAATAAGCCTTTCGATGTAGAGATGGTTGTATATTTCCTGGAATTTTCATCCAATTCTATCTGTTGATAAGCCATGCTCAAATCAAGTTTCGAAAACTCTTTCCCCCATGTAATTTTGAAAAAATATCCTCGATTCGAGGTAAAGGGTACTTTTCAATATATAAATTAGGATTGAAGGTTACTTTGAAATCTCCACAAATTCTAATACTACCATTTTTCTTGACAATCGACACAATAGGTGTTCCCCATTCACAATATTCCACGGGCTGCAATATATGCAACTTTACCAATATATCTATTTCACTCTCAACTTTCTCCTTAATAGCCAAGGGTAATGGTCGTGGTCTACAAAATTTTGGTATGGCTCCCTCTTTCACTCTCAACACCGCTTTACTTTTCCTAAACAGTCCTAAACCACCATCAAAAAGATTCCCAAATTTTCTAAAAATTTCTACTGAACTCCCCGATTCTACTTGCTCGGAGTAGCTTAATTTACAAATCTCAATTTCAAAACTTTTCAAAAACTTTCTTCCTAATAATGGTGGCCCCCCGTTTTTAATAACTATTACGGGAATGACTCTCACTTTATTCCTATATTCGACTTCAATATTACACAATCCTATTGGAGCTATAACTGCACCATTATAAGCTTTTAACAACATGTTCACCTTTTTCAATTTATAATTTCTATAAAAATTTTCTGAAATAACATTATTTTCCGATCCCGTATCTAATTCCATTTCAAAAGGTTTTTTATTTACAAAAATTCTAACTTTAATAGGGCTATCATTATTACTCGTGATGGAAAATAAACTTAAATCACTATTATCAATAAAATTAAAATTATATGATTTACACATTTTTTTTAAATGACCCCTTTGCTAACATTGATTACACTTATAGTTTCTGAACTTACAGTACTCGCTTTTATGGTCATCGTATCCACAAACTTTACACTGATGATGTGTTGACTTTGGCTGCTGTTGTTGTGTTGATTTTTGCTGCTGTTGCTGTGTTGCTCTGTACTGATGTTGTTGTTGTTTTTTCTTCCATCCTTCTTTTCTTTTAATAAAATTTAAGGCCTCCTCTTTTATTTCTGTTACTTCATACTGGCGCTTGGTATACTCCACATTGTTGGCTATTTCTACCACCTCATCAAAAGTACAGTGTATTGATTTCAAAAAAATTTTGTCTCGGGCCGGACCCTTTTCCAACCCCATCACAAACTTATCACGAATAGCGGTTTCTAAATTCTCACCGAACTCGCAATGCACTGCTAATGATCGAACTCTAACGGCCCATTCATTTACCGTTTCAGTGGTAGATTTATGCGCATTATAAAATTTAAAGCGCTCTGCAAACCCAGTTGTTGCAGGCTTAAAATGACGGTTCATCGTTGCCAAACATATCACAAATGTGGTTACGGCATCTTCCACCTTAGCCGGACTCACAAGATTTTGCAATAAAATATACGACGTTTCACACAACGATGTCAGGAGAATTGCTTTCTTTTTTGCTTCATCCTGTATATCGTTCGCAATTAAAAATTTTTCCAACTGATTTTGGAACACCACCCAATTCTTTTGGGTATGGTCAAAGTATGGCACTTTACCTATTATTGCTGTAGTCATGATAAACTCTCCTTTTGTTTTTCTTCTTTAAGTCCTCGTCGCCACTGTAGTGAACGTTAATTGATTTTGTATCACCAGTTCTTTATTTATCACAACTTATAAAATTTATTTTCTTTATTTTTACTTGCTTAACGCGTATAGATCTTCTTACTTTGCTTTCTTTCTTGGGAATATTTTTTGTTAATTTTTTCATGTACATATGTATGTATATTGATTACAACATAACAATATATATAATTATTATTATATTATTAGTGCCTTTAACTTCATATGTAATAACGGCATCTAGCTCTTTATATTACTTTAAATTTTAATTATAGATATGTACATATATGTAAGTATGTACTGAAACTTTAACTGAGATCCAAGAGACAAAGCAAAATATAAACGCCTATATTCAAAAGTATTAATTCTTATACAACAATACTACAATAACAAATATGTGCACGAACAATTTACAAATAAAACACTAATGTACTACACTGTAAACTTGAATGAATTTAATCCTTTTGCACTCAACTATGGCAAAGTTTTCACGTTCTCATATTGGCATCCCTTTTACTATTGTGTAATGGCTTTATATAAAAATGTAAACAAATATTGTTAAGTGCCGAAGACTCCGGTTCGAGCCTCAGGAGAGGTGTGATCAATTTAATTTTGTTTTTATCAGAAAACGCTTTAATTAGATCAAAGTTAACTGCAATGTTATTTTTTGGAAATCAAAGAAGAAATGATGTCCGTAAAGGAATAGTACACTAGCTAAACTGAACAATTGTTTTCGACTCCAGCTACGGTAGTCTCATCAGAGTTCTTTGTGTCCTGTGCATATTCAAGACCAAACATCAACTATTTAACTCACACTTTTTTGGAAATCGCATACTGAAATTATTACCGTATGTACATACACTTGTATGAGTTAGTCGAAGTAAAGTCACACAACAGTTTCTATCATATTCTCCTTTTCTTACCATCATTGCTGTTCTTGTAATTGTCATCTTATTTGGATGAAACAGAATTACAAATTTATTTTGTTTTTGCCCTTTTATTCCACCTTATCCACATTAGTCGACATGAATGATATGTACGACGGTGGTCGTGGTGGTTAGAGCGCAGCACCATAGTCGGGCGCAATTTTATGTTAAGTGCCGAAGACTCGGGTTCGAGCCTTAGGAGAGGTGTGATCAATTTAATATTGTTTTTATCAGAAAACGCTTTAATTAGATCAAAGTTCAGTAGATTTGCTGTTATTTTTCCAGAAGGTGTCGCTGTACTCCTGATCATTGGTTTCTGGTGGAATAGATTAGAAATGTCAGGGAGCGGTTTCTTGCAAATGGTCTTGCTGGAGGGAGGGGAGGAACCTCTTATTTTTTTAAATTTAATTTTTAATTTAAATTGTAATTTTAGAAAACCGCAAATTTTTATTTTTTTATAATTTTGTCCTTCGCTGGAATTTAATCTTGGTCGTTTGAGTTTCTGTGCGAGCGCTCTACTACTGTGCCACGAATCACATGCGTGGCATTGAATAAAAAATCTCTTGGAAAAGTCCGCATGACGTAAAACTGCTGCTGATGTTAATGCCTTTTTCAGGTTGGTAATTGCGTTTATTGCCTCTTGACTCATTTAAAACTTAGTACTTTTTTTCAACGCATCTGACAGTGGAGCTGATATTACTGAAAAATTTTTTATAAAGCGACGATATCATCCCGCGGTACACAAAAAGCTTCTAACTTATCTTATTGACTTCGACACTTTTATATTCAATATCGCATTAATCTTATCCGGGTCAGTTTTAAGCGTTCCACCGCCAATAATAAAGCCTAGTTATTTAAGTTGTTTGAAACAAAATTTTGATTTTTTTTAATCCTATTGTCAGATTAGCTCTTTTTAGACACTTCTTCCAAAGGCTCCATATGTCTCTTAAAGTCACTGGATATAATTAAAAGATCGTCCAGTCATATAAAAACGTTTTCTCTTAGGCCTTCGGGAATGACCTTATCCATGAGTCTGCATAATCTCTGTGCCGCATTGCATAAACCGAAAGGCATGACTCGGAATTGGTACAAAGGCCTTCCAGCTACCATAAAAGCAGTGTATGGTCTACTTTCTTCATCTAATTCTATCTGCCAAAAAGCGAATTTTAAATCTACACTACTAATATAGTGAGTCTCGTCTATACGACCTAATGTACCGTTTATATTTTGTAGGAGGTATGCGTCTTTTATAGTGAGATTATTTAATTTTCACCACGGGCTTTCGCTTGGCTCTATTACTTTAAGGTTTAACATTTTATCTATTTCAGTATACACTACTTCCTGTACTGCTGGCGAAATAGAATAGTGTCTATCTTTTACCGGTTCAGCGCCTTTAACTAATTTTATACTGTGCTTCTCTAATGACGTTCTGCCTTCTCTTCAAATGTTGCAAAATTTCTTATCACTTGTTTTAATTTTTGTGCCTCTCAGAGTCATCTCATTTGCCTTTATTATATCTGGAGCTAAATCAAATTTTTTCCAGAAATCTATACCGAGGTATAAAATTTGCTTTAAATCAGGACACAGGTATAAGGTAATATTTTCAACTTTACATAATTATAATATTTTTCTCTAGCGGACAGTGGTATTATATGTCTACTATTGGGTTACATACCCATTGCTAGATCTTCTATTTTATAGCAGGTGTTATTGAATTTGTTTGAGGGTACAGACCTTATGGCATTGGGCTGGTCTTTTTCCATGGACGTAGGTCCCCTGCAGTCCCCAGTCCTTTTGCCGGTTTCCCTGTTGACAATCGGGGCACTTGGGTGCGATAACGTTTAGCTTACCGCACCGATAGCAAAATAGGGATCTCTCAGCTGCGTTACAGTCTCCAAATGTATGCCCTATGGATCTGCAATTTCAGCATATTATAGGAATAGGTTGCAGAAGTCTTGATCTTAGATTTGAAATCTCCAAGAAGTACGCGCCTATAGATTCATTTGCTTGCTGTTTTCTTTCTACTAAATCCCAATAATTTCGAAATTCGATATATTCGTCTGGTATTGGTTGCGTAATTCGTTTTTTAATGTAGTGTAATGTACCATGTACATCATTCTAATGTATAATAAGATGAATATAATGTGGTCGTATTCCACAAAATAAACACACTCTCTTATAGGGGATATCACTTTATATCATACATGTTTTTCTCATTATCCAATTCTCAAGAGTCTGGAAGAACTTTGGGAGCCATTAAAGCCGCTAGCAAGCAGTCGGTTGGGGGGTTCGTGTCCACCTTTCTCTCCTAGACCACCTATAAGTTTCGTTACATAAATAATATTTTAGACTCCCTGTTTTGTCTTTGAAATAAAAAAATAATCAAAACCCCAAGATTTTCATATAAATTGTATTTGGAAAAATCATGCGTTTTCCAGATATGTATATTGAGTTGTCCTAAGTTGTTGTTAAAGACAACAGGTTCTCAACCCGATATGTATATTGAGTTGTCTTAAGTTGTTGTTAAAGACAACAGGCTCTCAACCCTCCCTACCTTTGGTTTTAGTCGTCCTTTCATTTCACCTAAAACCCCTATGCTCATTCAACCTGGCCCTTTCATTCCATTAAGTAAGAAAACGTAATTTTAACTTTACCACTCCATATTACAAAAATCCTAGTTTATTAATTTCAAAATTCATTTAAATAATATTAATAATACAAAAAAAAATTATTATACATGGCTAGAATTTTAAATTACTCATATAATAATATTTTCTCAAAACAAAATTTAATTTTTTCATAACTATGAAATAAAAGAGAAAAAAAATCTTACTTTACGTTTAACTAAAAATTTAAACTACGGACCTTATAATCTCGAGTGTAACTAAAAGCAATCATAATCATAATTATCTCATAATTTTACTTGACAGTTTAAAAAGCACTGTGTGATGTTTTTCACTCTTAATTTCTCTATGATGATGTTTGCTTTTAGCCCATCAACCACAATTATTTGCAAAAAAAAATTTTATCAAATGATTCTCATTAACAAATATTCTTTTACTCACCAATTTTAAATTGTAATACAGCAACGACGAGGCCTCCCGTAACGCTGTTAAAAATAAATTTTAAGATTATACATTAAATATGCTCAAAAATTCTTCATGACCAGTGGTGATATATATTAATATTTTGCTTTAATTTTTTTCTAGTTTCATCAAACACTTGAGATTAAAGGGAAAAAAATAATTTTGGTTTATATTGGTATACAGAAAAAGTGCTTTTAGATATACAAAACTTTATTTTAACGAAAACCTTTAATAAACCAAAGTTATTTCTTTTTTTCTATTAATTATAAACTATTTTAAATATAATCTAATAAAAATTATCATTATGTATAATTTTGTTTTACTATCATTTATAAAAATTACTATTAATTCTATGAAAATTAGATTTTTAACATTATGAATATAAAATTTAAAGCAAACAGCTTTGGTTAATAAGAAAAATTGTTAACCAATTTAAGGTTAATAGGAATAAGTAAATTTTTTTTTCAAACATTTTCTTTTTAATTTTTAAGTTTTTAAGTAGTTAAGTTTTCTTAACTAGAAATTTCGTAAACTAAATACCGAATAAAACATTACAGGCACAATATGCTTCCGGCAAATTCTACCAAAGATTTTAAGACAGGTCAGTACTAAACTTGAACAGATATACAGAGCTTTAACTGAATCACCATTCGATCATGAACAAGTATTTTATAATATACTTAATTTCACCTAGTGTAAATTTGACAATTATTATAATTATGCCAGGTTGACTCAGGATATTTCGTCTCTTCCTCCAAGACGCAGTGCTCAAGGAGAATTGGGTAGTCAACCTAATATAAAAGTTTTGATCCGCACAATTATGTTTGTCAGTAAAATGAATTTAAATCTGTAGAATAAAATACCTGGCTTCTATCCTTATTTTTTATTCCAATTAACTACTGGAGCCCAAAATGATGTTAGAATTCCTCCTGTCGTAATCAATATTCTTGTCTTCCTTTAAAACCACAATCTATATTCACTCTTACTTTATTAAATGTATAAGCTGTACTTTTATATTATATTTTATACTATTATACTTCTTCACAGTTTGGAGTAAACTCAGTAAATGACCATGAGGTTAACCATTTAAAGTTTAAAGAAGGGAAAAATACCACGCCATACGAATAATGTAGGTAGAAATATTAAAAAACAGTATTTTAGTGGCGCGATTTCTCCGTTATTTTAGTAATAGATCATTGAAATTTTCTCTCAATCGCTATTAATAATTAATAATTACTATATTCTATAAATTTCTTCTTAAGGCTGTTTCTCTCCAGTGTATTTGCCAGTAAAATATTCTCAACTTTACGAAACATAAAAAAATATGTTAAAGCTTTCGTAACAATTTCCAGTGCTGTTTAAACTAGGGTACGATCTTTACTTTAAGTTCAATCTAGCAATGACAACAACCCTAATAACGTGTCCCCAAAACTGCTCGTAATAAGCTGTAATAAATCCTGCTAAACATAATTATATTCACATACGAGAAATATATCTTACGATAAATTGCAATGTTAAAAAACAAAAATTTAGCACTACAATAGGCCATTTTAAATTACCATGCGTTTTGATCAGTAACCAATACCAGTCTTTGCCAGAGCTGGTGACTAGTAAATGGAAGTCGCGGAGAATCTCTTTCCAGCTTATGTCGTAGTGTGACTGCATATGATCAATACGGAAAATAAAGTCATCAATGCCCACTTATCAGCCCGTATATTAGTTTTTTCAGAGTTTTTTGTGCTGCTAAGTTATATGTATTATACATACATACCCCTTTATGTAAATATTCGGAGAGGTAGTAACATGTGAATACCCTTATTATTATAATTTGACTAGTAAGTTTGTATTCATATCGAACTTCGGCATGTTACTACAATTAATTAACATCGAACATTCAAAGTCATGTTTATTTTTCTACACACATATATAGTATGTGTATGTTGGATGAGCGACATGATCGTGCATGTTCAATGTTAATGTTTGATCATACATATTTGTCGCTATAAGTTTAATTATACATTTTGCTATTGCAAGTTGGATCGAACATGTTTTATACGATCATTTACTTGTAAATTTATATTTTCTTTATTTTGTATAAAAGTATTGTTGCTATGTTACATTTCTGTAATCCCAATTTGGAAACTGTTATAAGAAATAATAACAAAAACAAAACATGATTTTGCATGTCAATCTTTATACTATTAAATGTAATATAAAGAATAATAACAAGTTTTGTTGTTGGCTGTAAAATAAAGAAGAGCATGCACAATCATGTTTAATAATTAGCGGTTTATATGTACACATATTTATATGTGTACATATATAAATTTATATACACATTTATTTTAAAGTATAAAAAGCATTTCTTATTAATTGTAAAAAAGAGTACTATTGCGAAAGTCAAGGAGGAAGCTTGTCTTGAGAGTATTATTTCAAAAGTCAAGTCGGAAGCTTGACTTATGATAAAACCTAAATATTATATATTTCTAAATAAATAAATAATCAAATTTTATTATTCAAATAAAATAAAAACTTAGTATTTTTATTTAGTTAGAAATAACCTACGACAAAATTCTGATACACGTAAAGCTCCTGTGATCTGGCCTTGATTTTGACTGCTATACCTCATCTCAGTTTCATTATAAAATTTTGTATTCGGTTGTTCTGCAATGAATCAATGGGTTCCTGGGCTTAAGATCGCGTTACAGAAAGTTCCTTTACCGCTTTTGACATTTCCATTATAAACCGTCTCATTTCACTC
Source organism: Metopia argyrocephala (assembly GCA_963576795.1). Classification (NCBI taxonomy): domain Eukaryota; kingdom Metazoa; phylum Arthropoda; class Insecta; order Diptera; family Sarcophagidae; genus Metopia; species Metopia argyrocephala. The sequence continues at coordinate 84,166,604 of OY756210.1, read as the reverse complement.
ATTTCTTCGTGTACCAAAAGCTTAATTTTATCCTCAAGTGCTCTTTGTACTACCTGGCTTTCATTAGTCACGACTTCTCTTACTTCTGGATCTATATTTGTGCCTGCGATATTACCTGATTCTCGCGAATTCGTCGTAGCTGCATTTTCGTTTGACTTATTACCGTGCACCACTCGCGAATTAATACTCCCTGATAAACCGATAAATTCCATATTATGGTTCGCCATACCCTCAACGTTAATTCTATGGCTATACTTTATCTGTTGAGGTTTAATTTCGGATGTGCTATTTAAACTAACCTCTTGAGTAGTTATTTTTCTATTACGGGAGCGAGATTTCGTCTCCCTGTTCATCACTACTTATACTGAACTACTAAAATTCTGCCAAATGCTGACAGGACTGTATGCCCTCAAGTTTTTATGTTCTCTAATGTATGACCGAGATTATATTTTAAATTATCAAAATTAATAAATGAAATAAAAATATTAATGATTATCAATACTAATGAAAAAACAAATGTTAAAAAATTAGAAAATAAATAAAATCAACGTATGAATCAAATATACGATGGTTATAATTATGAATACGTAACAATAACAAAAAATGAAGGGAGACTCACCTGTACTTGCACCTGTATACAAATCTCATAAACTTGACTAAAATAAATAATTTAACACTAAACGAAAAAATAAATAAAAATTAAAGTAAATTCAGAATTAAATAATAGTATTCAAGATTAATAAATTAAATAATGACTTATATTACATACATACATAACTGGCCTTTACAAGCCTGTGTCAGGATTACGGCCTAGCTTCTCGCAGCACTCATGTTGTGTGTGTAAATTTTTATCCATGAGTACCGGGATCTACAGTTTAATGTCGATTCCGAACGACAAACTTGTGAAGCTTGTTCATGGCAATTAATTACTCTCAGAGCTTTTGCCAGAAGACTGCTGAGAGGTAGTCGCCGAAAGAAATATTTTTTCATATTTCTTTTTTTTTAAGATGTCCGGAGCTGGGTGTCGAACCCAGGACTCATGTCTTCGTAAACCAACACACTAGACCACGGCGACTACTATGATGACTTATATTATATAAAGAAAATTACTAGTTACTTTTACTAATTAGAGAAGGAAAATAAACAAACTGAACGTTTGATCTCATTTTGTTTTGTTCCTTACAATGAGTAAAACAAAAACAAAACAGAAACGGTGAGAACGATTGTCCCATTTAATTTTGTGTATTGCTTTTGTTTTGAGCACTACAAATACACTAAGTCAAATGTGCGTAGGTACAACAAAAAATTAATGAGAAGAAAAAGAAAAGAAGAAGAGAACAAAGAGCAAATTATACGAATGTAACGGAATAGCAAAACAAACACAAGAGCGAAAAGCTAATTGTTTTATTTGCGCTCTTTCTCCTTTAGAATGTATTTGTTTTGATTTTGCTCATGTACAATACCATTAAAAAAATTTGAAAAGTTTATGACTTTGTGGTAACTTTTGCGAAATGTTTTGTTTGCCCACTGTGTTACTAATGAATTGATAAAACTATAAAAATAAAAGAAAATAAATGAATTAACAAAAATAATTGATAAAACAAATACCCAAAATACTAAGGGAGTAGTGTAATAAATATAGCGTTATATAAAAACCTAAAGACTTTCGTGAATAATTAATTGCACAAAAAAAAACTCTACTATAATCGAGCTTCATTAACTTTCATGGATTGGTTCACCCTTGTGGCGGAGATGGTTGTTTTAACGATAATTTACAAAGCTAGTGATATTCTTTGTGATCATGAGTAAAACAAAACAAAGGATTTAAAAGAAAAATTTATCTAATCACTTCGCATGTACTATTTTCAATAACGGTACGAAATAGGCCAGTGCCATTGTTCGACGATACATCAGACCTTGAGATAGTTCCCAAGCGGTTGTCGTCCTTTCAACCCACTGCGAAACATCGAAGTTTTAATTTGAATCTATTTTCACTTCCTTCCAAGATCAAGGCCAGGGTGAACATTTAATCTGATCATCTCCACATTAAGATTCGTATCCTGTCCTTGCTGTATCGGTCGAATATTAATGTATCTTACTGTATCTTACTCAAAACCAAAAACCTTTTGTTCTTCTGACTCTGCGGATTCAATCCCAGACGGCTACAAATATTGCTTTAAAATTTTGGTAAAGTTCCGTAGAATATTCGTCTAATATTCTATTGCCGAGTTCTAGTATTCTATTGCGTTGGTACTAGATCTCTAAATACCAAATATTATGATTGGGCGCCATTTTCTGTTATATAATTTCTTTGTAGAACATTTCGTTTTCAACTCTTTCTCAGACCACATCAGGCTACCTCATTTCTCGGGGTAAATTCTCAACCCACTGGTCATTTATATAACAAAAATATTTTTTAAGTATACATACCACAAAAAAAAAACCAACAACTCACAAACACATTAGGACACCACTATCCAGGAGGACAGTTGTTAAGCCCCAATTATTTTGCATATACAATTTATTCCCATTGCCGGTGTTATTTAACGGTGTTCATATTAAAAAGATTTACCCTAAAATTTCCTAAATTTCCATTTTCCTATTCTATTCCATAAAATAATTACATTCTATCCGTTATAACATTTATCATAAATATTCTGTTCTCTGTCCTTGAAGTCTACCCCTCTCCTATTTCCATTTCCCTATACCATAAGATGAGCAAGACAATATTTTAGCGGTCAAACATACATACATACATACATAACTGGCCTTTACAACCCTGTGTCAGGATTACGGCCTAGCTTCTCGCAGCACTCATGTTGTGTGTGTAAATTTCTATACATGAGTACCGGGAACTACAGTTTAATGTCGACTCCGAACGACAGACTTGAGAAGCTCTTTCATGGCAATTAATTACTCTCAGAGCTTTTGCCAGAAGACTGCTGAGAGGTAGTCGCCGAAAGAAATATTTTTTTCATATTTCTTTTTTCAAGATGTCGGTGCTGTAGGCAGCATTCTTTGCCGCAGTGGCCTCACGACACTCTTCATCGTACCATTGGTTTCTGCGGGGAGGACGCTCAAAACCAAGGACTGTTTCGGCAGCGTTGCGCAAAGAGTGAGCAATGTGAGCCCACTGTCCACCAATACTTTCGAGAGAGGACGGGATGCAATGGAGCTCATTAGAAAGACGATCGGAAAACGACCTGGCTGTCTCTTGTGATCGCAGCTTTTTGATGTCCAGCTTCCCTCGAACACTAGATCGTGCCATATTCGCTGCGCATATGCGCAGTCGCATCTTGGCTGCGACAAGATAATGGTCCGAGTCGACACGATCTGAGTCGACAAATCCCTGTCCTATCGTAGGTTTGGGCACAACCCAAATTTAAAGTCCAGGGGATTGGACAATCGCCGCATGCATTAGTTAACAAGCTAGCGGGTGCTAGAATGTTATCCAGGAGGGCCATGTGGAGGCTGTATGTCGACTTGAATACAACGGGAACAAGGATCGTTCTGGAGGCCGCCAGGTTGACCCCAATCAGAGACTTTGCCTTGTCCGAAGTAGCCCATCCATCCCGTGTTGCTAGTTTGCATTATTTAAATTGTGTTTGCCTATTATATAAACACTAGCTGACCCGGCAAACGTTGTTTTGCTCTGAAATATTTTGATTTTGTCTCCAATTAAGCACGAATTACACGTACTCGGTTTGAAAACTCAATATTCCGTTGTAAATGTTGATCATGTGTAGAATTTGATCGTTGATATCATTCGGTTCGGGCGCGTCGAGTGTACCTGCCAATGTTTCTTCCTCTAGATCGGGTCGGCATTATCTTAAAACAAATAGGATTTTTCGGAATTTTTAATTATTATTATTTTGTATTGAAACTTAAATTCTTTTACAAATTGTTTTAAGAACATTTTTAATTTTTTATTTTTGAATGCCTATAAAAGAAAAGGATACTTATTTTTGTTTAATAAATATATTTTGTGAATTTGAGCCAAATTGTACCACAAGTAAAAAAAATTGAAATATTACGACAATAGCGCCACCTATCGTTGTCAAACTTAAGAGAAAACTGGCTACTGACTAAACTTATATATTGTCCAAGTTTGGTGTCAATCGGTCCAGCGGTTCTTGAGTTTTTGTAACATATGTATTCTACATACAAAGTGAAAACAATAAAAAAACTGAACTTAACAAATAAAACGGTGAAAAAAAGCAACAAATGCCAATTTTATAAAATTGTTAACTTTATTGTTTTTGTATTGGATATCCTTCTTCATGCAGTACAACTCACTATATGCTGTAACTGTGAATACAAATTAGCGCATATACAGAAAAAACTAGATTGTAAATACAATAAATTAAAATATTATTAAATTTTGCGCTAACAATGGTTTTTGTAAATACAAATACGACAATTGTAAAAAAAATGCAACAGTACGAAGTTTTTTCAAATATTGCGGTTAACAAACTAATTGTTGAAAAGATTACAAGACATTCAGTAAATGTTTTTGTTGCACTATTTAATCAATCTTTTTTTTAATTTTCTCCTTTGCTGGGATTTCAACTTGGGCTGTTGTGTTTGTATGCCAGCGCTCTAACCGCTACACCAACGTTGTATAATGTTGTTTTTGTACAAAATATGCGCAGCTAACCTAAACCAAAGAATTCAACAAAAAATTTATTTAAGCGTTTTAATTGAAAATGTATGGTACCGTAATAATTTATTTTATTTTTATGTGAAAGTTTACTTTGAGAAAAAGAAAAAAAAATGCAACGGTACCATGTTTGGAAAAATTACAACACTTTCAATAAATATTTTTGTTAAACTTCTTTATAAACCTCATATTTTTTGTTATTTTTTTATAGTTTAGTCTTATTATTTTTTAAAATATCGCCTAAATAGTAACAGCAATTTTAATTGGCATAATTTGCTGAAAATAAGTCGTAATATTTGTAGTATCTAAAAAACTATTTAATTTTATTTATAAAACACATATTTAGAATAAAAATTCACATTAACAACTCACTTTGTTGATTGAATTTTGGTGATATTTTTTTCTGTGTACATAGGAGTATACATATGTATAAACAATTGCTTTATACCATAGGTCGGCATTTCATAGCTGAATTCAGCTGGGAGAGTTCACATGTATTCTAACGCTCTTTCATTTTGTCCTCTCTTTGCATTAGTTTTTTTGCAAAAACACTTAAAGAAATATATCGTGTTACGAGACAAATGTTGTTTTATGTTTTAGTCGTCAATGAACTGCTGACGAGTGCAGATATATACCGGACGTTTTATTTTTTTTTTTAAGAAAATAAAATAATTTTTAAGATTAACTGGAAAAAATTTATGAAACTCTAAATATAATAGATTTAATAATTTTTAATTCTGGTTTTTCGACCTTTACTGATTAATGTAATGAATTATTCAAACTCAAGGTCTATTTTTAAATACATAACTGGCCTTTACAACCCTGTGTCAGGATTACGGCCTAGCTTCTCGCAGCACTCATGTTGTGTGTGTCAATTTTTTTTATCCATGAGTACCGGGACCTACAGTCGCCGAAAGAAATATTTTTTTCATATATCTTTTTTTGAAGATGTCAGAGCCTGGAGTCGAACCCAGGGCCCATGTCTTAGTAAGCCAACACACTAACCACTAGACCACGGCGACTAAATACATTTTTTTATTTAATTATCGATATTTCGCTACTCCTGGGTGTAGCGTCTTCACGAATTTTTATTATAATATAATAATATTATAATGTAATAATATCGAAATATCTATAATTAAATAAAAGATTTTTATTTCAATATAGACCCTGAGCTTGAATAATTCTTTATAATGGATTTAATTTAAGACATTTAGGTGCATTTTTTTATTAAAATCACATAAAATGTCTTAAATTATTATATTAAATATAACTTGCAGATTAAAAAGTAAGATATTTAAATTTTAAATCTTATATAACTTTCTTTAAAATCTTCCTTCAAAAAAAGGTTAGCACTTCTGAATTTTGCATACCCGAATTAGATATACCCAATATGTTTCCTACAGCTGTAAAAGAAAGTTCCTAGTTCATACACAGTGATATGTAATTTAATAACATACATATTTATAAATTCACACATTTTTTTGTTCAGTGCAGTTCTTTTTCATGCTCACTAACACAATTGCAAATCAATTTTGCCGACCTATGCTTTATACCTATTACTCATAACAAAACAACGGATAACGGTAGAGTTTATTTTTATTGTTATAACATTTACACAACACGCAAGTTATATTGATTAGTTTTTCAAAAAAATTACACTTAAAAATTTAATATAATAATGTTATATCAAATTGGTCTTAAGACTAAATTTACAAAGACTTTAATTTTAATATCTAGCTTATTGCACCAAACTTCAGAATTTAAAAAAAAATAAAGGAAAAAACAAAAAAACTGAAACTTTAAATTATTGAGCAATCATTAAATCGATCTGCTTAGTCAGATCGATACGAATGCTTTGTTGTTTTATAAACAGAAATGTCATAGACTTGGTTATGTAAACATTTCAAGTGTTAATACCCTTTGTTAAATGAAAATGTGTATGATGTGGTTTAGTATTACCAAAGAATATAAATCATATAGAATGCGCATCTCAACACTTATCCAAATATTTTGTCAAAATTTTTTCAGACGCGGGAAGGAAGGGCAAAAGGCAAAACAAAAGAAAAGAGCGTAACAAAACAAGAGAAACCAAAGAGAAACTAATGTCACAGTGTATGCACTGTGCTAATGTGTGTTTTATTTCTTTTGCATTGTGGTTTACTTTTTTTCGTTCAGCCGCAGTACATACAGTGACGAAACTCCAACAACTATAACAAGAACATCACACAGCAAGATAGCCACAACAAAATTTTTGCACACACAACATCACAGTGTATAAGACGATAGCCACAACAAAATTTTTACTTCGTGTTGTTTTTTTTGCTTAAGTACAGAAACGGTTTCATGCTAACAACAATATTCACATACAATACAATTTATGTGTTTGTGTTTTTTATACATTGTGAGTTGTTTTTGTTTTTTAAATTTTAAAACTTAGAGAATAATGTTGTTGGTTCAAATATTTTTGTGTATTAAAGAATACAGTGCTCCGATACGACTATATAAGCTAGTGTAGGGCAAAGCATATTTAATTTGTAGTTGCGCGAAGGAAAATACATTAATCTACATCGAATATATGGCGCCCTATTTAATATCGTAATAAGAGTGTAGTTAGAAATATATTTTTTTATTATTATTTATTTAAGCTCAACAATTAATTTTATATTTATTTGAAATAAAAGGTTAACTAAACCAAAGAATGCAATTCCAAAAATATTAAAAAAACAAGTACATATATGTATATTCATTAATGACAAATTTTCGAATGATAAATTGATGATTTTTAAATTATAAGAAACTTCTATTTTTATTTTTAATTTATATATATATGTATGAAATATATATATGTACGTATATATACATTTTTAAAACAAAAGACACTTAAATTTTTTTTATGTTAAAAATAAATAATAAATAAATAATAATCAAGATTAAAATTATTTCTTACTTCTTTATAAAAAGGCTAATAAAGTTACTTTTTTAAAGATTATTTATTGGATAAAATATCTAATTTTCTTTTTTTGGAACTTCCTTTTTCTGAACTTCAAGATCAATGTTTTTGAAGGAGTACCAATAATAGAAAATCCAATACCTCTATTCTGTGTTAAGAACAAGTGTCGGCAAACCACTCTGGGATCAGTGGTTGACATGACTCAATAATAAAAGATTTTATACCAATTTTTTAGATTCCGAATTAAAGACATTATGAAATATTGAAATGAGTTTTTTGAAACCACAAAATTTAAGATATGTTCCGCAGAATTGGCTTTATCAACAGCTCAGTTTATGTAAAAAATGGCCAAATTTTTTATTGTCTTAATAGTGGCTCCCTTTATCTAGATAATTGCTACAGATCTGCAATTCAGATTAACAATGAAGTATATAAATATATTCAGTTCTTTTTAGAATATTTAAAAAAGGTGGAGTTTGTAGATTAAAACAAGCGTATTTTCTTTTCAAATAAAATGAAGCTCACCCTAAATTCAATTCTTATGTTAACAAATTAAATTTTAAGGGAAGATGGTGATTTATATTTCTTAATGACAAAGTCCCTCAATCAAGACAAATTAGAAAACACTTTTTCTGTATTACGGCAACAAGGTGGCAACAATAACAACTCTTCCGTAGCCGAATTGAATTACATTTTGGCAAAATTAATGGTAACTAAAATAATTCAGTCAAGTTCGTCCAGCAATTGTCTGCATTTACAAGACGAGATAACGCAAGTTGATGCCAACTTTGAAGCAGATTTATATATTGAACATAGAGAACCAAGTTACAATAAAATTGATGACGTTGATTTCGACAGCAATATATATGCAGATTATTTTTGGAAGATGTTATCCATAATTCTGCAGCTATAAATTTCGAACTTGTGTCGATGAGATACTTTGTTATATACATTGCATTTAAAGTCACTCCAAAATTACAGTGCGGAATTGAGAAAAATGATGAAGTTCTAACAGCCCCAAGAGAGCTTTTCATATATTGTAAAAATTATCAATCGCTAACAGATTTTGGAAATTTAGCTGCCCCATCAGATAAACTAATGGATGCTAGCGAAAAACACATTTTAATGTTTCATAATGTTTTTAAATCTGAACCGAAAAAAATTGGTATAAAATCTTTTATTATTGAGTAATGTAAACGAATGACCCCAGAGTGGTTTGCCAACACTTGTTCTCAACACGGAATGGAAGTATTGGATTTTCTATTATTGGTACTCCTTCGAAAACATTGAATTTAGATATTTAGATATTTTATCCAATAAATAATCTTTAAAAAGAGTAGCTTTATTAGCCTTTTTATGGAGATGAAAATCCACAAAATATACAAGTTAACGGGATAATAATGTGAACTTCTTGGAGTGTTTAATTATTGTTTCAGAAACAGATTCAAGCCTACATAGTAAGAAAATTATAAAGATTTAATGTTTCATAGAACACAGAATACTTTTATTGTTTACTGTAATTTACTTTGTTTTAAAACTTTTTTATAATTATTGTTTCATTGAAAATTTGTATATTGATTTTCAAAATTTTTTAAAAAATATATTCATTGTTATATTGACTAGACTCAAGATCGCATTCTGCTTAATTTCATAAATTCATTTTAATATAAAATATAATAAACCAAAATATAAATAATATCGACGAAAAAGATAAAAAAAAAACAATTGTTTAAGTTGGAGAAAAATATCTAGAGGATAGTTGAGAAGTAAATTAACTTACATACTTTTTGATGCTTTGAAGTATAAAATAAGAAATAATTTTAATCTTGATTATTATTTATTTATTATTTATTTTTAACATAAAAAAAATTTAAGTGTCTTTTGTTTTAAAAATGTATATATACGTACATATATATATTTCATACATATATATATAAATTAAAAATAAAAATAGAAGTTTCTTATAATTTAAAAATCATCAATTTATCATTCGAAAATTTGTCATTAATGAATATACATATATGTACTTGTTTTTTTAATATTTTTGGAATTGCATTCTTTGGTTTAGTTAACCTTTTATTTCAAATAAATATAAAATTAATTGTTGAGCTTAAATAAATAATAATAAAAAAATATATTTCTAACTACACTCTTATTACGATATTAAATAGGGCGCCATATATTCGATGTAGATTAATCTATTTTCCTTCGCGCAACTACAAATTAAATATGCTTTGCCCTACACTAGCATATATAGTCGTATCGGAGCACTGTATTCTTTATTACACAAAAATATTTGAACCAACAACATTATTCTCTAAGTTTTAAAATTTAAAAACGAAAACAGCTCACAATGAATAAGACACACAAACACATAAATTGTATTGTATGTGAATATTGTTGTTAGCATGAAACCGTTTCTGTACTTAAGCAAAAAAAAAAAAAGACACGAAGTAAAAATTTTGTTCTGGCTATCGTCTTATACACTGTGATGTTGTGTGTGCAAAGTAAGAGAGTTAACGAATTCTCTTTGCTTAGTAAGAGAGTAACAATTCTTTTTGCGGGTTCCAACATTACGACCCGCCATAAGAAATTTTACTTGTACGTGATGCACATTCTATATGATTTATATTCTTTGGTATTACATTGAAATAATTTTTTAATATTAAAAAAAGAAATATATTTATTTTATATTCCAAGTGCCAAAGAACTTTTATTTTTTATTTATATATTTCGCAATGATTTCCTCTATTTCTTTCGGCGACTACCTCTCAGCAGTTTTTTGGCAAAGGCTCCGGGAGTAATTGATTGCCATGAAAAAGGTTCTCAAATCTGTCATTCGGAGTCGACTTTAAACTGTAGGTTCCGGTACTCAAGGATAAAAATTAACACACATAACATGAGTAGTGCAAGAAAATAGGCCGTAACACTGACACAGGGTGGTAATGGCCAATTATGTATGTATGTATGGTGGAATACTATAGTATATAATCTTATTATTATATCGGGTTTTTCAATAAGAGCGCTACAAAAGCTTTTTTAAATAAAACAAAAACGGTTTTGGATATCAATGAAATTCTTTATTTCTGTAAAAGTACGTTCGATGCCATTATGTATGGAATTCGATTTCTTTTGCATGGCCACCAAGGGGACGCTTGCAGAAGTCCAGAAGCTGAACCGAATTTTCGACGGTTTTCTGGCATAAATCGGGCGATACTGCTGCAATGTCACGTTCGATATTTGTACGAAGATCATCAATCGTCGCTGGCTTATTGGCATAGACCATAGACTTGACTTAGCCCCACAGGAAATAGTCTAACAGTGTCAAATCGCACGAGGGAGGTGGCCAATCGACTGGACCATTTCGTGAGATAACAAACTTGGTTTCCAATAAATTTATTGTGACATTCGCTGTGTGGCTTGTGGCGCCGTCCTGTTAGAACCAGATGTCCTCCAAGTTTATATCATCCAAATGAGGCCAAAAATATTCGGTTACACGGTGCTACACTGAAAATATACTTGAAAAGTGTTCTACTGTACGTTGTAGGCCTTATTGAGTAGATCATATATCAATTTTTAAAAGTTCCGAAACACCCTCAAATTTCGGAGTTATTCCGAAAAAACTATTTTCGGGTAGGTTCGAGTACTTATGAATACGTAACTCAGTTGATTTTAATCCGATTTTTAAAACGGTTTCAGAAAGAAGACATATGTGCCTTTTTAAATATGTACACATTTTGGTACATACATATATTAAATTTTTGCAGTGTTATTTTTAATTATATCTGATTTTAATTTTATTTTTTCTAGGTTTTTTAACTTTGGCGTCACTTTTTTAAATTAGATTGTTTAGAAACATGCCCTTATGTATATAGTTCATTAAAGCTAATTTAGTTCTGAGTTAAACGAGCTTGCAATAAATAAAATCGAGTAAAAAATAAAAGAGTTATTAAGATCTTTCAAAAGTTAAAAATTTTGCTTTTACAAATATATATTGATTAAGATACTACATTTTCTTTATTTTTTAGTCTTATAATGATATGATTATATAAATATTTTAAAGTAACAGTATTCAAATTATTCTATTAAGAAATTTTGAATATTTGATTAAAAGTGCTTGATAGACCTCTTTCGTTTGTACATCAAATCGTCTGTTTCTTGCTTAAATGACCAGCAGTAATTTGAAATCATTCTTACTTGGCTTTTTCCTTCGAAGCGTCTTTCGATATCCAAAATGTCTTGGTGCAATCGTTCGCCTTGCTTGCGCATCACTAAATTGTCCGAATTGTTGTTTCCGAACTTTTAAAAATTGATTTATGATCTACTCAATAAGGCCTACAACGTACGCTAGGTCTCTTTTCAAGTATATAAAAAAAGTGCTCATTTGTAGCACTGTGTTATCATTGAACGGTAGCGATTCCCATTTACAGTAACGTGCCGGTCTTGATCATCACGGAAGAATGATGCCACCGGCCCATAAGCCGCACCAAACTTTAATTTTTTCGGGATGCAATGATGACTTACGGAGTACGTGTGGATTACTGCCTGACCAATAATGCATACTTTGTTCATTGACGAAGCCATTCCGCCAGAAATGAGCCTCATTCCTGAAGATGATTTTTCAATGAAAATCCGAATCATTTTAAAATTTTGGCTCAGCCCAATTCAGGAACATACGACGCTTCTGGTGGTCAAGCGGCTGCAGTTCTTTCGTCAATTTGATCTTGTAAGAATGCAGGTCAAGATCTTTTCACTAAATTCGCCAAACGACGTCACAGAGATGCCCAACTCTTGAGAACTACGTGTGAGAGACACATTTGGGCTTTCTTCAACTGAAGCCTCATCGGCAGCAATATTCTCGACACTACGGGCATTCTTTGCCTCACTGGCACGGGAACATTTTGTATTGTGCCTGTCGGTTTAAATTTTTCCACTAGACTCTCACTTATCATTTTGATTATCTCTCTAATATATATTTTACATATATAAAATTCTCGTGTCGCGGTGTTTGTTGCCAAACTCCTCCGAAATTACTCGATCGGTTTTCATGAAATTTTGTGTGCATATTGGGTAGGTCTGAGAATCGGCCAACATCTATTTTTCATACCCGTAAATGTTAAGCTGACCCGCCCCAAGGGAAAATTTATGCCTCACCTAAATAACGTACTGACTTCGATGAAATTTTTAACTAGATATATCAGCGTACCGTAGAACATACATGGTTTACGTTTTTTTTTAACTCCTCAGAGGGGGCGGTGCAAGGGCTACTTCTTCCTATCTCCAACTAACAAACTAATTTTGATTAAATTTTATTGGTGTCTTAACCCTTAATTGCATGAATTTTTTTATTTTTCTCAAATAAACCACTGATAAAATTCATGCACAATTTTAAGAAAAAATATTTAAAAATATTTTATTATAAATATCTAAAACTACAGTCCAATGGCTATAATCTAATGCCGTAATATTTCAGCAGCGACCAATTTACACTAAAGTTTTTGTACATTTCTTTTCTTTTTCTTCAAAAAAATTTATGATGGAAATTTCCATCACTATGCAATGAAGGGTTAAGACAATTTTGGATTAACAAATGTAAATTTTCACAGGTACCCACCTCAAATAGAAATTTATGCCTCACCTAAATAACGTACCGACGTCGATGAAATTTCAAGCTAGAAATTTCTGCGTACCGTAGAACACATATGGTTTAGGTTTTTTTTATTAAGTGGTATTCAGAGGGGACAATACAGGGGATATTTCTCCCTATAGCCAACTATCAAACTGAAGTACAGAAAATGACGGATAATCATTTATTAAAATTATTAGTAACGCAGACATTCATTGCTCATATCAAGGTTGACTTTTGCAGTTCGGTGAAGATTGTCAAATATATTTGAAATAAAAAAATGTTTCCAAATTTATATGGCAAAACAACGTTTGCCGGTCAACTAGTAATCATATAATTACATTAAAATAGTTATACAATAAAAAAATTTGAAAAAATAAAAAAAATTTAAAAAATAAAAAAAGAAAAAATAAAAAATCGTAAAGGGGTTTCCTGAAATCGGCTTCGACGTGGAAACTTTTTTGTTCCGAAATGATCTGAGTAAACATTTTTCGGTTTCACCACAACATCGGCTTCAGCGTGGTGATAGGGCCTTATTTTGGTTGTACCCCTAGTGTACATGTTGAATTTTTTTCGTTTTGGTTACTTTTTCACATAAAGTCAATGCAAACTACAGAACTACTCTTATTTCAATGTAATAATATCTTTATAAATTTTTACTTACTTAATTTAAAATCACAATATTACATTCAAAGAGCCAGCTGTATTGAAATAGAACAGTAATCATAAAGAAAGTTCTTCAAATCACTCATTACAAATACAAAAATGCAAATTTTTTATTCACTATTCATGCTACTTTCTTCAAATCGTAATATCATCAATACTGACTAAAATCGGAACAACTCATACGGTAATTATTGAAATATATGTAAATTTGATAATTAGTTGAGTATAGTGAATTCCACAAAATCCACATACTATAGATATACTAAATCATTGCTACTAGAAGCTCCACCAATAAAATAATCATAGTCTACTTTCCTATAATAAAATTTGAAGATTTAAAACTTTTCCTTTGAATTGAATAACACTCATAATAATATTTCAATATAGCATGATCAATTTATATTAACTTATAAAATATAGATAAGATTAGCCCAACAATTGAAGTTTATTTGTATACATATTTAGCATACATATTCAAACCAATTATGAATAAAAATTACCTGGGATATTTTTCTCTTCCCACTTTAATACCTCGTTTCATATTAAATCTGTCAGCTTTATAGTAAGTGATTATGATTTTAAATCTTCTATCAAGATCGTAAGTTTTTTCATCCGATTCTCTTATTCTCTGACAGAAAATTCCACGAAAATTTATAAGTTATTAGATAAATTAAGTTACAAATCAGAATGTTTCCAAAACTAATTTCTTGAAGAAATTTTTACTTTAAACATATTAGATTAGTAACAATTAGAGTGAATTTTTGTTAATAGTTAAGATACATACGTATCGGTTTACCTTCAATTATTCTTTTTCTTTCAATTACTTTACAATAGCGATTACAAAACAATAAGTAAGTATGTATGTATGTATATTTGTTATTTTTGATTCTGAAAATCTACTTATGTATATAATAATACTGAAATAAGAGACAATTTTTTTACAAAATTATCGAATAAAAAGTGGTGCAATGAAATGAAAGAAGAATTTTTGAACTCACTTTTCATAGTCTTCATATTATCCACTACTGACTCCTCCACTGACTTTCAAAAAAGAAATGCAAAACGTATGCAAATATTTACCAAATCCAAACGACAATATTGATGTTGGTGATGTCCTTATTATTCTTTTTATTGTCGTACTTATTGTTCAGTTGTTGGAATAACAAAGTTAGATGTCCATAAATACATACTTATATATAACGATTATTAAAATATAATGATATTATATAAAATCATGTCCAATGCTATAGCGAATATCAATATATACTCACAATTTTTTTCAGCCGTATAGACATTTTAATATCCATATACCTATTCATCAACATAACTAAATATTCTGGATATATATGTACATACTCGTATATAAAAAAATACTTAAGTATGTTTGTAAATATGTTAAACAAAAATATATGTACATATACTCGTTAACATACAATTAAATACGTACAGCTACAGCCATTTAAATAGTAATACAAAATAACACAAAATAAAGTCTGTTTTAAATTATTAAATTGAAATTTAGTTTCATTCAGTATGACAGGTTTACAGCACATCCGCTAATTGAATCGATAATTTTACCCCATATGAAGTTCGAAAGTCACATTACAGATAATACTTTCCAAAAATTTTAGTGAGAGTTCTAACAGCGTTGCCACAGAAGAAATTTTTTTCCTACCAAAAAATTTCAAAAAACCTACCAAAATCCTCTGCAACGTAAAAAGCTTTTCCTGTATCCAGTCAAAAACATTCAGCAACCTGGCGCGAAATTTAATTTTGTTAAATTATTGTTCTCATCACTGGAAGTAGAATATTTTGTAGAAACTTTTAAAAACAAACTGTAGTTGTTTGTTTCTACCTGGTTGTTGGAATATTATCCTCAAAATTTTCAGTTTCGTTCGATTTCTGTGTTATTTATTAATAAAACATGTCTTTACTTTTTCATTTTTTTTCTATTTTAAAACTCATTATATTGTTTTCTTAGCAGAGATTATTAAGATCATATTATTGTACAAATTAATTGCATATAAAGCAGTGGTCTTCACCAGTATTACTCAGGTAAATAAATTGTTCGGATATTTTTTTAGTTTTTCTTAAGGTAGAATTAGCCACACGTAACGTAACGTATCTTAACGTTGACGAGTCAGATGATCATTTAGGCTGACTTCCAAAATGTATGAATACAAAGTTTGTATACAGTTCTACTGCGGTATATAAACTTTTTACATATGCAAAGTTCCGAAACAATGCAACTATGTGCTTTGTTTACATTTTCATTATGAAACAGAAATGTTGCAATGCACCATTTTTATTACTGATAAACAAGAAAATGGAAACGGCGGTTGTAAAACTTTTATTTGATAATTATTTTAAATTATCAGAAATGATCATCATGATATCATCCCGAGAGAAAGGAAAGGTGTAATCCACCTCCTTAATTTCTCTCAAGGCCTTTTCCCACAAAATGGTGCGCTTCTTGCGTTTTGCGCAAAAGTCGGGTTCTTTTCGCTGAAATATGTTAAACAAATAATCATTTACTGTTTTTTTTTAATATATTTTTTATTAAAAACAAATTAATTTACCTTTGTAATTCGGTCATTATTTGTAATTTTTGTTTTTATATACATATGTATATTTTTTTATAACACAAACGTTTTAATGTTTGTAAACAAACCAATAGCAAACAAAGCATCAGTTATAAAACCGATGCTTGATTGCTTTTTTACTGCGTTAAAAATACTTATTGGCGACATTTTGAAATCGTATACATTGTAAATATTTTGTATAGCGACTTTATGAAACAATATACTTTGTTCGAATACAAAGCAATTAACATTTTGGAAGTCAGCCTTATTTTACATGCAAAGTAATGGCAGCGCTTACCGAATAAAAAATGTAACGTAACGGCGCGTATCAATCTGTAGAAAATAGAAATTCTCTACGTTTTTACGGAACATTTGCAAACAGCTGGTTTATTTAGGCTTGCCAAACGTCCTTTTTTAAGCTGTAAGGGTAATTTTTTTTGTTCAATGTACTTATTTCTGCATAACACCTAAAAAAGTAAATTACTGTACTTTTTTTATTCTTTTGTATTATTTTTTTTGTTCTGAACACTTGAAACTAACATAAATAATATTAAAGAACATTTGTCACCAAAGTACTATTATTTTGAAAAGGCCTGTGTTTTCAGTCTCAATTCAAAAATTTCATTTCGTAATTCTACAGAAGTTATGGAATAATTTTTTGTCAATAGCATTGACATGGATCTACTGTTTGATGAATTTATTTATTTTAGAATTGGGGTTATTGCAATAGATTTAATTTTCCACTAAATTTAGTGGTAGTGGAAAAAATAGTGCACTTAATGAACTAAATTTCCGCTACCACTAAAATGGTTTAATTTAGTGGTTAATTAGTTCCATCTGCATTTAGTGGATGCTGCAATTTCGTTTAGGACAGGTTAGACGATAATACTTTACGTACGTAAAATCATAGAAAAAATATTATGATATTCAATCCGTATTTTAAAAATAAGAATAAAAATTCTACGGCAGATTCTTTTACGTTTACACGGCTGGTAAAATACCAAAACAAAGTAAAATGAAAACATAAAATGCACATATACGTCCACACAAAATTTACATTCATTGTGAACACATTTAACATAAACAAAAAATAATATTAAAGCGCATCTCTGATCCAACGAAATGTAATTGTTTTTTTAAAAATTGAAAAACAAAGCGAGCCTTACTACTGTCAAATTTTCATCCGTATTTGCTCTCAATGTCGTACGTTCTCATTACATATAAAGTTAACAAGATACTATTGTATTCATTCTCTTCTACACAAAAATTTGACATGTATTACCGTCTAAACCCGCCATTAGGGGTAGTGCAAACGGTAATGCATTATAAATTCAATACAATAAACCCAACTCTGATTTATTTAAAATCATTTACTTAAACATTATTAAAAGAAAATGAATAGAATTGTTAAATAGTAGATTGTTTCAAAATTTTGAAAAGAATTTGTATGTTTATATTGGCTATACCGCATTCAAATGCGGCGTCTGAAATAACGTTCAGTTCGAGTTTTGCCCTTTTGGAAGAAGGAAATGAACAAACAAACTTTTAATAGAAAGTTTGGAATGTGAATTGATATTTGAAACTAATTTTAATACACTTCTGCCAAGTTTTACAATTTTCTAAAAACTGACATTGGTAAAAATAGCATTGTAAACCAAGTTCAAAAAAACTTGTAAGTATATATTTGTAAAAGTTTTTACAAATATATGAATGTATATAAAATATACAATAATTATAAAAATAAAATAATAAATATTAATGCCCGTATTCATAAAGAATATGTTAGGTTTATTGAGGGTTTATTTGACATACATATATCTATGCAATACTTGTCAAAAAACCCTAAATACTTTTTATGAATATAGGCATAGAATTTATTTTTAAATGTATACCAAATTATTTCACATTTGAAAAGATGAATAGTATAGACTAAAATTTAAAAATAAAAATCCGAATAATTTTGAGCTATTACTTTGTCGTAAACAATGGTTACGATCATATTTTATGTATTATTATTTGCTAGTTTATTTTTCATAATGAATTTTAAAAAAGTTTTTAATAAAAATCCAAAGTATTTTTTTTACTAAAATGTACGATTTTTTCCCTCAATGTACTTTTTTCAATTCAAATTTTGGCAACCCTACATTTATTATACACATTTTCAGCATGAGTATTGCAAAGAAAAGTAAAAATATTAATAGGAAAGAAATTTAAGAAATTTTTAGTAAATTAAAATCCGCATCCATATTTATTTATTTGTCTTTTAATTATTTGAAAAAAAAACACTATTAAGTACACTATAAACAAATTACTATTTCACAATATATTTTCTGTTTTGTTGTTGTTTATCTCCAAAACATATGACACGTTTTTAAATGTTCTATAAGTGCACTTACGTTTCTACGTTAGGGGACGTTACATTACGATACAGCAACGTTTGGCTAACCAGGCCTTTACTCTCTTCGTGAATATTACAACCAGGGTTGCTTAATTCCACAAAAATTCTGGCAAACAACTTCTTAAAATATACCAAAACACCCGTATGGTTAATTCTTATTATATTATTTTAAAATTAAATGTATTGTACTTTATTAACAGATATCACTTTTAGAATTCCTGGAAACCAGTTTTTGTTTTATTTTCCTATGAAAAACTTAATTAATTATTAAAAAATTTGCAATGTTAAAAATCTTTCATAAAAAGAAATCCATACGCTTTGTTTTCATCATGTTAAACGACAACCACAATTATTACAAAAACATGTGTGTGAGACAAAAATTGCGTATATGATAAATTGTGTTTATCTTTTATTAGTTTTCAAGAGAGCTAAATTTGTTTGTCAGACACTGAGAAGTTATGATAATAAGCAACATTAACTTATTAATGTTTATATTTCTTTTAACTACATTTCAATTTGTTAATAGCATTTACAAACAATTTATTTCATGAATAATTTTAATAAATTAGTTTAAATTTTAAAATTAAAGTATTAAAATTAATACAACAATCTTTTAGTCATTACTAGTATTAGAACGAATAGAATATGTCTCTACTGTAACTGTTTTTCAACCTATATCTTACCCTTGTGCGCAAAACCACGTAAAATATATTTTTTTAATATAAAAGAAAAAAAAAATTGTGTGATATTCATGAAACAATCTTTTAGTCATTACTAGTATCATAATTCCTCACTTGAAACTCACTGCCCTTTACCAGTATCCAAATGCAAAATAAATCTGCGTCCTTCAGGCTTGCACTCCACGAAATAGTTTTAGTTGCACTAATGTTCGGACATAGTCTTGTTGTGTCTTTAGTGAAAAAAAAAACAGATAAGAACCAGAATTAAACACTCACAGCCTCACACACATATAAAAAGATGAATGTCAAATACCATTCGTGTTCTAGAAACAGGCTGTCAATCTTTTTCTCATCTTAAGTAGTTGAAAGCTGAGATTCTTGCACATCTCAGTAATTCGAATCTTTGCACCACATCTGTTTTTTTCACTCTTACGACAAATGATTCTGTTTTAACTTACGATTTTTGTCTGTAAATCAACTTTAAGCTTTGTTTGGTTAGTTAAAATGTTGGTGCCAATGCAGATATGGTTGTGCAAACAATAATCGTTTCTTTATTCCATACAAGTCGGAATTAATTTATCCAATTTTGAAAGTGGTGGCACTAAAATACATATTTTTAAACAAATTAAGTAGTTTGATATGTGGCCATACTACTTTAGAACAATACAGATTACCAAATTTTAAAAGTATAAATATAACCGAAAAATTATGGAGTGAAGTTTGTGGTTGCACATGTTCATATACATACGAGTACATACGTATTTAAAACATTTTATTTAGCTTCTAAAAGTATGAACACCAAGTCTTATCTTTTATCTTAAACACAATAGCTTCTTATAAATATGAATACGATTTTCGTGTGATAACAATAAATAAACCTCTCTTTATAATGGCACCTTAACAACTAAGCTCTCAGAAATGACGCCCAGTAATAAGCCATTTATTTCGTGGCCTCGGTCTTAGAATGTGTAAATTTTTTACTTTAAAATCATTTATTTATTTTTTTCTAAATGATGCTTTGATAGATATAAATAATATTGGTACCTACTTTAATAAAGATAATTTTTCTCTGTATTTTGTTTAAAACGAACACAGAAGTGAAGTCATAATTAAATCGAGAAAAATTTACCAATTAAAAAAACTTTCACAACTAATCCTTCACATACATAATACATTTATATTTGGCCATTACAACCCTGTTTCCGGATTACGGCCTATTTTCTCGCAGCACCCATATTGTGTGCGCCAATTTTTATCCATGAGTACTGGGACCTACAGTTTAACGTCGATTCCGAACGACAAAGTTGAGAAATATAATCTTAAAGATAAAAATAAACAACTATGGTACAATGTTGTATATATATTTCAACCACAGAAATTATGTATATTTTGTTTTATTACGAATTATCTTGTGCCATCAGTTTAAGAAAGAGTGGATTAGTTTACATGGTTCTTTAGTCCGTCTGGATTAAAAAAAAATCTATTTTAATGTTTAGTATACAAACATACAGAGTTTATATTTATTCTTCGCTAAGTCTTAAATTCAATAAAGGCCAATTCGTATATTTGTTCTTTCAATCGATTTATGTGGTAGATTCTCTGAGCAAAATTATTACTAAATGTATTGCTTAAAATAATTTAAAATTTTATTGAGAGATAAGACAAAATTTCTAATCATGGAATATTAACTGCTGTAACATTCTTACCATAAAAATGCAAATATTGCTTCTCCTTCTTATTCAATTCATATTGAAATACATATTATAAGATTCCTTAATAAAAAAATTTCTATAAATGGTCATGATGGATTGAACCCAAGGATGCCATACGACATCAATATTATTATTCTTTTTATTAACATTTCACATAATATTTTATATACATACATAATTTTTGCTTTCTTCTTTTTGCTGTTTGTGAAAGTATGTTCAACATAAGGATAATAAGAAAATTATCTTGAAATTTAAATATGATGAATTATTGAAATAAAACAACAAAAGCTTGAATATAGTTTCAAGGGATTAAAAAAATATTTTATCTAAATATATAAAACTGAATGTGTGTTTGTTTATTTGTTTGTACCTTATAGGAGACCAAACCTCTAGACCAATCTTATTGAAATTTTGACAGCATTTAACTGAGACTCTGGCATGATTAATACATACATACATACATAACTGGCCTTTACAACCCTGTGTCAGGATTATGGCCTAGCTTCTCTCAGCACTCATGTTGTGTGTGTCAATTTTTATCCATGAGTACCTACAGTTTAATGTCGACTCCGAACGACAGACTTGAGAAGCTTGTTCATGGCAATTAGTTACTCTCAGAACTTTTGCCAGAAGACTGCTGAGAGGTAGTCGCCGAAAGAAATATTTTTTTTTTATATTTCTTTTTTTTTTGAAGATGTCGGAGCCTGGAGTCGCACCCAGGGCCCATGTCTTAGTAAGCCAACACACTAACCACTAGACCACGGCGACTACTACATGATTAATAGGGTAAATTTTTTTCGACCACGCCCACTTTTACGCCCACTTTTTTAAAATTATATTATTGCTCCCATATAGTTTTTAACAGATTTACTTCAAATTTCTTACGCCACGCCCCCTTTCACGCAAAATTTTATTTGAAAGTTTTAAACATTTTGTTCTCTGTATAAATTTGTTCCTTCCAACGGATTTTTTTTATTTGGTAGTATATTGCTCTTAATACTGTTAACGCCGTCATATAACTATGAACCACGTCACCGCCGTTAATTTTATTATATAACGAAGGGTAGCGCAGCACATCGGGTTCAGCTAGTAAAAATATATTTGAGAAAAATACTCGTATGTAAAAGGCAACAAAGTTTATTTTAAGCATTACATTTTTAATTTATTGACATAACGTTTTTTTTCAAATATCATTCACGCTTTACATTTGATGATCTAAATCAGTAGACTTTGCATTGATTAAAATGACTAAAATGTTTGCCCCCTAAATTTTTCCCTAAAAGTGTTCATTCCCCGAATTTCCCAAAGTACAAAAAATACCCCAAACCTCGGGTAAAAATGCTGCTATATATGTATGTACATACAATAATAATGGAGGTAATTTGTGGCTTACGTATGTCACCGCATCACGCTTAAACGCGTACTTCGATTTCTACCATATAACCAAATTAATATTAACTTATGGGTCATGATGTCCTTTGTTAAAAGTAGTGTATTACGACACACACCCGCTTATCGCAAAACACTCTTCATGACGATTTTGAACAAGGCGCAGGCTGGGTCGCCCTGTCTGAAACTTCGTACGGTATTAAAAGCCTAGGAGAGGTTTTTTCCTACCTTCACGGAGCTACATGAGTTTCTCAATATCATTCCGCATAGCCTTACAGACTTTGCAGAAATGTCGAGCTCAGATATTGCGACATTTACGTAATCCCTTATTGGACTATCAAATACTACTTTATAGTCGACAAAAAGGTGGTGTATGTCTATTTGATTTCCATTTTTTCAGGATTTGGTGCAGCTGGAAGATCTGGTCAATGGAAGCCGGATTGAGAAGGTCATATCAGTATGATGGGGGATGGCTTCCGTCGTTTACACAATGCAAAAACCTTACATGCGATAGAGAAAAGATGCATAACGTGTTGCTTTCACTTTTTCAGGTTAGAATAGGGGGCACTCAGATTCAAATCTTTAGACATATTTTCCCCCAGGCATATTCTGCATATTCCTTGAACAGTAGAAAATTCCGTACTTTATGCTAATATGGGTAGTCGCGTGTTGGCTTCGACTGAATCTCTAAATGTGCTTAGGTCTAGTTATTGGTAGATTGATCAGGAGAAAGCCAAGTGGCCATATAAATACCATGAAGCAGGAGAGTGGTGCTAAAAACTACCATATTTGGCGACGCTATGAAATCGATCAGTTTCAAGCCGTTCAGCGAGTTGAGTAATGAAAATTGAACTGTCCGACAGTGGGTCCAAAACTACCTTCACGTCCAATTTTCATATTGAAATCGTGAGAACAATCTTGGCGCCATATACCGGACATTTATCATATACATCGTGGAGCTTTACGTAGAAAGCAATTTTGACTACCTATTACGCTGATATAAAAGTTTGCCCTAATGCTGATCGTAGGTATTCTTTCGTTCAAAGGGGTGAACTCCGAAACAAGGCGGCTAAGCCTCTTACTAATTATGAATCCTCAACCAAATTCGCGTCTCTTCTCATAGCAGTTTTAGTAGATGTAACATGTTCCTTGCCTTGTACAACCTTTACGTGGGAGCATCCGGCAACTGAATAGAGGCAACTTTCTGTAGTGGGTTTTTAAATTCCACAATTGGCACAAAAACCTGTGGCATATATTGGAAAAACAAAAATTCATTTTCAAATTTAAATTCAGAAAGCAAAATATATTTTTCGCTATACATTCAATTTACAATAGAGACATGCTTATCCCTATAAGAAATATATTTCTTATACGTATGTATATTGAATGTATTTGCCTATATGGCGAAAAATTTCTTCTCTGTATATGCTCAGGTTTATCTCCATAGCACAGTGGTTCAAGATGCAAATCTAGCTGGAAAAAAGTCATAACTTCTCTTCGGAAGCAGCTAGAACGATGAAATTTTGGTATTATGTACTTCTTATCGAAAGCATTCCTTGTGCGTTGTAGGTAAAATGGGTGTGGCAAATTTTAATGGCGTTTTTAAGAATATCAAAATGTAACGACTTAGAATATTAATGTATTTATTAAGAAGTGAAGAAAACCCATTTTGGAAATTTTAAAATTCGACTGCATTTGCGCAGTCGAACGAGGCTTTAGGGCACAGCTTTTCAATATTAATAGTAAATATGAAAAATTTTAAAATAACAAATTCTTTGTAATATATAATTGCGAATTTAACATATAACATACATAGTATGTACATTCAAAATAACATAATAGTATTAATATATAAAAAAATAAATCGTTTATTTAAATTATTCCATATCTTCCTGTATGAAAGGATCTAAAATTAATGAAATCTCTTCACCATCTAATAATTCTAAGAATGGACTAAGAAATGGTTTTGTCGAAAAATACGAAATTAGTGGATCTGATGACCGAAGCAAATATTTGAAAAGATCTTCCATTGTCGTCTCTCGTGACATCTTTCTAGTGTGATGTTGACGGTTGGAATTTTTAATTCGTTTTCAGAAGGAAGACAAATAACTCCATCTAACCAAATTTTGTTGGAGTCTTCAAAATATTTTTTAGATCTTTTTACTTTTATCCATCTTTCGTGAATTGAATACATTAATCTCCGTACAAGCTAACTTAACTTTACCGCAATAATCTTCTGTTTTAATTTTCTGTAACCCACTCTTAGCAAAAAAATATTTAATAACAGCATTTGCCTTTTCTTTGTACTTCGGCAATCCACATATCACATAGTTCTCTCCGTATTATGGGTATATAATCTATTTATGTATATAAAAAGTTTACCGGTTAATAATTGCAGCTAATTTTTATTCTCATCTAAAGTGGACATTACACAGATAAACAGGGCACAATTCATTTCACGGGAATCCTATTTAAAAGTTACTCTAAAAACCATAAAAGGCTAAATATTTACTTCACAAAATACATATTTCCTCTTACCCATTCTTTTACATACACTCTAAAACTTTTCCCAAAATTTAGGTTCATATTATGTCTAAATTGGTGTTGAAAATTTGTTGTTGTCTAAAATTATATAAATTTCATTCTTAATTTTAAAAAAAGTAAAAAATTTAAACAAAAAAATAAATTTGCTATTAAAATTGCTTATGTTTAAACAAGTTATGTTTAAATTTACAAAATAATGTTTAATATTAAGCACATTTGCATAAAATCAGTAAAAAATTTGTAAAATTAAGCACTTTTGCCTAAAAATAGATATAAATGTGTAATATTGAGAACATTTGAGTAAAAACGGTATGAACGTGGTAAAAAAAGAAAAAGCATTCATTTGCAATAAAAAGTTCAAAAGAGTCCCGTCGTATTGGTATTTATTCTAATTTATAAATAGTTTATAAAGTATATTAAAGTGTATATTAATTTTTAGGGCAACCAAAAATATGCTCTATAAAATTTGTTTTAAGCGCCTAAAATATGCATTGAAAAAGCAGTTTTAAGCGTTAAAAATATGCTCTATAAAACTCATAATAAATAATTATGTTGATGTAAAATATTGTATATTTTTTTCAAAAATTTGAAAACATGAAGAGTAACAATTAGCCACCAACCAGATAAAATAAATTTCAGGGACATAAGAGTTATAACCAATATTTGAAAAAATCCTGAAATAATAATTAATCAAGAATTTTTAAAACCTGCTCTCTGAATAATAGTTACAAATAACCAATGTTTTTTTGGTCTTTGATAACCATTATATTTTTTTGTTTTTTTTTTGTTTTGGGCTTCCATAACCATAACAAAAGATTTTTATTTTTTTTGGTCTTCCGTAACCATTACAAAAGATTTTTTTTTTTTGGTCTTCTATAACCATTACAAAGATTTTTATTTTTTTTTTGGTCTTCTATAACCATTACAAAAGATTTTTATTTTTTTTTGGTCTTCTATAACCATTACAAAAGATTTTCTTTTTTTTTGGTCTTCCATGTCCATTATGAAAGATTTTTCTACATAAAATTTAGTAAAAATTAGAAGAAACTATTAATTAAACTATTGGTAAAATAAAGATAACCATTATCAGTGACGAATATGAGCGAATTAAAGACATGATTTCAAGAAAAATTAAGGGAAAGGTATTTTCCTTAAAGATGGATAGTGCTACAAGGAATGAACGATCCGTTCTGGGAATTAATATTCAGCTAATTGTTGACGGCAAGATTGAAATTTATACGCTTTCTATAAGTGAAACGCGGACCTCGCAAACTGCTCAAAATTTAAAGGAACATTTGCAAGAAGTTTTAAATGAATTTGGCATAAGCAAGACGCAAATCTTTTCAGTTACGACAGATAATGGTCGGAACATGTTGTAATCGGTTGACTTACTTGGCGTTTATAGTGATGATGATAATGCTGAAGATGACAGTGACGACGGCGATGAGGATGAAGATAATGGCGATAATAATATTACTCAATATTCTGCAAATTCTGTTGCAGAAAATCAAGATTCCTTTTGGGAAAATCTTTTTGAAGAACATCATCAAATCCACTCAGTGAGATGTGCTGCTCATACACTCCAATTGGCGATACATGATTTTCTACGCAACGATGAGAGGATGACAATTATTCACAGTGTACGGCAGATAGTAAAAACTTTAAGAACGCAGCAGTGGAAGTAAGTTAAAAATATTTATGTATTTTCCTAATACTACATGCACACAAAAAAAAACTACCTAGTTCGCAATTAAATTAAATACTGAAATTATTAGGGATGTTTTCGGTTCCAAAACTCAAAATAGCCAAACCTACCTAGTTTTTGCTCGGTGTGAATATACCTAGTATAATATGCACATTTTGCTTATTTTATTTTAGGAGATCGTTGAAGGTACTAAAATTGCGCAAGCCGACCCTTGATGTACCCACGCGTTGGAATTCCACCTTTGTTATGCTGACGAGGTTTCAAGATTTTAAAGAATTGTGTTTGAAGCATTTCAAGAACACAATTTCGGAGGCCGAATGGGAAAAAATTAACATTCTTGTTTCAAGCTTAAAGCCATTGTATGAAACAACACTTAAACTTCAACACCAACAACTTCTCATGGAAGATTTTTATAGACTATGGTTTACCTTAAAAGTGGAACTGCAAAACAGGAATACGGACGAATCTCTGGCTATTTATGATTGCATTTGTAAAAGGGAACCTTTACTTATAAATACAGATTTAATGAATTCAGCACTGTTTCTCGATCCACGCTTTCGGCGAATTCTAAATTTGGAGCAAAAGGAGGCTGCTAAAACTCATCTGAAAAAACTAGCCGCAAGGATTATTTCTGTAAAACATGTTGGTAAATGTTGAAATATTGACGATTTAACCTAAAATTGAGCTTGTTGTTTTAAGGGAGAGGCAGAAGAATTAGGACCAACGCCTAACCTGTCCAGTACGCAATTCGTAAATGAAACATCAAATATGAGCACCTGTTCCGTGAGAGAAAATTTAAGAGCACTAGAAGTCGACTCAGATTCCGAAGAAGAGCTTTCAAACCATCACACGCAATTTCTGAAAGCTGCATTCGGTGAAATCGATATTTATAAGGAAGCCAGAGTTGACATTGATACAAACTTGATAGAGTATTGGCAAGCAAAAAAATATTCATACCCCTTTTTAAGGAAGCTAGCATTAATAGTTCATGCCGGTCCAGCAACACAAGTCAGCGTTGAAAGGGCATTTTCTGCTCTGAAAATTATACTAACTGACTTACGCTGCAATTTATCTGAGCGAACATTGCGTTCATTAATGTTTGTAAAATTAAATTCTTAGAAAATACATATGTATATATATCTCAAAATGTTCCACTTTTTTAATTTCAAAGCTATAGTTTCATACAGTTTGTTAGGATTCAATTGGTTAATTTGGTTACTTATAATGACTATGTAAGAAGAAAAAAAATATGAGAAAGATTTGCGGATCCTAACCAAAAAAGTTCGTCCTTTTGCAAATATAGATAAGTTAGTGTGCAAAATTTTATAAAAATATCTAAAGATTTGCGAACTGAAACGTGGTTATAGAAGACAGAAAAAATAATAATCTTTCATATTGGTTATCAAAGACCAAAAAAAAAAAATCTTTTATAATGGTTACAGAAGACCAATAAGAATAAAAATCTTTCATAATGGTTACCAAAGACCAAAAAAAATAAATATCTTTTGTAATGGTTACGGAAGACCAAAAAAACCAATAATCTTTTATAATCGTTATCAAAGACCAAAAAAAAAATAAAAATCTTTCATAATGATTATGGCAGCACTACAATTTTCTGGGTAATTTATAATTATTATTACAGGCCCAATTTTTTTTCAGCTATTTTTTCCATAACCTTTTGCATATTTAAAAAATAATAAGAGTTAAATCGGGTCCCTGATAAATTTTCTTTGTATTTACATATCGCTCATTTGCGAGAAGAGTGACATAACTCAAAAATGTGTTTTTTTATGTGCACGAAAAAAATTTTTGTCATGTTTCTGTTCACCATGTAAAAGGAACGATATAGAAAAACAAATCATCGAAAGCCTCAACGAATCTAAAATTCAAATGTTGACGACTGATTTTTTTAATCATAGTTTTACTTAAATATGTATGTATAATGTTTTTTTATAACATTTAATGTACACTCGCATGCACATATGTAATGTAATTATTTTAAATTTTGATCTCTTTTTATATAGAATTTTGTAATTTTTGTTGCTTTTCAAATATTGTACGATGAACGTACCTGATTTTTGTTTTGTTTTAATAAACTAACACTATTTTTTAACTTAATAAATAAAAAATGAATTTCATTTTCTCTATACACGTGGATGTTTCGCTTTATTGCTCGTCTGGCTTAATTAAGTGATTTTCGTTTTAATTGCGTCGGCGAATCAATTAACCGAGTATCGCTTAATTGAGTTTCCCGTTTAATTGCACCAAAAATCGTGCATTTTTAGAGTCTCAATTAAGCGGAAATAACTGTACACGTAAATTCTTCTAACATTGTAAAAATTTGTAAAATATGCCATATAAATATGAAACAATTTGAAAAATGCAAAAGTATGCATTTATGACAAAATATGCAAAAATATTCCATAAGAAATAGGTGTTAAACGTCGTAGTTTTTCCTAAAATGAATTAATATTTTGGTTGTTTTGTCAGTAACGTTCAGAAAAAAAAGATGCTAATGCATATTTTTGGTTGCCCTATTAATTATTAACAAAAAAATTGTTGTGTGCAAAATTTGTAGAAAAAAATGTCAAAGTTTACGAGTTTATCATTTAATGAAGAAAAATGCAATGGTTTTAAGTGTTTGTATTCAAAATGTGGTAAAATATATACCAATTATAATTCCTATGCAGTTAATTTCACATGGAGTCACTCTACTAAAAGTCGCATGTGCAATAATAAATATAATTTGAGCCATTGATATCAATATTTGGTAAGCAAATCTTTTAATATTAATTATTTTATTTTACTAAAAAGCTTTTGTATTTATAGAAACATCAATAGAGGAAAGTTGCAAATCTGCTGGATACATTTGGTTTGAAAAGGAGATTACGTCGAAAGAGGAGGATTTCAATATACTGGATCTTTTTCTATAGTTGCTTTGTTACTCAAATTTTATCCTTCGCAAATGAGAGGAAAAAAGTGCCATGTAAATAATTTAAGAAAAATTAATACTTTAATAAGTAAGCTTGATAATGCCATATAAAAAGTGATTTTTTATATAAATATTATCATTTATTTAATCCTTTATATATGAAAAAATGTTTTTTTAATTAAACTTTTTTATGTACATGTAAACTTATGACACTTATTTTACAAAAAGACAATATGTATGTAAAGTATATGTAATAATATGTAACTTATTAAAAGATAAGACAGTTACGGACATATCTGTGGACATTTGACAAAACGTTTTCTTTCAAAATCAACAACTTTTCAGTGGAGCAAAAAAACAGCTAAAAATGCTAGTAGAAGTTATTGCTTAGAGAATTAAAGAAATTTTGAACTTGGATATTATACACATATACTTAACGAACATTATGCGACCTTTTTTCCCTCTAGAAGCAATAGTTTTCTTTAAAACGACAAAAAATTAATTTAAGACCTTTTTTTAAATTTTTTTTGTTTAAATTTTAAAGAAAAAAATTAGCTTCCACCATACAAGTCGTTTTGTCAAACTTTTTTTGATTAAATTTGAAAATTATTTTAATCGCTTAAGTCAAGACAAGTTGTTTTGTTAAAATGGAATATGAAAAAAAGGTTGAAAGAAGTTGATCTGGAAAATATATTTGGGTTCTATTTTTCCCTTCAATATGCACATAATTAAAAAATAATAATAAAAATGAAATACAATTTTTAATAGACATTCAATTTTTTAAATTATTCTTAATTCTCGGAAAGAAGTCCTTTTGTCAAATTGAAATTGGGGGAAAGTCTGAAAGAGGTCGATAAGTGAACTGCATATCTTGCCTTCCAAAGGTCGTAGAAATACGGGGATTAGAGCAAAAGAAGGACAAGGAAATTCTATATTTACTATAAAAATCTTGGAAAATTGTCTTATTTCGAGAGAAGACGTTTTTTCAAAATTCCACAGATATGTATATATATGTATTTTATATATATTTATAAGTATATATAGATAGTTTATAAGACATATAATTTTTAATAAATAAATAATAAATAATGTAATTAAAAATATGTATTGCAAGCATTTTTATTTAAGGAGTGTTGAAAATAAATATATGAAAGGGGAGAAAATTAGACATACATTGCCTAAAATATTTAAACATTTTTTGTTTAATTTTAGACATATTTTGCTTAAAAACTAACAAAATGTCTAAACAAAACTACATGCTTAATTTTATGTCGAAAACAGTCTGTAAAGTGTTGCCTACTATTATCGACTTAATTTTCAGCAGAAGTGGTTTAGAGTGTACAAAACCTTTAAATTCAAAATTTATTTATAATATAGGTAGAACATACCTGACATAATGCAATATAGAAAAAAAGAAACTCAAAATATGTTATTGTTTGATGTTACGAACAGTTCAAAAGTGATGCTGTGAATCGACTGGCTTCCTATAACAACAGAGACAATGCAATTGATAATTTTCGAAACATCATAACACAGCAAATAAGAAAAAAATAAAAAAAACCTGACATACAGTTATGTACAATGGATAGTTGTCTAACAAATACCAAACAAATTGACTTTTTTCCTGCTAGATTTGCATCTTGAACCACTGTGCATAGGCCGGATGTTTTCACCTTGTGTGAGACCCAAGTTTCGCATTTGTACATACAATAATAATTTCAGTATGCGATTTCCTAAAAAGTATGAGTTAAATAGTTGATGTTTGGTCTCGAATATACAAAGGACACAAAGCACTCTGATGAGACTACCGTAGCTGGAGTCGAAAACAATTGTTCAGTTTGGCTAATGTACTATTCCTTCACGGACATCATTTCTTCTTTAATTACCAAAAAATATTCATTGCAGTTAACTTTGATCTTATTAAAGCGTTTCTGACGAAACAAAAATTAAAATTAAAATTGATCACACCTTTCCTGGGAGTCGAACCAGAGCCTTCAGCACTTAAAATAATAGTTTTAGGTTTTTAACAGTTTAACTATTATTATTTTGACATAAGCCTCCAAAACCATTATTTGAGTAAATAATTTTCTATAAATGAGGACAGATATAGAAAGCGTTACAGGTCAACTATTCACCAATTGCAATGAATACTTTAAAAAAATAGCATTATTTTCGGATGACCTGAGCACCAAATTTTTTCTTAAAAAACCGGGAACTCGATTTTGATTTTAGAACCATGGTTTCTTTGGGAAAAGTTCTTAGAATTTCCCGTATATTACGATTTTGCTATACGCTTAGTAGGCAAAAAAATTGACCCACCCTAATAAGGAGTGTTCGTACAATGTTGAAATTTTGCTCTGAGCCTTTAGTCAGCTCAATTAAGAAAAGTATAAAGTATAATATAAAGTATAAAATATAAAATAAAATTTATTTCTAGCCCAAAGTTTTTAAAATTTGACACAGTGCCTTTATTACCTCATCTAACAACAATTTTTATTTCTTGATCCAAAAAGACCTCCACTCTGAAATTTTTCACAACTGTAGAGAATGAAACTATCTTTGGCATAATTTTTTTTCAAACTTTTAAAAAGGTCTCTTTCGGAGATATAGGCTTCCCACTTATAGGTAAAGAAAAGTGAGCTTTGACTTTTTCAAAAAATAAATCATGTTGCATAGTAAATCAAAGGTAATTTAACTCTTTCAAATGCGACTTTTACGAGGTGCATACCTACATATAATACTTTTTAAGAAAATTACAATTAAGTAAATATAATTTTGTGCATTTCTGTACTGTTTTCCGATTTTCAAGACCTCATATTTCGGGATCCAGAAGTGTCAGCCCCCTTTAATTTTACATCTGACTTAGTGTTATGATATACTTTATTCGTACAAAAAATCAGCCAATTCGGAAACAGTCATTTCAAAAATGGCATATTTTAAGTTGAGTTGAGATGGTTTAACCCGTATACATATATCTTACTAAAATTTGTTTACAGATGATGTTCAAAAACAGTACAATACAAATATTGACATAAAACTTTATTGGACCAGATAAATAGTCAAAACACTGTAACCAAATATATAATGAATATATTTCCAATTTACTCCGACGACAAATCAAAAGGATTTAATAGCATTTTATCTATACAAGGGGACCCATATGTAAGTATTTAACATTGCTGTGAATGTTAATGCTGAACGAAGCTTACACCTGATATTTGGTCCAAATATAATAATGAATTATAATATTGATGGGGATTTTGAAAATGTTTTTTTCGGCAGTGATAGGTATAATTTTTTTAATTAATTTTCTCAAAATGAATATATAGTGCATTTGAACTTTTTGTTTAATAATCCCTATATTTTCAATTCCCAGATGATATATCGAGTTAAAACGACACCGCCGATAAAACGTTGAGAGCAGCATTTCAGAGAAAAAAAATTTGTAAGCAATCTAGCCGCGAGAAAATTAAAAGGAGACCAAGTCAAGAAGAAGCAGATTCGGAAGAAAACAGAGATGTAAATACATATATATATATATATATATATATATATATATATATATATATATGTCAGAGGCATGATTCAAGCCCAGTAAAAATTTTCACTTTTTGTGAGTGAAATTAATTTATTTTAATTTGATATACCTGATTAAACTGATATCTGGATATATCTACCAATTTTTCTGCACCAAATATCAAGTTTAATGTTAAACACATTGTTTGAGTACATACAGTTACTATAAGCATGTTTCAGGCCCCTGTGCCTAAAATATATGTTTTGTATTAGAAAAATTTTATTGCCATATTTTCAAAAAAAAATCCCATTTCGTTCTATTGCTTTCATATTATGACGGTTTTAAAACAATAAAAAGTAAAATTTAAAGTAAGAAATTTAAACTAAGATTTTTGACACTAATAAAATAATACAACAGCAAGATTTTATGTACATATATGTAAGTACATACATATATTACAATGTTGTAAAACCGTAGTAAAATAAAATTCACACAGCGAACATTGTTTTATATAATTTGTTGAAGACAATCATTAATTTATATTTTATTGGGTTAATTTACTATTTTATTAAAATGTTGGCAGAAACAAATTTACAAGTACATAAAAAAAAAACAAAAATGTTAAAATAATAACACATCTCTTTCTAGATTTGAACCCGCGTTCTCGATGAATTAAAAACTCTTTTAAGCCTCATTACATAAAATGAAGACAGCTTAACTCGATACACCACATCACAACACATGAATTTTGTTGAGTTTTCTATTACTTAAACTTTACAATATTTGTTAAGTAACAAAAAGTTATTAAGGAAGACACGTGTTTAAAGTGCACATATTCATTTTTAAATACATACATTGGTATATGGTTGTGTGTATTTTTATTATTATATTTTTTATGGCTATTTTTATATGCATCATATTTTTGTATTTGTGAGGAACTAAACTGTTGTCAACTTTTTTAAAAAATATCGCCAGATTAAAATCAAAATAAATAACTTAAAACAAAAGAAAAAAAATGTAATCCTAAAAAACAAAACAGAAAGGTGAATTTCATATTATTTAAATAAGTTAGAATTTTATTATTAAATACGGTGTAAATTATGACTGAAAACAAATCAGTAATACATTTAATTACAAACTTTAATTAAAAAAAGTATACAGTTAGAATAATTAAAGCCTTTATAAATATTAACAAAACAACTTTTTATACGAGTACTTTAATATTGTTAGTAATAATTGCATTTGACACAGACTCCAAATTTTTCAAGACAATCAGCTTTTTTGTTTTTTATTTTTGTAGTATAAAATAGATTGTTGACTTGCAGCGAATATACGGTGCCTTTTTTAAAATAAGAGGGTGTACATAAGAATTTAACCATTTATACATATGAGGTATGATTTAAAAATAACCGTTATTTTCAATTTTTTCAAAAAGTATTTATTTATTCATCAATAACTATCTTGTCCTCTTCAAAGTAATCCCCCTCAGACATAATACACTTATGTCAGCGTTTTTTCCAATCCTCGAAACACTTCTGAAACGCGATTTTTGTATCGCCAACAGCTCCTGTTTCGATTATTCTTTTATCTCCTCAATCGTAGCAAAACCCTTTCCTTTCATCGGTGTCTTCAGTTTTGGGAAGAGGAAAAAGTCAGCGACGGCAAAGTCCGATGAATATGGTGGTTGAGGCATGACAACGATTTTGTTTTTGGCCAAAAAGTCATGCACAAGCATCGATGCGTGAGTTGGTTCGTTATCATGGTGCAAACTCCATCGTAATTGACATCTTCTCGGCCTTACTTACGACTAACTTTTTATCTGTTAAAAACAAACTGACAATCCAAAATGGCTGATATTACCAACATACATACATGTATAACAAACATGTGTACCAACGTAACAGAAAAAAAAATGCGAATATCGAACATATGTACGTAACTCAGGAAATTTTAAAATAACAGTTATTTTTTTATCATACCTCGTACTTAAAAATTGTGATTGTTATTTTAAAAATAATTCAGAGTTAAATTAATAAAAACCTTTTAAAAATAAATAAAAATACGCAAAAAAGACTAAAAGAATACTCTTAAAAAAATGCATAAAATATAAAGTATTTGCATAGTTTCGATTTCTAATGTGGACTTAAGCGTTTTTATTATTCTGTTATGTATAACTACAATTCATTTCTTTCATATATATTTCAATTGGTTTGATTAAATCCAAACTTATAGGATAATATTATATACATACTTTTCAGTTAACTGCTTTATTTTATATTTTGAAAATGGTAATAGTGTTTCTTAAATAGCAAAATCAAATAATTTTTTTTAAATAAACACTAGCTGAACCCGGTGTGCTTCGCTACCCCCTCGATGTAAATAAAACTAAAAGTATTTATATATTTTGCAGGCAGTTGTGGGAGAAAGAGAATTAGACTACCGCACTATTTTAATTAAAATGTATTTTAAATTTGAGGTAAAGCCGTTAATAAACCTAGTGGAGAAGTAGGTAGATAAAAAGTCTATAAAACTAGGTAAATACATATGGGCAATTTCAAAAATTTTCGACATTTTGATATTTTTTTTTTCGAAATTTTTTTTTTGGATGACACGAATGACGCTTTGGTCACGTGAAGGGTGATGTTTTAGCATACCAAAACAGTTCGCGTTAATCATTTATTGCAAACGGCGCGAAAGTTATGGAGGTTTTAAGTTAAAATCTCTTTAAAAAAATTTAAAGTTAAATTTATTGATTTATTTTAATAAATGTTGTTTGGATGCATGAAACTCATTTCAAATTCATCAGTGCAGTCAAAATTTATCAATGCACTGATAAAATACATAAAAAAATATCAATTATAATTAAATTTTCTTAACATTAAAAAACGCGAATTTTTGCAAAAATGTGAATGTTTCACCGATTGTTATAATATGTGTTTATATAACGCATAACTAATTTACAGAAAAACAATGTTTTGACTTGCAAATTTAAAAAATAAAAAAAATTATATAAGAATTATTTTTGAGGTTAGGATTTTTTTTTTATCTGTAAAATTTAAAATCATGAAAATTTTTTAATGCCTATTCGGTTTTATTATCAAGCTTAAAAAAACCTTTCATTTGCTGTTAATCGCGGCGGAATCTATACATAACTGCAGATGTCACAAAGCAAAATGTATTTGAAGAAAAACGACACTGTACCCTCTAAATATGGACCGAATTCAACCGTATTTATATATGATCTTTAGTTCACCCCGCACTTCATTTGCAATACTTTACATTGATTTTAAACCACGGAAGTCCATCACCAAGAAGTCCATCTTCACGAAACCGCTTCCTGGCATTTCCAGCCTATTCCACCAAGAAAACGAATGATCAGGAGTACAGCGCCATCTTCTGGGAAGATAACAACTAACCTACCTAAAAAAGATGCTCACCACTCACATTCAACATCCACATGGGGCAATTGCTGTTGATCATGTGAAGGTGAAGGTATAACACTGGCCTTTTCGTGATCAAATTGACAGCAATTTGTCCCATTGACATAAGGCGCTTAACATCTATGTATATCTATGTATCCTATGTATATCTATGTATTCAACATTCCAATACAATGCACTGCATTTAGTAGGGGTTTACTCCTGAGTATTGGTCTTAAAAATAAAAAAAAAAAAAAAAAATTAAAAAAACGCGAAACAAAATCATGAAATTTCGCAAAATTTTTATTTTCTTTATAAAATTTTTGCGTTTTAAAATATTTTAACGCCTTCTTGACGTTGAGGTGCCATTTACTAAGAAGTTTAGATCACGCAATACATAAACCAGTTTTAAAAAAGATTACAAATGTCAGACGCGAAAAACTGTCATTTTTGACAAATTTACGCCAATTCTATAAAAGTTTGAGGTCATCGTTCTCAGAAACTAGCAGCCTGACATCGACGTGATATGGCGCAAATTTTAGCAAATTATACCATCTTTTAAATACTGTTGACGACATGCAATTTTCTTGAACGGCGCAAAAACGCTATAGAAAAAACTGCGAAAATTAAAAAATCGGAAAATTTTGGTTTCAAAAGTGAACCGCTATACAACTTTTTTCCAAATAGTAGTATGGGCATAACTTTTGTAGTGTAAATATCTACTAAGTCTAGTGACTTTACTTTATATCAGTGGGCATCGGAAGTTTAAAACTAAAAGTAGGAAAGTGATGAAATATGAAAAAACTCTTGTAAATTTCAAGCCTGTTTTTGAGTTTTTCAATATTTGAGTGCCCATAACTTTTAGAGATAAAGAACTGATGGTCTGAAATTTTTAATTTCCCAGTTTTCTAGTGTGGCCTACCATTCCCTTTTGACCGTTTTGGTCAATTCGAAAAACTGGATAAATAATAAGCATCTGAACTCAGTTTCAACAAATGTTGAAAATTTTTGAAATTGCCCATATAACATATAATATAGAATATTTTGTATAGCAAATATTGATAGTGATATAAGTAAGTATTTGAATTAAAAAAAAAAACTGGGAGGTGAAGTTTGCGTGGTTCATAGTTATATGGCTACGTTAATAGTATTAAGAGCAATGTACTAGCAAATAAGGAAATCCGTTGGAAGGAACAAATTTGTACAGAGAACAAAAAGCTTAAAACTTTCAAACAAAAGGGGTGTGTCGGAAGAAATGTGTATTTATGTCTCGCCTGGAGTATAATGTGTATACAATTTAAAGTATATCTTTTAAAAACTATATCGGAGCAATTACATAATTTTAAGAAAGTGGGCGTAAAAGTGGGCGTGGTTAAAAAAAAGTACCCTATTAATCATACCAGAGTCCCAGTTAAACGCTGTGAATATTTTAGGTCCAGAGGTTTGGTCTCAAATAAGGTACAAACAAATAAACAAACACACATTCCATTTTATATATATAGATTAAGACATACATTTTAAATGATAATATGAAGGAGTGTTATAGCTTATAAAAGAGTTTTATGGATTTAAAGTCTATTTGGTAACGTTAAGTCGACTAAACTCGCTGTTTAAAATAGAATACCGTTAATTAATTTGTATAGCAGTATCGTAAAGAATTCTTTAAAATCTAGGAATACTCCTGTTTTATAACTAAGCCTGTTTATAGAAGATTAAAAGTTTGATTCTTAAAAAAAGATATTGATTCGATTAAAGAAGAAATATACTATTCTGATAACTTTGAAAAAGTCTTAACATTTCTAATGGCGTTTTCTTTTCTGGAAAAAAATGTTGTTTTTAAATAGTGGAAAATTAATGCATTAAATAAAACGAATTTAGTGATAGTGAAAATTAAATGCATTAAATAAAACAAATTTAGTGGTAGTGGAACTTTAGTGCATTAAAAAAAACAAATTTAGTGGTAGTGGAAATTTATTGCATTAAAAAGCGATAGTGGAACTGAGGTAGCGGAACTAAATTTCCATTCCACTATAGTGCCAATGGAGTTATATTCCATTGCCACTAATTATTCAGAATTAGTGCAATAAATTACCACTACAACTAAAATCGTTTTATTTAATGCACTAAATTTCCATTGCCACTAAAATTTTTATATTTAATGCAATAAATTTCCATTACCACTAAAATCATTTTATTTAATGCACTAAATTTCCATTACCACTAAATTTATTTTATTCAATGCTCTAAATTTCCACTACCACTAAATTCGTTTTATTTAATGCATTAAATTTCCACTACCGCTAAATATAAGAGGCGCTAATGCACTATTTTTACCATTACCACTAAATTTAGTGGAAAATTAAATCTAATGCAATAAACCCAAGTCTGATATAATATTATGCCAAATAAAAAAAAAATTATGAAAATGACAGCTGCATCTCAGTGCATTATCTTCACCCTGTGATTTTTTAAGGGAGAGAAAAGATGCATTTTTTCACTTAATGATGACAATTTTTTTAAAAACGAACACGTAACCCCTTTTTGTTACATTGTTTTTAAAAGAACTCAAAATTTCAAAATGCAACCAAAATTAAATCTTTTTTTTTTAGAAAAGAAAACTTCATAAATATGTATAATATTTAATAATCTTAAAATTCTAATATAAATTTAAATACAAAAGTATTACAGGTAACCCTCCTACAACGCGGTTAATTGGTTCCTGAAAAACTCCGCGTTGTAGGAAAATCGCGTTGTAGGAAACTTTTTTTTTCCTCCATTTTTCCTTTTCTTATACAATATCACGCAAGTAACATGTTAAAGTTTTCTCAGCCGAATTAATTATATTAGACCTTTCATCGAATAAAAAAAATTTATTTTTTCAAAGATATTTTTCTATTTGTCTATTTCAACATAATAATATAAATTAATTCATTTAATTAACCAGCAAAAAGCAATTCATTTATTTAAATAACATAAAACTAAGGAAAATACAATCTGGGAAAAATAGACACGGATTTTCAAATCTACATATTTCAGAGGATTTTAGTTCTCAACCTTCTATAAATCCGCTTCCTCGTCCTCGCTTATTATAGTTTGCTTCAAACGTTTTGCTCTTGGTCGTCCTATTTCAAAATCCGAGCTTGACCCACTATCACATTGATCCGGTTCAGCTATTATTGCTGGTCTTAAAAAATCTTTTATTGATGTCTGCTTGAGAGGCGTGCACTGGAGAGGGATCTCGGCATCTTGACTCCCAATACCATCTCGGGAGTCATGTTAGGAAACCTTGCTGCATGGAGAAGGATCGCCTTTTTTGCGAGGGGGATCCTTCGTCGGAAGGAGAGAGACCTTGCAAGGTCGGTGGCACCGTAGGGTCCAACTGGACCGGAATATAAGGCTCCATCCTGAAGTAATGTCATAAATTGACGGTCCCAGGATGGAGCCGGGTGATATAGAGAGGGGTTTTAGCCGGTAGGCACGCAATAACTGCGTGGAGTCCGGCACGACGGGTGGCAAAAACCACCTAAGTGCGTAAATGCATTTCCCCTCTCTCCAAAAAAAAAAAAAAAAAAAAAAAAAATTGATGTCTGCTTTGTCCTACTTCGTAAATCTTTATAGATTTCCTGGTAGGCAGATAAATCATGTTCAAGATTTCTTTTGAACATTTCTGCTCTACTATTTAGAGGATCGTTTTCCAAAACATACTCTTCCAACTCCTTCGCCAGATTTAAAAGTTTCTCCACACTTTTTAGCGAAAAGTTTCTGATTTCGGTGTCAGAGAGGTCGTCAGAGCTTTCTTTAATCGATAATGCTTCACTTGTCATTGCTGCTAAATCTACTTCATTTAATTCGTCGTCCACAACTAATTCTCGAATATCAGCCACATTTATTTCGTCAAATCCATCGCCTTTTATTACGTTTGCCAGTCTCACTACGTTTTCATATTCATCCTCAACGAGATTAACAACAGTTTCCTGTACTACAACCTCTGGCAAAAGTGCTTTCCAGCAAGCTCTCAGTGTTGATTGACGAATGTCTTTGAGTGATTTGCCGACGATTTTACAGCAATCTAAAATTGAGAACTGTTTCCAGACTTCTTTGACCGTTATATTCAATGATTCTATCTTCTCTAATATTAATTCAAATGATTTGCGTATGTAGTATGCTTTAAAGGTTGATATTATTCCTTGATCTAAAGGTTGTAATATTGATGTAGTATCGGGCGGTAAAAACTCAACTTGAATATTTGGATGGCTTAAATCAGTTGCATGAGATGGTGCATTATCTAAAAGTAGCAAAACTTTAAATGCCAAGTTCTTTTTTTTTAGATAGTTTTCTACATCGGGAACAAAGCAATGATAGAACCAATCATTAAATAGTTTGGCAGTCATCCATGCTTTTTTGTTCGCTCTCCAATACACTGGAAGATTGTTTTTATTGTTTCCTTTCATGCAACGTGGATTTAATGACTTGTTAATAAACATTGGTTTTGTTATAAAATCACCAGATGCATTACTGCAAAGTAACAATGTTATACGGTCCTTAGAAACCTTAAAGCCAGGAGCTCTTCTTTCGTCCCTCGAAATAAAAGTTCTTGATGGCATTTTTTTCCACCACAAACCTGTCTCATCAGCGTTAAATATTTGATCTGGCAAATAACCATGTTCTTCAATAATTTTTATGAACTTTTCAGGATATTTATTCGCCGCATCAGCATCTGCGGATGCTGTTTCACCCTGAATTTTCAAATTGTGTAGAGCATGTCGTTTTTTGAACTTTTCAAACCAACCTTTGCTAGCCACGAATTGGTGGTTATCTTCGTCGGTTGTTGATTGTCCTGTTTCCTTTAAATAATTGAATATTTTTAATGCTTTCTGTTTAATTATATTCCCATCAAGAGGCAACCGCTTTTGCGTCATATCTTCTATCCATACCGTTAGCGATTGTTCCATTTTTTCTATTATCTTCGCCCTTGGCCGAGAAGTGATTTTTGCGAGGACCGATGATCCAGATGATACCGAATTTCTAATTTTATCTTCGTTTTTTTTTATGGTTCTTATCGTGGACTCGTTTAATTTAAAATGTCTAGCAACATCAGCTATTCTCTCTTGATTTTGAATCCGATTCAAAATTTGAATTTTGGTTTCAATCGTGATAAACTTTCGTTTTAATGATGCGTTTTTCTTTCCTTTTGGCATTTTAATGGCCTTAATTACAAATTAATTGAGTTAAGTTATAAAAAAAGTTTAACAGAAACTCACCGATTATAAAATCTATTTATCTTGATTTTTACAAAATTATTATTATACGAAAAATGGTTTCACAAACGTTTTAAAATTTGTTTCAACTCCTCTTCACGACTTACTGTGAATGACTAAACCAAATCAAATTTCCAAAAACATTCTCAAGAGTTAATTTTCGGGGAAACCCCTTGTTTTATCTAAAAACGTGTGCGTAAATGTTTGAAAAAATTGCGGTTTGCAAAATTCCATAGTGCATACAAACATTCAAACACTTTTAGTATGTACATATGTATAATACAAACATATTATTATTTCTTTATGAGACTAGGAATAATAGATGTACATACACATATACACAAGTAATTTTTGATAATTGTGTGTTTATAGAATAGTTTATAGAATATGTATGTATTTAAAAAATGCTTAAAAATCGCGTTGTAGGAA
Source organism: Metopia argyrocephala (assembly GCA_963576795.1). Lineage (NCBI taxonomy): Eukaryota > Metazoa > Arthropoda > Insecta > Diptera > Sarcophagidae > Metopia > Metopia argyrocephala. Next base: position 84,124,134 of record OY756210.1, on the reverse strand, counting down.
TCGCGTTATAGGAAACATTCCGCAATTCGCAAACCGCGTTGTAGCGAAATCGCGCTATAGAAGTACCGCGTTATAGGAGGGTTACCTGTATTTTAATAGATTACATAAAAATTTTAAGCATAATAAATTTATTTAATACTAAAAACGTTTTATTTAACTACAAAATAACCAAATGACATAAACTATTAAATATGATGTCAAAACAATTTCACAGTTTGACTGTGAGCAGTATATAACTTCACCTTTGTGCAGTTGAAACTCTTAGTTCATTTAAATTTTTTGACTGAAAATGCTGGTAATTAAATTAAAAATACTACTAATATTGTTGTACTTTAATAATATAACAATAACGGAAAATTTAGTGCTTTTTAAATAAGCGCTTTTTCTCGACTTTGCTGCTTTTTGAAATTCGAAAGTTGATTTCTGCTTAAAACAGGTTTTAAAATGGCGTTAAAAATATACCAACAACAATACACCCATCTAAATGTCAACTTTGCGCTTTTAGTAAGATTTTGAAAATCACTGCATCACTCAAAAAAAGGTGTCCTCAGTTTTTGGCTAACAGCCAACTCCAACTTAAAGATACTGCTTAAATATATTTGGAAATAATGTAGTGAAGACTCTACTGAACAAATTTTAAACTATTTTTTGGGCAAAAAAAATATTTTTTTCTTGCACTATTTTGCAAAAATGTACCAAAAAATATTTGCTTTTTCTGCTTTTTTCAGCATAACTTACAATTTTTCACTAACAATATATGACAATACTGTAGCCCGTGTAAATCTGAACAACTTTCGTGAGCATTCCAATACAATCTGAATGTGTCTAGGCATCCAAAATAGCTTACAAAGACCAGTTTGTACCCTAAAAATATTATTTTTACTATTTTTTGAAAATTAAAAAAAATAAAAATATTAATATACTTTTGGTATTACAATCGAACCTATACTGTGGATTCCGTGCATTTTTTTTCACTGTTACAGTGTGTAATATAACAATATAAATTTAGTGCTTTTTTAAGTAAGCGCTTTTTCTCAACTTTGCTGCTTTTTGAAATTCGAAAGTTGATTTCTGTTTAAAACAGGTTTTAAAAATAGCGCTAAAAATATAAAAACAACAATATACCCATTTAAATGTAATCATGGATGTATGCTCATATGCATATACTTATACTCAATCTTATATGAGTTGATCTTTATATAAATTTTTTCTACCAAAGAAATTGCATAAAGCTTATGTGAGAAAGAAGGCAATAATTTTCTATATTTGGTAGTAGCGTATTTGTCTAAGATGTGATTGCTGTTGTGTGAAGAACTTACTTTTTTCGAAGTTGCCGGGTTCAAATCTCGAAAAGGAAGTAATTTTTTTTTTATTTATTTTTTATATATTTTATTATTTATATTGCTTTTATAATTTATTTTTTCCTTCCAATTTTTTGTTATTAAATAACATATGCACATTGTTACACATACATAGTTGTATGAAAATTTACAATTCTGTTTCAATGGTTTTGTATTGTAAGGTACTGCAGAAAAATATTTTTTGTATCGCATAAAAAACTGTGTTTCATTAAAAAACTTACGGATTTATTAATCCGCCGCTATAAAATTAATAATTAAAATTCTATAATACAATTCGCTACATTCAGAATAGCCTGAAATTGAATTGATATTTTTAATAGGGCTTGAAGTACAACAACTAAAGAAAAACATTATAAAAATTATTTGTTGTTGCAAAAACCCTTGCAAATTTATTGTTATACTTATATACTACATCCATACATACTTTATTATACAAGTTTTAATTAATTAATAAAATTCGAAAAACCAGTAACATTTTAGAAAATGTATTGTCCGGAAATTTTTCTGCAGTGCCTTACAATACAAAACCACTGAAACAGAATCGTAAATTTTCATACAACTATGTATGTGTAACATATGTGCATATGTTATTTAATAACAAAAAATTGGAAGGAAAAAATAAATTATTAAAGCCATATAAATAATAAAATATATAAAAAAATATAAAAAAAAAAATAAAAAATAATTTCCTTTCCAAGATTTGAACCCGGCAACTTCGAAAAAAGTAAGTTCTTCACACAACAGCATTCACATCTTAGACAAATACGCCACTACCAAACATAAAAAATTATTGCCTTCTTTCTCACATAAGCTTTATGCAATTTCTTTAGTAGAAAAAATTTATAAAAAAATCAACTCATATAAGATATGAGTATAAGTATATGTGTAGGAGCATACATTCATGATTACATTTAAATGGGTGTATTGTTGTTTTTATATTTTTAGCGCTATTTTTAAAACCTGTTTTAAACAGAAATCAACTTTCGAATTTCAAAAAGCAGCAAAGTTGAGAAAAAGCGCTTACTTAAAAAAGCACTAAATTTATATTGTTATATTACACACTATAACAGTGAAAAAAATGCACGGAATCCACAGTATAGGTTCGATTGTAATACCAAAAGTATATTAATATTTTTATTTTTTTAATTTTCAAAAAATAGTGAAAATAATTTTTTTAGGGTACAAACTGGTCTTTGTAAGCTATTTTGGATGCCTAGACACATTCAGATTGTATTGGAATGCTCACGAAAGTTGTTCAGATTTATACGGGCTACAGTATTGTCATATATTATTAGTGAAAAATTGTAAGTTATGCTGAAAAAAGCAGAAAAAGCAAATATTTTTTGGTACATTTTTGCAAATAGTGCAAGAAAAAAATATTTTTTTTGCCCAAAAAATAGTTTAAAATTTGTTCAGTAGAGTCTTCACTACATTATTTCCAAATATATTTAAGCAGTATCTTTAAGTTGGAGTTGGCTGTTAGCCAAAAACTGAGGACACCTTTTTTTGAGTGATGCAGTGATTTTCAAAATCTTACTAAAAGCGCAAAGTTGACATCGCTGGTTTTTAATATTGTTTAGTTGCGTCTGTTTTTTTTTATTCTTTGAACAAAGTCGTCTGTTTTGCTAGAATATATCGCACACCCAGTTCAAAAGTGACTAAACTCAAAATTTGTTATTATATACATGCATACATATATGTACATATACTTATTCTATTTATTTTATTTTTTTTGCTATCACTGAACTGGGTGTGCGATATACATACATATCGTCCATGAAATTAAAGAACCTTGTAACTGACAAAACCTTAAATGTGCACCAGAGCCAAAAAACCTGTATGAAAGTAGAACAAAGACACTGGTATTTTTCAAAACGCAGACGGCGTACGTGAATTTATTTCCATCGTAGAAATCTGGGACCGGGAGCAATCGACGCGTATTTTTTTCTCTGATAAAAATTAAGCAAAAAACGTATTTTCGATTTTTTGTCAGTTACAGCGTTCTTTAATTCTTGCGACAATATGTATTCTAATATTTAGAGAATACAAGTAACAAAACAAATATCCGTGGTTTTGTTGGGCAAATTGTATAAACTTTTTGTTGTAAAATTAAAAACATATGGATCTGCACCGAATTTACAGTGCCTTTTTTTAAAAATTACATATGAACCTTTACTTTAAAATAATAAAAGAATTTAAAATCGAGATAAAATATAAAGTATTTCGTATTTCTTCAGAATAGCATTCTAATTTGGAGTTTTCTATATACATACATAGCATTATGGCTACAATACATCAGGCAATTTGCGTGTCTTAAAAATAAATTTTATAGGTATAAAGTATAAAATTTTTTTAATCAAAAGTTTAAGTCTGTACTTTAATTACATGTTACTCATAAAATAGCTTCAAAAAAATATACACATACATATGTAAGTTTAGGGTTCTGATTATATATGTATATGCTGTATATGGAGCAATCCAGCAGCAATTCTTAAAAATTGTAATAACATCAATTTTTATACACCTTTTCTTCTTTATAGTCTCTATTTATAATAATGAATATATTTATAAAATTTTGTTATTACTCTTAGTTAAAAAAATACTAAAATACGGCGTATTTTATGAAAAAATTTAACCTAAATTATCATAGGAGAATACAAAACCGATATTTAAATCACAGTATATGGGAAATAGATTAGAGGAATTATATTTGCATGTTATTATCACCACTCTTTTTGAACTAAAGATTTTTAAATTCGTAGATGGAGTCGAAAACTAGTTCAGTTCTGCTAATGCTGTACATATTCCTTAACAGATGTTACTTCTCACCAGTATTAGGTTATTAAGGCTATTAAAAATTATATAAATTGTACAATAAATACAAAATGATACAGATTACACATGTTGTTTATAAAGGGATAATATAATGGGGATATCAATATAAGTATTTTTTACTTCAACAAAAAAAAAAGCAATACATTTCGCCTTGCAGTACCACACGTGATCGTATTGTTTCTGTAATATTTATTGATTAAAATGTACTTATACGTACATACATATATGTATTTTGGATTAAAAATATTAGAAGTGCATGTAAAAAAACCGTCGTAGCAACACGTATGTATGTATGTATAATTGTGGGTAAAAAATGCTGTATATTTTTTACACATTTCTCAGTAAAAAATAAAAAGAAACCATTATAATTTATAAAATACATACATATACATTAGTGTGTCCCAAAAAAAAATTTTTTTTGGGGATCAAGCTTATTTTGGACCACTATGAGGCAAAGTATTTTTGAGAATTTTTTCAGATTTTTCGGAAGTGGTTTAGAGATCGCGCAAATTGATTTTTGATCAAAAATCGAGCTTTTTGAGCTCTATTTAATTTTTGGTTATGAATTCGTAAAAAATCGATATTTTCTCGACTTCTGAGTCAATATTGTCAAAGAAAATATTCCGATCTTTAATTTTATGTGCATAAATAATAAGTTTCGGCAATGATTTTGCATATTTTGATACATTATATAAGAGTTTTTCCTAAATTTTCAACAAATATCGAAAACAATGGTTTATAACTTTTAAAATTTGTATAAAGACTAAAAAAATTTAAGATGTAGTTTAAAAGATTATTAAGTTTTAAATAAGTTAGCAGGGAAAAAAATAAATTCTCTTTTACCGTTCTCGCGTTGTACCCTTTTAAAGCTTTGTACCCACTGTATGAAATTTTTAATACTATAAAGTGTGAACTAGGTTATACAACAATTATATAAACAATAAAAAAATTTGATTTGTTATAAAGCATTTATTGGGATTCTTGTGATGCTGCTCTATGCCCTGCAGTAAATTCTGAAAGTCTGTTTCAGAAGGCATCAATTTCTGAATTTTGAACGAAAGGTTGTAGCTGCTTTTGAAAAATACATAATTTTAGAGAGTATATAATTTTGATCATCCAGCGAGCTAGGTTAATAGCTCCAGGAGATTTTATTGTTGGATGGTGCTCAGGTCTATCACCCAAAAAAATAAGGCTCAGTTGTGCATTTCTTTATAATCTTCCCTAAGTTGCATATTCTCCAGCTGCCCTTTTACAAAAATTATTAGATCTTTTCGTATCAATAATAATTAATTGGGATAATTTTTCAAACAATTTCGTGGTTCGTACAATCCCAAAAATTGTTTTTGGCCCCCCTTTGCTGAAGAGTGACGAAAATTTTAATTTTTGGGGATGTAATTTGATCCTCAATATTAAGAGCCCTAAACGCTGATCCAGCAATTAGTTCTAACATATAGTGGCGACATGCCAAAGATATGACGTCTTTTTTTAATTTTTGGAGAAGTAAAACGCATGCCCCGATCCGCCGTTTTGTATTGGAGCTTGTCGTGTCCGCACACATAAATTGAACATTTTCAGTTAGATTGCAGCATAAAACATTTTACCTCAAGTCGTAAAATTTATCTCAAGCACTAACAAAAAACCGCTATTTTACTGTCCTGCACTTACATATCTGTTTTTTAAGACATTGCAGGAAGCAAAACACAGAGTTCAATCATTGCAAGTTGTAAATGATGTCGCAGAACGTGGTAAGGCCTTGGCTAGTAGTTATTTTAATATCACAACTCCTGAAACAGACTTTCAGTATTTACCGCAGGGAATAGATCAGCATTGAAGAACCCCAATAAATGATTTATAAAAAATCAAATTTTTTTGTTGTTGTTTATAAAATTGTTGTATATTTAATTCCGATGCCAACCTAGTTCACACAGTATTAAAAATGGGTATAAAGCTTTAAAAGAGTACAACTCGAAAACAGTAAAAGAAAATTTATTTTTTTTCTGCTAACTTATTTAAAACTTAATAATCTTTTAAACTGCATCATTAGTTTTTTTAGTCTTTATACAAATTTTAAAAGTTATAAACCATTGTTTTCGATATTTGTTGAAAATTTATGAAAAACTGTTATATAATGTATCAAAATATGCAAAATCATTGCCGAAACTTATTATTTATGCACATAAGATTAAAGATCGGAATATTTTCTTTGACAATATTGACTCAGAAGTCGAGAAAATATCGATTTTTTACGAATTCATAACCAAAAATTAAATAGAGCTCCAAAAGCTCGATTTTTGATCAAAAATCAATTTGCGCGACCTCTAAACCACTTCCGAAAAATCTGAAAAAATTCTCAAAAATACTTTTCCTCATGAGTATCCAAATTAAGAATGATCTTCCGACGAATTCCAATTTTTAATTTTATTTGGGACACCCTAATATACATACATTTTAAATTGTTAACATAATTATTTTACATATAATTGTTTAATATATGTATGCATAGTAATACATTTTGGTTATTAAAAATTTCAGAACAAATTTTAAATACTTTCTCTAAGCTTTATTATATACTTATAGATACATATTTCCATTTGCATATCTTGATATTAAATGCAAACGGACGTTACTACACAAAATTTCGATGTTGAGTTTTTTATTAATTATGGTTTGTTTGATCAAAATACAAGTTTGTGCAAAATTGCAGATTCCTACGATCAAAAATGGCAATTTTATTAACGAAATTCAGACGGACGTAACTACAAGTGTGTGTATTTCTCAATGCAAGAAGACATAACTACATACATAAGTATTTATATTAAAACCTTACATACACACTAACTTGTTGTATATAGGGATGTCTATCCTTATATCTCGATCCTAAAAATTATATGATTTTCAGGATTTGCGAAATGTTTGATTTTAAGGTTTTTTGCTTCTCCTGTAAAAAACAGAAAGTGTAGTTACGTCCGTTTGCATATAATATGACGATATGTAAACCTTTCCACTACACATATTATTATGTATATGCTTCTCCTATAACTTAAAAATACACACAACACTAAAAAAACTTCCATGAAGTAAATTTATGCATGTGTTCATACATACAACAAGTACAAATATATGTGTACTTATTTTTAGAATTTTTTTTTTAATTTTAGTTTTGAAAAATAATAAAAATGGCGTCTTTTATTTAAAAAAAATTTTTACCATCAACATAGAGCTTTTATTCTTATTAAACACATATTTCTTTACTGCGGCAATGGTTTAGTGGTAAGCAATTGAAATGCGAAGAATTTGACTCGGGTTCAAATCACGAGATTTGTATTTTTGTTTTTCTTTTTAAAAAACAATTTTATTTTTATTTCTAAAAATTTTTTTTGGGATTTGTTTACTTTTATCACTCAAAACATTGAAAAAAAATAATAGTATATTTAAGCGGTAGGTTAACTATTCCCATCAATTTTTTTCGCCACTAACGCCCATATATTTTTTAAAAGTCCGGCAACACTGAAACTTGAAATTTTTCATTTAAACCTAAATATTTACCTTAAAGAGATATATATAGTTACGAGGGCATGTGGAAATGACTTTCTATGAATGGTGAAATCATTTTACCATCAAATTGGAATTTCTTCAAAAAATGGGCTCAAATTAACGCGGCCTCAAATAATGCCTTTGACATCATATTTATTTGGGTCATGTTCTCAAAGTATGCAAATGTACCCAAAATATGTATTTTATCGAAAAACTGTTCTTAAATAATGCCTCGGACATATATATATATATATATATATATATATATATATACAGTGTCGGACAAAACCTATTGAACTAAACAGAAATTTTTGTTAAGCCTTTCAAATATGTCAAATTAAATAGGATAATCATGACATTTATAAAGAATTTCAAAATATGTGCTTTATTGTAAAAAACTAAATAACATTTGTACATTTTATTCAAAGTTTAAAAATATTTATAAAAAGAAAAACAAAAACTGTAAAAAATTCTTGTCGCGTGAATTTATTAAACTAAATGTGGGAATTAATATTTTGTGGAATATCCCTTGTTTTTAAGGACCGCAGCAATGGAAGCAATAAGGTTATCTATTGTCGTTTTTTCAATACCAAACCAAGCAGCCTTCAGAGCACTAAATAATTTGTTTTTATCTCCTCCTACACCTTCTATGTTGATTCTTCTGTTCACAATTTCCCAAAGGTTCTCTATTGGATTGAGGTCTGGGGATTGCGCTGGCCACTTCATTACATGAATTCCTTTATTTTCAATCCAATCTTTTACATACCTTGAGGTATGTTTTGGATCATTGTCCTGTTAAAATTGCCAAAGATGTGGCATATTCCACTCTGCATGAGGAAGCATCACTCTTTTTAGGATCCCTTGGTACATGAATCTGTCCATAATTCCATCGATTTTGTGTAAGTGTCCTAAACCGTTTCCGGAAAAGCAACCCCCAGACCATCACATTGCCACCTTCGTGTTTTAGAGGACCTTGACAATACTTAGGATCAAATCGCTTATATTTCGGTCTGCGTACTCTCTTCATGCCTTCAGAGTTTTTTAAGTTAAATTTTGATTCATCGGAAAATAAAACTGTATTCCATTTCTGTATGGACCAGTCAATGTTATTCTTAGCAAATTGATTTCGAGCTTTACGGGTTTTCTCCGAAATAAATGGTTTTTTTTGCAGCTCGGTATGTATATATGTATATATATATGGTATATATACATACATATACATACATATGTATATATATACAGTTACGAGCAGATAAATAGGTTCACATCACATTTTTTGATAAATTCGCCTTCAAATAACTTAAACAGCGGTAATATACAATAAAGCGATATTTATTACATTAAACATAAATAATCACATAAAATGTATTTTATTATAATTAAAAAAAATGAGAAAAATTTATATATTTAATATATTAATTGATGCCTGTCGAGCAAATAAATAGGTTCATTGAAAATAGAATTACATTTCTATACAAAAAAAGTGCAATTCCAAGAAAATTTCTAATATTTTGTTGAAAATCCCTTATTTTGAATCACCGCCGAACATCTCCGGGGCATTGATTCGACAAGTGACTGACAAGTCTCTAATGGAATTGAGTACCAAGCTTCCTTCACTTTTGTCCACAAATCTTCTTTATTTTTAGCCTTGAGTGGTGCAATTTTGTCCTTAACGATTCTCCAAAGATTCTCAATGGGATTTAAATCCGGCGATTGTGAAGGCCACTCCATTAACTTTATATTTTTCTTTTGGAACCATTCTTTTACGATCTTAGAAGTATGCTTGGGGTCATTGTCTTGCTGGAATTCATACTTTAAAGGCATTTCCTACTCGGCATACGGAAGCATTACTTCTTTAAGAATATGCAGATAAAGATGTTTGTCCATATTTTCCTTGATCCAGAATATTGGCCCAACACCGTACCAGGAAAAACAACCCTATATTATTATGTTGCCGCCGCCATGCTTTATTGACTTCGTGGTGTACTTTGGATCATATGCTTTATTTTTTGGACGCCTTACCCATATTCTTCCATCAGGTCCGACCAAGTTTATCTTGGATTCATCAAACCATAGTATGTTTCTCCATTTTTTTATACCTTCCGGGCCGGCCAATTCAGCATGTACTTTTGCAAACTCAATGCGCTTTTTTCTTTGTCTGTTATTAAGCATTGGAACCTTCTGGGCCGATCTTCCGAATAAATTTTTTTCTCTTAAACGACGTCTAATGGTCCACTCTGATACGGGAAGCTTTAACTCATTTTTCAGCTGAACTGCGGACATAAAAGGATTACGAGTTGACAACATCTTAATGCGATCATCGTCTCTTCTCGAGGTTTTTCGCTGTTGACCTCTTTTAAGTTTTTGTTTTGGAGGCTGCAATGCATTTCTTATCATATTCTGCGATCTCCCAAGAATTTCAGCAATTTTCCGTTGGCTATAACTTCGGCTGTGTAGATCCTTTATAATCTTTTTTTCCTCTTCACTACAATCTTTAGAACGTTCCATTTTTTAAATTTTGAGAGGTATTTGCTTTAATAAGCTCTATTAAAAGGCTGAATCTAAAGTTTTCTACAATAATTTTTATAATTTTGGCGTTTAACATTTTAAACTTACAAATTTTTCAAAGTGAAGCTATTTATTTGCTCTTTGATTTTATACGGTAATTTTTTTTTTTTTAATTTTGGGCAATTTTTTACATAATAATTTAATTATTGTGATGCAGAATTAAAAGTGGGTATTTGCTTTAGTAATTAGCGACTTTTCCTTTTTTATTGCTGTAATGTAAACTATAGTCAAACAAAATTGATTTATCATTTTGATGTGAACCTATTTATCTGCTCGTAACTGTATATATATATATATATATATACACTGCCGCTCACTTGAATAGGTTTACTATTTTCATTACATTCAAATTAATTTTTTTCTAAAAGTAATTAAGTTTTTAATTATATTATTTTCTAAAATGGTAAAATATTGGATTATGTGTGTTTATAATAAAAAAATTGTTTCAATAATTAATAACTGAATTTTAGTAATTTTTTCCCCAAAACGAATATGATTTTCAGCACAATTTTTTGGGTCATTTGAATAGGTTCACTATCATTAATTTAAAAAATTAAAGAAAAAAATGATTTTTTTGTAAACCTTTTTTAATTTTTTAAGATATCTTACAATGTTTGATGATTTATTAAGGAGTATATCCTCCTTTATTCGATATAACTTCAAGAATACCATTTGGAAGGGAGCTGTAAAGGTTTTCAATTAATGATAATAAAATTTTTGGACCAAGCTTTTTTAATTCCTCTAATGAAAGCCTATTTGGTTTCGTATTGTCTGCCGGACTCGTAGACTTTGCGAGAAAGCAAGCCCCATACATTTTCTATAATATTCAAGTCAGGGGAATATGGCGGCAACTCCAACTTATTGACATTTTGGCTTTGAATCAACACTTTTACAACCCTGGCATTGGGTATCGGGGCATTATTTTGTTTAAATATCCAAAGAATTGGTCTAAAAATAGTAGAAAAATATGGAAACACCTTTTCAAATACTGTTTTGTAGTTATTCGCGTTCATTTTTGATGTGAGGAATTGAAGCACAAATGTACCATAATATGAAATCGCCCGCCACACCATTACACTTCTCTCAAGAGACGAGACGACTAAGGTAGCGTTCCTCCTTATGTAGGTCGTGGAAATAGTAGCTGTATTCATCCGGACCTTCCAAATTAAAATTTTTTTTCGTCTGAAAAGGCAACACGATACAACTCATTTTTATCGTTCATGTGTTCTCGTGCAAAATGAGACCGTGTCGCTTTACGAGCAGCAATAAGAGATGTTTTTTTTTTAATTTTTAATCTCCTTAAATGTTTAGAACGTCGAATAACACATCTTACAGTGCTTATGATAGCTGTGATACCCAATTTATGTCTAATTTTTGCAGCAGAATCGCTCAAATTTGAGGCAGCTCTTACAATAACTCTTCTGTCCGCTACTGTTGTGGCTTTTTTTGTCAGCCCTTTCATGTTTCTATACTAATCGGACAGATTTCTTAAAAAATTACTTACAACATTTTGGCTGCGACCAATTTTTTGTCGATATTCCTATGGCTTAAGTCAGTTTCATTGAATGCTTTAATTTTACCTTTTCCTTCTTCAGTTAATCGCTTGCTGCGCCCCATTTTACATGTAAAATATAAAAAATTATTGCAGTAACTCACAAATATTTAAAATTTTAATTATACTTACTTTCGATGGTCAAAAGCAAACTAATTTTATTCCTAGTGAACCTAGTCAAGTGACCCAAAATCTACACCTGTTTTCGCAGCATTTTGAAGTAAAATAAAAAAATAACAAATTTTAATTTATTGTACCGTTATTCTTTTCTTCCTAAAATATGATTATTCATAATATCTCTTAATTTAAGTGAAGAAAATATTCTCCTAAAGTTTATATGAAAAAAATTAAAATATATGAGCAAAAATTAATAAACCTATTCAAGTGATCGGCAGTGTATATGGGCAATTTCAAAAATTTTCGACATTTTGATATTTTTCCAATTTTTTTTTTTTTTTTTGATGACACGAATGACGCTTTGGTCACGTGAAGGGTGATATTTTAGCATACCAAAACAGTTCGCGTTAATCATTTATTGCAAACGGCGCGAAAGTTATGGAGGTTTTAAGTTCTAAATTTCTTTAAAAAAAAAATTTTAAGTTAAATTTATTGGTTTATTTTAATAAATGTTGTTTGGATGCATGAAACTCATTTCAAATTCATCAGTGCAGTCCAAATTCATCAATGCACTGATAAAATACATTAAAAAATATCAATTATAACTAAAATTCCTTAACATTAAAAAACCCTAATTTTTGCAAAAATATGAATGTTTCACCGATTGTTATAATATGTGTTTATATAACGCATAACTAATTTACAGAAAAACAATGTTTTGACTTGCAAATTTAAAAAATAAAAAAAATTATATGTATAAGAATTATTTTTGAGGTTAGGATTTTTTTTTTTTTTTTTGATCTGTAAAATTTAAAATCATGAAAATTTTTTAATGCCTATTCGGTTTTATTATCAAGCTTAAAAAAACCTTTTATTTGGTGTCAATCGCGGCGGAATCTATACATAACTGCAGATGTCACAAAGCAAAATTTGTTTAAAGAAAAATGGCGCTGTACCCGCTAAATATGGACCGAATTCTACCGTATTAATATATGATCTTTAGTTCACCCCCGCACTTCATTTCCAATACTTTACATTGATATTAAACCACTGATTAACAAAAAAAACGCGAAACAAAATCATGAAATTTCGCAAAAGTTTTATTTTCTTTATAAAATTTTTGCGTTTCAAAATATTTTAACGCCTTCTTGACGTTGAGGTGCCATTTACTAAGAAGTTTAGATCACGCAATACATAAACCAGTTTTAAATAAGATTGTAAATGTCAGGCGCGAAAAACTGTCATTTTTGACAAATTTACGCCAATTCTATAAAGGTTTGAGGTCATCGTTCTCAGCAACTAGCAGCCTGACATTGACGTGATGTGGCGCAAATTTTGGAAAATTACACCATCTAATAAATACTGTTGACGAAATGCAATTTTCTTGAACGGGGCAAAAACGCTATAGAAAAAACTGCGAAAATTAAAAAATTGGAAAATTTTGATTTCAAAAATGAACCGCTGTACAACTTTTTTCCAAATAGTAGTATTGGCATAACTTTTATAGTGTAAATATCTACAAAGTCTAGTGACTTTATTTTATATCAGTGAGCATCGGAAGTTTAAAACTAAAAGTAGAAAAGGGATGAAATATGAAGAAACTCTTGTAAATTTCAAGCCTTTTTTTGAGTTTTTCGATATTTGAGTGCCCATAAATTTTAAAAATAAAGAACTGATGGTCAAATTTCAGCAAAAATGTAACCAAAATGGAATGAAAATAACAAAATTTTTAACCCCTAATTCTGATAGAAACAATAAAAAAATTTTCTTTAATCAATTATAACTATTAAATTTTTTGCAATATAATGTTATATAATTTGATTAGTCTGTCAGGATACAATTTTACCTTCTGATTGTATGTGAGAAAAGGCGAAATATATAAAACCTCTATTCGCATTAATTTAAACTCATGAGTATAAAAGTATGAAATAAACACAAAATATTACAAAAGATTGGTTTAATTTTAAAAAGTTAATAATGTCATTGTGGGATGGATGGGATACTTCGGACATGGCAAAGTCTCTGATTGCTGTCAACCTGGCGGCCTCCAGAACGATCCTTGTTCCCGTTGTATTCAAGTCGACATACACTCTCCTTGTGGCTCTCCTGGATAATATTTTATCACCCGCTAACTTGATAAATAATGTATGCGGCGATTGTCCAATCCCCTGGATTTTAAATTTGGGTTGTGCGTAGGGCTGGAAACCCACCACATAAAACCAAAAACTCAATGAAAGCCTCTAAACGGACCCCCTTCTATGTTGACGAACTTGGCAAACGTTTTAAGGACTATGATTTGAGGATATGCACTTGGAACGTGAGAACCCTTTACTCATATGTGCATCGATTACGGCACGCTCTAATGTTCGGGGGAAGCTAGATATCAGAAAACTGCGATCACAGGAGACAGCTAGGTAATTTTCCAATCGTCTTTCTAATAAGCTCCAAGGCTTCCCATCCTCTCTCGAAAGTTTGGTGGACAGTGGTCCCACATCTCTGACTCACTACGCACCACTGCTGAAGCAGTTCTTGGTTTCGAGCGTCCTCCCCGCCGAAACCGACGGTATGATGAAGAGTGCCGTGAGGCAACTGCAGCAAAAAACCCTACTTATAGAAGAACGTTGCAGTCCACCACTACAAGAGCAGTGGTGGAGCTGTTCAGAGAGAAGAGGAGGGAAGAGAGCCGCCTGTTTAGAAGAAATAAAAGGGAGCAAGAAAGGCGTGATCGTGAGGAAATCGAGATGTGCAGGAGTAGGAATGATGCTCGAAAGTTTTACAAAAAGATAAGGCGTCTTACTACTGGTTTTAATTCCGGAGCAATCTCCTGCAGAGACGAACATGGAAATCTGGTTACAGACGCACAAGGGACACTGAGATTATGGAGACAGCACTTCTCTAATCTACTGCAAGGCGATGACAACACAGTTTCCGCCTCTGTTCAGAGAGAAGAGGAGGGAAGAGAGCCGCCTGTTTAGAAGAAATAAAAGGGAGCAAGAAAGGCGTGATCGTGAGGAAATCGAGATGTGCAGGAGTAGGAATGATGCTCGAAAGTTTTACAAAAAGATAAGGCGTCTTACTACTGGTTTTAATTCCGGAGCAATCTCCTGCAGAGACGAACATGGAAATCTGGTTACAGACGCACAAGGGACACTGAGATTATGGAGACAGCACTTCTCTAATCTACTGCAAGGCGATGACAACACAGTTTCCGCCTCTAGAGATGCTGTGCCGGATCCAATCAGTGACGATGACATTGAAATCTAGTCACGAATCTATAAAGAGGTCAAGGTTGCCATACGGCGACTGAAAGGTAACAAAGCGAATGGACCTGACGGTCTGCCAGCTGAACTCTTTAAGTAGGAAGGCGATGAGTTGGTTAGGTGCATGCATCAGCTCATTTGCAGAATATGGCTGGAAAGTATGCCCGATGATTGGAATCTTTGTGCCCTCTGTCCCATCCTGAAAAAGGGAGACCCTACGATATGCACCAACTACAGGGGTATAAGCCTTCTCCCTATCGCATGTAAGGTTCTTGCGAGCGAATTATGTGAACGACTGAAGCCATTCGCCATCTCACTGATTGGACCTTATCAGTGCGGCTTCAGACCTGGTAAGTCCACCATTGACCAGATATTTACACTGCGCCAAATCCTGGAGAATACCCATGAAAGTCAAGTTGACACACACCACCTCTTTGTCGACTACAAGGCAGCGTTCGATAGCCCGATAAGAGATCGCGTATATGATGCAATGCCTGTGCTCGGTATTTCTGCAAAGCTGATAAGACTGTGCAGAATGGCGCTGAGCAACTCCGTGCGAGGTTTCAGACAGGGCGATCCCTTATCCTGCGACCTCTTCAATTTCGTCATAAATAATGTTTTACGAAAGACGGGTGTGCATCGTAATGGCACTATTTTTAACAAAAGTGCCCAGCACCTTGCGTGTGCAGACGATATAGACATCTTTGGGCATACCAAGCGAGATGTCACCGCAGCCTTGGGTCTGGCGGTAAGTGAGAGCAAGACGAAGTACATGTTGTCGACGAGTAGGGATGCTGAACGTATCGGCTCCCAGGTTACAGCCGGCAACTATACATTCGATGTTATCAAGGAGTTTATCTACCTTGGCACCGCCATTACCAGCAAGAATAATGTCAGTCTAGAGATCAGGCGAAGAATCACACTGGCCAACAGGTGCTACTACGGTCTCGGTAGGCAGTTTAGTAATAGAGACCTCTCTCGTGCGACGAAACTAACACTCCACAAGTCGCTTATTCTCCCGGTGCTGAAGCATGGACGCTGTCTTCTTCCGATGCAGCTGTCTTGGGGGTGTTCGAGAGAAAAGTTCTTCGTAAGATCTTTGGTCCTCTAAGGCATGGCGATGAAATTCGCATTAGAACCAACCATGAGCTGTATGAGCTCTTCAGCAATGTAGGCGTTGTTCAATGTATTAACATCGAGCGGCCATATTGTTCGAATGGAAGAATCTGCTCCAGCGAAGAAAGTTTTCGATGCGAAGGTCACTGTTTACGTTGGAAGGACCAGGTTGATGAAGCCCTGTCATCGACTGGTGTGACCAAGTGGAGAAAGCGCGCGCTAAGCAGAAGCGCCTGCAGACTAGTGCTGAAGCAGGCCGAAACCCGTTAACAGGTTGTTATGGTCAGCTAAGTAAGTAAGTAAGTAAGTCGGTGGTCAAAGGTAACGAATTTTATTCCTGGTGAACCTATTCAAGTGTCTCAAAATTTACACCTATTTTCGCAGCATTTTGAAGTAAAAGCAAAAAATAACAAATTTTTATTTTTTTTTTTTTTGTTTCGTCAGAAACGCTTTAATTAGATCAAAGTTAACGGCAATGAATATTTTTGGTAATTAAAGAAGAAATGATGTCCGTGAAGGAATAGTACACTATGTAATATATAATGCAAAAAAAAAGAAAGAAAAAGCAGAAAAAGCTACATTCCCATTTATTTATTAGCAGCAGTCGGGTTGTTGTTGACCGCCTGTGAAGTTTTCCCCTTTGCACTATTATACAAAGAAAACGATGGCTGGAATGCACAGATGTACCTTAATTGGATTTAGAAAGACTGTGGGAGCCATTTAGCACTAGCTTCAGTCGGTTGGGGGGTTCGTGTCTTCCCTTACCCAATATAAAATTACATAAAAAAAATTATTATAGACTCCCTGAGATAAACAAATTAAATAAAATATATGACCATAACAACTGCCCCCTTAGGGTCATAATGGAGAAAACAACTATTGATAATTATTATCTATACGATCCCAAGATGTTCTCAGGAATCGACGCCTCTTAACCCTCCCATAACCTACATTCTGCTGGCGCTATAATCAATTAGCAGAATCCCCATTTTGTATTAATTTAGCCTAACATAATCTCTTCCATGAAAGAACCAGTTAAAATTTTAGCAGTTCATTTTCTTATAATTTATTCAACCCATTCAAACTAATTTTATTACAAAAATTATGCATTTAAACAACAAGTTATACTAAAAGAGAATATATATATGCATATATGTAATAAAAACATATATATGTATAATTAAGATATAGTTATACAATTAGTACATATATGATTATTTAATATAATAAAATTATTATAATCAATGTAGATTGAGATTTAGTGATAAAAAAAATTATAAATAAAATTTTACCCTAGTTAAATGTTAAGTAGTGTAATATTATTTCTATGAAAATATATATAAACGTAAGCAAAAGAAACATCAATGAAAAAAAAAAACAATAATTAAGCAATGTAATAACACAAATAAAATTCTTTACAACAATTTATGTCATTGATATTTCTTTTCCTTTTGTTGTTGGTTTAATGATGATAATATGCAAGAATATAAATAAAAAATTAAGAAAGAACTGTACATCACTTACCCAAAATTTTACATACTCTTCTGCTCTCAGAGGCCTCTGGAATCCAAAAGATGTCGTTGGACTAGTTGATGTTGGTTACCATGAATGAATTCGAAAAAAAATTAAATTCTTGCATATATGGTCATTAGTGCCTAAAATGCTAACATTACTTAGTGTATTTTCAATTAATAGGTTAGGGTTTCCCTATATTGAGTATTCCATGGGTTATTATATTTTAATTTTCTACTCTATGTAAATTTAACTTAAATTAGGTTAAGGTTAATTAATATTGATCCAAAATCCCATTTTATGTACATAATTAGCCGAACTTTGGAAAATGCGATTTCTATTACTGTCAGTAATATCAAATTTTCTTTTTAGGTTATTTTTTTTTTTTTTATTTGCCAAATGGAAGTAATTAAAATTTTCTGACTATATTCTAAAATTAGTCAAGGTTTCATCAGACTTTAACATTCTCGCCATAGTTGACTATGGTTATGTTAGTTGTCCTCACAAGGCTTAGACAAATTGTTTTAAATTTTGTAGGTTATAATAATATCATATATGCAAGACAAAAATTTTACTATGGCTGGCTACCACTAGTCAGAATTCTACCGTAGGTAGACCTAAGAATAAATACACGAGTTAAAATTGTGCCTTATAATCACAGTACCACATTCTAATCTTACCAGCCATATTATGTCTTGAAAAAAAAATTTCAAAAACCAGCTCCCGAATGGTATGTCCAAGTTGTTGTTATATAAAATAAAGATTTCTCTCATAGGCTCCAAAAGGGTAGTATTAATGAATTGCACAATTATTCACAAAAAATTTATGTTAAATTTTTGCTCTTAAAATTGAATACAATACGGTGGCGAAACAAATTCACAAAATGTTCACTATAAAACTTATTATATTTCTCCTTGAATAATATGTACTTTCTTATTATTACCAAACTGCGACTGAATTGCAGCACGACTTACAGGGAAAAGAACTTTTTTCACATCATTTTCGGAAATGAATACTCGTTAAAAGTGCTCATATAAAATCACCCACGTGTTGCATCATTACCGGTTACTTAAAAATTACCATCTCAATTTAATTTATGACTTTTCATGCAACTAAACACATCTAAGATAATGACGTGAATAAATTCAAAGATAAGAAGAATATGAACACATAAAGAATACATATAATAATTGAGTATAATTTTCTCAATGAAATTGTACAAAAAAAATATCTTCGATTATCTAATGAGAGATAATTATAATATTCCATGTCTATAAACACTTGAAAGTATCGATAAAAATTTTCTACCAATAAAGACTCTCATCAACATGTGTATATTACTGAATAGGACAATATCATTAATTACAATTAATGTTTACAAGACAAATGTTGATAATAAACCAAAAATATTATTGAGAGTATTCAAGGTTGCCAAGTCAAGGTTTAAATAAATCAACCTAAATATAAACTCCCATATTAATAAAAATTAAAATATGTAAATTTGAAATTTATTTAAAAAAAAATGATATGGAAAATTTGACTTAAAAAACTCATTTTAAATTTATCTTCTTTCTTTCTTCCTGAATTGGGCAGTAATTAATGATTTAACGTAAATATTCAAAACCATTTATGAAGAAAAAAAAATTCAATAAATGGCCATTACAAAACCAGGTAATATTAACTCATTGTAGTAACAATATTAACTGGAATAAGCGTCCTACCTACACTTTAATATCCTTTGAGTGAAACGTACCAATTAACTTGCCTTCCATGTCCTCTAGTTGGTAGTAATGGTTGCCTACTTTTTCCCTAACTTTAGCCTTTACAAACAAAGGCGCAAATTTAGAATTAAAACGTTTTTCAGAATTGCTTTGTGCAAAATTCCTTCGCCAAACGACCTGTCCCACATGAAAAGACTGAGATCTAGCACGTAAGTTGTAATAATGCTGGTTACGCTCGTAAGCCAGTTTTATGTGTCTATGAAGGTTGTGTCGTATAGATTGTAATTTGTCGTCATTCGTAATCTTATATGATGGTTCATCCAACAGGTTGAGCTTTCGCAAAAGTGCATAGGTGGACCCATGAGTTATCATGTCAAACCCAAAAAGGACGCGATATGGTGAAGTTTTAATAGTATTATGTGTCGAGTTTCTTAAGGCACAACTAATTGAACTGAGATTTTCATCCCACTGGGTATGATCATCTTTCAGAAAAGCTCTAATTCCTGCTATCAGCGATCTGTTAACCCGCTCCGAAGCGTTTGATTGTGGCGAATAATAAGCAGTATACACATGATTAATTCCAAGTGAAGTGAAAAAAGCATTTAAATCATTGGCCCTGAACTGTGAGCCGTTATCACTTACTATAAACTCAGGTACACCGTAAGTATGGAAAACTTGCTGCTCGAGAAAATTTTTGATGACAGACGATGTAAACTTTTTAAGGGGATGTAACCAATGAAATTTGGATAGGTGGTCTAGAACTATCAGCACTCCAATGTGACCTGACTTGCTCTTAGGATAAGGTCCTAATAAGTCAATATAAAGCCTTTGAAAAGGGCGCTCTGAAATGATTTGCTTACCCATTTCCGGTCGCATTACAAAATTGGGGGCTTTCGTCCCTTACAAACATCACAGTTGTTAATAAAATTAGTCACATATTTTGCCATACCAGGCCAGAAAAAATAACGTCTCAATAAATCTACAGTTTTTCCTATTCCTCCATGCGATGAAGTCAAGGTGTCATGATGACTAGAAATCAATTCGATTCTTAGGTTTTCTGGAATCCAAAGTTTCCACGAATTTTCACCATTATCACAACTATGTTGGGTTCTAATGTATACAAAACTATCCACTATCTTTATATCAGGATAGCTAGATTGATCTCTCCGAATTATAGTTTTCAGAGTTTGGTAATCCTCGTCCTTAAAATGGGGAGAAGAAAGATCTATTTTAGGAAAGTCTGTAGCGTCAATTGAGGCTTCGTCAGATGGAATACGAGACAAAATATCAGGTACGACATTATCCTTACCCTTACGGTGACTAACTGTAAACTTAAACGCTTGTAATTTTAGAGCCCAGCGTGCCAATCTACCACTCAAATTGGAATGCTTCATTAACCAAACTAGACTGGCGTGATCCGTGATAACTTCAAACTCCTGAAGCTCCAAGTAACACCTAAACCTTTGTATAGCCTCCAAAGCCGCCAGACATTCACGTTCTGTAACGCTGTAGTTACGTTGTGCGGAATTTAGTTTCTTGCTCATATAAGCAATTGGTCTTTCCTGATTGTCGTCGTCTAGTTGAATTAAAACCGCTCCTATGCCATAATCGCTCGCGTCACAATGAACAAAAAATTTTCTCGAAAAATCGGGGTTAATGAGTACCGGTGTTGAGGTCAATAATGATTTAATTTTTTCAAACGAGTTTTGAGCTTCGGGTGTCCATACAAATTTCCTTTTAGACGAAAGTGTCTCAGAAATCGGAAAAACTACTGTAGAGAAATTTTCAATGAATCTCCTATACCACCCTGCTATACCTAAGAATCCTCTGACCTGCCTTAAGTTCCTTGGTGTAGGCCAATTAACAATCGCGCTGACTTTTTCAGGGTCTGTAGTAATACCCCCATCTCCAATAACATAACCAAGATATTTCACCCGAGTTACACAAAAGTGACTCTTGGCTATGTTCAGAGTCAAATTGGCCTTCCTAAATTGTCCCGCAATTCTTAAAAGAGTCTCCAAGTGCTCATCGAAGTTTTCTGAAACAATGACCAAGTCATCGAGATATCCAAAAACATTATTCTTCAGGTCAGATGGTATTATTTGGTCCATAAGGCGGCACATTGTTTGTGGGGCATTGCATAGCCCAAAAGGCATAACCACAAACTGATACAATGGCCTTCCAGGTATTGTAAATGCCGTAATTGCCTTCGACACCTCTGTTAAACCAATCTGCCAGTAGGCGTCTTTTAAATCGAGTTTGGAAATAATGTTTGCCCTTGGAAGACGTGAAAAAATTCCCTCAATAGATGGTAATGGATAGGCATCTTTTTTCGTTAACAAATTTACCCTCCTAGCATCTAGGCAAAGACGCACTTTATTCGGTTTTATTACGAGCCTCATAGGAGAGCTCCATGGTGAGGTTGACAGTTCTATTACCCCCAAGGACAACATGCGGTCAATTTCCATATATATTAATTTTTCCACGGCCGGTGAAACCGGATAATGCCTCTGTTTCACTGGTTTCGCATCTCCTACATCAATCTCATGTTCAATTAATTTTGTTCTTCCTAATCCTATCTGCTCAAAGTTGGGAAAAACTGAAATAACGGCCCTGAGTTGCTGTTGTTGATCAGAGGTCAAAATATAGAAATTCGCCTGATCATCTTGTGATTTATATTCTACTTCACTATCAGTTGTCTGACTGTTCAGCAGTTCAACAGAATTCATATTAGAAGATAATTTGTCTATGAGATCTACAGAATCTGTAATACTAGGCAAAAGATTAAAAGTTTTACAAAAATCTACACCAAGCAAAAGCCTCTGAGAAATCGTGGGTATAATGAAAAGATTTATCATACGAGAGGTATTCCTAAATTTCATATTAGTACGGATCCAACCAATAACTCTCTGAGCTCTGCCGTCAGCAGTTTTTACACTTGATTTGCATTTGAAAAAATTAGGTAATTTAGAGAAATTCTGTAGCGCTAAATCAGCTCCAATGCAGCTAATGCTAGCACCCGTATCTATTAATCCTAATTCAATATACTTTAGAAAAGATACTTTTGCATAATAACGACCATCAATTGAATTACTAACAATAGCAGATACTAACATTTTATTACAATTTCTTCTATTTTTAAAATAATTTCTAAGTCTTATTGTAGAACGTTTAGGTAATTTTTCCGACTTTAATACAGATATGGAGGAGTCCTTAAAAATTTCATCTCTTTTAGCTTGGTACAATTCTAGTCTCCTATGAAAAGGCAATTTGGGGTAAATTAATTTAGAAATATCAGGTACTTTAGATTCGATCAGTAAATTGTCACGTTTCAAAATAGTATACACGTTATCATTATCAGATTTATCCGGTGACAAGTGGACACAACTACTTTCTGCTTTCATTTGAGAATCGCATAGCTTAGAATTTTCGTTTATTGTTCCATCGGAACATTTTGCCTGAAGTTTTTTGATGCTTTTCTATTCTGACATTTTGGACATTGCGGACGATAAGTATTTTTACTGCCACAGCCATAACAAAAAACTATTCTGTCCAGTTTGGTCACAGTTCCAGCAACAAACTGTATGCATGTCCTTTTGAACAGCGTCCACTGAAGGATCGTCAACTGACTCTAAAATTTTTGTTTCTACAGGCTCAAAATCTATTTCGGCTATACCTCGCCTGGGTACGAACTGATTGTTCCCCATAGGCCTCGCGTTAATATTCTTACGTACATAATCATCATTTAGAAAACTTTCTCTCATCTGCACAAGTTTTCTTAAGTGAGGGATTGAATGAACAGGGATGTATAAAAGTTCGTGCCTAATTTCAGGTCGTAAATTTCGAGTTATGATCTCAATTAATTCGAGTTCCGACATAGGAGTTGGTAACCTGTACATTATAGATGAAAGCGCTTCGTAGTACATATCAAATGTCTCTCCTACTCTTTGCCTACGATTCCGAAGCTCTTCCCTAATGTCAAACGATGACTTGAAATCTTTATATTGAAATCTAATAGCCTCGGTAAAATTATGCCATGTAATCACTTCCACTTGCTTATGGTAGCGCCAAAACCATTCCCTCGCCTTACCAGTAAGCAAAATGTGAAGATTTTTACAAATCACATTGAAATCTCCCTGAAAGTTCTCAATCGTAAGAGATTTAAGTCTATACAGAAATTCCTCGACCGTCAAACCAGTTGATGTACCATCAAATTTTAGTCCCCAGTTCTGAATTATTGCAGAAATTTTATCTGTAGAAACAGTGGAAAAATTTGAAAAACTCATATTTGGAGAAGTAATTTGACTAAAGTTGTTGTTATGCCTAGGGTAACTCGTTCCCCTTAAGCTATTTGCAGAAGGTCGATTATCAACATCTCCGTCCTGAGGGGGAGATCTATGGGACGCATTTGGTGTAATATTAAGGTTATGTAATACTCTAACAATACTAGTCTCAATTATTTTATTGAGCTCATCCAAATCAAGAGTTATATTTCGGGATCGAGATGGTAAGGTAGTATCCTGTATTGCCTCAGCATTTTGAGGATTTTCACCAGGCAAATTCCCCGAGGACCCTGCCAAGTTTTTCAAAGGATTTGTTACGCTCCCCATGTTATGATCTGGAGCTACATTTACTGAAGGTTCATTTAAGATATTTCTAGAAAAATTACGAGTCTGATACTGTTTTGTCACACCGCCGCGTTGTTTAGGTTTTGTCCTCGCAGTTTTTCCTGGTAAAATAAATTTCTGCAAATCAGATAACTGACAAGACACCCGACAAACTGGGCATTCACTTTCCTCTGAAAGAAAATTTTCTATACATGGCCGATGAAAAATATGGCCACAACTGACTACTATAAATAATTCTAATTTTCCTTCTAAACGTTCAGCACATACATGACAACTGTCATTTGAATCTGAATTCGATGGAACTGATGGTGATAAACCATCAGTCACGCATGTATGTGTCGGTGACCGTGCTACTGCCATTTCAACAAAAAAAATTTCGTGCAAACTATCCCTACGTAAATTATATCAGAATCAAAATTAACAATAACTTTCCGTTATCAAGTACTACAACATTTATTAATCAAAATTAAAATTGTATGTTGCTCACAAAAATTGGTTTCTTTCAATGGTTCAATTATGTTAGGTAAAAAAAAATAGAAAAAAAAAGTTTTATGTGTTTTCAATAGATAATAATAAATCAATGGGTGGAAACAAATCATGTTTGTAGATTTCTAATTATGTAAGCATTTGTCCAAACATAATTGCTAGTTTGTACAAATATCAATCAATCCTCGACTATATAAGAGATACTATGCTGCAACATGCCACATAATATAATCTCATTATACGCCAATATAGTATGTCAAGACAAATAATTATAATAACTACACCAGTGAGAAACTGTATAAACATATGTTCGCGAACTAAATGAAATTATTCCCTAGTGGTAAATCGGTTAGACAGCTCAAACCTCAAGCTTCTAAATTCCTGAAATACATAAAGAATTATTCATATGGAAAGCAAACGATATGTAAAAACCGTTTAACACCAAGTTGTTTATGAGATCCACATATGAATGAGAAAAAAAATGTTTATTAAATTTCTGTGGACACAAAAATGAACCAAAACAATGGAACATATCGTGCCCCACGTTGGGCGCCATTTTATGTAATATATAATGCAAAAAAAAAGAAAGAAAAAGCAGAAAAAGCTACATTCCCATTTATTTATTAGCAGCAGTCGGGTTGTTGTTGACCGCCTGTGAAGTTTTCCCTTTGCACTATTATACAAAGAAAACGATGGCTGGAATGCACAGATGTACCTTAATTGGATTTAGAAAGACTGTGGGAGCCATTTAGCACTAGCTTCAGTCGGTTGGGGGGTTCGTGTCTTCCCTTACCCAATATAAAATTACATAAAAAAAATTATTATAGACTCCCTGAGATAAACAAATTAAATAAAATATATGACCATAACAACTGCCCCCTTAGGGTCATAATGGAGAAAACAACTATTGATAATTATTATCTATACGATCCCAAGATGTTCTCAGGAATCGACGCCTCTTAACCCTCCCATAACCTACATTCTGCTGGCGCTATAATCAATTAGCAGAATCCCCATTTCGTATTAATTTAGCCTAACATAATCTCTTCCATGAAAGAACCAGTTAAAATTTTAGCAGTTCATTTTCTTATAATTTATTCAACCCATTCAAACTAATTTTATTACAAAAATTATGCATTTAAACAACAAGTTATACTAAAAGAGAATATATATATGCATATATGTATATATGTAATAAAAACATATATATGTATAATTAAGATATAGTTATACAATTAGTACATATATGATTATTTAATATAATAAAATTATTATAATCAATGTAGATTGAGATTTAGTGATAAAAAAAATTATAAATAAAATTTTACCCTAGTTAAATGTTAAGTAGTGTAATATTATTTCTATGAAAATATATATAAACGTAAGCAAAAGAAACATCAATGAAAAAAAAAAAAACAATAATTAAGCAATGTAATAACACAAATAAAATTCTTTACAACAATTTATGTCATTGATATTTCTTTTCCTTTTGTTGTTGGTTTAATGATGATAATATGCAAGAATATAAATAAAAAATTAAGAAAGAACTGTACATCACTCACCCAAAATTTTACATACTCTTCTGCTCTCAGAGGCCTCTGGAATCCAAAAGATGTCGTTGGACTAGTTGATGTTGGTTACCATGAATGAATTCGAAAAAAAATTAAATTCTTGCATATATGGTCATTAGTTCCTAAAATGCTAACATTACTTAGTGTATTTTCAATTAATAGGTTAGGGTTTCCCTATATTGAGTATTCCATGGGTTATTATATTTTAATTTTCTAATCTATGTAAATTTAACTTAAATTAGGTTAAGGTAAATTAATATTGATCCAAAATCCCATTTTATGTACATAATTAGCCGAACTTTGGAAAATGCGATTTCTATTACTGTCAGTAATATCAAATTTTCTTTTTAGGTTATTTTTTTTTTTTTTTATTTGCCAAATGGAAGTAATTAAAATTTTCTGACTATATTCTAAAATTAGTCAAGGTTTCATCAGACTTTAAGATTCTCGCCATAGTTGACTATGGTTATGTTAGTTGTCCTCACAAGGCTTAGACAAATTGTTTTAAATTTTGTAGGTTATAATAATATCATATATGCAAGACAAAAATTTTACTATGGCTGGCTACCACTAGTCAGAATTCTACCGTAGGTAGACCTAAGAATAAATACACGAGTTAAAATTGTGCCTTATAATCACAGTACCACATTCTAATCTTACCAGCCATATTATGTCTTGAAAAAAAAATTTCAAAAACCAGCTCCCGAATGGTATGTCCAAGTTGTTGTTATATAAAATAAAGATTTCTCTCATAGGCTCCAAAAGGGTAGTATTAATGAATTGCACAATTATTCACAAAAAATTTATGTTAAATTTTTGCTCTTAAAATTGAATACAATACGGTGGCGAAACAAATTCACAAAATGTTCACTATAAAACTTATTATATTTCTCCTTGAATAATATGTACTTTCTTATTATTACCAAACTGCGACTGAATTGCAGCACGACTTACAGGGAAAAGAACTTTTTTCACATCATTTTCGGAAATGAATACTCGTTAAAAGTGCTCATATAAAATCACCCACGTGTTGCATCATTACCGGTTACTTAAAAATTACCATCTCAATTTAATTTATGACTTTTCATGCAACTAAACACATCTAAGATAATGACGTGAATAAATTCAAAGATAAGAAGAATATGAACACATAAAGAATACATATAATAATTGAGTATAATTTTCTCAATGAAATTGTACAAAAAAATATCTTCGATTATCTAATGAGAGATAATTATAATATTCCACGTCTATAAACACTTGAAAGTATCGATAAAAATTTTCTACCAATAAAGACTCTCATCAACATGTGTATATTACTGAATAGGACAATATCATTAATTACAATTAATGTTTACAAGACAAATGTTGATAATAAACCAAAAATATTATTGAGAGTATTCAAGGTTGCCAAGTCAAGGTTTAAATAAATCAACCTAAATATAAACTCCCATATTAATAAAAATTAAAATATGTAAATTTGAAATTTATTTAAAAAAAATGATATGGAAAATTTGACTTAAAAAACTCATTTTAAATTTATCTTCTTTCTTTCTTCCTGAATTGGGCAGTAATTACTGATTTAACGTAAATATTCAAAACCATTTATGAAGAAAAAAAAATTCAATAAATGGCCATTACAACTAGCCAAACTGAACAATTGTTTTCGACTCCAGCTACGGTAGTCTCATCAGAGTTCTTTGTGTCCTGTGCATATTCAAGACCAAACATCAACTATTTAACTCACACTTTTTCTGGAAATCGCATACTGAAATTATATTCTTTCACACGTATGTACATACACTTGTATGAGTTAGTCGAAGTAAAGTCACACAACAGTTTCTATCATATTCTCCTTTTCTTACCATCATTGCTGTTCTTGTAATTGTCATCTTATTTGGATGAAACAGAATTACAATTTTTATTTTTGTTTTTGCCCTCTTAAAAAAAAGTTATACGTAGTCAAAAATGTGCTTATTTGTTTTCGGGTTGATAAAATCTCAATTTTTGATTTGGGTTCAAAATATTATTCTCTATGTTATATGTACATCAATCGAAAGGCCTTCTTAAGACCTTTATTTTGCTTCCCATAATGACAATTTTACTATCCAAAATTTTGACATAAGGTCGGATCATTAGATGCTCCTAATAGGCATATATCTCGGAAACGAAGTCTTATCTCTCAATAGTTATGCATGGGTATGGTGACCATCCGTTCTGTATTATACAGAACAGTTCTGAATTTGAAACCCGTATTCTGTATAAATTATTCATTAGAGAAAAACATAAAAATGTTCTGTATTTTATTTAATGTTCAGTATTTGTTCTGTATTTTCATTCCTCAAAGTAATATTTGTAGTTCTGATTAACACCTTTGAGAAAAAGTCTCCTGATGAGCATCTTAAGCAGAAACGAAATGGCCATAGAGACATATTTTAAGATAAATGATAACTTGGTAACTTGGTAGTAAAATTTTTAATATGGATTGGTGAACTCAGTGGTAAGGTGAAGAGGAGTGTTCGAGGGTTTTGCTTTATAATTTATTTTCGGGATACTGAGCAGACGCGGATGGGAAAGAATAATTGGGGCTTAACTATCCTATTGGATGGTGATGTCCTATTGTGTTTGTGAGTTGTTGGTTTTTTTTTTGTGGAATACTTAAAAAATTTTTTTGTTATATAAATGACCAGAGGATTGAGAATCTACCCCGAGAAATGAGGTAGCCTGATGTGGTCTGAGAAAGAGTTGAAAACAAAATGTCCTACAAAGAAATTATATAACAGAAAATGGCGCCCAATCATAATATTTGGTATTTAGGAATCTAGTACCAACGCAATAGAATACTAGAAATCGGCAATAGAATAGACGTATATTCTACGGAACTTTTCCAAAATTTTAAAGCAATATTTGTAGCCGTCTGGGATTGAATTCGCAGAGTCAGAAGAACAAAAGGTTTTTGGTTTTGAGTAAGATACGTTAATATTCGACCGATACAGCAAGGACAGGATACGAATCTTAATGTGGAGATGATCAGATTAAATGTTCACCCTGGCCTTGATCTTGGAAAGAAGTGAAAATAGATTCAGCTTAAAACTTCGATGTTTCGCAGTGGGTTGAAAGGACGACAACCGCTTGGGAACTATCTCAAGGTCTGATGTATCGTCAAACAATGGCACTGGCCTATTTCGAACCGTTATTGAAGTACATGCGAAGTGATTAGATAAATTTTTCTTTTAAATCCTTTTTGTTTTACTCATGACCACAAAGAATATCACTAGCTTTGTAAATTATCGTTAAAACAACCATCTCCGCCACAAGGGTGAACCAATCCATGAAAGTTAATGAAGTTCGATTATAGTAGAGTTTTTTTTTGTGCAATTAATTATTCACGTAAGTCTTTAGGTTTTTATATAACGCTATATTTATTACAATATTCCCTTAGTATTTTGGGTATTTGTTTTATCAATTATTTTTGTTAATTCATTTATTTTTTTAATTTATTTTTATAGTTATATCAATTCATTAGTAACAGAGTGGGCAAACAAACAAAGCATTTCGCAAAAGTTACCACAAAGTCATAATGGTATTGTACATGAGCATAATCAAAACAAATACTTTCTAAATGAGAAAGAGCGCAAAAGAAACAATTAGCTTTTCGCTCTTGTGTTTGCTTTGCTATTCCGTTACATTCGTATAATTTGCTCTTTTTCTCTTCTTCCTTTCTTTTCTTCTCATTAATTTTTTGTTGTACCTAAGCACATTTGACTTAGTGTATTTGTAGTGCTCAAAACAAAAGCAATATACAAAATTAAATGGGACAATCGTTCTCACTGTTTCTGTTTTGTTTTACCCATTGTAAAGAACAAAACAAAATGAGATCAAACGTTCAGTTTTGTTTATTTTCCCACTCTGATTAGTAAAAGTAACTAGTAATTTTGTTTATATAATATAAGTCATCATTGTAGTCGTCGTGGTCTAGTGGTTAGTGTGTTGGCTTACTAAGACATGAGCCCTGGGTTCGACACCCAGCTCCGACATCTTAAAGAAAAAAAGAAATATGAAAATAATATTTCTTTCGGCGACTACCTCTCAGCAGTCTTCTGGCGAAAGCTCTGAGTTTGAATGTTTACTTAATAATAAAAACAAAATATAAATCTTTTTATGTTAACTTTACCTTTTAGTTTGATATCTAGAAACTAATTTTTGTTTTATGTATTTAAAAATTATGTAAGTGTATGTATTTTCTGAATTATTTAATGATCTGGCGAAATTTTAGTTATATCTAAATTTTTGGTTAATTTATTTTATTTTGTTTTTTTTTTTTAATTTTGTTAAATTTTAAATAATATAGTACATACATGCCTATCTACTTATGAAAGGTTGTTTGTTTGCATTTTATAGTTTTTTATTGTTCAGATATTTTCTTGTTCTGTATTTTGGTTTAAAAAATGTGGTCACCATATGCATGGGCCTTTAAATGAAGGTATTTGCTTGTGACTTAGGGAGGTATATTTTTTCCTACATACCGTCGTGCGGGAGTTTAAGTGCTCTATCCGCCATTTCAAAATTTTTATATATCTCGAGTTAATGAAGCCACTTTAGGTTTTCGACCCCAAATTTTTCAAATTTGTAATTCGTTTTAGGATATCTTGTCAAGTTTCGGAGATAAATAGCCGAAATCGGATTGCAGATTAAAAAAATTTTGGTGTCAAAAACCTAAATTTGCATCATTAACTCGAGATTTAAAAAATGGCGTATACATACATACATACATAACTGGCCTTTACAACCCTGTGTCAGGATTACGGCCTAGCTTCTCGCAACACTCATGTTGTGTGTGTCAATTTTTATTCATGAGTACCGGGACCTACAGTTTAATGTCGACTCCGAACGACAGACTTGAGAAGCTTGTTCATGGCAATTAATTACTCTCAGAGCTTTTGCTAGAAGACTGCTAAGAGGTAGTCGCCGAAAGAAATATTATTTTCATATTTCTTTTTTTCTTTAAGATGTCGGAGCTGGGTGTCGAACCCAGGGCTCATGTCTTAGTGAGCCAACACACTAACCACTAGACCACGACGACTACAATGATGACTTATATTATATAAACAAAATTACTAGTTACTTTTACTAATCAGAGTAGGAAAATAAACAAAACTGAACTGAACTGAACTGGCGTATAGAGCACTTAAACTCCCGCACGACGATACGTGCATATAATAATGTTCTTAACTAAAACAACCGTCCTCGTCGAAGTTTGAAAAGAAAAGAAAGATTTTTATTTTCTTGAATTAATTTAATTATTTACAAATTATTAAGACCGACATATGTACGTATGTACATATGCTTGTACATATATATTAAGGGCATATATACAAATAGTGCTTGTTTTCTTTGAAAGAATTAAACGCTTTTTAAAAAAGGAAAAAGAGAAAATATTGTAATTTTCGACAATAATTTTTATATTCCATTCTATGTATAAAATTGTAATAATTTGTAAAAGTATCTTGTCATGATAAATATTTATGGTGGTATCTTATTTTATTCGTTCATTCATTCGTGCAGTTACTCGTTGATATGTTTAAAGTTTTACACGTACCATAAATTTAAGTCAGTTGTATGAAGGTAAATATTGCGAGGAACAAAGAAAGAAACTGACATACATACTGAAAAAACTTTCCGTAAGCAAAAATTGCTCTTACAATTTTGTTTTTATATTTTTACTACTTCATCCTGTAGTATAAATGATTACATGAAAACAGTTTTCTTTTTGCACCAACTGTTATAGTATTATCTCTCAAATGTAAAAGGCAAGAGGAAAATATGAAAATATATATAATTTAGTCCATAAAAATTATGGTACGTATACGTTAAGAAAATTGTCTGCCTGCATATAGTATTTCACCGTAATTGTAGTGATCATTATGGAACGTTATATTGTAACTGAACAACACATTTGTGCCATTTTAAGTATGATTCACTAATTTTGTGATGTTAAATAAAATTTGTATTCTGTGGTAAAACATTTTATTTAATATGGTCTTAGACTTAAAAAATACATTTCTGTTTTGACATTAATTTGTAAAAAATCATTTTAATACACGTATGTAGAAAGAATTATAATGAAAGGAGTCATTTATTTTTGATTATAAAAGAAATGAGCTTCAATATGTAAGTATATCTACATATGTATGCATGCGTATAACAATCTTTAAAAACATCAATTAAGATTATAAAACATTGAATTGGAAACACTGGAATAAAAGTTGTTGAATTTAATTGTTATTTTATTTGTGTATTATGTTATGTATAGTTCCGGAGAGTTGTCGTTAACATGCTACTAACTCAACTTGAATCCTCAAGTTACACACTTGTCGTTTATACTGACGACATCGGTATTTCAGTGTCTGGTATGGGTAACACAGAAAAAAGTAGATTGTTAATACAATATATTTTTTGTATATACAATTAATATATTCAATTTTGCGCTAACAGTAGTTTTTTTACATACAAATACGAAAATTGTAGGTTTCCTTAAGAAAAGAAAAAAATGCAACGGTACCATCATTTTTCAATTATTGTGGTTAACAAAAAAATTGTTAAAATGATTACAAGAATTTCAGTAAATGTTTTTGTTGCGAAATAGTGCAATCAGTCTTTTTGATGGGTTTTGAACCTGGGCTGTTGTATGCAAGCGCTCTAACCACTACACCACGTCACTTCTAACTTTTATAATGTTGTTTTTGCGCAACTAACCTATTTAAGCGTTTTTATTGAAAATTATGGTGCCGTAATAATTAATTTTTCCATGTTTTTTCAATTATATTGCTTAACAACTCAATTATTGGAAAAACTACAACACTTTCAATAAATATTTTTGTTAAACTTCTTCACAAACTTTATATTTTTTTGTTGTTTTTTTATAATTTAGTCTGATTTTTTTTAAAATATCGCTTAAGTAATAACAAAAATTTGAATTAGCATAATTTGTTGAAAATAAATCGTAATATTTTATTTATTTTAATTATTTATTTATTTGTATTTCTGCACAACTTTAACTATAAGATTTTTGTCAGAAATACAAATAAATAAATAAAAAATAAATAATATTTGTAATAATAAAATTTCACATTAACAACTCATCTTGTTGATTTAATTTTGGTGATAATTTTTCTGTGTAAACATACACTATTGACGAAACTTATATAGTTATATACTTAAATTCTAATTTATAATGGCATAAAACGTGCTTATAAGAGTGTCCAAAGTAGATTTGGATATACATATATAATTTAACGAACATAAACATTTGAATTCAACGTACATATAAAGTTTATTACTGTTTATAAGGCGATTAATATATTGAATATTGTATTTATGTCATAACTATTCTCAGAAGTAACGGAGTAAGACAAATTTTGTAATTATTTACGCATATGTAATGTTTAATTTTTATATATAATCATACAGTTTTATCCTTTGAGGAAAATTGTATCTCTCGAGCTCTTAAAAGTTGATGTAACATAATATACTTAAACAAAGCCCAATACTTCCTGGAACCCAAAACAATAAAAATAAAACAACCTCATATTGGAAATCAAATTAACCCTCTTTTCGTTTTGTTTCGTCAGACACGCTTTAATAAGATCAAAGTTAACTGCAATGAATATTTTTTGGTAATTAAAGGAGAAATGATGTCCGTGAAGGAATAGTACACTAGCCAAACTGAACAATTGTTTTCGACTCCAGCTACGGTAGTCTCATCAGAGTTCTTTGTGTCCTGTGTACAGGGTTACCTTTGACAATTTTTAAAAAGGGTCAGAAAAAGGGTATTTGGTAAAAAAAAGGGTCTCAAAAAGGGTATTTGAAAGAAAAAAAGGGTCAACTATTTTTTTTAACAAAAAACTCTTTACTTCATTTTTATTATAAAAAAATTAACAATAGGAAAAAAATAGAAATTAAATATTTGTACTTTACATTACATAAAAAAAATTAAAAAAAAAAATTGTTTTTTACGTACAAAGGAATATATTCTGTATTTTTAAATTAAATTTGCTTTGCAATTTTCAAATTGGGCAAATGTTTAGCAGTTTTAGAGTGCCTTTGTAAGTGACATTTCTGGGTATTTAGTATTTGCTTACATATAATACAAATGGGCTTCATTTTTCTATGTCAAACGAATATATCCGAATAATCTACTTCTTTTCCCCTGCTTTTTTTTTTGCAGTAACTGACCCATATGATGATGAGCTAATATCCAAATCGGAGCTAACGTCATGGGGTTGGACTTCTGCATGTTGTTTGATAAAGTTGGCTGCTCATCTTGTGTTTTTAACTTTACAACAAACCTAGCATTTAACAATAAGAAAATTACATAAGAAAATTGGAAAAGAAAAGTACTTAAGTACTTGTCCATGTTGATAAATAATTTATTTTCTTTATAGTGCATTTACACCAAACTCAAATCAACTAATTGTCAGATTTCAATTGAAATCTACTCGTTTTTTACTAGATTTCCCATATAAAACAAAATCTACTTCGTTACTTGATTTTGACAAAATCTAGTGTACTTTCCTATGCAAATCTGTATATTTTTCTGAGTTGTACTAAAAAATACAAAACTACAGTAAGTCGGGATTTACAATGTAGAAATTGAAACGCAGACAGTTTTCAAATCTCTTTTGCTCTTGCCTAAAACTTTAACATATAGAATTTAGAAAACAAACAGAATAAGCAAAAACTACAAAAAGTGGAAAAGCAAAAGGAAAAATATCCTGTACAAACATTTGTGTACTACATTCTTCACATTTTCGTCACTATTTCTACAAATTTCGTCTGTCTGTCCATTTCTACATTGTAAATTTCGACTAAAAACTGACAATTGAAAATTGCCTCATAAAACTAAAACGATAATAAATTCAAGACTTTTGAATTATTTTTTATTAACAGCATGTTTCCAGGAGACAATTACAATACCATACAAACAATTGTCACACTAACAATAACGTAACAAATTGGGTTTCTGTAACACTACAGAATATTTTTGTCTGGCTTACGTTATAAAATTTTGCTTTGTCAAAACCAATATTGCCATTACTTTATTTTATATTTTTTGTTTACACTTTTTCTTGTAAAAAATACTATTTTATGTTATAAAATCGTAACCCTATCAGTCAGCTGCTAAAATATTGTCTATACCCAATTTTTTAGTTAAATTATATTTGTTTGTATATGAAAGCATATGTACATATCGTTAGTTTCAGGTAGAAAACCCCTAACTCAAATAATTTAAAATTTACAGGAGGAGGTAAAAATACAACAGATACTGTAATTATTAATATACAACTTTTTATTAAATGTTGTACTATTGCTTGTCATACCGTTATTTTCAATAATATTGTAAACATTTTTTGTGAGGAGCGGCATAATTCTAAAATGCATTGGATTTACTAAAAAAAGTGAGTTTTGAGAAAATGCGAGTTAGGGCCTTTCTACCTGAGACCAACGATATGTATCTCTAAATAGTGTTTTGTGAATATAGTGCTTTAATAAACAAATATCTTTTTTAATGTCCTTATCACAAGATATCTCCATTATTTTCAATTATTTTATGAAAAAAAAGAAAAACTTTTTGCAAAAAAAATTTCACGTTAAATTTTAAATTTATGTGTTATAATTTTAATAATATACAGGCATGCATATAAAAACTGTTTACTGTAATATGCTCTATATACATAAAACTACTTGTTTTGCTAACATTTGATTTATTCACCATCACTAAAATATTCTCCTACATAAGTTATCAAAAAGACTATAAAGTGACACGAATTGCTTGAAAATGATACAAAAGGGTAAATTAAAGAAGGGGTCACAAAAAGTGGCAGAGCCTCCAAAAAAGGGTAAAATTGATACTTTCGGGTCACAAGGGTAACGCTGCCTGTGTATATTCGAGACCAAACATCAACTATTTAACTCATACTTTTTAGGAAATCGCATACTGAAATTATTATTGTATGTACATACACTTGTATGAGTTAGTCGAGCCTTTAGCACTTAACATACTTCGCGCTCGGCAGTGGCGCTGCGCTCTAACCACCACGGCTACAGTCGTACATATCATTCATGTCGACTGATGTAGATAAGGTGAATAAAAAGGGCAAAAACAAAATAAATTGTAATTCTGTTTCATCTAAATAAGATGACAATTACAAGAACAGCAACGATGGTAAGAAAAGGAGAATATGATAGAAACTGTTATGTGACTTTACTTCAACTAACTCATACAAGTGTATGTACATACAATAATAATTTCAGTATGCGATTTCTTAAAAAGTATGAGTTAAATAGTTGATGTTTGGTCTCGAATATACACAGGACACAAAGAACTCTGATGAGACTACCGTAGCTGGAATCGAAAACAATTGTTTAGTTTGGCTAGTGTACTATTCCTTCACGGACATCATTTCTCCTTTAATTACCAAAAAATATTCATTGCAGTTAACTTTGATCTTATTAAAGCGTGTCTGACGAAACAAAAATTAAAATTAAAATTGATCACACCTCTCCTGGGACTCGAACCCGAGCCTTCAGCACTTAACCCTCTTTTCATTAACCAAAGGAAGACTAATGAAGGTTTGTTTATCTTAATATTGGAGCCCAACCAATTTATACCCCAAAATAAAGGTAAGAAATCCCTACAAATTTGTATCTATATGGATAATAAATTAATTTCTTACACTATATAATTATAGTTATTTATTTGTAATAATTATAACCGCCCATTACTTGGGTAGATTTATTCCCTGACAATCAAGAGCTTTAATATAAATACAATTCACCTCGCAATTGTATTCATGGTCCTTCGAGCTAGATAGTGTCAAGAAAAATACAGGCCCACTTTAAACCCTTCTACCAATTGC
This sequence comes from Metopia argyrocephala, assembly GCA_963576795.1. Taxonomy (NCBI): domain Eukaryota; kingdom Metazoa; phylum Arthropoda; class Insecta; order Diptera; family Sarcophagidae; genus Metopia; species Metopia argyrocephala. The sequence goes on along the minus strand of OY756210.1, from coordinate 84,086,954 downwards.
AGCCTGCACATCCCTAAGTGTATTCCTTTCAACAGGGAACTAAAGCGCCAAAATTTGCAGAATATTTGGTTTATAACCCCCATTAATCTATTATATTAATTTAAAAGTAAAATATAGGGGTGTAGATAGACTGCCACCTCGTGGTGCACCCTGGGTAATACTAAGTGGTCTATACTCTTCTCTGGCACGACCCTCGCTTTGTCCACGGATTCATTCTTATTTACTTCTTGACCATTCTTGTTGTCTTAGGCTGGCGGCCGTAGTCTTTTGGACCTAGTAACAACGGGGTGAAACCCGGCGCGAACGGCTCCAGTCTAGGGCTGCGGCTGTCTCCGTCCCGTTAAAACCTTGGCAGTCCTCTGTGTACGTTCCTTGTCCGTCGCCGTTGACTTGGCGGTGTAGGTTCGATTGAGACTAACTCCCTATTAGCACCGGTTTGGCTCTGAGCACTTAACCCCATGAAGGTGGGTGCCAACTCTCGCATGGCCTCCCTGCTCTGCATAGATAATGATGGGACCATCAAAATTGACTACACACTCGGGCAAGGATAGCGGCACAGAATGGGGACCCAATAAAATCAATGGAAGGTAAAAACATAAAACCTACGCCCACCCAAGCTGGTGGGCGTAAAAAACTCTTCAGGGAAACTGGTGTTTGTCAAACCTCTGGCAATAGAGGCTCCTCTTCGGGACTTGCGGTTAAACCCGCTACTGCTGCTCGTAAATCGAGTGCTACTAATCCCTCAAAATCTGGGACGGTGACGTGTTTACCGTCCACATCGGCGGCTGCTCTCAAAGCACAGCGCTCTTCGACTGACGTCAAGACACTGGTCAACAGATCGAAAACGTCAGTTATAGGCACCAAACCCACTTAGGGTACAATTCTTCCCATGAGCGGTAACGCCTCTGTGAGTGCTAACACTAGAGAGTACAGGACGCGGAGATCTGCTGCACGCATTATCTCCAAATTGGGTGCTACGGATCCTGCTCCCTTGTCGGAGGAGGAAAGAGGCAGATTGACGTGGGCAAGAGCTCATGTCGGTGATCGTCAACCTGCCTCATCGGTTAAACCCGAAGCTGCGATGAAGAGGCAGAGGTCCGGCGAGCAAAATGCTAGGGCTCCTCTGCAGCCTTCCAAGCGGCCTAGAACCCTACCACCCAGGCCCAGACCCTCTAAACTTCTTAGCGAGGTTGTAAAGTGAGGAAGATGCCAACGCCACCATGGTTGCCCCTGATGATGAGGGTCATCCAAATCAATCTCCACAGATCTAAAACTGCGTCAGCGGCCTTGCTTCTACTTCTTGCGAAGGCAGATTGGGAGCTCGTGCTAGTTCAGGAACCTTGGCCCGTAGATGGGAAGGTTTGTGGACTCAACGCCTTCGGTTACAGAACGGTGTATATTCATCATACAGGTAGGCCTAGGGCTTTTATTATGGTTAAATCTTCTACTAACGCTTTTCTCCTTCATAGATTCAGCGACAAGGACACTGTGGCCATGGCGATTACCTTGGGCAACTCATCCCTGTTAACAGTGCCCTCATACTTCGCCCATGGCTACAGGCCAAATCCCCCGCAAGAACCCGTGGGTCAGCTGGTTACAAAGGCGCACAAACTACTTAGGTATCCCGGTTTTGATTGGCTGCGATGCCAACGCACATCATATGGTGTGGGGTAGCTCGGATACCAACGAAAGACAAATAATCTTAGTATTGCCAATCGCGGTGATGAACCAAGTTTCTAAACAATTTTTGAAATCTGTGGTGGTTGTTTTATTTGAAGTCTTTCGTATTCATTTCTTGGCATTAGTGTAAATCCAACACCAGTATCGACTTCTAATTTTTGACGGCGTCCATTTATTTACACCTCGACGTGGTATTTATCGATATCATTTATGCTATGTTCATTAGAAAATACATCTACTTGATTTAAATTTGCTCTGGAAGATTTGATCAAAGTTTTTATACATACACGCTGGAGGTGTCCTCTTTTCCCACATGAGTTGCATTTGAGGTTATGTTTGTTAGTACGACAGTCATTTATTTTGTGTTTGTCTCTACCGCATCGTAAATAAAAATGATCAATTCCCAATGTCCTGTAGTTTAGCTTCGATTTAGAATTGTGTTTCGTTTTTGAAGAACGATTCCATGACCTACTTCTACATTGACTTGTGGTACCGGCTTGTATTTTGTTGACGTCAATACAGATGGTATTTTTTGTTTTAATTTCACGACTATCTATTTTCGATGCTTCAAGACAAAGTGCTCTTTGTATAATTTTTTCGAATTCTGCTTCCTCGGATTGAAGTAGTTGCTCTCGAATTGAATTGTCCTTAAGGCCACATATGAATTGTGCTCGTAGAAAAATATTTGAAATATCCGCATTACAATTACATGTTGATTTGTACTCACATTCAATAATGTTCCGACGTAATAGTGTGACATAATCAGCTATTGTTTGCTCCTGCCTTTGATATGTTGACAAAAATCCGTGTTGACTTACTATAAAGTTCTTTTTCGGGCATAAATGTGCTTCCAACATTTTTATAATATCGTAATATCCTACATCATGAATTGTCTTGGGGGCAATGAGCGAAACAACCAACATTTGGTGGCAAACTGTTTTATTTGCAAAAACACCCTTCATAACTAAATAATTTTTGAATAGTTGACGATACAATTTGAAATTTTCATTCTTCTCGTCAAAATTATCAAATGGCGGCAGCAGCACTTGTAATGGCGGTGTACTTTGATTTTGTTGTTGTTACCGTGATTGCAGGTTAGAGCTTGCATGTAATTGTTGTAGCAAATCCCGTTGCGATTTATTGAAGGCTTCTAATAACTGGGCAAATTGAGCAGCATCCATCTTGAAATTTATTATTTATAGAATATATTATATATGTTTTTTTTATTTTTTGTGTATATTTTCTCGTCGCCACTTTTCTATCTTTTTATTGAACCGTTATAAAATAAATTAGCACGCGTTTTAATATTTCATTTCTTTATTATATGAACTCAAAATTAAGAAGAATAATAAGAATAATACATAAAGGAATGCGATTAACTATCATCCACATTTAATGTTGCCATATTAAATACACACATATAATAACAATGGGTCATAACATGTGTGTTATGTTATTATTATACGAGTATTCATATGAATTTAGTTTTAATTTGAATAAATGGTTAAGATTTAGTGTTTTTACCTTTGAAGTAATGTGTGACGGACTAAAGAAATATTGGAAGCATCATAATTTAAGAACTGAGAGTTAAATATTATTGGCAGTTTTTTTATTTTTTTTATTTCTCGTCTAAATTGATTGTGAAAGATTATTTTTCAGAAACTAAATTTGTTTCAGTATTATTTAGATACTATTTCTCACATGTTCGTACATCCCTCCCCATAAGATATGTTCCTTCAGTGATGAATGCAAATGATAGCCTGTTTATTTGTGGTGATTTCAATTTTCCTTTTGTTTCGTCGAATTTGATTGATGATATCCATTATTTAACGCCTTTGACTCCTGATCCGCCTTTGACTTTTCGCTATTGTCTGATTTGAGGCTTCATCAGTTGAATTTTGTGAAGAACACAATGGACCGGATTCTTGATTTATGTTGATGATTCTTTGTATTTTGAAATGCCTCTATATTTTCTGATAACTTCACCCGAAGTAGTTATCATCCTATTATGCATATTATTTGGTAAAAAACTAAAACAGTTTCAAATAGAGGGAAATGTTGTAATGACGAAGTTTCTTGATGTGTTAAACGCGCAGATTTTTCTGAATTGAATTCTTTCTATCGTACTGAGAATGTGTTGAAATGTGAAGTAAAATTGAATGAGTTATAGTTTGTTAAATATGTAGATGCTTTCTGATAGCTATTTCTAAGCTACATTTAACAAATAAGAGTTCTCCACATTGGTTTAGTAGAGAATTAGTTCGGTTGAAAAATAGGAAAGCAAAGTTTTTTAAAGTTTATAGGAAAACAGGTTCGTTAATGAAGTATAGCAAATATGCTTTTATCAGAAGTTAATACTATTAAAGGCACCCTTACACGACATGTTTTTTACGCTGTTACTGTCAACTTTTACATGAGTAAACAGTTACATGTCGTGTGTGACTTTTAAAACATTGTTTGTGTAAAAAACACAAGAAAAGTCTTATGACAAAATTTCAATTAGGGCATGCTCTAATTTCGTATGTGAAAACATATGATATTAAATGTCTATGCCTACACAAACATTAGTCGGCGGTGAATTATATGTAAAATAGTTCTTTTTATATTGTGTGCCTAAAAATGTATTATTGATTTACATATGTAATTGTACATATACGTTTGTGAGTAAAAATTATAAACCTTATGTAAACTGTGGAATAATCTTCTCACTTGTTCGCAACACAGAATAGAGGTATGGATTTTGTATTATTGGTGCTCCTTCGAAAACATTGCTCTTGGACTACAGAAAAAGGAAGTTCCAAAAATAGATATTTTATCCAATAAATAATTTTTAAAAAAAGTAACCTTATAAACTTTTTTATGGAGATGAAAATCATCAAAATATACTTTTTGATGCTTCAAAGTATAGTGTAAGAAATAATTTTAATCTTGATTATCATCATCATATATATATTATTTCTAAAGCAATTTTTTTTGTCGGTTGCAAATATCTCCCATACCACCGCATTAAATTTAATGAATGATATCTCATTTTTAAGCTTATTTCTAACACTAATGACGAAAAATAATTAGAAATTGAAAAATTAATATATTCATTGAGAAAAATTATATTTTATATAGAACTGCATGGTAATACTGTTGTCATTATGATTATATGTTTTTGTTCAAGTGTGGTAATACAGGGTCGCTTAATAGTAATGCAGTTCTACATAATATGTATATCTTTACTTTTTGGGTAAAGTTCGGTAAATAGAGAGTAAACAGTAATTTCTCTCAATAAGAGACAAATTTACCCAAAAATACGGGAACGCAAAAAAGCAAATATTTTACTCATTCATATAAAAATATGAAAAACACAACTTTATGCCACACACACACACATATTGAACATGTCTTTCGCAAAAAATAAACGCCAATAATTCGAATTATACATGTTAACTAAGCCAAAAAAACTGTTTTATATGTTTGTAAATATTGAATTAAATTATACTATAAGCCTTTCACTGCAGGTTTATAAATATTTTTTAATTCAACTTTTGAAATTTTTTTTAGTTTTCTGTACTTTTAATTTTTCTATTATTTTTTAAACAGCTGATTATTTGTTTACTTGCACAAACTAGCCCGAAGAAAAAGTATGGGTTATTTCGTTCATGAAGAAGAAGAATGTTACTCTCTCAAAACTTCTCTCACTTACCCAAATTTTGTGTACGGGAACGCTTTTTGGTAAAATTGGGATCCCGCGGGCGCCCAATGTAGAGTAAAGAAACAGACTTAGTATCTATATATTAAAATCCATTCTGGCAATACCGCTATTTACTATAAAAAGCTGTTTTGGCAATACATTGCAGTAGTTGTAAGATCAAGTGCGATAAACAGGGTCGCTTAGAAATGTTTTAAAGAAGATAAAATTATCCGTAATTATGTACATATATTTTAATTTTGTATAAACATGTCCTAAAGAAATTCATTACAAAAAAAATATTTTTAAATTTTTTCTACATTTTACATTGTAAAAACTTATAGTATACTTAAACTACATCTTTATAATCAATATTTTTAAGATAGATTATTGGAACGCTAATTGCCCATATTGGGCTCCGACACTGATTTTCTGTTTAATCTCACTCTTGGAATCCATTTCTTTATAACCTGCTTATAAAAATTAAAAAAAAATAATGCAAATTGTTTAATTTCTTTAAAATATGTATTTCCTAAAAACATAAACTTTTTCGCTTATGTAAATTCTTATATTTTGAATGTTAATTATAATGGTATATATTATCTATTTTCTTTTTATTGACGAAAAATAATAAATTACATAGTCAAAAACATAGTATTTTTTTAACACGATTCATAATTTAACCCAAAACTTTTTATTTTGCTTTCGTGTGGTAAATGGTAGCTAGGAATGTGTTTATAGCAGTTTGTAATCGAATCATACTTATTTTTTCTCATCTGTATGCACTGAGTTAAGGAGAGTTGAAGTCAACAACATCATACATATTATTAAATATAAATGCGATGAGTACTTTAAACTTTTGAGATGAGTAGAGTATCCATTACATTAACAAAAGTATGAATGCGTATAAGTACAAGAAATTATGAATCATGATTCGAGTCTACTCACTTTTTTTTACTCATTGCTGATCTCTGCTTAATTGTAATGCTTTTCCACATAATATATAAAGTTGTAAAAGCCTTTATGGTAATGCCGTTATTGCCATGGTATTGTTTGTTTTATGAAGTGTACTAATACGGTGTCTTAATATATATTATGAATTCTAATATTTTTATACTTTTAACAAAATGTATTGAAGTTACTAAAATGTCTATTAATTATTTTCCTTTTATGTTACAAAAATGACAACTAACTGTGCGAAATATTCGCACGGGTCATCTAGTTATTTATTTATTATTTATTCTTAACATAAAAAAATTGAAGTATCTTTTCTTTTAAAAATGTATATATACGTACATAAGTATATATAATTCATACATACATATAATAATAATAATAATAATAAAAAAAAATAAAATTTTTTCTAATTTTCTTATTATTGAAAAATCATCAATTTATCATTCGAAAATTTGTCATTAATGAATATATACAGTCATGGACTTAAGTCTATATACACCCCCTATATTACAGCAAAAGTAATTTAATTCATTTTAATCAGTGTACAAGAATACAAATTTTAATTCCCTTTAAAATTAACGGAATATACTAAAAAGACTAAAAGTAGAGAGGGACAAAAATGTTCATACAGTGTTATCTCTTTTGCTTTATTCCAAAGGTTCGCATTGTAACTTTTTAAAAACCGTTAGTTTTTCATATTGCAATGAGGTGAGGTGTTACTTGAATGATTAGTGGATATTTTATTGGTTTTAAGTGATCAAGTGTCAAGATGAGTACGCGTAAAGAGCTTAGTCTTGAAATAAAGAAATTAATTGTGCAAGAGCACAAAAACAACAAATCCTATCGGGTGTTGCGGACTGCTGTGAGCAAAAAGAGAAAAAATGAAGTGGGGACACCTTATAAACATAAGTATAATTTTTTTTGATCTGTGTACCCCAAGACATTTTAACAAATAATGCCATGGATCGGAACGATACATGCATATTTACCTATAACCCGGATTTTTCTTATTGAACCTAAAGGTAAACTATAGAAGAAATTGAATAAATTAAGATTAATAATTATATAATTAATAATAATACTCACCATCATGAATATTTTCTGCAAATGGATAACAATTGCATATATTTCTGCATTGTATGTCATTTAGTGTGAGTGAGTGGGACAAACACATAGTAATGTAATTTTTGTTCTAGTACAAAAACTGTAGACCGAAAAGTGTGTAGTGTTGTATTTTATTCATTAATAAAAATAAGTAGAGTAAAAGAGCGTTTTTTATTTATTTGTTATGTTTTTAGGTAGTATTTGAATTGTTTTTGTCCATATATAAAATGTAAAAATATTTTAGGTATAGGGATACTTGCTAACATTATGAAACCCTGGTATCAATATGAACTGAAATTTCGAGATCGGAAATGAAATAAAGGATAATAAGTAGATAATTCATATGGATATTGTGAGGATATATAGATATAAAAATAGAAAAATCTAGAAAGGAAAAAAATTGCGCCAAGTAATAAAAAAATTAAAAAAAAAAAAAGATGGAGGAATATATATATTTATTATTCTTTTATATATGTATATATGATAAATCGCAGAAAGGAGAGAAATCTAGGATTAAACTAGAATACATAGGTACCGCAAGCGTGATAGCAGTAATGCAAAAAATTTTTTTTGGTAGTTTGAAAAAATTTAAGATCAGTTGCGTTGAGTGTTTTGGAGTGTGAAATACGATAGTTCAAGAAAAAAAAAGATAATAGGAAGTGAAAGAAAAGTGAGCGTTTTATTATTGGCAGACTATTATAGAGCTAAATATAAGGTAATTATGGTGAAATGTTGATGAGGATAAGTTTTGAATTTGAAATTTTGTGAAGCAGGAAGGGATAACCATAGGAGAACGTTGTTTGTGTTCCGGAACAAATAACAATTCCTGCTGACGGGTTTCGACCAGCAGATAACTATTAGGCCTACGTAAGTAGCTGTGGCTAATTCTGCCAGAGAGTGGGAAACTGACAATAAGAACTTTTTTTTTATATTTAGCTGGTATTATCCTCGAAAGATAGAAGGAAAGAGCTTGAGAGCCCGAGGAGTTATTACCAGGTAGGAAATAAAATTTCCTTTATATTCCTTTTGCCTTTATAAAATATACGTGATTGCCAATATATATGTTATATAAGAAAAAAGAAAGTCCAAAGTCTCAGCGCAACATATTAATATAAAATCAAAAAAAAAAAAAAAGGTGAAATTAAACGAAAAAAAAAGAGAAAAAAGAAAATAATAGTTTTGAGAAAAATTTAAATATTTAACACCCCTACATTAAAAAATTAAAAAAAAAACAGAGAAAAACCGGGAACAATATATATGAAAACAAGAAAAAAATTACTTCGTATTAATTATTAACTTTAGATTAAGTTTTTTTTTGCATCATAATATTTATTTACTGTATGTTATGTTAAGTATACAACAATAATTTCAAAATTAACATTTTTTTTTTTCAAGAATTTATAAATTGTAGTGGTTTAACGTTTATATATTTAATTAGTGAAAAATTTATATAGGGGCAAACTACAAACAAAAATATAGAAAACAGTTTTCTTTTGTTAATAGAATAATTGAAGGGTTACTGCCTAGTGCTGTAGTTTTTCCTTTTGGGCAATAACAACATCTAAGGGAGCTCCTTAAGAACAGGTCATCAATATATTTTAGCCGGAACAGCATTAGCCAGGGAATTCTGAAATCTATGTAAAGAAAAAGAAGAAGGAAGAGAATATTGAGTATATGAGACAAATAAGTGTTTAAATTTTTGTTTTTAGTTTCCGCTTTTTTTTTATCTTGTTAAAAAATATTTTTTTTGCTGATTTAGGTGTTACCACTGTTTTTTTTTTATTGTAGAAATTATCGTTATTTTTTTTTAATTTGTATTATATACTGCTATTTTATCGTTCAATTTTAATTTCTTTTACTCTAATGTTTAAGTTTAAGAATGTTAAATAATAAATTATATTTTTATAATCGTGATTAGAAATTTTAATAGGATGTCTGATTAATTGGAAAGGGTAAAGGTGGTAATGGAGTGGTAAGTGTGGAGAGGAAAGGTGGAATGTGGGTCGTTGGACTTGAAATGCACGGTTGTGTCAGCGACAAGGTTGGGAGGGCATTTGTGGGAATGACATCTATCCCACTGCCATGATTGAATGAGGTGGTCCCATAACGTGATTTGTATTTGTATTTTATTCATTTTTTTTTAGTTTTTTTTGTGTATTTATGCATATTTTTTTGTGTGTTGGGATACGCGGCTGGCAATAAGGGTTGGTACCTACCTGAGAACATTGATGAGCTAGTTGGAGGTATTGCCAGTTCAACCGGTCCGTAACACGGGAAATAAGCAAATTATTAAATGTGCCGTTTGTTACAATTCAGTATGTTATTAAGAAGTATAAAAATACTGGTTTCATCGAAAATATGCCAAGGCCAGGACGCCCGAAGAAACTCTCCGGAAGAGATGTAAGCTTTGTTTTGAAAGAAGTTAAAAAAATCCGCGTACTACTGCCTCAAAAATTGCTAAAACTATTGCTAACACTTTAGACAAGACTGTTCATCCTAAAACTGTTTAGAGGGCGTTGCGAGAAAATGGTTATGCAAGCAGAGTTCCCCGCAGAAAACCTTTGATATCTGAAAAAAATAGGAAACTACGCCTTGAGTTTGCAAAAAGCATTTAAATAAAGGGATAGACTTCTGGAAAACGGTTTTGCTTACGGACGAAAGTAAGTTCAATTTATTCGGAAATTATGGTCGTGGGAAGGTTTGGCGCAAAAAGAATGCTGCACTTGATCCAAAAAATATTGTTCCAACAATAAAACATAATGGTGGCAACGTAATGGCTTGGGGAGCAATAGCAGCATCTGGAGTTGGGCGGTTAGTGTTTATAGATAGTATTATGGATCGATACTATTATAAACAGCTATTAGAATGCAATTTATATCCGTCAGTTGATATATTGGGTCTTGGCCAGCATTGGATTTTCCAACAGGACAACGATCCCAAACACACAGCGCACATTGTTAGAGATTGGTTGCTTTTTAATGCACCAAGACAATTAAACTCACCTCCCCAATCGCCGGATTTGAACCCCATTGAGCACGTTTGGGATATTTTGAAAAGAAAAATTGATCCGTTAAGAGCCGAAGACTCGGGTTCGAATCTCCGGAGAGGTGTGATCAATTTAATTTTTGGTTTTTATCAGAAAACGCTTTAATTAGATCAAATTTAACTGCAATGTTATTTTTTGGTAATTAAAGAAGAAATGATGTCCGTGAAGGAATAGTACACTAGCCAAACTGAACAATTGTTTTCGACTCCAGCTACGGTAGTCTCATCAGAGTTCTTTGTGTCCTGTGCATATTCAAGACCAAACATCAACTATTTAACTCACACTTTTTTTTGGAAATCGCATACTGAAATTATTACTGTATGTACATACATTTTGTATGAGTTAGTCGAAGTAAAGTCACACAACAGTTTATATCATATTCTCCTTTTCTTACCATCATTGCTGTTCTTGTAATCGTCATCTTATTTGGATGAAACAGAATTACAAATTTATTTTGTTTTTGCCCTTTATTCTACCTTATCCACATTAGTCGACATGAATGATATGTACGACGGTGGTTGAGGTGGTTAGAGCGTAGCACCATAGTCGGGTGCAATTTTATGTTAAGAGCCGAAGACTCGGGTTCGAATCTCCGGAGAGGTGTGATCAATTTAATTTTTGGTTTTTATCAGAAAACGCTATAATTAGATCAAATTTAACTGCAATGTTATTTTTTGGTAATTAAAGAAGAAATGATGTCCGTGAAGGAATAGTACACTAGCCAAACTGAACAATTGTTTTCGACTCCAGCTACGGTAGTCTCATCAGAGTTCTTTGTGTCCTGTGCATATTCAAGACCAAACATCAACTATTTAACTCACACTTTTTTTTGGAAATCGCATACTGAAATTATTACTGTATGTACATACATTTTGTATGAGTTAGTCGAAGTAAAGTCACACAACAGTTTATATCATATTCTCCTTTTCTTACCATCATTGCTGTTCTTGTAATCGTCATCTTATTTGGATGAAACAGAATTACAAATTTATTTTGTTTTTGCCCTTTATTCTACCTTATCCACATTAGTCGACATGAATGATATGTACGACGGTGGTTGAGGTGGTTAGAGCGTAGCACCATAGTCGGGTGCAATTTTATGTTAAGAGCCGAAGACTCGGGTTCGAATCTCCGGAGAGGTGTGATCAATTTAGTTTTTGGTTTTTATCAGAAAACGCTTTAATTAGATCAAATTTAACTGCAATGTTATTTTTTGGTAATTAAAGAAGAAATGATGTCCGTGAAGGAATAGTACACTAGCCAAACTGAACAATTGTTTTCGACTCCAGCTACGGTAGTCTCATCAGAGTTCTTTGTGTCCTGTGCATATTCAAGACCAAACATCAACTATTTAACTCACACTTTTTTTTGGAAATCGCATACTGAAATTATTACTGTATGTACATACATTTTGTATGAGTTAGTCGAAGTAAAGTCACACAACAGTTTATATCATATTCTCCTTTTCTTACCATCATTGCTGTTCTTGTAATCGTCATCTTATTTGGATGAAACAGAATTACAAATTTATTTTGTTTTTGCCCTTTATTCTACCTTATCCACATTAGTCGACATGAATGATATGTACGACGGTGGTTGAGGTGGTTGATCCTACTGCCGTTACAAACAAGGAATCCTTAAAGCAAGATTTGCAAAAGGCCTGGTCTCAAATAACTCCTGATATGACTGAAAATCTGGTCGCATCAATGCCAAGGCGTCTGCAGGCAGTAATTGATGCTAATGGTGGGCCAACAAAATATTAATTTTATAAAAAATTTTACTCAGCTTTCTTATTTCACATTTCAAAACAACAAATAATTGTACTGTATGAACACTTTTGTCCTTCTTCATTTTTAGTTTTTTTATCCATTGCTTAAATTTTTAAAAAGAAACCAAAAATTTTGTTTTTTTACGCTAATAAATAAATAATTAAATAATTTTTGAAAAAAAAGGTTTGTAATGCTTCTCATTTAGCAGCTATTGAAAATTTTGGGGGTGTATGAAGAATAAAGTCCATGACTGTATGTACTTGTTTTTTTTAATATTTTTGGAATTACATTCTTTGGTTTAGTTAACCTTTTATTTCAAATAAATATAAAATTAATTGTTGAGCTTAAATAAATAATAATAATAAAATATATTTCTAACTACACTTTTATAACGATATTAAATAGGGCGCCACAATTTCGATGTAGATTAATGTTTTTTCCTTCGCGCAACTACAAATTAAATATGCTTTGCCCTACACTAGCTTATATAGTCGTATCGGAGCACTGCCCAAAATTAAAACGACGGCCGCAACTTCACGAATTGTCGTTGTCATTTATTGTTTTTACATTTCTTGCATGTAAAGCTATTAAAAATTAAGTTTATGAGAGTTTTTGTAAGGAATTGAACCTATATTTTATAATTTAATCATCTTTACACACTTTTTCAATTATTTTTTTTTAAATATTACTCATTTTATTTAACGAATTCCAAAATGTATTAATTCATTTAACTTTCAAATGTTTTTTCGATTTTCTTTTGTTCTTATTTTTCTTTGCTCCAACAACAAAAAACAAATATGTTTGTTTACAAAATGTTTGAAATTAAATAAAAGTGTGGTAACATTGTTGAGAGAATTTGTTTTTAAAAATGAGAGCATACGAAAAAACGCTGTCAAAATAAATGATTAAACAGAATACGACTGCAACTTCAGGCAAAAACACCTCTCAGAGGAAACGTGCCTAAAATTAAAACGACGGCCGCAACTTCACGAACTGTCATTTATTGTTTTAACATTTCTTGTATGTAAAGCTATTAAAAACTAAGTTTATGAGAGTTTTTGCGAAGAATTTAATTTATATTTTATAATTTAATCATCTTTACACACTTTTTCAATTATTTTTTTTTTAAATATCACTCATTTTATTTAACGAATTCCAAAATGTATTAATTCATTTAACTTTCAAATGTTTTTTCGATTTTCTTTTGTTCTTATTTTTCTTTGCTCCAACAACAAAAAACAAGTATGTTTGTTTACAAAATGTTTGAAATTAAATAAAAGTGTGGTAACATTGTTGAGAGAATTTGTTTTTAAAAATGAGAGCATACGAAAAAACGCTGTCAAAATAAATGATTAAACAGAATACAACCGCAACTTCAGGCAAAAACGTCTCTCAGAGAAAACGTGCCCAAAATTAAAACGACGGCCGCAACTTCACAAACTGTCATTTATTGTTTTTACATTTCTTGTATGTAAAGCTATTAAAAATTAAGTTTATGAGAGTTTTTGCAAATAATTGAACATATATTTTATAATTTAATCATTTTTACACACTTTTTCAATTATTTTTACTAAAATATCACTCATTTTATTTAACAAATTCCAAATTTTATTAATTTATTTAAACTTTCAAATGTTTTTTCGATTTTCTTTTGTTCTTATTTTTCTTTGTGCCAACAACAAAAACCAATGGGTTTGTTTACAAAATGTATGAAATTTAATTAAAGTGTGGTAACTTTGTTGAGAGAATTTGTTTCTAAAAATGAGAACATAAGAAAAAACGCTGTCAAAATAAAATAGATTCTATTTCACGACTGCATTCTCCAGCGTTTTTATGTGTCAATTTGTATGGAAAAAAACGTAATGCCCCAGTTCTGTTTAATCATTAAAATAGATTCTATTTCACGACTGCATGCTCCAGCGTTTTTATATGTCAATTTGTATGGAAAAAACGTTATGCCGCAGTTATGTTTAATCATTAAGGCTTTAAAATGGCATACATTACTTTTTTTTACGAATAAATTCCAACAAGGGCTATTAAGTTTGTTAGTAATCTCAAAATAATGTAGTTGATATTATTTAACAGGATATAATATAAAATAAAGAATGATTTTTAACCCAAAATCCTTTACAAAAATTCCTTGAGAAAATACTATTTTTTGGCTACGTACACATATATGTATGCATGTAAGTACATATTGAACAAAACTACCTACTCAAATGCACATAAATTTTATCGAAAATAATTCTACTAAAAAAAAATTATTTGCTTTAAAACTTTTAAATTTGACAGCCAACAGATAACTTCTGTTTTCGCTTTCATGAATCATTTAAATTGCTATTTTCCTATCAATTTCATTTCATACAACGGTTTTTTAATAAATAATTGTATCCCTTTATTTGCCAAACTGCACGCATACACAAATCAAATGGATTACTTTATCCAAAACTAACAAACAAAAAAAAAAAAAAATAATAAATAAATAAATTGCCGGAAAAACTCAAATTGAATCTTTTTAAAAATTTATGTTTTATTTAGAAATTTTTCCAAATATGTTTGTGTCCAGTTAACACATATTGCATTTCATAGGAATTTTAATAAAATGTGAGTTGTTGTTTTTTTTTAATTTGTTACGGTCGTTAAATTTTTGTTGTTATTGTTCTAACATAGATGAATTAATAGAAAACAGCTTTAGAAGCCATTAGAGGGAAAACAATCATTGAATTCAATACAAGCAAACATATCGACATGTAAAGAACCATAAGAATGGAGAACATATCGTCGATGGAATTAAAGAACGCTGTAACTGACAAAACCTTAAATGTTCGCCAGAGATAAAAAACCTGTATAAAAGTAGAACAAAGACACTGGTATTTTTCAAAACGCAGACGGCGTAAGTAGAAATCTGGGATCAGGATCAATCGATGCGTACTTGTTTTCTGACAAAAATGATGCAAAAAAACGTATTTTCGGTTTTTTGTCAGTTACAGCGTTCTTTAATTCTTGCAACGATATTTTAATTCTTACATAACAATTTAAACGAATGAAACCAAATATTACATTTCCATAGTACTCGTATAAAAAGTTTAATCAGTACTTTTACAATTTCGAAGAGTAATAAAAGTTGTGAAAGAAAGACAAACAACCAGACATTAGTAACAAACAATATTGAATATACTGATTTCACTTATTGTACTGCTTGTTCTACTGGTGTACGAGTATAAGCCAACAAATTTTTTCATTGGAATTGTTTGTGTACAAATTAGTTTGTATTAGAGGTTTCATTTTTTTTTTTTGGAGAACCAGTAGTACTACAAATAAATTAGTACAACACGTCTAATAATACTGTAGCATAGAAAGAAAATTAAATTGAACATTTTAAAGATATCTGAATTGAAATATTTACATATAACGAAAGCAGGTACATAAATTTAGGTTTCCTGGAGTGAGAAATTTAAGAATATGTAAAAGGTGGTTATATTTGAAAATGTTAATATTGAATAAAAACACAAATTATTCAGGAAATTATAGTCATTTCTTTTTATTATGCTAATTTTGTATGGTTCAATTATGCATGGAGCACCATCCGATGGTTTAAATTTTCGATGAATTGTTGCTGGCTTATCGACATACACCTGTTCTTTTAAATAACCACAAAGAAAAAAGTCCAACGGTGGAAAAATACATGATCCTGGCGGGCGCTTGACACCGCCACCAAGTTAGATAACACGGCGTGAGAGGTGCGATTGTTGGGCACGAAGACGAGTTGAGGTGAACGGCTCTTCAGCCACATTATCGCGACCAGCAGCAATATTTTCTACAGTACCAGCTGTACGAGCATGCACTGGTGTTTTCATATCTCCTACAGACCCGGTTTGCTGAAATTTTTGCACGATTTTTTCGATGGTACGTACATTTGGACCATTAAATTGACCGACAAAATGACGAAGTGCACGATATGCATTTTGATACGAACGCCCATTTTCAAAATAATCCTGAATATCTTTAACGCGTTGCTCGATTGTGTCTCTGTCCATGGTTCAATTTCAGTTAGTCTGAAATTAAGAAATATCAAATTCAGAAAAAAACTTGACGTTTAGGTGTAGTACACATTCAACATAGGGCCTTAAAATTTAACCACCCGATATTAGGGGAGGATAAAAGATTATAATATATTGGAGATGATGTTGTTGTTTTTCTTCTCGACAAAGTCCCTGGATAATTCCTAGTTACTGCTCCGGCTTAGCTAGTTAAGTCCTTGCCGTGTAAGCTACACCACCACAACGTCATTATCCCACGTTAAGGAGTTTGATTGACAAGATAATTAATTAATAAAGTCCCACAAATGGTTTTAAGAAGATAGTGGATTATGTTTCAAGTTTAAACTGAGACTGTCTCTGTTTAACCCTTTCAGGGTTCAAAATAATTTTGGTCGAGCTAAATGTGAAAATTTTGTATTTATGGTAATATGATTAAGCTGAATCCGAAAAAATATTAGTTTTTGTGTTTGATAGCCCCGGTAGCTGTTAGAGAGTGTCGAATATATATATGACATCGACCTGAAAAGACACCTGTTATATTCTGCATGATAGTAAAAGAAAGAAAGTATTGTTTTTATCATTTATTCAAGTGATCCAAACCGTGATCAACTACAATTAGCACAAGTTGCCGTTTTTATACCATAACAGAACCGAACTCCTCTAAGTTGGAAAAGAATAACAGCCAACTATAGCTGTCTAAAAAGTGGAGTAAAACGAGGGAATTTGGGCTTTAGCACTGTGTCAAGCTATCAAAAAAAGGCACCCGGAAAAACTTCAAACGTCTGACTGCCAGATCTGAGCGATCACAAAGAGAATGTCCTATTGTCTCCCTCTCCGAAGTATTTCTGCAAATTCTGCAGTGAGAGTTAAAGAACAGACCAAACCTTTCAGCGTGTTTACCGATCACTCAATGACCTGTATACACCGCTATAAGCTTAGACAAAGATTGACGAGGTATCGTTATAATTTCCATAGTCCTTCACCGATTATATTGAGACCACAAAGTCTTAAAAGGGATGGAACTCTATGTGTTCCCCCTCCAGAAGAGGTGCTCCTAGAAAGCCTATCCGCCTTCTCATTCCTCATGATATGCCTATGACCTAGAACCCAGACCGAGGAAATGCGCCCCAAAGAAGCTTCAGCTCCTCTTCACATCGAAGAACTAAGAGAGTGTTGTCAATAGACGACTGCTTGGAGTAAAAATTCAACTAAAGAACGTTAGCTAAAATACTAAAGTGGGGTGCTAAAACTAGGTGGGGTGGATGCCTCACTGGTATTGTAACCTGTTCAATACCATTCTTTTTTAAAACTTTTTAAATTTGTTTGACACAAAAGAGGCCCCGTTGTTTGAAACAATATGTTTAGGCAGGCCAAACAGCGCAAAAAGTTCTTGCAAGACCGCAATGACCGCCTCACTTGTAGTATTGGTACCCATACCAGACAAGGGTAAAGCGATAGTTTGAAGACGACTAGTCGCCATTAAGGTTATTCAATTCTTTGGGTTAAAAATGTGGTGTTACGGTTTATTATCAGTAACTAATGAAATTTTTTAACACCGAATAAAAGAGCAACTCTCTCCCGGTCCAATTGCGAATACCTTTTCTCCGTTTTCGTTAAGGATTTTGATGCGAATTCCATCGGTTTCTTTAACCCAACTTCATCTATTTGTGACAAAACAGGACCTACACCTACTGGACTAGCATACACTGTCATTTAAGCCCTAAAATTTGAAATATAATGAGTTAAACAGTTATCAGCCCTCAGTAATTATTTTAATTAATCAACAGATGCTGAGCAACTGTCGTCGCATGTAAATTTTGCATCTGCCCTAAGCAAATTGTGCAACGGGTGCAACAATGTTGATACGTCAAGTATAAATCTCCTATCAAAATTTACAACTCATAAAAAGGCCTGCAGCTATTTCACATTCTTAGGATATGGAATCCTATCGATCTCACGAAACTTATCAGGATTCATATCTAGTCCATTCGAGTCAATAATATGACCCAAATATTTTATCCTTCTCGAAAAAAATTCACATTTGTTAGCAGACAATTCAAAACCAGCATATATCTTTGAAAATGAAATTTCCTACTAGGAGCACTAATTAAGATATCATCCAGAGAGGCTACAACGCTCTCCAATCCGGTTAGATGAAATTCCATAATTCTCTGAAAAATTGTAACTGCCGAAGCTAACCCATATGTAAGTCTCGTATATTGAAATAGGCCTTTGGATGTAGAGATGGTTGTATGACTCCTGAAATTTTTATCCCATTCTGTCTGTTGATAAGCCTTGTTCATATTATGTTTCGAAAACTCTTTCCCCCATATAATTTCATAAAAATATCTTCGATTCGACGTAAAGGGTACTTTTCTGTATATCAATTAGATTGAGGGCTACCTTGAAATCGCCACGAATTCTAATAATGCCGTTTTTCTTTACAATCGGCACAATAGGTGTTCCCCATTAACAATATTCCGCATTTCGCTCTCAACTTTCGCCTTAATAGCCAAGTGTAATGGCCGTGGTCTACAAAAATTTGGTATCTCCCACTCTTTTACCCTTAACACCGCTTTACTTTTAATAAACAGTTCTAAACCGCCATCAAAAAGATTCTCAAATTTTCTAATAATTTCCAATGAACTTCCTGATTCTACTTGCTCGGAGTAGTTCAATTTACAAATCTCAATTTCAAAATAACTTTTATGGGATTGACTCTCACCTTATTTCTATATTGGACTTCAATATTACACAATTCTATTGGAGATATACTTACTCACCTACTTATTTAGATGGTCATAACAACCCGTTAACGGGTTTCGGCTTGCCTTAACACTAGTCTCCAGGCGTCTCTCATAAGCGTGCGCCTTCTCCAGTTGGTCACACCAATTGATGACAGGGCTTCATCAACTTGATCCTTCCAACATAATCATGGTCGTGCTCTACGTCGACGTCCAGTGACCTTCGCATCGAAAACTTTTCTCCCTGGAGATATAACCGTACCATTATATGCTTTCAACAACATGTTCACCTTTTCCAATTTATAATTCTAAAAAATTCGGTATAAAAATTCTCCGAAATAACATTATTTTTCGATCCCGTATCTAATTCCATTTTTAAAGGTTTGTTATTTACAAAAATTCTAACTTCAATCGGGGCATCATTATTACTCGGGATGGAGAATAAACTTAAATAATTTTTATCAATAAACACTTTTTTTCAAATGACCAAAGGGGTCACTGACTGCACTTATAGTTTCTAAACTTACAGTACTCACTTTTATGTTCATCGTATCTACATTAGTGCCGTCAAATTCTGCTACTTTTCATTACTCGATAGAATTGAGTACTTTCATTTGGGTACCCAACACTACTCAATACCAGGGGCCGTAACAGTTGCGACTTTTTTCAAAAAAGTCAAAATATAATAGTTATTTTTTGACTTTTATTTTTTCGGTCAGAAATAAAAGTTAAAATTTGACTTTTATTTTTTCGGTCAGAAATAAAAGTTAAAATTGACTTTTATTTTTTAAGTCAAAAATAAAAAATAAAATCTGACTTTTATTTTTTAAGTCAAAAATTAAAGTTAAAATTATACTTTTATTTTTTAGGTCAGAAAAAAAAATTTACTATGCCATAATAATAACAATGTAATGAAAATAGTCGCCGTGGTCTAGTGGTTAGTGTGTTGGCTTACTAAGACATGAGCCCTGGGTTCGAAAACCAGCTCCGACATCTTAAAAAAAAAGAAATATGAAAAAAATATTTCTTTCGACGACTACCTCTCAGCAGTCTTCTGGCAAAAGGTCTGAGAGTAACTAATTGCCATGAACAAGCTTCTCAAGTCTGTCGTTCGGAGTCGACATTAAACTGTAGGTCCCGGTACTCATGGATAAAAATTGACACACACAACATGAGTGCTGCGAGAAGCTAGGCCGTAATCCTGACACAGAGTTGTAAAGGCCAGTTATGTACGTATGTATGTATGTATATAATGGAAATATAAGAAAAATAAGATCGATGACAATCAGTGTTGTTGTTTTGGTTATTTCTGACCAACCCAACTTTAGTCAAATTTGCTATTCCATTTTAACAAAGTTTAATGCACCCGGTATAATGTCATGTCTGCTTGACTCATACAAGGAGAAGCGTATTGACGTTGATGTCGACCTTGTGAAATATTGGGAAAACAAAAAATTTGTATATCCCCGTCTAAAGGACTTGGCATGTATTATTCATCAAGTACCTGCGACACAAGTTAGTGTAGAACGCGCGTTTTCAGCACTTAAGATTATTCTCAGCGACTTGCGCTACAATTTGTCTGAACAGAACTTGGCAGCTATATTAATATTGAAATTGAATTCTGAGTAATTGCAATGAAAGAGTGAACAATTTAATATTGAAATGAAGGAAATTAAATGTAATTTGTATTTTCAGAGCAAAATATGCAAAACACCAACTCCTTAACTTTCTAGCCAATAAACGTTTTTGTATACATACTCTATTATAATTTTTTTTTCTTTTTGTTTTAATACAAATACAACATGTAATTATAATTCTAAAAATAAAAACTGTATTAATATTTAATTAAAATTTTGTTTAACTTTTTTAACATCTGCTTTCAATAAGAACAAAAGTCAAATTATAACTTTTTTTTTTGACCGAAAAAATATCGGTCAAAAAATTATTATTATAAAGTGACTTTTTAATAAAAGTCAAAAAAATTAAAGCCTTTTAAGTTTATTATTTCTTATCATAACAGCATCAATATGCTGTATTCAATTATCTGATAGACAAATTATATCCACCTGACTTTTTGATTTTAAATTTTTAAAATAACTGTTATTTTCGGTCCTTGCTCAATACTTTTAAAGGATTTTATTCTTAAGAAAAAATAATTTCATAAAGTATTCTCTTTTTAGAAAGAAATTTGTTTGGCCGTTAAAATTTAAATTTTCCGTACAACTTCGAAGAAAAAATACAACTCTTAGAGCATTGAGTAATTACTTTTAAGTATTCGGTACCCAAAAATTCGTACAAATACTCGACATTCGGTACCCATTACTCAATACTTTGCCAGTAATAATCTACATAGTTTACACTGTTGTTGTGTTGCTCTGTACTGCTGCTGTTGTTGTTTTTTCTTCCATCCTTCTTTGCTTTTAATAAAATTGAAGGACTCCTCTTTTACTTTTGTTACTTCATACTGGCGCTTGGTATACTCCACATTGTTGGATATTTCTACCACCTTATCAAAAGTACAGTGTATTGATTCCAAAAAAGTTTTGTCTCGGGCCGGTCCCGTTTCCAACCCCATCACAAACATCCCGAAAAGCGGTTTCTAATTTTTCACCGAACTTGCACTCTAACGGCCTACTCATTTGCCGTTTCAGTGGTCGATTTATGCGCATTATAAAATTTAAAGCCTGTGGTTGTAGGCTTAAAATGACGGCTCATCGTTGGCAAACATTTCTCAAATGTGGTTACGGCATCTTCCACCTTAGCCGGACTTACTAGATTTTGCAATAAACTATACGATGTTTCATACAACGATGTCAGGAAAATTACTTTCTTTTTTGATGCATCCTGTATATCGTTCGCAATTAAAAATTGTTCCATTTGGTTTTGGACACCACCCAATTCTTTTGGGTATGGTTAAAGTATTGCACTTTACATATTATTTCTGTAGTCATGATTAATTCTTTTTTTAATCCTTGCCGCCGCTGTAGTGAACGTCCGTCAAAGGTTAATTAATTTTGCTTCAACAGTTCTTTATTTATCAAAAATCTTTAATACATATATTTTCTTATTTTCTAGTCACTTAGTGCCACTTTGCTTTCTTTCTTGGGAATGTCTTTTTGTTAATTTTTTTATTTTATTTTTTTTTTGTATATACATATATGTATGTATATTGAATACAACATAGTAATATAATTATTATTATATTATTATTGTCATTAAGCGGATATGCAATAACGGCGGCTAGTTTTTTATATTACTTTACATATTAATTATAGATACACATACTATATATGTAAGTGTGTACTGAAACTTTAACTGAGATTCATTCAAGAGAAAAAGCAAATATAAACGCCTATATTTAAAAGTATTAATTGTTAAGCAATAATAATACAGATCTAATTTTTCGGTTAAACCAAGGGATAAATCCTGCTTTAATCAGACGTGCCAATCTGGCAGTGAGATCGAGAGAAGAAACGTTCAGGAATTGGAGCAACAATAAGTGTGCACATTAGGGTGGGTCAATTTTTTTACCTACTAAGCGTATAGCAAGGTCGTAGTCTACGAGAAATTCTAAGAACTTTTCCCAAAGAAACCATTGTTCTAAAATCAAAATCGAGCTTCCGGTTTTTTACGAGAAAATTTGGTGTTCAGGTCATCCGAAAATAATGCTATTTTTTGGAAGTATTCATTGCAATTGTTGAATAGTTGACCTGTAACGCTGGAAGAGGGCTTATTTTAAAGGAAATTTTCTCAGCTTTCTATATCTGTCCCCATTTATAGAAAATTGTTTACCCAAATAATGGTTTTGGAGGTTTATGTCACAATAATAATAGTTTTAGGTTTTTAACAGTTTTACTATTATTATTGTGACATAAACCTCCAAAACCATTATTTGGGTAAATAATTTTCTATAAATGGGGACAGATATAGAAAGCTGAGAAAATTTCCTTTAAAATAAGCCCTCTTCCAGCGTTACAGGTCAACTATTCACCAATTGCAATGAATACTTCCAAAAAAATAGCATTATTTTCGGATGACCTGAACACCAAATTTTCTCGTAAAAAACCGGAAGCTCGATTTTGATTTTAGAACCATGGTTTCTTTGGGAAAAGTTCTTAGAATTTCTCGTAGATTACGACCTTTTTATACGCTTTGTCATGTTTTTCGGTCCCGAACAAATTGACCCACCCTAGTGCACATACTGATTCGCTACGCAAATAGACGTGATCTTTGTGTGCCGAAGTATTAAGACGTGAAAAAGCTTTACACGAGCAACGTCTTCGTGCTAAATTTCTTTCTTTTTCTAGGGGAAGTAAGAACTTTTGGTCTTTTGTTAAGAGTATAACAAATAATGCTAGTTCGATTCCAACTCTTATTCGAAATGACCAAGCATTCACGAACCCGCTTGAAAAAGTGAACCTTTGAGCAGAATTATTTGCAAATAATTCATGTTTGCCGGAAAACGTTCAAATGCTGCCCGACCTCGAATTACTGTCAGTGACTATGCCTAGTATATTCTTTCGAGCCCCTGCTGTTAAAAGCGTTCTTACAGATCTCAAGTCTTCTGAGCCGGTTGTATACTAGCACTGGTTCTGAAGCACTGAGTGTCCATTAACTAACCTTTTCAGTACGGTTTATCGTGAAGTTGTATTTCCAACTAACTGGAAGATTGCTAATGTACCGCCAGTCCCTAATATTTCCAAACAATTTTCTCCTTTCAATCCTACCTACTGCGTCTCAGATGACAGCAACATTTGTCATTTATATTCACTTAATCATCGGTCTAGCCTCTTGGAGATTAAAGTGAAAAGGCAGAATATGGATAACACACTCACAAATGACTTGTAAAATATCTGCCAGTGGGGTCACGCAAACAGGTACAATTTAATGCTCGCAAGACCCGATGTTGTTTTATCACTCATAGACGTGGTGGGAATGATGCAATCTTGTCATCTGTAACTATCGGTAATGTAAATATTAAGGAGACGGACGCTCTTGATGAAATTATCACATATTTCGAATATCGAAAGAAGCATTCAAGTGCTTCGGTTTTCTAAAACAGTACAAGAAACACTTCACTCAATCAGACGTTCTCAATATTTAGAAGATTTTTATCCGACCTAGGATAGAATACACCTCTCATGTATGGGCCGGTGCTTAAAAGTCTGTTTGCGACCGTGTACAGTAAATGGCGAAGGTGCTTATCAGAGACAGCACGGTATCCAACTTTATCGATTCGTTGGTGCAATTTGGCGTACCGCCGGTGCCCTCCAATTTCGGACATGTCAAAGACACGCCGGTCAGAGGAGGTACCATGCACATTGGGTTAACAATTTCGTCATTACCATTTTCTGGACAGCAGCAACCCCCCTTTTAGAAGAGGTTAAACTACTACCCAGCATACCACAACCACTACGAGTACTCAGACCGATTTGCCTCACTCCCCAAATGACTGGGAGCACAAGCAAACAGGGGGCTTCCTGATTAGTAGTACCAGATTAGAGTAAGTTTCTCTGGTCAGTCCCTAAGATGGTCGGTAATAAATTACCAACCTTTCTGCCTATAGCGAGCGCCAGGCCACCCAGAGCTAGGTGAACTCCATATTCCCCGGTGGTTACAGGCCCCTGGTGTGATATAAATCACCAAAAACTATTTACTGTACCCCCGGGGGGATCTGTATATGTACAGTATATTGAATTTCTTTTTTATTATTTACTCTTTAAACTCTTGTGTAGTTGCTTTTATTTTTACTTCTTTAGTAAATTTTGTAACGCATCTGAAATAAAGTGCTAAATTTGCAAATATGTACGTGTTTTTCATTGGTAAGTTCTAATGTGTTCTGAAAGAATAATTAGAGAAATTTTTTTTGCAGACGATGCAAATAAAATGCAGAAGTACTTTACAATCTCAACCCGAAAAAAAAATTGTTGCAAACATTACAAACATACAAATATAAGAGTTTACCCAGTCAGCATTTTTGGTCAATTATGAGTCTTTTTTGACTCCTCTGGGCGATTAAAATAGTCACTTATGAGCTCATTTATGAGTCGAAAATGAATGTTTTGTCGGGAGAAAAATGTACCCTTGCCGCGACTCCCCTGAACGAGTCATTTATGACTCCCCTGAACGAGTCGTTTTTGACTCCCCTGAACGAGTCATTTGTGACTCCGCACACTAAACGAGTTTTACTTATCTTTTTATTATCTTTACAATAATAAAAATATTGTATTTTGTTTAAAAATTTAAAAAAACAAAAAAAAAAAATAATTCATCAAGCCTTTTTATTGATGAGACAAGTTTCTGGTGGAATAGACTGGAATGTAAGGAGCGGTTTCTTGAAGATGAACTTCTTATTTTCTTAAATTATAATTTAGAAATACCTTAAATTTTATTTTATAATTTTTGCCCTTTGCTGGGATTGAACCTCGGTCGTTTGAATTTCTGTGCGAGCGTCTAACCACTATGCCACGACATCACAATAATTGCATAACTCTTATTCTTTCAAATAAAATAAATCCCATTGAAACGAAATGCAGAAAAAACAATAAAATACGACGCAAAATAATTAAAAAAGCAGTCGTATTTCGAACGTCTGCACGATTAATTTATGATTCCGCACATTTAATCAGTTTTTGATCACCTAAGGGAGTCGTAAATGACTCATTTTGGTGATTTATGAGCAAGCAATCTTCCAATTGTTGACAGGGTATGTAGTAGTGAAGGTATGGTAATCCTTTTTTTCAAGTATGCATGTTATTGTTGATATATCTTATAAAAAGCTTTCAATACACGTGCGCCCAAATACCAAAGTAGTAAGTAAAAGAACAAGTAGTTAAAGGGAAGTAAGAAGACCTCTTCTAAGAGCGGTAAGAAAAATAGAATGAATAAGGATGGTACTTATTTCTCTCTTCTTAAAATGTGTTGGTATTTAAAATATTTTTTTTTATTTTATCATACGAATGTTGATTTTATTTTTTTTTATTTTTAAGGCCAGCACTCAGGGGACGGCCCCTACTCATGCAGTACATTGTGCTGGTCTAGGAAAACATGTTGTGGGAAGGGGGAAAGAGGGAGTAGTGTTTGTGGACATTTGATTTAAACCTACTGATATCGTAATTGGCAGGAAAAACTTTTGCCGGAAGATTGTTTCACAAACGAGCGGTGCGGCTAAAGAACTAATTCTCTCTATAATGCATTGTGCGATTCACTGAACATCAACCACAAATGGGTGCGCTCTGAGAGATGTACGTGTAGTCCGCAGGAATATGCGACCACCCGTAATCAATTCCCCTATCTCATCAGAGCACCTCCCATGGTAGTATCGATAGAACAATGAAACGCACGCCACATTGCGCCGATGCTCCAACGAATAGATAGAATTGGATACCCTACCGTCGCCGATAAGCACCTTCGCCCTTTCCTGTACGCGGTCGAGAAGCCCCAAAATTGATTTTGAAGCACCGGCCCATACATGAGAGTTGTATTCCATCACCTAATAGTGTTACTAATTGATTAAGGTTTAAGATAACTTTGATTATTTGTTTTTGGTTTTATTTGTTCTGATTTCTCAAGTATGTATTTGAATTAAGACTGGAATTGATTTAATTGTTAGAGTAACACTTTTGTAACAAACAAACAGCAGCAATTGTATTGATATTTGCTAAGAGTACCAACTGAATATAACATTTTTACTTCCTGAAATATACATACAATATAGAGTAAATGTAAACACAGAACGTAAATTACTTAGGTTACAAGAACAGTTGTGGGTAACTAACTAGATTTTAGATGACGTATATACTACAGTTATTAGAGTCCAATACGTGTCATAGTTTTTTTTAACATAAGCCACAATTAAATAAGCACGGCATGTTCGATATTGTAAATGCAGTAGGGTCGGTTCCCACAACCGAAAATATATGAAGAAAATTATTTTCTTGGATTTTTTAAAATTGTTTTTAAGCGCGAAAAAGGGTTGAAAACCATTAACAAATAAAGTGTTGTAGTTTTACACAACAAAAAAATACACAGTTTGTTTTATTCTTCAAGAAATTCAATTATTGTATTTTTATTTTAATTAAGATGTGTTACAAAATACGTCTTAATAATTCGTCTTAACAAAAATAAATGGAAAACTATATATAGATAAAAGAAAAATATGATAGTGATGGCACTTAATTGCACAAATTACTCGACTTGGTGGTTGGATAACAACCATTTTTTTAGAGTTGATAAACGTGTAAAAAGATTAAGGGTTACTAATAAATTTATTCCTTATATTAATTACGTAATATTTATACAAAACACGGTCAAGTGTAATATATTTAAAGCGGTAACAGAGTACTTTGCATAATCAATAATAGAGCCAGATTTCTTATAATTTTTTATTTTTAAAAATAAAATTCTTCAATCGAGACGGTGTAACAGAATTCAAAGAAAGAATAAATTACCTTGTAATAATTAATAACGATGCAATAATGCTATTAAAAGAAATACGTAAAATGTCAGTCCAGCAAATATTTTCCATCAAATCATGAAAAAATGTATATGTATATTAGTTCGTTTGAAGCAAAACTTGCATTCTTTACATACATAACTGGCCTTTACAACCCTGTGTCAGGATTACGGCCTAGCTTCTCGCAGCACTCATGTTGTGTGTGTCAATTTTTATCCATGAGTACCGGGACTTACAGTTTAATGTCGACTCCGAACGACAGACTTGAGAAGCTTGTTCATGGCAATTAGTTACTCTCAGAGCTTTTGCCAGAAGACTGCTGAAAGGTAGTCGCCGAAAGAAATATTTTTTTCATATTTCTTTTTTGAAGATGTCAGAGCCTGGAGTCGAACCCAGGGCCCATGTCTTAGTAAGCCAACACACTAACCACTAGACCACGGCGACTACTTGCATTCTTTACTATGTTTTAATTTAGATTCAGATGAAGTACAAAAATAATTTTTATAGTAGAATGACATATACATACATACATACATACACAGAACATAACCTTACCGCAAATAGAATTTACATTCGGATCGTTCCCAATAGCAGTTGCTATTTGTTGCAACTACAAAATTGCTGTTACATTAAATACAATTCGGCAAATGCAAAAATCTTTTTAACAAATGCAATTGTCTTTGTCCCAAATGCAAAAACTGTCCTACCAAATGCAATTGTCTTTGCCCCAAATACAATTCTACAAAGCAAAAAATGTCCTACCAAATGCAATAGTCTTTGTCCCAAATACAATTCGACAAATACAAAAAAAATTTTTTTAATTGATTGTACTCTGCGAGACATCTCGTGAACATTTAAGTGAACATTATTGGGGAATGTCAAAAGCAAAAAGAAGAATGTGGCCACTTGATAACTCTTTGAAGCAGATTGAAAACTGGAAGTCCTTTGCAGATCTGTTACTATCAAACAAAGTTAAACTAAACATAAATAAATTTCGCATAGCTTTATTAGACAAAAAATTAAAATCAATTGAACACATTTACGGGTATTTCGCAAACTAAAAACTCTATAAATAACCTTAATTTTACATTTAAATTACAAAAGCTCTACAATTCATCTTTGTACAACTTTTTTTCAGTGAGTATTTAAATTTAAAATATTCTGTACGCAAAAAAGACGTGTTAAATGAAAGCGACGAAGAAGATTAACTCACGTATTATTATTATTGTTTTTTTTAGTTTTTTTAATGAATTCATGCTTCTGTTAAATATTGACTAAATTGTTTATTATTTTGTATTTATTACTTTGTACCAGTTAAAAAATAATGAACAAAAACATAAAACCACAAATAAATCTCTGTTACAAATTATTTCTAACACTGACAAATGATATCGTAAGTGCCATTTTCTACACACGCATCTACGAAATGTTGTGAGCGAAATTATCGTATACACCAAAAAATACGTTTTTCTCGGAAAACTTGAACTTTTTCACCGGAATTCTTTTAGGTGTAGTTATATTAGTTAATTATCTAAGCACATGTATGTAAATTTTCATTTTAATATTGCAAGCGAAAGCAGAGAAAGGTAGAAAAATGGCTCTCCTGTATAATAAAAAATAATTCAAAAGTCTTGAATTTATTTTCGTTTTAGTTTTATGAGGAACACTTCAATTGTCAGTTTCTTAATCGGAATTTACAATATAGAATATGAAAGACAGAAAAAATTTTTAGAAATAGTGACGAAAATGTGAAGAATTTAGTACACTTTTTGTAGATTTTGCTTGTTCTGTTTGTCTTTTAAGTTCTATATGGTAAAACTTTTAGGCAAGAGCAAAAGAGGATTGAAAAATGTCTGCCTTTCAATTTCCACATGTAAATCTGTGACTCACTGTAGTTTTGTATTTTTTAGTACAACTTAGAAGAAATACAGAGCTGCATCGGTAAGTATACTAGATTTCAACAAGATTTTGTCAAAATCTAGTAACCAAGTAGATTTTGTTTTATATGGGAAATCTAGTAAGAGCGACTAGATTTGAATTAAAAGCTGGTATTTATTTTATTTGAGTTTGGTGTAAATGCCCTATAACAATATTTTAAAATCCAAAATAAGTATGGGAAAAATATATACTCTTTTCCCAATAGAGAGACCATATCAATATGGTAATTTTCTCCAAATGGTAAACCAGCATCGAAAAAGGATATGTTGAATCTCATTGCGTTTTACTGTTTATAATTATAAAAAAGAGTATATATTTTCATAGCGTATCTCAGGTGTTTTACTTGAGGAAATTTCAATTTTCATTTTTAAAATACTTCTATAGATATTTTTATATATTTAATTATTTTTCATGCAAAAAATGTATTATGTTTGCACTCTTTCTTCAAAATATTTCTTTTACAAACAATTAAGAAGGGAAAACTATAGAAAGAAAAAAAAAGTTCGATTAACGGTTAATTTTTGCTTTGTTTCTTGTCTAAGTTATAATCGTATGTTCGCGACCGAAAACATCATTTGCCGTGCATAAAACGTCAATAGGTGCCAGATAAACCACATTTTAATTAATTATGGTGTCACTAATTTGTAAGTAAATAAAAAAAATATACTTTTTTTGTTTGCAAAGTTTCGTACGTTCGCGACCGTAAGTAAATTTTTTCTGTAAACAATGGCCCATAATCATAGTCAAACACTAAAGTCGGTTCTTTTTAAAAACAACTTTAAATTAAAGAACTGCTTTAAATAAGTTGGCAACTATAGTCAAAATTAAAGCATATTTTAACTTTTTTTTTTTTACTCAGGGGTAAACCTATTGCAATGTGAAGATGGTTGATAGAAGATGTTTGTATA
The DNA here is from genome assembly GCA_963576795.1 of Metopia argyrocephala. Lineage (NCBI taxonomy): Eukaryota > Metazoa > Arthropoda > Insecta > Diptera > Sarcophagidae > Metopia > Metopia argyrocephala. Next base: position 84,056,634 of record OY756210.1, on the reverse strand, counting down.
TTTTGCGCCTTTTTTTTTTGAATTGATGAAACACGTTGCTGTCAATTTGCCCACTCAAGAGCCAGTGTTATACCTTCACCCTCGAATGATCAAACATCAATTGCCTCATCTGTCGGTGGATGTTTGAATGTGAATGGTGAGCGTCTTCAGTAGATTAGCTGTTATCTTCCCAGAAGGTGGCGTTGAACTCCTGGTCATTGGTTTCTGGTGGAATAGATTATAAATGTCAGGGAGCGGTTTCTTGCAAATGGTCTTGCTGGAGGGGAGGGGAACCTCTTATTTTTTTAAATGTAATTTTTAATTTAAATTGTAATTTTAGAAAACCGCAAATTTTTAATTCATAATTTTGTCCTTCGCTGGGATTAAACCTTGGTCGTGTGAGTTTGTGTGCGATCGCTCTACCACTATGCCACGACCCCCCACTACACCAACTTTAAGTGGGTGCCACATCAAAAACTAGATGTTTTCATACTATCTGCAATAAAATATAAGCAGATGGCATCTCTAAACAAAAAGAAAAAACAGAAAAAAGGCCGCAAAAATTTGTTTACATTTTGTTTTTTATTATTTACATACATATATTGTAAAATTAAATAAAACAATAACTAAAATTGAAAGAGAATATTTGCGGCAATGTATAAATACATATGAATTTATGAAATAAAAAAACAAAAAACTTCTAAATATTACTATTTTTTGTCAGAAAACGCTTTAATCAGATCAAAGTTAACTGTAATGAATATTTTTTTGGTAATTAAATTATGATATTAATTATGATATTAAACCTTGGTCGTGTGAGTTTGTGTGCGATCGCTCTACCACTATGCCACGACCCCCCACTACACCAACTTTAAGTGGGTGCCACTTCAAAAACTAGAAATGTTTTCATACTATCTGCAATAAAATATAAGCAGATGGCATCTCTAAACAAAAAGAAAAAACAGAAAAAAGGCCGCAAAAATTTGTTTACATTTTGTTTTTTATTATTTACATACATATATTGTAAAATTAAATAAAACAATAACTAAAATTGAAAGAGAATATTTGCGGCAATGTATAAATACATATGAATTTATGAAATAAAAAAACAAAAAACTTCTAAATATTACTTTTTTTGTCAGAAAACGCTTTAATCAGATCAAAGTTAACTGTAATGAATATTTTTTTTGGTAATTAAATTATGTAATTACTTTTTTTGTGTTTTTTTTTTAGTTTTTGTTTTATGCGGCAATCAGCTTACAATCGGTTCGACAAACAATTATGTAAGAAATTGGGTTTTTATAACACAATTGTCTGACTTACGTTTGTTTACGTTATTTTCTCAATTTTTCTCTTTGAGCCCAAATTCTATGATTGCCAGGGTATATAATTTTCAGTATTGCTCAATTTTTCTAATATAACAAAATAATTTTTACATATAAAAATGGCAACCCTATTTTTTGTTTACAAAATAAATTCAATTAGAGAAAATGAAATTTTTTTGTAGAGAAAAAAAAAAATAAAATATTACCTATTAATAAATTTTTCATTACAGACCTGTTCTGAAAATCGCTGTAAAAAAATTACGAAATTTATGAAATTATGATTTTTATATATAAAATATATGATATTAAAAATAAAAAAAAAAAATAAAAGAAAGTGGTATTTGCCTTTATGATTTTTCTTTATGTTTTTCAAACTATAATTTGCTTTTAATTGTACCAACAAAGTTTTTGATCTTTGTATTCACTTCTTAATTGGATCAAAATACAAAAAATCTTATATTTAAAAGTAAAATATTACCAAAATATGAATTATTATATTTACTTGTAATTTGAAACCAAGTGATTTTCAGAACAGGCCTGTATGATTTTGTTCGTACACAATTAAATTTTTTTGATTGTGTATTTTTGACTTTTCTAACAAACGAAATTGTGATATAGAAACCACATAAAGAAACAATTTATATACAGCTTTTACGTTTTTACTCAAAATTGTTTTATAAAAACCCAAATGAAATTTTTATACACAAACAAACAAAAATTGTGTATCAATTGTAATATGGAAACAGGCCTTTAGAGTGATGCTAAGTTGGTTAAAAAGAACTTCAGCTTGTTTTAATTTTAAAACATGCTTTTGAGTTAAAAGTATACTTTTACTTGTCTATAGTTAACAAAATTGTTACTTTTAACAAAAGTAAACTTTTATTTCTTAAAGTGTACTTTATTGTTGATTATGATTATGGGCCAATGGATTTATAATTGATGTCTCCAACTTTATTTTAAAAGTGAAATGATATATCGAATATTCCAGTATCAGAATGATGCATTGGATTTTCTGTGATTAAGACTTAAAATTAAGCACAATTTTAATGGGCTGTTCAATAAAAACAATAATATGATAAATATTGGTTAAATTTCATATTGAATAGAATAGTTTATTTCTTATTACAAGTGTTACTACTAGTGCTGGCAAATTCTACTACTTTCCACTACTCTATACCATTAAATACTTTCATTTTGGGTACTCAATACTACACGATGGTTGGTTGATGCTGAATAACATTTTTTTAATAAAACAAATATATTGTTTTACTAAAATCTATTTATCAGAAGGATTACGTTTTTGAGAAGTTTTCTAATTCTTTTATCAGTATCTGTAAACGATAGTGGCTTGCACTAACTTAATTAAGTATATTACAAAAATATCATATGTATGTGTCACCTCTTAATGAAAGGAAAAGATAATCTTTGTAAGTGAATTTTTTCACAAATTTTGTTGATCATTAACTTTACTGTAATAACGCTGAATATCGCTCTTGTGTTGTATTTTTAAACGGAGTTTTGTTTTGCCAGTTAAAATTTAAATTTTCCACAAAACTTCAATGTAAAAGTACAAGTACCCAAAAATTAGCATAAATACTCGATCATTACTCAATACTTTGTCAGCACTAGTTACCACACACCATAAATAGAGTATTAAGTTTTTTATTAAGAAAATTTGAAGCTATTTATTGGATAAAGCATAGTGATAAAAATAAATAAAACATATGGAAATATCGTACGTTGGTGACCGATAGATACTAAAGCCAATTAAGCAAAAACCAATAGAAAAATTTTATTATGTAAATACTGGATAGAGGCCTACATTAGTATGCTTTAAAAATACATTAATCGCTTTTGAACATTCCGTTGCATTTCGCAGAATTTTACATTTTACTACTGTCAGCTAAGGTTGACTTTTATTTTGCGTCATCATGAAAACTTAAACTCGATGAAATCCATCTTTTGCACTACACATAGAACTATCAAAATTCTGTCGAATCGCAAAATAATGCTAGAAAAAGTTTTTTTCTATATTCTTTGTACATCAAAAGCGTACGAACGTACGTTCTTTACCCCAGGAAATGCCCATATACAACATATTCCGTTCTATTTATTTTACTATCACAAAATTTCATGAAATTAAAATACATACATATTAAATGTTTAAATGTTTAAGAAAACATTTATATGTAATACCAGTCTTTAAGTATGGTGTGACGGCCACAAATATGTAAAACACTTTGGCAAAATATACTTTTTGAGTGCTTCAACATAAAACAAAAACAAATGAACAGAAAACAAAACTTTTTAAATAATGACGATGAAATAAAAAGCAGATGTTGCCACTTTAGTATATCTAATAATATTTGGCAAACGTGTGTATAAAATACTTCTCCAAAAAATATACCAGAAGAGAAATTATTTATGAATTCTTAATGAAATTTTAAACGAAAAAAGCTTTTGTAAATTGCCATAGATAATGAAATATCTCTGTGTGTATATTGTACATATCCCTGCGGAAAATATCGGAGTACATAATCCAATTAAGTTTATAGGGAGTAGTTACAAAATAGTCCATTGTAATGCAGACATGGACCATGTCATTGTAATTGCTTGGTTCGTTATTTTACGAAAGCAGGGGGTTACTTTGTATTTCGAATCGAAACTGCTTTCGAAAGAAATTTCCCATTCAAAAAATCAATAATAAGTCTGTTTCTTTACTCTACATTGGGCGCCCGCGGGATCCCAATTTTACCAAAAAGCGTTCCCGTACACAAAATTTGGGTAAATGAGAGAAATTTTGAGAGAGTAACATTCTTCTTCTTCATGCACGAAATAGCCCGTACTTTTTCTTCGGGCTAGTTTGTGCAAGTAAACAAATAATCAGCTGTTTAAAAAATAATAGAAAAATGAAAGGTTCAAAAACTAAAAAAAATTTCAAAAGTTGAATTAAAAAATATTTATAAACCTGCAGTAAAAGGCTTATAGTATAATTTAATTCAATATTTATATAAAAAAGTTTATCTTTGCCTTATTTAACATGTATAAGTCGAATTATTGTCGTTTGTTTTTGCGAAAGTACATGTTCAATATGCGTGTGTGTGTGACATAAAGTTGTTTGTTTTCATATTTTTATGTGAATGGGTAAAATATTTGCTTTTTTGAGTTCCCGTACTTTTGGGCAAATTTGTCTCTTATTGAGAGAAATTATTGTTTACTCTCTATTTCCCGAACTTTACCCAAAAAGTAAAGAAACACACTTAATAATGAATACAAAAAGATTTCGTAAATGTTTACGAATTCTTTAGATTTTCGATTCGAATCAAAATACAAAGTAACCCCCCAGATTATAAACAAAAATGTAGCTTACTTGGAATCATAAAAACAAAATATAGCACAATTTAAGTATCACATAGAGCAGAGGTGGGGAATCTTTTTACCATTAGAGGCCACATTTAAATTAGTCAGCAATACGAGAGGCCGCATAAGCTGATTGACCCACGAAAGTGACTTTTTGTGAAATTATTACAGTTTTTCTATAGATTTAACAATTTATTTAGAAAAAATAAACAATAATACTACAAAATTTTAAATTGAATATACATTTAGAATAATATAAAAATATTATAAAAAAATACAATAAAAAATATTTCGTTATTTACTAAGTTCGTGACTTATTTGGCTTTGATTTTGTTTGACAGTAATTGTATATTTGGATCAAACTTCGTAACACACAGCTCTAAATTGTTTTTATTTTTGACATGAGAAAAAATATTCAGGGCAATTCGGCAATACTTTCTTTATAATGTCGAATGGGACCATTCACTTTCGACAACTAAAATTCTATACATTCTTAAATACGTGTGATGAATTATCGATAACAACTGTCATATTTTTGTCACCACTGCTTAAAATTTTATTTTTACTATTTGATTAAATAAAAATACATGTCAAAAACATAAAATTTAATACAAAAATATTTAGAAAATCTTCGTACTACCCTCAAAATATTCCCGAATGGCTTTTTCAAATTTTGTTAGATGATGAAGTCCTATAACTACAATAGTAAGAAATAATTTGTACTAGAAAATACAAAAAAAATGAATAATTCAAAGAATAATTCCCATTCAGTTATTATTTTAAGATATCCCAATTCTTTCTTTAAAGTAACGTACAGCCTGTTTTTAGAACACGTATGGTTTTTGACATTCGTCGTTTTATATGTAAAACAACAACAAAAATACTCAAATTTGTTAGAGTTTCTCATATAAAAAGACGAATGTCAAAAACCATTCGTGTTCTAAAAACAGGCTGGTAATTTTCATAAAACTCTTCTAATTGCTGCTGCAAAAAATTCGGTTGTTAAAATGTTTTCTTTTTTTTAGGTACTGGCTCTTTAGCAGGACTGTTATTGATATTTAAACTAACTCTTTCTTCTAATGCTTCCGGTTTTTCAAATACTCCAAGTAAATTTACATTTGAAACACCTTTCACGGATGTTTTATAATTTAATAGTAAAACTGCCTCTTCCAAATCATTTAACGCAATGGGTTTGTTAGAACTTCACCTGTGGCCTCCATTTGCTGTTTATTTATTACCAGTTTGCTTTTTGTATTGGTCTCGCCAGACCTTAGGAATTAAATATTTTAAATTTATTATGTGTGCGGATATTGCTATTACCCAGTTTGGAGATATGAAAAGTCCTTTCCAAATGGGATTTTACAGAAATTTCAAATTTGAGCCTTAATTATCAATATTTCGATACTCCTGCGTGTATAAATAAATAAATATAATATAAATACACATTTACTGTATTTAAAATTTGAAAATAATTTACATATAGATATACCCTGAAGACGCTACACGCAGGAGTAGCGAAATATTGATAATTAAATAAGTTTTTATTTAAAATAGACCTTGAGCTTGAGAATTTCTTTACATTAAATAATAAAGGTCAAAAAACCAGAATTAAAAACGTATGTTTTCAAGTTGTTCATCTCTAACGTATTATAGAATTAAAAAATAAACTCTATGAGCGTACTTGAGGTGAAAGCGAGAATAGGAATTGCCCTGATTGTCTCGCAACAGTAGGTACTTCCGAAGCAGGAAAGTAAACGGCGAGCATGTTCTCGAAGACATGGATATTCAACAGCATTTTTCCGGATTTATATGGGATCCTTTTTAGCGTTAAAAAGGGATTTGATGATACTATCTTCCCCTAAATCAATTATTTGTGGTTCTGAAGGAGTCTCGGATCTATCTATTCAATGTGATTCAAATGCCAGTTTCATAGCAGGTGTGTGCTCATCAAAATCAGAAAATCTATTAGTATATATATATTCTATAGTATATATATTCTATTAAACAATCCAAGACACCTACATATTCATCGAATATTTTATTTTCACAAGCAATGTTTTGAAAAATGATAAATTGAGGGATGCGATTCAGAGAAGCTAAAGCAAGGTGTGACACTCAAATGGGAGATCTGAGACCGAGTTATGTTTACTTCTTAGACAAGGTAGTTGGCGCTGCTAGCGCTAATCAAATTTTTTTTGCAAAAACAATCAGCTGACTATGTATGACAAATTTTGTAAATAGTGTTTTATAATTTTAATTTGTTTTCAAATAAATAGTACATAGAACATTATTCGTTTTTTTAGATATGTAAATTACATAAACTTTGTGGAATTTTCAGTAAAGTGAGAAATTTTTTATTTGGATATAAAACCAACATTTCGGCAATACTCTGAAAAAATCATAATTGATTTCTGAAATCTCCAAATAAATAATTTTTCACTTACCTAAAAATTCTACAATTTTGTAATTCCCAATATTCCTTCTAAATAATTTTTTCGCGTAACTGTCATGGCGTTAATGTACAATAGTTGTTTGAAACGAACTCTACTATTTTGTACTAGGTAGCAAAGGGCCGCACTATAACCTCGCGGAGGCCGCATGCGGCCTCGAGGCCACAGGTTCCCCACCTATGGCATAGATTATTAACATAAACTAGTTTTAAAATTAGCAACCGAGTGTATTCAATGGAGTAGTAACAAACACAAAATTGTTAAGAAGCTAACCCTATGTGTATACTCAATGGAGTAGTAATAGTTTTTATATGAGTCTTATTTATGGCATAGCTGGACTACGTAGTCCTCGCCTAGGACATTGCAGTATTTAATCACGGTTTTTTCATACATTTTGGTTATGTGTGGACTAGTCCTAGCCATTTTTGTACTACTCTTTACACGCGTGTACGGAGTAGCCGCATTTTCTGCAGGGATGTATATTCATATAAAGTGTGATTTTTTAAAAGCTATAGGAAAGTATTTAAAAAATATATATATAAAATTTAGAAAAATTAATGAAATCTTTATTTGAATCGATAGTACGGTCCATATATGTAATTTAATGTTTGAAGATTATTTCATGCAAATAACTGTAACTGCGTCTCAAATGGTCCATCCGCTTAGTCCAATTTTAGCATACTCTTTCCAACATTTCGGCCGGTATCTCACGAATAAATACTTAAATGTTGTCTTCCAATGCGTCAATTGAAGCGGGCTTGGCTGTATAAGCTCTAACATAGCCCTACAAAAAATATCAAAAAATCATACGATATAACCAATTGACCTGTCCCGAACGTAAAATAAAATGTTCACCGAACTCGCCTCTCATTGTTACACGTTGCTGTGTAGCATGTGGCACCGTCTTGTTGGAACCACATGTTATGCAAGTCAAGCTCTTGCATTTTTGGCAAAAAAAAAAAAAACGTTGAGTAACAGAGGCCCAATTGCTGCGAACGGCGACGAAACCATAATTGATGGTCATCATTAACACTGGCCGACACAGCTGCAATATTTTCTTCATTTCACACTCTATGTAAGCGTGTTGGTGGTTAAATGTCCAACAATGTAAATTTGGTGCGAAATTTAGTCACAATAGTCCGAATAGCCGCTTCAGTGGGTCGATTAGACTGACCATAAAATGGAAGAAGCGCGCGATGAACGTTCTTAACAGAGCACTCATTTTGTAAATAAAATTCAATAATTTGCAAGCGTTTTTTTAAGACAATTTATGGTTAAATTTTGGACCAAACTGAAGATGTTTGACAGTGAAACAAAACACGAAACGTGCGTCAGCTGTTTAAACCAGTTTTGCCAGAAAGATAATAGCTAAAAAATCACCCGTTACATACAAAAGTATACGTTACAAAATCGTTTTGTATCGTATAGAATAGGAGTACGACGTCAGAGGTTGCAGTCTCCAGTTTTATATACATTCATACATATTAGGGAGGATCGATTTAAAAATCGCAGACTTTTGGCTAAAAACAAATTCAAAACATTTAATTTGATAGGACTTTTAACTGTTTTTTACGTATGAAATGTTGTACCTATAAATTTCAAGGTTAGTGGAGTTCGGTAATACATTTAAACTTTTGGGGCAATTTAAATATGCCAAAGTTGGATTTTTCAAAATTTGAAATTTGAGTCAAAATAGAGAACATCAGAATTCATTTTAAAGGGTTGGTTCTTTGGGCAAAGTTTTTTATATTGATCAGTAGAATAATTTTTTTTTGTCAGTTGGCGATTTTTTTTTTTTTGTGCCCCTACAAATCGACCTGTCCTAATACTTTTATTGTTATAAATCGTCACCTAAATCGTAAAAAAAATAAACAAAACAAAGCAATACAAATACAGTTAAAAAACACGAGTATAATTTTATTTATTATATTATGTACTTAATATTAAATATTAAATACGCCACGTTACAAAAACGAGCTTTTGTTCTGTCCTACGAACCAATATACATTTTCGGAAAGTTACGCAAAAGTAGCAAAATTCATTGCAGTGCTCCATACATGGTAGCCAAATTGTTGGTATACATGCATAAATTTCTATAGAAATAGTAGCGCACGACTTCCCGAGTTTAAAACAAGTAAGGAACATAAGATATAAGGAACATAAGAATAAACCACAAACTTAAAAAAGTTATTTCGAGTCAGGCACACTGCATTTTTTCTCAGGTGAAATACATAAGTATATAGAAATACGATGAATGGGTAGTAGTTTAAAAATTTTGAGTCCCATCAAGTTATGCTGAAAAAAGTGAAAAAACATTTAAAAACAAAAAAAAAACAAAATTCAGGAAAATCTGAGAATTGATAAAAATCTACTTTTTAAAAAGACTCGTGATTTCCACGAGTCTGCTCAATTGGATCACGGAAAAAGGGTTAAAAATTGATCCAAAGTCTTTCACACAGGCGGACGAAGGGTCACTACGAGCTTTATACTTTATTCATAAAAAAAAATTCTGACGTGTACATGAAAATCGCCAATATACGTGTACTTTTATTTTTTCTCCCCTTTCCGAAAATGTAAATTTGGTTCACAGGACAGAATGTGTGTAACGCGGTGTTATATATCAAGAAAGTTATTTACGAGTATATCGAGGCATAACAGCGAAAAAAGCTAAAGCGACATTTTTTTCATATAGCGTTTTTTTAAATAAATCAATTCATTAGCATCTATTGCGTTATCTATAAAAACTTTAGAGCCACAATGTATACCGTTATGAATTTATTTACAGAAAAAAAGTAGCTTAAGTCTACTTTGAAAATTTATTTGTTTTTTGTGACAGCGACTTGTCGCTTAAGCTAAAATTTTCTTAATAAAACAGTAAAAAATATTATTTTTTCAAAAGTTATAATACAATAATACTTAAATATTGTTTTAATATTTCTATGTAAATACGTTGTATATTGGAAAAATTTATAAAATATGACAGAGGTGAATATTGTCCATGGATATGTTAAAGTTTTGTGTTGAATGAAACAATTTTTTCTTTAGAAGTTGAATAAGCATCTTCTCGTTCCAAATAGCAATTCAGACACTTCTTCCACTGAAGAAGAAACCTGTGTGGGACAGAGAGGAATTAAAAGGCATAGAAGAGTACCTAAAAGGCTTCAAGATGTAAAGGTTTGCAACACAAGTATTATGCCGAATCCGTGTAAAAACAAAAAATGTGGTAATTTGTGCGCCGAAAAGTTTTGCGAATCTGACAGGATACAAATAAATGAACAATTTTGGGGTATCAGTAAACTGCAACAAAAATACTTTTTGAAAACCTGTATTAAAAAAAACCGTGTCAGAAGGAGAAGATCATATAGCAACAAATGGCAGTACAATTTTAGATATTATATATATTTTAAAGGGGCTAATGTTAAAGTATGTCAACAGTTTCTTCTGAACACTTCACGTTTCTCAAATGCTTTTAAAGTCTGTAAGAGATGAAAAGAGCTGCCCACTTAAAGTAAACTTTAGAAATGCTAAGAAATTCACTCCTCACAATAAATCGGATGAAACAAGTGTTTCGTTGGCAAAATCCTTCATTAAAAGAGTGCCAGCAGTCCCATCTCATTACTGTCGAAATAAAAGTAATAACCTATATCTATCCCAGAATTTTAGGAATATAAAAGGTGTATATAAGCTTTACTTGGAGCATTTGAGAACTATAAACAAAGAATCGTCCCAATTGTAATTAAGAGTGTTTTAAAGCATTTTCAAAAACAACTTCCATCTAGGCTTCTATATGCCTAAGAAAGATAAATAACTGTTCTGTTTTTTTTTTGTAAATAAAAGCAAGTTAAGTTTTACTTTAATTTTTTTCATTTTTCATTAAATAACCATATATAATAATATATAATTTTTTTTTCATTTTTAATAAAAACAAATTTGAACTACACTACCTTCTTTGTTTTATTTTGTAAAGTTATCTCAACCGACACTATTTGTTTCCAGTAGTTCATCAGAATGACAGCAAAAAAAGCTTAAGCGCCAAAAATTACTGTTATTATGGTCATATGAGAAAGCACTTGGATTCATTTTATGCATTGGAACAATATGTGTCTCCGTACAAAATCTGGTTACTCTAACTTAATTTAAACGAGAAATAAATAATAAAAACCTTCCCCTGTAAAATTTCGTTTTTGTCGCTTGAGCTTTTTTTGCTGTTATGGCTCGATATGCTTAAAAATTAAAAAAAAATTAGAATTTTTTCCACAAATTTCATTGAACTTTTTTCCTCCCCTCTGTATTTTTTAAAGTGGGTAGTGTGTTGGCTTACTAAGACGATAGCGCCGGGTTCAAATCTAAGCGCTGACATCTTGAAAAAAAAAGAAATATGAAAAAATGATCTCTTTCGGCGACTACCTCACATCAGTCTGACAAAAGCTCTGGGAGTAATTGATTGAGATGAAAAAGCTTCTCAAATCTGTCGTTTGGAGTCGACTTTAAGCTGTAGGGCCCGGTACTCATGAGTAAAAATTAACACACACAACATTAGTGCTGCGAAAAGGTAGCCGGTAACCCTGACACAGGGTTGTAATGGCCAGACATGCATTTATGCATGTACTTCATAGGTACAATTAAAAAAAGTAAAACAATTTATTTTCCTTAATTTTTAAAGCCGAAGTATGTTTTTAAACAGGGACGGTAACAGTTACAAGAGAAACTACGAAACAGTCATATTTAACCATTAATGACAATGAATTTATGTAATGGTTATAATTAACCATTAACAAGAAATATATTTTATTTTGGTCATCGTAACCAATTAAAATGAGAAATATTTTTTTTTGGTTGAAAATAACCATTATATCAACCTACAATTTGTTTTGGTCCTAAATAACTATTATACTAATAAAAAAATTTTTTAGGTTAAAAATAACCATTATATTAAAAAAAAATTTTTTTTTGGTTAAAAATAACCAATATCAAAAAAAAAATTTTTTTTTTTGGTTATTACCCCACAAAATGCAACATTTTTTGTATATTTTGGATGATACAAGGAACCTATTGCAAGAATGATTAAAATCAATAAAGGATAGGATAGGATAGGAGGAAGTGGCAGCCTCGTAATGACAAGGCACACTTGAGCACGCATGGCGGCCCGTTGTGATACCACAAGATGCGGGAAGCCCTGATAGTCAGGGGCTCCACGCAAGAAGCACTACTTCCCCAGAAAATTATGCTGGAAACCAGCCAGAGAGCCTAATAAAATTGGCAATTGATCCAATGTCCAAGATCGATAGGTCAGTCAAGCTATCGAGAAAAGGAGATCCCAATGTAAGAAATCTACGTCGAGCCAGAGATGGACACTGGCAAATATAGTGAACCACAGTCTCCTCTTCCTCAGCCGACCCACAGCCACGACAGAAGTCATTCGCGGGCAAGCGAAGTCTTTCCGCATGCCTGCCCATCACGCAGTGACCCGTGAGGATAGATACGACGGAAGAGATATCCCTGCGGTCCAGTTTAAAGAGTTGATTGGTACGCTTCAAGTCCAGCCTGGGCCAGGTGAGTCTAGAAATTCGACAAGACTCCTCCTGCGACCAGGCCAGGTCCGCGTCCAATAAATGTCTCCTCCTAATAAGGAGCCTAACGGAGGAAAGGGGCATACCCACTTCCGCATGAGGATGAACGTTCGGCAGAGACGTCCCCGCCCTAGCCAATTCATCCGCAGTACAATTACCCGTGATGTTCCTGTGACCAGGAACCCAAATCAGATTAACGACGCACTGCCTCGAGAGTGCCACAAGGGCATCGCGACAGTCGCCGACAATTCTAGAGTTTGTGGACAAACTCGACAAGGATCTGACCGCCGCCTGGCTGTCAGATAATATGGTGATACTGGCAGTGGGAGTGCCACCCTGAAGTATCACCTTTGCAGCGTGACATATAGCCATTATTTCGGCCTGAAAAACGCTACAATAATCAGGGAGGCGAAGGGATATGGAGAGGGCGAGCATCTCTGAATAGATCCCACACCCTACTTTATCTCCAATCCTGGAACCATCAGTATAGACTTCCACCGATCCACTGGGGATGACCCCGCCAGAGGCCCAGTCGTCCCTACTTGGGATTACCGCGTGGAAGTCCCTGTGTAGTTCCAGGCTCGGTGAGGTGTAATCCCGTATCCGAGGTTCCTCTAAAAGAATAGAGGAGTGCCCCGAGGGAACAATGTTCCACCGTGTTAGTGCATTGAGTCTTACCGCCACCAGTTTAGCCTGCTGCCTGGCAAGAATCCTAGACGGAAGCCACCCCAACATAACAAAGAGTGCCTTCGTGGGGGTGGTCCGTAATGCACCAGTAATCTGCACTGCCGCGGACCTCCTGACCTTATCAAGGAGTCTGACATTGCAGAGCTTGTCGAGAGCGGTCCACCAAAAGACCACTCCATATAAAAGATTCGGTTCAATAATCGCCGAATAAATCCAGCGAACCACGCGGGGACGTAGTCCCCATCTTGCCCCTACTGCCCTACGGCAGCAGTAGATAGCACAGGCAGCTTTACGCGCCCTTTCAGCTAAATTAGGTCCCCAGTTCAACTTGGGGTCCAGAATGAGGCCAAGATACTTGACCGAGGTAAAATCAATAAAAAGATTTTACAAATTCAGGATGTAACCAAAAATTTTTTTAGGTCAAATGGTTATTTCTAACCAAAAAAAATTTTTTGATTGAAATAATGGTTATTCTTAACCAAAATATTTTTTTTTTGGTTGATATAATGGTTATTTCTGACCAAAAAAAGTTTTTCATTGAAATAATGGTTATTCTTAACCAAAATATTTTTTGGTTGATATAATGGTTACTTATAACCAAAAAAATGTTTTTCTCATTGTAATTGGTTACGGTAACCAAAATAATATAAATGTACTGATAATGGTTAAAAATAACCAAATTCAGATAAAAGGCATTTTTGCGTAACCTTTTTTCTCAGAAAAAATAAATAACAATTATTTCCGGTCCCTGTTTTTAAATTTGAAGTTTGTGGTTAGTTTTTTAATGTGAATTTATTTGTCTTTTATGTGTTTTATTTGTTGGATTTTCTTATATTCTGTGTTATACTCACCGTTGTATGTTTATTGTATGGTGAGTGCCTTCGCTAAGTAGGGTTAGCTGTTATCTGGTACTTCCCAATGGGTGGTTCTTTTGTCCTGATCATTCGTTTCTTTTTCTTTGTTGTTATTGATTAAGGTGGAATAGAGTAGAATTTCGGCGATCGGTTTCTTTGTGGATGGTCTTCTTGGAGGGGGGAACCTCTTGTTTAAATATTTTACCGAAAACACGTCAGTTATATTTATTTTTGTTAATTAAAAACAAAATAAATCATAAATAAAAAATAATACTAAAAAATACAACCGTGCGTTCATTCCAATTGTAAACATAGGCACATCTGTTTAAATTTTGTTATTAATGTGCTACAAAATGAACAAAGAAAAATATTTAAATGGTTGAAAATGAATAAGATAAACATTTGTCACAGAGAAATGGTTTTTTTAATATATTTTCAATCAAATTTTCAATAAAGTTATCCTCGGTTTCCATTGCACACTGTGGTCTTTGTTTATTATTGTTTACACAAATACAAAAACAGCTGTTTACGTACGTTTGGTGCGATCGGCTTCGCTCCAAACGTAAACAAATAAAATTAAACGAAACTCAACGAAACGTTTGTTATGTACATTATGGTTATACACATTTAATTGCATGTATTTGCCTAGTTGTTTAAGTTTGCCTAAGCACATTATGGTTGGGCCTTAAATTTCTTTTTTCTTTCTTTCTTTCTTCTTTGTTTTTTCTTTGTTTTGGTCGTTCATTCGTTCGGTCGGTTAATCTAACAGCCTGTTTCTAGAACACGAATGGTGTTTCACATTCGTCTTTTTATATGGGAAACACTAACAAATTTGAGTGTTTTTGTCACAAACCATTCGTGTTCTAGAAACAGGCTGTAAATTTGTTTTTCTTTGTCTTTGTCGTGCGTTCAATATTTGTTTTGTTACTTTTTTTCTATATGCATATTACCAGTGTTGCTGTTTTCTTTATTTTTATTCAAAATTGGCAATCGTTTCTTAAATGTGTAAATACATACTTTTATTAAATTGTCTTTACTTTTTTTTGAAGTCTACAAGGTACATATGCTCTAAATATAAAGAGACAATAAACTTTATTATTTTGATTCTAGGATTCCTTAAAACAGTTTTTAATTTTATTTGTTATGAACTATTATTTTTATTTATTATGAACTATTATTTTGTTTTTTTCTTATTTCCGAGATAATCTTCTTTGATTTCATATACATATGTACATGTGTGTGTATGTTTATTTTGATGTATAATTATTTTAAATTTTTATTTACATATATACGTCAAGTTAAAATACAAATATTATTTTATTTTTATTATTTTATTTATATACAAGAATTTGTGTATATATGTATATCGTCCAAATGTAAATTTTTATACTTTATTTAAATAAAACAACAGTCCAATATTATTTTATATAAATTATATACATATAATTTTTATTTTAATATTATATGTGTACATAAAATACTAAAAAAGTACTATTTAAATATATGTATCCCATTACACTTTTATTAATTAAAACAAACATTTCATTATACTGATTTGAACAAGCATTTTTTTATTAAAGAAATGAAAAAAAAAACAAACACAATGTCCGATTTGAATTTATACAAGTTTTAAAGACCGAACGACCAGAACAAATGAACGAAGTGAACGATCCGGATCATTTTTAATGACTGAACGAAATTGACCGGTCGTTTAACTGAACGATCTGGCACAGCTCTATTGCAAATAATACAACTCAAACATAAGTAAATTAGTAAATACACAATTAAATAAAGTGTTTGTAATTGCAATTAAGAATCCACATAATAATTATGTCTATAGAAAAGGTTTATAGAAATAAAACATTTTTAAAAGTAAAAACGTAACTATACATACATACATGCATATACGTTTTTATTTATTTTTTGCTTTCTTGCTTTCCGTTTCTTTTTATACAGACATACTATGTATGTATTTCGAAAATAAGTCAAGAATTTTTAATCTAATCTAGGTTTAATATACTTCCCGAAACTACAAGCAAATACGTTCATTTAGTATCTCATCAATAATCCACAATTTTAAAAAACTGGCATAGGAATTATTGATCGGCAAGGTTTGATTTTTAATATATAGGCTTATTAGGTCTAACTATTGGATCGCCAACATTTCGGATGTTTGAAAAATAAATACATACATATATTCAATATGAGTATTAGAATAAAAGTCTTAAGAAGATCTTTCAACTGATGTAAAATATCTCTGGATAAAAAAATTCTGAATTTTTTATTTTGACTATAATAAATATCAAGCGTGTTTTGGTTATAAGAAATTTACAGTTATAAAGAGAAAATTTAGGGATTGCCTCCTAATAATATTTTATCTTTAAGTCGTAACAATTTGCATATACATAGATTATATTCTTATTAAAACTGGTTATTACACAGTGATAACCCTTTATATATTGATCAATAAAATTGCTTAATATATTTTTGAGCAAGATTAATTGCAAGTAAGATACATAACTAAAACTAAAATTGGCACTAACTTTTTAGTTTTTTTCTTTCTTAAATATATTTTTATATTATAAAGCTTTTAATACTTTAAATATTGTAAATATAAAGTCAAAATCATGATACAATTAAAAGGTGATGTAAACAATCCGGCTGACTTGAAATATTGTCACATATTTTCCATAAACACCAAAAGCAAGCTAAGTGGTTCTACTTACGTAGTTTTATATTACTTAACGTGAACATATTTGTAATTAATGAGAAACCACTTAAAACAATTTTTATATAAATTATTTTATTAAATTTACTTTTTATTTTGTAAGATTTCTTTCAATGATCATACAGTGTTTTTTGCATATTTGAATTTTTTCAAAAAACTAATATATGTATTACTAACCAATAACCCCCAAACATATTGAGTCTCTTTTATTTTGAGTTAGAGCTGTTTATCTTAAATTTTTTGACATTTTACATGCACATTGTACAAAAACAATATTACAAATGTGAATTAAGCAAAATTAAAAAAAATTTAAATCGATAAATTTTAACTTCTACTTCGTACAATTAAAATTAATTTATTGAGTCACAAAAACGCAAATAAAAACCATTCCATCAAAATTTACTTTGATTTATTGCCTATTTTA
This sequence comes from Metopia argyrocephala, assembly GCA_963576795.1. Lineage (NCBI taxonomy): Eukaryota > Metazoa > Arthropoda > Insecta > Diptera > Sarcophagidae > Metopia > Metopia argyrocephala. The sequence continues at coordinate 84,039,257 of OY756210.1, read as the reverse complement.
AAATGTAAAATATTACCAAACTCTTCTCATGGGGTGAAGAGGGTCCTTCAGTTATATCTCTATATAATAATACATTTATGTTTAAAAGCCAAAACTTATGCAATTTAAAAAAATAAATATTTTTTCAACAATAAAAATCATAAAAAATGCCTGTCTAAATATAATTTCCAATAAATTGACCAAAATTTCATATTTTTGTACCTCTTCTATAATCTCCGCTTGACTCCAGGCTTATAAAAAAAATAACTGAACTTAAACATATGAAGGTATATAAATGTTTATGTAATAAGCAAATGTTATTACAGTATGTAAAAAATGCTTTACTATATAGCAAAGCAAAATATTACTAAAACAAAACAAAAAATAAATACATAAATATAAATTTCTTGGCTTATATGTACATATGTATGTATGCATGTACATTTATGGTAAATTTACAAAATTTCCATCAGCTGCATATATCGGGTCTGTCATTAAGCGCTTCATATCATTAAATTTAAATAGCGTGTGCGTGGTGTAATCGAAATATAATCGCATAAATCAGATTGAATTTGACGGATAGCATAGGTTATGTTGGTTCTAAGGACTGCTATGCACAATCTGACCAGTTCACATTAACTACACCTGAGAAACCATGCCGAATATGCCATGTGGCAGGTAGGATCGTGTTATTGAATAGTTGGTTCCTAATCATCGACCTATAGCGCACGCTGTTACTATTATGTCCTACTCAACGTCGTTTTCAAATAAATAGTGGCCGATGATACCGCCAGCCCAAAATCCATCCAAATAGTGACTTTATCGAGCAGCATTGGTCGCTCGATATCTCATATGTATTTTGTTTGTTAATGTACCCATTGATCCAGAGGGGTCCCACCCTAGAAAATGACGAAGATTTGGTAAATAGAACAGTCTTTTTGATTAAAAAAATATTTATGTGCATAAATTGCTGAATGCTGTTGTCATAGTTAGCAAAACAGACCGATTAAATGCCAGCAGTTTGACAAATGAAGCTTTTTGTTTTTATTAAGACTAGCACTCAGGGGACAACCCCTACTCATGCAGCACATTTTACTGTCTAAGGAGAATATGTTCTGAGAATGAGGAGATAGGGAGTAGTGTTTGTGGACATTTGATTTAAACTTATTGATATCGTAATTGGCCATAACCTAGCGGTGCGGCTATAAAATTAATTCTGTCTACAATGTATTGTGCGAGTAGTCTAAAAAAATAGAGATAGAACAATGAAACACATTGCGCCGGTGCTCCAACGAATCGATAGAGTTGAATTCACTACCGTTTCTGATAAGCACTTTCGCCATTCCCTGTACACGGTCGAGAAGACCCAAAATAGACTTTGAAGCGCCGGTCCATAAATGAGATTTGTCTTTCATCCTAGGTCGGATAAAGGTCTTGCTTCTTTCGACACTTGAAATACATATGTAATAGTTCCAATGGACATCACAATTAATTCTTAAGGCCAGACACCTACGCGGAGATTATTTACAGATAATTTGTGAGAGTGCTATTCATATGCTGCCTGAATATCAAATGTTGCTGTAATCTACAAAGGGGTAGGTAGGATTGAAGGGTGAAAGGAGAACATCGTTTAGGAAAGATATCAATAGTGTAGGAGACAGATAGAATCTTGCGGTACTCCCGAATTTTATCTGAACTCGTTGGAAGTGACATTGTCCATAACGACTCTTATAGCGCGGTCCCTGAGAAACGACAAAAATGATTACCAACAGCAAAAGCAGCAAATTTGGAAATAAGAGCCTCGTGTCAGACTCTATCAAACGATTCTGAGATATTTAGAGCAAAAACTTTACTTTCACCAAAGCGGTAATGAGACCCACTCCACCTCTCAGAGAGCAGTGCCAACAAGTGACCAGTGGAGTGGCCACTACGAAAGCCATAATAGTCGGTATTACTAGCTTTACCCCTTTTAGGCATTGGCGTTACATTGGCAATCTTCCATCACAGTCCATACAGCAACGAAACTTCAACAACTATAACAAAAACACGACAGCCAAGATAGCCACAAATTATGATAATGAAAGATAGCATGAATTATCATATCGTCGCAAGAATTAAAGAACGCTGTAACTGTCAAAACATATAATGTTCACCAGAACAAAAAAAAAACCTGTATTAAAGTAGAACAAAGACACTGGTATTTTTCAAAACGCAGACGGCGTAAATTGCTGATAAAAATGATGCAAAAAACCTATTTTCGATTTTTTGTCAGTTACAGCGTTCTTTAATTCTTGTGACGATATACAGCTGTCTTTTTTCCTGCAATATTTAATATAGACACAACAAAATGTTTTAAATTTACACAACATCACAGTGTATAACATGATAGCCACAGCAAAATTGCACACACAACATTACAGTGTATAAGAAGGTAGCTATAAGCGGATTCACCCATGAGTTTCTGAAACAGCTGTCTTTTCCTCCGATATTTAATATAGCTACAACAAAATGTTTAAAATACACACAACATCACAGTGTGTAATAAGATAGCCACAACAAAACACACCTGATTTTAAACTTTTTGAGCTGTCATTTCTTTCATTACTGTATACACTGTGCTTCCATTTAGATGGGTATTCACCGGCACGATAAGCCGCACTGAACAGGTTAGCCAATGGACGAGTAAGCGCTGATGAGCATAGCTTCAGTAACAGTGCTGGTATACCCTTCGACCCAGAAGACATTAACGTACATAAGTACTTTGAGATCTGTAAGAACCCTTTTAAATAAGATGACCGTTTACAACTGTCTAAGTTATTAGTTCCTGTTAAAAGACCCTCTATAGTGTTTCCTTTTGTATGCATACTACGAATATGGTTCTTTAATCCATAGAAAAACAGAAATTTTTATTTTTTGCAAATCAAAGTGAAGGCAGACACCAGATGTGTGAAATTATATAAAATTTTATTTCATTTGGCCTTCTTTCATCTTTTTTTTCCAAGAATTTCAAGTAATTTATTATTTGTTCTTTAGTTTGAGAAGTGGACAGAATGGAAGAAATATTGTAACTAAACATGCAATAGTTGAAATAGCCAAATTTTGGCCAACATTTTAAGAACTAAAAAAAATGCTTTTATTTCGTATATGACTAAAATGAATATTCATTGGGTGTGCCCAGTTTAATTTAGGAAGTGCATAAAAATTATAATCTAAAATTTAAAATGTTATACTGCGGTAGTCTAACTATTTAATTTACGGAATAATATTTATATTCGTCCATATGCAATTATGTTGCAGTTTGTGTTAGACACTTATGTTCTCTAAAGTTACTTTCATTGTCTCTTTCTTCGATTAAAAATAAAAAATGTGTCAATTTTTTAACTTTTTTCACATTTGATTTTCAAAAATGCTGTAATTTATTTCTCTCTTTAACCAAAACTAATAAATTGCTTAAAAGTACGGAACAAGTAAAATATTTTCTAAGGAATGAACTTTCATTTAGGATATACAAAAATCAAAATTTAATTTGTATTTGTACCTTCTACACAGAAAAAAATATCACCAAAATTCAATCAACAAAGTGGGTTGTTAATGTAAAATTTTATTTTTAATATGTGTGTTAACTGCAGTCCACCCCTGCAGTAATTGAGAAGATCATATTTTGTAGATAGATATGTATATACGTATACCTATTATTTTTTCTCTTTTATTTTTTACGCTCATTCACTCAAGATATTATCATTAATATTCAATTGCAATGTACAAATCTATATACATACAGAGTACATATGTGTAATATATATGCAATATATGTAATCTAATAATTAAATTTTGTGTATTTTTTATAGATGTTTAATTAACCGCTAACAGTAATAAATTCTTTGAATTCTTTTGTACTTTGTTTTAAGAAAAGGTTTCAAAAATGTTTAAGTTTTAGTTGTGAAATAAAAGGCAAACGAATAAGAAAAATCGTTTATTTCTTTGATAAAGGTAATTTGCAAAAAACATTGCAAATTCTAAACATTGGTGACCCCGACGTGATCGTACCACGTCATTGTAATTACTTGGATATTAATTTAAGAAATTAAATTAAAAATCTCGTCATGGGCAATACTGAGGAAGGTACAGCTGGGATTAGTTCAGATGAAATGGTTTACAGGAATAAGGTTTCTGCTATCACCAAACAATTGGTTGCGTTAAATATGGCTCTTAACGCGGTTCAGCTAGCACAATTTGATGAAGCTGAACTTTTAGTTCGCCTTGAATTTGTCGAGGATCTTAACAAAAGCTTTGACCAGGCTTTAAGCACTCTGGAGGTATTGGACCCCAGCATTGGTGAAACCACTACAAGGTATAACTTTATAACAATTTATTTTGAAGCAAAGGCAAAACTTACACGTAAGCTTAATTGCATTAAAAGTGAAGAGCCACCACAGCGCTCTTCAACATTTCGCCAATACTCCCTTGATGAAACACAAACGCTGAGTTTACCTTATCGTAGGTCAAGATTGCCAGAATTAAAAATTCCATCTTTCAGCGGGTCTTACATCGATTGGCCAGATTTTTTCGCTATGTTTTGTACTGTCGTTGACAAAGATGACATACCTAAGATCGAAAAGCTTCAACATTTACGTTCGTGTCTAAAGGGTGCCGCACTAGATACAATTTCATCATTGGAACCAACTGAAGCTAATTATGATAAGGCCATTGAATTATTAAAAAGACGTTTTGACAATAAATTAGTTACATTTCAGGCTCACATCAAAGAAATTTTTGATTTAAAATTTTCTGATAAAGGCTCGGCTCTAAGTTTGCGTCAGCTTAGTGACAAACTTAATGCACATATGCGTGCCCTACAGACAATGAGTACTAAAGAAGAGATAGCTGACGGATTTCTGCTACACGTTGTTACTTCGAAGCTTGATGTTAAATCAAAGGCAAAGTGGGAAGAAGACTTGTCTGTTGACCAATTTCCTACCTGGACATCGCTTGAAATATTTTTGGATAAAAGGTGTCGATTTTTAGAGAAAATTGAAAACACCATACCAGCAAAATCTTTGAATGCGAGCTCTAGAAGGTCTTCATTGGGAAGAAATGTATTAGTAACATCAACATCGACAGCCTTTTTATGTACCTTCTGCAACTCTAAGGAACATTTCATTACAAAGTGTTCACGTTTTGAAAATTTGTCTCCAACATCGCGCTTTAAAGAGGCTAAAAAATTACAATTATGTTTAAACTGTTTGAAGAAGGAGCATATATTAAAAAACTGTAAATCAGGACATTGTCGACACTGTTCATCAAAACATCACTCACTTTTGCACATCGAGTCCGCCAGTGATGGATTAAATGCTATAGAAGAATCCTCACCAGAAGAACAGTCGGTTCTCATATCGTCTTCAGCATGCACATCACATGAATCACTTACAGTTTCTTCAAGCTTTAACGTTTTGTTGGCCACGGCCATTGTCTTAGTGAAAAATTGTGCTGGTTCATTCATCCCTTGCCGTGCCATATTAGACTCAGCATCCCAGTTAAACTTCGTTACGAATCGCCTTGCAAATCAACTTCAGCTGCAAACCAACAAGTCGCTTACCACAATTAATGGTATAGGTGATGGCGCCTTTGTTGCTGAAAAATCAGTTGACATTTTTGTTAAATCACAAAATGAAAATTTTTCTACAAGCCTTCCAGCTATTATTTTGCCTTCTATTACTGACTATAAGCCAAATATTATTGCCAATGTCAGCAGTTGGAATATCCCAAAAAATGTAAAATTAGCAGATCCTTACTTTTATAAGGCCGGTCGTGTAGATATTTTAATTGGTGCTAGTCTGTTTTTCGAGCTTATGTGTGTGGGGCAAATTCGTCTTGATAAAAATTTGCCTATTTTACAAAAAACTGTATTCGGATGGGTTGTATCTGGTGGCACATCTAATTTCTCAAATCACTCGTCTCTTGCTACAATATGTCGTCATGATAATTGTGAAGAAGAAAACAATATTGAAAACTTGATTAGCAGCTTTTGGGAAATTGAAAATAATTTTTCTAGTTCTTCTACTTACACAAATGACGATATTATTTGTGAAAATTTCTTTCAAAGAACAACAATTCGGTTAAGTACTGGAGAATATTCCGTAAGTTTACCTAAAAGGGAATCAACAAATATGCTTGGTGTTTCGTTTGACCAAGCTAAAAATCGTTTTAAGGGTTTGGAAAAGAGGTTACATAAATTTCCAGAAATTAAAAAACAGTACATCGCATTTATGAAGGAGTATTTAAATCTTAACCACATGTCGCCAATTTCTTCATCAGTTGCTGACACCACATATTTTCTTCCTCATCACTGCGTGCAAAAAGCTGATAGCTCGACTACCAAATTAAGAGTTGTTTTTGATGGCTCAGCAAAAACGTCTTCGGGGCTTTCATTAAATGACATTCTTTATGTTGGGCCAACAATACAGCCAAAGCTTTTTAATACACTTTTGCGCTTTCGCTTTTTTAAGGTAGCTATTAGTGGTGATATTTGCAAAATGTATAGATGCGTAAAAGTATCACACCCTGATGACTACTTACAATGCATTATTTGGAGAGAAAACCCCAATGACGAACTAAAAGCATATAAGCTAAACACAGTGACGTACGGCACAAGGCCAGCGGCCTTTTTAGCAATTCGTGCTATGCATCAGTTAGTGCTCGACGAAGAAGAAAATTTTCCTTTGGGTGCCAAAACAGTCAAACGGGACTTTTATGTCGATGACATGATATCCGGAGCAGACACAGTTGAGGAAGCAAAACAAATTCGTACAGAAGTTGAAAAATTGCTTAAAAAAGGTAACTTCTTGATCCGTAAATGGTGTTCTAATGAATCTTCTGTTTTAGATGATGTACCATTAGAAGATTGCGAACAGTTGTTAAAATTTCACGATGGAACCGACGTGCTAAAAACTTTAGGTCTCGCATGGAGTCCAAAAGAGGATAAATTTATTTTCTCATTTTTACCTACAATGAATGATAACGCAATAACTAAGCGATCGATACTCTCTCTTATCGCCCGAATCTATGATCCCTTAGGTCTTGTTGGCCCAATCATCACAAAGGCAAAAATACTCATGCAAGTTTTATGGAAACATAAGCTACATTGGGATGAGAGTCTACCTCAATCATTGCATTCGGCATGGTGTGATTTTGTTTCCAAGTTGTACATTGTGGACAGTTTAAAGTTTCCACGTTACGTTTTAGCTCCAAATGCAACTGTACAAATACATGCCTTTTGCGATGCTAGCTTGGCAGCGTATGGCGCTTGCGTATATTTACGTACTGAAATAAATGGAATAATTAAAACTACTTTACTATGTTCGAAGTCTCGAGTGGCGCCTTTGAAGACCATAACAATTCCAAAGTTAGAATTATCGGCAGCCTTACTTTTAGCAGAGTTAGTGAAGTCCATTGAAATTTCTTACCCATCGACGTATGAAACACACTGCTGGTCTGACTCTATGATTGTGCTTTCGTGGTTACGTGAACAATCGTCGAACTTCAATGTGTTTGTTTCCAATAGAGTTAGTCGCATCCAATTGCTAACAAATAATATGAACTGGCATCATGTTCCGTCCAATTTGAATCCAGCAGACGTTTTATCTAGGGGTGCCTTACCTGAGGAGCTTTTAGCTTCAAAGATTTGGAAAAATGGACCCGATTTTTTAAGCAAAGAACATTCAACATGGCCAAAACTTTCAAATTGGGTGATTGATCTACCAGAAAGGAAACAAACTGTACTAATCACCACCCCTCTTAATGACTGGGCACTTAACTGTAAATACCATAATTCATTTAACAAGATGCAGCGCATATTTGGATATGTGTACAAATTCGTTATTGTAAAATTCTCACTCAATCAACAAACTAAATTAGGCTCATTAACACCTTTTGATCTCAAAATGGGTACTCACATGCTAATTCGCAACATTCAACAATTGTATTTTGCTTCTGAATACAGAGCATTAAAGAGCAACAATGCAATATCACCATCAAGTAAGTTGAACTCATTAGCACCCTTCATTGATACAACAAATCTAATTCGGGTTGGAGGCAGGCTGGAAAACTCAATTTTAGATTTTGACGCAAAGCATCCAATTATTTTGCCAAAGCTTCATCCCTTTACACGGGCGTTAGTAATGGACTTTCACCAAAGGCTGCTGCACGCTGGGCCTCAAAGTCTCATTGCTACAATTCGCTTACAATATTGGCCACTTGGAGGACGAAAGGCAGTAAGTACGATTATATCAAAATGTATAAGATGTTTTCGTTTGAAACCAGCATGCGTACAGCACATAATGGGCAACTTACCTCGAGATCGAGTTCAACAATGTAGAGCATTCCACACAACAGGCCTTGATTTTTGCGGCCCTTTTTACTACAAATCTGATGTAAGAAGCAGACCACCAGTAAAAAGTTACATTTGTATTTTTATTTGCTTTGCCACGAAGGCCTCTCATTTAGAACTTGTAGCAGAATTGTCAACACAATCCTTTTTATGTGCTTTGAAGAGATTTATTTCAATAAGAGGAAAACCTCAAACTATCTGGTCGGACAACGCCACAAACTTTGTCGGGGCCAAAAACGAATTAGAAGAATTAAAACGTCTAGTTTTTAGCCAGCCACATCTAGACATTATTCAACAAGATTGTCTTAATAACCATATTAATTGGAAGTTTATCCCACCTAGATCTCCACATTTCGGTGGACTTTGGGAGGCCGCTGTTAAGTCGGCTAAATACCACTTCTATCGAACTGTTGGCCAAAATATATTAAAGTTAGACGACCTGCAGACATTAGTTTATCAAATTTCAGCGATTTTAAACTCACGCCCATTATGCCCACTTTCGGATGATCCAAATGATTTAAATGTTCTTACCCCAGGGCATTTTTTAATTGGAGGGCCTTTAACTTCAATCATAGAGCCAGAAATTAGTGATGAAAATATTTCTCACCTAAGTAGGTGGCAAAAAATTTCTTTTCTTCAACAAACCTTTTGGAAAAAATGGAGCGCGGCATATCTCACGCTGTTGCAGGAACGGTCAAAATGGCGTGCTCACTCTGCAAATATAGCAAAAGATGATATAGTTTTATTAAAAGAAGATAATCTACCACCTCTTAAATGGCAAGTTGGTCGTGTCATCGATACAATAAGTGGCGCAGATGGAGTAGTACGTGTTGCAGTGGTTCGAGCTTGTGGTAAGACAGTTAAGCGATCAGTAACAAAAATGGCTGTTCTACCAATTGAAAGGAACATAGTTAAAAGCCAGAGCCTTTCAACGGGGGGAGGATGTTAACTGCAGTCCACCCCTGCAGTAATTGAGAAGATCATATTTTGTAGATAGATATGTATATACGTATACCTATTATTTTTTCTCTTTTATTTTTTACGCTCATTCACTCAAGATATTATCATTAATATTCAATTGCAATGTACAAATCTATATACATACAGAGTACATATGTGTAATATATATGCAATATATGTAATCTAATAATTAAATTTTGTGTATTTTTTATAGATGTTTAATTAACCGCTAACAGTAATAAATTCTTTGAATTCTTTTGTACTTTGTTTTAAGAAAAGGTTTCAAAAATGTTTAAGTTTTAGTTGTGAAATAAAAGGCAAACGAATAAGAAAAATCGTTTATTTCTTTGATAAAGGTAATTTGCAAAAAACATTGCAAATTCTAAACAATGTGTTTTATAAATACAATCATATATTTTTTTGATATTACAAATATTAGGATTTATTTTCAACAAATTATGCTAATTAAAATTATTGTTATTATTTAAGCAATATTTTCAAAAACAAGAAGACTTAGTTATAAAAAAACAACAAAAACATATGAGATTTATAAGGAAGTTTAACAAAAATATTTATTAAAAGTGTTGAAATTTTTTCAAGAATTAGGTTGTTAACCACAATTGTTGAAAAAAGATGGTACCGTTACATTTTTTTTCTTTTTTCAAAGTAAACTTTGACAAAAAAAAAAATAAATTATTACGGTACCATACATTTTCAATAAAAACGATTAAATAAATTTTTTGTTGAATTCTTTGCTTTAGGTTAGTTGCGCATATTTAGTACAAAAACAACATTATAAAAATCAGGAGTGACGTGGTGTAATGGTTAGAGCGCTTGCATACAGCACACAACAGCCCAGGTTCAAATCCCAGCAAAGGAGAAAATGAAGACGATTTAATTTAAAAAAAAGATTGATAAAATAGTGCAACAAAAACATTTACTGAAAGTCTTGTAATCTTTTCAACAAATAGTTTGTTAACCACAATAATTGAAAAAACATGGTACCGTTGCATTTTTTTTTTCTTTTCTTGAGGAAACCTACAATTGTGGTATTTGTATTTTCAAAGCAGTTGCTGGATTTGGGAAACGGAAGAATGCCATCGGATCCAACAACAAAATGCATTACATTTCTACCCAACTTTTGTAAAATGACGCTGTCCATTAAAGAATTAATCAATTGTGTGTTTCCCAATATTGAACGCAATTTCAATAACAAGGAATGGCTGTGTGAACGAGCATTGTTTGCTGGCAAAAACACTGATGTTAATTCCATAAACACTGTATTTTAAACAAAATCGATGAAACTGAGCCAAGTACAAATTTATCGATACTGTAACGAGAGAAGAAAATGCCGTTAATTATCCTGTTGAGTTCTTAAATCCATTCGATGTGCCACCACATGTGCTACAACTTAAAATTGGAGTGCTCATTATTTTACTGCGTAATATAGATCCGCCACTGCTTCGCAATGGCATTTGGCTTTCAGTAAAAAAAACTGAGAAATACTTTAATAGAAGCGACCATTCTAACAGGAAAATATAAATGAACAGATGTACATACTTTTGCCACGCATTCCAATGATACCAACAGATTTACCATTCGATTTTAAACGATTGCAGTTTCCTGTTCAGTTAGCGTTTGCGAAGACTGTTAACAAAGTCTAAGGCCAAACTCTGCAAAAAGCAAATCCATGTTTCTCGCATGGACAGCTTTATGTTTCATACTCGCGTGTAGGAAAACACACCGATTTATATGTGTGTGCTCCTGATTGGCAAACTAAAATTATTGTATATCCTAAAGCATTGCAATATTACATTGAAATTAATAAATACATTTTTGTAAATATAAAAATACTTTTTTATTTTATAACGAGGGTGGTAGCAAAGCACACTGGGTTCAGGTAGAACATATATGTACATATAAAACATATTGATAAATACCTGAACTATGGTTGCATTATAAAATTAATATATTTCATATTTAAATTAATAATAAATTTTTTTAGTTTTATTTCACAATGGGTAATTTTATAATAAGGGTACTCACGATTGAATCTGTGCAAACTAAAACTAAGCAAATTTGCTGTGCAAATGGCTATAGATCGTGAGCGTCCTCTTATAATTAATTGTACTTTTTGAAGTATTTGTTTGACTTAGGGCTGCCGGATTTATAGACTAAAAAAATCTGGCATCTCATTCTTAAAATGGCAAATAAAAATAAGTTTATTACAAATAAAAATGCTTAAATGCAGCGAAAAGGAAAAAAATATTTAATTTTTTAATAAATAAAGGCAATAACTAAAAAAGAAAGCACATGTTTTGTATATATGAAGTAATATCATTTTTTGGTTTCAGTTGTTATCTTTACATTCGTAAATACATGGCTGTAAAAATGTTAAAAGGTTTTAAGTAAAAATACACAGCCAATTTACTTAAGGTTTTTTCAGTGCAATTAATGCAAATTTCAAATACGTATATTTTGTTGTTGCAGAGAAAAATTTGATGTATTTTTACACACTTTGCATCGTTTGCACAGTTTGCAAGGCCCTTCGTGAGTACCCTTAATGTTACTATATTTGCCTGCTGATTTTTTTTTTGTAAACTTAGCTCGTTGAGCTGCTACTAATTTGCACATAATTTCTAAGGAGTACCGATGGGCAACCTATTTTTTCAAAAATAACGCTCAACTGTGCAGGCTTTAAAATTATATAAAGGGTAATTTTGTATCTGTTATCTTTTTGGCAACACTGGTTTAAACAGCTGACGCACGTTTCGTTTTGTTTCACTGTAAAACATCTTCACTTTGGTCTATAATTTAACCATGAATCGTCTTACAAACGAACAACGCTTGCAAATTATTGAATTCACCGCGCGCTTCTTCCTTTTTATGGTCAGTTTAATCGACCCACTGAAGCGGCTATTCGGACTATTGTGACTAAATTTCGCACTAAATTTACACTGTTGGACATTAAGCCACCAACAGGCCTACGAAGAGTGTGAAATGAAGAAATATCGTCGAAGTGGTCACGAAGTTTCAATGGAGTGTGAGATAGTGCACTATCGTTGTGCAAAAATCAACAGTTGTTTCACCATAATTCCAATATTTTCAAACGAATAGCTTTAGGCAAACCACAAATAATATTCTTTATTAACCGTGTTGCAAGTCTAAAGGAATGCACAACACCACGGTGGGCGAAGAAAACTGTCAACATGACCTTAATTTTTGAATGACTTTTTCGTGAATTTTCCGGTCTCGGCTCTTGTTTGGCTTGATTAATCGATTTTTTTTGGATCGTAAGAGTAGACCCAAGTCATAGTCAGAAAGCATGGATTCACTGATGTCCATGCGACATTACTTCTCAAACAAATTGAGTGTTTTTGGCCTAACAATCTAAGAAACAATTGTTCTTAGTTCACAAGTACAATAACTGCACTAATGAACCAATTGACAAAATTTTATACAGATTTCAATAAAAGTTTAATTTGATAAGTCTTATTCATATGTATTTGTACACAGAAGTAAATATTTAAACAAAAATGTAAAAAGATTTAAATAAATACACATACATACATACTTGTATAATTTATTTTTGAAAAATCCAGAAGGGATTTTATTATAGGTTAAAATTCTGTCATTTAAACCAGAGTAAGGAATTCAATTTGTCAAAATAGGAAGACAGAGCAAAAGATTCAAGTTTATTTTCATTTTTTTTATTGTATTAAAATTTTACGAACTTTAGCGCTGAAAGTATTGTGTGTGCCAAAAGGATAAAAAGAAATGTTGCTTTTAACTCAATTGTGTCTGTCAACAAAAGAGAAGCTGTGAAGATAAATGCAGATTTTGTTTGCCAAAAAAAAGAAAAAAAAAAAACATTTTCTTTTTTATAATAAATTTAAAAAATAACACTGAAAAACACTTTGGTATTTATCTGGTATCTTTTGCTATCTTCTTTTTTATTTTTTATTTTTCTCCCTTTTTTTCGTGACGATATAAATGAAACTGCAAACATACATATAAAAGTATTAAAAAAAAGTTAATAGAAATTAAATATTTCCGAAATAGTTTATAGTTTAAATGGTCAGTAGTGTGCAAATTCTTTCTAAGGTAGAGAAATGCATAGCAGTGATTTAGTTTAATAAAAAGAGTGTAACTACAAATGATACTCTACAGCAGTGGTCTTCACCCAAGAATGATAAAATAAAGATTACGCCTTGCGCATGATTTACCGTTTGATGACGTAGTAGTTCCCTCGCAAAGGTTACCAAGTCTGTATAATACCTATGTGAAATTTATAATTATTGCAAAAAAATGTATATATTTTGTAAAAGTTGGCATCCCTGTAATTAATTTACTCAGAGAGTTCAAAAAAAAAAAAGATTACATGGGTGCCTAATAAACAACGAGTTTTGTGTCAAATTTAATAATAAATAAATATAAATAATATTAAATAATTAATATTATATATAAGTGATAAAATTTTGTTATTTAAAAGCTGCAAAATTAAGAAAAATAAAAAGCAGAATAAAGTGAAAAGAGAAGATAAAGAGCAAATATGAAATGTGCAGTGAGCAAATGCAAACAAAGTAACAGCAAAAAAACAAGTGAGAATATATTATTTTATTAGCCAATGAGAACACAGCTTGAGTGACGTCAGAGTTCCAACATGCGCAGAAATGCTTTTTTAAGGCTGCGTGATGGCGTAATCTTTATTTTATCATTCTTGTTTACCACTACCTTTGTATGTAAATAAATGGTTCTTTTGTGTGGTAATTCTGGCTCTTTGGGTTTACCGACACAACTACGCTTATGGATTTCTCGTTGTAGTGATAGTAACTCACTACAGTTGAACTTCTCTGTGCACGACTACTCTGTTGCGAAGTATTAGTAGTGACAAGCTCTACTACATATTCAGTTGGGCTTTGACTGTCGTAGTGATCGGACAGCCGGTACGAGTTTTTACAGCTCTGCTCGCAGCCGGTCACGAAAACAGTCAAGCCCAGCTCAATGTAGTAGTGCAGAGGGTCCCTACTGATACAAACGGTCATAGGGCCCAGGCAATAGTAGTAGTGCACAGGGAATAAACTGGTACTTACTGCCATTTATCCCAGGCGTAGTAGTGTAGTTAGTATCGCCGGTACTAATACACTAACACCCACAAAGAAAACCCATGAAAATGTCTGGCTTTGAGACTGAAAGCTCTCTTCTGGACAGGCCGCCGAACGCTACACATCGTCACACGGGTAACCTGCGTCACTTGATTTTTTTTAATACTTTTCTATTTTTCATTTTTGAGTACCGTGTTAATTACACCCCTATATTTAATAATATGTTTTAAATTAAAATAAATACATATTGTATTCTATCCATTTTGAATTTTAAAATAAATTAATACTGAGAATTATACTGTTTGCTGAAAACCTGGTGTACTGATTTTCATTTTAATCTGGTGTTCTAAATAAATTCTTATCGACCCTGGACAACTGCTGTACCTACCCCGGAAATACTGTTACACTGTACAAAGAATATATCTTTTTTATACATATTTTTTTCGTGTGTATGCTTGTAACGACACGTTTGCGCTGGTTGCTGGGGTAGCGCAGCGGGGTCCAGTGTTACAGAAAGAAAATACAATATTAGTTTTATATTTTCATTAAATTCTATTTTATTATCAAATTAACGAGAGTGAATACCACAAATTGTCGTATTAAATATCTTATGTTTAATATAATAGTATATTATTACAGGCCAGTAATATATTATCCTGTTTATATTATTAGTTGCGAGCAGCAACTAAAATCTCGAAAGGGACTGTGTGTCCCGGTCAAACTCTCTATTGTCCCTGCGTCTTAGCGAAAGGGTCGTAAAAACACCATTTAACCGGCCTACGCCAGGTATAATGGTTGTTCTAATCGTCTGGAGGGTACCACTAGCGGACGGCTACACTCAATCCGTCAGTGAATACAATCCAGTCCGTCTGACCTTTCCCTGTCAATGATAGTCCGTGTCTCTAACAAAAAACCTACACTAATGGGGCAACGTAACCATTAGTGTATAGCTTCAGTTTGTCTGTCTCTTAGCTGTCTGTCGTTGATTTGATTGGATACTTAAATTCACACAGTAGTGGGGCACCGTCACCATTATTGTGTTAATTTAAGTATTTGTCTTTTGCTCTCTTAGGTTAATAATTACGATGTTAAATATGGCCTACCAATATTTAATATCGACCTTACCAACCTGTAGCCTGTGATCAACTGACTCTCTGTTTCATATGCATGTTCTATTTATACACTTCTCAGCAGGCCTGCCATATTTGCCGATTTATCGGCATTTTGCCGATTTTTTACCTTAAAATTATCAATATGCCGATTTGCCGATTTTTGCTTTAAAAATGCCGATTTGTTCATAAAAACTTAAAATACGGCGACTTTAGTTATTTTAGTATAATTTAAAATTTTTAACAACACTGAAATATTTGCTGTATAAAAAGAAACAACTGTTAATAAGTCATCGCTTATGCAAAAGAGATAAAAACGTTACATTTATTTAAAATTAAGCGTATATATGTTCTGTGTGTTCGGTTAGTACATTTTTGTTTGAAAATAAATCAACTATGAAGAATCAAAACAAAAGAAAAAAATAACGAAAACTTTTTTTTACCAAATTTGAAAGACCAAACAATTTTTCAAGCGACAGCAACTCAAGTGATTCTTATAAGAAAAATATAAAAAAATTAAATATTTGTGTTTTAAAATGGATAGATATTTACAAAAGAGTAGAGGTACGAAAAATTCACTATATTTACCTTCAATGAATATAATTTAAATTAAAAAATTATTTTTTTTAAGCCTGGTACTGAGTTCAACATTTCGTACGAAAAGCTGTTAAATTGCATATAAAAATGTATCGTACGAAATGTTTGTGAAAAAATGTTTCAAAAGTAGTACTCTGTTCTTGTTGCGAAAAACATGTGAAATCTACATATCAACATTTTTTTTAACTGCAACAAGTTTCAGTCAACATTTTGATTCATGTACGGAACAACATAGTAAACATTTCTTTCGAACGAAATAAAATAAATTTACACCAGTCTACAATAATTCTTTTTATATTATAATTCTTTTTTATATTATAGTCGCCGTGGTATAGTGGTTAGTGTGTTGGCTTACTAAGACATGGGCCCTGGGTTCGACTCCAGGCTCCGACATCTTCAAAAAAAGAAATATGAAAAAATATTTCTTTCGGCGACTACCTCTCAGCAGTCTTCTTCCGTTATCCTTCATAAAATGTATTTTTAGTTCGTAAACAACACTGACATATCTATTATTGTACAAAATATAAATTTTACAATTAGTATTAAATTATATAAGTATATTTCAATTCAAATAAATATGAATCCATAGCATAAAGTACAAAAATAGAGTATAATAAAATATAATAAAGTAAGTACTACTTCCCCAGAAAATTATGCTGGAAACCAGCCAGAGAGCCTAATGAATTTGGCAATTGATCCAATGTCCAGGATCGATAGGTCATTCAAGCCATCGAGAAAAGGAGATCCTAATGTAAGAAATCTACGTCGAGCAAGAGATGGACACTGGCAAATATAGTGAACCACAGTCTTCTCTTCCTCAGCCGACCCACAGCCTCGATAGAAGTCATTCGCGGGCAAGCGCAGTCTTTCTGCATGCCTGCCCATCACGCAGTGACCCGTGAGGGTAGATACAACGGAAGAGATATCCCTGCAGTCTAGTTTAAAGAGCTGATTGGTACGCCTCAAGTCCAGCCTAGGCCAGGTGAGTCTAGCAACTTGACAAGACTCCTCCCGCGACCAGGCCAGGTCCGCGTCCAATAAATGTTTCCCTCTAATAAGGAGCCTAAGGAGGTATACCCACTTCCATGTGAGGATGAACACCTGGCTGAGACGTACTCGCCCTAGCCAATTCATCTGCAGTACAATTACCCGCGATGTTACTGTGACCAGGAATCCAAATCAGATTAACGACACACTGTCTCGAGAGTGAAACAAGGGTATCGCGACAGTCGCCGTTAATTTTAGAGTTTGTGGTCAAATTCGACAGGGATCTGACCGCGCCTGGCTGTCAGATAATATGGTGATACTAGCAGTGGGAGTGCTACCTTAAAGTATCACCTTTGCGGAGTGACATATAGCCATTATTTCGGCCTCAAAAACGCTACAATAATCAGGGGGGCGAAGGGATATGAAGAGGGCGAGCATCTCTAAATAAATCCCACACCCCGCTTTATCTCCAATCCTGGAACCATCAGTTGAGACTTCCACCGATCCACTGGGGATGACCCCGCCAGAGGCCCAAGCATCTCTACTTGGGATCACTGTGTGTAAGTCTCAGTGTAGTTCCAGTCTCGATGAGGTGTAATCGATATTGCCCGTATCCGAGGTTCTTCTAAAAGAATAGAGGAGTGCCCCGATTGTACAAAATTCCACCGTGTTAGTGCATTGCGTCTTAATGCCACCAGTTTAGCCTGCTGCGGTAGCAGTAGATAGCACAGGGAGCTTTACGCGCCCTTTCAGTCAGATTAGGCCCCTAGTTTAACTTGGGGTCCAGAATGAGACCTAGGTATTTAACCGAGGTACTCAAATGCAGTCCAACCCTGTTTGGACTGGGCAGAATGAAATGAGGTACCTTGTACCGTCTCGTAAAGAGCATCAACTCCGTCTTGCCAGGATTAGCACGTAGTCCAAATTACCAGCACCATCTAGATATAATGTCCAGAGCGAAGTTGAGCTTGTCAGATAATGTCTGTGGGCATAGCCCATAGGCCGCGATGGCGATAATATGTAATGGAGGAAGTATTATCTTCTCCTGAGCAATGAGTGGGTCATTTTTGATATTGTACTCTCCATGAGTACGTCCACTTCGCTCGGCCCAAACTTTTCGGGTGTAGTGATTCTGACAGTCACGGCTGTCCGATAAACATAGAAAACATAGAAACTTCGTGTTGCCCCCTTTCACTTCTTATTCAGTCATTTGGAACTTGGGCTCCGAAAGTGATAAACAAGGTGACAGATTTCACCAGGAAATGAAAGAAATCGAGAGACGTTACAAAGATTGGTGGGATGAACAAATGATGGCGGACTATTGATGGTTCCTCATTCGCGAAGATCCATTCGAAAAAAAGACGCAAAAGTTCCAGTCGCTAGTCGTTTTAATTAAAATTTTTTGAATTTACGCCGAATATACTGTGTGAGCAATGGAAATGAAAATATTGTCGTTCCACAAAATCCTTAATAAAAATTTTATTTTTCATCCGATTTTTTTTTTAAATACGCTTAAAATATTGGTAATTAAATAAACTATTTGGTAAAAAAAATAAAACGTTCCAGACCTTCAATATAACGTAGGAAAAAATTAAAATGAAAAATTAAAAAAAAAACGTAAAAAGTAGGCAAATTTTGAACTTTGAGGTGCCATATCTCAGCGATTTCTTATCAGATAGAATTTTCCAGCATATCAACGGAAAAGGCATTCAATTACCTTTCCATCTATGTGCCACTTATCTTGATTGCACTTTTGAGTTTTTGCACTTTATTACTTTACTTAGTGTTATGATATATGTACATACATAACTACTTTATTCATACCACAAACCAGCAAATTCGGAAGCAGTCATTTAAAAAACTGCATATTTAAGTTAAGTTGAGGTGGTTCAACCCATAATAATTATGATAATATATTAAAATTCAATAAATTTCAATGAAAGTTCAAATTAGAGTAAGAATTGACTCAAAAACGGGCCGAATATTATAAAATATATGCTCACAAAATGTTTCAAATTAAAGTAAAATGGGATTAAGAAATGATTAAAAGTATGATCATAAAATGATTGCAAATATAAGTAAAAAGTGACTAAAAATGGGATAACAATTGATATCAAATATACATGAAAACTGTAGAAAAGAAGACATCATAAATGACTGTTTAAGAATAGTCATATGCAGGGTACGATTTTCTCCCGACGGCAGAGTAACTTTTGATTAAAAAATGAGTGCATATTTGATTGTAATAATAAAAAATCAGAATCAAATAGTTTTTAATCAATTTTTTTGGCAAAATGCTGGCTGAGAACAATTAAATAAAATATAATACAGTTAGACTTCTTTATAGTGAACTTCTATACAATTTTGTCCTCTGTATTATGAACTCATTTGAAGTACACAGCCATAAAATGAATGTTTCCTTAAGCTCTGTTCAGACGGTTGTCAGATCTACCAATATTGTCAGAGCTGACAATAACCTTACAATGAAAAATTGTCAGCACTAAATAAATTGTCTGTTTACACGATTGTAATAAAATTGTTGGAAAACTTACAATTTAATTGTCAGACAATTTTCTGACAATAACTGTTTCTGACAACGTTTGCAGAAAAAAAATTGTCAGTTCACACGGTAGTCAGATTTGCTATGTATTAAAAATGTTCAACTTAATTAACAGACTAAACTTATTGTAAAATGTGTGTGAGAGAATTTGGAAATTGTGATATAAGTACATATTTTATTAATAAAATTTAAATATACATATAAATTATGGATGTTTTTTTTTTCTGACAATGATGCCGTTGTCAGGTGTTAAATATTCTCGCATCTGACAATGCCTGACAATGATATGACAATAACAAAGAAATGCGTTTACACGGTTGCCAGATGTCTGGCAATATTGTCAATTTTTCCAATCTGACAATGCTCTGACAATGTTTTATCTAGCAATGTTGAAACAGAAAAATTGTAAGTTCACATGATTGTAAGAAAATTTCTGTACATTTTTCTAACAATATTGGTAGATCTGACAACCGTCTGAACAGAGCTTTACAATGAAAAAATTGTGTGGATGTAAATTTTATTTTAAGGCGTTCTTATCTTCATTTAGTAAGTTATTTCAAACAATTCTCTGTTACACAAGTGTAAATGTTACTGTTATTTTAAAACATTATACCTTTTTGATTTCATGTTTTATATTGTTTAATACCTTTTGAATTACATGTCAGAATCTTTTAGAAAATATTTGTCTAAAATTAAATTATTACTTTTTGATTGTTGTTCGAATTAACACGTTCCCCACTCAGCGTCACACATATGTGACGTTGGAGTTTTCGTAAAAACTCATGTCACATATATGGGTCGCATAATTACCAAAATCTCAATCTTTTATTTCATGTTAGTTTTTACTGAAAGTGCAAAAAATATGTGAGTGGTGAACGTGTTAAAACGTTTTCAGTTTAAAAAAGGTCCATAATAAAGTTAATGAGGTGCAGAAATGCTATATATTAGATAATTTTATTTTATTTATTTATTTAATTTATTTAAGTCAATGGAAAAATCCTTATTGACCATTACATATAAAATTAACATTAAATTACAATAATTTGACTTAAAAATACAAATAATTTTAACGATACAAATGATACAATTACGTATTAAGAAACACAATAATTTCCGTTTTATAGCACAAGAATTTAAAGAAAAATCAACAAGATGTGAGAAATAATTATATTGTCGGCAAAGCCTAGTTAAAGGATCAGCAAGAGTGTAATTAGATCTACATAAATAAATATAAATAGGGTTATAATAACGTGAATTAGGACAAGGAATATTGAATTTAACAGAATTTAAAAGAAATTCACAGCATATATCCCCACTGATCAGATTAATCATAAATGATATATTTATAGAATTTAAAAGAAATTCACAGCATATATCCCCACTGATCAGATTAATCATAAATGATATATTTAACATAGTACGTCGACTCTGAAGGGTAGGAAGTTTTATTAATGCCAGTCTGCTCGCATATGAAGGCAAATCAATGTAGTTCCATCCCAGTCAACGCAAACAGAACAACAGGAATTGTTTTTGCACAGATTCGATAAAGTCACTATGAACGTTGTAATAGGCATCCCAAATGATTGAACTATACTCCAAAATAGGTCTGACGAGTGAAACAAACAGCTGTTTAGTAATATACGGATCAGAAAACTCTTTTGCCCACCGCTTAATGAAGCCAAGAGCACATCTAGCCTTATTTACAGCCATAGTAATATGGTCATTAAAGTTTAATTTTCTATCCAGTAATATACCAAGGTCAATAAATGAATCCACCAACTCCAATTGATGACCACCAATTGAATAATTAATACCAATAAAATTACCTCTTGAAAATCGCATGCATTTACACTTTTTAATATTCAGCTCCATCATGTTATACTTGCACCATAAAAAGAAGTTGTCGAGATCACTCTGAAGATAAGCATGCTCATTTGAATTTTTATAGGAGAGAAAAATTTTTACGTCGTCAGCATACATTAATATATCAGAGAAATTAATAACGTTAGGAAGATCATTAGTAAATAGCGAAAATAGAAGGGGGCCAAGATGGCTACCTTGAAGAACACCAGATGGAACGTAAAAGTATTTAGATATACAATTATTCACCCGTACAGACTGCATTCTACCACTCAAATAAGAACTTAGCCAGCTTATGCTTCTTTGGGTTACTCCCAACAGATCCAATTTTTTAAAAGAAGTCTGTGATTCACTTTATCAAATGCTTTGCTAAAATCTGTATAAATTACATCTGTTTGCTTTCCCTGAGTAAAAGCAGCATTAATCATGGATGTTAACTGAATAACATTAGTTAACGTTGAACATCCCTTTCTAAAACCATGTTGATAAGGTGTTAATAACGATGAAGAATGATGAACAAAAAAATCAGCTATTAATTTCTCAAATATTTTTGGGATAGCACTCAGCTTAGTAATACCTCTATAATTTGTAACATCAGACTTATTACCAGATTTATAAAGGGGTATAATGTAAGAATTTTTCCAATCCTTCGGAAAATATCCATGCTTAATCGCCGTGGTCTAGTGGTTAGTGTGTTGGCTTACGAAGACGATAGTGCTGGGTTCAAATCTCAGCTCCGACATCTTTAAAAAAAAGAAATATGAAACAATTATTTCTTTCGGCGACTACCTCTCAGCAGTCTTCTGGCAAAAGCTCTGGGAGTAATTAATTGCCATGAAAAAGCTTCTCAAATCTGTCGTTCGGAGTCGACTTTAAACTGTAGGTCCCGGTACTCATGGGAAAAAATTAACACACACAACATTAGTGCTGCGAGAAGCTAGGCCGTAATCCTGACACAGGGTTGTAATGGCCAATTATGTATGTATGTATGTAATCGAAGCATTAAACAAGATACCTAAAGGTATGACGAATGATTCCGCACAACGATTTAAAATACCACTTGGAATGCTATCAGGACCAGAACTAAAAGACATCTTAAGTTTCTTCAAGTACACCAAAATATCAACATATTAAGAGTAGGAAAAGATATTAAATGACTGGAAGCAGGACAATAAGGATACATATTTTTATCATTGTAAACAGCATCAGAATAAGTGCTGGCAAAGAAATCTGCAAACATATCACATATAGCATTATCATAACAAGATTCTTGATTACAAAATTTCATAACTGATGGAAATCCCCTAGAGTTTCTTTTTGAATTAACAAAGTTGTAAAATGACCTTGGGTTTTTAAAGAAATTATTCTTCATTTTGACTAAATAATTTTTATATAATTCATGATTCAGTATGTTATATTCAGAACGGCTGACAGAATATCTTCCATAATCAATAATCGAACCAGATCGTTTATATTTTTTATAATATTTGTTCTTAAGATTTTTCGGTCTTGATAATTGCTTTGAATTCCATGGTGGACCAACCAATGGATAAGTAGACTTTCTCGGAACACAAATTTCGAAAAACGAGTAGACAATCTTGTAAAAATTTGAAATTATTATATCAATGTCGGAATTATTGTTAATGGGAGTGGATAAAATTTTATTCCAACGCGTATTAAACATCAATTCATTAAGTAAATTGAAATTGGTACGATTGAAACAAAAAACTTTGCTAATACTAGAAGGTTTGAGTTCAGATTCAGTCTGAAATGAAAAGCCAATTTTTAACGTTGGATGATAGCGATCCTCAGGTAAAGTAGCAGGTTCAGAACGTACTATAGTGCAATTATTAACATCGTTAACGAATACCAAATCAAGTATTTTTCCAAAGTCATTAAACAGACAATTGATTTGATACAGGGATAATCCAAACAAGTCATTCAAAAATTCATCCTGGCTATTTTTATTTTTTATCGGAATTAAATACGGTATATCGACTGTATGTTTCCATGTAATAGATGATAGATCAAAATCGCCAACAACAAAAATAGTATCATTTACCTCTGCAAATGATGAGACCGACTTGATAGCATTAACATGATTAGAGTATACAGAAGAGTCAGAATCAGGAGGAATATAAGAGCAAGTAAGGTAAATTTTTGACCTTCTTAATTTAACAACAACAGCAACAAATTCAATATCAGAAGAATAAGTTTCAATAATTTCAGATGTATATAACGAAGAAACAGCAATAAGAACACCACCTCCTCTACGTAAATTACGATTATATCTATATGTATATTTGATATTTGTTGCAAAGAATTTCCGCATTAAAAACCCCATCAGAAAGCCAGGTTTCAGTAAACATAATAACATCGTATATAAAGTCATAACTATCAACTAAGAGTGTAGACAACTTAGTATTTAGACCACGAACATTCTGATATAACATATTTAAGCAATTGTTAGAGGTTGTAAGTTTTTTGAAGCAGATAAATTTCCGGATGGCAAGCGTGCAATATTCATGTTATAGTTGTTACTAGTTTTCTCACGATAAATGTATTCACGAACAAAGGTATTCACAGGCCAGAAACTCGGGTCGATAATATGGTGATAATCGTCAGCATTAATTGAAATTTTAAAAGAGGAAATTGACCTGGGGACAGAAGATTTAAATTTATGTACAAAAAATTTTACTTTGTGCCCCAATTTAGATTTAATATAATAGCCAATATCATCCGTCGATGTATCACTAGCTAACCGTGAAATAAATACAGCTTTATTGGGCGGAACAGATTGAAGCGGTTTAGGAGTAATTTGAGTATTTATCTTTATAATACTATCTGCTATATTTTCCGATCCACTGCCAATACGATTTGATGAAAAAGCAGATTGACCAGAAGAAATTTCATTTGATGACGTAGATGGCGTAATTAAAGAATCGTTAACAGTTACGGATTTCATAAGATTAGGTGAAGATTCATTATTCAAAGAAGGAACTTCTAGTAATTTATTTGATTTTACCATCCTTTTAGGCGAGATTTTATCATTAGTTTCTACAAATTTATCCAAGATAGAAAATTTTCCAAATAATTCACCAACACTGGCCAATCTAGATTGCAATGACGCAAAATCAGTATTAAGTTTTTCAAATTCACCTTTATAACTTTTAAAGAATTTGTAGAAATCAACATTAATCTTTTTACATGAAGAACAAGTTCATTGCAGGGACTTTACGGGATCTAAAAGTGCATCCGCATCACGTGCCCTCAGTGCAGTACATTTCAAATGGTAGTTACCCAAACATAGCCAACAGGAAATCATCCTTTCATTTCCCGTAATTGTACATTTTTCATTTAAGCAATCCATGATAATATAAATTAATATTCCAGTATTCACTTTTAAACCTTTATTATCGTTATAATTTATAAACTACGTTACTTTTATCTTTAACTCCCTAAGGTATGCAGTGATAAAATTGTAAGATGAAGATACAAGAGCTTCAAGTTCCACAGGAGTACAAATAAATTCAAGTTTAAAGCTTTATTCTTTATATTTAGACAAGAACTGTAACAGCTGTTTTATGTATTATTGTATTTCATATAAAGCTTTTATTATTATTATCAATATCTCTTTCTCAATTTTGTTTTGTTCACTTTTCAAAATTATTGTTTATTTATTTATCATTCGATGCATGTAGATCAGTGGTCTTCACAAAGAGAGTCACACAAAAATACACTGACAGATGAGATTGGTTTTTTTATTTGTGTTGTTTTTTACAACTTGAATGAAATTAGTGAAAATTTTTGGTTTAAAAACCTTTAATTTTAAAATTTAAACTAATTTATTAAAATTATACATAAAATAAATTGTTTTTAAATGCTATAAACAAATTGAAATGCAGTTATAAGAAATATAAATATTAATAAGTTTATTTAGCTTATTATCATAACTTCTCAGTGTCTGACAAACAAATTTAGCTCTCTTGAAAACTAATAAAACATAAACACATACGCAATTTTTGTCTCACACACATGTTTTTGTAATAATTGTGGTTGTCGTTTAGCATGATGAAAACAAAGCGTATGGATTTCTTTTTATGAAAGATTTTTAACATTGCAAATTTTTTTATAGTTAATTAAGTTTTTGCTAGGAAAATAAAACAAAAACAGGTTTCCGGGAATTCTAAAAGTGATATCTGTTAATAAAGTACAATACATTTAATTTTAAAATAATATAATAAGAATTAACGATACGGGTAGTTTTGGTATATTTTAAGAAGCTGTTTGCCAAAATTTTTGTGGAATTAAGCAACCCTGGTTGAAATATTCACGAAGAGAGTAAGAAAAACTAAAAAAATATCCGAACAATTTATTTACCTGAGTAATACTGGTGAAGACCACTGATGTAGATATTGTTTTTGTAATGTTTTGATTTTATATGTTACTGTTTGTTCCAATCTATATCACAACAATATGCATATGGTCGATTGTTTAATGTTCAACATGAAAAAAGGCCTTGGGTTGTTCCTAAATCTCTTCGTTATAAGATAACTCAAGATGCTCATGAAAGTAGTGGTCATTTGAGCATAGATAGAACTATGGAAAAAATTCAACAGCTAATGTGGTTCCCTCGTATGAGAGACTATGTAAAGTCAGGTATACAACGTGCGTACAATAAACAATAAGGCGGCGCTAAGCAAGGAGAGTATCATTTTAGTGAAACAGAACCAATACCGTTTAAAACCATTCATCTCGATCATTTGGGTCCGTTTCTCAAATCAAGTAAGCGGAATGAGCATATATTAGTCATCGTAGATGCCTTTACAAAGTACATAACTAGAGCAGTGCCAAGTACTGCAACCTAGTATGTCATAAAAGAACTAAATGAAATCACCAGTATTATTTATACACCGAAAAGAATAATTACTGATCGAGGAACTGCGTGAACCGAAAAATTTTGTTAATGCTTCTGCCATCTACTCAAGACGATCGAAAATGGGACACCGAACTTAACGCTATTTTATGATCAATGAATGGGATGAAAAGTTCAACAACGGGTTACTCCCCTCACGATCTTTTGTTTGGTTTCCAACCTCGTGACATTTTAGGAAACAAACTGGTGTTATTGCGTCAAGATGATACTTTGAACTTAGTAACAAATGAAGAAAGATTGGCAAATCTAGAAATTTTACGTCAAACTGCAGTCAAAAACATCGACAATTATCGCAAAAAAAGGCTAAGTTTAGATTCGATAAAATACATGCAAAGCCGAAGAAGTACAACGTTGGTGACCTTGTTCTTGTCAGTAATGAGGCTCCAATACTGGTGCTTCAAGAAAACTTGAACCCCGTTTTAAAGGTCCGTTTCAAGTTTCTAAAATCCTTGAGAACGACAGATACGTGGTTGAAAACCTTCCCTATTCCAATCGAAAAAAGCGCCATTACAGTTCTGTTTATGCTTCTGATGGACTCAAACCGTGGTGCTCGCTACCGCCCTATAATGATGAAGTTTGTAGTTCCTGCAGCGAGGACGCTAAATTATCAGGGATGGCGAAATTGTAAATGTTACTATTATTTTAAAACATTATACCTTTTTGATTTCATGTTTTATATTGTTTAATACCTTTTGAATTATTTGTCAAAATCTTTTAGAAAATATTTGTCTGAAATAAAATTATTACTTTTTGATTGTTGTTCGAATTAAAACGTTTTCACAAGCTAACCTTTCTGTTTGCCAGAAATGAAATAGAATTTAACTATCTGACCCGGAAAACGTTGTTTTACCTTCAAATTTTATTTCTTATTGTAATTTCTGATTGTTCGATAGTAAATTATGTGATTCCAGTGTTTCACCACAAAATAAAATATGCAATAGCTCTAGTTGTAAGGGCAGTGGCGCTAATTTAATTTTACCAGTGAGACAGCACAACCCAGGCGTTGCACGTTGTGCAGTTTCTCAGTTATACCACTATTCATGCAAGTGAGCAATGCGTACATATCATTTTTAATGTATCTACTATCAGTCATTTAATGTTTACTGAATATTTTTACACAAATCAGTACTTTTTACTGAATATTGATTTCTCTTTACAGTAATCAGTACTTTTTACTGAATACTGATTTTTCTTTTCAGTAATCAGTACTTTTTACTGAATACTGATTTCTTTTTTCAGTAAACAGTACTTTTTACTGAATACTGATTTCTCTTTTCAGTAAACAGTAAAATTTATTGAATAACCGATTTTTCTTTTCAGTAATCAGTACCTTTTACTGATTTACGTACTGCAGTAAAAAAGTAATGCAGTATACCCATGTATGATTATTTATTACACAAAAAATACAATAGGTGTTATGCGTTTATGTTATTTTCCTATTGCCGTACTCCTTTCTCAGTTTTAAACGATTTTTTGCAAACTGGAAAAAGGTTTTGCTGTTTTTAATAAATTGGTCTTCCGTGATACCTACTGATAATGCTGCATCCACGAATTATAGAAATTAAGTGATTATTAATTATTAATATTCTTTTTTTGCTACTTACTTCGAATTGTCTTTGTTTTGCTTAGATTCCGCACACTTTTCTTTGTTTCAGTACCTTTCCAGCAGAGCTATTCGCCTAATTCATAGGTTAGTATTTTTCCTCCAGCAATTTTTTATAAAATTTGGTGACTTGGCAACTACTGTGAGTGCGTGAGTGCGTTTTCCTAAACGAATTGGATAGATAAAAAAGAATGAATTCGGTTTTCTTATGGACTATAGATACAATGCCTATAGAACTTACAAAATAGGCAAAATTTTCGGCGTTTTCTTGCAGCTGTTTTTCAAAATACAGGAACACATTTGTTTTTTTCTTACAAATTTTTTATATTTATTAGGCATGTTTGATTTATTTATTTTTTGTTATTTAAATATTTACTACCTTTTAATATATTTTTATACGCACTTCACTCACAAATTTTAAACTAAATGAAAATACAAAACGTTTTGATATTTAATGCATAGCACATTCGATTTATTTGTGAAAATTCCCTAAATTAAAAAAATTTATTTTTTTTTTCGTCATAAAAAATTTTAAAAATACTTTGACACCAGGGACCGCAAATAACAGTTATTGCTTAAAAATTAAACTAAAAAAATCATCGTGTTAGAGTCGACAGACACATATGATGTTATATACCAAATTAATCGTCTTGGAGAGCTCTTTCGGAATCTGGGGTGATCTCGCATAAGTGATCATTAATCAGATTTTAACTGTTACTTTTTGACGGAAAAATAAAAGTTTAGATGAAACCTTTAAAAAGAGAGTTTTATTTATCCGTCATAAAATAAAACTCATTTTGGGAGTTTTATTTTTCCGCCATAAAATAAAACTTATTTTGTGAGTTTTATTTTTCCGTCATAAAATAACAGTTATTTTTTGAGTTTTATTTTTCCGTCGAAAAATAAAACTCTATTTAGGAGTTTTATTTTTTCAGTCATAAAATAAAACTCCTTCTTATTAATGATCTTATTTTACACCAAATCCTATTTTTACACGGTATTCTCCGAAAATTATTAATCGTATAAAAGCTGAATTAGGTGTTTTTAATTAAAAATATCAAATTTTCTTGTTACCTGTTGGTTGAATCTCATAATACAATAACAAATCTCAGAAATGTTAAACATAATAATGACTTAACAGCTTAAAATTTTTGTGTTAAATTACTTTCCGATTGTGAATAAAATAATATAAGAACAATACAAACAATAAAATTACATATTTACAGCAGTTATATAGCAACATGCAAATTACAGTTAAACAGTCAAAAACAACAACATCGAAAACAAGAAATATTACTATGATTATTAGGTACCAATGATGCAAAATGTGGCACAATTGTGCCATTTTTGGCACTTTTGAATACTTAATTGCTTTGGTCTAATCGATTTTGGCCCTATCATCTTAAAATTCATATATATAACTAATTTTTTGTGTATTTTTCAGATTTTATAAACACGAACTCATGTTATTGTTATGATACAGATATTTTAAAACTGATAACATAAAAAAATATTACAAACAGTAATATTATAGATGAGAAACTGTTGGATTAAAATTTACAAAATTAGATTTAGATTTTTCATGTTTTTTAACTATGTACAATTTTATTTTTTTAAACAACATATGAAATATTTATTTATTTTAATATAGTATGCATCCTTAACCAAAAATAGTTTTAAGCAATGTGACTTTTTGGCTTTAATTTTTGTTTTTGGATAAAACAATAAACTGAAATTAAAAAAGATTTAAATAACGAGTACTACTGTCTTCCTTTAAAAAAAAAGCTAATAATTAAATGTACATATGTATGTACATTTATTATTTTTTTTTTTTTTTAATTTGGCCTAATAAAATGTATTTTGGTCCTTTCAAATCGTCAGTTTGGCGCAAAACAAAAAAAAAAGGGAATTCATCACTGTTAGGTGCCCTTTTATCGTCAACTGATTGCTTTACTTTATACTATGTTCACACCTAACGTGTTTAACATCTCAATCGTGTTTAAGCCTTATACTATGTTCACACCTAACGTGTTTAACATCTCAATCGTGTTTAAGCCTTAAACAAGTCGATTTTGAGATGTTTTACCATACATTGACGTGTTTTGTTAAACATCTCAAATGAGATGTTTTATACTATGTTCACACTTGTGTTTTTGAACGCGTTTAAGCAAAATGTTTTAATAACTAAACATAACCGTTCACATTATATTTGAGATGTTTAAGAATGACGTTTTATCAGCTGATATTGGTGCTTGTACAAAATAGTAAACGAGTTTGAGAAAATTAAAAATATGTCTACAAAAAATTGGAAGAATACAATTATGGAATTCTTAATATTAATGATTTATTTAAGGGTGAGCAAAGGGTTTATAAAAGAAAACCGCGCGTCATACGAAAAAATATAAATAATGTGGAAAAACAACTAATTCTGTTATTGTTGTTGGTGCTTTTTTAGTTTTTTCTAAATGTGCCGGCATTTTACACTACGGTAATGTGTTTAATAATCATAAAAAGTGACAGTTTCATCAATTACATACTGAACACATCCTAAAATAAAATGCAACCCTTCCATTTACGTGTTTAACGAAGTGTTTAAATTTAAAACATCTCATTTGAGATGTTTAACAAAACACGTCAATGTATGGTAAAACATCTCAAAATCGACGTGTTTAAGGCTTAAACACGATTGAGATGTTAAATACGTTAGGTGTGAACATAGTATTAAATTAAAACACTTCGTTAAACACGTAAATGGAAGGGTTGCATTTTATTTTGGGATGTGTTCAGTATGTAATTGATGAAACTGTCACTTTTTATGGTTATTAAACACATTACCGTAGTGTAAAATGGCGGCAAATTTAGAAAAAACTAAAAAAAGCACCAACAATAATAACAACAGAATTAGTTGTTTTTCATATTATTTATATTTTTTCGTATGACGCGTGATTTTCTTTTATACACCCTTTGCTCACCCTTAAATAAATCATTAATATTGAGAATTCCATAATTGTATTCTTCCAATTTTTCGTAGACATATTTTTAATTTTCTCAAACATGTTTACAATTTTGTACACGCACCAATATCAGCTGATAAAACGTCATTTTTAAACTACTCAAATATAATGTGAACGGTTATGTTTAGTTATTAAAACATTTTGCTTAAACGCGTTCAAAAACACAAGTGTGAACATAGTATTAGCTTCAAGTTCTGTCAAATGTTTTTTTTTTTTTTTTGTTTTACTAATATTTTTTGTGTTTGTTTTGTTTATTCATAATATGTATGTATGCTTTTTTATATTTTTCTTCTAAAAAAATTTTTTTTCGGTATTTTTCACAATAGGTCTGTTTGCGTACATTTTTTTTAAATTTATAAAAGTTCTAATTGGACCGTGTTTGTTAATATAAATATACATTAAGTATAGCGAAAAAAAAAGAACTTCCTGGTTTTTACTTGGAAAATTTTGAAATCTTGAATTTGCCAGTTAAATAAAAACACAATTGATAGAGACACATTTGTATGTATATATGAAAAAAGAAAACATTCATGGAAATACATGACTTTTATATATAATTTTATTTTTGGGAGTAAATATTATATGTATTTTCTGTACATTTCTTACTGAGTAATTTTTAATGGAAATTCATCTTCATACACATTGTTTGCTCTATCTTTATTTTATTGTTTTTTATAGCTGAATACCTAAAATCTTAAGTTGGACGGGTTGTAGAAAGCTTTAATATTAAAAAAAGCCAAATTTATACCATTACAACCGACAATGGCCGGAACTTATTAAAAATGGAAAAAATATTTGACGATGAGGATGAAAGCGAGTTCGATGACTGCGCCTCCTACGATGTTCTGCAAGGAATGTCTGTATTTTCAGTATCATCAGTCAGGTGTGCGGCTCATTCTTTGCAACTTTCTGTGAAAGATTATTTGGGCACGTTTGATAAAGATTTGTTAAAACGTGTTCGAGAGTTAGTAAAGTTATTAAGAACTCCTATTTTCAGGTTTGTAGTATATATGCACATCTGATTGCAATTTTAATAAGTAAAAATTATTTTAGAAGTAAGACTGCTCATCTAAACTTGCAACAAGTTGCAATTGATGTTCAAACAAGGTGGAATTCAACTTTTCTGATGATAAAAAGCTTAGTGCCTTACAAAGTTTTTTGTCAAAAAAATGTTGATGCTGCTCTTAATTTAAGACAGTCGGATTGGGAAAATGTGGAAGCCTTATTGTCTCTACTGGAGCCTCTTTACATCGCCACACAAAAACTTCAACAGCAGCAGCTTTTTCTTAGTGATTTCTTTAAGGTTTGGCTTGAAATGAAGCTGGAGATTAAAAAGAAGCCGGATAGCTCTGAGTTGCTTCTAAAATTAGAGCGCCGAGAAGCAATGCTCTTGGAAAATCCAACTTTGCTTTCCGCAGTATATCTGGATCCTCGTCTACGTTGTGTTATAGATAAGGAACCGTTAAAAGTAATGTGTGCTCGGACTCACCTTAAAGAAGTCACTGTTCAAATATTGGCATTGGAGAAGCAAGTAAGTTAAAATTTTTTAAAGAATGTTTTTCTAAAAATGTATGTTACTGCTTTTTCGTTTCTAGATAAATAATTCTGACAACGATAATGAAAATACGAATCCCCAAAGCGATGAGCGACAACCGGAAAGTAGAGAAGTATTTTCGCAGGACCTCTTTCATTCATCGCAGGACTTATTAGAGGTTTCACGTTCTCAAACGTCACTTCTAGGGGAATACCTAAATACTCTAACTGTTGATAGAGAAGAAGCGTATGAAAATGAAGATGATGAAAGGAAGCGAAAAGCTTTCTTTGAAATCGACAATTTTAAACCGAAGCCCTATTCGATCGAGAAGCCTATTTTTGAGTTTTGGGAAACAAGGAAAATTGACTACCCTTATTTATATGCTCTTGCAAAGGTTGTGCAATGCGTCCCTGCAACACAAGTAAGCGTAGAAAGAGCATTTTCTGCTTTAAAATTAGTATTAAGTGACTTACGATCTAATCTCTCTGCAGAAAATATTGAGAAAATCATGTTTGTAAAAATTAATAAATAAATAAAAACTACAAAGATTTGCGAAAGTATTTTTTTAATATTCAACATAAGCAAATATATGCTGACTAGGCAGAGTGAACTCCTTAATTACTATGCCAGTATTTAGAAAAAATCATTTGTTTAATCAAAATATAATAGAAATTATATTTGTAATAATTCCCAGAGGATAATGTGAAAAATCAGGATTAGGTGTAATAAAAGATCTTTAATAAAAAGGAGTTTTATTTTATGACCGAAAAAATAAAACTCCTAAATAGAGTTTTATTTTTTGACGGAAAAATAAAACTCAAAAAATTAGTTTTATTTTATGACGGGAAAATAAAACTCACAAAATGAGTTTTATTTTGTGACGAAAAAATAAAACTCTTTTTTTGAGAGTTTTTTTTAACTTTTTTTTTCCGTTGAAAAATAACTTTTTCTACTGACCTTTTAAAAAAACTCTCAAAATAACCATAAAAAAATGAGTTTTTGGATATATGTAACTTATAACCAGGGACGGTAACAGTTTTAAGAGAAACTACGAAACAGTCATATTTAACCATTAATGACAATGAATTTATATAATGGTTATAATTAACCATTAACAAGAAATATATTTTATTTTGGTCATCGTAACCAATTAAAATGAGAAATATTTTTTTTGGTTGAAAATAACAATTATATTAACCTAAAATTTGTTTTGGTCCTAAATAACCATTATACTAATAAAAAAAATTTTTTGGTTAGAAATAACCATTATATTAAAAAAGACATTTTTTTTGGTTAAAAATAACCAATATCAAAAAAAAAAAAATGCAAAAATTTTTGTATATTTTGGATGATGCAAAGGAAGCTATCGCAAGAATGATTAAAATCAAAGTAGGAAAATAAACAAAACTGAACGTTTGATCTCATTTTGTTGTATTCTTTACAATAAGTAAAACAAAAATAAAACAGAAACAGTGAGAAAGATTGTCCCATTTAATTTTGTATATTCTTTTTGTTTTGAGTACTACAAATACACTAACTCAAATGTGCGTAGGTACAACAAAAAATGAATGAGAAGAAAAAGGATAGAAGAGTAAAAGAGAAGAAGAAGAGAAAAAAACAACAAAAACAAAGCAAACACAAGAGCGAAAAGCTAATTGTTTCATTTGCGCTCTTTCTCATTTAGAAAGTATTTGTGTTTGGTTTGCTCATGTATAATACTATTAAAAAATTTTTGAAAAGTGTATGACTTTGTTGAAACTTTTGCGAAATGTTTTGTTTGTTTGCCCACTCTGATTAAAATCAATAAAAAAATTTTACAAATTAAGGATGTAACCAAAATTTTTTTTTAGGTCAAATGGTTATTTCTAACCAAAAAAAGTTTTTGATTTAAATAACCATTATTCTTAACCAAAATATTTTTTTTGGTTGATATAATGGTTATTTCTGACCAAAAAAAGGTTTTTGATTGAAATAATGGTTGTTCTTAACCAAAATATTTTTTGGTTGATATAATGGTTACTTATAACCAAAAAATTTTTTTCTCATTGTAATTGGTTACGGTAACCAAAATAATATAAATGTACTGATAATGGTTAAAAATTACCAAATGCAGATAAAGGGCATTTTTGCGTAACCTTTTTCCTCAGAAAAAAAAAATAACAATTATTTCCGGTCCCTGCTTATAACCGTTACGGTCTCTGTTGGACACAGTTGTATAATTGTGGATGGTTAAAAAACGTTTGTAAATTCAAATTTTATATATGGGCATTTCCTAGGGTAACGAACGTATGTTCGTACGCTTTTGATGTACAAAGAATATAGAAAAAAACTTTTCCTAGTATTTTATTTTTGCGATTTGATAGCATTTTAGTAGCTCTATATGTAGTGCAAAAGATGGATTTCATCGAGTTGAAGTTTTCATAATAATTGTTATAAACACGTGGTCACGAACGTATGCAAAATAGAAGTCAACTTTAGCTGACAGTAGTGAAATGTAAAATTCTGCGAAATGCAACGGAGTAATCAAAAGCGATTAAATAATATTTAAAGCATACTAATGTAGGTATCTATCCAGTATTTACATACATACATACATAACTGGCCTTTACAACCCTGTGTCAGGATTACGGCCTAGCTTCTCGCAGCACTCATGTTGTGTGTGTAAATTTCTATCCATGAGTACCGGGACCTACAGTTTAATGTCGACTCCGAACGACAGACTTGAGAAGCTCTTTCATGGCAATTTTGCCAGAAGACTGCTGAGAGGTAGTCGCCGAAAGAAATATTTTTTTCATATTTCTTTTTTCAAGATGTCGGTGCTGAGATTTGAACCCGGCACTATCGCCTTAGTAAGCCAACACACTAACCACTAGACCACGGCGACTAGTGGCGACTATCCAGTATTTACACAATAAAATATCTCTATTGGTTTTCGTTTAATTGGCTTAGGTATCCGTCGCAAACGTACTATATTTCCATAGGTTTTTTTTGTATTATCACCATGCTTAATCTCATAAATATCGTCAAATTTCCTTAACTAAAAACTTAATCCACTATTTATAGTGTGTGGTAACTAGTACTGGCAAAGTATTGAGTAATGAGTACCAAGTATCGAGTATTTTTACTAATTTTTGGGTACTTGTACTTTTACATTAAAGTTGTGTGGAAAATTAAAATTTTAACCAGCAAAACAAAACTCCGTCTATTGTAAAAGTACGTTATTACGTTATTACAGTAAAGTAATGATCAACAAGATAAATAATAAATTTTTGCAAAAATTCACTTACTAAGATTACATCTTCCTTTCATTAAGTGGTGACACATACATATGATATTTTTGTAATATAATTAAGTTGGCGCATGCCACTATTCCCTTACAGATACTGATAAAAGAATAAGAAAACTTCTCGAGAACGTAATCCTTCTGATAAATAGATTTCAGTAAAGCACTTAAAGTGTTTTTTTTTTAATATTTGTTTTATTCAATATGAAATAATGAAATTTTAACAATATTTATCATATTATTGTTTTTATTCAACAGCTCGTTAAAATTGTGCTTATTTTAGGTCCTATTCACAGAAAATCCAATGCATCATTCTGATACTGGAATATTCGGTATATCATTTCACTTCTAAAGTAAAGTTGGCGACATCTTATCAATTATAAACTCGTTGCTTATAGAAAAAATTTTCTTACGGTCGCGAACGTACGAAACTTTGCAAACAAGAAAAGTCTATTTAATGGTAACCCAGAATTTTTTTTTAATTATTTATAAATTATTGACACCGAAATTAATTAAAATGTGGTATGTCTTGGCATCTATTGACGTTTCATGCAAAGTAATAACAACAAAATGATGTTTTCGGTCGCTAACGTACGATTAAAACCTAGACAAGAAACAAATCAAAAACTAACCGTTAATCGAACTTTCTTTTTTTCTCCCTACACATTTCCCTTCTTAATTGTTTGTAAAACAAAGATTTTGAAGAAAGAGTGCAAACATAAAACATTTTTTTATGTAAAATAATTAAATATAAAAATATCTTTAGAAGTAGTTTAAAAATTAAATTTTAAATATTAGTTACTAGCTCAATTTTCTCAAGTAAAACACCTGAGAAATGCAAAGAATCCAATTTATTATAAAAATATAGACTTTTTTTTATAATTATAAGCAATAAAATGCTATGATTATTGTTATATATTATGCTAAAAGATAAATATTGACATTAAATATTATAGGATATAAATATTGATATTATTACTACTATCATTTAAAAGCTTCACCGCAACTCTATCAGCTGTAATTCCCCGTGGGGTAGTGGGTTAGAATTCTACCTCAGTGGTTCCCTGCTTGTCGTAAGAGGCGACTAAATGGGAAATTGGTGGAAGGGGAAAACGGAGGAAATATTTGCTTTTACCCGGTGGCACCAATATGCGATGAGGTGATAGAAGCCTGGATATTTAGGTGTCACAATCACAATGATGACGACTAGCGCTACGACAAATGGAAACGCTTTTGTGAAATGATCTGGAAATGACGCGACTGGGCTAGCGTTTGCTGCATTCTGTTACCTGAGTTCACCGAGTGAAATCCGGTTGAAATAGCTTTCAGGCTAATGTCGTACACTCGGCAAATCTACACTATTTATAATCAAAAATACGACAAGAACAATTCGGAAGCTCTTGTCATCAGCTACGGTTAGTACGAGTATAAAAGGAATTCGGGGGCTTTTATACTCGGCAAAATACTTCGGCTACGTCTAATACGAGTGTAAGAGGAATTCGGGAGCTCGTACACTCAGCAAATCTACACAATTTATAATCAAAAATATGACAAAAGGAATTCGGGAGCTCTTGTCATCAGCTACGGTTAGTACGAGTATAAAAGTAATTCGGGGGCTTTTATATTCTGCAAAATACTTAATAAACGAATGCAAAAGGAATTCGGAAGCTTTTGCATTCAGCTAGATAAAAAATAACTATTATCTTAATTACAGCCATGAACTCTGAAGCTACGATCATACAACTACGATCCTAAGTCTACGACATGTGTCGACTACGCCGGGGAGTAAGTATCGGGCTATTCGCCGTCGTGTACTAACTCTCTGTCGGCAATCTACGAAATAAACTTAATCTAAAATCACGAATGAAAAAGGAATTCGACAGCTTTTCCATTCGTTAAACTACAAGGTAATTAATAATAAAAATAACTACTGTACTTAAAACTACTACATAGCCCGTCGGCTATACTGGAGAGTAAGTGTCGCGCTATTGGCCGTCGCCCACCCACTCTCGCTTTTATCCATCAAACTCGGACTTCTTATGGAGAAAAATATGTTACCTTAATGAGAATTATATGCTTCATCATGTCATTACAATCCCATTACATGAAATATACATATTGTTATTATCATTGGTATTATTATTAATTTTCCAATTCCTCTTTGTGCGGTGTCCGTAGGTTTGATCGTCATACTGCTGGTTATGCTTATAATAACTAGAGTTGTTGTTGTTTCTTACATTTGTTCGATAGCAGCAGTGTATGTGGTTGGTGTAGAAAAAAATTTAAATGAAAATGAAAAATTAAAAAAAAAACGTAAAAAAAAGGAAAATTTTGAAATTTAAGGTGCCATATCTCAGCGATTTCTTATCAGATAGAATTTTTCAGCATATCGACGGAAAAGGCATTCAATTACCTTTCCATCGATATGCCACTTATCTCGATCGGACATTTTGGTTGAACTCCACAAGGGTTTGAGTGGGGCCATACACCGAAAAACACAAAAGTAACGTTATCTAAAAAACGGTACTTAGGAAAAAATCATGACAGCGTTTTTCGTGCTCAGGAGGTTCCAATTAACTTATCTAGGCATGTGGCGTTCTTGGTATTTTTTGGCTGTAAACCAGTGTAATTGAAAGCTAATAAACAAAATAATTTTTTAATTTTTTTTTGGGTATGAGAATTAAGCTGCCTAAATTTTTTGGGCATAACTTTGGAACGGTAAGAGCAAATTCGATATTTATTTTTTTAAATGACTCAGAATTTATCCAAATTTTAAACTGAATCATTAGTTTTTTTAACTTCAATAGAAATTTTAAAAGTTACAAAGCATTATTTTTAAAATTTATGCTAAATTTACAAAAAAATGACTTAAAGGGTACTCAAATGAGCAAAAATATTACCGAAACTTATAATATCTGCACAGAGAAGTGAAGTTTGAACAGCTTTCTTTAAAAAAATTGACTTAGTAACAAAGAAAATCGTGCTAATGGGCCGAGTAATGCGCATAATTCAAAAAAAGTCGAGCAACCCCGATTTTTTGGTTAAATTCGATTTTAGCGACCTCTAAACCTCTTCCGAAAAATCTGAAAAAAATCACAAAAATACTTTACCCTATAAGCTTTCAAAAAATGCTAGGGGACCTATAAAAATCGAAAAAAATTTTTTTTTGGGACACACTAATGAACAGGTGTCTGTAAACCAACCACATACACTGCTGCTATCGAGTAAATGTAACGAACAACAACAACTCTAGTTATTACAAGCATAAACAAGCAGAATGACGATCAAACCTACGGACACCGCATAAAGAGGAATTGGAAAATTAATAATACCAATGATAATAACAATATGGATATTTCATGTAGTGAGATTGTAATGATATGATGGACCATATAATTCTCATTGAAGTAAAGTATATTTTTGTATAAGTTAACAGAGTTTGATGGATGAAATCGAGAGTGGGTGGGCGATGGCCAATAGCCCGACACTTACTCTCGAGTATAGCCGACAGGCCTCGTAGTCTTAAGTGTAGTAGTTATTTTTTATTATTAACTACCTGAATGAAAAAGCTGCCGAATTCCTTTTTCATTCGTGATTTTAGATTAAGTTTATTTCGTAGATTGCCGAGAGAGAGAGTTAGTACACGACGGCCAATAGCCCGATACTTACTCCCCGGCGTAGTCGACACATGTCGTAAATTTAGGATCGTAGTTTTATGATCGTAGCTTCATGATGGTAGAGTTCATGGCTGTAATTTTGATAATAGTTATTTTTTTATTTAGCTGAATGCAAAAGCTTCCGAATTCCTTTTGCATTCGTATATTAAGTATTTTGCCGAGTATAAAAGCCCCCGAATTATTTTTATACTCGTACTAACCGTAGCTGACGACAAGAGCTCCCGAATTCCTCTTGTAGTATTTGAAATTATAAATTGTGTAGATTTGCCGAGTGTACGAGCTCCCGAATTTCTCTTACACTCATATTAGACGTAGCCGAAGTATTTTGCCGAGTATAAAAGCCCCCGAATTCCTTTTATACTCGTACTAACCGTAGCTGATGACAAGAGCTTCCGAATTCCTCTTGTCATATTTGTAATTATAAATTGTGTAGATTTGCCGAGTGTACGAGCTCCCGAATTCCTCTTACACTCGTATTAGACGTAGCCGAAGAATTTGGCCGAGTGTAAAAGCCCCCGAATTCCTTTTATACTCGTATTAAACGTAGCTGATGACAAGAGCTCCCGAATTCCTCTTGTCGTATTTGTGATTATAAATCGTGTAGATTTGCTGAGTGTACGAGCTCCCGAATTCCTCTTACACTCGTATTTGTCGTAACCGAAGTATTTTGCCGAGTATGAAAGCCCCCGAATTCCTTTTATACTCGTACTAACCGTAGCCGACGACAAGAGCTCTCGAATACCTCTTGCCGTCGTGGTACCTTATATTCCCAAATCTTAGATTAACAATTATTATAAATCCGACCTCTGTTTTCTCATATTTCTCGTTATCTACACCAGACGATTGTGCGCACATCCCGAAGCCAACATCGTAGTCATAGTGATAGAACGAGACGATAGTATTTCTGAA
The DNA here is from genome assembly GCA_963576795.1 of Metopia argyrocephala. Classification (NCBI taxonomy): domain Eukaryota; kingdom Metazoa; phylum Arthropoda; class Insecta; order Diptera; family Sarcophagidae; genus Metopia; species Metopia argyrocephala. The sequence goes on along the minus strand of OY756210.1, from coordinate 83,998,758 downwards.
AGCAGAGACAACATTACTGATAACACCATCCTGCAGGTCATGAATCTGTTTTATAGAATAAGTAGTACATAAGTTAGCTTAAGGTTTCGTTAATAAAGCTTTGTTTATATTATATTACACAAAAGGAGTTTTGTGTTTTATTTAAAGGAAGCAGACCTTTAAGTTCGAACCTGGACAGACTGAGTCATACCCCAGCTGGAAACATAAACTGCATTACACTGTGCAGTGAGTTAAAATTATAATGATATATCATGCATTTTATATACAGAAATTGCAAAAGACCACCTATAATAATTCGAATATCCAATATAACTCTAAATAACCCAACATCAAAGCTATGTCAACAGTAAACACTCTTTTATAAATTCCTGTTCATTATAATAAAAAAAAACTATTGTAGGCTGGTGTAAATTTATTTTATTTCGTTCGAAAGAAATGTTGACTATGTTGTTCCGTACATGAATCAAAATGTTGACAGAAACTTGTTGCAGTTAGAAAAAATGTTGATATGTAAACTTCACATGTTTTTCGCAGCAAAAACAGAGTACTACTTTTGGAACATTTTTTCACAAACATTTCGTACGAAACATTTTTATATGCAATTTGACAGCTTTTCGTACGAAATGTTGAACTCAATACCAGGCTTTAAGCCGGAATTATAAAAAAGTGCGAACAACAGCATAATATCCAGAGTTTTGTAACATGAAATGCCATGAAAGTCATAAAAGTTTAGCCCATCGGAGTTGTGGATGCTGAAGCACATGAAGCGGGGGAACGTAGTAATTCGGTCCGACTGAAAGTAAAAGGGAATTGCTACATCTTGAAACGATATCTTACTCGTAAAGCATGCACATTGTGTAACAAGTCAGTGTGTGAAGACTCGCCGCAGTGCGACAGATGTATTTGAGTCTGAATGATTTTAATTACGAATAATTATATAATAACAATAATAATAAAATAATTACAAAAAGTAACTCAAAATATCAGCATATTTGCACGCGTTTTACTATACATAGCCAGGTATGTATGCTGTTAACGTAAGGGTGCAACTTTATAAATAGGATATATCTACCAACAGACGATCCAATTCTAACCAAACTTGCGACTATGGTGTAAAACAGTTTTCGCTAGGCTATTTCCAGTCGATCCGATAATCCAGTTCACAGCTACAGCGTTTTTAAAACGCAAAACATACCCGGGTATGTTTCCGTTAACATAATGGTTATTTTGAGTATGGAAAATTTATAGGATTTAACGACAACAATGATATTCAAAAGAGCCAAAAAGAGAATGAGTGAGAATTTTTTTTTATTTCGGTTGTATTCTTCTATAAGTATACATATATGCAGAAACTATTATTATTACTTCGGAGCTTGAATTAAATTATGGTCATATATTTCACCGCAGTTACTGTAAATATGGCAGGTATACTATACTTCTATTACTGAAATTGTTGTTGCCTTTTACTGTTTTCACCCCAACAAAAGCTTATTTTCTTAAATTAATTTTACGTCAAAACATTTTTCTAAGCTTAATGCCATAAAATAGTTTTTATGTCAAACTAAAAATAATTATCAAATGTGTCACCATAAAGAATTGTTCATTCACCTGAAATTTAGTCATCAAGCCCCGCCATCTTGTACTTTTTAAATTTATATGATTATTTTTTACACCCAATTGGGGTTTTTCATCTATGTATGCAAACACTAAAAAAATGCAAAATAAATAAAAAGTGACTAAAGCAAGACTCAAGGCAATATTGTAGTACAAAGGAAAAATGTTGCATGTAATTCTAAAATATAGAAAAAGTGTTTGTAAGATTTATGTGAATGAACGTGATACATAACAATGATTATTAAGAACAGGATTACAAGTATTCCTTGGCTTCTTGTCAGCGCTGTTATTTAAGTGTTTAGAACATAAATTTTTCCATACTTTTAAAAAGTTTTAGACTCGACTAAACACGTCAAAGACATTGTTTGAAATGCTTTTAAAGTATTTGTACACTCAGAAAAAATGTGGTAGAAAACTACCGAAATTGATACCATTTGGTATTAAAATTGAGTTAAGTCCGTTTGTGCTTAATTCATTAACGGTTGGTATCAATTTTTCAATAACAACTCGGTATCACTTTATTACCTACCGTTATTGTTTTGATAACACACTGTTCCCTTCTTGTTAACAATTTTTCTTATTTCAATAACACATGGTTCTTACTTTGATACAGTAACCCTCTTGCTTTGTTACCAATCGTTCTTATTTTGATAACGGACCGTTCTTTTTCTGGTAACACACCGTTCTTATTTTGCTACCAATCATTCTTGCTTTGATAACGCACGGTTCTTACTTTGATACCGTAACCGTTCTGCTTTATTACCACTTGTTCTTATTTTGTGAACGACTTGTTATTATTTTATCTACAAAAAAATAACCCATTAAGTCCCAACAATTAAAACACAAACGCATTTATATATACACTGTAGTGTTTATTAAATAAAATTTATATGAAATAAAAATGTTGATATATATTGTATATGCATATACTGTATATGCATAATTCACTAACTTTAAAATAAATGATTTATATATACTTCAATTGAAAATAGCATTTTGAATTATATATTGGGTAGAAATGCAGTGGTGGACTCACAAATTCGGCAATCAGTTTTACGTATAAATTCTTATTAAGGAAACCTACTTCTTAATATGGCTGAAAATGGTGCTTAAAACTTATTAACAATCACACATGAAGTGATTGATTTAGTATTAAAAGAAGCTTACTTGCAGTCATATATAAATTAAATGATTTTAATGTGTTGTAGTCCAAAGTTGTACATCCATTCCCCACTTCAATTTCAATAATGACTTCCTACTATTTAAAGTTATAATTTTATATCTATTTATTTATTATATATTTTCAAAAATACATACATATATTCCTAATTCCGGTTTCTTGAAAGTTACACTGACAGAGTCTATTCGTCAATTCCTAACTAAAGCCAAAAAAAAAAGAAAGAAAATGCATTAACGTTCCCAAACTATATGAAGCGTAATAATACCTCAGTTTTTTCAATAGGAGCATCTAAATTTAATTCGAAGTCCGAGTGGAAGAATTATTTCTTTCAAATCCTCATTTTTTAAGTTCCGCAAACTTTTAAATGTAAAACTAGCACCTTAAAACAGAAAACGGTTAATTATATTTTTTCTTGTTGCTTATTTTTTTTTTTTACTTACTTTTTATTATATCAAAAATCCTTATCAATTAATTCAAGAAAACTTTCCTTGTCCTGGTCATCCACATTTAACTCCTCCGTATGAGCACAGTTTTTTGAAAGAAAATAAGTAGATAAAATTATTTATATTTTCGGCTGACACTTCCACACAAAGCTTTAATAAAAAAACTAACAAACAATACAAAAGTTTGCCACATACCAATATGATTTTACTGTGATATCAAATCGTTGTTGATTTAATAACAGGTCGTTCCTAATGTAATAACAGATCGTTCTTAATTTACTAACTTATGGTATTTTTATAGAATTGTTCACGATTTTACTACCGGTTGTTCTTGATTTGTTAACTTATGGTATTTTGTACCATATGTTCTTATTTTAATAACGCATTAAGCTTGATTTGGTACCGAAAGTTAACGAAATATTGTTCACGATTCGTTCTTAATTTGATACCCTTGGTTAACAATTTTAGAACGCATTTTTTCCCTCTGTGTAATACATACATACATAATTGGCCTTTAGAACCCTGTGTCAGGATTACGGCCTAGCTTCTCGCAGCACTCATGTTGTGTGTGTAAATTTTTATCCATGAGTACCGGGACCTACAGTTTAATGTCGACTCCGAACGACAGACTTGAGAAGCTTGTTCATGGCAATTAGTTACTTTCAGAGCTTTTGTCAGAAGACTGCTGAGAGGTGCATATGTATTTCATTCTAACTCAGGCCTGTGCAAAAATAAAAATTTCATACACAATTGTGCTTTAGCTAAACCAGTGGTCTTCACCAGTATTAAGGCCTGGTTAGCCAAACGTTGCTGTATCGTAATGTAACGTCCCCTAACGTAGAAACGTAAGTGCACTTATAGAACATTTAAAAACGTGCCATATGTTTTGGACATAAACAACTAACAAAAAAACAAAACAGAAAATATATTATGAAATAGTAATTTGTTTATAGTGTGTACTTAATAGTTTTTTATCAAATAATTAAAAGTCAAATAAATAAATATGGATGCGGATTTGTGTGTTGGGCTACAGTTTTTTAATTTGCTAAACATTTCTTAAATTTATTCTTATTAATATTTTTGCTTTTCTTTGTAATATTCTTGCTGAAAATTTGTATAATAAATGTAGGGTTGCCAAATATTGAATTGAAAAAAGTACATTGAGGGAAATAAAACGTACATTTTAGTAAAAAAATACATTGGATTTTTATTGAAAACTTTTTTAAAATTCATTAGGAAAAATAAAATGGCAAATAATAATACAAATAATAAGACCGTAATTATTGTTTACAACAAAGTAATAGCCCAAAATTATTTGGATTTTTATTTTTAAATTCTAGTCTATACTATTCAACTTTTCAAATGTAAAACAATTTGGTATAAATTTAAAAGTAAATTTTATGCCCGTATTCATAAAAAATATTTTAGGTTTATTGAGGATTTATTTGACAAGTATTGCATAGAAATATGTATTGTATATTTTATATATTCATTCATGTATTTGTAAAAACTTTTACAAATACATACTTTGTTATGGTTACATACCTCGTGGTCACGTGATGAGGTTTCCGACTGCTCAAAACAACTCAGGGAGGTTCCAACCCTCTCATCACCGTACAGTAACACAAACAAACAAAAATTAAAGGTAACAAAAAGAAACACAAAATAATTTACAGCACAGACACACGTTGATTTATATTCTGGAAGACAGATGTTGGTCTCCGTGTAGCCCTCCCAACCATATCATGGGATACATATCCTAATATTCATCTATCCACATGACCCATTTGCCACTCGACAGACTCCTTACCTCTTTACCGCTCTACCATTGCCAGAATCTAATAATTTAAACCTTCATATTTCTTTCTTTCTGTTCACATTCAATACATATTTATTAACATTTATTTAAAATTAACAGAAACAACTAAAAGAAAAGTAACAATTTATAATTAATTAAATTTTTCTGTAACAAAATATATTTTTCTATCTGCTAAATTTGAAACAGTGGTGGCTAAAAACAACTGTCCACGAAAGCTTTAACTTATTTAGTAATTAGACAATTATGACGTAATTGTTGACACCAAATCTGTTATACCTGAACTTTCTCTTTTATTTATATCCTAACTTGTCCCTAGCCTGAAGGAGCTACCTAAGGTTAGTTTACCTGCTCAATAGGCAGTCCTAATATTTTCTATTAACACACAGATGTGGTCCTAAGTATTACGCTATTCAACTACTTTTCTCTTTTTTTTTTTTTGACCTTGTTTTTAGCCTATAAAGAAAACTTAATTATTTAAACTTTATAGATATATAATTTATCCACTATTCTCTTTCTTTACCCTAATATACTAAACTTAAAATTTTAACTTAGAAATATTTGCACAAGCAAATGAATTTTTTCTTTCTCTTCTTTCGAATCTTAAAATAAAATACAGTACACAAAACAATTTACAAAAATCATTAACAAAACTACAAGGCTACAAAGATAAAATTGAAGGTAATTATTTTTATATCAAAATTTTATTTTCTGCCTTCGATTCTGATGTATATTATATTATTTTCCTTTTTCTTTGTTTTCTCCTCCCGGGAAAATTCTTTCTTTTTTTCTTTTCTATAAATATATTACTATGGCCTACCTGGGTATTTTGCCTCCGTCCAACTTTCGGGCACTTGAGGAAAAAGGCTTCCCAGCTACACAAAAGAAAATTTATCTATAAGTTTTCATAACAACAAAAAAACACATCACTTTTAACTTACGTAGGTCTTTTCTTCACACAAAAAAAATCTATATATTAACTATGTATCTTCTCCACTGTATGCCCAAATTGCCGGACATCAAATCTTTTCAAACTTCACTTTAGTTCTTTTTTCTTTTTTTCTTGGCAATAGTTTATTTTTCTATCTCCATAAGATACACAAAAATTTTCACCAGTTATATGTTATCTTCTTATTTTTCTGTTTTCTTTTTCTTAGAATAAATTTTCGATCTGTCTGTTTTACCAGGAGACTCAACACTATTATTCTGTGAAAAGGGTTTTCTTTTTCATATCCAACGTTCGTTCTTGCATATACATAAGTGTAACGGAATCCTTTTATATAATGTATTTTCCTTGCCGCTACACAGCCGTCCCTTTCGTCGCTAGTAAACAAAAAGGAATATTCGTTCTCCCCTTTCGTTGTCTTCCTCTTCCCATAATTTTTCCTTTTCTTTTTCCATCTTTTCACCTTTGTTTCATTACCCTGACCGTCTTATCTGAGCATTATTTATTTATTTATTTTTTTTTATTTATTTATTTTAAATAAATATACCACAAATAAGTATAACCATCGCTTAGGTTCATGTCCCCAATACCGTTTCTAATTATGAATAGGTTGAATGACAACTTTACACTCATTTGTACTAAACAAAAAAAAAAAAAAAAAACAGATCAAAAACACTAATATAATAAATATCCGTCCTCTTTACTCTTACGTATTTCATTGCCACTCATATTCAACTGATGTGATTGTCTATTTTATTTTCTTGTTTCTTTGACATTGTATTCTGTGTCTGACATTCGCTGGTAAGTATTAACCAATTTTATTCTATTAAATTTCTTTTCACAAATTAATTATTCCTACAGGTAATCTATGGAACTTATGCCCTTAAAGACCATATGGGAAACATCAATAATGCCTAAAAACAATACACAAAAAAAAGTTTGGAAGGCAAGCTAACCCGCAACAACTTACTAGTTTTTTTGAACTTTGAAATTAGTTTCAAATATTAATTCATATTACAAACTTTCTATTAAAAGTTTGTTTGTTCATTTAATCCTTCAATTTGAATGCGGTATAGCCAATATAAACATACAAATTCTTTTCAAAATTTTGAAACAATCTATTATTTAACAATTCTATACATTTTCTTAATGTGTTTGAGGCTCTAGGTTCGAGCCCCGGGAAAGTTCTGATCAATATTTTTTTATAATTTAATTTTTGTTTCGTCAGAAACGCTTTAATTAGATCAAAGTTAACGGCAATGAATATTTTTGGTAATTAAAGAAGAAATGATGTCCGTGAAGGAATAGTACACTAGCCAAACTGAACAATTGTTTTCGACTCCAGCTACGGTAGTCTCATCACGGACATCATTTCTTCTTTAATTACCAAAAATATTCTATACATTTTCTTTTAATACTTTTTCAGTAAATAATTTTAATTAAATGAGAGTTCGGCTTATTGCATTGAATTTATAATGCATTACCGTTTCCATTACCCCTAAAGGTGGGTTTAGACGGTAATACATACATGTCAAATTTTTGTGTAGAAGAGAATGAATAGTATCATGTAAACTTTATATGTAATAAGAACGTACGACATTGAGAGAAAATACGGATGAAAATTTGCTTTGTTTTTTTTTTTTAATTTTTGAAAAAACAATCACTTTCATTAGATCAGAGATGCACTTTTATATTATTTTTTATTTATGTTTAATTAGTTCACAATGTATTTAAAGTTTGTGTGGACGTATGTATATTAGTGTGTCCCAAAAAAAATTTTTTTTTGGGGATAAATCTTATTTTGGACCACTATGAGGCAAAGTATTTTTGAGAATTTTTTCAGATTTGTTGGAAGTGGTTTAGAGGTCGCGCAAATTGATTTTTAATCAAATTTCTAACTTTTTGGGCTCTATTTAAATTTTGGTTATGAATTGGTAAAAAATCGATAATTTCTCGGCTTCTGGGTCAATATTGTTAAATTAAATATTCCGGTCTCTAATTTCATGTGCATAAATAATAAGTTTCGGCAATGATTTTGCACATTTTGATACATTATATAACAGTTTTTTGAAAATTTTCAACAAATATCGAAAACAATGGTTTATAACTTTTAAAATTTGTATAAAGACTAAAAAACTAATGATGCAGTTTAAAAGATTATTAAGTTTTAAATAAGATAGCAGAAAAAAAAATAAATTCTCTTTTACCGTTCTCGAGTTATATCCTTTTAAAGCTTTGTACAACAATTTTATAAACAACAATAAAAAATTAGATTTCTTAAAAATCATTTATTTGGGCTCTTGCGATGCTGCTCTATGCTCTGCAGTAAATGTCTGATTCAGAGGCATCAACTTCTGAATTTTGAATAAAAGGTTGTAGCTGCTTTCGAAAAATACATATTTTTAGAGAGTATATAATTTTCATCATCCAGCGAGCTCGGTTAATAGCTCCAGGAGATTTTATTGTTGGATGGTGCTCAGGTCTATCACCCAAAAAAATAAGGCTCAGTTGTGCATTTCTTTATAATCTTCCCTTATTGCATATTCTCCAGCTTCCCTTTTACAAAAATTATTAGATCTTTTCGTATCAATAATATATAATTGGGATAATTTTTCCAACAATGTCGTGGTTCGAACAATCAGCCCCCATTTGCTGCAGAGTGACAAAAATTTTAATTTGTGGGGATGTAATTTGATCCTCAATATTAAGGGCGCTAAACGCTGATCCAACAATTAGATCCAACATATGGTGGCGACATGCCAAAAATATGAAGTCTTTTTTTCATTTCTGGAGAAGTAAAACGCATGCCCCGATCCGTCATCCTGTATTGGAGCTTGTCGTGTCCGCACACATAAATTGAACATTTTCAGTTAGATTCCAGCATAAAACCTTTTATCTCAAGCCGTAAAATTTATCTCAAGCACTAATCAAAAACCGCTATTTTACCGTCCTGCACTTATCTGTTTTTAAGGCATTCCAGGAAGCCAAACATAAAGTCAATAATTGCAAGTTGTAAATGATGTCGCAGAACGTGGTGTAGCCTTGGCTAGTAGTTATTTTAATATCACAACTTCTGAAACAAACTGTCAGCATTTACTGCGGAGTATAGAGCAGCATCCCAATAACCCAAATAAATCATTTTTAAGAAATCTAATTTTTTATTGTTGTTTATTAAATTGTTGTATATTTAATTCCGATGCCAACCTAGTTCACATTTTATAGTATTAAAAATGGGTGCAAAGCTTTAAAAGGGTATAACTCGAGAACGGTAAAAGAACATTTATTTTTTTTTTCTGCTAACTTATTTAAAACTTAATAATCTTTTAAACTGCATCATTAGTTTTTTTAGTCTTTATACAAATTTTAAAAGTTATAAACCATTGTTTTCGATATTTGTTGAAAATTTTCAAAAAACTGTTATATAATGTATCAAATTGTGTAAAATCATTGCCGAAACTTATTATTTATGCACATGAAATTAAAGATCGGATTATTTTCTTTAACAATATTGACTCAGAAGCCGAGAAATGATCGATTTTTTACCAATTCATAACCAAAATTTAAATAGAGCCCAAAAAGCTAAAAATTTGATTGAAAATCAATTTGCGCGACCTCTAAACCACTTCCAAAAAATCTGAAAAAATTCTCAAAAATACTTTACCTTATGAGTATCCAAATTAAGAATGATCTTCCCACGAATTCCAATTTTTAATTTTATTTGTGTATGTATATGTGCATTATGTTCTTTCATTTGACTTTGATTTTTAAGCTACCGTTTAAACGTAAAAAAATCTGCCGTAAGACTTTTATTTTTAAAATACAGATGGAATGTCATAATATTCTTTCTATGATTTTACGTACGTAAAGTAAATTTAGACGGAAATAATTAACCACTAAATTAAACCATTTTAGTGGTAGTGGAAATTTAGTGCATTAAATTAGAGGCGATAATGCACTAATTTTCCACTACCACTAAATTTAGTGGAAAATTAAATCTATTGCAATAACCCCAATTCTAAAATAAATAAATTCATCAAATAGTAGATCCATGTCAATGTTATTGACAAAAAATTATTCAATAACTTCTGTAGAATTACAAAATGAAATTTTTGAATTGAAACTGAAAACATAGATCTTTTCAAAATTATAGTACTTTGGTGGCAAATGTTCTTTAATATTATTTATGTTAGTTTCAAGTGTTCAGAACAAAAAAGAAATACAAAAGATTAAAAAAAGTACATTAGCGTACTTTTTTAGGTGTTATGCAGGAATAAGTACATCGAACAAAAAAAATTACCCTTACTGCTTAAAAAAATACGTTTGGCAAGCCTAAATAAACCAGCTGTTTGCTAATGTCCCGTAAAAACGTAGAGAATTTCTATTTTCTACAGATTGCTACGCGCCGTTACGTTACATTTTTTATTCGGTAAGTGCTGCCATTACTTTGCATGTAAAATAAATGATCAGCTGACTCGTCAACGTTAAGATACGCTACGTTACGTGTGGCTAATTCTACCTTTACTCAGGTAAATAAATTGTTCGGATATTTTTTTAGTTTTTCTTACTCTCTTCGTGAATATTACAACCAGGGTTGCTTAATTCCACAAAAATTCTGGCAAACAGCTTCTTAAAATATACCAAAACTACACGTATCGTTAATTCTTATTATATTAGTTTAAAATTAAACGTATTGTACTTTATTAACAGATATCACTTTTAGAATTCCTGGAAACCAGTTTTTGTTTTATTTTCCTATGAAAAACTTAATTAATTATAAAAAAATTTGCAATGTTAAAAACAGGGACCGTAACTGTTATGACTTTTATCGAAAAAGTCAAGAAATAAAAGTTATTTTTTAACTTTAATTTTTTAAGGCAGAAATAAAAGTTATTTATTAACTTTTACATTTTAAGGCAAATATTAAAAGTTATTTTTGTATTTTATTATTTTACTCAATAAATTAAAGTAATTTTTTAACTTTTAATACTTTAAGGCAAAAATAAAAGTCTTGAATTAAGTATTGCATAGTAATACGCTAGTTTTATTACAAAATTTTATACATGACTTTTATTTTTGCCTTAAAATATTAAAAGTTAAAAAATTACTTTTATTTTTTGAGTAAAATAATAAAAGTCAAAAATAACTTTTAATTTTGCCTTAAAAAATAAAAGTCAAAATTAAAAGTTCTTTTTCGACTTTTATCAAAAAAGGCACAAATTTAAAAATCATACAACAATTTGCATGTACATCACCTATGCATCATAATGATACCAACCAAAATTTTCTACGATCATTTTTTATGTGTGCTTTTTTGATGTAAAATTTTAAAAATAACTGTTATTTTCTGTCCCTGGTTAAAAATCTTTCATAAAAAGAAATCCATACGCTTTGTTTTCATCATGTTAAACGACAACCACAATTATTACAAAAACATGTGTGTGAGACAAAAATTGCGTATGTGTTTATGTTTTATTAGTTTTCAAGCAGTGGTCTTCACCAGTATTACTCAGGTAAATAAATTGTTCGGATATTTTTTTAGTTTTTCTTACTCTCTTCGTGAATATTACAACCAGGGTTGCTTAATTCCACAAAAATTCTGGCAAACAGCTTCTTAAAATATACCAAAACTACCCGTATCGTTAATTCTAATTATATTATTTTAAAATTAAATGTATTGTACTTTATTAACAGATATCACTTTTAGAATTCCTGGAAACCAGTTTTTGTTTTATTTTCTTATGAAAAACTTAATTAATTATAAAAAAATTTGCAATGTTAAAAATCTTTCATAAAAAGAAATCCATACGCTTTGTTTTCATCATGTTAAACGACAACCACAATTATTACAAAAACATGTGTGTGAGACAAAAACTGCGTATGTGTTTATGTTTTATTAGTTTTCAAGAGAGCTAAATTTGTTTGTCAGACACTGAGAAGTTATGATAATAAGCAACATAAACTTATTAATGTTTATATTACTTTTAACTACATTTCAATTTGTTAATAGCATTTACAAACAATTTATTTCATGAATAATTTTAATAAATTAGTTTAAATTTTAAAATTAAAGGTTTTTAAAACGAAAATTTTCACAAATTTCATTCAAGTTGTTAAAAACAATACAAATGAAGAAACCAATCTCATCTCTCAGTGTATTTTTGTGTGACTCTCTTTGTGAAGACCACTGGTTTTCAAGAGAGCTAAATTTGTTTGTCAGACACTGAGAAGTTATGATAATAAGCAACATAAACTTATTAATGTTTATATTTCTTTTAACTACATTTCAATTTGTTAATAGCATTTACAAACAATTTATTTCATGAATAATTTTAATAAATTAGTTTAAATTTTAAAATTAAAGGTTTTTAAAACGAAAATTTTCACAAATTTCATTCAAGTTGTTAAAAACAATACAAATGAAGAAACCAATCTCATCTCTCAGTGTATTTTTGTGTGACTCTCTTTGTGAAGACCACTGAGCTAAACTCACATGCAGGGGTGCCAGATGCTTTTAATTGAAAATCGGCAAATTTCGAAAAAAAAAAATCGGCATTATCGGCACTTCAAGGTAAAAAAATCGGCAAATTAAAACATTCCGTTTTAAGTACCATACACCTATTTTTATTAACAAAAACAGAACAATTTAACAATTAAACCTATTTTAACATAAGTATCAAAACAGTTTAAATTATTAAATTTTAAATAATTACACAGTGAGACAGTGAAAAAAATGCACGGAATCCACAGTATGGGTTCGATTATACTACCAACGGTTAGTAAAACCCTGTACTCGGTTTGGTCAGATTGACCACCAATTTTTTTTATGGACCGCAAAAAATTTTCAAGATCTAACTTTATTTACCAACTTTTGGTAATACAATCGAACCTCTACTGTGGTGTTCGTTCATTTTTCCAAAAGTCTTCATTTGTCGCATAGTGTTATTGGAAAAAACAATTCCTTGTAGTGATTCATTTACCAGCGAACATCGAAATTTTTTTTTTTCATTTAGATTGAGTTTACTGAAAATTCTATCCACATTTGCTGAAGATCGTGGAAGGATCATAATTTGTTGATCAAACTATGACAGCACTGGAAATACAACTGTTACATCCCCTCGTTTTCAGAAATTTTTTTTGCTAAAAAGTCTACAAATTTATTTCAAGTCCTTCAAAAATTTCTTCAAAATTCAAAGATTTTAACTTTCTGAATTCGGAATCTAAAATTTGTTTTTCTTTTCTAGCAATAAAGCTAGGAAATTCTCTCAAAATTTCCGTAAGAAAACTAATCTTATTTTTAATAATTTTGTTAATTTTGTTTTTGTGAAGTTTTGATTCAGATATTAACTCTTTAGCCAATAAATAAATGTTTTTATTTTTTAGAATACCGTTTTTTTGTACAGGATATGTATTTCTGTTAATTCACTTTGAAAAATTCTGTTAATATTATTTACTATTTTAAGAATATATTTTAAAAAAGAAATATATTCAATTTGATTTGTTAAAACTTTTAACAATTTTTTTTTGTTGTATCAATTTGATCCACATTGGCAGCCAACAAAAAGTAAATTTTTAAGGCTTCATGTAAATATAGTATTCTAGATAGCCATCTGGATTGACTTGGATACAGTAACTTTTTTGATTTTATTTCTAGCATCTTCTAAATGTTGTGAAATTGATCCAATCTTTTTGGACTATTTGATACATAATTGTTGCAAATATTTCAGTATTGTTCAAAATTGTAAATATACTAGAACAAATATATTATTTTAAGCTTTTCTGAAAAAATCGGCATTTTTGAAGCAAAAATCAGCAAATCGGCACATTGGTAAATTTAAAGTAAAAAATCGGCAAAATGCCGATAAATCGGCAAATATGGCAGGCCTGCTCACATGTATTCTTACGCTCTTGCTTTCAGTCGTCACTGAAACAGCGACGAGTTAACATGCGTGCTGGATGCAGCGTTACCGCTGGGATTTTTCTAATAGTGGCACAAAAAGGGGATTTTAAAAAAAAAGTGGCACAATTTTTTTAACGTTTTTGTTTAAACAAAAATTCATAGTACAAAAACAAAAATAATTCAATAGTTTTAAGAAATAAGTAACAGTTCATTTAAAAATCACATTTTTTATAATATATACTCTTATAATATACTTATAACATATACATATACAATGTATTAAAGTAAAAGCAGATGCATTTTACTAAAATTCTACTTTTTAGAAACTTATCTTCTGCAATTTGCCACAAGGTTATTACTAGGACTCCAATTTGCAATACAATAGATCCGCTTTTTTACTTCATCCTGTTAACCCATTTATACCGCAGCTCCAATTCTTTTGAATAATATCTAGAAACTTTCCGTTTAATGTGCTGTTACTTGCTTATTCTCTTCTCTTTTAATAATAAATTCGTAGGTTAACTCCAGAGTTGGAAAGTTTAGTCCGCAATCTTTAGCATTTTGCGGTAAATTTTAATAATATGTTTGCGATTTTTAAGTCAGATTTTTTTAAGTTAGATTTTAAATTAGAAATAAAAGATATAAGAATGTACAAATTATGATGTAAATAAAAGGAAAATGTTGACAATGCCAAATTAAAAAAAAGGGGAAAAAGTCGCAATAACTTAAGAGAAGTGGCAAAATTAAGTGGCTTTTCAAAAGTCGCACAAAAAGTCGCTGGCCGTAAAAAAAGTTGCAAATTGCGACTTTAGTCGACCAACGGTAACACTGGGTGGATGTACGCCAGCGTCCGGCAAAAGCCAGCTCCGAGCTAAATTTCTCTTTTGCTCTCACATGTACGTACTCACACGTATAGGCAGAAAATAAACAGTTTACCCTGTCAGCAATTGGAAGATTACTTGCTCAGAAATCACCAAAATGAGTCATTTACGACTCCCTCAGGTGATCAAAAACTGATTAAATGTGCGGAATCATAAATTAATCGTGCACACGTTCGAAATACGACTGCTTTTATAATTATTTTGCGTCGTATTTTATTGTTTTCTTCTGCATTTCGTTATAATGGGATTTATTTTATTTGAAAGAATAAGAGTTATGTAATTATTGTGATGTTGGTATAGTGGTTAGACGCTCGCACAGAAATTCAAACGACCGAGGTTCAATCCCAGCAAAGGGCAAAAATTATAAAATAAAATTTAAGGTATTTCTAAATTATAATTTAAAAAAATAAGAAGAAGTCCATCTTTAAGAAACCGCTTCTTACATTCCAGTCTATTCCTCCAGAAACTTGTCTCATCAATAAAAAGGCGCATAATATACATATTAAAAAAAGAATTCCTTCAGTTGAGCTTGATGAATTTATTTTTTTTTTTTTATTTTTTACATTTTTAAACAAAAAATATTATTGTAAACATAATAAAAATATAAGTAAAACTCGTTTAGTGTGCGGAGTCACAAATGACTCGTTCAGGGGAGTCACAATGACTCGTTCAGGGGAGTCATAAATGACTCGTTCAGGGGAGTCGCGGCAAGGGTACATTTTTCTCCCGACAAAACATTCATTTTCGACTCATAAATGAGCTCATAAGTGACTATTTTAATCGCCCAGAGGAGTCAAAAAAGACTCATAATTGACCAAAAATGCTGACTGGGTTATTTATTTTATGTATATTACAGTGCGAGAAAATGTTTAATAGAATGTATGAATATCAATTTCTATTTTCAGAAAAAATATTTTTTGGTAAAGCTGAATACTTGGTGTGTCAATGTTTGTTGTTACAACCAAAACAATTTAATATTTAAAGGCATTTTCAATTATGTCACAAGGAATATGAAAATATTATTGTTATGAAATTAACATTGATGATGTCCTATTTAATATTTATGCTTAATTTACATTGATTTTTTTAATTCTCGTTTATAGTAGTTATTTTATAGTTTATAGTCCGTTATTTTCTTTGTAAAATCTTTTTTTAATGGTGAATTTTGTTATCTTTGTTATTGTTTTTATCGTCGATATTTGTTACTGTTTTAGTTGTTGGTTATTGCTATTATTTTTTGTTGATATTTGTTTTTTTTATTTCCTATTTTTAGTTTAATTTTTTCCGTTGTTGCATTTTGTTATTAGCTTTTTCTTTATTTTATAAATTAATTTTAAAATATGCATACATAGTTTAGATAAGTATGTACACTTAAGATATAAAACATTCTTTCCAGTGTACGTAGTGATTTATGTAAAAAAAAGTGTAACTTTTTCTTGCAGTGTCGTATAAAAAATAAGACTTTCAAATTACTCATACAACTGCAAATGTTTGCAGTGGGAACAAAATTAATAGCAATGCACACAAATATTTTCTATTATAAATGAATTTGTAAATCCAATACCTTATTTATCATAGAACATTTAAAAATATAGTTTAAAAGTTTTTCAGCGACATTTTCATTATTTTTATAAATTTTTTAATAAATTTAATGAAAAAAACGAAACTTAAAATTTTTTGTTTGTCCCAAAATTAAAAGTACTTTTAATTTCTTTATACCAGATTTGTATTTATAAATTGTTCTTAAAGTAATTAAATTTTTAAATTTTACTTAAATAAATTCATACAGTTGCAGAAACTGCTACTTACACGTACAGCAGTGTAATTCTTATTTTCTCACCAACACAACTAAATTTTTACTTTTGCACAGGCCTGTTCTAACTCTCATGTTTCATGTCTCCATATTCTCTTGTCTCCATTCTCTCATTATTAACATTCTAATCCCAGCGGGAAATGGTAATCAATGAGAATCGAGAAGGTAATACAAGGAATGTATAATCTATTGATTACGGAAAGCATTACGATTAACACAGATAATGTCCTACGAAAGTAATAAATTCTTTTACTGTCTCCCCGTAATAAGTATTATAATTCATTATTGGTATTTATAATATATTATATTATTTATTAAATTATGACTAATAAAGTAATTTCCCTCATTAAAAATATAATAATAGTAGCTATTCGGAAATATTTATTTCACTCTCTACCATTTTCAAGCACCTGTAATTACGCTTTTATTAATGAACTCCTAATTTTATCATGTTCATATTAAAAGCATTTTGCAAACATTTAAGTTTCAAAATATATACAAAAAAGATACGAAACATGTATTCCCGAATAGGTACTAATATACATATTAATTAATCTTAAACATTAATTTGGTGTCTGCACTTCTGCGCATTTAAACACAAACTGCCTTTTTTAACAAAATAAAATTTCTTTTTGCGTAAAATATAATGGATTTTTTAACTATGAAAAAAATTAAAAACATAAAAATCCACAAACAAATATACGCAGAAACAATAAATTCTTTCTTCTATATATATGTGGGAATGTACATGGTAATCTATATGTAAAATAGAAAAAAAACCAAACTACAGTTTTTTTAACAAAATATGCGAAAAAGACAAACACCAAAAAACAATAACTTCTTTCTTCACAGATGTGGGAATACACGTGGTAATCAATATTTACTTGTGTGCCACGTGAAATTACCTTCTCGATTCCAAAAGTAATATATTCTGAAGTAATATATTTTATAATTGATTATAAAATAAGGTAATCAATCTTTTCCCGCTGGGATGACACAACCAGTTTTTGTGTTTGTTTTATTCGTTTCGCTTTTACGAATGAGAGTTGTTAAGCGTTTTTGAACATATGAGAATGTCTTGAAGATCGTTTCAAACATACCCGTGCAGACCCTTAGTATATATACTATATATATTTTGTTTTTTCTTTTTCTTTCTGCGCTGTGTAGCAACAGAGAAAAAATGCACGAACTCCACAGTATAGGTTTGGTCAGATTGACTACCAATTTTTTTTTATGGACTTCAAAAGATTTAGAAAATCACTGCATCATCATCAAAGAGGTGTTCTTAGTTTTTGGCGAACAGCTAACTCAAACTTAAAGATACTGCTTAACTATGTTCGGCAATAATGTAGTAAAGACCCTACTGAACAAATTCTAAAATTATTTTTGTGCAAAAATAATTTTTTCTTATATTATATTTCTGGCTGTGCACAGCCGTGTGATTAGTGTTGGGATGGCATCATCAATATTTAATCGTCTTAAAATATTGGACACGACTGAGTAGTCTTTGCTTCCGTAAGTCTATGTCCACACTCGGCGAGAAGAGTCGGGCAATTCTTCATCAATTCTCTTTTAAACTTGTCTTCGTGTCCACACTCGGAGATTTTAGTTGCCCAACTTTTTGTTGTTGTTCAGCAATTTTTGTGTTTTCTTTTGTTTGGTTTTTCTTACAATTTGACATTTATGCCGTGTTGCCACAGAAATACTCACAAATTACACAAAATTTTATAGATTGCCCAAAATATATTTCATACATAGAATATAATGCTTTTTATTTTTGTAATTATTTTAATATATGAATAAATATTTGTGTATTTATAAATTTCCCTGTAGAAGACAAAGCCTTAAAGTTATTACTAGAGCTATTGGAACAGCCCAAACAATATTAAAGTATTTATAGTTGAATACTAGTGCTAATGAGGACTAGTACTTGAAGTAGTTCGGGAGCACCGCTTAAATTTTGAAGAAGTTTATAAGATAAGACATATTTTATCTTAAAATTAAGGTATGTTAGATACAAAATAAGCTGCAAATAATGAAAATCGGTTGATATAAACAAAATATTTTCTTTTAATGTAATATCGTTATGCTACACAATTAAATTTTCTATCAATGAAAAATAAAAATATTTCTCTTCCCTTGTCTTTTAACAGCTAGATTATGTATTCACGTATTATGTGTCGATTAGACATTCAGCAGTTTAACGGTCATATACAAAATAACAAAGTAAATTTGCTGTCTTTATTTTCCATTTTAATTTTGAATTAAAATCTCTTTTAATTTTTTTGCATACGGGCAGAAGAATTTACATTTCATTATGATTCTTAAAATTTAAAAAGCATGTTGTCCCCACTGAAAGGCAATTTACTTATAGTTTAATAAATTCCAAAAATGTTTGCTTTAGCTCACCAGTGCACATATCTTAAAATTGGTATAAATTTTTAAAAAGTCACCTTGAAAATATTCAAATGTTTTACTATCAATGCGTAAAGAATTTTTTTGTTTTTTTTTTTATTATTATTTATTCCTTTATATCATTAGCATATCAAATTAAGATTGTCTCAGCATCACTTAGTCATTATTGAGGCGAGCTGGTAAAATATTTACAGCTTTGAATTACACATGTACAATATATAATTGGGGTATTTAAACGGGGTCCTATAAGTCATATTGTCATAATATCATACAATTTTAAAATAGTTTAAAAAATTTGTTGTTGGTCTTTGAATAAAAAAGTCATAAAACAATAAGACTTTTCAACCTATGTTTACCATTTTGTCATAAATTGAAAAATAAAAAATAATAAAAAAATAAAATTAAAAAAATATACTAAACTATGACGGGTTGTTTACAGCAATCATATTTTTTCGTTTTATTGTTTTATGATATATGACTTTAAAACGACCATTTGAATCCCCAAATATTTTATTTTAAGATATTCATCTAAAGGTTTAATTCTATATATGTATATAATTTACAAAGAAAGAAAAGAAATAAAAGTAAAAAATATTAATATACATATACATATAAAATTTAATTATTAATTTATAGGATATTGTATACAATTGCTGTAAATCATATGAGAAGAGTTTCTAAGTCGTGAAGCAAATATTCCTTTATTCTTTTCGTGAAAATTTAAATTCTTTGTATATTTTTAATATCTTGAGGGAGATTATTAAATTCCATACTATCCGTATATTCAATCCGTTGCTTCGTAGTTTCTAACCGACATCTTGCTATCATAAGATTGATATTGTTTCTGTTATTGAATAATGTTTGATATCTATGAAATGAAATTGTATGGTGACCAATATTATGGGTTAACTTAAAAACATAAAGAATTGAATTAAATTATTATAAATAATTTGATTGAAATAATGGTGAAACAAAATTACATAAAAAATTTATGGTCTAAAAATAGTTAAAGAAAAATTGTTCTCTTCCATTTTTGTGTAATTACACATAAACTGGCAACGCTGCACTTATTAATAAGAAAAAACAAGAAAAACGAACGCTGCGATTGTATGAAAAAGACGCGTACACCAAAAAGCGAAAAAAAATATGAAAGAAATGTCAAATAATCAACTACAAAGACAAAAAACGAATGACGGAATATAAAGAATCGCCGAGAACGGGCAAGTATTTTTCTTTTTTTATTCCCCTCATCGTAATCGTCTACAAACTACAAAAGTTGCCGACTCGCCGAGTGTGGACATACACTAAGCACGTTTAACAGTATTTCATCAATTAAACTCATAAGCTCGTACGGTAATCTTTCTACTGTTTACCATGTTATATTCCAAAGGCTTAAGATTTGATATTTGCACATTCAGATTTATTTCTTCTTTCAATGTATGCTCTTTGGTTTTGTTTATAAATTCAGTTTTATGTGGTCGGCAAAACGATTGCCTTTTCTTGCCGATTCTTCCTCGTATGACAAAAATTTTTTTTCCTATACGATTAAACAAACTATCACCGTTAGTTAACTCTGTCGGCATTTCAACTTGCTCTTGTGAATTTTATTTATCAATAAAAAAAATCACAGTCTCTTGACTTATTCATCTTTTTTATGTTAATACACTGTTGTCTTGTTAAATTATTCTCGAGCAAAAAGCTTAATGCTTTTTCAGGAGAGAGCGGTAATGACGCTTTCTCGTTACAAATTATCATTTTCCCCATTATAGTTGATTGAAATGGAAACGAAACTGATTTCTTTAAAATAAAAATTAAACCATTTTGTTTTTATAAATTAGATGAAAAAGAAGCAGCATAAATCAATATCGTGGTATCATTTTCTTGTTCGGATTAAACTTCCGAAGCCAATTTTCGTTTTTATCGCACGCTTCCCTTGATATAACAAACATAAGGACGACGCTTTTTTATCGCAACATCAGTTTCTAATAGTTTGAATGCAGTCCACACTCTTGTACTCCTGCGATCTTTGTACTCCTCCCGTTTATTACCCACTTTTGGTCATTATGTGCACAGGGATTAATTATTTGATTTTTACTGTCGTCATCAAGTTTTCATTGACACTTCTATTAAATTTCGCTGAAATCCGGTTGATAACATTAGCGGATTTTCTATAATTTTTCAACCAAAAATTAAAAACATTTAAATTTTCAAGTTTTACGCTGTCTGACAATAGATTTTCATAAAATATAGCAGATTGCTGCAGACCGTTTTTCCAAAAAATTACAGTACACATGCAAGTAATTACCTCTCTCCACACATACATTTTTTGACGGATACACTCAGATAAACTAAGTTCTATTCCAAAGAACATATCGACGATGGAATTAAAGAACGCTGTAACTGACAAAACCTTAAATGTTCACCAGAGCCAAAAAACTTTCATAAATGTAGAACAAATACACTAGTATTTTTCATTTCGCAGATGTCGTAAGTGAATTTATTTTCATCGTAGAAATCTGGGACCTGGACCAATCGACGCGTATTTTTTTGCTGATAAAAATGATGTAAAAAACGTATTTTCGATTTGTTGTCAGTTACAGAGTTCTTTAATTCCATCGACGATATGGACAACAGCAAACGCTTCACAAAATAAGGTAGCACATGTTGGCGAAAAAATTATTTACTACATTTAACTTTTTTTTGTTTTTCCATTTAAAAACTTGTGTTTGACGACCAAAATTCATTTGTTATTTGTTTATATCTGAAAGCCAAAAAATGTAGCAAAGCAAAATTTGGAAACTTCAATTTTTAATATTTGAGTGTTTCAAAGTGTTAAGTATAATATTCCGTTATTACTTTTTTCATATGGTTAAACTGATAAATTGACTTTTTGCCTCAAAAGCCTGTCATTGGCCTCATAGTGAAGAGTAATGAATGAGCTAATGAAACAATTTCACCGATAAATTAACAGAAAGTTGACTCAAATAATGTAAGATCTTTTTAATGTTAATGTTAAAATGTTTTTAATGTTTTAATGTTTAGTGTTCCCTACAGACTTGAGAGGCGTTTTCATGGCAATCTGTTACTCTCAGAGTTTTTGCCAGAAAATTGCTAAGAGGTAGACGCCGAAAGAGATATTTTTTTATATTTCTTTTTTTTTTTAAACGTTAGAGATGAGGTTTGAACCCTGAGTTATCGTCTTAGCAAGCCAGCACACTAACAACCAGACTGCGTCGACTACAAGTAACCATGTGAAGTTTGTTTTTGACTTTTTTTTTTAATCTAATTTTGGACATACAAATTTAGTGAATATTTGAACGTAGTCGTATCATCATGTATACTGCTTGTCTGCAGTTTCGCCAAGTAAGTTTTTTAGCTTAAATTTAATTTTTAAATATTAGTGGTGATTTCGATAATAAGATAAGACACTATTTAATATGGTGGCGTTGTCAATAACTTAAATTTGTTCCAATGAAAAGACAAATGATGTCTTTGGTAAGCCGTCTTAAACTTCGTCATAGATTACGATGTTGACAACGACTTGGTGAATTTGTTTCTCCTACATACAAATTGACCCACTCTAATGTACTTATATACTATAAAGCTTATACTATAAACATAAATTACTTGATTTACGAAAAATCTCATTTACATATCCAATTTTTAAACAGTTTACGATGTATTGCTATACACCAAGACCTCACTTTGCGTCGTGGTTACGTTCCAAAAAAAGCATGAAGCAAATTGAAACGACACAAAATAAATTATGATTTTCTATAACAAACCATGTACAGATCGAAGTTGGTTCCAGAATTACGAAAATACTACTTTTTAGAAAGAAAATTTAACAAAGTAAACAATTAAAAAACAGAAATAACATAAAATTTTATTACATATCGCTCATTTGATAGAAGAGTGGCATTTGTTATCCATTTCGTGGTTTCAAAAGTATAGAACTGGAATTCGACATCTCTCAAACTAAGTTGTTAAACCAATTTTTTTCTTTTCATTTGAAAGTCTGACATTGACGAAAATAGATTCCTTAACTATAACACAACGCATAAAAATTATCAAAACTTACTATAAAAATGGTGATTCTGCCACAGCAACATATCGTGCTTTAAGAGGAGATTATGGTTTATATAATCGTCCAACTACGCAAGCAATTGGCAAAATTGTGAAGAAATTTGAAGAGACTGTAACCGCTCCAGTATTTAATATTTTAAGGCCTGTTCATCATCGTTTCGCTCATTCCGCTGAAATGAAAGTGTTGTCGAAGACCCGAATGTGTCTCAGGAATTAGGACTCGTTCTCAGGAATTAGGACTGTCTTACGGCACATTATTGAAGAATACGACTTGGAGAATATGTGGTTTCAACAAGACGGTGCCACATGTCACACAACTCGAGCCAATATCTTTATTGCAAGAGACATTTCCTGGCCGCGCAATTTTTCGTCGTAACGATATTAACTGACCACCAAGATCATGCGATTTTACACCATTAGACTTTTTTTGGTGGGTGTACGCGAAAGACCGTGTTTATGCAGATAAACCTTTAACTCTTGAGCACTTAAAAACCAACATTGTCAAG
Source organism: Metopia argyrocephala (assembly GCA_963576795.1). Taxonomy (NCBI): domain Eukaryota; kingdom Metazoa; phylum Arthropoda; class Insecta; order Diptera; family Sarcophagidae; genus Metopia; species Metopia argyrocephala. The sequence continues at coordinate 83,975,161 of OY756210.1, read as the reverse complement.
TTATGGCTGATATACCGCCCAATACGTGTCAAAAAGTGGTCGAAAATTACCTCAAAAGAATCAATGAATGCAACACTTCACGTGGAGGCCATGTAAATGATGTAGTGTCTCACACATAATGTCAACTTTCAAACTTAATAATAAAAAAGAAATATCATGAAAATATTCTTTATATGTGTTTTTATTTACGTTTACTTTTGAAAACGCAAAGTGGATAACCCTTTATATTAATACAGTATTTAATTATTTAAAACCCCTCATCACAACATTCGTCACAATCTTCAATGGCCCATAGTCATAGCCAACAATAAAGTACACTTTAAGAAATAAAAAGTTTACTTTTGTTAAAAGTAACAATTTTGTAAACTATAGACAAGTAAAAGCATACTTTTAACTCAAAAGCATGTTTTAAAATTAAAACAAGCTGAAGTTCTTTTTAACCAATTTAGCATCACTCTAAATCACACAGCTGATTGCCGCATAAGACAAAAACTAAAAAAAAAACAAAAAAAGTAATATTTATTTTATATGTTTTTTATGTTTTTTTATTTCATAAATTCATATTTATACATTGCCGCAAATATTCTTTTTCAGCTGAGCTCCAGTTTGCCTCTCTTTCTCGTGGCTGCTTTTGCTCCTGCTAAAAACTAGTAATGTAACTAATTGTAATATAAAATATCAAATAATTGCCTTACCTTTTCCTGTATTTCCATTTCCTTAATTTTATTTAATTTTGTAATATATGTAAATAATAAAAAACAAGAAGTAAACAAAATTTTGGGGCCTTTTTTTCTGTTTTTTCTTTTTGTTTAGAGATGCCATCTGCTTATATTTTATTGCAGATTGTATGAAAACATTTCTTGTTTTTGATGTGGCACCCACTTAAAGTTGGTGTAAGTTAAAATATGCTTTAATTTTGACTATAGTTGCCAACTCATTTAAAACAGTTCTTTAATTTAAAGTTGTTTTTAAAAAGAACCGACTTTAGTGTTTGACTATGATTATGGGCCAATATCTGTAAATTCTCCGAACATTTTTGTAACTTTTACGAACTTTAAAAAATTAAAAACTGGTTTAGCTTGTGTTTAGAAACACGCTAAAGTGGTCAACACTGTTTCTTTTGGCACTGACATCTCTTCGCTTTATAATATCAAAAAAGAGATCAATCGTGTTTGTGAAGTCTAGTGGCGGTAAATAAATAAATAAATTAAAACAAATAATTTTAGAAAACAAACAACAAAACAAAAATTGTGAGAAACTTTTAAAATTAAATTAGAATAAAACATATAAACAGAATTACTTATAATTAAAATTAAACAAAAGTGAACAGTTTTTTTTTTGTGTTTAGGTTCGACCCTAAACATTTATGGTCCTTCCAGCCGGATAGATAAGTTTTAGCAAAAAAAAAAAACAAAGATTTATTTAAAATTTAAAAACTTTATTAGAACATTTGTGATAATTACAAAAAAAGACACATATTCAGGCAACAAAAAACATTAAAAATTAAAATAAAAATAAATGGAAGCAACAACAATAAACAAAAAATAGACAAAATTAGTGACATTAAGTTGACCCTGAACAGGGCAAGCAAAAATTAAAAAATATTTTGTTTTTGAATTTATTTAGAACAGTTGTAAATTCCTTTAAAATAAACCAAACAACAAAAATACAGTGACACCAGCAGCAAGTCAACAGATCCATCATCAGCGGCAGCGAACGCCACCAAAAAAAAACAGCGACTGCAGGGAAGATCAACATAAAAATATCAGCAGACCCAGCAATAAAAAAAGTACATATTAACAGCCAGGCCCACGATATCGAATCGTGTAGTTTTAAGCGACAAACAGCTGATTTGCGGCACACTAATTTTTGTGTCGCCAAAAATAAATGCGATTGGTAACACAAAAATTTTTTACACACAAATACATAAATAAACAAAATCGGAATAAGTTTGTTTACTACATTTCTATCAAGTTAAACTAGCACACGGTTGCATTTTTTACTGTACAATTTAAGCATTTCAGCGCTTTTTTCGCGTATATTCGCGATTATTTTTTGATATGTTGATATGGCAGCTTTGTTGTTTATTTGCATTACGTTGGTAACGTAAAGCAAAGCGAACGATAAAGTGACAATTAGTGGGCCGCAGTTTAGATTCACAGTGAGTGACTGAGTTTCTTTCGCTTAAGTTTACTTTCGATATCGTGGGCCTGGCTGTAAAAGTGCAGTTACAAAATATTTTTGAGACAACAACCAAAAAAAAAAAGAGCAGAAAGAAGTCTTCATACATTAAACAAGCAAGTAAAAGACCCAACAATAACAGTAAGTAGACAAAAATATTATTATCTACAAATGAGACACATATATTAAACACAATAACAAAAAATATATTTGGTGTAACAAAAGACAGAGAAATTAAAAAAGGGTTACCAACGGGCCAAAAAATTAAAATTCTTCGGGTAACGTCAAATCGAAAATTGGATTTAAATATAATAATAATTTTAATACTAGTTGTTGTTAAAATCGCTAGCAGGCATTTTTCGACACCTCTCCCTAAATTTACAAAGAAAAAAATTTAAATTTTAAAATGTCTCTAAGAAAGTTTGTAAATTATACAAACGATTTAATTGAATTTGAAAAATCATATTCCGCTAGCCATGCGGAGGACAATATTCATGCGCTGGAAATTCTTCGCGTAGAGTTAGATTCACTCTGGACCCAGGTAAAGCGGTCTTATGAAGAATGTAGAGATATAGAGAAGGAGGGTGACCATCCAATCGAAAGAAATAATCTTCGGGAACGGTACCAAAAAACCCTGTCAGCATATAAGGTATGTCTTTCGTCCATTAATGCAGAAATTAGTGCACTTTCTAAACCAGTTGAAAAAATAAAACGACGATCAACCATATTTCAGAAAAGTGAAACTTCGTCAATAAGACTCCCGTCTTGTGATACAGACACCTTTTTTGGGGATTATAAATTATGGCCCAGTTTTCGAGATTTATTTACATACGAAACTCAAATTTAAGTAATGTAGAAAGATTATTTTATTTGACCCAAAAAACAGGCGGCGAAGCGAGGGAAGTAATTTTTCATGTACACTTAACAAATGACAATTTTATTTTAGCGTGGAGAAATTTATTAGACCGTTATGAGAATAAATGGATGCAGGTCAATGAACAATATAAGATTATTTTAGATTTACCTCAAGCATCGGCAAATTCAGGTGCATCAATCAAAAAATTACAGAGCACTCTAAATGACTCTAGACAAACCCTTAACATGTTAGGCATCGACACAGCAACATGGGAGTCATTTCTAATATACATTTGTTCCCAAAATCTTCCCAAAAGTGTACTGCTGGATTTTGAAGATTCACGTGCAGACTGTGCTGAAATTCCCACATGGGTCGAATTTGATAAATTTTTGACACACAAATTCAAAGCCTTAGAATCAGTTGAAAATATTATGTCGAAAACTAGACCCACTCAAAACAGTCCTGAATACATAAAAACTGTTTATAGTAAAAATATCATTAATTCGCTTCAGAAAAATTTTTCAAATCAAGTTGACTGCAAAATACAAAAGAACCCCTCTGCGACAAGAGAAAAATGCCCATATTGTAACTAAACACACTTACTACTATCCTGCCCTTCATTTTTAGAAAAAGATGTCAGTGATCGAATACACATAGTAAAAACAAGACACTCATGCTGCAACTGCCTGTCAGCAGCCCACAGTGTAAAGGACTGCCCCAGCAAATATAGTTGTAGAATACGAAAACAAAAACATAATACTTTTCTACACAAATCAGATGCGACTCAATCTGCAAACCTTACACAAGTAAATACAGAGAAACAATCATCCACGAGTTCGACAGCTTTAACCAAAAATTTACAGTCCACTCTAAATTCACTCAATCCTCACTACACGTTCTTAACCCTACAACAAAATTCGGACTCATCTACAGAATTTCAAAACAGAGACACTTTATTATTTACCGCCGTAGTTCAAATAGAAGTTAAAGGTCTACTATACCAGGCAAAAGCTATCATCGACCCTGGATCACAATCAACATTTATCTCACATAAACTGCACAAACGATTAAACTTACCCACCAAACGCAACTTAGTACATGTAACAGGTTTAAATCAGACAGTTTCTGAAACATCCACCAAAGCGTGTTTGTTCAATCTTTGCTCCCGCGTAGACCCTAACTTTAAATTGGAAGTCTGGGCACCAGTACTCAAGACCCTTCCATCCAATTTACCCACACAAACTTCCAATCACGAAATCATCACTGAGGCTGCTAAATTGGAATTAGCAGACCCTCATTTTTACAAGAGCCGACCCATCGACCTACTAATAGGCCTTGACTTAGGGCAATCCATATATTGCCTGAAAACTCCGATGCGGCCAATTGGATCCCTTTTGACACAAATAACAGCATTATGCTGGATTGTGGGGGGACCAATTTCAAAGGCGACTCAGTCAAAAACAATAATTTCACAACGTCCCATGACCAAATCCTCACACGATTTTGGGAGGTGGAGGAAACCACAAAACACATTTTGAGGTCAGATGAGGACACAACATGTGAAAGCAAATCCACGACACGTAAAAATTATACAGGGAGGTATATTGTTACTTGACCCTTCAAAAAAGAAGAGAAAATAGGCTCATCACAACATATTAAAATGACACAATATTTAAAACTTGAAATTGCTCAACAGAATAATCAGGTCATTCTTAAATATCTAAAGTTAAGATATATAAAAAGAATCTCACCCTTGGTTATAAATAAGGCTCCAAATTATTACCTGCCGCATCACGCAGTAATAAAACCGGATAGGCTCACTACAAAGCTTCGTGTGGTTTTCAACGCCTCCAGCCCGACGTCAATTAAGAATAGTCTTAATGAAAATTTATACCCAGGACCCATTCTACAGCAAGATCTTTTTCTTCTGATAGCAAAGTGGAAATTTTTCCGTTATGTATTTAATGCGGACATTACCAAAATATATCGCCAAATACCCATCGACCCATCTCAAACCAACTATCAACGAATATTGTTTCGTAAACAAACAGACAATCCTAATGAGGATTATAAACTCCTAGCAATAATACTCGATATTACGTGCTCACCGTTCTTAACTATAAGAACACTTTTACAGATAGCTGGAAAGGTACAATTATCACACCCCTCAGCATCAAAAATACTACATCAGAACACAATAAAATTATTTACAGTTCTCAAAGCAGCAAATAATTTGACAGCACAAGCATTCCTAGCAAACAGGCTTAAAATCATTCAAGAAGCATCCACAAAAAATAATGCCTATTATAAAATTCACATTCGAAGGACGATGTACAATTCTGACCTGCCTTGAAACATGCTGTAATCTTAGATCCCTAAGTCCTGCTAGCGATGACCCTATTTATTTGACCCCTAGACACTTTCTTATCACCAATTTCATTACGTTTTCAACCGAACGAGATGTAAAAGAAGAACATATTACCCTTGCCAACCACAGGAAATGCAACAAAATCATCTACCAATCATTTCGTCAAGGACTGAAAAATTGATATCTGGCCGAAACACATGGCAGATATAAATGGAAATTTCGTAGACACAACAGAAAGAATAATGGTTTAAAATACATTATACAACTTGTAGTACTACTCATATTTAAAAGATCTTTATTAATATATTCTCAAAACTTATTACTTCAGCTCATCTCATTGGCAATCGCCCTGCAGCTTATTCAGACAAGATTATGTATTGAAAACACGCCACAAATATCTAAACGCTAGTACAGATGAGAAAAGACACAACACAGTCCTGCATGACACCTCACAATCAAAAAATCTTGCAAAAGACCATCAACTGAAAGAAGAAAAAACCCTACAGATTGAAACTCACATGACCTAAACACATACTAGTGACTCCTTCTTTTGGTCCAGTAATTTTTGTGTCGACTGCCAGCCTTCAAGTATTCCACAGCCAAACCCTCAAGGACCCCATATACACACCACTTGGAGGGGGCAGAATGTTTAGAAACATGCTAAAGTGGTCAACACTGTTTCTTTTGACACTTGCATCTCTTCGCTTTTTAATATCAAAAAAGAGATCAATCGTGTTTGTGAAGTCGACAAATTCAAATTAGTCTAGTGGCGGTAAATAAATAAATAAATTAAAACAAATAATTTAAGACAACATACAACAAAACAAAAATTGTGAGAAACTTTTAAAATTAAATTAGAATAAAACATATAAACAGAATTACTTATAATTAAAATTAAACAAAAGTTTTTTTGTGTGTTTAGGTTCGTACCTAAACAGCTTGTTTTAACTGTAGAGCATACTCTTACGTCAAAAGCATACTTTTAAGTTGTTTATGAATGAGTTAGAGTCGACTTATACAAAATTATAAAGAATACCAAACAACATATACAGTTGCACAGTAAAGTCTGCATACCCCCTTGAAAAACGATGTTTTGATTTATCTGCGAACAAGGCAGAAGTAAAATACATTCCAAGCAAATTCAAACTAACAACAACAACAAAATTTTGAGAAAAAAATTTTATGCCAAAAACATTTATTAACAAAAATTAAAAAAAATCATTTTTTAAACACAGAAAAGTCTGCATACGGCTATGTCGAAAAGTAGATATAATACAACTCTGTTCTCAAACAGTGCTACTAACCACTTCAGGCGTCTTTACTAAATACTATTAGTAGAAATGAAGTTCTTGTGTTCGATGTTAACATTGTACTTTTTCTTATTTAACCAAAATGGGTAAAGAGATCTGTGTTCAAGTACGTGAGCTTATTGTAAAGTATCATAAAGAAAATAAGTCATTAAAAGAGATTGGAAAACTAGTTGGGCATCTAAAATCAAGCATTCAGACAATAATTCGAAAGTATAAACAAACAAAAAGTGAGGCAACCAAACCAAGAAGTGGTCGCCCACCTAAACTGACTCTGCGTTCAAGTCGCCAAATTTTGTTATATGTTGAAGAAAACCCTAAAATTACTGCAATAGATATTGCAAATACTTTGGAAGGCCAGGATATTGCTTCAGTGCATCCAGAAACGGTGAGACATCTATTGAAAAGTAATAGACTTCATAACCGTGTATCTCGAAAGAAACCCTTTATAAGTAAAATAAATATGCAACAACTTGTCGAATTTGCTAAGAAATACATTGATAAAGGTGAAGGTTTTTGGGCAAATGTTTTATTTACTGACGAAAGTAAGTTCAACTTGTTTGATTTAGACTGAAAATAAAAAGTATGGCGTCGGAATAATGAAGCACTATTACCCAAAAACTTGTTTCCTACAGTGAAACACGGTAGAGGCTCCGTTATGATATGGGTGTACATGACGGCGGCTGGAGTGGGCAATTTAGCATTTATCGATATTAATATGGATCGCATGGTATATTTGAATATTTTCAAAGATAATCCAAGGCAATCCACGGATAAATTTTGTCCTACAGAAGGTTGGTACTTTCAACAAGACAATGGCCCAAAGCATACCGCTGGTGTTGTTAAAGAATGGTTACTCTATAACATGTCTCATCAACTTCATTTTATCCCCAGTCAACGTATTTGAACCCCATTGAGAATTTATGGCATGAACTAGACCTTCGGGTTAGAAAAAGGAACATTAAAAATAAATAGGACCTTAAAAACGCTCTGCTTGAAAAATAAAATTTAATTTCAAATAATTATACAAAAATATTAGTAAATTCTTTGAAAAATAGATTAAATGCTGTCATACAAAGCCAAGGCGGGCCCACAAAATATTAATTTTGTTTACTTTTGCTTTTATTTTTATGTAAAATTAATTTTTTGTACAAAGTATGTAGACTTTTCTGTGTTTAAAAAATGACCTTTTTTTATTTTTAATAATAAATGCTTTTGGAAAACAAATTTTTTCTCAAAATTTTGTTGTTGTTGTTAGTATGAAATTGTTTAAAATGTATTTTGCTGTTGCATTGTTCGTAGATAGCTCAAAACATCGTTTTTTAAGGGGGTATGCAGACTTTACTGTGGCACTGTAAATATATGATAATATATTAACTATAAAATTGCATCCTAAGTTCTTAAAAGAAATAAAAGCAGCCAATGAGAGGCGGCCTGTAGCACAGGTGAAAAATAATTCGATAGTTTGGCGGCTGCATAAATATGCACGTGAAAATCTCGTAACAACATGTTTTTCAATATAAAAACTAATGGAACTCCAAAAAGCTAATTTATTTAGTTCTTTTTTGTTATTCTTTGATATTCGTAGTTTTATATGTAATTCGGCTCTTCGAATTAAATTTAGTTAAACTAAACACTCCTTCAGATAGTTTTAACTTTAAAATATGGTTATACGTTTAAAGTAAACATTTACTTTTTTATGACTCTGACATTGGGTCCCTAAATTAGTATTTAAATCCGTTTTATGCAGTTGAAAGATACATTAAATGTATTCAAAGCAGAGTAAAAAGTGTTTTTATCCTATTTTATTTTATTTTTTTTTTTTTGTTCGTCTCGTTTTATTTACTTATAATTGGTTTTGCTTTTTCTCATCATCTATATTTATGCAACACCAAGTTTCCTTCCTTGGTTTTTAATTATTTGTTTGTTTTCCAGTAGTCATTGCTGAGGTTTCCATTGTAGAACTCTGTTTTTATTTGTATTCTAGTTGGTGTGTTGTAAAGAAAAAGTTAATTAATTTGTTAAGCTTTATAGAAAACTATTTTAAGTGGATGTTGGTAACAAAAATGAATAAATGGAAACTGAGTCAAAATTTAGTTTTCTGCATATGAACTACTTTGTTTTTACAGTTTTCATAAATTATTAATAAATTCTCTAAACGCCAACAACGCCTGCTGCAGTAGCACAAAATGAAAATTTTTGTTTTTTCTTTATTGTAAAAGTAGGTTATTCGATAAATGCATACACATACGTATGTATATTTATATCCTTTGTTTTTCTGAATTTTTTCACTTAAATTTCTTTTTTATTTATTATTAGTGAGAAAGTTACACACAAAAGGAATAGCACTTATGCAGCCCCATAGGTTGCAGCCAGTTTTCATAAATGAAGGTTATGTGTCTTTCATTGCATATTAAAAGCTTTTATTTACACTGAATAATTATAAAAATATATTTTCATTCTATGTGGATGACAATTAAACACGTTCGGAGGAGAATTATCTTAATAAAATATTCACAATGTAATTTTTTTAGGATATTTTTTTGAAAAAAAGTGACGACTGATTGATGAACAATGTCAGCAAGCTTTTTGTTGTACAAGGCAAGTAACATGTGATATCTACTACAGTTGCCATGAGAAAAGGTGCGAATTTGGTTGCGAGTTTATAGTTACCAATAGACTTCGCCATCTTGTTTCGGAGTTCACTCCTGTGAACGAAAGAATAGCTACGATCTGGATGAAGGCAAAATTTTATAATATCAGTCTTATTTACGTGCACCCCCGACGGAAGAGGAAGATGATGCGGTCAAAGATGTTTTCTACGCAAAGCTCGAGGATGTATACGATAGTTGTCCGGCACATGACGCCTAAATTTTCCTCGGCGATTTCAATCCGAAAGTTGGACGTGAAGGTATCTTTGGCTCCACTGTCGGACAGTTCAGTCTCCATTATTCCATCTCGCCGAAAGGCATGAGACTGATCGATTTCACCGCGGCGCGAAACATGGTAATTTGTAGCACCAGGTTCCAGCATCTCGATATCCATAAGGGCACTCTCCCGATCGATCTACCAACAACCAGATCGATCACATTGTGACTGATGGAAGGCATGTATCCAGTATACTAGACGTGCACACATTTAGAGGTCCAAATGTCGACCCCGACCATTATCTTGTTGCAGCCAAGATGCGACTGCATATATGAGCGTTGAATACGACACGTTCTTGTGTGCAAGGGAAGCTGCGATCACAAGAGACAGCCAGGTCGTTTTTTGATCATCTTTCTAACGAGCTCAATTGCATCCCATACTCTCTCGAAAGTATTGATGGACAGTGGTCTCAGATCGCTCACTCTCTGCGCAGCGCTGCCGAAACAGTTCTTAATTTTGAGCGTCCTCCCCGCAGAAACCAATGGTACGATGAAGTGTGCCGTGAGGCCACTGCGGCAAAGAACGCTGCCTATAGACGGACATTGTAGTCCAGCACTACAAGAGCAACGGTGGAGACATACAGAGAGAAGAGAGACGCCTATTTAGAAAGAAGAAAAGAGAGAAAGAAAGGCGTGACCGTGAGGAAATCGAAATGTAGATAAGTAGAAATGATGCTCGAAATTTTTATATAAAGATAAGGCGTCTTACTGCTGGTTTTAAGCACGGAGCAACCTCCTGCAGGGACGAACATGGTAACCTGGTTACGGATGCACAAGTAACACTAAGGTAATGGAGACAGCACTTCTCTAATCTACTGCAGGGCGATGGCGATACAAATTCCACACACATTCTAGAGATGCTGTGCCGGAATTAATCATTAACGACGACGTCGAGATCCCGTTCCCCAGCCATGGAGAGGTCAAGGTTGCCATAAGGCGACTGAAGAACAACAAAGCAGCTGGACCTGATGGTTTACCAGCTGAACTCTTCAAGTATGGAGGCGATGAGTTGGTTAGGTTCATGCACCAGCTCATTTGCAGAGAATAGCTTGAGGAAAGTATGCCTGATGATTGCAATCTTAGTGCCCTCTGTCCCAGCCTGAAAAAGGGAGACCACACGATATGCACGAACTACAGGGTTATAAGCCTCCTCCCTATCGCATATAAGGGTCTTACGAGCATATTGTGTGAACGACTGAAGCCATTCGCCATCTCACTGATTGGACCTTATCCGTGCGGCTTCAGACCTGTTAAGTCCACCATTGACCAGATATTTACACTGCGCCAAATCCTGGAGAAGATCCATGTAAGTCAAGTCGACACACACCATCTTTTTGTAGACTATAAGGCAGCGTTCGATAGCCCAATAAGAGACTAAGAGATCGCGTTTATGCCGCAATGTCGGAGCTCGGTATTCCTGCAAAACTGAGAAGACTGTAGAATGACGTTGGGCAATTCCTGCAGCTCCGTCACGGTAGGAAAAGACCTCTTCGAGCCTTTTAATACCGTGCGAAGTTGTAGACAGGGCGATCGCTTATCCTGCGACGTTTTCAATTTCGTCATGGAGAATGTTCCGCGAAAGGCCGGTGTGCATTGTAATGTCCAGCTCTTTGCGTATGCAGACGACATAGACATCATTAGGCATACCAAACGAGATATCACAGCAGACTTTAATGCTGTTGAACGGAAGACTCCAAAAATGCGTCTGGCGCACAGTTCCGCCTTTTAAAAATGTAAAAAGCATTTGAAAGAAGACTCCTCTAGCTTCAAAATACATGACCCGCAGGGTGATAGGCCATCCGCGGCACAGTGCACAGTGCTGTCTTTTGACGTTTTTCGTTGTAATCATTATAACTTTTAAAGTAATAAAGATATTATTAAAATTTATAAAGTATTTGAAAGATAATCTCTTTAGCTTAAGAATAATTAACCGGCATGGTCGGCAAACTGCATCGTTTTGACTTTTTCGTTGCAAAAATCATAACTGTTGAAATTATCAGGATATACTTAATGTTGGAAATGCACTTGAATTTTATATCGTTTAGCTTCAATGAAACCGCACCCGCATTGTAAAAGGCCGACAGCGGCACTGTGCACAGTGACACATTTTGACCTATTTTGTTGCAAAAATCCTGTCTATCCTGATATTTTCGTTAAGCGCTGGCAGCTTTTCGATTAGACCTAGCGCTTCAATAATCCCAATGCATATTAAAAGTCTAGAAAAATAACACTCTAATAAGAAAAAAAAAAATTCTAAAATTTTACTGAATTTTTTTTCAATATAATCTTAAATTTTTTATTTCTATTATAGCTACACAATTTTGAAATTTTTAAATACTACAATATTAATGCTATACATATTAAGTTATTAAGTATAAAAAAAATATTATATAAATATAAATATTTTTATTTTTATTATAGTTACATATTTTTGAAATTTTCAAGTACTACAATATTAATGCTATACATATTAAGTCTAATGAAAAATTTTGTGTATTTTTTTTAATGTAATATGTATAAGATTTTTATTAGTTAGTTCTTTTCAAAAAAGTCATTAACATTGGGAGCTATATCTAGTAGACTTAACATATCGGAGAATAATTACGTTCTTCCAAATCTTTTCGAGATCTTACGTATCGTCGTGATGAAATAAGTGGTTCTGAAGAAACCGCTAACATATTGAATAGGTCTTCATTCTGTCTAATCCGTGAAGTATTAGTGTTAGTGTTTCTAAACTTGTTGTAGTCTTTGTTTTTGCATTCCTGCGCTTCTTCAGACAACTCTCCAATTGGTAAGAACTGATACTCAATTAAATTTTTACCATGAGCCAAATTCGTATGTACCGTAGGGGTAAGTTTCTTTTCAGGGTACAATTGTGCCAAAAGTTTGGCAGTTTTTGATGCATACTCATCAAACTTTGGGCCATTCACCATTTCTTTAGAGTTAATAACATTAAGGATAACAGCCAACCTTTTTATTATATCAATGTTGACACCAATAATAAAATATTTGCATCTGTAATAGTTGTGTCATTTATTGATATTGTTTATTTATTAGCACAGAATATTTGGAAATAAAGCTTTAAAAATGTGTGTGCTTGCCGATGCCTACTACAATATTTTTTAGTTTTGTTTTTTTTTTTTTTGCAATGTTCAGTTAAGTACATTTGTGCTCTACAATTTTCCTAATAATTCAACCTTAACCTTTATTTTTCGAGCTTCTTGGGGTTGATTGTTGTCGGATTATTTAATGGTGAAAGTATAGCACTGGCCATTGAATAATCAATCAGCAGTAATCCATTTCTTTGCAGTTCGCATTCTAAAGTAGGATGTTTGTTTTTTTCTTATTGGTGTCGTGGTGTCGGGCCGTTTTCGTTTGGATTTCTGTAACGTGCGTGCGCTGAGGGCAAATTCACTCTGTATGCTCATGTTTGTATTCATAGGCCGGATGTCCTCGCCTTATGTGAGACCCAGGTCTCTGGAGATGCTGATCCACAGGATTTTCATATACCTGGGTACTACCTCCTATCCCTTTTCATGCTCCATAGGGGCCTTGCAAGTAATATTCGCAATAAAGTTGTGTACCAGTGCCAGCAACCTCTGAGTTAAGTTAAAAATCAGGGCACATCTTTTGCATTTCGGGTTTCTTTCTATCTTCGACTCTCTTTCTAACTCCATTTCAAAAATCCTAGAGAATTACCCGAACAGTGAAATTGTTGTTGCTGGCGATTTCAATGTTCATAATTCGTCTTGGCTCCACCATTCTGGCCGCACGACTTCAGAAGGCCAATATGTTGAGTTTTTTGCCGCACACAATCACCTTGTGCAACTAGTGAATGAACCATCACATTTCGTGTGTTGATGGGCACCAGAATAATACACTTGACTTCTTCCTCACTTCACACCCTAACAAGTATTAAGTTGATATTCTTGCACCTCACGGTAATTCGGATCATTGTACCAGCTCTGCCTCTTTTCCGTTCTCCAGGCTTCATGAGGTTTCAACAACAGCTATGAAACGCTCAGTTTTTAATTACGAAAAAGCCCGTTGGGCTGAGCTCAACGATTTCTTTCGGCACTTTAACTGGGGACTTTGCTTCCTCGATTCAAATGTTAATGCCATGGCAGAAATGGTTATGAATATAATTAAAGTGGGGATGGAAATCTAAATTCCGTCTAAGAACATTTCGATTAAACCACGAGACCAATCCTGGTTTAATCTGACGTCCAGATTGGCAGTCAGATCCAGAGAGGAGGCTTTCAGGAATTGGCGTAATAATAAGTGCGCACATACTGATACGCTACGCAAAAAGGCGAGATCTTCGTGTCCGCAGTACTAAGACGCGAAAAAGCTTTACACGAGCAGCGTCTTCGTGGTAAAGTCCTTTCTTTCCCCCGGGGAAGTAAGAGCTTTTGGTCCTTCGTTAAGAAGATAAGGAATAATGTTAGTTCGATTCCAACTCTTATACAGAATGACCAAGCATTCACAAACCCAGTTGAAAAAGCGAAACTTTTAGCTGAAATGTTTGCAAAAAAACTCATGTTTGCCGGATAACGTTCAACCGCTACCCGAGCTTGAAAGAGTATCGGTGACTATGCATAATATATTCTTTCGAGACCGTGCTGTCAAAAGGGTTCTTTCAGACCTCAACATTCACAAATCTTCTGAGCCGGATGATATACCAGCACTGGTCCTGAAACAGTGCTCTTCGACGCTTGCGCGTCCATTAGCTAAAAATTTCAGTGCGGCTTATCGTGCTGGGGTATTTCCATCCAACTGGAAAGTAGCTAATATAACGCCAATCCTCAAAAAGGGTGAGGCTACCAATCCCGAAAATTACCGCCCCATAGTAGTGTGTTCAACACTCTCCAAAGTTATGGAGAGCATGATAAATAATCACCTTATGAGGTATTTGGAGTCCAATATCTTGCTCAGTATGGCTTTCGTAGCGGTCGCTTCACTGGTGATCTACTGGCATTACTCTCTGAGCGATGGAGTGGATCTATTCACCGTTTTGGTGAAAGTAAAGTTGTTGTTCTGTGTTAGCGTATAACAATAGGTCCTGTGGCGAACCTTTGTCTTTGATCGACGATGATGTATTGCGATATATAGTGATTGTCCTGTTCCTGACACAGGATCACGTCGGGGTCACCAAAATGTTAATTGACTCGTTTGCCAATTAATTCTTTGTTTAATCTCAGCACTTATACTCTTAAATATTAATAGAAGGATTCAATCTCAGAACATAAACTGGATTGAAATTGTTGTATTTTTTATTGAACAATAAGCGGCACTTGAACCGAATTGTTCCCGTGAAAATGAAAGTCTTGCTTTTGATTTACGAGAATGTCAAAGCAAAAGAAGCGATTTATTATAGTTTTCTTCATTTAAATACAAAATTATTGATTACTAATTATTTTCTACATATTTCTTACATAATTAAAATTATAGGTATTATAATGAATTACTATCTAAGCAAATTATAAAGTTCATTGGCTGTGTGACCACGACTTCAAAATTAAACAATTAACAAACGTGCTACAAACAAATGTGCAAGCTATACATTTTTTATAAGTGCAAAGAAGTTAATAAACTGGCATTATATTTCTATAGGAACAAAAAATAAACGTAAAAGAAATTAATGTAAACACTGAATTTTAATAAACCAGAAATAAACAAACAAAATAACAAAAAATATAAAATATCAAGTTTGAATTATAAATAAACCAAAGAATAAGAAAGGTGTGCAATTTAATAAACTAGAAGTAGGCAAAATATGTGCAGAGGTTCAACAAACTTAAAGTAAATAAAAAACAATAAAATATGTATTAAAACTCTGGATATCTCAAAGGCGTTTGATAGAGTCTGGCACGATGCTCTTATCTCTAAACTAACTGCCTTGGGCGTCGGTAACCATTTCTGTCGTTTCATAACGAGCTTTCTCAGGGACCGTTCTATAAGAGTGACTATAGACGGTGTCTCCTCCATCGAGTTCAGGCTAAATTCGGGAGTACCGCAAGGCTCTGTTCTATCTCCTACCCTATTTTTAATTTTCCTCAACGATCTTCTCCTCTTAATCTCAAATCCCATTTACTCCTTCGCAGATGACAGTAACATTTGTCACTCATACTCATTTGATCGTAGGCCGAGCCTTTTGGAGATCGGGGTGAGAAGGCAGAATACACACACTCTTAAATGACCTGCAAAGAATCTCCGAGTGGGGTCTCGCGAACAGGGTCGAATTTAATGCGCGCAAGACCCAATGTTGTTTTATAACGCATAGGCGTTGTGATGATTTAATCCTGCCATCTGTGACTATGGGTAATGTAAATATTGACGAGGCTGACGCTCTTGATGTTCTAGGCATGAGAATTAATTGTGATGTCCGTACATGAAACGGCGAAGGTGCTTATCAGCGACGGTAGGGTATCTAACTCTATCGATTCGTTGGAGCATCGGAGCAATGTGGCGTGCGTTTCATTGTTCTATCGATACTACCATGGGAGGTGCTCTGATGAGATAGGGGATTTGGTTCAGGGTGGTCGCATATTCTTGCGGACTACACGTACCTCTCTCAGAGCGCACCCATTTGTGGTTGATTGTTCAGCGAATCGCACAATGCATTATAGAGAAGATTCATTCTTTAGCCGCGCCGCTCGTTTGTGGAACAATCCTCCGGCGAATGTTTTTCCTGCCAATTACGATATCAGTAGGTTTAAATCTAATATCCACAAACACTACTACCTCTTTCCCCCTTCCCACAACATATTTTCCTAGACCAGCACAATGTACTGCATTAATAGGGGCCGTTCCCTGAGTGCTGGCCTAAAAAATAAGAAAAAAAAAATAAATATCCAATATAATTATATATGGATAGAATTGTTCCATATAATAAATATGGTAGCTATAGAGAAGCTGCTGTGGATTATAAATTAGCTACCAAAAGGGTTAAATTTGGGTTAAGTAATTAAACAACAGGGTTATAAATTCAGTTAAATCAATACAATAATGTTTTGTTTATTTAATAAAAATTCTACTTGTATGTATACAGACATTTGGGGTTGAGTTTACCAAATAATTTTAAGCTTTGATTCCGCTTGAACTTATGTTACAGATGTAGTTGTTGTTGTTATCCTCTTATTAATTTTGATGTTAATTTATTGATAGATAACAGATAAGTGAAGTTTTAAATATGAAAAGCAAAAGAGGAAACTTTGACATTTGGAAAGTATTTAACTCTGGAGACTTGTAAATGGATTGTATTAAAATACAGTGATGACAACTAAAACTTTTTCTTTTAAGAATACAATTTACTTTGATCATAGAAGTTTTCAAAGTCAATTCATAAAAATATTTAATAAATATGTATACATATCAGGAACGGTAACAGTTATAAGAGAAACTACGAAACAGTCATATTTAACCATTAATGACAATGAATTTCTGTAATGGTTATAATTAACCATTAAGAAGAAATATATTTTATTTTGGTCATCGTAACCAATTAAAATGAGAAATATATTTTTTTGGTTGAAAATAACCATTATATCAACCTAAAATTTGTTTTGGTCCTAAATATCCATTATACTAATAAAAAATTTTTTTGGTTAAAAATAACCATTATATTAAAAAAAAAATTTTTTTTTGGTTAAAAATAACCAATATCAAAAAAAAAAAAATTTTTTTTTTGGTTATTACCCCACAAAATGCAACATTTTTTTGTATATTTTGGATGATACAAAGGAAGCTATTGCAAGAATGATTAAAATCAATAAAAAGATTTTACAAATTCAGGATGTAACCAAAATTTTTTTTTAGGTCAAATGGTTATTTCTAACCAAAAAAAATTTGTTGATTGAAATAATGGTTATTCTTAACCAAAATATTTTTTTTGGTTGATATAATGGTTATTTCTGACCAAAAAAAGTTTTTGATTGAAATAATGGTTATTCTTAACCAAAATATTTTTTGGTTGATATAATGGTTACTTACAACCAAAAAAATGTTTTTCTCATTGTTATTGGTTACGGTAACCAAAATAATATAAATGTACTGATAATGGTTAAAAATAACCAAATGCAGATAAAGGGCATTTTTGCGTAACCTTTTTTCTCAGAAAAAATAAATAACAATTATTTCCGGTCCCTGATACATATATATATAAGGAAGCAAAATATTTAGATATGTATTATTTATAAAAGGATACAAATATATATAGTAGTCGCCGTGGTCTAGTGGTTAGTGTGTTGGCTTACTATGACATAGGTCCTGGGTTCGATTCCAGGCCCCGACATCTTCAAAAAAAAAGAAATATGAAAAAAATATTTCTTTCGGCGACTACCTCTCAGCAGTCTTCTGGCAAAAGCTCTGAGAGTAATTAATTGCCATGAACAAGCTTCTGAAGTCTGTCGTTCGGAGCCGACTTTAAACTGTAGGTCCCGGTACTCATGGATAAAAAATTGACACACACAACATGAGTGCTGCGAGAAGCTAGGCCGTAATCCTGACACAGGGTTGTAAAGGCCAGTTATGTATGTATGTATGTATACAAATATATAAAAATGTCATACAAAACAGACTGGTATTTTTTGTCCAATTAGATTGGACAAAGGATTTAAGAATATTAATAATTTTTTGATACTACTTGTTGTTAATATCGCTAGTAGGCACTTTTTGACTTTTTGAATAACGCTTTTTTTACATCGCCTCATTGGAATTAACATACCTTTTACCCGACACCAAAAAATTAATGATCGGTTGCATAGTTTGCCTGAAATTCAATTGAAAAGATGATATTTTTTTTTAAACATTTTTTGTAAGTCCGAAAAATTGTCAACTTTGGTTGACTCTAGAATTCATAATTTTTATCCGATTTCAAAAATTTTTTGGATTCTTAATCAGTGAGAAGTTCCCTATCAGATTTAATTATTCATTTTATCAAATTCTTCTGTCAAATTTTTTATTTTTGAAACGCTTTTAGGGAAAAGGCGCCACAGTGTGGCGGTAAATGAGAGCAAGACGAGGTACATGTTGTCGACAAGTTAGGATGTTGATTGCATCGGCTCCCAGGTTACAGCCTTAATTCTGTCTCGGTAGAGTCGAGACAAATTTTTCTTTCTAATAGGCGCAAAACTTTTTAAAAATGTTCTAAAACAGTTGTGCGATGCATGCCAATATTCGCGTCTTTTTCAACAGGCCGCTGAAAAAATCTGCAAAAAATCTTAGTCCTGCTGCCAACTGAATTACGCGGGGAATGGATGAGCCCCTAAGTATATTTAAAGCTATAATTAATCATTCTTTGCTTAATCGAAAATATTTAGTGAATCTAAAAGGTAGATGGATACATTAGCGAATCTATTTAAATAAAACAGACGTAAAGATGATTGATTTGGGTTTTTTCTTCTGAACTGGGTGCTAGAATCCAGAGTCCCGATGTAATCACTAAACACAGTGAGCTGATCAAGTTCTAGGTGGTGTGTTTTCTGGACCTCCTTATATAGAATATAAGAGTAAATGACGGCGCAGACTAGAAAATGAACGAAAATTCGATTCCACTATTTGTTATTTGGCATAAGTGCTTTTTAACTGATCAATTTTACCAATATGGTTCATACATTTGTTATATTGTGCGACAGCTTCGGGACAATTTATTTCATTTAGGTCTCCATTGAGTTCTGTGCAAGTAGCAACACCTGCTGATGTTTTATCCTTCCATTTTAGAAAAGCCATATTCTCCTCGTTTTATATGTTTGTCTTCTTTTAGCTGTTGTAGAAGTTTACGATTTGAGTTGACAGTGCCACAGTCCTCTATGCAAGTCTATTTACAGGGATTTCTATTGAAATAGTTGTCAAAAATATTTTATAAATTTTTGATTTCGAATTCATAAAAATTTTTCGAACAACTTGTTTTCCTAGATCAGTTTGTATCTTCTCATCAGCCTTTGAAGTATGTATATATGTATATCGAAATCTAAACAATATCCCGACTCAGCATATATCATCCAAACTTTATGTCGTCGTTTAATTGGTTTCTTTGGCATGTATTGTTTGATGGAATTTCTACCCTTGAACTTTATCATGCTCTCATTTATAGCCATTTTTTGTTGCGTTGTTTTATAAAGTTTTTCGTAGGTTGCATAGGTTTTTTGGGTATTAGAATATTGTCATTCAAATTAGAAATCGCTTTTATAAAAAGTTTAAGAAAAGTAAACAACTAATTGATCATGCCCGATATCTCATTGCTGCTAGCCGTTATAATTTGGAAAATAAGAAACGTTATGCAATTTATATTAACTCAATGAAAAATAAAATCAAAAATAATGCAAAAATCTTTTTTAACTTTGTTAACTCAAAACGGAGAGTTTCATCTTATCCTACAACGATTATAAGTAATGGCGCTACATACTCTAATAATGCTGAAATAGCTGATGTTTTTGCCAATTTTTTTGAGTGTACTTTTTCATGTGAATCCTTCAATAGTTATTCCTACCCCTATAAAATTTCAAAGTCAACATCAATCAACATAAGAAGTTTACATATCTCGTCTGTTTTAAGAGGCCTAAAGTGTGTTAAAAATTCGTATACTCCTGGTCCTGATGGTGTTCCTAGCTGCATTTTAAAAAACTGTACCGACGTGCTGGCTGTCCCAATATCTCATCTATACAATTGTTCTTTGAAATTTGGGAAGTTTCCTGATCGCTGGAAAGACTCTTTTATAATACCTTTGCATAAGTCTGGTTGTCGAAATGATGTTACTAATTATAGAGCTATAGCTAAACTAAATGCCATCCCAAAATTATTTGAAAAACTAATAACGGATATTTTGTATCACCAGGTCTCGCCAATTTTATCTCAAGCACAGCATGGTTTCTGCCGTGGAAGATCTACAACGACAAACCTTTTGGAATTAACATCTCATATTAACTCAGGTTTTGTCAATGGCCTTCAAACTGATGTTATATATACAGACTTCAGCAAGGCTTTTGACAAGGTTAATCATGATTTACTTTTATTAAAACTTGATGCGAGTGGTTTCTCTACAAACTTTTTAAAATGGATTAGATCCTATGTAACCCATCGTAAACAATGCGTTGTATACAATAATTCAAAATCAAAATACATTGAAGTCACATCGGGAGTTCCACAGGGTAGTCATCTTGGCCCTTTGTTGTTTCTGTTGTTCATCAATGATTTACCAAATGTCGTTCGATCTAGTTATATTCTTTTGTATGCCGATGATGTCAAACTTTTTAAAACTATTTCCTGTTCTGAGGACAGTATTCTCCTCCAAACTGATATAGATAATTTCTATGCCTGGTGTATACAAAACCTTATGGTGCTAAATCTAAGTAAATGCAAATCTATGTCGTTTTCTAGACACTCAATCTCTCCTCATGAGTACTTTATTAATGGTGAGGCATTAAAAATGGAAGATACGTTTTTAGATCTTGGAGTACTGTTCGATAAAAAATTAAATTTTAATTTACATGTACTTATGACTGTAAGTAAGGCTAATTGTGTGCTAGGTTTCATAAAGCGTTGGGCCAAAGAATTTGATGATCCTTATGTTACAAAACATCTTTACACGTCGCTAGTGAGACCAACACTTGAATATGCATCTGTAATTTGGGATCCCCAGTACACTTTTTATATAAGAAAATTAGAATCTGTTCAAAAACAGTTCTTACTATTTTGTCTTCGAAACCTTAGATGGAGTCCGAGTGAAAATCTACCACCATATCGCAGCCGACTTGCTCTTATAAATTTACATACTCTAAAAAGTCAGAGAATTGCATCGAACATATCATTCTTTTTGAATCTGATACAGGGAGATATAAATTCTAGTAATCTCTTGGAAAAGATACAAATCAATGTACCTAACAGGCAACTTCGGTTTTATGAACCAATTTATTTAAAACCGCATAGATATAACTTCATCGATAATGACCCTCTACGTAGAACATGTATGGAAATTAATAAATTTTATAATCTTATTGACTTTTCTGCCAACTGCGCTACAACAAAGAAATCAATACAAATTATCTTAATTCAAACACATATCAATATGATTGTTTTTAATATATGTTTAGCTTTGTTATTTGTTTTATGTTAATTGTATTACTTTATATTATAAGCTGTTAAATTTAGTTTATTAAATAAATAAATAAATAAATAAATAAATATAAATTATTCAGATGCTATCTAGAGCGGTTGAGTGGCGTAAAGGAAGATTTGTGTACATCCTTCATATCAGAGCAGAAGACCCATGTCTATATTCAAAGTAAGAAATATTTCAATTTCTTAAGGTGTAGTGGGTGTAAAAGGTTCTCCTTTCTGCCTCCTGTATATTCCCACAGCTCTTACAATCTGAAATTTTTTCCCCTTTGATTGCAGCACTGCGAAGCTCATAGCAGGTAACTGACTGGTAGAAGTAGTACACAAATTCGATAAAGGTATATCATCATCCGTCAAAATAATCATCTATTGTAGTTCTGGCTGTAGTCGTGAAGGTACATATATCACCGAGTTTCTGTTCTTCTGTATTTTTAGAAATCCTGAAGATGATATCAGAAATACATCGAAAAATTGATTACTAAATTGAAAATAAACTTGACCTTAAGCTTGAAAAAAGTATTTGCATGTTAAATAATAAATTTATAACAATGATTTAAAAAAAAGACTTTTCATAAATTTGAGTTTTTGTTATTTATGTATTTTATATAAAAATGTAAAAAGAAAGCGTCGTATACTTCGATGGAATGACCTTAAAATTTAACTAAATTTCGGGCTCTAGTCCATAGTTAAAGCAATGAATAGCTTTCGATTGCCTAGCTGAGCTCATATTTCCAATAAGGGACAAAATCATTTTACAGAGCCCTTTTAACGCTTCATTGCCTGAGAATGAATCTTCCAAACGTCGCATACTTTTTAAAGGCGTCTACAGCTTTAGCAAAAATCGAATCCGCGTCATCAAGATTTCGCTTTCGTTTCTTTGTAGTAAATGTCGGTACTTCGCTACATACGAAGATCAATGAGTGGAAGAGACGGGTCGGAAGATGACTAAGTAGATGACGATGACACCTCCAAAACGTTGGTAAAACTTCTCATACTACACATAAAGTTATGACATACCGAAAAGTTAGTTTTACGAACAGCAATGGATATTTCAGTCGTACTCTGTCCATCACAGAAAAAATATGCCACTGAGGCTTACAGGAGGTCGCACTACTTTTAGGCGAAGTGACGGACAACCGCTTTTCTATGACATTGCATTACAGTCTCGAAGAGACATCCATCTCTTTTAACATAGCCCATCTTCAACATTATTTGTTATTATTATTATTACATACTATTATTGAGTTATCGAAATAATAAGCAAATACTTTTTTCAAGCTCAAGGTCAAGTTTATTTTTAATTTAATAATCAATATTTTGATATCCTTCGGATATCATCTTCAGGATTTCTAAAAATATAATAATAAATATAAACTGATAAAAATACACAGAGACCACTGTTCCAATAAGAAAATATCAGTAACAAAAACAATTATAAAAATACCGATCATATAACAATTTACAAAATGTAAACAAACTCAAAACATCAGTAATAACAAAAAAACAACTATTCATATAGGATAAAACTATAAACCAAAAAGAACTTACAAAAATTATATAAAAAAATAACAAAATTAATGTATATGGGTATCACTGCACCGACGTTATCACATTACATATTATACTAATTATTGCTAATATTTCCCCTATTTATTATATACCTATAACTATGAGCACAATTCTCGGTGTCTGTTTTGTAGTTCATTCTCCTCTCCTTTGGTGTATTTATTATATGTACCATCTCCAAAGTAAACCGTTTTTTATATATATTTTCTCTCTGTAATATTTGCACCTTCTCCAAATCTGGTGTATGATTATTATCTGCACAGTGGTTCGCAAGTGCTGTTTTTTGTGTACTTAATTTGTCTCTATTTTTAAAAACCCGTTTTATGTCCTGCCATTCTGGTTCTTAGTTTATTTTTCGTTGTACCGACATACATTCGATTGCATTCGGTTTTACCATCTCCCAGACAATTTATTCTGTATATTACGTTATATTTGTCCATTGTCTCCAGTTTTGATTTAGTGTCGGTAAATAGTCGTCTAAGAGTATTATTTGATGCTTGAGCAATTTTAAATCTATTCTTGTCCAAAATATTCGTATTCCTCAATCTTTCCGAAAATCCAGGAACATATATCACCGATTTATATACTTTTTCAATTTTCTCCTGCTCTACCAGTCGTCCTTTATTTCCTCTAAATTTAGCTATAAGTCTGTCAATGGTATTTTTAGGGAAGTCATTTTTCTTTAAAATTTCTATTATTTTCTGAATATTTTGTAAATGGAATATTTCATCGCTGATAGAAAGTACCCGTTCAATAAAATTCATGGCAGTATTCAAAATTATATGTTTACGCTGGCTTGAATTAAAATTTATGAGTCTGCCGGATGCTGTTGGCTTTTGATACCAATCAATTTTTAGTATCCCCTTGTCTCTTATAACCAGCGCATCAAGGTAGGGCAATTTTCCATCAATCTCGTCCTCCATGGTTAATTCTATATTTTTATTAAACTATTTAGTTTAGTCAGGATTCCATCTATTGCACTTGTTTTAGCGATTATAAAAAGGTCGTCTACATACTTTATTACTAATTTAGATTTTTCTTCAAAATCGTCCAAACATGTCTTTAAAAGTTCCTCTATAACTATGTCCGCAACAATAGGCGAAAGCGGCGAACTCATTGGTAGTCCTCTGCATTGGGTATAACATTTGTCCTTATATTCAAAATATCTATTGTCCTTCACACAAAATTTTAAAATTTTCAGAAAGAGGTCTTGCGGTATGTTCCTATACTCTTCTATTTCACCCCACTTACTCTCTATCAATCTAATGGCATAGTCCACTGGAATACTAGGAAAAAGTGACACCACGTCAAATGAAACCATCTTCTCGTCCTCATCTATTGTACTATTGTTAACCTTATTTCTAAATTGCACAGAATCCTTAATATTAAAATTTGAATTTTCCGTCAGCCTTTTTAATATATTTTTCACGTACTTGCCCAGTTTATCGGAGGGTGAGTTAATAGAAGAACAAATAGGGCGCAATGGGCAGTCTTCTTTGTGTATCTTAGGTAGTCCATAAATTCTCGGAGCACATGCCACGTCACTTTTTAATCTCTTACGTTCTATCTCGGATATCTTTCTACATGCAAATAATTCATCCACAAGACTGTTATTCTTTGTCTGTAATGTTTATCTGTAATGTTAACTCTCCCTCCATTCCAATCTCTTCCAAGGCACTTTCTTCTTTTCCGGCTTCTTATAATCTGCATGGAATTTATTATATAAAAATTCTCTTTCCTGCACAAATACTACAAGTTTCTCATCATCCATGTTTATTTAAATTTAAACAATAACATATTTGTGTGTGGCTTTATTTTGGTTTTTTTTTATTTTATTTGTTTTGGTTTACAGTTTTTAAACAGCTGATACGTAAAAATGTAGAAAAATAGTAGGTTTGCTTGGTAAGAAAAACGAAACAGCTGATCCACAACGCTTACGTTTGAGTAACGAGGCCTTCAGAATTGTAGAGGGCTTTATATCATGGCAAAATTAATTGCATAGCACAATAGGCCCAATTGTCACTTTTTCTGTGTGAAAGTCATAAAAACAAACCGCCATTTTACTTTTGTTGTCGTCGTTTTCTAATTGAAAACACTTCAAAATAAAGCCTTCTGATACTTTTTTGTCAAAAAAATAAAGCACCTTTACATAGCTGTACGTTAAAGTAAGTCGATGAAATTATTTTTACAAATGTGTTAAAAAAATCAGTAGAGTTTGGTCAAATTGAAGTGCCCCTAAGGGGGCTCCAGTACAAAGTTTATAAAATTTGCTCCTACCACTCTAGGGAGTAGTGATAGGGGTTAGGTATGTTCGGAAAAAAAGTTGAGGGTAAATACATACCCCCTACCCCTATCTCCACTCCCTAAGGGGGCTTAATACAGAGTTACATTTTTATATAAAATTTGCGCCTACCACTCTAGGGAGTGGGGATTGGGGTTAGTTATGTTCGGAAAAAAAGTTGGGGGTAGATACTTACTTCTACCTAACTCCTACCTACATACCTACCCCCTATCTCTACTCCCTAAGTGGACTCCAGTACAAAGTTTATAAAATTTGCTCGGGATAGGGGGTAGGTATGTTCGAAAAAAAAGTTGGAGGTAAAATATTAGTGAGGATCGGTCTTACATTTTATCCCTCTAGGGGCTACTCCAGGGCAGTTGTGGAGCTTCTTGTGGACCTGTACTCCTTCAATCCAACCTTTCAGCACGATGAAGAGCCATTTGCCCCCATCCCACATTCCTTATTTTTGACTCATGTATTTTTTGTTGAAACCAGGGACCGGAAATAATTGTTATTTATTTTTTCTGAGAAAAAAGGTTACGCAAAAATGCCCTTTATCTGCATTTGGTTATTTTTAACCATTATCAGTACATTTATATTATTTTGGTTACCGTAACCAATTACAATGAGAAAAACATTTTTTTGGTTATAAGTAACCATTATATCAACCAAAAAATATTTTGGTTAAGAATAACTATTATTTCAATCAAAAACTTTTTTTAGTCAGAAATAACCATTTGACCTAAAAAAAAATTTTGGTAACATCCTGAATTTGTAAAATCTTTTTATTGATTTTAATCATTCTTGCAATAGCTTCCTTTGTATCATCCAAAATATACAAAAAATGTTGCATTTTGTGGGGTAATAACCAAAAAAAAAAATTTTTTTTTTTGATATTGGTTATTTTTAACCAAAAAAAATTTTTTTTTAATATAATGGTTATTTTTAACCAAAAAATTTTTTTATTAGTATAATGGTTATTTAGGACCAAAACAAATTTTAGGTTGATATAATGGTTATTTTCAACCAAAAAAAAAAATATTTTTCATTTTAATTGGTTACGATGACCAAAATAAAATATATTTCTTGTTAATGGTTAATTATAACCATTACATAAATTCATTGTCATTAATGGTTAAATATGACTGTTTCGTAGATTCTCTTATAACTGTTACCGTCCCTGGTAGAAACTTACAAAATAAGCGGTTCTAGCTAATCGAAATCAAAAAATCGTATACTATCCCACCACTATTAGACTAGTTTTAATATCATTCTTTTGAGATTTGACTTTTATTTCTTGTTCTAAAAAGACCTCCACTCTGAAATTTTTCACAACTGTAGGAAAAGAAACTATCTTTGGCATAATTTTTTTTTTTAATTTTTAAAAATGTCGCCTTCGGATATATAGGCTTCCGACTTATAAGTAAAGAAAATTGACCTTTGACTTAAAAAAAATATCATGTTGCATATTAAATCAAAGGTAATTTAATACTCTTTCAAATGCGACTTTTATGAGATGCATACCTATAATACTTTTAAGAAAATTACAATTTGTGCATTTTTATACTGTTTTCCGATTTTCAAGACCTCATATTTCTCGATCCAGGTGTGTATTTAATTTAGTTCAAACTATGTATTTAATTTAGTTCTATGATATACTATATTTCTAGAAAAAATCATAAAATTCGGAGGGGGAATATCCCATTTATGAAATCATTACAGCTTTTGATTTAAATAGTATGACCTTTTAGACGTTAATAATTTTGCACAGAAAAATTAGTTATTTGACCTAATGTGCATAGTTATGAAAAACAAAACAAAGGACTAAAAGTCTGAATTTTTACTGATTTTTATTTACAAAATATCAAGCCTATATATCATTTCTATTCTGTTTTCTGTGTTCTCAAATCTTAGTAAAGTTAAATTAAAAGGTGATTATAATACTTTCTTTGTTCATTATCGTCAATTTTAATACATTCATGCCCAGATTAACCGTGGTTAGTTAGCTACATAATGTCGTTTAGATAAAACTATATTATACAAAGTTTTTGCGTATACTTAGTTTAACCTCTCTTTATTATTAGTAATAATAGTTAAGTAAGTTAAATAATGATAAATTACTGTTTAACTAGTTCTAAACAAATCGTTGTGCGGGAATTTATGTGCTCTGTCCGCCATTTCATATTTTTTTATAAATCTCGATTTAATGATGACACTTTAGGTTTTCGACTCCACACTTTTCAAGTCTGCAATCCATTTTCAGATATCTCGTCTAGTTTCGGAGATAAATATCCGAAAACGGATTGCAGATTTTAAAAATTTTGGAGTCAAAAATCTAATGTGGCATCATTAACTCGAGATATGTATATAAAATGGCGGATAGAGCACATAAACTCCCGCACTAGGAAATGCTGTGAATGGAATAACGTTAACTAAACCACTTTATTTAGCTAACCACCTATCAGTAAATTATTCAAATTTATAAGCAATAAATAAAATTGTGAATGGAAGCATTATGTTGTTTATTCATACCTTAAAGCTTCCAAAAATGCTACAGGATGAGGTATTATTTTTGATTTATTATACTCAAGGTTGGCAACCGAAATGAATTTCATTATCGGTATCAGTACTGGTAAAAATTTTTTTGTCATTTCGGTATCGGTATCGATATTTTAATTATATCGGTATACCAGTACCAAAATATTAATACCAGCATATAAACCGGTATACCCTTATACCAAACCTTAACAAAAAACTTTAAAATAAAATATACATTATCGGCCGTGTGTATAATGAAAAATTAGCAAACAGAAAAAATGGTTACCGACACCAAAAGCTAGTTTGGAAATGAGAGCCTCGTGCCAGACTCAATCAAATGTTTTTGAGATATCTAGAGCAACAACTTTGCTTTCACCAAAGCACCCAGTTCTCCTCGTAAGAGTTAAATTGGAGAAAAAATAGTCAAATCTGGCAGCCGTGGCTGTAGGATCAGTAAAACTTTAAACAACAATTACAGTGCTGCATAGAGTGTAAAGTAAACAAGCAAATTTTTCATAAACATAAATGTTGCCACTATGTAATTTTTAGCTTGTTTCTGACATTTGAAATATTTATGTACCGGTATTATACCGATATAATACTGGTATTGACGAAACGGTATACAGATACCGGTATTTAACGCAAAAAAATTTCGGTATCGGTATCAGTACCGGTATTCAATTTCAAACGGTATTTAAACGGTATCGTTATTAATAACGGTAACGGTTGCAAACCTTAATTATACTATTTGCTTACTGGTTGCAATAAATTTTCATTTCTATTGCATTTTAGCGGCTCATTTCATATGTATAAAAATCATGCATTATTTCTGTTCACAATTTCTCCCTTACAAAATTCCTAAATCCTTATGGTGAAATGTCAATAACAATTGAATTCCTGTAATTGCAGTTTTTTTCTGAAAATCTGGGTCAGTTTACTGATGAGCTAAACGAATATATTCATCAATAAATGGTTACCATGGAAAAAAGTTTAAAAAAAAAACAAAAAAAAAAATTATAAATAAAAACGATATAAGAAAATAAGCGAAAAAAAACACTAAACGAGTTTTTTTTGTTCAAAATTGTGTTTTTGAAAAAATTTTGTTTTACCAAAATCTTAGTAACTTCGACTTTTACAACTGGGGTCTTATTTCAATATATAGAAAGACTGGTTTTTAGTAACAGATAACATTTACAAAGTTGAACAAGACTTGACTCTTGGAAAAAAATTCAAAAATCTAGTTTTTTACCAGTTACTTAGGATTTTGAAGATGTTCCAAAAACAAATTCTTGTCTTATCGACAGAACTTTCAGAAAAGTTGAGTCACGACCCAAGTATACTTTTTTTGTCACATTGTGTAATTTTTTGTTTCAGTATTTTACATAAATGAAAAATTAAGTTGTATAGTTAACCAAATTTTGTATTATTTGTCGAAGTGACTTACACGAAAGGGTAAAATAAATAAATAATCAATAACCGAATGCACTTTCTTCCAATATCTTTTTACTCATAACTAAATGTTTTTAGTTTATTTTTAATTTACTGCATGTGTAGGGGACATTACATAAAAAATTTTATATAAGAATATAAATTTAAAATAAGTTCTTTATTATTTTTATATATATTTTTCAATTTTATATATAACTCGCTTTTATCTTCATCTCAAACCAGAAAGTATCACTTGACGATTTTAAACGAACATAACACATACTACCTCATTAAGCACTTCTCATGTAATATTTATTGACCTGATTGAGTGTATGTGTCAACATCTAAGAAGATTTCAAACTCAGTGAACTTTTCATAACCCTTATGGTGCTAAAGCAAATAGGGCAAAAGAATATACTTATGTATATAAAAAAACTTTACTGAAATGATTAAAATTTAACGTATGCCTTCGTACAAACTGCAAAAATGCTTAAAATGTAAAAATAGGGGTAAGTTTCGAGGTTTGTGTAAAAAATTTGTCTGAAATAAAGAGAATTAAAGTTACAAATGTTAGACTTCGATTGCTTTAAAAAACATAAACGATTTTAAAATTTCTGCATTAAACTTTAAGAAAGTTAGTAGAGGTCAGCCTCCTATACTGGGATTTCTTTCAACCCAAATTTGTCTAACACGGCCAGAGTTTAAGAATTTACAACACGCTGGCACAAGTAGGAAACAAAGTAATGTTTTTTTTTTTAAATTTTTCTCCGCATTTATATTTAAAGCCATATCTATCACGATCTCGCATATACTCGTACACGATCACACACATACACAATATATTTAGGAGCGTATATAACGTGTAATGGAAAGCTAACCTCAAACCCTGTCAGCAATTGGATGATTGTTTTGATTCCCTTAGATGATCAAAAACTGATTAAATGTGCGGAATTATAAATTAAACTTCTTTAATAATTATTTTGCGTCGAATTTTATTGTTTTCTTTTGCATTTCGTTATATTGGAATTTATTTTATTTGAAAGAAAAAGAGTTATACAATTTTTTATTATTATTGTGGGGTCGTGGTATAGTGGTTAGAGCGGTCGCAAAGAAGCTCAAACGACCGAGGTTCAATCCCAGCGAAGGACAAAAATTATAAAATAAAATTTGCATATTTTCTAAATTATAATTTAAAAAATAAGAGCCCCAAGGCCATCTTCAAGAAACCGTTCTTTAACATTCCAGTTTATTCTACCAGAAACGAATGATTAGAAGTATAGCACAACCTTCTGGGAAAATAAAAGCTGAAACCTACTGAATACGCTCACCACTCCCATTCAACATCTACCATCGACAAATGTGTCAATTGCTGTTGATCATTCAAGAATTAATTATATAAATTTATTATAAATTTGTTTTTTTAATACATTTTAAAACAAAACACAAATAAAAAAACCGCTATATTTTTAATATTGTAAAGATAATTAAAATAATTAATATTGTAGTCGCCGTGACCTAGTGGTTAGTGTGTTGGCTTACTAAGACGAGCCCTGGGTTCAACACCCAGCTCCGACATCTTAAAAAAAACGAAATATGAAAAAAAATATTTCTTTCGGCGACTACCTCTTAGCAGTCTTCTGGCAAAAGCTCTGGGAGTAATTAATTGCCATAAACAAGCTTCTCAAGTCTGTCGTTCGGAGTCGACATTAAACTGTAGGTCTCGGTACTCATGGATTAAAATTTACACACACAACATGAGTGCTGCGAGAAGCTAGGCCGTAATCCTGACACAGGGTTGTAAGGGCCAGATATGTATGTTATATATATGTATATATACATTAGGGTGACCAAAAAAAACCGATGTCGGAATTTTGTTCGTCTGGACCCCACAAAACGATTGCCCTTTCCAGATATTGAGATAGCCAAAATTTGAGCTCGATTAAACAACGTTAACCCGTGCCGCTCGTCGATCAAAGATTGAAAAAATCCAAATTTTTGGCCAAAAACCTGACATATGGAGCCATAACTTCAGAACCGTAAGTAATAGAAACACGATTAATATCTCAAAAGAAAGCTAATGTTGTTCTTCAAAATTTATATTATATACATAATTGTTGTTATTTTAAGTCAACCCGAGTTACAACAGCCTTTAGGTCCAAAAACGTGACTTTGATCCAGCAGGAGCCTGTTTGGGATTATTCTGAGATTTTTACAGGTTTTTACATAATTTGTCTCGGAGTAACCATTTTTTGTTAAAAAGTATTTTGGAACTCAATTTGATGGGTAATACATCCGCCTATCAACCGCGGTTCAATCTCAGTTTCGTGACGGAACATCTGAAAAAATTTAGATTTTATTTATGTAACGTCTTTTAGTAAGTAGGAATTCTACTTTTGTACGCTTTTAGAATAGAGAAACAATGTGTATAAAAAAAAGAAATTTAAAAAGAGGTCAGTATGGTTATTGAAACTGAATAAAGTCGTTTTATATCGAAAGTCATCCTACACGATTGAGGTGGTTAGGTTGAACAATTATCCAGTGAAGATATTTTAACGCTTTTTTTAATTCCGCAAGTGTGTGTGGTGTTGTCGTTTTTATAACTATGTATATAGTATTAGGCGAAAAGGAACAGCGGCTGGGAGTTCCTGTAGCAGCAAAAAGCTCTGGAAAGGAGGAAGCCGTAGCCGCATGTGAATGCCTGTATAAATGGCGTCTTCTCAGTACCGTGAAAGCGATGTGCTTCGACACTACAGCAGCCAACACCGGAAGACTCAAAGGAGCATGCTTAATATTGGAGAAAATGTTAGGAAGAGGATTGTTATACCTAGCTGGCCGTCACCATATATTAGAAATTCTGTTAAAAGGCGTATTCGACACAAAAATGGGGTCAACCACTGGACCTCATCCAGACTAATTCAAGAGGTTCCTCACTGCGTGGCCCAAGATAGACAAAGGAGCATACGACACAGGTATCAGTGAAAATTAAATACAAAAGCAGCTAATTCTAGAAGTAATTGCAAATGTTACCGCCGAATTGGAGACCAAATTAACTGAGAGACACCGAAGAGATGACCACAAAGAACTATTACAGTTGGTTCTCATCATCACTAGAAGGCAATGTTTTAGAACTCCAGGAGCCAATCATCATGCTAGGTGAATGGCAAAGGCTATTTACTGCTTAAAAATTTTCAGTTTCCGTCGTCAGTTTGAGATGTCTAAGGAAGAAGAAAGTTCCGTGTGTGTCATTCCTGTTTTTCTAGTTAAAATTTACTTTAAGGCTTGGTTCAATAATCCAAAGGCTCATTTTGCACCAACGCAACACCTTGTCATTTTTCGTAGTCTGTTAGACCATAAAGAATATGACAACGACATTGAAGAAATAGCCCTGACCGAATTTTCGATCCATTTATTATATTTGAATGCAAAGTTGGTGGGTTTATCGTTTTTTGATCCCACTATAACCGATGATGAAAAGTTGATAATGGCTAATAAATTGCTTAGTACCGCAGATAATCCATCAGAGCACGTTGTAAATCCAAAAGTAAGGAAAGACAAATTAAAACAGGTAGTTGATGGAGGGTTGGTAAATTTATTTACCAAAGAAACATTTACATTTTCTGACCAATCTAATATAAAAACGGATTTCTTAAGACAACATCCAAACACGTGGCCTTCAAATAATGACTTCCAAGAAAGTTTGAAAATTGTCAAAACTTTAAAAGTAGTTAATGATATGGCTGAGCGTGGTGTTAAATTAATAAACGATTTAACGACCTTTTGACAAAAGATAAAGACCAAAAGCAATATGTCCTTCAAGCTGTAAGCAAATGTCGAGCATTATATCCTGACGTTATAAAAACTACTTTAACAAAAGCTCTAGAATAGATTAGGCAACTATGTAAAGTTATCAACTTATGTAGGTACATTCGTGGCGTTATTGCCAACATACTGCCCCATATGCTCGAAAAAGTGGTTGAAAATTGGACCTGTAGAATTGGTTTTATTCGAGCTAGCCGCGGCGGCCACATGCCCGAAATCATATTTAAACATTAATGGCATAAAATTATCCTTCCAATAAAGCCAAATTGATGGACATTAAAACGATTTTCTTGTGTTTTATTTCAATTAGAAGTTCTATACCTCTAAAAAACACCCTGTACCTCTGTATCATATCTGTGTCTGTTTTGTGTGTAATATACTTATAGTCGCCGTGGTCTAGTGGTTAGTGTGTTGGCTTACTATGACATAGGTCCTGGGTTCGATTCCAGGCCCCGACATCTTCAAAAAAAGAAATATGAAAAAAATATTTCTTTCGGCGACTACCTCTCAGCAGTCTTCTGGCAAAAGCTCTGAGAGTAATTAATTGCCATGAACAAGCTTCTCAAGTCTGTCGTTCGGAGCCGACTTTAAACTGTAGGTCCCGGTACTCATGGATAAAAATTGACACACACAACATGAGTGCTGCGAGAAGCTAGGCCGTAATCCTGACACAGGGTTGTAAAGGCCAGTTATGTATGTTATGTATGTATGTATACTTATATACCTGATTTTTATATTTTAAAATAAAAAATGTCATTAGACTTATCAGAATTGCTTCTTTTTTATTAAACTTTAAACTCAACAATATAAAAAAGGGAAATTTATCACCTTATTACAAAATACACCAAGTATGATCCTAGTGGTACCAGGTCACGTTTTTGGGCCTAAAGGCTGTTGTAACTCGGGTTGACTTAAAATAACAACAATTATGTGTATAATATAAATTTTGAAGAACAACATTAGCTTTTTTTTTGAGATATTAATCGTATTTCTATTACTTACGGTTCTGGAGTTATGGCTCCATATGTCAGGTTTTTGGCCAAAAATTTTGATTTTTTCAAACTTTGATAGACGAGCGGCACGGGTTAACGTTGTTTAATCGAGCTCAAATTTTGGCTATCTCAATATCTGGAAAGGGCAATCGTTTTGTGGGGTCCAGACGAACAGGATTCCGACATTTTTTTCCCCCATATAAGATTTGGCCACCCTAATATACATATATATATATATGTGGTATTTCCACAAAATGTACTATTATCCGCTGAGTACATGAACACACATACATATATATGTATGTATGTATGTATGTATGTATATACATATATACATATATATATATATATATATATATGTGTGTTCATGTACTCAGTGGATAATAGTACATTTTGTCTTATCTTTCTAGTAAAGAAAACGCTGTTAAGCAGCGCATCATAGCTCTTCAATACCTTTTATACGTTTCTGGATACCAAACTGGAGAATAGATTAAAAAATTTCCCATCTGTTTATGTGAATAAAAAATGCACTTAATATTTTTTTTCACGACCTACTTTGGATTTATCCATAATAATATCTTTAAATAAAGCTGTAGCTAAACACGAAGCAACTCTGTTTTTTTTTTTTTAAGACCAATACTCAGGGGTAAACCCTTACTCATGCAGTGCAGTGTATTGGAATGTGAAGATGGTTGATAGGTTTTTTTTTCATAGATGTTTGTATATTTTGCGCCTTTTATCGTTGATGAAACAAGTTGCCTAAAATTGGTCCACTCAAGAGCCAGTGGACCCTCGAATGATCAAACAGCAATTGCCTCATCTGTCGGTGGATGTTTCAATGGGAATGGTGAGCGTCTTCAGTAGATTAGCTGTTATCTTCCCAGAAGGTGGCGCTGTACTCCTGATCATTGGTTTCTGGTGGAATGGATTAGAAATGTCAGGGGGCGGTTTCTTGCAGATGGTATTGCTGGAGGGGGGGGGGGGGGGGAACCTCTAATTTTCTTAAATTTAATTTTTAATTTAAATTGTAATTTTTAGAAAACCGCAAATTGTTATTTTTATAATTTTGTCCTTCGCTGGTCGTGTGAGCTTCTGTGCGAGCGCTCTACCACTATGCCACGACCACGACCTCTGTTTAAAACGCCGAATCTATCACAAATCATAGCAAAATTAATTAGGTCGTATCTCATAGCGTATGGTCCCCTTTTGTGCATAATCAGCTCTTTTGCAGCTGGCATTGCAAATTCGATTTTAAACGCGACATCCATTTGTGAAGAGTCGAACCTATATGAAGGATCTAAGGTAACTGGGAATCCGCTGGACAGTTGGTCTACTATATTTAAGACGCATTCAGGAATTTTATTCTTCCTGCAGGTTTTTTGGTCAATCATGAATGCTTTCTGAGGATCAGGAATTAATCCACAGGAGCATGGCATTGTTTTGTGCAACTTTACAGATATAAAATATATCATTCAACGATGTATCAAATACTGAAAGTGATATGTTTTTTTGACCTATTTATGATATTTGTTGAGAAATATATTTAGTTTTCTTAAAATGCTTCTTCTACTTATTTATGTAATATTTATTTTTTCCCAAATTTCAATAATTTTGTTTGCAATTATGAGAGATAATCTTGAATACGATTTTTGTTTTTTGGATTTTTCTTTTTCGCGTTCACTTAAGAAAAAATAATACATACATACTTTAAAATATCGCAATAACTTGGCAAATTTAATCCACTAAATTCATTTGGCATGCCAATAATACTAGCGTTCTGATTAGTCAGAAAACTTGCCCCGTTAATTGACATCGCTGATGATTCCATAATTTAATGGATAGTTTTTTAAAAAATAAATTAACACACACTAAACTGCCCTTAAACGACTTTGTATTACTTCAGCAATATTTTAGCTCCCACTAAATGCAAATGGAAATAATTAACCACTTAACCCTAGGAGGTATACCCAGGTCTGTGCAGACTTTTCACATATAAAAGTGTGCATAATTTTTTTGTTTTTCATGTTAGAGACAAATCTTTCCATGACTTCCTGGAGCAACTATCTCCAAACACAATGAGCAAAAAATCAGGGCGATTGGGGGTCTGGATTCAGGTTAATCCAGGTATACAAATATTTTGTCATAAATGGCATAACCAGGTCATGTGCACGAGATCTACCAGTGGCCGCAGGATCTGTTGACCAAATCTTACCCTCCTTTGACTTGTATGATGTAGTTGAGTTCGACGAACTTGACAAACTTTGTTTGTTTGCAGATAGCTGCAGGCCCGCCCATATATGACCGTCCAGTCCATGCCGCATCCTCTGCCATAAGACCATCGTGCTTGCTGTGTTTTAAGTTGAACAAAAAACAGCGAAAAACACATTTTTATTGCATGCATTGCAATAAAGCGGTATGCCAACAACTCTCAAATGCTAGGTATTTCTGCGTTAAATGCCGTGTATAAAATTCCTTTGTATACATATTATTAATAAAATACCCTTAATAAATAACTAAGATGTATAAAAATGCATTTTTATTGTTCATTTTGTGGTTTTCCTAGCATAAAATGCATATAAACACACTTTTGACACATCTGTCTATGCATTTCCATACAAATCTCATGTAGACCTGGTTATGCCATTTAGCGACAAAAAACCCTCATACCTCCTAGGGTTAATTAAACCATTTTCGTGATAGTGAAATTTAGTGCAATAATGTACTATATATTCCACTACTACTAAATTTAGTGGAAAATTAAACCTAATGCAATAAGCCCAATTCTGAAATAAACAAATTCATAAAACAGTAGGCACATGTTAGTGTTATTAATAAAAAAATTATTTAATATCTTCTGTACAACTAGAAATTAAATTTTTAAATTGAGACTGAAAACCTAAAGCTTTTGAAAATTATTATAATTTAATGGCAAATGTTCGTTAATATTATTTATTTTAATTTCAAGTGTTCAAAACAAAAAGATTAAAAAAAGAGTATAGAAAGTACATTAGTTCACTTTTTTAGCTGATATGCAGAAAGAAGTAATTGAACAAAACAAAATTACCCTTAATGCTTAAAAGAGTACGTAAGGATACGTTACGGTACGTGTGGTTACGATACGACAACGTTTGGCTAATTCTGCTTTAAGTGTTATAAAGAAATAAAATAAATTTTTAATATATTCTTAATATTATAAGCAAATACACAATAGAAGGTCTTTACACAAATCAAATTTTTATTATTTTACAAAATCTTAAACGGAGAACTTTGAAAGAAAACAACACGTGTGAGAGAAAATCATTAAAGAAGTAAATACTTGAAGAAATGAAGTCATAGCTTAAATTTCTCTCGGTTCATGGCAAATATTTATGTATATTGAACTTTTGCATACAAAAGTCTTTGAAAAGCCCGGTCTATTTCTTCAAATATTATTTTATCTTTAAACAAAAGGTAAAAATGTGAATAGAAACAACTATTATTCATTTTAACTATAAACGGAAGTGAAGAACTTCCTATTTTAGCATAGACATCCCGTAATTTTTATCGATTACAAATTATAAACAGTTATACATGAATTAAACAAATTTAACAAAATAAAAGTGAAAATTTGTCAAATAGAGTCAAATATGACGTGCAGAAAAATTCAAAAATTTTATTTTAATTGCTTACTTGTCAATAATAAGGGTTAACTGTAGTTAAATGGTTAGCTCTTGCAATATTTAAAAAAATATCTTATTTCCTAAACGCACCTCCAATGTACATACATACAGTATTCCACGGATAATTGCCTCGACAAAAATGTTAAAGTTTTTGGGCAATTATGCGTGGAAGTCATTTAAACGAATACGATTAATTGCCTCTTTGAGGTAATTAAACGAATACTTTTAATTACCTGTATACACTGACGTAAATGCATGTGAAAAGCATATAACTTTATTCTTATACATAAACTTGGTAGACTTTAATTTCAAGGGACATTTTGTGCTTATGTAAACTAACTTAGTTGAATTAAGCTGAAGTTTTAGAAAATAATTCTTTTAGATAATTAAACGAGGGAATTTTAAGTGAACTAACCGTGGAATTTTATTATAAAATGGTCAGCAAATATATGGGGATTTAGAAACTGACGTAAATAAGCGTGGGGAAATTATCCGGGGAATACTGTAGTACATAATTATATATTTTGCTGTTATTATTAATTTTTTTCTTTTGTTGTTTTTTCTCTGCCTTATAGTGTCCCTTTCCTCTCATAGAATTTTTGCCTTCATCACCTAATACTCTAATAACAGTTTCAAATTATTTTTATCCAGGCTCATTCATTACACATTAAACTTGAATCTGCACACATATGCACATTTACGTGCCCATGGTAAAACACATAATACAACATAATTATCAGGAGAAAAAGGAATATTTATTCTCATATGCACACAGAAGCAATGAACAATGTTTCTTATATGTATAAGATTTTAAAGAGTATAAAAATAAGTGTGAATCATAAATTTAACAGTTAAGTATGTAAATGTGTCTTAAAATTATTGTTGTCGTCAGCAGCTTTTTCATTTGTTTTAACTGCTGACACATCTCGTTATTTTACTTTCAGTTACATATTTACTCTGACACGATTGCACTTACGAATATGTACCATATTAAATGCATATATGTACATACAACATATACATACATATATGTACATAAATTCATATATGTACATATGCATATACATGCAAGTAGTAAAGACAGAAGATTCCTACTGGGGGGCAATGCATTACAATATTTTCATTATTACTACAAAAAAAAAAACTTGTTCCACTTAACACCCAGTACTGTACTCACACACTCACACTGTTTTCCCATTTATTATCATACATATGTGCATTGTTTCAATTTTGTTCACAAATATACATACATACATACTTCCGTACACATATTATTTAATATTTCTTTTTGTACTCTTTGAAGAAATTTTGTACGTTTGGCTGTGCTTAGTCATATCTGTAGGTGAAATTATTGTTATTTTTTAGTTATTGTAATTTTTTGTATTAATACTTATGTATGTTGGTTATAATAAAACTTCTTCTCTGTTACCTTTCCGCCAACCAGCGCTGCCCAAAATAATGAAATTTAAATTATCATTTAAAGCAAAAAAAAAATAACTTGTAAATTTCTGAACACATCGTGCCAAACATTATTATACTCTAACTAAAAAAGTTCCCACTAACAATAGCATAACAATTTATTACGCAAACGGGAAATTTCTTATGCAAACACGAAAATAGGGTATGTATCTCATTGGAAGGTCCTTAACTTCTGTAATGTTTAACACTATGCCTAATTATACCTTTTAAATTTGATTCAAAGTAATCCTAATCGGGGTAATTATAGTAAATCATATACGCATACATATGTATGTATAATCCCGAGTAGAATTACCTATACATAATTGGTGTTTTTTATAGAGTGACACAAGCTTAAATCATAATAAAGCAATGAAATACAGTGGCCGACAAAAGTCTACATACGACCTATATTTTTGCGATTTTAGGAGCCCAAGATACTTAAATAAAAAAGTAATGATGCAGTTTTGTTTCAAATACATTTTTATTAAAGCAGACCAAAATTTACGTTTTTATAATAAACATAGGAAAAATTACTCAAGAAAAACATTTAAAATGCATTGACAAAAGTGTACATACGATCAGCATACCCAGGCGTTTGTTGCTATTAAATAACGAGATAGCGCCGTTATTTATTACAAAATTTTTTTTGTTAAGTTTATAGATTGTTTTAAACAGCTTTAAGTTGTAATTTAGTCTTCATCGGTGTATATTTAAGTAAAATAATGTCTTCTCGTAAAGAAATTTCAATTGATATCCGAAATTTATTGGTTAAGTACAGATCTGAAGAGAAATCCTTTGGAGAAATAGGAAAACTATTAAATTTAAGTAAATCAACAGTTCAGACAATATTTAAGAATTATAAAAATAGTGGAACTGTTGAAAATAAGCGTCGTAGTGACACAAGCTTAAATCATAATAAAGCAATGAAATACAGTGGCCGACAAAAGTCTACATACGACCTATATTTTTGCGATTTTAGGAGCCCAAGATACTTAAATAAAAAAGTAATGATGCAGTTTTGTTTCAAATACATTTTTATTAAAGCAGACCAAAATTTACGTTTTTATAATAAACATAGGAAAAATTACTCAAGAAAAACATTTAAAATGCATTGACAAAAGTGTACATACGATCAGCATACCCAGGCGTTTGTTGCTATTAAATAACGAGATAGCGCCGTTATTTATTACAAAATTTTTTTTGTTAAGTTTATAGATTGTTTTAAACAGCTTTAAGTTGTAATTTAGTCTTCATCGGTGTATATTTAAGTAAAATAATGTCTTCTCGTAAAGAAATTTCAATTGATATCCGAAATTTATTGGTTAAGTACAGATCTGAAGAGAAATCCTTTGGAGAAATAGGAAAACTATTAAATTTAAGTAAATCAACAGTTCAGACAATATTTAAGAATTATAAAAATAGTGGAACTGTTGAAAATAAGCGTCGTAGTGACACAAGCTTAAATCATAATAAAGCAATGAAATACAGTGGCCGACAAAAGTCTACATACGACCTATATTTTTGCGATTTTAGGAGCCCAAGATACTTAAATAAAAAAGTAATGATGCAGTTTTGTTTCAAATACATTTTTATTAAAGCAGACCAAAATTTACGTTTTTATAATAAACATAGGAAAAATTACTCAAGAAAAACATTTAAAATGCATTGACAAAAGTGTACATACGATCAGCATACCCAGGCGTTTGTTGCTATTAAATAACGAGATAGCGCCGTTATTTATTACAAAAT
Organism: Metopia argyrocephala; assembly: GCA_963576795.1. NCBI lineage: Eukaryota > Metazoa > Arthropoda > Insecta > Diptera > Sarcophagidae > Metopia > Metopia argyrocephala. The sequence goes on along the minus strand of OY756210.1, from coordinate 83,933,915 downwards.
TTTTTTTGTTAAGTTTATAGATTGTTTTAAACAGCTTTAAGTTGTAATTTAGTCTTCATCGGTGTATATTTAAGTAAAATAATGTCTTCTCGTAAAGAAATTTCAATTGATATCCGAAATTTATTGGTTAAGTACAGATCTGAAGAGAAATCCTTTGGAGAAATAGGAAAACTATTAAATTTAAGTAAATCAACAGTTCAGACAATATTTAAGAATTATAAAAATAGTGGAACTGTTGAAAATAAGCGTCGTAGTGGACGCCCAAAAGCACTTACTCGCAGAGATGTAGGCTTTATTTTAAAAGAAATGGACAAAAACCCTAAAATTAATACAACAAAATTGGCCGAAGGGCTTGCAACAAGATTAGAAGTGATTGTAAATCCCCGTACTATTCAAAGAACATTGAATGGAAATGGTTATTTTAGCAGAACTGCTCGAAAAAAGCCATTAATAAGTGAAAAAAACCGCAAATTTCGTATAGATTTTGCCCAAAAGCATATTGACAAAGGTTTTGATTTTTGGAAGCGGGTCTTGTTTACTGATGAATCTAAATAACATTTTTGGTAGTGACGGTAGATCTAAGGTGTAGTGAAAAAGAAATACTGGCTCCTAAATACTTAATTTTTACTGTTAAGCATGTGAGGGTTGTGTAATGGTTTGGGGTGCCATGGCTGCTTCTGGCGTAGGAAAGTTGGTGTTCATTGAGGGTAATATGGATCGGCACCTTTACAATTCCATTCTAGAACAGAATCTAAAACCCTCCCTTGATATGCTAAGCCTTGGTCGAAATTGGTACTTCCAACAAGACAACGACCCGAAGCACACTGTTCAAATTGTGAAAGATTGGTTGCTATACTATGCTCCCAGACAGCTGTACACTCCACCTCAAAGCCCAGATTTAAATATTATTGAGCACGTTTGGGAGATATTACAACGAAAAATACGTAACTACCAAATTACTAATGCCCAAATGTTAAAACAGAGGCTCCAAGAAGAATTGCAGAACATAAGACCCTTAGAATTAGAAAATATGGTGAACTCGATGCCTCGGCGACTGCAGGCAGTTATAGATGCCCGTGGGGGTCCGACAAAATATTAATTTTATTAATAGGTGATGATTTTTTACATTTACGCTAAGTTTTTCTGTGAACACTCTTGTCGTATGTAGACTTTTGTCTAATGTTTTTTATAGTTTTTCTTGAATAGTTTTTTAAGTTTATATCGGAATAAATATTATTTTGGTTTATATTAATAAATATAGATTTGAAACAAAACTGCATCATTATTTTTATCATTTATTCATTTGGACTGATAAAATCGCAAAAAAAAGGGGTCGTATGTAGACTTTTGTCGGCCACTGTATATTTTTATTATCAATATGACGGGCTTTATTGAAGAGAAAATTTTATAAAATTATTGTTTAAATATAATATCTGCCATGTGGCCGCCACGGCTGACCCGTAGAAAGTGCAATCTAAAACACAGCTTTTCAAGTGTTCAATTGTTTGTGGTTTATCCACGTATATAAGTGACTAAACATAACCCCAAAGAAAATAATCCAATGGGGTTAAATCACACGATCTTGGTGAGCAATCTATGGATGTAATACTGTTTCCACAAAAGCTTATGGATTCTCCCCACTCAAAATGCAATAATTCTGCTTAATTAAGTACCTATTCAAGCTGAAATGGCCTTCAGCGGAAAATAAAATATTGAATGGAAATTCAAAATCGATATCAATGGAATATAATAATTATTTTGATTAAAAATTTCAACAATTTGAACGCGTTTCTCTGGTGTAAGTCGATTCATGTTGAAATTTCAAAGCAAACTTAACAAGAAGCAACTATCACCTGTTAAGTGGGTGGTCCAATAAAGTAGTAATGCCAACTCAAAGTTGTGACACTTTATAAAAATTACGCGATAAATATGTATGTATGTACATATACATATGTATATAAATAAAAAATATAGAAAAGATACACATTTAGGTTTTCGCTACAAGCGTTCCCGTATTAGCAACAGCGTATTGTTAGTATTGCTAGAGGTTAATTCTTTAATTTTCGTGTTACAGTATTCCCCGGATAATTCCCCCACGCTTAATTGCCTTAGACGCTTATTTACCTCAATTTCTAAATCCTCATATTTTTCTTACTATTTTCTAAAGAAATTCCACGGTTAAATAACTTTCGCTAAACTGCGTTATTTGCTTCATTACCTCAAATATCTTTTCCCCAAAGAGAAATATCATGATTTCCATGCAGTGACTCAGGAACAAACGTTTAAATGTAGAGATTTCAAGAATATTTATTCTGCTTCACTGGAAATGGAACTAACAACAATACCTTGGAATCAAGCTTTTATGATGCCTTCTGTGGATGAACAAATTACTTTTCTGTATAGTAATATATGTACAATATCTATTTGAAAAATATGTTCTAATCAGAACTAAAATGATTCGAAGTGAAAAACCATGGTTTACGAATGAAACTGGATCCTTAATTGATGAAAGGAATATAGCATATTACTTACTTACTTAGATGGCGATAACAACCCGTTAACGGGTTTCGGCCTGCCTTAACACTAGTCTCCAGGCGTCTCTGCTAAGCGCGCGCCTTCTCCAGTTGGTCACACCAATTAACGACAGGGCTTCATCAACTTGGTCCTTCCAACGTAAACACGGTCGTCCTCTACTTCGACGTCCAGTAACCTTCGCATCGAAAACTTTTCTCGCTGGAGCAGATTCATCCATCCGAACAATATGGCCGAGACAGCGTAGCCGCTGGATGTTAATGCGCTGAACAACGGCCATATCGCCGAGGAGCTCATACAGCTCATGGTTGGTTCTAATGCGAAACTCATCGTCAGCCTTAGAGGACCAAAGATCTTACGAAGAAGTCTTCTCTCGAATACTCCCAAGACCGCTGCATCGGCACAAGACAGCGTCCATGCTTCCGCACCATAGAGAAGCACCGGAAGAATAAGCGACTTAAGAGTGTTAATTTCGTCGCACGAGAGAGGTCTCTATTACTAAACTGCCTACTGAGACCGTAGTAGCACTTGTTGGCCAGTGTGATTCTTCGTTTGATCTCCAGACTGACATCATTCTTGCTGGTAATGGCGGTGCCAAGGTAGATGAACTCCTTGACCACATCGAATGTATAGTTGCCGGCTGTAACCTGGGAGCCGATGCGATTAACATCCCTACTCGTCGACAACATGTACTTCGTCTTGCTCTCATTTACCACCAGACCCATTTTTGCAGACTCTCGTTCAATAGCATTAAAGGTTGTGGTGACATTTCGCTTGGTATGCCCAATGATGTCTATGTCGTCTGCATACGCAAGGAGCTGGACACTTTTGTTAAATATAGTGCCATTTCGATGTACACCCGCCTTTCGCAACAAAACTGAAGTGAATAAAGAAACATTAAGAAGCCCCTACTTTACAAGAAGTGCAGCAAAATTTAATATTAAAGATGATGTGGAAAACAATATAGGTGATATTTGTGTAGCTGAAATGGATCCCTTAACCTTAGAAGAAGCGTTAAAATGCAATGAATCAAAAATGTGGGTAGATGCAATTAACGAGGAATTGTCTTCACTAACAAAAAATAAAACTTGGTTATTAGTTGAGAGACCAAAAATGAAATCAGTAATAGAAAATCGTTGGGTCTTCAAACGAAAGTATGACATTAATGGTATGTAGAAAAGTACAAAGCACGACTTGTAGTTAAAGTTTTCACACAAAAGCCTGGCATTGATTATAATGAAGTATTTTCACCAGTTGTGAAATATGAGTTCATACGTATGATTTTATCAATAGCAACAGCAGAAGACTTTGAAATTTTCCAGTTCGACGTAAAGACGGCATTTTTACATGGATTAATTGACGAAGTGATTTATATGGAGCAACCGTATGGTTTCGAAATTGGTGACAAAGTTTGCTTACTACAGAAAGGTTTATATGGTTTAAAGCAGGCATCCAGACAATGGAATAAACGAATTGTTGATTTTCTTACTGATTATGGTTTCATACAATCGACTGCTGATATGTGCGTTTTTCTGTATGAAAGGAATAATTCTTTAATGTATCTTGCGTTGTATGTTGATGACGGTCTTATCTGCGGTAATAATAAAGGACTTATAAATACATTATTACATGACCTACATAAAGAATTTGAAATTACTTTTAAAGAGGCAGAATTTTTTGTCGGCTTGCAGATTAAGCGAGAGAGAGAAAAAGGAAATCTCAAAATCTTTCAGAGCATTTATACAAAGAAAATTTTACAAAAATTCAATCACGTCAATTGTTCTCCAAAATCAACTCCAGCTGAACCCGGCATCAAATTTGTAAAGGATACTGAACCCAATACAAAAATATCATTTCCTTATAGAGAAGCAATTGGTTCACTTATGTATTTAACTGTATGCACGAGACCTGACATTGCATACATTTTTGGGGTGTTAAGCAGATTTGTTGAAAAACCAAATGTAGAACACTGGAATGGCGTGAAAAGGATCTTCAAATATTTAAATGGTACTTCAGCATATGGAATTAATTTTTCGAAACAAGAAGGTGAAATAAATTTCCAAGTTTATTGTGACTCGGATTGGGCTGGCGATATGGAAACGAGAAAAAGTACAACAGGTTGGGTAGCAATTATGAATAAAGGGGCAATAGCATGGGGCTCCAAAAAGCAGTCTGTGACAGCAACATCAACAACAGAGGCGGAGTTTGTGACACTATGCACAGCTACTAAAATTACAGTTTGGTTAAGAAAGTTGCTCGCAGATCTTCACAGAGCTCAAAGATTACCAACACCAATTATGTGTGACAACCAAAGAGCGATAACTTTAGTTCAGAATCCAGAATCCTCGAAAAGAACGAAGCACATTGACACCCAGTACTTTTACACATGTGATATATTTAAACAAGGCGAAATTGACGTTCAATACATATCTACTAAAAATCAAATTGCAGACTGTCTAACAAAATCATTATCAAAACATCAATTCAATTTATTATTGAAAGGTTTTGGACTTTATTAGAAGCAAAGAAAACGAGAGAGAGTGTTAATAATAGCGTTTTCTTTATACGACACTTCACTGTATTTAATATAACGTAAATAAAGAAAAGCAAAAGTATTGAAGTATGTAACATATGTATAAATGTACATACATATGTATGTACTTATGTTTATAGGCAAAAATGAAAAATAATAACTTAACTGTTTTAGTTTGTTCCGTTATTTTTTTATTGTAATTTACAAAAATAATATTGCTTTCAATTTGTTACTTTCTTATGCTTTACATCATTCCGTTTTTAGTATTTGGCTGCGAGTTACATTGGCTTTATTTTTATATTATAAAAATAGTTTACTTGAACTAATTTCAATAAATAATCTTAATTCTTTTTGTATTGGAGTTTAAACTTTAAATTAAAGTTTTTTTTATTACTGGGACTGAGATTTTACAGTGTCTTAACAATTAGTTTTCTCACATTAATAGCTGTCTTACAATTTTCAGTCGCTTTTTAATATGAGATAAATAGTAAGAACTTACTGTTAAGTTATTTACAGTTCTACAGCAAATGCAAATACATTAATTTTTTAATATGTATGTATCTCTATTGAACCCATATTTAAAATTTTATTAAAGCAAATAAACAATAGTACAGCATTTAACACCTCTGGTCTCATAAATCAAGGAGTGTTTTAAGCATATATTTTATTGAAATATAGTTTCATGTTCAGTTTTAAATTATTCTTAAGGTTGAAGATGAATCATGCAAAACAGATGACAAAAATATAGAAGTGAAGTTTATAAATTGTTATTGCGCCGATTACTGGTAATGGTTTAAATTTACACATACATACATACATATGTAAGTATTTTTGTAAAGAACGACTTCAATTGACATATCTGTGTATTGTATTAATAAGTTATTACCAAGAAGTAAAAAATGTCTTAGTAAATGGCAATAAGAATTTAGTAAATTGAAATAATATAATTTTTTATAAAAAAAAACATTCCTTTTTAAGAAAATTATTAGTAAATAACATTGTATAATTATTTATTGTTATTGGCTAAGATTGTTACCAATAAGAATATTTTTCTCGGTATCATTACCTATTGAATTAAACCAATTAGGAACAAATCTTGGAAGAAAGGAAAATGGAAGTAGTATTTTTAAACATACATATCTTAATTAGCAGTAAGACTTTTTGTAAAAATTGTTTCTTAAGAAAATCACTAGGCCTACATGCTTTTGGCATAAAGAAAAATGCAATCCCTCTCCAAGCTTATGAGACATAATGCAAATCAGAACTGGCCTTAAAAATTGTTAAAAGTTGCATATCAACTTTTTTTGGCAGGAGAGTCGGCAAAGCCCCATCTCTGTCGGAAGTCTTGTAAGCTGTCTTGAGTTAATAATCCACCCGCGAGTGGAACACTCACTGAGTGCACCCTGCGTTTCTATTAGAATCCCAATGCCAAAATAATGATCTATCTTTAGGGAGAAATTTGTTTGTCAATACCCTGCAGGCAATTCAATTTAAAGCTAACTATTTCTCTAGTAGTGGTGGTTGACACTTGGATTACTTTTATATGAAAACAACTAACTATTTTAACATTGCGATGTCCTAGGAAGTAGTCAATTGTCCAACTCTGCATTACTTTCAATTAAAAGTTAGTTACCTAGCCGTTAACTTTTTGTAGATAGCTATACACACTTTGATTTTGGATAGTTCTGAATTACAATGTAGTTAGCATATAGTCAGCCCATAAAAGTGAATTACCAGTTAGCTTTATTTGTATTCGACTACCAATTTGCTGGCAGGATACCTACTATCCTTCAATGTATTGACAAGATTCTTCTTCTTATTTTTCTTAATTTCCTCTTTGTATTTAGTAAGACCAACTCTGTAAGTAAGACTAACTCTGTAAGGAGAAGACCCATGACAGTCAAGTCGACACACACCACCTTTTTGTCGACTATAAAGCAGCGTTCGCTAGCCCGATAAGAGATCACATATATGCCGCAATATCTGAGCTCGGTATTCCTGCAAAGCTGGTAAGACTGTATTTGCAGACGACGCACTCTGCGACTTTTGTTACTTTTAGGATGCCAAAAGTCAAACAAAATATGTTCTCCGATTTGAATAATTTTATGCTATGTAGTACTAAACAGTACACCTATTACGAATATGTACTCAAAACAAAACAAAAAAACAACAATTAACATGATAACAGTTATCAAACATGTGTCACTGTGATAAGTGTAGTAAAACTGTTTATAGTTTTCGTTTGTTGTTGAACTTTGCGGTGGCATTATTTTTTTTTTTTTTGGCAAATATTTCTACAAAAATCTTTTTGCTTTAAATAATTTGGAACCTTTTCTATAAAGGCTGGTAAGTTTCTGAAGCTTTAACGTTATTATTTAAATTTATAATCAATAAAAATATGCAATCACCAAAAATTGAGTGATATATAAAAATGTTTGTTTTTCGATAGATGTTTGCATGATTCTGTAGAATTCTGTTAAGTGATTGTATGGAGATTGAAGGTTTATATATCTAGTTTCAGATTCAACAATAAGTTTTAGCTCCTTATTGCGATATTTTGATTTTTTCGCAAAAAAAACATGGCAGTTTCACAAAATGCGCTCTTGGATGTTTGGCTCAGAAGCAAGAAAGAAAACACAAATGATGCAGTATAATTGAAAAAGATATGGACCAACATAAATTAAAAAAGTTTGTGATCAAACTTTCTTTTGATAATCGGTCAAGATGGGAATATGCATGGTACAATATGCCAGTGAGTGTGCATAAAATTCTTTTTCATGGAAAGGATATAATAGCTTCTCCTATTCTTCCTATTGGTCAACTTTCTGAAGAGGCTTAAGAGTCCAGAAACAAAGATGCAAGAAATTATTGAGAACTCTTTACCCGAAAAATATCTAGAATTGAAAGTAATTTGGATTTGTTGCATAGATTACTCATATCGTCAGACCCCTTTATATGCAGGAAATCGACTAAGACAAAGCGACGAACATTACCAAAAGAGGTTATTGGCTTATTATCCGTACCGGAATATAGAAACGACATTGACTCGGAGTAATTATTATTATTTCCAGATTGTTTTTTTTTTTTAATATGAAATTTAATTTGTTTTCAAAAATATAGATTATTCATCTCAAAACAACTACTATTTGAGGGCAATTTTCTGTACCTAAAAATGTAGTGAAATTAAAATTATTTTTATTTCTTTCCGCCACAATAATAACTATTATATTAGAAATTACGGCATTTTGAAAACACACCTTATATGGGGGGTGGCCAAAAAAGTAGGCGACACTCGCCCATTTTTTGTGTTCAATGCTATATCGATCTCATCAATAATATTGCTAAATTTTATTGTCATATCTACTTTTATTTGAATGTTACGACTTTTGGCATCCCAAAACTGATAAAAGTCACACTGTGCGACGTAGACATCATTGGGCATAACAAGGGAGATGTCACCATATTGTAATGAACGGCTCTTTTAGCTCACTTGAGTGAATAGCTCAGTTGAACTAGTTCGTTCATGAGCTACACAACTTTAATTTATGGCCAGCCGATAAAAAAGATACAGTATGCACTGAAATTGAAATCAAACATTCAAGCTTAACAGTTGAAGTTATACCAATACTTATTAATATTAAACGATTCTCATAATATAGCAGATTAATAAGAGCGATAGCTTATGTTGTAAAATTTTGTGAATTTATAAAAAATAAACTGCGAAGAAACGAGTTAGCAGCAGAACTTAATCAAAATGAGCTCAAAGTGGCAGAGATTATAATTTTAAAAGAAACACAGTCACAATATTTTGCAGACGAAATTAAGGATTTGGAACATGGCAAATCGATATCAAAATAAAGTTCACTTTATAAGCTTTTTCCCTTTCTAGATGAAAAGCAGATTTTGAGAATAAACGGTCGTATCGATAATGCTAATATAACACCTGAAATGAAAAATCCAGCGATACTGCCTAAATATAGTTATCTAACAGAACTTATAATTTTACACTATCACTGCAAATTTTATCATGTTCATAACGAAACCGCTATTAATGAAATACGACAGAGGTACTATATACCTCAATTACGAGCAATCTTTAAATCAATAATTAAAAAATGTCAAATGTGTAAGGTAAAAAATGCACTACCAAGAATACCCCAAATGGCAAAATTGCCGCGAGCTCGACTTTCTACCTACACCGCTCCATTTACATTTACTGGCCTCGACTATTTTGGCCCAATGTATGTGCTTGTAAATAGACATAAGGAAAAAAGATACGGCGCACTTTTCACCTGCCTTACAGTTAGGGCGGTGCATATCGAAATTGTACACACTCTCAATACCAGCTCATGCATTATGGCCATTAGGAACTTTGCCGCCAGAAGAGGAATGCCTAGAGAGTGATAACGGCACAAACTTTGTTAGCGCAGACCGTGAGTTAAAAGAAGCCTTGAAAGAAGTTGATAAAAATACATTAATTAGAAACTTTACAACTTTCAATACAAACTGGAACTTTAACCCTCCGTCAGCTCCGCACATGGGTGGAGCATGGGAGCGAATGGTGAGGTCTGTGAAAAACGTTCTGTATAAAATTTCCGATGGAACATGCGTGAACGATGAGCTTCTAAGAAGCATGATGGCGGAGGTGGAAAATATAATAAATTCTCGCCCACTCACATATATCCCAATCGAAAACGAAAACATGGAAGCTCTCACTCCGAACCATTTTTTAGTTGGAAGCTCAAGTGGTCTGAAGCCGTTGGCACACTACGAGGATACCGGAGTTGCATTACGTCAGTGTTATCTAACCTCCCAATTGTTTGCGCAAAAGTTTTGGAAAAGGTGGCTAACTGAGTACTTGCCGACACTGACGTGCCGATCTAAATGGCATGAAAAGGTAAAACCGTTAGAAATCGGAGATCTCGTAATTGTGGCTGACCCTGGGATCCCCCGAAATGTCTGGCCCAGAGGAAAAATTGTTGAAGTCTTTAAAGCTGCAGACGGCCAAGTAAGGAAGGCTAAGGTGATGACGAAATGCGGCATTATGGAGCGACCATCTGTACAGCTAGCGCTACTAGACGTGGCTAAAAAATTGGAGTAAGCCTTCGAATACATCTCGTCATACTGTGGGGGAGTGTTAACGCCACTGTCTGTCCGCTTATAATATTAAATTAATTTCAGTGTATTATTGTTCTAAATTTTTTTTTTAAATGGTAACACTTTTTAATTGTCAAATTTATATTAATTTTCCAATCAATAATGATTATTGAAAATGGCGGGAAAATAACTTAATATAAAAGGACGTACATATTAATCGACATTTTGTAAAAAAGCACATTTTATCGCCAACAACGAAGCCTGCTCGGAGTCCAAACTAAAAAAGTGTAAAACTTTATTTTACATAAATGTATTATATTAAATTATCTATTGTTAAATATTACTAATTTTAGGAATTTCAACTTCATCAATAAATGAATTAAATTTTATTATAAAATATCATTTGGAGTTAATAATCTATTGGCACAAAGAGCTTGGGTAGCTTCGCCCGACAACAGTCACTTTGCACTTATTTTAAAATATGCATAGAAAATAAGTAACAAATTTTAAATACATACCGATGTGTTGAATTTGTACTTATGTGTTGTTTTAAAATGTAAAGATGAAACGTCGTCTTCAGAGGAGGAAATAATTGGATAAATTAAAATATATCTGGGTGTTCCAACAAAATTTTTAATGGGTTTAATTAAGGGTGTAAAATATCCACTTGAGTATGTTGGTTTTGGGTGAAGTTTAACTTTAATCCAATGGGGGTTATGGAGTAGCCTTTATATTTCCTTGGGGAGATCCTGGAATTATATCCTTAGTGAGTATCTGGAAATCCGGCTCGAAGGACCAGCAAATGTTGGGTTGTAGAGGGTTTTCTGGAGTCAAAAACTCCAAAAATAAGTAGTAGTGGGTTATAGAAATAAAAATACAAAATAATTAATATTTGAGTATGTATTTTATTATCGGGTATAAGATGGGATAATTACCTTTTATCTTAAGCAGTCACAGAGCAACTAACTTTAGCTGTAAAATAATATGTATAATTTATGCTACAGTATAACACATTACAAATGTTGATGAGAACCACTCTTTACAAATAAACTACAGTCATGGACATAAGTATAGGCACAAGCAGTACTTTAAAATAAAATAAAAATTTTTACGTATTCCCAGACTTAAAATAATAATGTTATTAACTGATTATGACTACAGGATATGTACATTAACAAAATAACAAAAAAACTAAAACAAATTAGTTTCAGGAACAAAACAATATCCAAAAGTACTAAATAAACTCAGTTTTCTATAGGACAAAATTATAGGCACAGCCATTATTGTTCAGGCAAAAAATCATACAGAAGCTTGAATTAATATTTTGTTGGCAATCCATTTGGTTTTATAACAGCCGTTAACCTATCTGGCATTGAATGTACCAATTTTTGTGTGATCGTCGCCTATTTTATTCCATTCTCCGATCGACGTTGCCTTAGGATCAGCTTTGCTTAATAACTTCTCTGTTCGAATTCTTCGGTCCAATTCTTCCAACAAATGTTCGATGGGATTTAAGTCTGGGGACAGCGGAGGATGTTGCAAGCCATGTGCGGTGTTATAAACAAGTCATTACTTCACGTCGCGAGCCGAATGTTTCGAATCAGTATCATGCTGGAATGTAAATGACTGACGTAAATATAATTTCTCTGCGCTTTAATTCCTTAATTTCCGAAAATAACATCAACACAGCTTTCTTAAAATATAAAGGAAGATTTTTGTAAGAATGTGCACTCTGAAACTGTTCGGAGATTGCTGTATCAAGCTGGTTATAATTCAAGAGTGGCTAGACGAAAACTACTGATATCTGCAACCAATCGAGAGAAGAGAATGTCGTAAGCAAAACAATTTGAAAATGAACCTTGTAGATTCTGGGATCAGGAACTCTTCTCAGATGAGAGTAAGTTTAATATTTTTCGACCTGGACATTCTAGATTGTAAAGAAAGCCTAATACAGTATATACTGAAAAAATCTTAAACCAAAGGTCAAGTATGGCGGGTGAATAATAATGGTCTGGGGCAGCATGTCCGCTGCTGGTGTTGTGGAACTTATCTTTATAGAGTTTGCTTTAACATTTTGAAATAAAAACGTTAAAAAAAAGCGCAGAGAAATGATATTTACATCAGTCATTTACATTACAGCATGATAATGATTCGAAACATTCGGCTCGCGGCGTGAAGTAATGACTTGTTTATAACACCGCACATTTCTTGCCACATCCTCCGCAGTCCCCAGACCTAAATCCCATCGAATATTTGTCGAAAGAATTGGACCGAAGAATTCGAACAAAGGAGTTATTAAACAAAGCTGATCTTAAGGCAACGTCGATCGGAGAATGGAATAAAATAGGCGACGAGCACACAAAAATTGGTACATTCAATGCCAGATAGGTTAACGGCTGTTATAAAACAAAATGGATTGCCAACAAAATATTAATTCAAGCTTCTGTATGATTTTTTGCCTGCACAATAATGGCTGTGCCTATAATTTTGTCCTATAGAAAACTGAGTTTATTTAGTACTTTTTGTTATTGTTTTGTTCCTGAAACTATTTTATTTTAGTTTTTTTGTTATTTTGTTAATGTATATACCCTGTAGTCATAATCAGTTAATAACATTATTATTTTAAGTCTGGGAATACGTAAAATTTTTAACTTTATTTGAAAGTACTGCTTGTGCCTATACTTATGTCCATGACTGTATATTGTTGTAATAAAAAGAGTTTCGTTAATAACTACACTCAAGTTCATAATTTTAGAGTCACATAAACACTCTCCATGACGAAATTGAAGAGGTCGCAAGATAAGGGATCGCACGGTATTAAAAGGTTCGGAGAGGTCTTTTCCTACCTTGACGGAGCTGTAGGAGTTGCTCAACGTCATTCTGCACAGTTTTACAAGCTTTGCAGGAATACCGAGCTCAGACATTGCGGCATATACGCGATCCCTTATCGGGCTATCGAACGCCGCCTTATAGTCGACAAAAAGGTGGTGAGTGTCGACTTGACACTCCTGGGTCTTCTCCAGGATTTGGCGTAGTGTGAATATCTGGTCAATGGTGGACTTACCAGGTCTGAAGCCGCACTGATAAGGTCCAATCAGTGAGATGGAGAATGGCTTCAGTCGTTCACACAATACGCTCGTAAGAACCTTATATGCGATAGGGAGAAGGCATATATATAGTTGGTGCATATAGTGGGGTCTCCCTTTTTCAGGATGGGGCAGAGGGCACCGAGTTTCCAATCTTCGGGCATACTTTCCTCCAGCCATTTTATAAAATATAACTATGAGAACTTACATTGGAACTGCATTTGGCAATAGAAAAACTTTTGCTCCAGCATTTATAATACGTGATGGAGTAAAATGATCCATACACACAACTTCATGGAGACGAAAATTCAATCTGCAAATTTTGCTTCACCTGGCCCTGCGTCCTCACCTAAAAAATGAACTATTTGAAGGGTTTTGTAATTTTTTACAAATTTTGCAATATTTCATTTTGATTTTAAATTAAAAATTTTTCGCACATAAATTTATCTTGTACAATAATAACGTTTTTTAACACCAAATACTTCTCTATACCAGTGGTCTTCACCCATATTACTCAGGGAACGAAATTGTTCGGATATTTTTTTTAGTTTTTCTTACTCTCTTCGTGAATATTACAACCAGGGTTGCTTAATAGAACAAAAATTCTGGCAAACAGCTTCTTGAAATATACCAAAACTACCTGTATCGTTAATTCTTATTATATTAGTTTTAAATTTAATGTATTGTAAGTTATTAACACATATCACTTTTAGAATTCCTAGAAACCAGTTTTTATTTTATTTTCCTATGAAAAACTTAATTAATTATTAAAAAATTTGCAATGTTAAAAATCTTTCATAAAAAGAAATCCATTCGCTTTGTTTTCATCATGCTAAATGACAACCACAATTATTACAAAAAAATGTGTGTGAGACAAAAATTGCCTATGTGTTTATGTTTTATTAGTTTTCAACAGAGCTAAATTTATTTGTCAGACACTGAGAAGTTATGGTAATAAGCAACATAAACTTATTAATGTTTATATTTCTTTAACTACATTTCAATTTGTTTATAGCATATACAAACAATTTGTTTTATGAATTATTTTAATAAATTAGTTTAAATTTTAAAATTAAAGGTTTTTAAAACGAAAATTTTTACTAAATTCATTCAGGTTGTGAAAAACAACACAAATGAAGAAACCAATCTCATCTCTCAGTGTATTTTTGTGTGACTCTCTTTGTGAAGACCACTGCTCTATACCAAATTAAAAACACGAATACACACAAAGCATAATACAAACAAAACACAAATGTAAACAAAACTTTTGACAGGAGCGGTATGACCAGAGTACCAAATCGTTCACTCACTTTTCACTTATGAGTGGACGTGTGCATTTAGTTTTTATTTTTTTTTTTTTTTTCTCCTCACACATGTTTGAAAAAACAGAAAATATTTTGCTTGGCTCTTTTTCATGTATGAAAAAACAGAAGATATTTTGCTTTGCTCTTTTTCATGTATGAAAAAACATAAAATATTTTACTTTGCTCTTTTTTATGTGTGAATATTATTTTTTTTTTTTTGACCCATATTCATTTATGAAAAATTACAATTTTGACGAATACTCTTTTATGAGCATGAATATTTTTTTCACACACTTACTCGCTCATGTATACTCGCTTTGCTTTTCAAGTGACAAATTCAAATTTACAATTGTACGTATGTATGTACTTATATACAACAACTATACTCTTCTATTTGGGATTTTTTTATGTAACTGTTGTATTGTGTGTTCGCGAAAGGCAGGCGTCAAAAATTCAAAAAATTTATGAATGCAAGTTAACGTACAACACTTTAACCAACCGTCATTACATTGACTCAACTCGTCCACGCGCATATTACAGATTGCAAGCAAAGCAAATATTACTGGCAAGTGTTCTGTAATACGAAACCCAGATTGTGAAATATTAATTACGAATGCATGGGAACATGGAATACTAAACGTTCCCATTAATTTAAGTTAACCTAAGCATTTTGTACTTTATTAAGCTTTTAGCAATTATTAATTTTATTAAGTTCTTTTTATAATTTGGTCATTCCAATTCTAGGACTGAAATAAATCAGAAGTAAAACCTAAAACTCGCTTGTGTTTAATTGATTAGGTAATAGTCCGGTCAGGCCCCATGGGCGGCCTGACCGTTGAATATTTTGAAACAAGGATTCGCCCTTGTTAAACTGGCGCCCGAGCAGGGACCGGCCAGTCGGTTTAAAGGACGTGCTTGGCTTGTGAAACCTTAACAAAAAAAGAGAAAGTGTTAAAAAAAAATATATAATTATAATTTTTTTAATAAAATGTTTGTTAAATGAAAGTGAAAAATTTTATAAAAAATAATGTTTAAGGGAAAAATTATAAAATAAAATCTTTGTAAACGAAGGTGTAAAATCCTTAAAAGAGAAAACATAAAAAATTGTTATAAATTTTAGTGATAAGAAAAATCTAAGTAATGTTATTTGTAGAAATTTTTTTTTCCGATTTGTGGAATACGTAAAAGAAAAAAAGAAATTGCTAAAAATATTTTTACGAATGTGAAAAAAATATTGTAATAATAAAAAGTGATTTGTGGAAAACCAAAATTTTTTTACTGCTTATAAAAAGGCAAATTAGTCAAATAACGGCTAACAAATTGGTTTCCTGAAAAAAAGGAAAGCCTAATGATTTTAATGAAATAATGTAAGTATCGTGCATAATAATAAAAAAGTGACCAATATGGAATCCTAAACAGATTCCAGCGTGTTGCGATCGTGAACTCCAGGCACTCCAGTGCGTAAAAAATGTTTTCCGTCACTAAAATAAAAAATAATGAAAATCCTTCTGAAAAACATGCAACTTTCCTTCGAAAATATATTAGTAAGTTATGAAAGGCGAAAGTGAGCTCGAATATCATTACAAGTTGTAGTAAACTTAAGAACCTACACTACTCAGTATGAAAGAAGCTTTTTCGCCTTCGTCGGGTAACAAAAACATGGCTGGAAGGTTCACGGGGTGAGATTAATCGTTCCTTAGTACGTCAGTCTTTACTGTTCGAAAAGGGGTAAAACGGTCCTCCGTCTTAAGGATTATTATAATAGAATAAAAGAAAATAATGTAATAAAGAAGCTACTATAAATACATTAAAAGATTTCACACAATTGGAAGGAATTATTCACATTGGAATATCATGAGAATTAAACATTCCTCCAAAATAAGGAAATTACGAAAATTATAATAAAATGAAAATTCCACATATCAAATTAAAAATAAATGATTGTAAATAAAATTCATATAATGGAAAATTCTTAATAAAATTATATAAAATTATACGAAAATTATAATAAAATGAAAATTCCACAAATCAAATTAAAAATAAATAATTGAAAATAAAATTCATATAAAGGAAAATTGTCAATGAGAAAAGAAAATGAAAAAATAATTACCAAAGAAGCTTGAAAAATAAAAAAGTGTCAAATAAAAAATATAAAAAGAAAGAAGAATATATTTAAAAATATATTAAAAAAAGGAATGTCACAAGCCAAGTTTTAAAAGAAAAAATAATAAAAAATAAAGAATACTAAAAGATTAAATTTTTGTGTTTTTAGATACGAATACATACTATGTGTCACATGTATAACTTCATACCGACGTATGTTTAAAATAATAAAGAAACTTCTTAACGAAATAGAAAAATTATATTAAATCAGCCTAGAATTGGACCATTCCGGGTAAGTGCAAGGAAGTATTTTTATTTTTGTCTGCTAATATTGCCTAATTCTTTTTAATATTATTAAAAGTGGAATTTTCTAACCTTAAACTTAACGTAACAAATTAAAAAGAAAATATACCAATTCAGAAACACGTGAATAGAAATTTAATATTGCGTAAGATAAGTAAAAGGGGAAAAGGGATAAAAAGAAGGGAAACTTAGACTAATAAAAGTTTCTATTGAAAAGACGTTTCTTATTGCTGTTTGTGGGGTTCTGTGTTTTGAATCAGGATAGAAGAACTTAGGAAGAATGTCCTGGAAATGACAGGGTTAAAATCAGTTAAATGGAAGAAAAAGTAAGGACATTGGAGGAAAAAACCTCTCCTTCCATAGTGAAAAATAGGGAAGTTGAACTACCTCGAGCTCTTCGGAACGAATTGGAACTTAGGGAATTATGTAGACTCCCAGACTGTGTGAAGGAATTACAATCATTCTACGGAAATCCAACTCAATATGTTTCGTGGGTTCATAGTGTTGAGGCGATCCTTAGCGACTATGTGATAGTGAGAACTGGCCTATTTAAAGAGCCATTTTACAGAGTGTAAGGCAGAAGGTTAGAGGTAATGCTGACTCTGCATTGGTGTCCTACAACATATTCGATGCTGATTGGAGTAAAATAAAGGAGTGCTTATCGCTCTATTATGCTGATAAGAGGGATATTCGGACTCTTGAGCATCAATTGAATCAATTACTTCAGAAAATTGATGAGTTCTACGCGGTTGTAATTCATCAATTCTCTCTTATTATTAATAAGATTAAAACAGAGAATTATTCAAAGGAAACTGTAAGTGCTTTGATCGAAACTTACAGGAATAAAGCTTTGGACGTGTTTGTCCGAGGCTTAAACGGGGAATTATCCCGCCTTCTGATTATACAGAGACCAAAAACACTTCCAGAGGCTTATGCGATGTGCATGGAGATGCAGAACCTTAATTTAAGAAGCACATCTCTAAATCCTTTTTCTCGGAACCAGATAAGTGTTCCCATAAATACAATGTCTCGTCAGACTGCGAAGCCTGAATTGCCTCCTAGACAATTTATACCTGATAAAATTAACTTTAATAATCCCAGATGGATTGTTAGTCGCCGTGGTCTAGTGGTTAGTGTGTTGGCTTACTATGACATAGGTCCTGGGTTCGACTGCAGACCCTGACATCTTCAAAAAAAGAAATATGAAAAAAATATTTCTTTCGGCGACTACCTCTCAGCAGTCTTCTGGCAAAAGCTCTGAGAGTAACTAATTGCCATGAACAAGCTTCTCAAGTCTGTCGTTCGGAGTCGACATTAAACTGTAGGTCCCGGTACTCATGGATAAAAATTGACACACACAACATGAGTGCTGCGAGAAGCTAGGCCGTAATCCTGACACAGGGTTGTAAAGGCCAGTTATGTATGTATGTAATCCCAGATGGAGATATTTTCCGAACCAATCAAATGCTCCTCCAAGGCCTTTCGCACCAAAACCACAGGATAAAATTGAGGTCGACCAGTCAATAAAATCGAAGAGAATTAGTTATATAAACAGACCGGGTGCGTTTAAAAGAAATGCAAAATCCGAAAATATACATTGTGACGAGCAAAAGTCGGAAGCCTTGTTTTTGGCCCCACAATCCGTCTTCATATCTATTTCATTAGTTTTATACCCAATTACTTTTTTTGTATTTTTTATTTTTATTTTTGAATTGATTGCACTTAATTTTATTTCCAATACTATGAATTATAAATACAATATTATTTAGAATTAATAACTACATTTCTTATGTTTTTTCTTTAAACATAACGGTGGTCACATTCCATTCTCATTCTCTTATTTTACCATTTATTTTTATTCTATTTTAACTCTCTGTTGCGTAGTGTTACTTATTTGTGTGCTCTCATCGTGGTGAGTTGTACGTTGGTATCATATTATTGTTATTATGTACACCACGACGACTGGCTATAAAAGGCAGAAAATACATAACAGAGAGTTAGTGGTTGACGGACTGTTGAATGGTAAGGATCGATATTGTTAATGGTGTTCTTCCTTAACAATATAGATTATTATTTTTGGACAGTAAGCGATCAGTATTGTTAATGGTGTCCATCCTTAACAATAGTGATTGTTGTTATTTTTATTTTGTTGTTTTTTTGACAGTACGCGATCAGTATTGTTAATGGTGTTCATCCTTAACAATAGTGATTGTTGTTATTTTTACTTTGTCGTTTTTCGGACAGTAAGCGATCAGTATTGTTAGTGGTGTCCATCCCTAACAATAGTGATTGTTGCTTTTATAATTTTATTTGTATTTGCCTGACAGTGAGTGATCGGTATTGTTAGTGGTGGCCATCCCTAACGATATCGACTATTGACTCCGTTTTACTTCTTGGAGAGTGAGTGGCCAATATTGTTAATGGGTTCCAATCCTTAACAATATAGATTGTTGTTCACTTCTCTACTGTTTGACCTCAGTGGACTAATACCAAGCAATCTTGTTAACGGTGTACGTCCTTAACAATATTGGTGGTATTAGAATCACGGATATACGGGCTGGTGCGTTGGTACTTGATTAATATTGTTAGTGGCGTACATCCCGAACAATATTAATTGCAGTCCTTCCTTCCCAGCTGCGTGTGTGACAACCGGACGTGGACAGGAAAGTCACCAGGGTTTGAGTAGGGTTGCTAATGGTGCCATCCTTAGCAACTTCAAATTGAATCGGTGATATAGTGAGGACACCAAGTCAACCACCCTTGAAACGAACGTTCGTTAGGTGGTTCCTAGTCATTTTGTATTTGGTTAGGATAGCATTAGAATTAAGTAGATTAAGAAAATATTATTAAATAAAAATTAAATACGATTGTGAAAGAAAGAAAAAATCCAATTGTGTTCTTATTTATGTAACCACTGGACACCGCTGAACTACCCCAGCAACCAGCGTAAACGTGTCGTTACATTGGCGCCCGAGCAGGGACATTATTGTCCATAGACAGCAGTGAGCTGTCACACAAAAAAAAAAAAATATATATATACACTTTGATATAAATATAAATATAGACATAACATTTATGTACTAGGTATATTTCTTTCACAAAAATAAAAATCAACATGATGAACCAACGTGAGACGCTAAAAACATCGTGGGTTTACGCCTTAAGAAAAGATGATCTGGTCAGCTACCTGTCACAATGTGCACAAGATGCTACTGGTACCGTTGATGAGATGCGGCGTAGATTGGCTAAGTTTGTTGCGGCCGACCACGATGAAAAAGTACATGAAAAACTCCTCGCGTGGCAAAAAGTACATGAGCAATGCGATCCTCCCAGTATCTCCCTTACCGCACCAGTGGGTGAGCCCAATGGCCGTAGACCGTCTATCTCTGAGGAAAGGTCATCGAACACAGAGCCTAAACCAAAAGATAATATCGAATCCCATACTCACGACGACCGAATCGCTA
This sequence comes from Metopia argyrocephala, assembly GCA_963576795.1. NCBI lineage: Eukaryota > Metazoa > Arthropoda > Insecta > Diptera > Sarcophagidae > Metopia > Metopia argyrocephala. The sequence goes on along the minus strand of OY756210.1, from coordinate 83,913,493 downwards.
CCATCGAAGTAGTAAGAAAATGGGGAGTAAAATATGATGGAGGAAAGGAAGTGCTAAAATTCACCGACCGTCTGGAAGAGTTAGCCGGCATGTACGACATAGATCTAAATGATGTTATCCCTGTGATGGCGGAAATTTTAAGAGACAAAGCACTAGTTTGGTTTAGAAGCAACCGGAAAACGTGGGAACATTGGCATCAGTTTAAGAAAGACTTCCTTCCTTTCTTCCTCCCACCACGCTACATCGAGAAACTACAGGACGAGATCCGTAGGCGTACCCAGCGACATCGTGAGTGTTTCAAGGACTACCTATTGAACATGCAAGACCTGATGTATCACTCTCAATTGAACGCCCAGGAGCAGTTGGAGATAATTTTTCGAAATTCATTACCCGACTACCAATTGTATATAAAAAGAAGAGATTTTAACAACTTAGATGATCTTCTGTCTTTAGCTGCAGACTTAGAAAGTATACCCTCCACAACCCATTCGAGCCGCAACGAACACCATCGTATGCTCAACCAACCATCACCGTCCAACATTGCAACATCTAATACCTTATTGAAAGAAGCACAATCGACTTACCTAGCGTGCGAAGGCGAGAAACTACAAGCTACGATATTATTTAACCAACGGCCAAGCACTGCCATCGTGGATACAGGCGCCACACGCAGCTTTGTGATGCCATCTGTTGTAAGACAGATGCAACCCAAACCGAAATGTGTGAACACGAATATTGAAGTAGTTCTAGCTGATGGAACGAAGAAACGAATTTCGACAGCAATACAAGTACCCATAATTTTTGGCAATATAAAAAGAATTCACGAATTCCTTGTAATGAAAGAGGCTACGGAACCTATTATTCTGGGAGTCGATTTTCTACGTGAATTTAAAACTACAATACATTGTGCTGGCTTGTGTGCTAGTTGGGCAGCGATAGACAGCTCAGAGATTCGGGACGCTGACCCCCTCAGTCAGGTAAGAGAACTAATTTCTGTAAGTTGTGTGCAAAGCCTTGATTTAGTAGATCAAAAGGATGCTAATGTGCCAAAACAGCGAATACTTAGGTTTTTAGAAGCCGAACTTACAAAATTCCAACAAATAAAAGGCCTTTCAACAGCGGCTACACATCGAATTATCATGAAAGATAACCGCCCAATCAAGATCAGATACGCCCCTCGAAATCCAGCCATGCAGGCGATTATAGATGAGGAAGTAAATTCTTTGCTCGCACGTGGGTGCATTGAGCCATCACGCAGCCCATACTCATTCCCTATTACTTTGGTGAAAAAGAAGAATGGGACGTGGAGGACATGTATGGATTTTCGCCAACTGAACGCCCGCTCAGTACCAGATGCTTACCCACTCCCGCGGATAGACACCATTCTCGATAGACTTCGTAATGCCAAATTTATTAGCAGTCTGGACCTCAAAGATGGATATTGGCAGATCCCAATGGACGAGGACAGCAAGAAATACACTGCATTTGCAGTTACTGGTCGGGGACTGTATCAGTGGCGGGTAATGCCGTTTGGTCTACACTCAGCCCCAGCTACTTTCCAAAGGGCCCTGGACTGTGTTATTGGACCGGATATGGAACCCCACGCGTTCGCATACCTTGATGATATAATTGTAATTGGCAAGACTGTTAAAGAACACATAACCAACCTGAAGGAAGTATTTCGGCGACTAAGGGCAGCAAACTTGAAGATCAATATAGAAAAGTGTGAGTTTTTTAAATCAGAAACTCGGTATCTAGGCCATGTCATTACGAGTGAGGGCATAAAGACCGACCCCGATAAGATCGCAGCCATCGTACAACTTCCCAGGCCCCAGGATATAAAAGGTGTGCGTCGTTTCCTGGGAATCACATCATGGTATCGACGCTTCGTCCCAAATTTCGCCAATATATCCCAACCGCTTACACAGCTGTTGAAAAAGGGTAAACACTGGAAATGGGGACCGGAACAACAGGCTGCATTCGAGGAGCTTAAAGATTGCCTCACAAAATCTCCAGTGTTGGCCTGCCCTGATTTCTCCAAACCCTTTTCCCTTCAGACAGACGCGAGTGATAGCGGATTAGGAGCCGTGCTGACACAGGAGATCGATGGCCAAGAACGCGTTATCGCCTACGCCAGCAGACATTTGAACGGAGCCGAAAAAAATTACTCGGCTACGGAAAAAGAATGTCTGGCCATCGTATGGGGCATCCGTAAAATGAGACCCTACCTTGAGGGATATAAGTTCCAAGTCATAACGGATCATTTGTCACTCAAATGGCTGAATTCAATTGACAATCCAACCGGACGACTAGCACGTTGGGCGTTAGAATTACAGCAACACCAATTTGATATCAGATATCGGAAGGGGAAACAAAATGTTGTTGCAGACGCTCTCTCCCGACAGCCAATTGCGGAGGTGAATCTGGTGCAGGCGCGACAGTCTAATATTTGCTCATGGTATGAAGGAATCCTGGAAGCAGTACGGAAAAATCCCGAAAAATTTTCTGAGTACGCCATCGTCAACAACCTATTGTACCGCCATTTTGCACGGGAAATTAATGACGAAGATTCCACCCCATGGAAACTGTGCGTACCCATTTACCATCGTCGACAAGTATTGACGGAGACCCACGACAGCACCACTGGCGGTCACCTAGGCATTAGGAAGACGCTTAATAAGGTCTCAAGCCGTTATTACTGGCCCGGAATGGCCCGCGATGTAGGTCAATACGTACGACAGTGTACCATTTGCCAACAGTATAAAGTTTCGCAACAACAACCCGCCGGAAAAATGTTAACGCGAATTCAGAATGAACCATGGTCGCTGATTTGTGCTGATTTCATTGGACCCCTGCCACGAACAAAACACGGAAACACGATGCTATTAGTTCTCTTTGATAATTTCTCGAAATGGGTAGAACTTGTCCCTTTAAGAAAAGCTACCGGAGAAGGGATAGTAAAGGCACTACGGGAGCGAATAATCGCTAGGTACGGAGTACCAAAAGCCCTTATTTCTGACAATGGTGCCCAGTTTACGTCACATATCCTGAAAAATTATCTCAAAGAAATCGGAGTACAACAACAGTTCACAGCCCCATATAGTCCACAAGAAAACCCTACGGAGAGGGTAAATCGAACAATAAAAACAATAATCGCACAATTCTCAGGGGAAGGTCATAATAAATGGGACAAGTCATTGCCAGAAATAATGTTGGCAATAAATACCAGCGAATCCGAATCGACTGGATACACACCTGCATTCTTGACCCAGGGAAGGAGCCCTAGATTACCAAAGGCACTTTACGATGAAGTTACTGTAGGCTCGGGAGCACGCTGTCTGGGTCCAGAGGAGCGAGCAAGCGAACTCAAGGAAATCTTCAAAATTGTAAGGCGTAACTTAGCAAAGGCATCACAAAAACAGAAAAGGCACTATGATTTACGGCGTCGAAGCTGGAAACCAGAAATAGGTGACAACGTGCTAGTACGCCAACATCCGTTATCAAAAGCCGTCGATAATTTCGCCGCCAAATTGGCACCTAAATACAAGGGTCCATACATTGTCGTGGGATTTATCTCCCCAGTTATTGTAGAGATTAGGGACGTAGAGACTAGAGAAAAGCGCACAGCACATTTAAGCGAACTAAAGTTGTATCACCCCAGTAATCAACTTTTTTCTCTCACACTTCATAGGTCGCATAAACACATCTTAAGAACGAGTGACGAACAGATGGAGACGGCTGAACAAAAATTTGAAAGAACGCGGAAAAAATTCCGACAAAATATGAAACAGGAGCAAGAAAAAAGGAGGCATACGATTTTTCTCGAGAGCGACGAACCACCAAGTACCTCTAAAGAGCGCACCAATAAAAAAAAAAGGCAACGGGCACCTAAAGCGAAACATCAGGGCCCACCGAAAAATTATGGTCCCGAAGTCGACAATAGTACAGCCACTAGGGCCCACTACTTTCGGATGGCCACCACAACACCCTCCAGACCTAACTCGCATGAAACGGGCCACCATGAAACATGTTACCACGAACCGGCCACCTCACAAATATGGTCCGATCACGTAGACGGTGTCGATGAGGAAGGAGAAACCGTCCCACCTCCACCACCATTAACGTTCACAAGGGAGGTACCAGAAAGGGCTGCAAGCGAAGCGTTGGAAACCATGTCCCCTATCTTTGATGAGGACTGCTTTGTCGTAGATGACGTCCCCATTTCCCTGGAAGATTTAGAAGATCCCCTCATCCTCGAATTTGCTCGAACGTTCTGTGGAGCAAGTGATTCAACGATAGACATACAACCCCCAAGGGACCCATCTCCACCAAGCTCTTTCTCCTCCCTAGACTGGGAAAACGAAGGTTTTCGACCACCAACACCCCCGCGGCGAAAGGCATTCTGTACCTGGGACATCGAGGACAGACAATTCCAGTACCTGGGCATGCAGTGCTACGAGAGAAACTGGCGAGCGCGAATCATAGTACCCAAAGCCAAGCCAGCTTCGCCCTTAACTCTTCCAGAATGCTCATTCACCCCACAAAATGTCTACAGAGTAGTGGAGCCGACGCCAGTATCGCCCATATACCGAAATAGAAGCCAAAACCGTGCCATACCTACAACACCTGCAGTTTCAAGATACTAGCGCTGAAGCACAGAAAAATGGGGAGGACGACCCGATCCCATCCACCAGAGTGACGCCCGTCCCTCTATCACAACCCAACGAGTCGCCGATACCATCACCCCCATCTTGGCCCACCAGCGCAACGGATGAATTGTTAGTGGTCAATCAGTTATCGACAGAGCTGCAACAGGGAATCAATGAATCTCCGGTACCATCACCCCCACCTTTGCACATCAACGCATCAAGTGACGCATTGCTAGAACTCGAGCAGTTACCCATAGAGCTACAAAATGTAATTGCCACGAAGAAAGCCAAGCATCATGGCGAACGCATTCGTTTTCTACGAGAAGTCAATGGCATGAAATATCGCGTGACCATATTACGTAACGGCACCGTGCGGGTCACAACTGCTGATGGAAGAAACTAATCTGGAGGAGGGGGTAGTGTGACGAGCAAAAGTCGGAAGCCTTGTTTTTGGCCCCACAATCCGTCTTCATATCTATTTCATTAGTTTTATACCGTATTACTTTTTTTGTATTTTTTATTTTTATTTTTGAATTGATTGCACTTAATTTTATTTCCAATACTATGAATTATAAATACAATATTATTTAGAATTAATAACTACATTTCTTATGTTTTTTCTTTAAACATAACGGTGGTCACATTCCATTCTCATTCTCTTATTTTACCATTTATTTTTATTCTATTTTAACTCTCTGTTGCGTAGTGTTACTTGTTTGTGTGCTCTCATCGTGGTGAGTTGTACGTTGGTATCATATTATTGTTATTATGTACACCACGACGACTGGCTATAAAAGGCAGAAAATACATAACAGAGAGTTAGTGGTTGACGGACTGTTGAATGGTAAGGATCGATATTGTTAATGGTGTTCTTCCTTAACGATATAGATTATTATTTTTGGACAGTAAGCGATCAGTATTGTTAATGGTGTCCATCCTTAACAATAGTGATTGTTGTTATTTTTATTTTGTTGTTTTTTTGACAGTACGCGATCAGTATTGTTAATGGTGTTCATCCTTAACAATAGTGATTGTTGTTATTTTTACTTTGTCGTTTTTCGGACAGTAAGCGATCAGTATTGTTAGTGGTGTCCATCCCTAACAATAGTGATTGTTGCTTTTATAATTTTATTTGTATTTGCCTGACAGTGAGTGATCGGTATTGTTAGTGGTGGCCATCCCTAACGATATCGACTATTGACTCCGTTTTACTTCTTGGAGAGTGAGTGGCCAATATTGTTAATGGGTTCCAATCCTTAACAATATAGATTGTTGTTCACTTCTCTACTGTTTGACCTCAGTGGACTAATACCAAGCAATCTTGTTAACGGTGTACGTCCTTAACAATATTGGTGGTATTAGAATCACGGATATACGGGCTGGTGCGTTGGTACTTGATTAATATTGTTAGTGGCGTACATCCCGAACAATATTAATTGCAGTCCTTCCTTCCCAGCTGCGTGTGTGACAACCGGACGTGGACAGGAAAGTCACCAGGGTTTGAGTAGGGTTGCTAATGGTGCCATCCTTAGCAACTTCAAATTGAATCGGTGATATAGTGAGGACACCAAGTCAACCACCCTTGAAACGAACGTTCGTTAGGTGGTTCCTAGTCATTTTGTATTTGGTTAGGATAGCATTAGAATTAAGTAGATTAAGAAAATATTATTAAATAAAAATTAAATACGATTGTGAAAGAAAGAAAAAATCCAATTGTGTTCTTATTTATGTAACCACTGGACACCGCTGAACTACCCCAGCAACCAGCGTAAACGTGTCGTTACAACATAATCCTTTCAAGCAACAAAGGTTGTTCCATAGCTACGCTGAACGGGATGAAATACCTGAGCAAACCTATGTACAATCGGATTTGTTCGAAACCCGAGTAAATCAGGAAAATACACTCCAACTATCAGTAGAACCAGAGGTAGAAAACTGTGAGGATTTTATGTCAGGGGCCTCCCTTCAAGCGTACAATATATAGAATACAGTTAAAATGGGACGCTACTTAAGTTTTTGGTTGACACAGGAGCGAATAAAAATTTCATAGGGTCCCATATTAGTACTACTACTATACCGCTCCTTAAACCTTTTCCAGTAAGGACAGCAGCAGGTAATTTAACTATAAATCGGAAGGTGGAGGACAAATTTTTTGAGTCGGTCGGATTAAATACTATTATAACCTTTTATGTTTTACCCGAGTTGAGATCCTTTGATGGAATTATTGGCGACGACACCTTAAAAGATATGCAAGCTATTATCGATAGGGGAAATAATACCCTAACAGTTAAATCCGGAATCGTAATTCCACTTAAAGAAAAATTTTCGGACGAAGTCAAGAATATAACTCAGAATATGCCTGCGGATGTTACACAAGAATTAAAGAGTATATTGCGAAAATTTTCTCCTCTTTTTGGTCCTCTCGAGGCCGGCGAAGTAGCATTGACTTCTGTAAAGGCCGAAATTAAGACATCTACGGATGAACCGATTTATACAAAAAGTTATCCTTATCCGGCGAATCTTCGCTCGTTTGTCGAAAAACAAATTTCTGAACTCCTAGAACAAGAAATTATAAGACCATCTAAGAGTCCATACAATTCACCGATTTGGGTGGTGCCAAAAAAACCTAAACCGAACGGAGAAAAGCAGTACCGAATGGTGGTAGACTTTAAAAGATTGAATGCAGTCACTGTCTCGGATACATATCCGATTCCTGATATAAACCCTACACTGGCCAGCTTAGGCAGGGCAAAATATTTTACGACTCTTGACTTGACGTCGGGTTTCCATCAAATCCCAATGAAAGAATCTGATATTCCAAAGACCGCATTTTCCACTTTAAACGGCAAATACGAATTCTTGCGCCTTCCATTTGGATTGAAAAATGCACCCTCAATTTTCCAGAGGATGATTGACGATGTCCTTAAAGAATTCATCGGTAAAATCTGCTACGTCTACATTGACGACATTATTGTCTTCGGAGAAAACATTGAAGATCATATGAAGAATTTGGAAACCATATTTGAAAAACTTTTAATCTCAAATCTTAGGGTTAATTTGGAAAAAACTCAATTTCTGAAAACGGAGGTGTCTTTCCTCCGTTATATAGTCTCAGCTAATGGAATACGAGCAGACCCAAATAAAGTTGGAGCAATCCAGAGGTTAGCCCCTCCTGCGACACTTAAGGATTTGAAAAGTTTTTTGGGCATGACGTCATATTATAGGAAATTTATAAGAGATTACGAAAAGATTGCTAAGCCTTTGACAAACCTCACGAGGGGAGAGAACGCACAAATTAAAGCCAATATGTCTAGGAAGGTTCCTATTACTCTTACGAAGGAGGCATTGCGAGCCTTTAACGAATTAAAAGCTTTGTTAATGTCATCCGAAGTGCTAGCGTTTCCAGAATTTGATCAACCTTTTTTGCTTACTACTGACGCATCGAACTATGCAATTGACGCAGTTTTATCTCAGGATCATTTGGGTGTTGATAAACCTATTGCATATTTCTCCCGTTCTCTTAGCAAAACGGAGGAAAATTATGCGACTAATGAGAAAGAGATGTTGGCCATTGTCTGGGAATTGGACAACTTACGCTCTTATTTATACGGTGCAAAGAAAATAAAAATATTTACCGATCATCAACCACTTACCTATGCGCTGGGAAATCAGAACCATAACGCAAAATTGAAAAGATGGAAAGCGAGAATCGAAGAATATAACTACGAACTCATATATAGACCTGGCAAGTCTAACATAGTGGCGGATGCTCTTTCTAGACTGGGTTCCAATTTAAATCATATTGATACTCCTATTGTAGAGGGTACTGTCACTGCATCGGAAATTGGCTCCGAGACTATAACCGCAGATGAGGGCTTGGAAGAATGTCGACATTCTGATGTTACCATTCACAGTGCTGACCAAGATGGTAGTGATCTTATTCCTCACGTTGAGGTTCCCTAAAACGTCTTTAGAAATCAGATAATAATAAGGTTAGGAAAGGAGCTACATAGTAGCATACAACCACATCCGGGTTTTAACAGATTCCATGCGACTCTTGAGCAAATTACTTCAGAATCGCTGACTGAAACTTTGAGAGAGTGTCTAAGGCCAACTTGTATCAATGGCATCAAAATACCCGAAAACTTTATCGCACTTCTAAATGAGGTTTATTTGGCCCACTTTGTCACATATAAGATCAGGATAACTCAGCGATTAGTTGAGGACGAACAAGATCCGGAAAAAATATGCGGCATAATTGAGAATGAGCATAAGCGACCGCATCGCAATCCTAGGGAAAATGGGCAACAGATATTGGAAAAATTCTATTTTCCTCGAATAAGAAGTTTAATTAAACAATATACAAAGAATTGCGAGGTGTGTAAATTGAATAAGTATGACAGACATCCAATTGTTCCCAAACTTCAACCAACTCCTATACCAAAATATCCCTGCGAAATTCTTCATATTGACATTTTTGAAATGCAAGGCTTAAAATTTATCAGTTGCATAGACAAGTTTTCGGGGTTTGCTAAACTATTCCCTATAAGGAATCGATCAGCTATTCATCTTAGAAATAAATTAACTAAAGTCCTTCATTATTTCACTGTACCCCGCATAATTGTTTCGGATAATGAAAGAGGGTTCCTAACACCAACAATTTTAAATTTTATCAGATCACTGAACATTGAAATTTACTTTACTCCAACTCAAAGAAGCGAGGTGAATGGACAGGTCGAGAGATTCCATTCGACATTGATAGAAATTTATCGTTGCATATCGAAGGAAATGAGGAATTTATGTCCTAAGGACCTAATAAACCTCGCTGTTGACCGATATAACAATACGATACATTCGGTAATTAAGAAAAAACCTTCTGACATATTTTTCAACCGATCGGAGAGATTCAATTATCAGGAATTAATTAATTTCAGGGATCAGGTAAACCAGGACATTCGAAGGTTGATTGAGGCTAATCAGAAAATGAAAAATTAATTTTGAAGAAAATCAAGAGGTATTTGTAAGGGACAAACAGATTAAGGCAAAGCATAAACCCCTATACAAACGGCACAAGGTAACAAAAAATAATAAGGTTACAATAAATACTACAACCAATAAAAAATACCATAAGGCACAGATAAAAAACCTAGAGTGACCCTTGCACTTGCCCTGAAACTATTTTATAAGTTAAGAAATACATAGAAAATGTTGAATTAAAAATACGATAACAAATATATAAAATGAAATTTGTTAAAAATATAAGAGAATACAATGAAAATATTTTTATTTTTATACGTATATAATGAAAAGCTGACATTTTATAATGAAAATTTAACAAGAATGTCAATAATTATGATTATTTTATTGAAATTTACAATATTAGAGAATATGCTTGATAAAAAATATAGAATAAGTTTTAAACTATTGCTTTCATAAAATAATAGATTAATTAACAAATGTCCAACTCCACGCATGGCACAGATATTAGACATTTAAGTTACTAATTTTTTTTATAATATTTTATACTTTTAAAGAATTATTTTACTTGCAACATACGTAGAAGGTTTTCATGTCTTTGAGTACCAATCGCCACTCGTGACAATAAAAGATGGTGAAGGATGGGTCATAAACGGGTACTTAAATATTGTACATGTGATACAGCTGGACAGGTTTGAGGAGATGCTTCAGATAACAGCAGATGTTTTTACCGCAACAATAAAAGATGGAAAAGGCGGAGAAGTTTTTGCTTATCAGTTGAAAAAGGCGTGCGACCGAATGACTACTATAAAAGGTGTCACGAAAGGAAAAAGATCAATAGACTGGATAGGCTCAGCTTGGAAATGGATTGCTGGAAACCCAGACGCTGCCGATTGGAACAAAGTCCTGGAGAGTCAGCAAGAGCTAATTGAGAATAATGAGCAGCAGTACATCGTTAATAAAGATCTGTTTAACACTACTAACGATCTTGTTAGAAAAATAAACGACCTTATAGTCAGATATAACAACAAAATAGCCACGACAGAGTCAGATGAAATCTTGCAAAAAGCGCTTAATCAAATTCTGGCAATCAAGGAGGATATTGAGGAAATTGTGAGAGCGTGCCAACTTGCTAAGGCAGGCATAGTCAATACCAATTTACTTAACTTGGAGGAAATTCATCAGATTGTATCGGAAGTTGAATCGTTGCCATATAGCAATGAAATCGAAGCTATAGAGTACGGAAAACCTAGTATTTTTTCGAATGGAACAACACTGCTTTACATCGTGTCGATACCAAAGGTCCAGTCCAAAAGGTACAATAAGGTTCTACTAAGAGCGGCCGTATCTCGTAATCGTCAAATTGACATAAAATACAATATAGTCCTTTTAAATCATGAGGATATTGCCCAATGGTTAATAATGTAACTGTCTGTTTCTTAGAACATTTGGAAAGGGTTCAGAAGGATGACTGTTTATCAAGAATCCTACGGGGACATAACGCGAATTGCACCTTCCGATCAAATACGGAGACTACAATAGAGCTGCTGGAAGACGGTCTAATATACGTCACCAACTTCCAGGGAAACGTGTCTTCAGATACGAACTCTGTAAGCATAAAAGGAACTTACCTTATACGAATTTTCAACGCAACAGTAATGATTGGAGGACAGAAATTCACAAACAAAAGAATCACTAATCTGCAAGCGCTTCCTCAACTTCTAACTAATGTGTATGAAAAAACACGTAAAGTGGATGCTAATCTTCTTCATGAACTTAATGAAAAGAATTATAAAAATTATAAGTCTAGTACGTCATGTCCATCTGTCTCTTGGGTCAAATGCCGCAACCTCCTTGTGTATTGTTGCAATAGCAATCATTCTTATGATGATCTGGAAGAAAATATTCGGTCGTATTGGTCTGCCAGCAGTAAATTCATCCCAAAATTCTTGATCAGCGGGACGCTGATTTTTGAGGAGGGCGAGTTAACGTACAACACTTTAACCAACCGTCATTACATTGACTCATCTCGTACACGCGCATATTACAGATTGCAAGCAAAGCAAATATTACTGGCAAGTGTTCTGTAATACGAAACCCAGATTGTGAAATATTAATTACGAATGCATGGGAACATGGAATACTAAACGTTCCCATTAATTTAAGTTAACCTAAGCATTTTGTACTTTATTAAGCTTCAACAGAAAAGATTGGTGTGATATATGTTGTTGTTGAGTAGTGGACTGTAATTTTCTGTGGAATATACACCAATTCTTTTTTGTTATAATAAATAATTTCTCAAGTATGAGAAATTATGATACATTAAGTTGCCGGTTATTTTATGGGAGAAAAGAAAAGGGTTAGTGTTATGAATTTTTGCGATTATTTGTTGTGTGAGCTCACCTTATTAGTTTGTGTTGTTGAATAGATGTTTGTTCGTGTGTAATGTAAAGTAAAGTAAATGTTGATTATTGATATAAATTCAGGATTCCTTTTATTAATGTTATTCTTTTCTTATGTAATTTTAATGTACATAAATATAAATTTTAATTTTTATGATTCAAAGAAATTTATTGGTTTAAATTTTAGATTTAAGTAAAAAAATAACTTTTGGTTTATTTTAAACTTAATTTAAAATCAAATTAAATTAGTTAGAGTTGAAGAAAGTGGTTTTCACAAGTAGTTGGAAATTTTAATATGATTAGAAATATGTAAGTAAGTAGAATAGAAATTTTTAATGTGATTAGCGATAAGTTTCAAAAATAAGTCTGATCAGCGATAAGTTTTAAATTAAGTCTGATCAGCGATAAGTTTTAAATAAGTAAGTTTTAGAATAACTTTTTAGTGCCCTTAAAGCCTTTTAACATTTTATTTTATGGGAACAATTTATCCAATATCATTCAATTAATAATTCACAATAAGGACACGAAAGTAATTGCTACAATTATTTGCAATAAATAACATTTTTAGTACTTTTTAAAACAACGTTATTTTCAAATTTATAATAAGTAAAAAAAAGACAATTAAATTATAAAATCGTAAATTTTAGTACGATTTTATACAAAGCTTTTAACAATTATTAATTTTATTAAGTTCTTTTTATAATTTTGTCATTCCAATTCTAGGACTGAAATAAATCAGAAGTAAAACTTAAAACTCGCTTGTGTTTAATTGATCAGGTAAAAGCCGCCCATGGGGCCTGACCGTTAAATTTTTTTAAAACAAGGATTCGCCCTTGTTTAACTTGCATTACAACAACAACGTCATGAAACAATTTTGCTTAGAAAAATATGAACGTTCGCGTGTGAAAAAAAATTGTGCTTCTCGTTTATGTGCATGAACAAAATAAAAAAATGTCTTTACTCTTCATATATGGACGCTTAAAAAGAAATGAATGCACACGTTCGCGTGTGATTTTAAGAAAATAAATTGGTGCTGCTCTTTTATGTGCATGAAGAAAATAAAAAAATTTCTTTACTCTTCATATATGGACGTTTAGAAAAAAAATGTGAATTGATGTATAAAGTGGACACCAACGTAAATGTAAATTTTGTAAATATAATATAAATTAGGGTATTGTGAGAAGAGGGAATGGGGTTATATTTATATGTATTCAATTCAAATGACAACACTTGAAATGTAAATTTAATATAATTTATTAAAAAATAATTTGAGTTATACATACATATTTTTTAAAAACAAACTGTAGGTACTTATCAATCGTTCTTTGTATCCTTTTATTGGAGATTGTATATATGAGTAGATATAGATATGAGTGTGATTATTATAATAATAAATGCAGTAAAATTGCCTTCCGTGGTAGATTTGGTCCCAATCGTCGTCCGAAGGTAAGGGTCTTCAACCGTAGTTGATAGATGTATGTTATAAAAGGTACTAATTGAAATTCCATCCAATCGTCTTACAAGAAAAGGCAACGAATTATTTTTTATTTGACACTGGAAAAACCGACGAGTGAGCAAACACAGGGAAGGCAATTTAAAATGAACAATAGCGTTGTAAAATTAATATGTTTCTATACATATGATTATAGATCGTTAATATGTATGGATACAATTTGGTATTTTAAATTCAAAGTGAATTATGTTATAAATATAAAAATATCATTTTTAATTCAAAATTCAAATATAATTCAATATTTCAGTATAACATAAAATTCATAAGTTAAACAACAAAATTAATAGAAGATTGATTGTCCAATCTGAATTGGACATGCCGCCGGCCTTGCCCCAGGCAACAGGTTCATCATTTGTCATTAGTTACACATAGGATGTTTGCCAATGATCTAATGGCATCAACGATCACCTTGGCATCGGGTGCGGCAGTTAGTGTTGTATGTTGTACCACAGCTGAGGTGCTGGTCTCAGGTTGGGTTTTAGATGAAGGTTTTGTTGATTCAGTTGCCGTGTGAAGACTTGGTTTTGCTTTATTATGCTCTGGTTGATGTGTTTGTTGTCTCTGCTGGTGACGTGGATAGTGCATCTGATGTAGGCGTTCCCGTTGTCGGTGGCGCAAGTTCCGCGTTTCAATGCCTGTCGGTTGGTTTCGGTGGGATTTCCTTGGATGTAGCAGTGTGTGGTGAAATTGATCACACTTCCGGCAGGTATCCATTGATATACATGACCTTAAATCATGACTTCTTGCTAGACAATTAATGCAATAACCATGTCGGTCCACCACCTTTTCTCTCTTTTCAATAGACATTTTTAAGAATTTTCTGCAGAACCGAAGTGCATGCATCTTCTTGCAGAGAGCGCACATAAAATGGGTTTCCGAGTAACGTTGAGAATTGTAAGGTCTCCTAGGGATATAAAATGATAAATATTAGAATGATTATCTACTGAGGAGTAGTAAAAATAAAGCATGAAATGTGAATATAGTGTCATGTGAATCAACTTATCTTATGTGCTAGATACACGAATTAGAAAGTGAGCAATAGGAAATAAACTTGGCAAACTTAAAGGGTTAGTCTTTCAAAAGAGGTAGACGACATAATTTAACTATCGGGCGGGTTATTGTCCCGGTGGATATTCTCACATCAGCCGTTCGTATATTACCATCGGGACCTGGGAAGGTTTTTTCGATCCTACCCAATCGCCAGTCATGTAGTGGCATTAGCTCGTCCATTACTACTACGAGATCTCCAGTATTTATATTTGGAGTAGAGTCCTTCCATTTGTAGCGTTTGTGTAATGATTGAAGATAATCTTGTTTCCATCGTACGGCGAACTGATGGTGAAGTGCTTTTACCTTCTCCCATCGGTTGACAACCGACATAGTTTTAAAATCTTGTTCTGGAAAAGCGAGCAACGGGGCACCTCTAAGAAAATGGCCCGGGGTTATTGCTGTTAAGTCTAAGGGATCTTCCGATAGGGCTGATATTGGGCGAGAGTTTAGCACGGCTTCTATTCGAGCTAGAATTGTTGCAAATTCTTCAAAAGTAAACCTCTGAGCACCGGCAACTCTTTTAAAATGGTACTTAAAACTTTTGACGGCAGCTTCCCATAACCCGCCCATGTGAGGAGCGTGAGGTGGAATAAACCTCCATTCGAAACCTTGTGTGAGGTATTTCTGCGCTATATCTTGTGCACTAGTTTTAAGAAAATAGGAGAACTCTTCTTCGAGTGATCTGCTGGCACCTAGAAAATTTTTGCCGTTGTCAGTTACTACCCTTTGGGGTAGACCTCGCCTCCCAACGAACCGAGCAAATGCCGCCTGGAATGCTGCTGATGAGAGTTCAGAGCACGGTTCTAAATGTACAGCTTTTGTACTAAAACAAACGAATATGCTGGCGTAAGCTTTTATGTAGGGTGATTTTCTTAAAGGCGATGATTTGAATTCGAATTGTCCAGCGAAATCAATACCTGTTACTTGAAAGGGTAGAGAGAGATTGCACCTTTCCGGTGGTAATGGTGCCATAATTTGGTGTCCTGCTTGCTTTTTGTATATTAAACATGTTTTACAGTTCCGTATTATCTTTTTTATTCGGGGTTTTAATTTCGTGATATAAAATTCAGTCTGGGTCATTCTGCTCATTAGGTTATAATCTGCATGAAGCAGAAAATTATGAATATGGGTAAGGAATAAGTGACAAAATCTTGAGTTGCCTGGTAGAATTATAGGATAACGTTCATTGTATGGGAGATACGAATAAACTAATCTACCATTGACGCGTAAGTTATCGTTAGAATCAATAAACGGATTAAGAGTTTTCAAAGAGCTTTTTTTTTGAGAGGGGTTTGTAATTCGATAAGGAGTTGTACTCTTCAGGATAAAATATTTTCTGGGTTAACTTAATAAGGCGATATTTAACGAATTTTAGTTCCTGTTGGGTTAAATTGATCTGACTTCTATCATCTGCCTGTCGGCTTGGTTTCTTTGATGAATTGTGATAAAACCTGAAAATGTAACTAATGACACGTAGAGCTCTTGTATATGATGAAAAATTGTCTAGGAGATCTATTAAATCAACTTGAGTTTGAAGTGAAATTGTTTCATTGGGTTTTACAATTAAGTTTACGGGATTTCTTTGAGGCCATTCTGATGATAGATTTGTCAGCCATTGGGGTCCGTGCCACCAAAGTGAATTTAGAGCAAGTTCTTGAGATTTGCAGCCACGAGTTCCTAGGTCTGCTGGGTTATCATGTGTAGGGACATGTCGCCATTTAGCATCGGGTACTAGGCTGTGTATCTTAGAAACTCTATTTGCGACATAAGTTTCCCACGATGATGGTTGTTTTGAAAGCCAACTCAATGTTATAGTTGAATCGGTCCAGAGATATATTGCATTACCATTAAGCTTCAAGGATGAAGTGATGTGGTTCACTAGAGTTGCTAATAAGACCGCTCCATTTAGCTCTAGGCGTGGAAGAGATACTGTCTGTAGAGGGGCTACTTTGCTTTTGGCTACCAGTAAATTTGTGAATGCTTTTGTGTCTTTCTGACATCGAATGTATATAGCTGCGCAATATGGTAACTTCGAAGCATCAGCAAACCCATGAATTTCGATTGAGCATTTTGGAGAGTATTTTATCCAACGTGGAATTAAAATTTTTTCCAGTTTAGGCAGGTCTTGGACAAAATCATTCCATTTTGTCAGAGATTCCTGTGAAACATTTTCATCCCATTCTACGCCTTCCAACCATATCTGCTGCATAAGAACTTTTGCTCTGATGACTACAGGGACTAGCCATCCCGCTGGATCGAAAAGTTTTGCAACAGAAGACAGCATTTTGCGTTTTGTAATTGTCGCTGTTTGGTCTATAGGAGAAAAACTGTATGTGAATGAGTCTGTAAGTGCGTTCCATTTGATGCCCAATGTTTTTGTTGAGCTAGTGTCGTGAAAACGTAAAAATTCTGAATCATATAAGTCCTCTTTTTCAATATTGGCGAGTAATTTGGGGTCGTTAGCTGTTATTTTTTTTAATGGAAATCCAGCTGATTTTAAAACCTCTATAATTTGTGTCTGGCTAGAAATTGCTTCTTCTAAAGTGTAACCGCCAGAGAGGATGTCATCCACGTATGTTTCGGTGCGTAAAATTTCGGATGCTTTTGGATACATGAGTTCGGAATCTGAAGCCAGTTGAATAAGAGTTCTAATTGCGAGGAATGAAG
This sequence comes from Metopia argyrocephala, assembly GCA_963576795.1. Lineage (NCBI taxonomy): Eukaryota > Metazoa > Arthropoda > Insecta > Diptera > Sarcophagidae > Metopia > Metopia argyrocephala. Next base: position 83,896,235 of record OY756210.1, on the reverse strand, counting down.
CACAGTTTACGCCGAACGTGACTGTTTTTAGCTGGTAATCTTTTATGGGGCCGTCATTTTGGGGTTGAAATAATATCCTCTGAAAGGGTCTGTCTTCCGGGTGCACTAATATTTGACGATACATTTTTTGTATGTCACCGCTGAAAACATATTCATACTTTCTCCAATTGAGAATGACAGACATTAAGTCATTTTGAAGAGTGGGACCGGTGTATAAAACGTCATTGAGAGAGAATTTCGATTTGGACTTCCTTGATGCATTAAAAACTATTCTCACCTTTGTTGTTTTATGGTCGGGGCGAATTATTGCATGATGTGGCAGATAAAATGATCCAAATTTTTTCTGTGTTATAATTTCACATGGTGAAGTTTCCTCCATGTGATCAAGAAATATATATTCCGTGAGAATGTCTTTGTACTCTGCATGTAGAATGGGATTCTTCGAAAGCGTTTTTTCCATGCTAGAGTACTGGGCTAGGGCTATAAACCGTGTCGATCCTAGAAATACTTTTTCGGGGTATTTCTTCCTGAATGGTAGCCGTACCATATATCTGCCATTTTCCGTTCGAGTGGTTGTTCGCATATACAATTCCTCACAAAAGTATTCTTCGGGCGATTTTGGGGGGGTTATGGGTACTTCTTCCTGCTCCCAAAATTTCCTTAAGAGATTATTTAATTCTATTGTATCTGTTGGTAAGACAGAAGTTGTGAAGGTATGAACCGTTTGGGTGCTAATGGGGCCACTGAGTACCCATCCGAAGATGGTATTATAGGCTGACGCTTTACCGTAAACATTTTTTTTAATACCATCAATATTGAGAAAATGCTCATAATCATTACCTAGTATGAGGTCTATTTGGGACGATTTATTGAAAGTTGGGTCTGCGAGATCTAAATTAGTAAGTTCTGGGTGTTTAGGGATTTGAAAGGTATGAGAGGGTAAGTGTTTAGTTACTTTTGGTAAAATTATAGCCTTTATGGGCACTCTGAGGTTATATCTTTTTGCATATAAAACCATTTCGCACTCTTTATTCGCAGACTGTTTATGACCTCCAATACCGATAATTTCGTAATGAGACTTTATATAGGGTAGTTGGAGACGACTGCGCGTCCTTTCAGATAAAAATGTTCGTTGAGATCCTGGATCGATTAGGGCTCTAATGGTGAAAGTTTCACCTTGGTGTTCTACCTGCACTATTGCCGTCCGCAATAGAATTTGCTCGCTACCAGTGGCACAGTTTGCGTGTACCTTTTTTGATGTGCTTGGGGTTTCACCTATGTAATCCTTGCTTGGATTATTCTTTTCGCGGTTTTTTCGAGGCGTTGTTTCGTGAGATTTTGAATTTTCGTTATGATTTTCTAACGTCCTAATTGAGCTAGAAGGTTTATTTCCTATATGTAAAAGAGTGTGGTGCGTCTTTTTACAGTATAAACATGTGTGTTTGCTCTTGCAATTTACCTTTAAGTGGGACAGTGCCAAGCAGTTGTTGCATATTTTGTTTTGAAAAACAAAGTCGAGTCTCTGCTGTACTGTAAACTCCCTAAATTTCGGGCATTCTCTGAGTGAATGTTCATCGTTGCATAACTTACAAGAAGAAGTTAAATTCTTATGCGACGCGTATGACTGTATATTATGTTGGCTTCTTTGAGGTATATTAAAGTCCTTTGAGTTCTTTATGCTCATTAGTCGTTCTACTGCTTCGTACCTGTTAACGAGGAATTGTGACATCTGAGACCATTCTGGGAGTTCACGAGGTGATGTCAAGGATTGTTCCCAAAGGGCGAGGGTTTGAACTGGGAGTTTTGTCGAAACCAAACGTATCAAAATTGGATTCCAACTTTCTACGTCTATACCAAGTGTCCTAAGAGTAGCTAGAGAATCATTAACTGAAGATTGTATTCTCCTCAGGGATTCGCTGTTCTCAAACTTGGCTGCAGGGATGTCAAAGAGAACTTTAATCTGATTATCAACCAGCACACGCTTGTTCTCGTAACGAGTTTTGAGAGCGTTCCAGGCAATGTCGAAATTGTCATGAGAAAGGGGATACCTCTTGACAATTGCTCCCGCTTCACCCCTCGTTTTGTTACGAAGGTGATAGAGCTTTGTTACGGGTGAAAGTTTCGAGTGATTTATATACACAGCTGTGAACATGTCACGGAACGAGGGCCATTGTTCATAGCTGCCATTGAAAACTTCGGTGTCGCATGGGGGGAGTTTAATATAGTCACTTGAGTCATGAAGATTTATATTTTGTGCGTTTTGCTGGGGCTGTACGTAGTCACTGGTTGTTGACTGAAATCTTGGGTGAGCGTGCTGATCGAGTCTCTGGATTTTCATAATGTCCAACATTTGGGCATAACAATTATAATAAGCCTCACAGCAAACATTATACCGATCCTTAATATCCTGCATAATTTCAGGTGAGATGGATTCGTCTCTGGACATTACTGCTGCTTCATAAGAGCTCTGAAATCTGTTCCATCGAAGCTCTATATCTTTCATCTTAACTTCTAGAACTGATTCAGTCTGATCCTCGACAGGGGTTTCCTGGAATTTCTCACAAAATGCGAGTAGATAGTCTGAATCAAACTGAAAATACTCCTTTGAATTGGAGCTATAATCCCGAGTAATCGAAATCATTTCGATGAGTAATAAAACGAGACAAGAGTTGAAAAAATTATATATATAATATCCTCAATCGGCTACGAGGGGATCGACAATTATGTGAGATAGTTAAAATTACAATCCTATTAAAGGAAAACGAGAAATAAATCGTAAGCTAAGGATCCGAAATTTACGATACTTATCGACCTTTGTTATCCAAATAGGGGCTAACGATAGCAGACAGATATGGGTATCTGTCAAAAGGATAACAAAATTCGAGAGAAGAAGAAACTTTAGATAGTAATGGGTAAAGTATGGGTAAATATCAAAATTCCGAACCGATATATGTGATGTGACTAATGATTATACCTGCACAAGGTTAATGAGAATTCACTATAAAACAAAATATATGTATACTAGTAATAAATTTATTTAACTACAAGTTATTTTCAACAACAATGAGATTATGTTGCAAATATAGGCTTTTATAAAATATGGGTTCATTCTATAAAATAGCTTCTGAGCTTTATCTTTCGAATTTACCTGTGCTGTTAAAATTTTTTACTGGTCTCTAAGTTGTAGTTGTGTAGTGAATAAAATATTGTAGAATTATAAGTAATCAGTGTATTAGTGCAATGTGAGACAAAATATGTGAAAAAAATCCTATGATTACAGTTGTAAGAGCATGGTATGAAAATGATTTTGTATGATATAATTATGAATGTGTTCGTGTGGATGTGTGGATGCTTTTATTATATTTTTTATTTACATTTATTATTATGTACCTGTATTCCAATTGATGTATTTAATACCTCTTCTAGGTTTTTAATAATTACTTTTATGTTGCCAATAATACTCGTGTCTATAGGCTGCTGGTTAAAAAAATTTCAAACACACAAAAAAAAAATATTTGCTGGGTTATTTCCTTTTATCTTTTGTTTTCTTCTTCTTCTAAGCTAAACTTTTTAAAGTAGAGGGTATTTGTTTCATATATGTTTGTTGTAATTCGCTTATATTTTCTTTTATTGGGTTTTTCTTTACTGCATAATTTTTATAGTAGCACGGTTAAAATTATTTGATTTTTTAACACATATATAAAAAACTATAATTTTCATTAGGGTTAAGAAAATTCATATTGTTTACTTTATTTTATTCTGTTGTTTTTATGTTTATTTATTGTTGTATTTACTGAATTTTTGTTTTTGTTTTTTATTCCTTTTATATAATTTTTGTGATTTTATTTGTGGGTTTTATATATTTTGTTTCAGTTCTATGTATATTGGACTATATTTAATAATATTTCATAATTTGCATGTGATTTTAATTTAGATTACAAAATGTGTTCCAGTATTATTTTAAATTATATGTATTAAGATAGTGGTTTCTAAATAATTTGTTTTTCTTAGAAGAGCGTTCTTAAATAAAGTTCAAAATTCGCTGATATAAAGTAAACTACTTTATTGGTAAAAAAATTTTAAGATTGGTATTTGTTTAATCCAATTTTGGTAGAAAAAAAAATTGAACTGTGGTAATACTAATGTGAACATAATACTATAGCGAGCACAACACACAATATTATTTCTTTTCTTTTTTTTTTTTTTTTTTTGGAGAATTAATTGTTGCTTACTTTTCGTTTTCTTTCTTAGACATAAATAGAATTATGTTTGAAGGGAAGAAAATGGATAAATATAATTTTTCCTTTTAAATTTATTTTCAATTTTTAAATTTTTCTTTTCTGTTGAATATGTCTTGTATGTACATAAACATAATTTAAAATTCTAGCACTAATATTTTGCATAGAAAAATTATTTCTTCTCTTTTTTTTCAATGTTTGCTGGGAATAGTCTTCTTTTTATTTTAGTTGTTTACAACAAACAATATTCAAAATCAAATTACCTAGTAATAACCAACGAGAACGATAATATAAAGAGATCACAAACCGTTTCACAATTTTTAACTTGTTTATATATTATTAGTAAAGAAAATAGTGAGAAAAGGGAATCAATATTTTGTATTTTTTATTTATTACAATCTTCGTTTGGTTTTCCATATGAACATATTTTTATTTTATTTCTATTTTTTATGTAATATTATATTTAGATAGGTATACTTATATGTACATACTGTAAAATTTTTGTTATTTATATTAACGGTTTGTTTATATATTTAAATTGCATATATGTAGGTACTGTATATAGAATGCTACACTGCCTTCTATTTATTTTAATTTGCACTGTGCTTCTTAGTAAGGAGTAACTGTATATAACGGTTATTTATTTTTTTGTATTTTTTCGGCTATCTTTTCAATTCTTATATGTATATTATATTATGTACGTCACTTTTCGTATACACTACGTATTTTTTCATTTAAACAAATTTTTTCTTGTTAAAAAAATGCATGTACTGAGGGATAACTGTACATATGTATTTCTTTTTTATGTAAAAAACCATATTTGGACAATTAACTGAATTTAATATAGTTTTTTAGGTTTTTTTTTTATAATTTTTAAGCAAAATTTATTAATATTTTCCGTTCTTATTATTGATTTAGTTTTTTTTTTGTGTGTACAGATTGTTGCACTGTGATTTTTGTTGTTTTTGTTAGGAGAAATAGGTACATATAATTTTTTAAACAAATTTTTTGTATTATTTTCTTTTTTTCTTTTCAAAATTTTAGGAGTTTCGAACTACGATCTGAACCGCGTTTTGCACATACTGATACTAGCGAGAGATTTTTATTATTCTTTCCTTTTTCTTTTCGTTTATTATGTTGTAGTGTTGGAAAACGTAAAAATTTAAACTTTTATGTATTCGTTGTTTTATGTTCAAACCAGAGTTGGAACATGCATTTACTATTTAAAGAGTGTTTTATAATTAAATTTAGGTATTTATAACTTTAAATATATTGTTGTGATATGATGAGGAAACGGGTTTCTATCAAAGATGAGCAGAAGGGTTAGCACTTTCAAGCCACTGGTTTAGAGGGGAAAAGGGCTTCGAAGGACCATGAATTGGTGTGTGGGGTTAAGACACCAATCTAATTATATATATTTAGAGTAAAGGGAAATTTGCTATGGGACAACAATAATGAGTGTAATAAATCCAGAAGGGGTTAATCATAATTATGTAAACACAGAAATCAAAATAAGAGAGCGTATAGATCTTCTTTTATATTCAATATTTATTTATTTTTTCATTTTCTTTTATATAAATTTCATACATACAGTATTTCATTTGCCATTCTCCTTTATATTATGTAAAGATTAAATTTTAGCTCCAAAATAAGGCTTAATTTTAATTATAAATTTGTAGAGTAGTGCTGAATCCATTATACTGTAAGGACAGCTTAAATACGGATAATAATTTTTATTTTTGAAAGAAACTTAGGCAATAAATTTATGAAAATATAATAAATATAGGTTTCGATTAAAAACTAAGTTCGCGCTCATGGCTTGTATGTTTAACTGACTGGTTATAGAATGTGATTTTTTCTGTCATACAGGAGAAAACAAGAAAAATACACGAAAATAAAGCAAAGAACAAATAAACTCGTTGTAAGTGTCAATTGACAATTGCAACGAGTACTGTATATTTACAGTAAGGGCAAAAACTTTACTAATATTTATCATAAATCATAAAATATTTAAATAAATTCTAATTTTAAATATAGCTCGTTTGTATTAATAACAATTTGCTCCAAGAATGTATTTTTGTCCAAACATATTTGGACAATTTCTAAACGAATAGTCGATGCAAATTTGGCATCCTTTATGTAAAATATAGGGTAGAAATAGACACGTATATAAACAAAGAACCGGGATATTAAATATTTCTGATATTGTCGATTTCTGGTAATAAGTAAACTCGTATAATTTCGAAGTTGGGTAAGTATAAAATATGGTAAGTATATAGTAAGGTAAGTATTCATTAGGGTTAGTATAAACAGAAAAGGGTAAATATACTAAGAGCAAGTGTTACAGGATAATTATGTAGTGGGGGTGAGTATTATTTTGAGTATTCCAATTTTAACTCCTGAAATAAAATAGGGTCTATCTAAAACAGTTTATTTCGGACAGAAGAAAAGAAAATAGGGAGGAAAAAATTGGAATTTGATCTACTTCACCATTAAATTATGAACCATGGGTAAGTTCTGGTTTTTATTTATTTTAACAATTTGCGTGTACCATATATTCCGTGCGTTCATTCATATTTTATTTTATTTTACTTTCTATGTATTTTGATTATTTATATGGGCAATTTCAAAAATTTTCAACATTTGTTGAAACTGAGTTCAGATGCTTATTATTTCTCCAGTTTTTCGAATTGACCAAAACGGTCAAAAGGGAATGGTAGGCCACACTAGAAAACTGGGAAATTCAAAATTTCAGACCATCAGTTCTTTATCTCTAAAAGTTATGGACACTCAAATATTGAAAAACTCAAAAACAGACTTGAAATTTACAAGAGTTTTTTCATATTTCATCACTTTTCTACTTTTAGTTTTAAACTTCCGATGTCCACTGATATAAAATAAAGTCACTAGACTTTGAAGATATTTACACTATAAAAGTTATGCCAATACTACTATTTGGGAAAAAGTTGTACAGCGGTTCATTTTTGAAACCAAAATTTTCCGATTTTTGAATTTTCGCAGTTTTTTCTATAGCGTTTTTGCGCCGTTCAAGAAAATTGCATTTCGTCAACAGTATTTAAAAGATGGTATAATTTGCTAAAATTTGCGCCATATCACGTCGATGTCAGGCTGCTAGTTGCTGAGAACGATGACCTCAAACTTTTATAGAATTGGCGTAAATTTGTCAAAAATGACAGTTTTTCGCGTCTGACATCTGCAATCTTATTTAAAACTGGTTTATGTATTGCGTGATCTAAACTTCTTAGTAAATGGCACCTCAACGTCAAGAAGGCGTTAAAATATTTTAAAACGCAAAAATTTTATAAAGAAAATAAAACTTTTGCGAAATTTCATGATTTTGTTTCGCGTTTTTTTTAATTAATCCGTGGTTTAAAATCAATGTAAAGTATTGGAAATGAAGTGCGGCGGTGAACTAAAGATCATATATAAATACGGTTGAATTCGGTCCATATTTCGAGGGTACAGTGGCATTTTTCTTCAAACACATTTTGCTTTGTGACATCTGCAGTTATGTATAGATTCCGCCGCGATTAACAGCAAATGAAAGGTTTTTTTAAGCTTGATAATAAAACCGAATAGGCATTAAAAAATTTTCATGATTTTAAATTTTACAGATCAAAAAAAAAATCCTAACCTCAAAAATAATTCTTTTATAATTTTTTTTATTTTTTAAATTTGCAAGTTAAAACATTGGTTTTCTGTAAATTAATTATGCGTTATATAAACACATATTATAACAATCGGTGAAACATTCATATTTTTGCAAAAATTCGCGTTTTTTAATGTTAAGGAAATTTAATTATATGTGATATTTTTTGTGTATTTTATCAGTGCTTTGATGAATTTGGACTGCACTGATGAATTTGAAATGAGTTTCATGCATCCATACAACATTTATTAAAATAAACCAATAAATTTAACTTTAAATTTTTTTTAAAGAGATTTTAACTTAAAACCTCCATAACTTTCGCGCCGTTTGCAATAAATGATTAACGCGAACTGTTTTGGTATGCTAAAATATCACCCTTCACGTGACCAAAGCGTCATTCGTGTCATCCAAAAAAAAAATTTCGAAAAAAAAAATATCAAAATGTCGAAAATTTTTGAAATTGCCCATATACATATTTGATTTTCCGTTCATCTTGTGTTGTATTAGGTTGTAGTGGGTTAAGAAAGTAAATTTTAACATTGTTGTGATTATTCTTTATTTTCATTATTTGTTCCATAATTTTTTCCTATTTCCAGTTATCTACATTTCATAATTTGTTTTTATTCTTGTTTTTTTTTTTGTTGATGTAATCACAATAACAACGATTACCGACAAATAGATCACTGCTTTCTTCTTTCTTACAGGGATAAAAGAATAAATATTTAATTTTTTTTTTTTCAAAAAGAAAGCAAATAAATAGAGATAATAGGTTAAAAGAATTTAATATTAAAACAATTGTGGGTCTTCTTTCTTGTTTCTTTACTTATAGATCGAAATTATTTAACTTTACCTACATACATATCAGAGATCAGCAATGAGTCGCTTTTTAGCGATTCATAAGCACTTATGAAATTTTAAGTATAAGTGAGTACAAGTAGTTGAAATTTAACTACTCTGACTCACTCATTCTCACACAACGTTGATTCATTAACAAAGGTTGCAATAAATATGAGTAAAACGTTGACATCAAACTCATACTCACTTGGATTCATAATTTTATAAAAATACTTATGGGACTCACACTTGATTCGAGTGACTCGAATCATATGAAAAAAAATTTACCGTTTTAGTCGATAGACGTATACAATACAAAAGGAAATTTATATGGTGTATACAAAAATGAACATGCAAATAATAAACAAAAATAAGCGAAAAAGTTTAAGTTAATAAGAAATGTATTAAAGAAGATAAAAAGAATATATTATGATACTCACAATTATATCATAATTATTATTTATACCTTGATTATTTTTTAATTTTTTATAAATAGGTTCTAAAGAAATTCATAACAAAAAAAAATATTTTTAAATTTTTTCTAAATTTTACATTGTAAAAACTTATAGTATACTTAACAAACTACATCATACGTATTATTAAGTATAAATGTGATGAGTACTTCAAACTTTTGAGAAGAGTAGAGTATCCGTTACATTAACAAGAGTATGAATGCGTATAAGTACAAGAAATTATGAATCATGAATCGAGTATACTCACTTTTTCAGTACTCATTGCTGATCTCTGATACATATTTATGTGTACATATGTATCAACATGATACTAAGAGAGCACAATAACAATTGAGATCACTGTTATATATATAATATGTATGTTGATTTTGGGGGTTAAAATAAAATCTTTCAGTTAGTCGTTTTATTTTCATGCAAAAATGGATTAATATGGGTTAATATAGATTTTCGCTTTTTTTATTTTTATTTTATTTTATTTTGTGTAGATATTTTAATTTCTTTTTCAATCCCAATATTTTCTTATATATTTATGGGTATACATACAAATATAGGGGTTTTGTTCTTGTTTAATGTTTACTTCTTTTTAAGTAAACTTTTTTTATATAAACCAAAGTGATAACTGTTTTTTTTTCTGTATTTTTTTTTTTCACGAATTGTTTTTGTTTATTTTTTTTTTTTCAAAAATTTTTTTTTATAATTTTTTCTTTTAGTGTTTTGTTTTTGTATATAATTTTGCGTGAACGATTGTTTTTTAAGGAACAAAATATATTACTTATATATAAAAAATATGTATGTGTGTATGTATGGCTTTTAATTTTTATTTCCTTATTTATTTATTACTTTTTGTATTTTTTCTTTTAGGTATAGTGTAGGTATTAAGTTTAATGTTATTTTATATTAATTTATTTTTTATTTATTTGTTGCTGATGGCTCAGAGGAGTGGAACCATGTATATGAGTCCACAGGTAGCTTGTTCGGTGCTCGAAGGACCATGTATTGATGTATAAAGTGGACACCAACGTAAATGTAAATTTTGTAAATATAATATAAATTAGGGTATTGTGAGAAGAGGGAATGGGGTTATATTTATATGTATTCAATTCAAATGACAACACTTGAAATGTAAATTTAATATAATTTATTAAAAAATAATTTGAGTTATACATACATATTTTTTAAAAACAAACTGTAGGTACTTATCAATCGTTCTTTGTATCCTTTTATTGGAGATTGTATATATGAGTAGATATAGATATGAGTGTGATTATTATAATAATAAATGCAGTAAAATTGCCTTCCGTGGTAGATTTGGTCCCAATCGTCGTCCGAAGGTAAGGGTCTTCAACCGTAGTTGATAGATGTATGTTATAAAAGGTACTAATTGAAATTCCATCCAATCGTCTTACAAGAAAAGGCAACGAATTATTTTTTATTTGACACTGGAAAAACCGACGAGTGAGCAAACACAGGGAAGGCAATTTAAAATGAACAATAGCGTTGTAAAATTAATATGTTTCTATACATATAATTATAGATCGTTAATATGTATTGATACAATTTGGTATTTTAAATTCAAAGTGAATTATGTTATAAATATAAAAATATCATTTTTAATTCAAAATTCAAATATAATTCAATATTTCAGTATAACATAAAATTCATAAGTTAAACAACAAAATTAATAGAAGATTGATTGTCCAATCTGAATTGGACAAAATGAATGCATGTTCGCGTGAGTTAACGCCACTAGATTCTTAGAATAATTATGAATATAATTTTAATATAATTTTTAATTGGCGATCCTGCCAGGAGAATAATTAAATTTATTCTTCGGAAGAGCGGACCAATTTTCCTTGCCGCAGCAAGGATATTAGAAAACCTTGCATAGAACAAGGTATCGGAAAAATTACTCTCATAGAGAGATTTAAGGAAAAAAGAAGAAATAAAAAACCCCTATGAAAAAAAAAACGGATCACAAATTTGACAAAAGAAGAAATATGAACGACAACATGGAAGTAAAATTCCTTATGGACCAAATGGCTACATTGCAGGCAAATATGCAAACCCTCATGTTACAGCACACAAATGAGGTCAGTGAACTGAAGAAGGAATTGGAGCAGGTTAAAGGAACCTCCCTGGTGAACCAACCGCAACCCGTGCCACTGGAAGAAATTTCTACACGAATAACACGAATCGAAGAAGTAAGGCTGGACACTTTCAAATCACTTCCCGTATTTGATGGAGATATAAAGAAATATAGAGTGTGGAGAGAAGATACCTCACGCATGATGGACAGTATTGAGCCACTTAAGAATACAAGTATTTATGCTCAAGCGCTCCAGATGGTGAAGACGAAAATACAAGGAGCAGCCGCTCAGGTGTTAGCCAACCATGGCACTATTTTTAATTTCGAAGCCATTAGAAACAGGCTTGACTACACATATGCTGACACACGTCCTTTATATGTTTTACAAGAAGAGATGAAACGGTGTTACCAAGGAAGAAAAACATTAGCAGACTTCCATGACGAGGTGAACCAATGCTTGAGTCTAATAATATCAAAAATATCGATGTCTGGATACAGACGTGAAGCCACTAACGCTGTGACAGAGCAAGCCAAACAAGACTGGCACTCCAAAAATTAAGAAATTATATTTATGGTACAACGGACCTCACCATCTACACTGACCACCAGTCCTTAACTCACGCAATATCCGAAAAAAACCCTAATCCGAAACTTAAACGTTGGAAGGCTGTCATAGAAGACTTTGGAGCAAAACTGGTATACAAACCAGGACACCAAAATGTAGTTGCTGACGCCTTGTCAAGACAATGTGTAAATACATCATCCATTGACACAGGTAATTCGGCTGTAAGCTCCTATACGGAAATTATTAAACAAGTAAATCAACCTTTTAAAGCATATGCCATTCAAATTGAACTCGTACCGAACAAAAGAATAAATGAAACATGAACTCGTACAATATTCTCAAACAAGGTTAGACATACAATCAACTTTACAAACGAACAAAATTTGATCACAGTATTGAAAAAGATATTACAACCAAACAAAACTACTGCATTACACACCACCAGAGAGAATATTTATGCTCTCAGCCCTATCATAAAGAACACTTTCAGCACCGCAAACTTAGTTTATACACCAACAAAACTAATCGACGTTCGAGAAGAAGAAAAACAAATTGAAATAGTTGAAAAAATACATAATAGAGCACATAGAGGATATAGGAACAATATACAAGTGATACTGAAAAAATACTACTGGCCCAAAATAAAACAACAATCTAAGTCATTTAACAAAAAGTGTACACCTTGTCTATATGGTAAATATGAAAGAAATCCCACAAGAGAACCATTAGGAGATTCTGACATACCAACAGAACCAGGTAGATACATACACATGGATATATATTTCAATGACAATAAAACATTTTTAGTCGCCATTGACAAATTCTCAAAATACATTACCCTGAGGGAAATTGATTCAAGAGAACATATGTCTGAGAAAATTGAAGAAGTTCTCACGAATAACTATCCACACTGTACCCGATTAATGACTGATAACGAAAAATGTCTAAACACACCAGCAGTAAACATGATGTGTATAAAATACGGAATAAAAAAGATAGAAACTCCAGTCTATAGATCAACATCAAACGGGCAAGTAGAACGCGCTCACAGCACAATCTCTGAGCTTGCAAGAATATTTAAAATACAAAACGCCACGACAATAGCTGAAGAAAGATATAAAACAATAAGGGAATTAAATAACACCATACACACAGTCACAGGACAAAAACCAGTTGACATATTTTTTAACAGAATTAAATACGATAAGAAAGATATCTACGAAAAATTAAAAAAGGCATCGGAGAAAACACTTGAAAGACTGAATCAAGGCAGTAAGCACCGAACCTTTTCACCTAATGAACAAATATTAGTTAAAATCAAAGGAGTAAGGAGGAAAAAGGACGCCAGATACATTAAATATATTGTAAAGGAAGACCGTGAGGACACAGTCCTAACTATAAGGGGGAAAATCGTGCATAAGGATAACATCAAAAACTATACTATAAATCATGATCACCTTCCTGATATTACTCGTGACGGCCACGACAGAAATCAAGGGAGAAACAGAAATTAAAAATTTAGACGAACAAAAATACGTCCTAGCCAGGACAGACGATGTTTTTATATACACTGCCGCTCACTTGAATAGGTTTACTATTTTCATTACATTCAAATTAATTTTTTTCTAAAAGTAATTAAGTTTTTAGTTATATTATTTTCCAAAATGGTAAAATATGGGATTATGTGTGTTTATAATAAAAAAAATTGTTTCAATAATTAATAACTGAATTTTAGTAATTTTTTTCCCAAAACGAATATGATTTTCAGCACAATTTTTTGGGTCATTTGAATAGGTTCACTATCATTAATTTAAAAAATTAAAGAAAAAAAATATTTTTTTGTAAACCTTTTTTAATTTTTTAAGATTTCTTACAATGTTTGATGATTTCTTAAGGAGTATATCCTCCTTTATTCGATATAACTTCAAAAATACCATTTGGGAGGGAGCTATAAAGGTTTTCAATTAATGATAATAAAATTTTTGGACCAAGCTTTTTTAATTCCTCCAATGAAAGCCTATTTGGTTTCGTATTGTCTGCCGGACTCGTAGACTTTGCGAGAAAGCAAGCCCCATACATTTTCTATAATATTTAAGTTAGGGGAATATGGTGGCCACTCCAAATTATTGACATTTTGGCTTTGAATTCATACTTTTACAACCCTGGCATTAGGTATCGGGGCATTATTTTGTTTAAATATCCAGTGAATTGGTCTAAAAATAGTAGAAAAATATGGAAACACCTTTTAAAGTACTGTTTTGTAATTATTCGCGTTCATTTTTGATGTGAGGAATGAAGCTGAAATGTACCATAATATGAAATCGCCCCCCACACCATTACACTTCCCTCACAGAGACGAGACCACTAAGGAAACGTTCCTCCTTATGTTAGTTGTGGAAATAGTAGTTGTATCCATCCGGACCTTCCAAGTTAAAAATTTTTTTCGTCTGAGAAGGCAACACGATACCACTCATTTTTATCGTTCATGTGTTCTCGTGAAAAATGAGACCGTGTCGATTTACGAGCTGCAATAAAAGATGTTTTTTTTTATTTTTAATCTCCTTAAATGTTTAGAACGTCGAATAACACATCTTACAGTGACTATGATAGCTGTGATACCCAATTTTTGTCTAATTTTTGCAGCAAAATCGCTCGAATATGAGGCAGCTCTTACAATAACTCTTCTGTCCGCTTCTGTTGTGGCTTTTTTCGTCAGCCCTTTCATGTTTTTATTCTAATCGGACAGATTTCTTAAAAAATTACTTACAACATTCCGGCTGCGATCAATTTTTTTGTCGATATTCCTATGGATTAAGCCAGTTTCATTGAATGCTTTAATTTTACCTCTTTCTTCTTCACTTAATCCCTTGCTGCGCCCCATTTTACGTAAAATATATAAAATATTATTGCAGTAACTCACAAATATTTAAAATTTTAATTATACTATCGATGGTCAAAAGCAAACTAATTTTATTCCTATTGAACCTATTCAAGTGACCCAAAATCTACACCTGTTTTCGCAGCATTTTGAAGAAAAATCAAAAAATAACAAATTTTTATTTATTGTACCGTTATTCTTTTCTTCCTAAAATATGATTATTCATAATATCTCTTAATTTAAGTGATAAAAAATTATTCTCCTAAAGTTTTTATGAAGAAAAATTAAAATATAAGAGCAAAAATTATTAAACCTATTCAAGTGATCGGCAGTGTATGACGAATATTCATACCTCTTCCACGTAACCAATCTAACAAAAATATCTGAATCATACAATAGAGTTATTATGAACAATTATAAGCCAACCGCAGAGGAATTAATTTGGATAAAGAAAATAGAAAATCTGGAGGAGCAACTTCAGGAACACAGAAACAAGTGAGCATTAAACTTTATCGGATCAGCAGTTAAATTTATCACTGGAATGCCAGACCACGACGATTTTATCAAAATGGAAGAAGCAATAAATTCATTAATAAACAACAATGAAAAACAACGTCTGGTAAACTCGAGGTTTGAAAGATTAATTGAATTACTACAGGGTCACGAATCCGAAAACCACCTCATTATTGAACAAGTATACGAACAACTGCTTCTACTCGTTAGAACTATTAACGCCGCAAAAAATAACGAATACCTGTCAGAATCTTTAGTCATGAATGACATTAGGGAAATAGTAGAGCACGAATTATCTTCTATACCAATAATAAGTGTCATGGAATACGCAGACGTACATATAGCCAGGACAAAAGATACATTTATTGCCATCTACAAATATCCTATTTTAAATAATAAATGTAAACTTTTCAAAGTCACACCTATTAGTTTTAGGCATGGGAAAATACAAATGGATAATCAGGTTGCCCAATGCAACAAAGACCACGTCAGGGTAGACAAATGCAGGAATTTTGCAGGAATAAATATCTGTCAAACGAAAAATGAAACGGACACATGCATATTACCATTATTAGACAACAGAGACAGTAAGTGTACAGTCATACAGGAGTACAACGACGATTTACTGGCAATCGAGGAAGGTTTTATATTGTTGAACGGTAACCATACGGTCGACAATATTACTACCACTGGTGTGACCTTGGTCACGTACATGGACCAAGTCATAATAGATCATAAAACCTATATCAATAAGATTTTGAAATCGAAAAAATCCTCAACTCAAACCGTCACAACGCCTTTAATAATATTGACTCATTAAGAAAACTAATCATACCATATGAGGAACATCCTATACGATCAGGTTTTTATACACTTATACTTATTACGACAATCTTTGGTGTAATCATTATCGGACTAAAAATATACAAACATATTTTACTATGCAGACGACGACAAGCAGAACAAACCTTTAGGATTTATTATCAACAACGGGTAGAGAACTTTATTAGAGATCGGGACGCTCTCGTTTAAGCCAGGGGAGAGTTAACGCGACTAGATTCTTAGAATAATTATGAATATGTTATTTGTTCTTCCTATCCCTGTAATTACATGTGTTTAGTAATTAAGACAACAGACATTTAGGTAAATAAGATAATTACTCTAAATATGTAATATTCCACGAATTGGGATAAGAATTATATCTTAGACAAAGAATGTCTACTTTAGTAATTAAGCAACCTAGACAAAGAATGTCTACTTTAGTAATTAAGTATCCTGGACAAAGAATGTCTACTTTAGTAATTAAGCAACCTAGACAAAGAATGTTTACTTTAGTAATTAAGTAACCTAGACTCTAAGAAAGAAAATTGTAAACAAAACATGAGACAAGGAGAAAAATACCAACCTCATGCTTTGTATATAAAGTTAAGGAACATAGAAATGGTAGTTAGTTTTAGAAAATAGATTAATAAAGAAGGGACGCATCGCGTCTAAAAAATTTATTTTTTCTAACTCAAAACAAATATAATTTTTAATTCGTGTGATTTTAAGAAAATAAATTTGTGCTGATCGTTCATGACCAAAATAAAAAACCAGCTGGGTTGGTAACACCATCTTGTAAGTAATTTCACCATGCTACAGCCTGTCTACATGTGGAAAACAAGTAACCTTATACATATACATACATACATAAACTTGGTAGACTTTAATTGCAAGGTTATGTCAAAAAAGTAATTTGAAAGTAAATTTAACTGATATTTTATGCCTATATAAACATAGTTGAGTTAAGTTGCAGTTTTAAGAAAAGAATTATTTTGGGTAATTAAGCGAGGGAATTTTAAGTGAAATTTCTCTTTGGAGAAAATATATTTGAGGTAATTGAGCGAATAACGCGATTAAGCGACAGTTAATTAAACGTGGAATTTTATTAGAAAAAATTATGGGGATTTAGAAATCGAGATAAATAAGAGTGGGGCAATTATACGGGGAATACTGTACTCGTATAATTATTTGTTGTCTTATGCTATAAACACAACAAAGGCTACCGACCATCGACTACAAGCTGTCAAAAATAGAATACATGTGTGCTTATGAGAATAATTATTTTAACGGCAACACGACTACCGAAAACACGACTACTTTTGTAGC
This sequence comes from Metopia argyrocephala, assembly GCA_963576795.1. NCBI lineage: Eukaryota > Metazoa > Arthropoda > Insecta > Diptera > Sarcophagidae > Metopia > Metopia argyrocephala. The sequence continues at coordinate 83,878,830 of OY756210.1, read as the reverse complement.
CCGTAGCCAACTTAGGCTAATTTCTATTTTTCTTGGCGACAACAAACAGTTTAGTGCTGCCAATACAATAAGATGCATGAAAAAGGTGTTTGAAAACGCAATATATGAAATATATGTATTAAAAATGCGAAAAAAATTTAAGTTGCACCACTGAAAATAAATAATCATTTGTTTACATTTTTTGTTTAGTTTTCATTTACTTATTTCATTTATATACATCAGTTTTTATTTAATTTTTAATTTATTATTTAATTGCCTTTTTAGTTTCTTAAATTTTTATAAGTTTTCTTCAGACATTTGTTGTTTTTTATTTCCTCACAATTTCACTTACAAAAAATATATTTTGTTTAGGTTATGTTCAATGTGTCAAAACAGATGTTTATTTTGTAGCTGTAGTCGTTATTATAATTAAGTAGCTGGCTACTTGGCTACTTTCGTAGCCAGCGATTTTTGTAGTCGTGTGTTCGGTGTTCGATAGCCTTTGTTGTGTTTATAGCATTACTTTAAAGTTTTCATAACAACAGTTACAGCGTTCTTTTATTCTTCTCGACGATATGTTATTTGTTTATTTTGCAAAGTTGTAACTTTTGTATTTGTTGTTCTTTGTTTTAACTTGTATTAGTATTTCAGTGGTTTTGCGTGTGAATAATTGGAACGTGTGTTTGTCGCAGGCGACTAGCATCAATATTACGTATGTGTTGTTACTTTTTCTATCTTTTCTATTTAATATTTTCTATTTTTTATTTATTAACGTATTTTTACGTAACAATTTCAATTAATAAAACAAATAGCGCCAAATCACACTTTGTAAAAATACTATAGAAACTCTAAAATTTCTAAGAAGGGAATGTCTTCATATCATCGCACACAACAAACGAAAATTTGTTTTAAAGTCGACAGCAGCTTTCTTATATTTTGTTTTATTATTTAGTTAATACATTAAAAATGCCCCAGTTCTGTTTAATCATTCACTGACTGTCTTCCTGACTTTAAGCCATTAAATATCTTTATTTTATATTCCACATGTATACGAGTATACTAGCAGTTTTTTTACATTTCTTTGTAAGAAATATGACCTCCGAGATTTTGATGGTTGGATTTAGTGTCCGAAGTGAATGAAAATTAAATTGAAAATATTTTTCTTTTCCATTTCAGTTTATATTTTTAGTTCAGTTCTGTGAAACTCTGAAAATTAATGTTACAACAGAATAATAATTATTTATAGAAACAATAAGTATAACAAGACGAGCAAAGCAGAATAACTTTTTATAGAAACGTGTGTTTTTATTTTTTTTTCTCAAAGCGTATATTTTAAACATAAAATTCTCTTGAAAATCTTAATCGTTACCTGTGGGAGTAGCTTCCTTTAATTCTACTTTAAAAAAACGTGTTTTCGTTCTATTTTCCTTTAATTTTATTTGTTTTATTATTTTATTTTCGTTTTTATGCTTAGTCCTATTTAAATTATGTTAAGTAGTTTCACGCGTACTGTTTTTTTTTAATTCCAACTTATTATATTACAAATATGGATGTATATTTAAAAGAAAGTTCATATTAAGAAAGTTCATATAATTACAAAAGTCACAAATGGTTGGACTTTACAAATATATTTTTATTGCGTGTTTCAAAAGTCTTTTTATTAATTATGCGCCTTGTTGAAATATTAATATTACATAAATTATTGTCATCAGTTGTTCTTATGCTAGTATCCCCCTTTTCTTTATACTTTCCTAGTTGACTGAATGACCTAAAGAATTGTCTATCAAGAGTAAGGCTTTTTAGTTTTTGAGTGATCAATTTTATTACAGATTTAAATACAACTTAATGACATTATAAAACTTTAAAATTCATCTTACTAATTCAAGTTCTACTATAAGGCATCACCGCGGCATAATGATTACTGTAGTTTATCAAGAGGTAATTAAATTTATAATATTTAGTTAAACAAATTATTACATTTTTGAGTGGTTGTGAAATAACACAATTTTTTTTATTGAACTTCTTTTAAAAGTTTTCTGTATTTGATAGCTGCTTTGAATTAAAATTTAAGAAATGTTCAACTAAGTTTGTTGTAACGCATTATGTTCTTGTCATCATTTGAAAAATTAAGTTTATAGGATGGAGGGAAATACTTAACATAAACCATTACTAAATGGAGAGTCTTTAAATTATATTTGTGCTTGAAATGAAAAGTTGTTGAACAATATTAAAAAGTTCGCTGTGGTATAAAAAGAATATACCACCATTTCTATACTAAGTTTTATTTTAATTATAAGCCACTGTTATAGTGTGTTTGAATATACAAATAGGAAAATTAAAAAAGAGGGTATAAGAAAGTATAACAAATTATGCTTCGTATCCTAATTTTGTAGATATAACGACTATTCATTGTAGTAGAAGATCAGAGCACGGATTGCAGTGTATCTACAAATTTGACGGACAATGCTGCTTCAAAATCCCTATTTTGGTACTGATATTTACGTAATACTTTAATATTCTACAAGTCGTTGGCTGTCACGTGAAAATGTAACTAAAAAAACTTTGAAATTTGCAAAATTTTTGTTTACTAGCAAAATAAGTATCTTATTTAAGACCCTTTATAGATAAGCATAAATGTTAGTTAATACTAAGATTATCTAGTAGACTGCCGTGCGCAAAATGATTTGTAATTTGTATTATATATATGGAGGGGATACTTCGGACAAGGCAAAGTCTTTGATTGGGGTCAACCTGGCGGCCTCCAGAACGATCCTTGTTCCCGTTGTACATACAGCCTCCACGTGGCCCTCCTGGATAACATTCTAGCACCCGCTAGCTTGTTAACTAATGTATGCGGCGATTGTCCAATCCCCTGGACTTTAAATTTGGGTTGTACGTAGGGCTTGAAACCCACCACGTAAAAACAAAAATTCAATGAAAACCGAAACAAAAGCCTCTAAACGAACCCCCTTCTATATTGACGAATTTGGCAAACGTTTTAAGGACTATGATTTAAGGATATGCACCTGGAACGTGAGAACCCTTTACAGGGAAGGTGCCTCTATCCAATTGGCGGATGCTCTCAAGAAATGTAGGGCTGACATCACCGCCATCCAGGAAATGCGATGGATAGGACAGGGTTGTACAAGGCAAGCAACATGTGACATCTACTACAGCTGCCATGATAACAGACACGAATTTGGCTGCGGATTCGTAGTTAGCAAGAGACTTCGCCATCTTGTCTCAGAGTTCACTCCCGTGAACGAAAGGATAGCTACGATCCGGATGAAGACAAAGTTTTATAATATGTATCAGCCTCATCTGCGTGGACGCCCCGACGGAAGAGAAGGATGATGCGGCCAAAGATGCTTTCTACGCAAAGCTCGAGGATGTATATGATAGGTGTCCGGCACATGACGCCAAAATTGTCCTCGGCGATTTCAATGCGAAAGTTGGACGTGAAGGTATCTTTGGCCCCACTGTCGGACAGTTCAGTCTCCATAATTCCACCTCGCCGAACGGCTTGAGACTAATCGATTTCGCCACGGCGCGAAACATGGTAGTTTGTAGCACCAAGTTCCATCATCTCGATATCCATAAGGCCACCTGGCTCTCTCCTGATCGATCTACCAACAACCAGATCGATCACATTGTGATTGATGGAAGGCATGTATCCAGCATACTAGACGTGCGCACATTTAGAGGTCCAAATGTCGTCTCGGACCATTATCTTGTCGCGGCCAAGATGCGACTGCGCATATGTGCAGCGAATATGGCACGTTCTAGTGTTCGAGGGAAGCTGGACATCAAAAAGCTGCGATCACAAGAGACAGCCAGGTCGTTTTCCGATCGTCTTTCTAATGAGCTCCAATACATCCCGTCCTCTCTCGAAAGTATTGGTGGACAGTGGTCTCACATTGCTCACTCTCTGCGCAACGCTGCCGAAACAGTCCTTGGTTTTAAGCGTCCTCTCAGCAGGAACCAATGGTACGATGAAGAGTGTCGTGAGGCCACTGCGGCAAAGAATGCTGCCTACGGAAGAACGTTGCAGTCCACCACTACAAGAGCAACTGTGGAGGTGTACAGAGAGAAGAGGAGGGAAGAGAGACGCCTATTTAGAAGAAAGAAAAGGGAGCAAGAAAGGCGTGATCGTGAGGAAATCGAGATGTGCAAGAGTAGACATGACGCTCGAAATTTTTATAAGAAGATAAGGCGTCTTACTACTGGTTTTAAACCCGGAGCAACCTCCTGCAAAGACGAACATGGTAATCTGGTTACAGATGCAGATGGTGCACTGAGATTATGGAGACAGAATTTCTGTAATCTATTGCAAAGCGATGATGATACAAATTCCGCCTCTAGAGATGCTGTGGCGGACCCAATCAATGATATCGTTGTGATCCCGTCCCCCAGCCATAAAGAGGTCAAGGTTGCCATATGGCGACTGAAGAACAACAAAGCAGCCGGACCTGACGGTCTGCCTGCTGAACTCTTCAAGTATGGAGGCGATGAGCTGGTTAGGTGCATGCACCAGCTCATTTGCAGAATATGGCTGGAGGAAAGTATGCCCGTTGATTGGAATCTCAGTGCCCTCTGTCCCATCCTGAAAAAGGGAGACCCCACTATATGCACCAACTACAGGGGTAAAAGCCTTCTCCCTATCGCATATAATGTTCTTACGAGCGTACTGTGTGAACGACTGAAGCCATTCGCCATCTCACTGATTGGACCTTATCAGTGCGGCTTCAGACCTGGTAAGTCCACCATTGACCAGATATTCACACTGCGCCAAATCCTGGAGAAGACCCATGAAAGTCAAGTCGACACTCACCACCTTTTTGTCGACTATAAGGCGGCGTTCGATAGCCCGATAAGGGATCGCGTATATGCCGCAATGTCTGAGCTCGGTATTCCTGCAAAGCTTGTAAAACTGTGCAGAATGAGCAACTCCTGCAGCTCCGTTAAGGTAGGAAAAGACGTCTCCGAACCTTTTAATACCGTGCGAGGTTTCAGACAGGGCGATCCCTTGTCTTGCGACCTCTCCAATTTCGTCATGGAGAGTGTTTTGCGAAAGGCGGGTGTACATCGAAATGGCACTATATTTACCAAAAGTGTCCAGCTCCTTGCGTATGCAGACGACATAGACATCATTGGGCATACCAAGCGAGATGTCACCGCAGCCTTTAATGCTATTGAACGAGAGTCTGCAAAAATGGGTCTGGCGGTAAATGAGAGCAAGACGAAGTACATGTTGTCGACGAGTAGGGATGTTGATCGCATCGGCTCCCACGTTACAGCCGGCAACTATACATTCGATGTGGTCAAGGAGTTCATCTACCTTGGCACCGCCATTACCAGCAAGAATGATGTCAGTCTGGAGATCAAACGAAGAATCACACTGGCCAACAGGTGCTACTACGGTCTCAGTAGGCAGTTTAGTAATAGAGACCTCTCTCGTGCGACGAAATTAACACTCTATAAGTCGCTTATTCTTCCGGTGCTTCTCTATGGTGCGGAAGCATTGACGCTGTCCTGAAAGTCAAGTCGACACACACCACCTCTTTGTCGACTATAAGGCAGCGTTCGATAGCCCGATAAGGGATCGCGTACATGCCGCAATGTCTGAGCTCGGTATTCCTGCAAAGCTGATAAGACTATGCAGAATGACGTTGAACAACCCCTGCAGCTCCGTCAAGGTAGGAAAAGACCTCTACGAACCATTTAATACCGTGCGAGGTTTTAGACAGGGCGATCCCTTATCCTGCTACTTCTTCAATTTTGTCATGGAGAGTGTTTTGCGAAAGACGGGTGTACATCGAAATGGCACTATATTTACCAAAAGTGTCCAGCTCCTTGCGTATGCAGACGACATAGACATCATTGGGCATACCAAGCGAGATGTCACCGCAGCCTTTAATGCTATTGAACGAGAGTCTGCAAAAATGGGTCTGGCGGTAAATGAGAGCAAGATGAAGTACATGTTGTCGACGAGTAGGGATGTTGATCGCATCGGCTCCCACGTTACAGCCGGCAACTATACATTCGATGTGGTCAAGGAGTTCATCTACCTTGGCACTGCCATTACCAGCAAGAATGATGTCAGTCTGGAGATCAAACGAAGAATCACACTGGCCAACAAGTGCTACTACGGTCTCAGTAGGCAGTTGAGTAATAGAGACCTCTCTCGTGCGACGAAATTAACACTCTATAAGTCGCTTATTCTTCCGGTGCTTCTCTATGGTGCGGAAGCATTGACGCTGTCTTGTGCCGATGCAGCGGTCTTGGGAGTATTCGAGAGAAAAGTTCTTCGTAAGATCTTTAGTCCTCTAAGGCATGGCGATGAGTTTCGCATTAGAACCAACCATGAGCTGTATGAGCTCCTCGGCGATGTGGGCGTTGTTCAGCGCATTAACATCCAGCGGCTACGCTGGCTCGGCCATATTGTTCGGATGGATGAATCTGCTCCAGCGAGAAAAGTTTTCGATGCGAAGGTCACTGGACGTCGGCGTAGAGGACGACCGTGTTTACGTTGGAAGGACCAAGTTGATGAAGCCCTGTCGTTAATTGGTGTGACCAACTGGAGAAAGCGCGCGCTTAGCAGAGACGCCTGGAGACTAGTGTTAAGGCAGGCCGAAACCCGTTAACGGGTTGTTATGGCCATCTAAGTAAGTAAGTAAGTATTATATATAATTATATAAAATCGGGCTATAAAAAGTAAAATTTAATTTATAAAAAGTAAAATTTATTTTTAATGTTAACACAATTTGTAAATATATAATATAATCGGCTCGCATATAATGAGATTTCAACGCTTCAAGGCAAAAGTTCTTGTGCGTCTCTATTTCGGCTGCTGTTAAGTTTTTGAGCATTTCTTCATCCAATACTCCACTCTGGAAAGTATTCATCTTAATATTTTTCCAGTTTTTTTAACGATAAAAGAGAGTGATTTCTGGTGCTGATGTTTTTCCAAAATTTAACTGAAACACAGCTTTAATAAGGAATTCGCTGATATGATGGTAGAAAAAGTAAATCGCGACCAATTTACTTTCAAGCAAATAAACTGAGCCTTTTTGAATACCAGTGTTTTTAGATGTTGTGTCAAAAGCAACAATTTGCACTAAATTATCAATGTTAATTTTAACTTAATTAATATTTCGTGCCCCCTAGCGATGTTTGTCTGCAGCTGCAAACAAATTCATTTAATTTATATTACCTTGTCATTTATTTTTTCATTTATTTTTACATTTACCTTTATTTGTATGTCCATAGTAGTTATAAATCTATTATTCTTAAAATTAGTTCGCTTTGCTTTGACAAAATTTATTACTTGTGCGTTACTAATGTTTATATTAATATAATTATTTTAAATGATCATGAACAATTTTATTACCAGCGGATATTGTTCGAGTGATGGGCTGGCACATATGATAAGGATCTTGGCAAATCAAAGAAGTGGTATTAAAATCTGCCATATCAATGCTCAAAGTTTAAGGATAAAAATTGACGAGTTTCGTTTTATTTTTGAAAGCTCTGGTATCTGGTATTTGTTTATCTGAAACGTGGTTTAAATCTGAGTACACAGATTTATTGGTCTCTTTAGCTGGGTATAGTATTAAACGAGTCGACAGAAATGGTTTCGGTGGCGTGGCAATATATGTTAGGAAAGGAATTGCGGCTAAAATAATCAGTAAGTCTACCGATTCTAGTAGTATTGACGGGCTGGCTAGTTTGATTATTGCTTGAGATTCGTTGTGATGGTAGGAAGTTGTTATTGGACTGTATTTATAGACCTAATAATCGTATTTGCCTGGAACGATTTGTGAATACTCTTCAGACTTTTGCTGTGGCTTATGAGGATGTCATTATTGCAGGTGATTTTAATTCGAATGTCTTAGTCGACTCTTATTTGATGGAAAATTTACATCCTCTTGGTCTTGATTCACCAAATACAACTCAAGCAACGCATTTTACTGCTACTAGTTCCACACTTCTTGATCTCTTCTTTGTGAGTGATCTATCGAAGATCCTACTTTATGATCAATTATCAGTCCCTTGTTTCTCACACCATGACATGATTTTTATTTCGTACAACTTTAATTTACATGTTCCTCCGCAGGCTATTACCTATCGAGATTTCAAGAACTTGAACTTTAGTATTTTGGAACGGGAATTCTCTAACATTGACTGGAGTATGATATATCATATCATTTTTGTTGACGATCAGATTTCTTTTCTGCAACATGGTGTGAACCACCTGTACGATCTTGCAGTTCCTATAAGAACGAAGACCCTGGATGGAAATAGTAAGTTTTGGTTTTCGCAGGATATTAAGCGTGCAATCCGTCACAGGGATATATTATATTTACGCTGGAAGCGCTTCAAAACTCCTGCGATACATGAATTGTACCGAATCTCACGGAGGACGACTAACAAATTAATTAAGAGAGCCAAATCTGAATATTTTTCAGCTAAGTTTACTGCTGTAACTGATTCGAGACAGAAGTGGAGAGCAATTCGGAAAATTGGTATCGGCAGATCTACTGATATTGAGTCTTGTGGAATTGATGCGGATGTTCTGAATAGGCAATTTTTGAATATTCCTGTAGTTAAACCTACCCCTAATTACTATTGCTTCTCCAATGATTCCTCAGATAGTAATTTAGTAATTTCTATTTTTCTAATGTCGCTCAACTTGAAGTTCTCTCTAGTGGGTTGTCGGTAAAATCCAATGCAATAGGAGTCGATGGGATTGACCCAAAATTTCTTAAGGTTCTCATGCCACAGCTTGTTCCCATTATAACGTTTATTTTCAACAAAATTTTACTGCTAACTGCTATCCCAAAATGTGGAAACTCGCGAGAATCATCCCAGTACGGAAGTCCAACTCAGAGTATAGACCGATTGCAATCTTACCTTTCCTTTCGGAAGTTTTTGAAAGATTGATTCATAACCAGGTGAGTCGATACCTTGATGATAATAATATTCTTACAAACGGTCAATCTGAATTTCGTAAGCAGCACAGCTGTATAACGGCCCTGGTTGACGTTTCGGAGGATATTAGACAACAGGTTGATTGTGGCAATGTGACGTTTTTGGTACTTCTTGATCATTCGAAGGCGTTAGACACTGTCGATCATAATGTCTTATGTAATAAATTAAAATTTATTCATAAGTTTTCGTCCACTTCCACCGATTAAATATTTTCGTATCTAACTGAAAGATATCAATTTGTCGAATCAGGTGCTTTAAAATCTACCTTTTTGCCTTTAAGTCGTGGTGTTCCTCAGGGCTCTATCCTGGGCCCTCTACTATTTTCGCTATATATTAATGATCTGCCAGGTAAACTCGAACACTGCAAAGTTAGATTGTACGCTCACGACGTGCAGCTGTATATAAGTTGTGATATTGCATCGGTTGACGGATATGTGAGAATTTTGAACAAAGAATTGCATCGTATTTTCGAATGGGCTACCGCTAATGTCCTGGGGATAAATCCCTCTAAATCCAAATGTTTAATTATCGAAACGAACTCATTGAGTCTCAATTCTAGACCAGTCTTGACCTTGAATGGTCAACCCATTGAGATTTTGAACGTTGCTAAGAATTTGGGAATTTATTTTAACAGTACCCTCACTTGGTCTAACCATATTAATTTTGCTTGTGGTCGCGTATTTTCTATGTTAAGAAATCTTTGCACACCTTTGAATATTCGAATACTTCT